>JAZKJV010005197.1:0-1342838 GCA_037367405.1 Ottelia alismoides | reverse complement strand
TGGGGGGTTGTCTCGGACTGGAGGAGGATGAGGTTGGAGAGGTGTTGCTAGTTGGAGGAGGAAGGGTATATAATGTAAATTAATAGAAATTTAAAGGGTATAAAATGTAAAATACTCGAGATTATGAGTTATGAGTGTAAGAGTTAATTACTATTCAGGACCCTGATTGTAATTCGTGATTATAGAGGGTTTCTAGGATAATACGAAATTACTCAAGCTTATGAGCGTAAATATCCCTACTTTCTTTGTACAAAGTAAGGTACATTACAAATATGGACCCATCTATATCATTATTACCATTTAAGGGATACATTTTTTAATTGTAACAAAGAGGGTGGATCTTATATTTTTGTCTCAGTAAGCTTCAATGACCCTTATATGTCGAAACACCTAAGTTGAAATTTCAGATCCGTATTTATTATAATTGAAAAATACAACCTCTAATAGGAAATCGAGATATAGTTGGAGCCCTTTTTTGTAGTATACCTAGTTGGAATTTAGAGTAAAAAACAATGTGAAATTTATTAAAACTAAAAAAAATGGTTCATGTATTGATTTGTGAATAAAATGAATGAAGAGTATGTGAAAATTCAAGGGTTGTAGATGTTGGAAATGCGAGCCCACGACGAGCCATTATGCAATAAATGTTATTGCAATTCACTCCTTAATCTGAAATGAAGAATACATAATTTGCATAATAGGTCCCTTAGTACAATTAGGGTTATGTACCATGGCCATCTTGTGATCATACAGCTGTTGATTCAGTTATTGAATCATAGAGGCCGGTGTTTGGATGAATATCTAAAGAGTTAGATTGAGGACTCATCAAGCACCATCAAATGATTGTTAAGAGATGATCTCCAGCCTGAGAAGGAGATGGCAATCCTTTCTCTAAAGGCTGATATCTGACCGACCTCTTGATGCAGGTCCTCTGCATAGGAATAGAGATTCGGAGGTGTCAGACTAGTTAGGTCAAAGAGTTGACTTAACGAGATCGAGATAACCGAAGTCCTATATCGTACACTGTCACGATACAGGCACGCATCCTCTGACCGGAGATAGATGTGTTACTATATGTCTAAATATGTACATTTGGCAGACCAATAGGTTGATGACCTAATCAAGGTCTATACACCGGCACGCTGGTGTGCATATAAGGTCATATGAGTAATACGATCTCTTAAAGGGATCATACAGGTTCAGTTGCTGAACCGGAAGACATGAGCTCACTCATGAGATATTGGGAAGAATCAAATTCCGTGCGCACGATCGTCTCGCTTTGGAAGCTTGACTGAATTTGTAGGTTTGATATATACTTTTGGAAAGTATATGATCAAGACCTAGGTATGATATATGATTTTGGAAAGTGTATGATTGATACCAACTCCTAATGATCGAATGAGAAACTTACTGATAGAACCATGAAGTAGACAGTATAAAGTTGATCTAATACTTCGGGTTTGGACTGAGTCTTCCAGTATGCAGGATGTACAGGTATTGGGAATACCTGAGGGTGATGTGATCATAAACGATTGTATAACCATGACGCTTCCATTCCTACGGAGTGATGAAACGGGTCTGGATTTTAGTGACTCCTCTCAGTAGAGAAGTGATTAGATCTTGGTCCAAGTGTTGGACATTGATCTGAATGTGATTCAGATGCAATGAGAAGATTAGATTTACGGTCTTGATTTAATCAAGCATCTATGGGAGGCCCATGATCTGGATTTGAGATATGATCTCAATATCCATGTCACTATACGTGGAACAATACAATCGCCATGTCCTTATCTCCAAGTATCTGCGGAGAAAGCGCATTATCCTTGAAGGAGTTCATGGATAATTCTATTGTTGATTTATGTATCCAAGCATTGAGAAAATGGATAATTAAATGTCATTTAATTATCATGAGTAATATGAATTTGATTCATATTATAAAGAGAGTTATCTGAGATAATTAAATATGATTTAATTATCAAAGATGTAAATAATGTGAATGTGATTCATATTATTTGAGAACAAGATATCCAAGATGATTAAATGTGATTTAATTATCATGGATATGAATAATGTGGATAGCAATATCCATATTAGTCACATATATTATAAATGTGATTTATAATATATAAGAGAGAGCTATTTGTAATTTACATTTGTTAATTAAATGTTATTGTGAATTGGATTCACATTGGCCATTGAATTGAAAATGTAATTTACATTTTGTTTTGGGTTGTGATTATGATTCACAAATTTTTCAATGGCAAGATTGCAATGTCTACAAAATAATTGTGAATTATTTTTGTAGAATAATTTGCAACAAAAGTTGTTGCAAATAATGGAGATTACATAAAAGATAAAATAGCCACCTTCCTAATGGAGGAGGGTGGACGGCCACCACTCCCATTAGGAAAGGGAGGTTGTTCCCCCTCTCCACATGGAAGGAGGCTTTCTCTCATCCATTATCTCCATGTATTGATGATTTAATTTTGCGATTAAATTGTTTTGATTTATCAACATATATTTAATTTAAATTAAATTAATTGTTGTTGGTTTTTCCAACACAAATCTTAGCCATTAAAAGAAACACAATCAATGAGAGCCATTGGATTTGTGTTGTCCCATGGATTGAGATCCATGGTCCCAAAACCATATAAAAGGAGAGGCACCCCATTGCTCTTCTTTAAGACTATGCTTGAGAAGCATCTCTCTCTCTCTTTCTCTCTACACGCCCTCTCTCTCTCCCTCTCATGGTCGTCCATCATGGATGCCCTGGAGATGTTCTCCATCGCTGCAGCGTCGTCGTTATGCTGCCCGATGGTTTGCTCGTGGAACTCCGTCTACTTCAGCGTACCTTGCTCGTGAAGAAGACGTTAGATCTCGTGTGTCGAGATAAAGAGATCCGCCACTTGGATCATCAACATGGATTGCGAGAAGCACGTGGTTCATCCCCGCGCTCGCAAGCGTCTCCTCCGTCGGATCGGACTTGAGACAGGAGGTCTCTTCGTTTAGAGACTCGATTGCATCCACGCTTCAAGAGGTAAACCTAATACTTGTTTGTGGTTTAGACAAAACGATCTGAAAAGTGTTCTTGGATCATGTGGTTTCGTCACATGAAAAATTTTTAATTTCCGCTGCATAGAACAACTAGTGTGACTAGTCGTTCTTCGTCGTATTCGATACGACGATCACGCTTCCGTGATGTGCTTGAGGATCTAACCACATCCTTCAAGTGGTATCAGAGCCATAGGTCGGTGGTTTTGGATACGATCCATAAACCGAAGACGACTTGGGTTCATTAGGGTATGCGAAAGTTTTCTTGCATTTCATTTTCGCATCTCTGTTTTGATATTATTTTAGTCACTGTTTAAATTTTTTAAACACGAAAATAATAATTGGATTTTGTTCCCCATTAAATAAGGAAACCGTAGGATCTGAGTTTGCGTGATTTCGATTCCTTTTGCTCTAGATATGCTCATTTTAGTGAACATGTATCCACTGTTTCGGGGACTGCGGATCATGACGTAATTAAGATGTTAATTGCGGATTTCAAGCCTTGAAATGCGTGCAAATCACTTGGATTCTGTTGTAAATCAAGTTAGCAAACTTTAGAAATTTACTTTGCTTAATTTTGATTTAAATTGATTGAGATATGGTATTTTTAGTAAGTGAGGGTCACTGCTGAAAATACTTTCCTAATCAAGAACCTAGTGATTGTTATTTAATTAATTAGTGAAATTAAATTGTTTAATTTCCTGGAATAATTATGCATAAATATTTGTGAAATATTTGATGATAATTATGTCCTTAAATGACTTTGCCCTAACCAACAAATGATTAGATGTGATCTAGATCAAGATTGGTTACATGATCTACATGATCAACATTCCAACAAACATGTTGCTTGAATAGGACTTGGGATTTGTTTAGCAAATCTCATTATAATGTTAATCAAAATTGTTTTGATTATTATTATATGGTATAATTTCGGTTGAAGAACCGATGATCATCTCAAGTACAAAATGATCTATTTTGCATTATCCTTTCTCGAGGTGGATATGGTGTCTAGTCGGAGAGCATTGGGGTTGCGGGTTGCAACGTATGTGGTCCGTCCCACTCTCGTCGGTACTGGACATGACAGCGGGTAGGGTTAGTATAATGCTTAATAAATCATGATGTATTTCTAATTATTAAAATTCGAAATAATACGTATTTGAGATAATACCATAATTCAAGTAACTATTAAAATGTTTGTTGGATATTAATTGGATCATTAATTTAATATGATTAGATTAATTGGAATCCAATTAAAATTAAAACACGCTATTATGAATAGAGATGTTATTTCCCTTGGAAGAATTAATCATAATGAATATGATTCATAATGATTAATTGGAATTTGAATATGACATGGAGGATCACATAAGGGACATCCATGGTCTCCCGTCAAGGCGAAGGGTTCCGTCGCCGGGGATTGTATGTAGGAGACGCCTGTCCGAAGTGACAGCTCCTGTATGTAAGCGCATTTGAATCGGGCTCTTTGCTTCTCGAAAGAGTAAGGCCGTATACGTAGTGACCCCAATATCGGATCCTCATATTATTGGGGCGATATTGGATTACGTATAGCGAGAACTATTCCTGTTGACGGGTTGGTTCAATTAACGACGGGTCAACATAGCCTTAGGGGTGGTGGGCCCGGGTATTAAAGACCGAATTGGGAATGCAAGTTGGACTTGCAAGGCGTAATGTGTTCCCGCTTCTTTTTATCCGAGTTGCAGATTCTCTTATTATTGGGATGTAACAAAGATAAGGAAGGAGATCCCAGATCTTGTTGAGATATAATGGTAAGTATATCTCTTACATTGAAAGTGATTAAGGGAATGAACTTTCAGTGTTGACAAGACAAGACAACTTTGATATAAAAATTCCTAAATCAAAGTAATATATATATATATATATATTTATGCAAATTTCTTATTTTAGATAATCCTTCATTAAAACCCACTCAATGTTATACTCAATAATAACCAGTAAAATATCATGGATTGGACTCATGATCCAGATATTGTACTTGCAGTTGAACACATAATGTATGTGGTTGCAATGTGCAAGTTTCCTCACAATAATGAAGAATGACAATTAAATAAATAATAGGACTACAACCCTAGGGTTTGTATGTCTCTATAGTCTTGATCTCATCGGATGTACTTTGGAAGTAACATGTTGATGATGATCGCAATTGTCAAATAATCCTTATAAAGACTTAAGAAGATATTCTGGCATACATATGTGTTCTTGACATTTATCATGAATGACATGGTTCACTGCATCATGCAGAATGGTGGCTCTATAAGAGATGATGTATTCAAAATGTTTGAATACCTACCTGAACCAATGTTTCAAGAGTTTAGATGGATGTAGATACGATGAGTGTCATCATTCTACTGTCTATACTCTAGTCATTAATGATGCTTCATAATATTCATATTATATGAATTTAATGAAGCATGTATAAATGTTGAAATGCTCTTACATTGAGTTCTTTTGAATTTAACATAAGAGATCCTTAGTCTTAAGCAATGGTTGCTTATAAATAAAGGGAGCGTAGTGGAAGCATGGGTTGGACCCAAGAAAGAAGGAAAGTTAAAGAGTTGATTGGACTTCTGTGACTTCCATATGACATCCAAAGAGTTGGATGAATGCCAAAACTGCAATAAGTTGATGTGTTGATAGTATGACTATCAAGTTTGTCTAAAATCCTTTGAGAAGGACTCAGATAGAGCATCAAAATAATCTACATAAATCATTGAAATTGACTTTCTTATTTGATAAGATAGAGTCTAATAATTATATCTCAATCTTCCGACAACACTTGCAATGGGTTGCATATGTTTTTAGAAGACTGGAAAAAATTTTGATTTTAAGGTTTATAGTTATCCACATGGATATTGATGCAATTGTTGCAACAATCTCTATTGGATTGATAGACTTGTTAATTTCAGTGGAAGAGCCCTTAGTCTTAGAGAATGTCTCTATGACCTAGATATAAGAATACACTCATTGTTTGTTTCTAAATGTTGGAAATAAACATGAATTCTGAGATAGAACTATCATAAAGAGTTATGATGGAAATATTTCAGATAGTAATCTAAAATCTAGTGGACTCCACTAAATTAGAAAATTGATGAATGATTCATTAACATTTCTAAATGCTGAAATTAAACCTTAAGATCAATATGAGGATAAAGATCATTTGACAATGATCTAGCATCAAGCCTTGGACATTTGTTTATTGATTGATCACTAGACTAGTAAGAGATGAAACTTTAGAATGTCTAAAATTTCAAAACTTACATACTTATGAATATTGTATTCAAAGTAAAATATCCAATACACCCTTCTTCGAGAAGGGTGTAAGATGCCAAGGTATTCAGGATCTCATACATATTGATGTATGTGGATCATCCATATCATAGTGAACATTGTGGATATGTGATATCTATTGATGATTATGTATGATATGAGATTTCTTCTCTTCACCTGAGAAACCTTTGAAATGTTCAAAGATTTCATATTTTTGGTTTAGAACCAAAGTTTGAAGGAAGATAAAATGAATTTGATCTAATCTAGGTAGCAAGTACCTGCTAGATAAATTCAAAGAATACCTTATAGAGATATGAATATCACTTCTATCTCAATCCTCCTAACACATCTTAACTCGATAGAGTTATAGGTAGATACAATTGGATCATGTGTGACATGATCTTTATCAATGATGAATTTTAGCATAATTATCACTTAGTTTCTAGGTATATATATGTGTAGTAGAGACTACAATGTATATCCTTAATAAGGTTCCATGTTTGTTGGAATCTAGCACTTGAGAGTGCTGCTTCATTAGGAAAATAAAGGATGATATTGGATACCTACTTTATGACCTTGAGATTCTTAAAGTATCTCATCTCTGAGAATGTTATTCTTAGAGGTTGAGACTCTTGAGAATCAAGATGAAAATGAAGTGTAGGAACTCATTTAATCTTGAGAAGATAATGAGGCTCCTGAAATTGGAAACTAAAAGATAATTAAGGATGAAACACTAATACCTCTTCAAATGAGTTTGAGGATGTATTCCATGTGTCAGTTAAGTCTGACAATGATCGAACTTCATTTGATGAAGCTTCTAAAGATCATAACATGGAAAGATGGATTTTAGCAATAAAAGTCTAAAGTAGACTTCATATACAAGTGTTGTATATGGACCCTCGAGGATCCACCTATATGGGTAAGACTTGTAAAGGTGTAAATGGATCTTCAAGAAAAAGGGAACCTGATGAGAAGGTAGAAACCTTCAAAGCACGGTTGGTTAAATGCCGAAAGAGAAGACATTGCTTGCGATGAGATTTGCTCTTCGGTGACCATGCTTAAAACCGTCAGAATATTGTTAACCTTAGCTACACAACTTGACTATTGCATCTTCAAGATGTAAGTTAATATTTCATTCCTCTATGAATACCACTCTGAGGATATTCACATGAAGTAGCCCCAGGGCTTCATGGTTGAGGAAAGCAAGGTGTGCAAGCTAAGGAATCCATTTAAGGACTCAAATAAGCTTCTTGAAGTTGGATCATAAGATTTGATGAAATTATAAATGTTATGATTTCAGATAGAATCTGGATGAGCCATGTGAAGCTTAGTGGGAGTGCCTTTGTGTTCATCGTGCTAAATGTAGATAATATCCTAATCATTTAGAATGATATAAGTGTTTTATAGACTGGCTATTCCATATCCTGAAATATGATTTCAAAAGATACCTCTTAGATCTTAGTTCTGAAATTGTTCAGGAGCAAAGAGAAGAGGGTATTGGGACTGTCATATTAGTAGTACACCTTGGACATCTTCCATTTTATGGAAAATTCCAGGAAAGGCTTCCATATCTTAAGATATGGTACTGACCTATCTAAAGGGATAGCACCTCAAAGAGTTGAGGAAGTGAATGCTAGAACTGCTTGCACTTGTGCATCAGTTACGAGAAGCTGAGTGTATGCTAGATGTGCAAAAGAGCCAGATGTCTGCCATGCAGTGGGAGTAGTAATATGTTACTAGTCCGACTTTGGAAATAAAACACTTAGTTGCAGTAATAACAATATCTTCAAAGATGATGAAACTTAGAGATTGTGATCTCAAAGTCTTATATTCAAAAGTTTAAGACCATGTAGATAGTGATCTATAAGGTTCTTAACTTTAGATACCTTAGGGGATAGAGATCTCCGGGAATGAAGGTATTCTAATAAGGATTATGGGAATACTGGTTATAATAATTAATCAAGCTAAAGTGTCAAGGACACTATGACAAAATTGAGTATTGGTTGCATAAGATGCAACATTCGCATTGGATGCGAGCACTGTTGCTGGGATATGCAAGTGTCGTAAAAGGACTTGGCGTAGTCTCTTGGGAACAGAGTGACTGATCAGCTTACCTAGCTATTTTCTAAATATCCTATGATTGTCACATGAGTCTGGGTATAAATGATTAGCCCATGGCTCTTTGGGCTAGTGGGAGATTGTTGGAAATGCGAGCCCACGACGAGCCATTATGCAATAAATGTTATTGCAATTAACTCCTTAATCTGAAATGAAGAATACATAATTTGCATAATAGGTCCCTTAGTACAATTAGGGTTATGTACCATGGCCATCTTGATGATCATACAGCTGTTGATTCAGTTATTGAATCATAGAGGTCGGTGTTTGGATGAATATCTAAAGAGTTAGATTGAGGACTCATCAAGCACCATCAAATGATTGTTAAGATATGATCTCCAACCTGAGAAGGAGATGGCAATCGTTCTCTAAAGGCTGATATCTGACCGACCTCTTGATGCAGGTCCTTTGCATAGGAATAGAGATTCGGAGGTGTCAGACTAGTTAGGTCAAAGAGTTGACTTAACGAGATCAAGATAATCGAAGTCCTATATCGTACACTGTCACAGTACAGGCATGCATCCTCTGACCGGAGACAGATGTGTTACTATATGTCTAAGTATGTACATTTGGCAGACCAATAGGTTGATGACCTAATCAAGGTATATACACCGGCGCGCTGGTGTGCATATAAGGGCATATGAGTAATACGATCTCTCAAAGGGATCATACAGGTTCAGATGCTGAACCGGAAGACATGAGCTCACTCATGAGATATTGGGAAGAATCAAATTCCGTGCGCACGGTCATCTCGCTTTGGAAGCTTGACTGAATTTGTAGGTTTGATATATACTTTTGGAAAGTATATGATCAAGACCTAGGTATGATATACGTTTTGAAAAGTGTATGATTGATACTAACTCCCAATGATCGAATGAGAAACTTACTGATAAAACCATGAAGTAGACAGTATAAAGTTGATCCAATACTTCGGGTTTAGTCTGAGTCTTCCAGTATGCAGGATGTACAGGTACTGGGAATACCTGAGGGTGATGTGATCATAAACGATTGTATAACCATGGCGCTTCCATTCCTAGGGAGTGATGAAACGAGTCTGGATTTTAGTGACTCCTCTCAGTAGAGAAGTGATCTGATCTTGGTCCAAGTGTTGGACATTGATCTGAATGTGATTCAGATGCAATGAGAAGATTAGATTTACGGTCTTGATTTAATCAAGCATCTATGGGAGGCCCGCGATCTGGATTTGAGATATGATCTCAATATCCATGTCACGATACGTGGAACAATACAATCGCCCTGTCCTTATCTCCAAGTATCTGTGGAGAAAGCGCATTATCCTTGAAGGAGTTCATGGATAATTCTATTGTTGATTTATGTATCCAAGCATTGAGAAAATGGATAATTAAATGTGATTTAATTATCATGAGTAATGTGAATTTGATTCATATTATAAATAGAGTTATCTGAGATAACTAAATATGATTTAATTATCAAAGATGTAAATAATGTGAATGTGATTCATATTATTTGAGAACAAGATATCCAAGATGATTAAATGTGATTTAATTATCATGGATATGAATAATGTGGATAGCAATATCCATATTAGCCACATATATTATAAATGTGATTTATAATATATAAGAGAGAGCTATTTGTAATTTACATTTGTTAATTAAATGTTAATGTGTATTGGATTCACATTGGCCATTGAATTGAAAATGTAATTTACATTTTGTTTTGGGTTGTGATTATGATTCACAAATTTTTCAATGGCAAGATTGCAATGTCTACAAAATAATTGTGAATTATTTTTGTAGAATAATTTGCAACAAAAGTTGTTGCAAATAATGGAGATTACATAAAAGATAAAATAGCCACCTTACTAATGGAGGAGGGTGGACGGCCACCACTCCCATTAGGAAAGGGAGGTTGTTCCCCCTCTCCACATGGAAGGAGGCTTTCTCTCTTCCATTATCTCCATGTATTGATGATTTAATTTTGTGATTAAATTGTGTTGATTTATCAACATATATTTAAATTAAATTAAATTAATTGTTGTTGGTTTTTCCAACACAAATCGTAGCCATTAAAAGAAACACAATCAATGAGAGCCATTGGATTTGTGATGTCCCATGGATTGAGATCCATGGATCCTAAAACTCTATAAAAGGAGAGGCACCCCATTGCTCTTCTTTAAGACTATGCTTGAGAAGCATCTCTCTCTCTCTCTCTCTCTCTCTCTCTCTCTCTCTTTCTCTTTACACGCCCTCTCTCCCTCCCTCTCATGGCCGTCCACCATGGATGCCCTGGAGAGGTTCTCCATCGCCGCAGCATTGTCGTTATGCTGCCCGATGGTTTGCTCGTGGAACTCCGTCTACTTCAGCGTGCCTTGCTCGTGAAGAAGACGTTGGATCTCGTGTGTCGAGATCAGGAGATCCGCCACATGGATCATCAACATGGATTGCGAGAAGCACGCGGTTCATCCCCGCGCTCGCAAGCGTCTCCTCCGTCGGATCGGACTTGAGACAGGAGGTCTCTTCGTTTAGAGACTCGATTGCAACCACGCTTCAAGAGGTAAACCTAATACTTGTTTGTGGTTTAGACGAAACGATCTGAGAAGTGTTCTTGGATCATGTGGTTTCGTCACATGAAAAATTTTTAATTTGCACTGCATAGAACAACTAGTGCGACTAGTCCTTCTTCGTCGTATTCGATACGACGATCACGCTTCCGTGATGCGCTTGATGATCTAACCATATCCTTCAGTAGAGAAGTATAAAAGAGTGCATATGCTGATGAGAAGAAAGTGAACTACAATCTAAGTGTAACACACCATATCTGCCTATTGTAATCAGTCCAATAATCTTAGACATGTCTTTAAGATATGTGTAAAGTATAAGACATTGGAAACACAATTTTAGACAATCTTTCATGATTACTTCCTCGGAGAGAAGTTGATTCCCCATTGATATTTTTCCAAGAATGACATTAATTTCGAGAGCCTCTCTTGACATTAATTTCGAGAGCCTCACTGATATGATCACGAGGTCCTTAGTGCCACATTAAATATGAAGCATCAAGGATAGATAACATCGTTACACCAAACAATGACTCGAGTTATAGCTTCTCCCTCACACGATTAATTTTTATATGAAGATAAGATATATACGGGAAAAGATATATGTGAATTGAAGTATCCTAGCTCAAAACATACCTCAAAAATGGGGAAGCATATCCTATCGTTGTATCCCTTTTTTTGAAAATTTGGGAAAAATCTAACCTTATGGATTTGTATACATATCAAATTTAATTTTAATCGGATTATTTCTAGCTATTTTGTCAGGTGAAAGAAAAGTTAATTATAAGATGTTTTTCAAATCCCACAAAAGATGTTTTTATTCTTTTAGATAAAAAAGTTAGGAACATGCAATCAAGATGGAATTTGACAGGCATATACAACTGCAATTATAGATTAAAATCATATCAGGAACGTCAAGAAATTTGATAGACATATAGAACTACAATTATAGATTAAAATAATATCAGGAAGTTGACGTTCATATACAGTCCAATATGTAAGAGTATCTGATGAGTTTTTTTGTTGGTCCGAAGATAAACAAGTACGTACATCTCATCTTGGACCCGCATCGATCAGTTGAAATTGGGTCCTTCCAAAATTTACCAGGCAGTTTCTTAACCATCATTACAGAACACTCGACCAATATTTCTTCCTGTTTGTAACGAGAAATTAATGGGGCTGCTCTTTTGAGGCAGCCAACATGATTGCCCCCACACTATTTTTAAAATTTTTTTATTTTTTTAAAAAATAAAATTATGTATATTCATCTCTATATCCTTCCTATATGCCATTCAAATTTCGTCAGAAACAGAGATTCCTATGGTCTCCATCCAAACAGTTATTTTTTAACGGTAATTGGATTTGTTAAATCGACACAATCTCGATGGACGCCGTAGGAGTCTATGTTTCTGACGAAATTCGAATAACATATAGATTGGATATATGGATGAATATACATGATTTTATTTAAAAAAAATAAAAATAAACGCCTAAAATGGTGTGAGGGCAACCCTTGAAGCAGCCCCATTAATCTCTTATAACGACGGGTCCACAACTGGATTAGCTAAATGAAAAAGCAATATATGAAAAAGTACCATTCATGCTACAATATAATATAAGCTGTTAATTCGTGGCTAATAGGCCGAGAGAGCCGAGAACGCTGACGTCATCCCCCACTCGGTGACTTTTTGCACGTACTAGTAAGACATCAACCTCATCGGCCCACTCCATCCAACGTACATCACAGCCTTTCGTTGTCGTCTATATTTTATTACATAATGAAATTCCTAGTTCTCACAAAAAAGAATTAAAACGATACAATAAATCTCCTATTGCCCTTTCTTTTCCTAGATATCTATATCAAAATTTTCATGTCATGTATTTGAATCGAGTCGTTGGTACCTTGGTTCTAAAAAATCAATCCTATCGATTCAGTTGGTTGATCGAGCCGGTTTGGTCGTCGGCATAACCGGATTTCGGAAAGACTCTATAAGTCCAGTTCTATGATCTGCATCTTAATGCAGCAACTTGTAAGTTTCTTTGCGTTGAAACTGTCTGCTATTCGAATACATATATCAGTTGTTCATGATTGGTTCTACGCTATTGATGATTTCTTGCCAGCTACGATGAGATGCAGATATATTATTTGGTCGACTTTTGTCTGTATGATTAAGGTTGGTTTTTTTTATTAATTATTACGATGATATATCTCATCATCTGAGGCATACAGTGATTTATCGTGATTTACGGTTATAGTTTGGCAATGGATAATTGAATTTTGCATTTTAAAAAATAAAAAGGTAGATGATATAATACTAGACAACGGGAGCTGGCAAGGATCTACAAACGATGGATATGCTTTTTGAAGTTTTTGTGACGTTTAATTTTTGGTTGGCTTGTTCCTAATTAATGGATAATGTTGAGAGTAGATACATTAGATTGAGAAAAACAGAAATGTCCGACTTCTCGACGTTTATTTCAAAGGTTAAATCACTAACCCTACTACCTGATAAAAGACATCGCAACATATGTGTCATACCTTCCTACTAAACCTAATCGCAGATGTTACAAACTTTTGATATAAAATGGGGGTACATGTTACAGACTACAATTAGTTGGAGGAACAACAGAAGGTTGGGTATGCTTGGATGGCTTTAAGCTCTTCGGGTAAAATCGGGAGAGTTTGTGAGCGGATATCGTCGACAATATGCTCATTATCACAGATGCAAAGACGAGGAAGAACAAGGCGACTCCATTTAATCTGCAAAGCCTCCCGTACATGTCGCAGAGCTTCATCCATTGTAGCTTGGGCATGCCTTTAATCGCAAAGGCAGATGATTGCAGCACGGCCGCAGTGCCTGCTATTAGGGCATACATAACTCCCTGAAAGAAGAAGTAGAATAGCAAATGCCTTGTTAGATAATTTCATGTTCTCCTCCCTGATGATGAAATACTAATATTATGATCGAATATGTATGTATCTTACGAAGAAATATCTACTAATAATCTATTATTGTGATCTGAAGATAATATGACATATGGGAGCCAACAGGGCCCAAGTTGTCAAATGCATGGATGATGTTAGTTTTCCTGGTAGATGGTGTGTCGGGTTGTGTGATGAAAAAGGTAAGGAACGTATAACGGAATAAGACTTCGTATGCAACACATAAATTACAGATTATTACGCATAAGAAGAAATGTCCATTTCAAAGGTCGTAAGATAAGACAAATAATTTATGCCAATTTCTATGGAGCTCCGAAGAGCAAAGAATGAATATGCCTTTTCAGTAGCCATCACAAACATATAGTTTTATTTTCAGCTTCTGTTCTGTTCATGTGTTTGGATGATTGATTTAAAAGGATATGTTCTCATCGACACTGAAAAGCCAGATAATTCTCTCTGCCATTCAGGATATTTTTAAAAGCAAATATACATATGATACTAGATTTCTTAGATCAGTTACTAGAATGTCATATAAATTTCCGAGCTACTCTCGCAAAATTTACCTGATCCAGAACGAAGCATATCCATGCTTCCCATTTGCCAGTTCGTTCCCTAGCAAATTTGGCAACGAGGAAACACTTAAAAAGCTGCAAGGACTCGTAACCAGAAGCTGCTGCCGCCATGATCATAAGAGCCCTAGAACATGATTGAGTATTAGTGAAATGACCGGGTGTTCTCGTCGTGAACTTACTGTATATTTTTGTCACTTAAAGATAGACACGTAGACAAATTCATATTCGCATCTATAAACATGGCTCACCAAAGGCTGCGCATGTCCCTGACGGTTGCAGTCCTGTAGTAGGAGTAGACTATCTCCTTCGTCTGCTTGTTAAATCCCAACATACAAGCAGCTATTCCTGTCAGAACCATGGCAAGGAGTCTCAGGAGACCCTCCACTCTCTCCATTCTCCTCCCCATACTCTCTCTCCGGCCCTCTCTCTCTCTCTCTCTCCCTCTCTCTCTCTCTCTCCCCGCTGTATGTTGTGTGGTTTCTTCTGAGGGTTGGCTGAAGAGGTTTTTTATAGTGTGTGCGAGCGATAATTAATGAGTTTTTTCTGTGTGATTGACATTATTGTAGAATATTGGCATGTATGTGGGTCACTGTGGGGCTCCCATCGCAACTAATGCGCCTGAGATTCGTGCACCATGCTGGTTAAGTTCCAAACGCAAGCCAGAGTCCTTTCTACTATGTGGATGACAAAGTCGCGCTTAAAAAACCGCGTGCCGATACTTAACAAGAGATGCCATTATTTAGAGAATATTATATTAAAGCCTATGGGCATTAATGTGATGAGTCAGTTTGTATTGGGGTCTGGGTAAGAGCTTATGAAACGTCTCCTGCTACTTCTCCATAGGATGTGATCTTGGAAAAGTACGGATTCAAAAGGATACGGATATATCCGTATCCGATCCGTTATCGTATCCGTTTTATATAGATTTTGACATCCGTATTCGTTTTAAAATAGATACGGATATGGATATCGTTTTGATATCCGCAAACATCCGTATCCATATCCGTATATCCGTTTTAGTATATAAATATAGTCGTAGATTTATTTTTAACCATATATAACATAATCGTCTACCTCCTTTTACCATATTTATATACTTTTTATGACATAAACACATTTACTAAATTAATATCATGTGTTTTCCATCCAATTCTTATATATTTAAGTCGATTCTATATAGTATTTCTAACATTACTCGCGTGCGATCAGTATCCATTTTAAATCCGTATCCGTTTTTTAAGGATATGGTACGATAGTTTTAATATCCGTCAATATCTGTATCTGCATCTGTATTCGTATTAAAAACGGATAAGGATATGATAATCCTATATCAGTATCCGTATCCGACCGTCTGCATCCCTATGGAAAAGCCATAGCAGAACCTTGAACGTGGGAATAAGGCATCTCTTTCGTCTCAAACAAATTGGTTATGCACGTTGGTAGTCCGTCCATTCAAGATTTTTCTACTGGTTTTTATTGGATCTGATTTTTATTCGTATTCAATTAATGGTCTCTTTTTTAAAATATTATCAATTTTATGTCCCAATTATTTGTTATCAGCATTTAATAATTTCTTTCAATATATTATCATTATCATAACATCGAAACACGAGACAAGTGAACAACAAGCTGCACCTCTAATCTTTTTTGAATTGCAAAACTAATCCTTCTAAACACTACATCCATAAATTAGGACCATAATATTAAGAATTATTATAGATCTTAATAAATTTAATAGCTCACTACAAAATAAATTTATACGACTACCAAATTCTGTATCTATTACTGTATCATTAGCAATGATCCATGTAACAATGTTTCACCATTGTTATTTTTCAAAATTTTAATTAATCATCCCTAAATTTGAAATAAAAAATTAATCACGATTAGTTAAAATTTGAAAAATAGCAACATATAAATGATGATATATAGGCAATCGATCGCTAACGATATATTAACATATAAGAGATTTGTCATTATTTTCAATTATAAGAATTGGTTTCTGGCTTCTGCGAATCTATTGGTGAAAAGTGGAACGGTTCGGAGAAGGAGAGGGCGAGCCGAATTGCAATGATCTGGGCCATCTGGATGGCTAGAAATGGTGTGATCTTCAGGCAGGAACGATGTTATGGTGAGAGTATTGTGGCGCATGCAAAGTCGCTAGCTGAGTTATGGTCCTTGTAAAATTTTCTTGTTGATTTCTCGCTTTGTACTATAGTTTAGTGAATAAAAGGTGAAGTTTTTGGGCACCCACCTATACGGTGGAGGCCCTTTTTTCTTTCAAAAAAACATAAATAATATTGTCATTATATATTTAACAATGGATGGTATAGTTACATGATATTAAAAAAATAATCATTATTGATCTTATATTATTGCAAGGGAAACTTTTCTTCTAAAACAAGTTGAATCACTACTAGAATTGTAGTTATTAACGTTGCCCCATTTGTGATGGGTAGTTAGAGTTATTGGAAATAGTCAATGTATATGGCGATTGCTTATAGAAATGATAAAAATAATAAGTTTTTAGGACTTTGTTGTGGTGGTTTACAAATTGTTTAGAAAGACTTTTGCGACGCAATTGTTTTTACTTTTTTTTAAAAAGGACCGGGATTCATTTCATCTTAATTAGAATGACGGCAAAGCACACTCTCCCAACAAAAGAATGGATAGTAGGAAACCAATAGAAACCTAACCTCTAGGAACCCCCAATACTTAGTACAATCGCGAACTTAGCTCCTAAGGTCAGCAAAATCTTAAAATTGTTTCTTTCAAGCCTGAGGTCAGACAAAAAGTAGAGTAAAGAAATCTAACGATCGAGTAGCACGGGTGGGGGTCATTCAGAGCGATGATGGGGTTGGACATGTCCTTTGTTGCAAATTAACGATGGACATGGAGGCAAGGGCTCAAGGGGCTCTTCATTTCTTTTTGCTATACTAACTAAATTTAGTAGGTATTTTTACCCGGCAGACCCTATAATCTTTGGCAATTACCTCTACGACATTTGAAACATCCTAATTCCTCTCTTGAACCTGTAAAGTTGCTCCATCTTACCCGCAGACCCTGCCATCAATTTTAACTTTACTGGAGTCAATTTCTTGTGTTAAGCTAGAGTTAATCTAACCAAAGAATAAAATTATCTCCCTCTCTCTCCTTCCTTCTCCTACCCCTCAGTTCTGTGACTGTGACGACATCGAGGTGTACGTGGAGGTCATCGCTCGTCCTCTCCCACATGTGCGACTGCGAGTTCAATTTGTTCCAATTCGGCAAGAAGTATGCCCCTCGCATCGATGATCCCAAGTCGGGTGGCGCCATAGTCGACGAGGATGCATCACATTGCCTCAAGGCAAGGAAGGCCAACGACGTGTGGTTGGCGGCCATGGTCGTGGGCACCTACGCTTGTAAGCTCCTTGGATTCCTCTCTGTCTCCATGGGCACTGATGAACGAGATTTGTCGAGGGTCTATAAATCTCACAAGGTGAGAGATCCAATCAATGACCCTTCAATAATCCTCGGATTCAATCAACAATTAACCCACAATAATTAATAGAGCAATTAAATCAAAAAATTATGGAGTTAATATTTAGTATAACACTAAAACAAGTATGTATAGGTGTAAGCATGTGTATAGGTCGAACACTGGGAGCAAACGGGAGAAGGAGGCAACATAGATGCACAAAACTTCTGTCATATATCTATTGTGCAATTATTATTTTTGCGGGTTTTTAGATTTTAGATTTTTTATTTTCATTTTTTAATTTGTATTTTCTTTTTATTTTATTCATTTTTCTATTTAATTTTTATTTAAATATAATAACTATATATATGGATATCTATAAATACAATATAAGATATATATAGGTACTATATAGAGAAAAATATGTAAAAATAGATAAAATATATGAATATAACGTTTTTGTGATTTTTATATTTTTTAAATTTTTTTATTAATTTTCTGCATTTTTTGCTAATTTTTATAGACTTTTAAAGTAAAAAATATCCCAACTAAGGGATTAAAAATAATCGGAAATTAATTTGGGTTTTAAAAATAATAAATGATTCCCAAAATTATTCAAATTAATTTTACTACATAAATAATAGTATATAGATAATTATAAAATAGAAAAACATATTTTTGGTATTTTTGTAGAATTTGTATATATTTTTGTTGGATTTGGAAGCTTTATGATTTTTATCATTTTCTTTTTCTATTTTTAGGCTTTTTTCTTTTATGGACTCAATAATTATCAAAATATACCATATAATTTTTTTGTAATTTTTTAAAAGTTTATATATATTTTTGGAATTTTTATATGTAAACAGGGATTATTTAGGCTCCTTTTCATTTTTAATTAATAGAAAAAATGCAAAAATTCCAATTACAAATATGGGTGTGAATGTACAAGGTATAAATCATTTATACCTATTTTTGAGAATTTTTAGGAGTTTAGTAGGTATTTTTAATAAGTAGATTAATATCGCAACAATATATATCCTAGTACCGGTCTTTTTGCAAATAAAATTAAATCCAAGGAGCTATGCGCAAAAGTACCAAAAGTTTACAATGTAATTAAAATTTTAATGCACTATTTAATAATTACAAAACCTGCCACGATGCACATGTAATTTTACCAACAGGTGGAACAACACGTGACACATACTGGGAGGTACCAAAATCCAAATATGTGAATTTCAGGGACCTCCAAGCAATTTTCACAAAAATATACAATGTACTTTTCAATTTATTAGACTAAATAATAAATACAGAAACTAACAGGGGCTTACATGCAATTTTTCCTGACGCAGATTGGACCCAAATGCAATAAAATTAATACAGAGGATTGAGTGAAAAATGTCCAACTATTTATAAATGGTTAAATATTTTTATAGAACTAAATAATAAATACAAAAATGGTAGGGCTAGATATGCAATTTACCCCATAAATGTGCGGTCCAACGGTGCTGGTCTTCTCACATGCCACGTATCGCTCATTCAGCGACCGATCACGCTTCGTGAGTGGATGAGCCATATTAGATCGCTAGACACAATGAGATGGTGAAGATGGGCAGCATCCAACAACTGAGACTTGATCTGGGCCCTCCTTCTTCATCCAATGGCAGGGAGGAAGAACATGGAAGAAGTTCGCAGCTGGCGAGCTTCTTCAGGTGAGATCTCCCTCCCTCATCGGTCTTTGCTTATCCAAAGGGGCTCCAAACGATCCTGGTGATGTTCTCTAACGGGTGGAGGTATCAGAATGAGCGGAGGTTCACTGGAGCGCCTCCACAAGGTCGGAGAAGGTTCGGAGTTCCAGGTACCTCCGACGATCTTTCAAATCGCCTCCTGTGTGTCTTTGTGTCTCTAACCTACACAGGTCAACAGAGGGGCCAAGGGAAAAATGCCTCGGCCCATTAAACAACTAGATGGAGGCGCAGGAGGGTCATGACGGTGGGGTCTGACGAAGAGAAGGAGGAAGGACCCCGATAGCTCGATCCCTATGTATTCGAGGTCAATGGAGGGTGGTTGGATGCAGAGAAGCACAAGGGAAAACAAATGGAGGTGGTAGGGATGACGGGGACAGTAAGAGTCACATTGAAATGTTCGCCGGAGCTCCGCTCAGGTGTACTACGAATCACCTACTTAACATTGCAACTACGGTCTAATGGCTAATATAATTGCATAATTAAAAATCTAACATAAAAATCTACCTAAAAAATACAAATGCATCTCATACCTGGCCGGAGCCAAGGAGCAGAGGTGGCCGCCGGTGCGGACTGCCTGGGTGCACCTCCACCCTTCGTCGATCAACGTGAGCTCAAGGGATCTCCCTCTGTCACTTGGATCCTCTACTTTGGCCGAGACACGGGGTTTAGGGGGATGAAAAGTGAACAAATTTGAAGATGGAGGCGGAGGTTTTTATTTATACACAATGGTGTGCACCCTTATTGACTGGCCTATATCGATTAATCGCTGTTATTTACAATGGATATATAGAGACGACGTATATGTACAAGGAGTGATGATCAAATGTCAAGAAGAAATCAAAGCCGACTGATCGATGGATCAACCGGAAAAAGGCGAAAGTTGGGGATTTGATAACTCTGACAACAGTTAGAGGTGTAGGGGGGAGTTGACCAGAAGTCAACGGTCCCTAGCCTCTGAATAGTCCAACTAGACCCGCTAAAGGATAAAACAAGGGTTTTATTCGAAAAAATGATTTATAAATAGTAAATGATTTTCTTATTTTTTATGTATAAAATAAAAATATTTATTATTTTGTTTTGTATTTATTATGATTTTTATTTATTTTTTAGCTTTATTTATTAGTAGTTAATTTTTATTAGTGTATTTATAGGTATATTCATCTATGTTTTGTGATTTTTTTATTTTGTATATTTTATTTTAGTATTTTATCCTTTTATTTTATATATTTAAAACTTATTTTTGTGAGCTTAAATATATTTTTATTTTATTTTTATGATGTTATTTGTATGCTTAAAGAAATAGGTAAGTATATTCTATATGTACATTTATAGGTATTTAACATATGTATTTTATACATCCTTTTTTATTTAATGTATTTTGATGTTTCTTATTTTAGTTTTGTATTTTTAATAAAATATAAATATTTACAATATTATGAAAATCTGAGTGAACATGGAATAAAAGAATATATTTCCCTTTATTTATTTACAAGTAGAAACATAGGTATTTTATCTATGATTTCACAAATATTTATTTCCTTTTGCATTTTACTCCTGGTTTTATTCTAATTTTAATATACACATATGTTATAAATAATTTTTACAAAATTATAGAAATAAGAATTTGTAAAAATAATAAGGGATGAATAAAATGAATATTTTAATCAGTATAATGTACAAGGAGGGCCCAAAACCTAACTTTTACAGAGTAACTCCAAAAAATATAGAACCACCACCATAAAATAGATCGTGAAAAGTTATATAAAATTAAGTGATTTTGATATATTTTGAGTTTTTATTTGAAAGATATGGGTCTGTGAAGTTTGGTTTTTGGCTTTTTATTTTGTATATAAAATGTGCATAATGTATTATTTTTGCACAAACTCGATTTTGTATTTTTTTACATTATTATCTAAAACTTTTATGTACAAAGTTTCTTTATTTGATGAATAAATAATGAAGAATAAAATATGTGTCAAAAATGCATAATTAAAGAATGGATAAATGGCATTTTATTCCATTTTTGGCCCTTATCTCCCCTTACTTTATTTTTTGTCGACCAACTCAATTCCCGACTTACTCTCGAGGTTTAGGGTCATAAAATATTTTTAATATTTTATTCCTTTTTTTCTTCTCTTTATTCTGTAATTTTAGCATTAAAAACCTTATTTTATATACAAATACTACAATAAATAATGAATGCTATTATTTAAAAATTGATGTTATTTACATGCATTAGCTAGGGTTTTTAAGGCCAAAATGATAGAATAAAGGCTATGAAAGGGAGATTCATCACCCCCTTATACTTTCCTTTGCTAGTCCTTGGTAAACACTTATGCAATAAGTATAAAAAGAATGAAGAAGAAGTAGAAAAGAAAAAACAAGAATAAAGAATAAAGACCAAATGGAATTGATTTTGATAAATAAACTTGTCTGTACAAACTCAAAGTTTGGAGCTCAGGTTAGACCTTGGTGTGAGAATGTGTGTGGAACATGGTCGGGAACCCCATTTAAAACACAACAGCCTTCGAGAGTCATAGCACTCGGTTCAAACCACCTCAATAGCCAGGTCAGAATTATTCTACATCATACGCAAACCCTTATGACTATGAAGCTTACTTGTACAGTGTAAGTGATACTCTGTCCTCGAGGAGCGGGGTATTCCCTTATATTTTAAGTGGCATCCAACTCAAGAGGAGGAGGTGAAGAAAAGAATGGACGGTAGATAGTGTAGCTACCTATCCTAGGATGCAAGACCATTGTTGTCAAGTCATCCAACTACAGGCTCACATGGTATAACTTTGATGCTCAAGCTTGCTTATTTTCTATACAACATATATACATACTTTGGAAGGAACTTTATTTTTATTTTCAAGCATGTCCACTTTTTAGGAGTTTTTTTAACATACTATTTACAATGACATTTACATAAGAACTTTTTCCTCTTGAGCCAGATGACTATCCCTCTTTTTAAGCTTTATTGTAACCCACACTCTTCTGTTATTTGACTTCATTGAAACTAATCCCGGTTGGGGTGCACTTCCCTCCCTAGATGAGGACGAATGTTTCCACCTGTGTGCGTCTCAGACGGGCAAATCCAACCCCTTCACCATTCCAACAGAGTTGAGCCAAGTGAAAGGTGCAAGTGTCCAAGTTAGGTCATGACCGAGAAGAATCATGCGTGTGTCTCGAAAAGTTCTAGTTAGTCAGTTGAGGTGACTTGAACCCAGCCCTTAGACTCAAAGAATTAAATCGCAATAGACCTAAAGTACTTTAAACCTAGTTCCCATAAGGTTCCAATGTAGTTAGGTGCAGTAAGGTCCAACCAAGCTCCAATCTTTGACTTTATTAGATTAGTTCAATCATCAAGATCAATTGAAAAGAATATGAATGCTATGAAAATACTATGTACAATGCAGAAAGAATGAAGTAATTTTTGAAAAAATTTTGAAAATAAAAAGAATTTTTATATACAGAATTTTGCAAATAAAAGAATTTCAGCACGTAAAGTATAAAATATATACAACTATTTACACGAGTGTGTTTCTTTTATTTATTTACAAGAGTTAAGTAAAGAATTATCAAATTTTGAAAGTTATTTTATAGATATATATACAATTGGTAATGAATTTTATGTACACATTATTACTTTTAATGATTCTTCTATTCCTCAAATTTATTTGAAAACCATTTTTAAAACTATAGTACAAAATAATTTTTGCAAATATTTGCAAACATTTGAAATCCATTTTGCAAAGATTTTTCAAACAATATACATACCTTTTTCACAATATTTTTACAAAACATTTTCAAAATCATTAAAGAGATTTTCAAATCCTTATTTCACACAAAGAAAAGATTTTTTGAAAGTCAAAATATTTTTACAAAGGTTGAAAAACATTTCACAAAAAGTTTTCCAAACAGTTCACACCATTGTTTAAATCATTTTGCAAAAAAAATTTAACCTGATTTATTAATCAGTATATAGAAAAAGAATTTTGAGAAATAAAAACCTTATTAAATGATTTTTAATGAATTATCTACTAATTTTATCCATATTTATTTATAAATAATACAAACGTATGAGTTATGGCTATATTATATACAGAGTATATACAAACCCTCTATACTCAGCATGAGCTATGTCCTCACAGATCAAAAAGAGAAAGAGAATACATACCTCATGTTAAGTATAGAAAATCATATACAACAACGATTGAAAGAATAAAAATGAAGGAATAAAAAGATAAATGAATAAGAAGTTGACCGTCCCCCCTATACTTAGGATCAAATAATCCGAAGTATAGCATACTATACACAACGTAGGGAGGGTCTAGGGTGGGATGAATAGATTAGAGCTCGGGTTGTCTCTCCCTATACATAGGGTGAGATTAGCAAATCAAAAAGAGAGAAGATAGTGGAGGCGATCAAAGAATGAATGAATATTGGGTAAATCCCCCTATACTTAGGACAAGTACGTCCAAGTACAAAAAAACTGACAAAAAGGGGTGACACCTTTTATGTAGATAGAGGAAAATAAAAAGAAAAAGAATAAAAGAAAAAGAGACATATATATACAGATATATGAAAAGATCATAGAGAATGTACGCATCACCCCCCTATACTTAGGGTGAGATATCCCTAAGTATAAGCAATGACAAGAGTGGTGCAACAGGTCGGATAAATAACAACATGATGTGTACCCCCCTATACTTAGGACAAAGTACGTCTTAAGTCAAGACACCCAGATATGGCGCAAGATCTGGGGCACACAATGGACATGCCGAAGAAAGAAGGAAAAAGAATACACAACAAGCAAAGAGTGTGAAGTACAGAATGATATTTGGTACGCGAATACCGTGCTCTTGTCATCGTCTCCCTGTGAGAACGAGGATGCAGTCAGACAGTGAAAAGACACCCAAATATGCAATCAGGTGGGTGTCAGCTACTCAGGATAAGAGATCGAAAACTAAACCCAAGGCCGGATGCGAAAGAAGAACATCTGCTCATAGGAAGGAATGTGAGATCATAGCCGACATCGTAAGACATAGAGGAAGAATGAGTAGTACATACTCCAAGTCAATCATAGCCTCAGGTTGGTCTAAAATGTAAAGAGCAGGAAACAGTGGATGTGGCGTGTGGTATCCAATGATCAGATAGTCTGAAAGTCACAATAATACACCGAACACCACAATGCATGGCTCAAACTTACGAGGGTCCTCAAGGTGAGCAGAATCAGAGAATAATCAGAAGACTTGGCTTCGTGCTCCAACAGAGAGGAGACACAACTAGGGAGTAGACCAAGTACACAAATCATCAGACTCGACTTCGTGCTCCAACGGAGAGGAGACACCAGAAGGACGCTGAGTACAAAGAAGATGATGTATCCTCCCACAGATAACCCTCAGGGAGTAATACATACTAGTCAGTGAATAATCAAAATAGATGCTCTCCTTGCGAGGTTAGTCAAGGTTAGGGGACTCAAAGGAGGCAGAACCATCAGACAGATCAATAGAAGCGATCTCAGTAGGCGATAGACCGTCTACCGACACAAGAGATCACAACTCAAGAAAATGTGGCAGTGTCATGTAGACAACCCTCGGGGAGTGTACTGCCAACTAAGAAAGGAATGATCAGAGTAGATGGCTCATCCTTGCGAGGACCGTCAAGGTGAGTGGACTCAAAGGAGTCTAGTCAGATGGGTCCCAAGTTTCAACATATCAGATAATAATTAAAAAGGTAGTGGGGACCAGGAATATATCAGACGACTCGGTTCCGTGCTCCAATAAAAAGGAGACACCATCAGCAAATCGAACCGAGCATAAAGAAAATGGTGTATTTTCCCATAGATAGTCCTCGGGGAACAATGCAAACTAAGCATGGAATAGTCAGATCAGATCTCATCGCCATGATAGTCAAGGAGAGTGGACTCATAGAAGTCAATCAGAATGATCTTAGTAGATGACAAATCGTCTACAAGCAGAAGAGATCGCAAGATCGAGAAAGGTATTATAGTCTCTCGCAGATAACCCTCGGAGAGCATTATGAACTAGGTAATGAATAATCAGAAATGTGAAACTCATCCTTGTGAGGACCGTCAAGGAGAGAAAACGCAAAGGAGTCCATGAGATGGGCCTCGTGCACCGACACATCGGGCACACAATCAGTAGGAAGACCAAAAAGTCAAATGAGACGACTCGGATCCGTGCTCCTATAGAAGGCAGCACCGGCCGCAAGGGTAACCGAGCATAAAGAACATGCCACATCCTCCCTCAAATAGTCCTCGGGGAGTAATACGAACTAGACAATCAAGCCTTGGGATTGTTGGCATCAAATCTCAGGTCCTTAAAAGCAATAAATCAATCAATCATCAGGAGGGCATAAGATCACATGAGGGATAAATAATCAAGTCAAGCACACTATGTCCCTCTGGTCAATCCAATCAGCTGAGATGGTTCTCGAAATAGACAGATCAGTCATAACTCATGAAATCATCATCGAATCATCAAAGCATATCACATCCTCAATCCGATTTGCGAGAACAAAATCATCAAATAATAATCACACCTAATGATAGTGCATCATCAAAGTCCTCAATAAGCTCTTATGCACATATCGGGAGTCAAATCCACCATGAGAAGTATCTCAATCTCAGCCTCCTCAAACACGCCTAACTTACTCTAACAATCAATGTAAGTCAAAATCCTCGATGCAAGCTATATCTATAGGCATAACAATCTCGGGTAGAAGAAGGGATGATACAGGGGACATGAGGACGGTGGGTGGAATGAAGGTGGACATAGTTAAAATTGTGGTACAAGGAGAGGGTCTCCTTGAACCGGACTAGACGTGGGTGATATGGGCAAGTAGAGAAGAGCCACAAGATCTGACGGATAAAGTGAAGCTGAAGTCCCAATATCATGACTCAATACAAACGAGGGGATGTATGTATAAGATAGGTAGAGAAACTCAAAGATGAAAAATGATGACTCATACGGATGGGACCGCAAAACTCAAAGGGGTATGAAAATGCAAACAGACTCCAAGTCACAATCGCTTCACAAAGCAAACCCCCAATTCACCTACTCAACACAGTGAAGATCGAGTTGTGGTCTTTTTATCTTGTTGATTTTAGAGTTAGGTGATCATCACAAAGTTGCACACACCGAAGATAGGCTTGGGATCTGGACACTAATCCTTAGTGTGTACGTAGAAATAAAATGTGCATACAAGTAGGGGGTTCTCTCCCAAATACAAGGAATCCATTACATTTTATTTTAGAGATAAAATTAGCAGTCCCAATTTTATTTTGGTTGTCACTTTTTTGTATTTTTCAATGCACGTGCCCAATGGGTTTCCAATTCCACTCACATCCTAAGTGGTTAAAATCACAGGGAGAGGATTGGAAAAGCCATGCAAGTCGAAAAAATGATGATGCATGCAAATTAAGAAGACTTACAGTGCTTCCCATCTCTCTCCATGCGGGATGCATAACAGAATCTAAACCTAAACTATATGCAAATGCAAGACGATGAAATCACCCTAGGATAGTAATTGCTATTATAGTGAAGAAAAACATGTCAATTATTCATAATCAAATCCTAAAGTCCGATCTTGGAGACGTCTTGGTGCCCGCCACAATGGGTCCTGCCACTGTTGTATGACTTCTCTCACGGCACGCAGGTTCGAATCTAAATAATCAATAATTATTATTTGACAAAATCCGAAGCCACATCTATGGATACATACAAATATATCAGTGGTTTGGACCTTAATCTATCAGCGAACAATTCCTAAGTTGGGTCTCATTCACACAAAATAATGGAAATAAAATAAAAATGAAAAAGCATCAAAATCGTCGAGGCCCCAAAGGGAACAATCCTCAAGCCCTAGACGTCAAGAAGTCAGAGTATAGAGAGTCCTGAATTATTACATGTCATGTGTCACTCTTTCACATAAATATACACATTTTTTAAGAAAAAATGCATAAAATGAAACTCGGGAACTACCTCGAAAATTCCTCCAAGTCTCAATTGGCTGCTCTCTCCTATCGTCTTAGTCTGAATGCCAGCTCCGCATTGCTTAGGTCCATAACAATAAATAAAAGAATGAATATGAGATGTAAGAAAAAAAAATCAAATAATCTCCTACTACACGACATTGCTCCCAAGCAATAGTTCCATTTCATGAATGAGATTTGTTGAGGGTCTAGAAATCTCATAATGCGAGAGATCCAATCAATGCGTTGACCACTCAATAATCCTCAGATTCAATCATCAATTAACCCAAAATAATTAATAAAGCAATTAAATCACAAAAATGTGGAGTTAAAATTTATTATAACTCTACAACAAGTGTGTATAGGTGGAAGCATGCGTAGAGGTCGAACACTAGGAGCAAATGGGAGAAGGACGCAACATAGATTCACAAAAATTCTGTCATGTATCTCTTGTCCAATTGTTGTTGTTGTTGTTGTTTGTTTTTAGATTTTTTTATTTTTGGTTTTATAATTTTGTATTTTCTTTTTATGTTTTTTTCATTTCTGTATTTTTTTATTTAAATATAATAAGTATATATATGGATATGCATAAATACAATATAAGATATATATAGGTAATATATAGAGAAAAATATGTAAAAATAGATAAAATAGAATAAATATAATGTTTTTGTGATTTTTATTTTTTTATATTTTTTGTTATTTTTCTTGAATTTTTGCTAAATTTTACGTATTTTTTAAAGTAAAAAATATCCCAATTAAGGGATTAATAAACAATCCGAAATTAATTTGGGTTTTAAAAATAATAAATGATTCCAAAAATTACCCAAATTATTTTTACTATTGACGAGCTCGAAAATGCCGCTTTAAAAAGTTGTTGTTATCTTCGTATGTGAAAAATAAATGCGTCGTTCGTTGTAGTCGGTGATCGGAAACGGTCAAGAAATAACCACAAACTTTTAATTAATTTTAATCCAGTGGTTTTTATGTTTATTTTTCTTGGGCAAGTCCCAAGGTCGATCACAAGGAGGCAAAGGAACAACCTAGAGTTGTGCTTGTCAAGATTCATTTACGGTTTTCGAGGCGGTCTTTTTTTGGAATTTTTCAATGCAACAAGGAATGCAAAATGCAAGTTCGGCCTATTTTAGGGACTAAAATAGAAGTTTCAATTAAACAATGTCCAAAAAATATGAAAATTGGCCACAATGTAGGTTATGATGAAATGAGTGCACTGTAATTTTTTTGGAATTTTTGCATGCAAAATGATTTTTTTTATGGATTTTTAAATACAAACAAAATGAATTTCAATATTTAATTGTAATAAATACTAAACCTACCTATTTTCACGGGCCAAAATTATCTACGATCTATCACTAGGTGATTTATCTCAGAAAAATCTTAAATCTCAAAAATGTGAGATCTAATACATATTAAAAATTAAATAGTGAAATATTTAAAATGATATTTACAGGGCAAAATATGCATGCAAATGCAAATCTTTTTGAGCACAATGTTAAGCACAATAATCTCTACAATGCATGATTTTTAAGGGATTTTTAGAGTACTGGTTAATCATTGGCAAAATTTAGCACAAACTGGGTAAACTTCGCAATTTTCCATAGAAAAATTGATTATTAATTAACCATTAATTAGAAAAATATCCACAACATATCAAAATGTAGAGAATTAAGTAACAAACATAGTGCTATTTTTACGTAAATAAAATAATGTAGAGAAGACGTCCAAAGTTATGGGGAAACACAGGGGTACATATGCAATTTAAATATAAAATAATGCAGAACATGGACCTAAGAATAGTTACCTATACTAGTAGGGGTGCTCTTGCAAAATTCCCAAAGGGGCACGTGCGTGGCACGTGCCCTCCCGGGGGCGGGGGCTGATATGCGAAATGGAGAAGGGCCGGAGGGCTGTGTGCAAATGACCCCACGGTCACGTGCTAGGTGACCCGGGGGCTGGGTGCTGGAGGCCGTTCCCCACGCACGTGCGTGGCACGTGCTGGGGCCTCGGGCTCCGAGCCCGGTCGAAGAAGATGATGGTGGTCCCGCGAGCGCGGCGGGGCTGGCGTCTGCTCTGGTGAAGTGGCGACGGTGGTGGTGAAGGTCGGAGTTGGTGGCTTGAAGCGTTGGCGATGGAGATGTGTCTCCAGGCGGTCGGTGGAGGCGAGTTGTCGGAGACGAAAGCAGATGCGCCTGGAGTTGATTGTCGTTGAATGGTGGTCGTAGGCTCGATGGCGTGAAGCCGGAGCTAGGGCAGAGCATCACAGGGCTGCGGGCTGCAACAACCGTGGAGGAGGGGCCGGATCTCACCGGAGATGGAAGACGCGGGCTGTCACCACCGCCCTTCGTGGAGGCCAACGACGGATACCCGTGCGATTGAGGTAGTGCTTTGATTAAATAGATGAGGGACGCGAGGAGTACGGGTGGTTGGTTACGCGGATAGCGGAGGTTGCGAGTGGAGGTGGTTGGCGGCGGGGCGGAGATAACGGGGGGGGGGGGGGGGGGGTTGGCCGGTGGCCGTTGGCGAGAACGGAGGGGCGATAGCGGAGGTGTTTCCGAGAAGGGGGGGGGCGCGGTTGGAGATGAAGGCCAGCGGCCGTTCGATCGGCCGCGGAGGAACCACGTGGCAGGTCAAAGGGGAGGCAGGCGTGGCACGTGCGACGCACGTGCAAGCGCTTTATTATTTATTTATTTATTTATTTATAAAAAACAAAAGTAAAAGTGGCCAAAAATGGCTGACACATGGCGGCCTCTGGGGCAGCCACGTGTCAGCACCGGAAAAATCCGTAGGAAAAGATCTTGTAAAATCAAAAATAAATATCAAATGACCTCGGATCGAAAAAGTTTCTTCACAAAACATGCTCGTCTCGATGATATCTACAACTTTCATGAATACACCAAAGTCAAAATCCGTAAGATGTAAAAAGTGAATTTTTGGGGTATCCCATGTACATAGAATACCTTGATTTTTGGGTTTTCTAATTTTTTGTCATTTTTAAATAAGATAAAAATCCGGAAAAATATGGAAAAATCAAAGATAAATAAAAGACATCTAAATCTATTTTTTTGGATTTTTATTGATTAAGAAAATATATACATAAAATATAGGTCAGAAAACCGCTAAAATATACAATGTATAAAAGTTGCTCAAAACCCAACTTTCATATTCGAGCTCCGATTCACTTGAACTTGGTCTTGTTTTGAAGGTAATTGAATGTGCATTAGTTAAAAAGTGAGTAGGATCAAATCGGACAATGAATGGGGAAGATATGTGGCTTTTAGTCCGAAAATCCTGAAACTAAGGTTTGGGTTTTTGGTCCACTTACCTGTGTTAATTATTTTTTTGTATTTTTTATTTATTCTTGTTAGTGATATGTACACAGTGGAGGTGGTTTTGTATAATTCGGAGTTAGCATGGAGGAGTTAAAGATGGGGGAAGTTAGGCTATTTACAGGTCATTTTTGGCTTGGATATTTTTTTGCTTCTTATTGTGTGCAGAAATTATGGATAAAATGCCATTTTTATGAAAAGATGCATGAATGCTAATTATGCAGAATAGATGCAGAAATGCTGTTGATTTTGAGGGATCTGAGCTTAATAAATGAGATTTAGAGTGATGAATCCGAGATTCATCAACTATATAAATAATACTATTTAGATAATTATAAAATAGAAAATACATATTTTTGGTATTTTATATTTTTTGTTGGATTTTGGAGCTTCATGATTTTATCATTTTCTTTTTCTATTTTTAGGGATTTTGTTTTCTAGACTCTGCTATGTTTATTTTTTTGTAATTTTTCAAGAAGTTTATATTTTTTGGAATTTTTATATGTAAACAAGGATTATTTAGGATCCTTTTCATTTTTAATAAATAGATAAAATGAAAAAAATGCCAATCAAAAATATGGGTGTAAATGTGAAAGGTATAAAGCATTTATACCTATTTTTGCGAATTTAGGAGCTCAATAGGTATTTTTAATAAGTAGATAAATATCCCAAAAATATATGTCCTCGAAGGGGCATTTTTGCAAATAAAATTAAATCCATGGTGCTCTGTGCAAAAGTGCCAAATGTTTACAACATAATTAAAATTGTAATGAACTATTTAACAATTAAACCTTCTAGGGTGCACATGCAATTTTACCAACACGTGGGAACACGTGACTCATACTGGGAGGGACCAAAATGCAAATATGTGAAAGTTCATGGACCTCCAAGCAATTATCACAAAATATACATTGTGCTTTTCAATTTATTGGACTAAACAATAAATACAGAATCTAACAGGGGCTTGCATGCAATTTTACCACCTTACGTGGGATAACACGTGAGGTGACATGGACTGGACCCGAATGCAAATAAAATAAATATTGGGGCCTAAGTGCAAGATATCCAATTATTTATAAATAACTAACTTTATTTACATGACTAAATAATTAATAAAAAAATGGTGGGGCTAGATATGCACATATATGTGTGATCCAACGGTGCCGGTCTTCTCACTTGCCACGTGTCGCTCAATCAGCGCCCGATGATGCTTCGTGAGTGGGATGGCCCGGATTAGATCACTAGATGTGATCGGACGGTGAAGATGGGGCAACATCCAACAACTGAGACTTGATCTAGGCCCTCATTCTTTATCAGACGGTAGGGATGGTGGAGGAAGAATAGGGAAGAAGCCCGCCACTGACGAATTTCTTCTAGCAAGATCTCCCTCCCTCATTGGTCTTTGTTGCTCTGAAGGGGTCCAAACGATCCTGGTGAGGTTCTCTAATGACTGGAGGTATCAAAATGGGCGGAGGTTCGCTGGAGCACCTCTACGAGAAGGAACGTCATTCTAGGTACCTCCCGACGATCTTCGAAATCACATCCTGGTGTGTCTTTGCAGCTCTAACCTGCACAGGTCAACAGATGGGCCGAGGGCAAAATGCCTTGACCCGTTAAACAACGAGATGGAGGCGCAAGAGGGTCGTGGTGGTGGGGTCTGATGAAGAGGCAGAGGAAGGATCCCGATAGCTCGATCCCTAGGGATTCGAGGTGAATGGAGGGTGGCTGGATGTAGAGAAGCGCACGAGAAAAGAAATGGAGGTGGCAGCGGCGATGCAGACAGTCAGAGTCAAAGTGAAATGTTCGTCGCAGCTCTGCTCCGACGAATTACGAATCGCCTAATTAACGCTACAACTATGGTCTAACGGATAACCTAATGCATAATTAAAAATCTGACATAGAAATCTACCTAAAACAAGTAAAGACACAACTCATACTTGGCCGGAGCCAAGGAGCAGAGGTGGTTGCTGAAGCGGACCGCTTGGGTGCACCTCCACCCTCCATCGACCACCGCGAGATCAGGGGATGTCCCTTTTCACAGGGACGCTCTAATCTGGCTGAGGCATGGGGTTTAGGGGGATGAAAAGTGACCAAATTTGAAGATGGAGGTGGAGGTTTTTATTTATACACAATGGTGTGCACCCTTATTGACTGGCCTAGATCGGATGAATCGGTGTTATTTACAATGGATCTATAGAGCTGGCGTGTATGTACAAGGAGTGATGATCTAATGTCAAGAAGAAATCAAAGCCGATTGATCGATGGATCAACCAGAAAAAAGGGTGGAAGTTGGTGATTTGATTGTTTTGACAACAATCAGAGGCGAAGGGGGAGTTGACCTGAGGTCAACAATTCCTGTCTCTGATTGGTCCAACTAGACCCGCTAAAGGACAAAACATGGGCTTTATTCAAAAATAATTATTTAAAAATAGTAAATGATTTTATTAATTATTATGTATAAAATAAAAATGTTTTTTATTTTATTTAGTATTTTATAATGATTTTTATTTATTATTTGGCTTTATTTATTAGTAGTTAACTTTTTATTAGTTTATTTATATGTATATTCATCTATGTTTTGTGAATTTTTATTTTTATTTTGTATATTTTATTTTAGTATTTTATCCTTTTGTTTTATATATTTATAGCATATTTTGTGAGTATAACTATATTTTTATTTTACTTTTATGACGATATTTGTGCACGTAAATAAGTAGGTAAGTATATTCTATATGTATATTTATAGGTATTTTACCTATGTATTATATACATCCTTTTTTATTTAATATATTTTGATGATTTTTTATTTTTTTTTGTATTTTTAATAAAATATAAATGATATTTACAATATTTTAAAAATATGAATGAATACAGAATAAAAGAATATATTTCCCTTTTATTTATTACAAGTAGAAACATAGGTATTTTATTTATGATTTCACATAGATTTATTTTCTTATGTGTTTCCTTTTGGTTTTATTCTAATTATGATATACACATATGTTATAAATAATATTTACAAAATTATAGAAATAAGAATTTGTAAAAAAAATAAGGGATGAATAAAATGAATATTTTAATTGGTAGAATGTACAATGAGGGCCCAAAACCTAAGTTTTACTCAGTAACTCCAAAAAAAATACAAAACCACCACCATTAAATAGCTTCTGAAAAGTTATATACAATTAGAGGTGATTTTGATTTATTTTCAGTTTTTATTTGAAAGATATGGTTCTGTGAAGTTTGGTTTTTGGCTTTTTATTTTGTGTATAAAATGTGCACAGTGTAGTATTTTTGCACAAACTCAATTTTATATTTTTATTCACATTATTATCTACAATGTTTTTGGGCAATGTTTCTTTATTTGATGGATAAATAATAGAGAATAAAATAGGTGTCAAAAATACATAATTAAAGAATGAATAAATGGCATTTTATTCTATTTTTGGCTCTTATCTCCCCCACTTTATTTCTTGTCGGCCAACTCAATTCTTGACTTAGTCTTGGGGTTTAGGGTCATAAAATATTTTAATATTTTTTTTCTTTTTCTTTTCTTCCCTTTATTATATAATTTGGGCATTAAAAACTTATTTTATATAAATAATTTAATAAATAATGAATGCTATTATTTACTAATTGATGTTATTTTCATGCATTCGCTAGGGTTTCTAAGGCCAAAATGATAGAATAAAGGAGATGAATTGGAGATTCATCAGGCACTTCCCTCTCGCAGCAGCAATAACATCGCCTCACAGACTTCGGCCTCCAGATCATGTCATGGTCGTTCTCCAATCTGTGGTCGCTCTGCCTCTAGGACTGCTTCAAGGTCTGAAGTTCGGGACTTGCCTCTATCGCTGATGAATCCCCATTCATCACTCTTTATTCCTTTATTTTAGCTAGAAATCTTTGCAAAACATCGGGTAATTATTTCTAAATACAATAAATTGACAAAATGCATGCTTCATATAAATAACCATAATTAGCATGTTTTGTGTAAAAATAAAGGAATGAAGAAATAAAGAAAAAGAAGGAAATATTTTGAATAAATATTGAGTGACCCGAACCCAAGGGAAGGCCAATCATTGGCCTGACCGCAAAATAAAACAAGTAGAGAGAGATAGGGCCATTCATCTATGTATAGATATTCCCCCTCTTATGTATATACTTTATTTTCATAAAATAAAAATATTTATGTGTTTCTCACAATTTGTATATATTAATAAAAATAAAATAAAAATGAGAAAAAATAAAAACAAAAATAAATAATTTCTCTCTCCCCAGTGTACATATACCATGTATATGAGAATAAAAGAACTATTTATTTTACCCTTGTAAATAATTAATAAAAATCAAATAAAAATTATTATATATCCCAAATTTTATTATGTAAATAAATTAATACAAAATTGGGATAATTATACATAAATAAAATAATTAAAAATAAAAATAAAAAATACATAGGTATATATACCTGTATATAATATAATGTACATACATAATTTATTTTTCAAAAAAATAAATAAAAAAATACTTTGGAAAATAATAAACATTTTTCATGTTGAAAATATTTGGAAATAAAATCATTTACTATTTTCTATTTAATTTACAAATATTTAATAATTGTTGAATTCTCATTGGTCCACGGGGGATGTTGACCCCCGGTCAACTCCACCCTGGACCACTTTGAATTCGGACTGCATTTTCGACCCAACTTATCGGAATTTTCCTGATGTGATCCGCCATCCATTTCCTCAAAACTTGGGCTCCGATTGCAGCCCCTCGATCCGTGATTCGCGCCCGCTTTTCTCTCTAGGGGTCCGTGCATCGGATTGCGCGCCCGACTCCCATCTTCCCGGACCTTCACTCCTATATAGCCTCGCCTCCCACCGCATTTCCCTGCACCTTCGGCCACCGTATTTGACTCCCAGGACCTCCCCTTTCTTTCCTTGAGTGACAACAAGCCCTAGGAGGTGTTGCAGCGAGGATAGAAGCGCCATAGCCCCAGGTCTGATGGTCATCACCACCGCGCTCTGCCATCGGCGAGCTCGAGCCTCTGGAGGCATCGCTCCATTAAGGCGAGGATTCCAGGAGGTCACTCACCTCCAGCCCAGATGATTCCGATCATCAGGTGACCTTGATAGCCCTTAGATTAGCTTTAATCTCGTTCTTTAGGTTTTGCACCGTCGGCCATCACCGGTTGTTTCCCGATCATCCATCCATCTATTCTCCTATCCGACCATCGTACCACCTCCATTAGACTCTACGCCCCTCCGATCATCTTGGTTTGCCCCGGAACCGGGACTTGGGTCCTCCTCCGCTGCCGCTCGCCGGAGGACCACGCTCGGACGCACCCAGCCACCCCTATTCCACCCGTAATCGGGTCGAGGCAATTTTCCCCGACCCAGCGTTCTTTCTGTGCAGGTTTGAAGGTCTAAGGTCTTCATCTGGAGGTCCTCATAGAGAAGCACAGTAGTTCCTGTCATTCTTCATCGTCGGGGGCCCTCCAGGTCTTCCCGGCCCCATCTGAGCACATCCACCACTGCGGACGAGCTTCCTCTTCGATTCGCCCACCTCCGGAGGACCGGAGGAGGTCCTTCGCACGCACATTGGGCCAGTGAAACTCGCCGGTGACTTGTTCTTCCAGGATCCTCCGAAGCCATCGATCGAGCCCCTTGCACCAGATTAGATCCCATCCATTCATAAGAGGGAAGCTCGTAGCCATACGATCCATCTTATGATCAGATCCGAGACGTTCATCGCCAAAGGGGTATCAACTGGCCACAACCGTCAGATCACACGTGGACGCCTTGCTGCTGTCGGATCTTAATAATGGGGTAAATCACTTAGGCCCCTTACCTTTTTGCATTTATAGTTTAGTCATGTAAATACTTAGAGTAGTTGTTTTTATTTCAGGTCGTTTGCACTTTGGACTCTAGTGTTTTTAGTATTTGCAATTTAGTCCCTGAGTATGTGGAGCACATGCATCAACACGTGATTTGTGGAACATTTGCATATTTTATCCTAGAATTTTGTGTTGTTACTGTTTACATCTTTATAAATAGGAATGACATTTTAGTCCATGTGAATGTGAATCACGTGCGTGCCTCGTGTCTTTTTGGGCTTTTTGCAGTATCAGTCCTGGATTTATTGAGCATATTATTATTTGGCTGAAAGGTTTTTATTAATTGCGATTAGGTCTCTGTGTGTTGTTGCTTGTTTATTGGTCAAATAAAATATCAAATTAATTCTAAATGTGGTGAAATTTGGATATGTGGCCCCTGCCACTATGTAAAAATTTCACTATTTTTTGGGACATTTTTATTACTGTTTGCTATTTTTAAAAATCAAAAACACCAATTTTTGCCACTGTAAACATTTTACAAAAATTTTGTACTATATACATACTTTTGATATGAAAATATTTACAAACTATTTACATAAATCATTTTTATAATCATTTGTACAAAAATAGTTTTTATAAATAGATAGGTATGTGCAAGAAGAATTCTATGTACAAGGGAAAATATTAATTTTTTATGTATTTTTAGGCATTTTATTTATTAACACACTCACACAAAGTACGAGTTGTGGCTAAAGTATATATGAAATATATACGACAATCGCCACATGCTATCGTACCCTCGAGAGACACAATATCTCCAACTCGCACATGATTGGGGATGATGGGATTGTACCCATCGCCAGGAACTACCCGAACCTCTCGGCCCTCATGCTCGAGTCATGCCCGCTTATGGGGCACTAGTACCTCTTGGCCCTGGCGAAGTGCTCCTACCACCTGGAGTCCATCTCCATCTCATAATGCCCGCAGATCGGCAATGAGGGGTGGTGTCGGAGATCTGCCGAAGCTCACCAGCGTGTGCCTCATGTGGCTGAGGCTCGGGAACACCATGCTCAAGGCCATCGGGTGGCAACCCGACAGATCCGTGCAGGTCCTCATGTGGGAGGGCATCGTGGGGCTCACGACCTCCAGATTATCCTAGTTGTCCCTCGCCACAGCCCTCGAGCTGCTCTTCATCCACTTCTGCATTTCCCAGGATGGAATTTCTAGCACCATGGCCTTCATGTTCAGGTCCCTTAGGGACGTGATGTTGGATACGCGAGCCCACGGTGAGCCATTATGCAATAATTGTTAATGCGAATATCATTCCCTGATCTGAAATGAAGAATGAATAATTTGCATAATAGGTCCCTTAGTACAATTAGGGTTATGTACCATGGCCATCTTAATGATCATACAACTGTTGATTCAATAATTGAATAATAGAGCTGGTGCTTGGATAAATATCTAAAGAGTTAGATTGAGGACTCATCAAGCACCGTCAAATGATTGTTAAGAGATGATCTCCAGCCTCAGTAGGAGATGACAATCCTTTCTCATTTAGGCTGATATCTAAACGACCTCTTGATGCAGGTCCTCTGCATATGAATAGAGATTCGGAGGTGTTAGATAAGTTAGGTCAAAGAGTTGACTTAACGAGATCAAGATAACCAAAGTCCTATATCGTATGCTGCCACGATACATGAACACATCCTATGTCCGGAGACAGATGTGTTACTATATGTCTGAGTATGTGCATTTGACAGACCAATAGGTTGATGACCTAACCAAGGTCTATACACCGACACGTTGGTGTGCATGTAAGGGTATATGAGTAATACGATCTCTCAAAGGGATCATACATGTTCTATCAAATTCCGTGCACGGTCGTCTCACTTTGGAAGCTTGACTGAATTTGTAGGCTTGACATATACTTTTGGAAAGTATATGATCAAGACCTAGGTATGATATATGCTTTTGGAAAGTATACGATCGATACTGACTCCCAATGATTAAATGAGAAACTTACTGATAAAACCATGAAGTAGGCAGTATAAAGTTGATCCAATACTTCGGGTTTATTCTGAGTCTTCCAGTATGCAGGATGTACAGGTATTGGGAATACCTGAGAGTGATGTGATCATAAACGATTGTATAACCATAACGCTTCCATTCCTAGGGAGTGATGAAACGGGTCTGGATTTTAGTGACTCCTCTCAGTATAGAAGTAATCTTATCTTGGTCCAAATGTTGGCCATTGATTTGAATGCGATTCATATGCAATGAGAAGATTAGATTTGCGGTCTTGATTTAATCAAGCATCTATGGGAGGCCCGCGATCTGGATTTGAGATACGATCTCAAAATCCAAGTCACTATACGTGGAACAATACAATCGCCATGTCCTTATCTCCAAGTGTTCGCAGAAAAAGCGCATTATCCTTGAAAGGGTTCAGGATAATTTCATTGTTGATATTATGTATTCAAGCATTGAGAAAATTGATAATTAAATGTGATTTAATTATCATAAATAATATGAATTTGATTCATATTATAAAAGGAGTTATCTTAGATAATTAAATGTGATTTAATTATCAAAGATGTGAATTATGTGAATGTGATTCATATTACTAGGACACATGAGAATAAGAGATCCAAGATGATTAAATGTGATTTAATTATGATGAATATGAATAATGTGGATTGAAATATCCATATTAATCATATATATTATAAATGTGATTTATAATATATAAGAGAGAGCTATTTGTAACTTACATTTGTTAATTAAATGTTGATGTGAATTGGATTCACATTGGACAATTAATTGAAAATGTAATTTACATTTTATTTTGGATTGTGAATGCGATTCACAATTTTCCAATGACAAGATTGCCATATTCACAAAATAATTATGAATTATTTTTTTTGAATTATTTACAACAAGTATTGTTGGAAATCTTTGAGATTTCCATGGAATAATGTAATCTCATGAGATCTCATGCGATTATATGAGATTGCCACCAAATCCCATATTATGGAAGGAGGAAATCTTCTTTCCAAAATCTCCATTCTTGATTGATTTAATTCGAGATTGATTTATATTGATTTATCAATATAGATTTGATCAAAATTAAATTAATTGCTTTTGGTTTTTAACAACACAATTCTTAGCCATTAAAAGAAACACAAATCAATGAGAGCCATTGGATTTGTGTTGCCCATGGATTGAGATCCATGGATCCCAAAATATTATAAAAGGAGAGGCACCCCTTTTCTCTTCTTTATACATAACGAGAACATAAGTCTCTCTCTCCCTCTCTCTCTTTCTCTCTCTACATGTCTACTCTCTCTCCCTCTCATGCGGTTGTCCACCATGGATGCCCTAGAGAGGTTCTCCATCGCTGCAGCGTCGTCGTTATGCTGCCCGATCATTTGCTCGTGGATCTCTGTCTCCTTCGATGCGCCTCGCTCGTAAAGAATACGGCGTATATCGTATGTCGAGATCAGGATATCCGCCGTTGGATTATCAACATGGATTGCAAGAAGCACATGTTTCATCAACACGCTCGCAAGCGTCTCCTCCGTCGGATCGGACTTGAGATAGGAGGTTTCTTCGTTTAGAGTCTCGATCACAACCACGCTTCAAGAGGTAATCCTATTACTTGTTTGTGGTTTAGACGAAACGATCCGAGAAGTGTTCTTGGATCATGTGGTTTTGTTGCATGATTTTTTTAATTTCTGTTGCATAGAACAACTAGTTCGACTAGTTGTTCTTCATCGTATTTGATACCATGCCAATTTTCCATGATGCTCTTGAGGATTTCACCATATCCTTCAAGTGGTATCAGAACCTTAGGTCGATGGTTTTGGATACGATCCATTAACCGATGACAACTTGGGTTCATTAGGGTTTGCGAAAGTTTTCTTGCATTTCATTTTCGCATCTCTATTTTGAGATTATTTTCGGCACTGTTTAAATTATTTCAACACGAAAATAATAATTGGATTTTATTCCCATTAAATAAGGAAACCGTAGGATCTGAGTTTACGTAATTTGGATTCTATATGCTCGAGATATGCTCATTTTAGTGAACATGTATCCACAATTTCGGGGACTGCGAATCTCAACGTAATTAAAGAGTTAATTGCGGATTTGAGATGCCTTGAAATATGTGGAAATCACTTAAGTTCTGTTGTCAATCAAATTAGCAAAACTTATTTTGCTTAATTTGGATTTAAATTGATTGAGATATGATATTTTTAGTAAGTGAGGGTCACTGTCGGAAATACTTTCCTAATCAAGAACCTATTGATTGTCATTTAATCAATTAGTGAAATTAAATTGTTTTTTTCTTGGAATAATTGTGCATAAATATTTGTGAAATATTTGATGTTAATTATTTCCTTAAATGACATTACCTCAATCAATAAGTTGATTAGATATGATCTAGATGATAATTGGAAACATAATCAACAAACTTCTTGCTTGAATAGGATTTGGGATTGTTTTAGCAAATCTCATTATAATGTTAATCAAAATTGTTTTGATTATTATTATGGTATAATTTCGTTTGAAGAACCGATGATCATCTCAAGTACAAGTTGATCTATTTGGCATTATCCTTTCATGATGTGGATATGGTGTATAGTCGGAGAACACTGGGGTAGCGGGTTGCAACGTATGTGGTCCGTCTCACTCTCGTCGGTACTGGTCATGACAACGGGTAGGGACTTGATTATGCCGTAGAAATCAAGATGTATTTTCTAATTATAAGATTCGAATTAATACATACTTTGAGATAATACCATATATATATTCAAGTAAAACAATCAAGTTTGTTGATTGAATTGGATTGATAATTAATTTAATATGATTAAATTATTTATGTCCAATTGAAACACTATATTATGAATAGAGTTGTTATTTCCCTTGAAAGAATTAATTACATGAATATGATTCATAATAATTAATTAAAATTTGATTATGAGGTGGAGGATCACATAAGTGACATCCATGGTCTCGTGTCAAGGCGAAGGGTTCCGTCGCCAGGGATTGTATGTAGGAGACACCTGTCCGAAGTGACAACTCTTGTATGCAAGTGCATCTGGATCGGGCTCTTTGCTTCTCGAAAGAGTAAGGCCGTATGTGTAGTGACCCCAATATCGGATCCTCATGTTATTGGGGCGAAATTAGATTGCGCATAGCGTGTACTATTCATGTTGACGGTTGGTTCAATTAATGACGGGTCAACATTGCCTTAGGGGTGGTGAGCCCGGGTGTTAAAGACCGAATTGGGAAATGCAAGTCGGACTTGCAAGGTGGAATGTGTTCCCGCTTCTTTTTATCTCATATTATTGGGATGTAACATAGATAAGGAAGGAGATCCCAGATATTGCTGAGATATGATGATAAGTACATCTCTTACATTGAAAGTGATAAAGGGAATGAACTTTCAGTGTTGACAAGGCATGACAACTTTGATATGAAAAATACTAAATTAAAGTAAAATATATTTATATATTTATGCAAATTTCTTATTCAGATAATCCTTCATTAAACCCACTCAATGTTATACTCAATGATAACCAGTAAAATATCATGGATTGGACTCATGATCCATATATTGTACTTGCAGTTGGACACAAAATGTATCTGGTTGCAAATGTACAAGTTTCCTCAAAATAATGAGGATTGACAATTAAATAGACAGTGGGACTACAACCCTAGGGTTTGTATGTTTCTATAGTCTTGATTTCTCATCGGATGTACTTTGGAAGTGGCATGCCGATGATGATCGCAATTGTCAAATAATCCTTATAAAAATCTAAGAAGATATTCTGGCATACATATGTGCTCTTGACATTTATCATGAATGAAAAGATTCATTGCATCATGCAAAATGGTAGCTCTATAAGAGATGATGTATTCAAAATGTTTGAATACCTACCTGAATCAATGTTTTAAGAGTCTAGATGGATGTAGACATGATGAGTGTCATCATTCTACTGTCTATACTCTAGTCATTCATGAAGCTTCATAATATTCATATTGTATGAATTTAATGAAGCACGTATAATTGTTGAAATACTCTTACTTTGAATTCTTTTGAATTTAACATAAGAGATCCTTAGTCTTGAGCAATGGTTGTTTATAGAGAAAGGGAGAGCAGTGGAAGCATGGATCAGACCCAAGATGAGAAGGATAGTCAAAGAGTTGACCGTACTTCTGTGACTTCCATATGACATCCAAAGAGTTGGATGAATGCCAATACTGAAATAAATTGAGGTGTTGATAGTTTGACTGTCAAGTCTATCTAGAATCCTTAGAGAAGGACTCGGATAGAGCATCAAAATAATCTACATAAATAATTGAAATTGACTTTCTTATTTGATAAGATAAAGTCCAATAATTATATCTCAATCTTCTAACAACACTTGCAATGGGTTGCATATGTTTTAGAAGACTGGAAAATTTGATCTTAAGGTTTATAGTTATCCACATGGATATTGATGCAATTATTGCAACAATCTCTATTGGATTGATAGACATGCTAATTTCAGTGGGAGAGCCCTTAGTCTTAGAGAATGTCTCTATGACCTAGATATAAGAATACACTCATTGTTTATTTCTAAATGTTGGAAATAAACATGAATTCCGAGATAGAACTATCATAACGAGTTATGATGAATATATTTCAGATAGTAATCTAACACCTAGTGGACTCCACAAAATTAGAAAATTAATTAATGGTTCATTAAGATTTCTAATACTGAAAATTAAAACCTTTTATAAGATCAATTGGAGGATGAAGATCTTTTGACAATGATCTGGCATCAAGTTTTGGACATATGACTGTTGATGAGATCAATGGACTAGTGAGAGATGAAACTTGAGATTGTCTAAAGGTTCAAATCTTACATACTTGTGAATATTGTATTCAAAAAGTAAAAATGTCCAATACACCCTTCCTTGGGAAAGGTGTAAGATGGCAAGGTATTCAGGATCTCATACATATTGATATATGTGGATCATCTATGTCATAGTAAACATTATGGATATGTGATATCTATTGATGATTATGTATGATATGAGATTTCTTCTCTTCACCTAAGAAACCTTTGAAATGGTCAAAGATTTCATTATTTTTGGTTTAGAACCAAAGTTTGGAGGAAGATAAAATGAATTTGATCTAATCTTGGTAGCAAGTACCTGCTAGATAAATTCAAAGAATACCTTATGGAGATATGAATATCATTTATATCTCAATCCTCCTAATACACCTTGACTCAATAGAGTTATAGGGACATACAGTTGGATCATGTGTGACATGATTTGATCAATGATGAATTTTCGCATAATTTCCTCTTAGTTTCCAGGTATATATGTAGTAGAGACTACATTATATATCCTTAATGAGATTCCATGCAAGTAAGATGGAATTGAGCACTAGATAGTGCTGTTTCATTAGGAAAATAAAGGATGGTATTGGATACCTACTTTATGACCTTGAGATTCTTAAAATATCTCATCTATGAGAATGTGATTCATAAAGGTTGAGACTCTTGAGAATCAAGATGAAAATGAAGTGTAGGAACTCATTTAATCTTGAGAAGATAATGAGGCTCCTGAAATCTGAAACTAAAAGGATAATAAAAGATGAAACACTTATACCTCTTCAAATGAGTTTGAGGATATATTCCATGTGTCAGTTAAGTCTGACAATGATCAGATTTAATGTGATGAAGTCTCTGAAGATCATGACATGGAAAGATTGATGTTAGCAATAAAGTCTAAAGTAGACTTCACATACAAGTGTTGTATATGGACCCTCGAGGATCCAACTATATGGGTAAGACCCATAAAGGTGTAAATGGATCTTCAAGAGAGAGAAGTCAAGATTGCATTCCTCTCCGAGGATATTCACATGAGGTAGCCCCAAGGCTTCATGGTTGAGAAAGCAAGATGTGCAAGCTAAAGAAATCCATCTATGGACTCATATAAGCTTCTTGTTGCTGGAACGTAAGATTTGATGAAATTATAAATGTTATGATTTCAGATAGAATCTTGATAAACCATATGAAGCTTAGTGGGAGTGCCTTTGTATTCATCGTGCTAAATGTAGATAATATCCTAATAATTTGGAATGATAAAAGGATGATAATAAGTGTTTTATAGACTGGCTATTCCATATCTTGAAATATGATTTTAAAGATACCTCTTAGATCTTAGTTCTGAAGTTGTTCAGAAACAAAGAGAAGAGGATATTGGGACTGTCACATGTGTAGTACACCTTGGATATATTCCATTCTTAGAAATTCCAAGAAAGGCTTCCAACCCTTAAGATATGGTACTAACCTATCTAAAGGGATAGCACCTTGAGGAAGTGAATGCTAGAACTGCTTGTACTTGTGCATCAGTTACGAGAAACTGAGTGTATGCTAGAGGTGTATAAAAGCCAGATATCTTCCATGCAATGGGAATAGTAAAGTGTTTCTAATCCTACTATGGAAAGAAAACACTTGATTGTAGTAATAACAATATCTTCATAGAGGACAAGATTTTTTTAAGATAGTGATCTCAAATTCTTATCTTCAAAAACTTAAGACTTTATAGATAGAGATCTAAAAGGTATTAACTGTGGATACCTTAGGAGATAGAGATCTCCAAGAATAAGGGTATTCTAATAAGGATTATGGAAATACTGGTTATGATAATTATTAGGCTATAGTGTCAAGGACACTGTAACCAACAAGATTGAGTATTGGTTGCATAAGATGCAACATTCACATTAGATGCGAGCATTGTTACTGGGGATATGCAAGTGCCGTAAAAAGACTTGGTGTAGTCTCGCATGAACAGAGTGACTGATCAGCTTACCTAGTTATTTTCTATATAGCCTATGATTGTCACATGAGTGTGGGTTTAAATGATTAGCCCATTAATGGATCTTTGGGCTAGTGGGAGATTGTTGGACATGCGAGCCCACGATGAGCCATTATGCAATAATTGTTATTGCGAATATCATTCCATAATCTGAAATGAAGAATGAATAATTTGCATATCATAAATGATTGTATAACCATGACGCTTCCATTCCTAGGAAGTAATGAAATAGGTCGGGATTTTAGTGACTCCTCTCAGTAGAGAAGTAATCTTATCTTCGTCCAAATGTTGGACATTGATCTGAAGATGCAATGAGAATATTAGATTTGCGGTCTTGATATAATCAAGCATCTATGGGAGGCCCGCGATCTGGATTTGAGATATGATCTCAATATCCAAGTCACTATATGTGGAACAATACAATCGCCATTCCTTATCTCCAAGTATTCGCGGAGAAAGCGCATTATCCTTGAAAGGTTTCAGGATAATTAAATTTGTTGATATTATGTATCCAAGCATTGAGAAAATTGATAATTAAATGTGATTTAATTATCATGAATAATATGAATTTGATTCATATTATGAAAGGAGTTATATTAGATAATTAAATGTGATTTAATTATCAAAGATGTGAATAATGTTAATGTGATCATATTATTAGGACACATGAGAATAAGAGATCCAAGATGATTAAATGTGATTTAAGTATCATGGATATGAATAATATGGATAGAAATATTCATATTAATCACAAATATTGTAAATGTAATTTATAATATATAAGAGAGAGCTATTTGTAACTTACATTTGTTAATTAAATGTTGATGTGAATTGGATTCACATTGGACAATTAATTGAAAATGTAATTTACATTTTATTTTGGATTGTGAATGTGATTCACAATTTTCCAATGGCAAGGTTCCAATATTCACAAAATAATTACGAATTATTGTTTTTGAATTATTTACAACAAGTGTTGTTGGAAATCTTGGAGATTTCCATGGAATAATGTAATCTCATGAGATTGCCACCAAATACCATATTATGGAAGGAGGCAATCTTCTTTCCAAAATCTCCATGCTTGATTGATTTAATTTGAAATTGATTTATATTGATTTATCAATATAGATTTGATCTAAATTAAATTAATTGTTGTTGATTTTTACCAACACAAATCTTAGCCATTAAAAGAAACACAAATCAATGAGAGCCATTGGATTTGTGTTGCCCATGGATTGAGATCCATGTATCCCAAAATATTAGAAAAGGAGAGGCACCCCTTTGCTCTTCTTTACACATAATGAGAACATAAGTCTCTCTCTCTTTCTCTCTCTACATGTCTACTCTCTCTCTCCCTCTCATGTGGCCATCCACCATGGATGCCCTAGAGAGGTTCTACATCGCAGCAGCGTCGTCGTTATGCTGCCCGATCGTTTGCTCATGTATCTCTGTCTCCTTCGATGCGCCTCGCTCGTGAAGAAGACGTCGGATCTCATGTGTCGAGATCAGGAGATCTGCCGCTTGGATCATCAACATGGATTGCGAGAAGCACGTGTTTCATCAACAAGCTCGCAAGCATCTCCTCTGTCGGATCGAACTTGAGACATCAGGTATCTTCATTTAGAGACTCGATCGCAACCACGCTTCAAGAGGTGATCCTATTACTTGTTTGCGGTTTAGATGAAACGATCTGAGAATGGTTCTTGGATCATGTGGTTCATCGCATGAAAATTATTTTAATTTCCGCTGCATAGAACAACTAGTTCGACTAGTTGTTCTTCATCGTATTTGATACGATGCCATGCTTATGTGATGCGCTTGAGGATTTCACCATATCCTTCATGTGATCATCAAGACCTGCGACTTTATCAACGACAGAGGGGAGGAGCGAAGGTCGGGCGGAGGCGAGCTCAAGGAGGAGGCTTGTGCGGAGGCGGAGGGGAGGTCGGGTTGAGGCAAGGTTGGGCGAAGGGGAGGAGGGAAGGTCGAGCGGAGGGGAGGTCAGGGAACGAGAGGTCGGACAAAATTGAGGTAGGGCGGAGGGATGTCGGGCAGAGGGGAGGTCGGGCGAAGGGAGGTTGGACGGAGGGAAGGTTGAGCGGAGGGGAGGTCGGGCGAAGGATTGTTGGGCGGAGGGGAGGTCGTGGAGGAAGCCTAGAGGCATGAGGGAAAGGGGCATTTTCTGTAATTTCGAGTATGAAAAAGAAATTCCTGGAATCTGGTTAGTTTTAATGGGAAAATGGATGGTGGTTAACCACAGGGTCTGTGGGGTAAGAGTTAGCAAGTTTACGGGGTTGAGAGAGGAATTAGGATGTTTCAAAGGTCGTAGAGGTAATTGGAAAAGATTATAGGATCTTCTAGGTAAAAATCCAAATTTAGTAGGTTAGCCTAAACAATATGAAAGAATTATACCACACAGTCAGGATAGGTGGTCAAGAAGAAATAATGTATCCTTGATATATTTGTTTGGCATGTGAGATGTATCCTAGAACATCCTTGAATGTCGCTTCTTGTAGGTCAACCACTAGATGTATTTAACGAAGTAAATAAAAGTTATTTACTACGCGTCACTGAAAATACAGAATATTTAGCAAACAATTTGCCAAACAATGTTAGCTTATCGTATGAACTAGAAAATGTAGCACAACGATTTATGCATCTACAAATAAAAAACAAGGAAAAGATTTCCTCTATGATTTCTAATATTTATGATTAATGTAAAGAATACATCAAGGTTACCTCTTGAAGTGCGAGTCTCTAAAGTAAGAGACTGTGACACCCTTAGGATCCGGGTACTCGGTAAACCAATGCACGCACATACATTCCACATTCGAATACTAATGACATACACATAAGCAGGAGAAATAGCACAATTTACTGAAATATAAAAATTTTCTTTTTTTTCCATTCATGACCTGTTCATAATCACATTTCATTGATCATTCCATGTCCACAAAATATACATGTAAGCATAAATAGGATGTCCACAATTATACATATTACATGCCATGTCTCTCAACAAAATGGTAAAAGTAAAGAAGGATAGCAAAATTACTGACAACTATACCACAAAAGGTGTCGTAACGCTGCTCAAAAAGTGATGGTGCCTCCAACGATCACTGCTGCGAACCTGCGGATCCACACGTAGGTACGTTATGAGCAAAGTTTCCCAATACGATTTAAACAAACTACACGACAAGAAATGCATGATAAAATGTGTGCAAAAGAGAAAGAAACAGGATATTTGATCTCACAAAGAATTACATGTTTACTTTTTATTATTTGATCTAGATATGGATACGAGTAACCAAGCTTCGTGGATAGTCTGTGGTCTTGGTCTAGATGAGACCTCACACTATGAATCTAAGGTAAAAGAAAATTACCTTAGGGTTGGGGTGCCTCCGTAGGCATGCGGTGGGGTATAATGCATCCTAACTAAGTTCCCAACACGTCCACTTAGCTCCACTTCCCAATGATACTTCCGATCCCCAAATTAGATTCCAACCCGCAAATCATTGCGATCAATTCGATCCTCCTTATACACAGAAGATTCACGTCCCATCACCACTTCATTAACCACATTTTCCCGGAACTCCCCTCTTAGCGCTCCCACTCGGAATACCGACCAATGTGGCCTACATTGGTCCGTACACGAGTGTTAACTCTAAGTGACAAGCGAAATACTAGTCGACCAACCATGACTACTTGGCCCGCGCTCGAGCACCGGGCTAAAGCACGCAAGTGCCGAGGCCAACACCGTCAGATTAGCACCTCGGTGTGCCAAGCAACATGTCCCCCAACCATCGCAGCTACAATAGCAGTTGGGATCGTGGTCATCTAGGTTTCTACCCGGGGCCCCAAGGGTGCATGCTCAATCCCTTGAAGCACCTGCTCCATCTACCCAATATTTCACAATGGATGAGAGTCATCATAATCCATCAAGCAATTACATACTAGAGACATTGCAAAATATATGGATAAAATTTGGTATAAACCTTCTGAATCAATTGAATATTATTAGATAATGATATACCATTGATAAGATGAAGCATTAGGGAGAGATATGTAAAAACTGCAGACATGTTAGAGATTGGTATAGCATCGATAGCATGAAACCAGGTTGCGATAAGCTTAGACCATATAACCCAAATAAATGATTAAATCGTAGGATCCAAAATACAAGCACCTCAAATTTTATACCATCGGGTAATGACTCCCCGCAGCTACATGATTCCCGTTGACAATGTTTCATCTCAAGGTTAAAGATTATGAGAGAAGTGTGTCCTTAGATCTATCAGGTATCCGTTTAAATACAATCAGTTGAGTTTCAAAACTCACTACAATGTCGAATGTGCAACTCACATATGCTAATATCAGTGAAGGGTGGAAGGGACAGTTTTTCCTTGACAGGGTCGTCCCATCCAGCTTGTTTCAGATAATCATCATTGAGATTTAATAGTAGATTTTGGTTGCTATCTGGTGAAACACTGCCTACATAAACTTCATAGTGGGTGATTCATCTAGACCCCCTACCTTATCAAATATATCCCAAGGAACTCCAGGCAGTTTGCAATTTATATACCCTGTAAGATGCAAAAACGGTATTAATCCCTCTGACCATTGTATCCAAGTGAGCATTATAGTTCTTGGACTTCACAGTATTTTTGGCAAAATCTTCTCTAATACTCTCATGGTCAGTTTAAAAAAAATGCATGACTATCAATAACAAGGCATTCCAAATTCATCTCGTTCAAAGCCCTAATTCGTGGTATGACACTTCTATCCCTTTTGATATGAGTCAAATATTGACTGGGAACTACAGATCTAAAGAATAGACATGCCTTCCTATAAAGAGGGCAACCTCTAGATATATCCGATACAAACATAACCATGTTTTGTCCAGGGAGGGTTGTATAAAGTATATTGCTTCCATTGAGGGCATTGGTCTCCTTCGTTTATACATGTCTTTGGACTCCATTGACCTGCCATTTCAGTCAATCCGCAAGAATGTGGCGTGATTTAAATTGTAAATATGTTCATGATAGAGCTTTACATGAACCACCGATTTCATTCAACAATCGATCTTAGGCAGACCTCCAGGAAGAGAATACCATTGACGTTGCAACAACAAATCGTGGGCGTCGACACTCACATAAATCTAGGCATAAGAACACCTAAGGATTTATAAATGTTCAAAACATATAGGTTCAAAATTGCGTGGGATCCGGCAGCAAGAGGAGGAGCATCGTACCTTCTGGCTTTGGGTCGTCGATCCAAGGCGCTCCGGCGGTCCTTGGTGAAAGAGAGGGGAGAGAAATGGAGGAGGGGAGAGCTGGAGGTCGACAGAAGGAGACGTTGGGCGATTTGGGCGAGGTTGGCGAAGGGAGGGAGGGCGGAATATACGGGTCCGACCCGGATTCGGATCCGGGTTCGGATCTGAAAGTGACTTGTACCCCTCCTTGCTAAAATGACCATAACTTGAGCTCCCGAAGTCGGATTTTAACGTTCTAGGACTCGTTGGAAAGCTATCGACGAGCCCTATGCAATGGACTCCTTACTCGAATTTTTTGCTCACTGGACAAGTACAGATTTTACAATCAAGCCCAAACTCAGTAAAGATTTGCGTTTTAGTCCCTATTCGGGTTTCGGGGGTTTCACAGAGACCTCCCAAATAAAGTCCAATATACATACTTATCTCTCGTGGGCACGAAGATGAGTCGCATTGCTTCCCACGAACTCGAACGTCGACTAGGGAAACAAGAAGAGAGTTTTAAGAGTTTAAGACAAACAAGACTCTTTCTCATTCAATGGGATACACAATTTAAAGGAGGACTTTCTCTTCAAATTTTTGTTGAAAGCAGAAGGCCTTGCCCTCCTTTTATACTTAAAGCACACATCCTGCATGTGCCCTAGTAGACCTTGGATTTTAAATCAAGGGCTAAGACCAAGTCGTAATTCAATAAGGATCATCTCCTTATTATCTCCCATCAATATTAATAAAAATAAACTAAGCAACAACTTCAGAGTCCTAATTCAAATAGAAGTCAACCATATGGAGCCATGTATGCATCATATGTACATGCCACATAACCTTCCATATATGGAAGTTGTTGTTGTAATTTTTATTAATTAATTCACTTGATAATCATATCATCATTACTGGAGAAATTATGGAGTCAATCCTTAAATCTTATGAATCATATTCATGATCTCAAAATTAAATGTAAATCCAATTTACATATACAAAATTAATATGACTCAAATTAACAAAATCTCATGCCTTGGAAAAATTATGTAAATCACATTTACATAAATATTTACATGAATAACATCCATATAAATATTAATTATTGTGAATCACAATTCACATTAATTAATTAGTTATGCTTGTGAATCATATTCACAAAATTTATGAGGTACTAATATAATTAGGATTCATGAGATAGGAATGCAGATACATGGAGATAATGCTGAGGAGATCATACTATCCATGTATAGTGACTTAAAATGTGGGTAACTTTCCAATTTCAGGGTTTATACATTTTTTTTTGCAAAAATACGTAACCTACGAATGTTGAGCTTGAGTTGTAACGCTTTGCACTCTTAGTGAGTTCAACAAAATACATCACACTCTCCATGAGCAGGACAAAGTGTTGATGAGTTTAATCCATCTTCCATGGTCATTTCTAATCATAGTCCCAACCATTTGGAGCTAAGAAATAAGCACAATGAGAATGTATATTTCCATTTCCATGACAATTTCTGTTTCCAATATTTGGACATAGATATATTGGAAGGAATTGTGATTTAAAGTGATTTAATCACAAATCATCTAGCTTAATGGAGCCATTGAAATCCATCATGTTTCATCACTTCTTCGATATTGATGTGTCATGATAGACAATCCATTACAACAACAAAGTAACCCTAAGTATTCCAAATACTCATCCATCCTTCATATTGGAAGACTTTTATATATTCCAAGTTCAAACATTGGTTTGATAAAGTTCTTTAGAGTATATAAATAGATTTCTCTTTTGATGATTGGGCGATAATTTTAATCATATATTTTCTGAAAGCATAATATTAATATATTGAATTTCTGTCTCATTTCATAAACAAGACGACCATGCATAGATTTTTTTAACCCCCAAATATCTCATGAGTAAGATGTGTCTCCATGTTCATAAACTACAAACATGTATGATTCATTTGAAAGATCATACATCTCATATTACTTCATATGCACATCGATGCACCGATATATGGACCTTGGCTAGGTTACCAATATATTGGTCTGTCAATGTGCATACTCATGCACATAGATGCATATCTATCTCAGGTCAAATGATGTGCGCATGATCGTGACAGTCACGATTTTGGTCTTACTTTATTGTGTCCTCATCAAGACAACTCTTTCACTTGATTATTCCAACACTTCTGAATCTCTGTTCCTACGTTGAGGACCTGCATCAAGAAGTCGGTTGGAAATTAGTCTTTAGAGAAATATTGCCAATCTGGATCTTAGATACCCTATTAACAAGTTCCTCAAGCTACTTGTACAGTTTCCACAACTTCTCTAGGTTGGTGAATTTATGGAGTTTGTCCAACTTCTTCAATGTCTATTTCATCATTGCTAGCTTATCAGCTATGATTCCCATGTTGACACTTTGGTAGGTGGATATATTGTTCAAAGTCTTCTTTCCCCCTTCTTTTTATGTGAGTGAAAGAGGGTTGGGCATGTATGCAAAGCTTGTAGTTTGTGCACGACTTGTGTCGGCTAGTTTTTCGAATACCTTGTAAATTGTGTCCACATGACATCCCTTTTAGCTTCCTCCACAAGAGGCACTGACCAACCCTTGTATCTCAATGCTTTCACCACTTACTTTACTCTGGACTAGCATCATCTTTCTTATGCCATGCCCTTGGCATTTTTGAATTAAGTCCATAAACCTTTCCCAGGTTCATGAAATGGTTCGTTAGGAAGCTGGATGAACCTTGTGAGCTTGATCCTCATTTGATTGACTCTATTCACTTTGTTAAATCTCTTTAAGAATAGAGTCTTGAATGTGGCCCATGTTATGACCACCTTCACTAAGTTTTTCAACCAATATGCCACCTTATCAGTCAAGGCGAAGGGAGTGTCTCTCAATCTAATATAGTCTTGACTAATCCCGGGACAAGTGAGGTTGTCACATACTAGATTAAAATCCCAACCTATATATTTGCTAAGAAATACAACTTTCAAATTATCAATTTCCCAACTTCTGAACATCATAACTTCTTCATACAAACATTATTTTCACTCTACTCACTTTCAAAGTTCATAAAATAATATTCTTTAATTAAAGAAGGTGATTTAATGAAAATCATAGTCCGTTTGCAAAAAATCAATTTTGAGACCAAGTAACAACTGGGTTTTATTGGATGGATACCTGTGGTTGAAGGATATATAATCCTTCTTGTTGTCTCTCGACGGAGCAACATTCTAGGAGCTACACATCGTTTTAGGCGGTGCTGCAAGGCCAAGCAAGCCATGGATTAGCTCCACCGACGGACCTTCTTCCACACCAAGGTTTACCTAGGAGCTATCACCTCCGTAAGTGGTCAAAACAAATCGTGGAAACAGGGTGGTCGGCCAGGTGGTTTCAGATGAAGGAGAAGTTATTTTGAAAGGTCAAACTTATAATCAATAAATAGAAGGAACGATTGAGAGGATGTTTGGATCTAAGGGCCAACATGCATCAAGGTTGCCGGGCTAGAAGATCAAGGGGTTAGATCGAGTTTAGGGTTGAAGGTGGACATCGAAAAAAGGCTTGAAGAAGGCTGATTGCAACAAACTGTAACAGCCTTGTTCCTGAAGAAGCTGGCTCCAGGTGCTGACACATGTCAACACCTAATTGGTCAGAAGATTAACTAGTTTACTAAATAGCTAATAAATGGCACATGATCTTGTTTAAATTAGATATAAAAACAAAAAGTGTGGATAATTAAATTAACTAATTTATTGTATAGTTTATTTTTATAAATGACAAATATTTAATTAAATATAAATATACTATTATTAAATAAATAAATATATATAATACTTATTAAATAGGATTTGGATTTTTTATTTAAAGTTTTAATAGTATATTATTTTTATATTTTATTACTTAATAGAATAATAAATAAGAGATGTGTGATTTTTTTCCTTAATTTTAATAATTTCATTTAGATATATAAATAAATACATGTTCATGTGATATAGTTCAAATCCATTTATAAATTAGAGTTATTGATTATTTAAAATATTAAATAATGTATAAAGATCCTGAAATAATTCATAGAAAACCTGGTTGTGCCTCACGACAACATCTCCAATTGTTGAATAAGGATTATAAGGGGTTTAATTTAATTGAATTAATCAAGTGTCAAAGCAACATTAAATATCCACCAACAAAAATATTAGTTAATTCTTAAGCCAAAAATCAAAGAAATGTGAGCAACAAAAGTTTGTTATTTATTTACATGTATAACGTACATGATCGAACTCAGGGATGCTACAAATCCCAAAAGTTATCTAAATCAATGACGAAGCAATGAAATAGAAGATGATATCTCAAGGCACACTATGTTGGTTTTTGTACAATTTTTATTTTGTTATTTTTATATTTTTATAGTTTTCTTATTTGTATTTTTTAAGAAGATTAAATTCTGTAAATGTTTTTAGATTTTTAATAAATGAAAATAAACAAAGGAAAAGAATAAAAACAAATGAAATGGAAACAAGGTTTTTTAATATTTCAAAATAAATAGAAAATCGAATAATTTTTTTTTGTTTTTGATAATTTTCTACTATTTTGGTTATTTTTAGAGAACTTTTAGATTTCTTCAAGAATTTATAATTGATTAAAAATCAGAAATCAAGATAATAGAAAATGCAATAATTATTTTTGGATTATTAAAATTAGAAATCAAACAAAAAGACAAAGTATTTCTACAGAAATAAAGAGGATTTTTCAAATTTTCCAAAAAGCAAATTTGTGATTTTTTTGAATTTCTATGAATTAAAATGATTTGCATGTGTTTTTATTCTTATGTTATTTTTGTTTTTTACAAAAAATTAAAAGATAAAATTTATGTAGAAATTAAAACACATCAAAAAAATAAACACCTTTTTAGACTTTTAAAAATAATTTTCATCTTTTACTGTATCTCTAATGCAAATAGGAAACGTTTTTATTGCTTTTCATTTATTAAGAATAATAAAAATAAATAAAGTGCAAAAACAAAAATTAGAGATTAAATAACATATCAGTCGGTGCCTAAAACATTTTTATGCATTTTTTAAGGATGACTGGATATGTATTAAACACATTTAAGAAATAATTAAAAAGATTAACTTACATGGGCATAATTGCAAACAAGTTTTATATCTACAACTTGATAAATAGTAAAATATGAAAATACAATATGAAAAGTGTGAATTTCCCAATAAAGGCGCATGTTAGAGCACATAAGTTACTCTAGCATGGACTTTATGCAATTAATTTATTTTCAGGGGTTTACAATAACAGATAATGAGTGGATTTTTATTGCAAAAAACCAGATACTCACATGCACACGTGCATTTCACGTAGAACTAAAATGAACTGAAAATAAACATAAAGGAAACTTCTACAAGTATTCAAAGAAATAGAGTCCAACATGTGACACTAAAGGAGACATATTTACGAATAAAAGAAATACAAGGGCTGGGATGCAAAATTCACCGTGGCAGGTGCTAGGTAAATGCAGCATGGATGCTTGAGATCTTATCTGGAAGGCATGTCCATGGTTGATCTTTGGGGTTTTGTTTATGGCCTGGATTGAATCTAAGCTACACCATTCCTTATCCAATGACGACTGGAGATGCTAGAAGAACTCAAAAGAATGAAGTGTTGAGAGACTTTCAATCCGTATCGCTTTGGTCGATCTCTATCGTGAGCTCCTCCTACATGTCTGAATAGATTCTATATGATTCTCTCTATCGATTTGACTTGCTCTAAAGGCTTGACGATGATCGATTGAGGTTTTGGAGATCTAGATGGTTGACGAGTAGAAGTGGAGCTCCAGATCCTTATTCAAATCTCTAGTAGTCCCATGTTCAACTACAAATAAGCCTTCTTCTTAGAGGCAATACTCATGTCCTTTTATTAGTAGGAAAAGATAGAAAAATGTTAAAGAAGGAGTATTTTCAGCGCGGGCAGAAGGGAAGGAGATCTGATCCAAATCTCGACTAATTTGAAGGGGCCAGGTTTGAAAGGAAGGTGGAGAACGCGATTGTGAGTGTGAAGGTTGGGTTGGGTGATGAGATTGGTGATTGGATTAGCTCTAATAAGGCAAATCAGAGGGGGATGAAGATGAGTGGATTTAAGATAATACAGAAGATTAAATGCGAAATCAAACTCATAAACGAAAGGAAACTGGCTATGGTTACCTACAATGAAGTGTGTGTGTGTGTGTGGGGGGGGGGGGGTAAATGCCTCGACCTGCTATGAAATTCAGAGAGAAGCAATGCAATGGTGGAGCTCCGACCACGTGATGGATCAAGCTATCATGCAATCCTTCGCACACCTGGACGAAGATGTTACATTCTCAACTCTTGGATCCACCATGGGACGAAGGTTTATGTGGAAAACCAATAAGTCGGAGCTGGAGGTGGTATCGAGCTATAAATAAGTGTGAGGTCTGGAGGGTTTTGAAACTCAAATAGCACACAAAGCAAGGTGTAAAAGAAGGTATCAGTGATCTGGCAATGGAGGTGGTGGTTAGGCATAAAAAAGTGGAGAAGAAAGCTGGATCACTTGGGTGGCTAATTTACCAGGAAAAATGGGAGAAGTAAGAACAACAAGTGATATGAGCAGGCTTGGCTGTAGGATTTGGTAGCTGACCCTACTCAATAGACCCGGGCTTAACCAATCAGAATGTAGCCCGAATAAGACAAAAATAGAAAATGACAAAACAAGGAAAATTATATGAATTAAAAATAAAATAGAAAAAGGTTTCAAATAAAAATGTGCTAAAAATAAAATATGTTAGTAACTAAATTATCTTATTTTATGGTGATTTTTAATTACTTAAATAAGTTATATACAAGGGTAAAAATAAATAAAATCTTTTATTCATTCGCATGTATACCTATATATACAACACTTGTATTTTTAATTCATTACTTTTTACAAATATATATATTCCATTTTATAATTTATTACTTTAGAACATTTTGTAAGGATTTTAACCATATCTTTATTTTATTTTTATGAAGTACTTTATTAGGATAAATAAGTAGGGTATTTTATAATATACATAGTGATCCATATAATAGATAGATGATTTTATTTTGGTTTATTTTTGGTTTTGTTATTTTTCTTGGTAGTTTGTAAAAGTCAAATACAATATATAAAAATAGTTAAAAATACAATTTATATCAGAAAATAAATATACATACATAATATGCATATATATATAATATACAATAGCACCATAAAAAGTAACATTTCACACCTTAACTCCGATTGTTATGAAACTACGTCCATTTTAAAGATTATTTAATTCTACATACAATAAAAGTGAGTTTGTTTCATTTAGTGTTTTTATGGAGAATATATTTATCAGACAAATTCGATTATGCAACTTTTTTTAAAAGTATTGTTATTTACAAACTGTACAATGATTCTTCTTGCAAATATTTTTAACAGTTACAGCTGATTTTATGCACAAGTTCCAAGAAGAAAAAATTTTTATTTGGAGTAAGGTTGGTAATGAATAAATTGGTGTATAAAATATGTAATATATATAGTGATATACGAGTAAATAATTTGAACAGATGAGAGTTGATTTTCTTGATTATTTTCATGATTAGGCCCGATCTCCCTCTACTATTCCGTGTTTATCAAGTCAAGTCTTGACCTTCTCTCATTGTCAGAGTCGGCTTCTATTTTCTTTATTTTTCCTTTATTTATTTATTTATTTATTTTAGGTTAAAGTAGTGATAAATATACAATATTTGCTCAAGAATGGGTATTAGTAAAAAGGAAAGATTTATTATTATTTACATGTGTTTTATAAGAGATTTTAAGCTAAAACAAATGAATAAAGATGCTGAAATGCAGATTAATCAATTGTACAATTAAATGTAAAATGTGATTTACATATAATATTATAAAGTTGAATATGACTCATAATTATCAGTGGAATGTTTGAAGTTATCACAAAATAATTTGGAGTTGTATTGGTGAAAATTCGAGAAACAAAAGTTGTTGTCTCATATGGAAAATATGGTGAGATTTGAGAATCTCTTCCATAAGGAAAGAAGAGATCCCCATCCCTCATACAGAGTGGACGACTATATGAAAAATGACTCCATGGTGGTCGTCCACCCTAATGAGGAAGGAGGCTCTCTCCTTCCTATTATTCCAAATGAAATTGATTTTATCTAAATAAATTTTAATGAAGAAAAGTTTAATATTATTTACTTATTTATTACATTAATTAATAATTGTTGCAAATTGTTACAACAAAGTCTATGCCACTGATTTAAAAACACAAATTAATCAAGACCATCAATTATGTGCAAGTGCATTGGGATTGATGGGCATCAATTTTGTTGTAAAAGAAAGGATAGCCCTAGCCCTCTATAAACAAAATGCAATGGTTGCATAAAATTCTCTCTCTCACTCACTATACATGTCTATAGGATGTCCATATAAACCCCTAGTGGTCGTCCACTCTAGGGTTTACAGAGAGCATCATCTTCATTGCATTGTCATTGTGCTGCAGTATCGAGTGCTCCTATATCTCTGTCTCTTCGATACTTCAAGCTCATGAGGAAGATGATAGTTTTCATGTGATGACGTTAGTAGGTTCTCTGATTATATTGTCACCAAGGATTGCAGAGAGCACGCGTTTCATCCACACGCCCGTAAGTGCTATCTACGACCGATCAGACTTGAGATAAAAGGTCTTTTCATTTAGAGACACGAGGATCCCATTCACGCTATAAGAGGTAACCCTAATAATTGTTTGTTATCAAAATGAAATGCCATAAGAATGGTTTCCATGTGATGTGGTTCTATCGAAAATTTGTTTAAATTCAGCTGCCCCCTCGACTAGTATGACTAGTTGACCTAGATCGTATATGATGCGATCTCCACACGTGTCTGATGCATGATGAATCTACGATTCTCATTCTTTATTCTTTAATTTTAGCTTTTATTTTTAGCAAAAACACATGTAAATATCTGTAAATATAATAACTTAGCATTTTGCATGCCTTTGTTAATAATGCACAATTTGTACGTATTGTGTGTAAAATAAAATAATAAGAGAAAAGAAAAAGAATGATGTATTTAGAATAAATACGACATGACCCAAACCCTAAGAGAAAGTCAAGCCATGATCGTATCGCAAAGAAAATAAGTAGAATAGATAGGGTTCACTATGTATTGTACATATCATCTATACTTGTATATAATATTTATTTATTTTTTATAAAATAAAATTATTCTTTTTACACCCTTGTATATAATCCTAAAAATAATATAATAATAATATATAAATAAAATAAAAATACAAAAATAATACAAAAATAAAAATATAATCATAACCTTTGTACAAAATACACATATACACAACACAATCACTATTTATTTTACCCATTTTAATTAATTTATAGAAATAAAATAAAAATTATTTTATTCTCCTAAAATTATGTTGCAGATAAATAAAATAAGTTTTTTAAAAAATAATAATATAAAAATACTTATACATAATATGTAGGTATATTATAGATATATATAATACTATATATATTGTATATACATTATTTGATTTTTCATAAAAAATAAAAATCATAAAAAATAGCCTATAAAATAATAAACATCTTTCATTTTAAACACTTTTTATTTTAAATTCATTATTATTTTTAATCTTATTTCCTTTTATTTCTGTAAATTCTTTTTTCTCATTAGTTCACATCAAACTGTTGACCCCGATCAATGGTCTCCTCCAAACCGGGTCAGGTTGCGTTCCTCTCGCCAAAGCTCTTTCTTTAAATTTTCATGCTCGAACTCAGCCCCTTATTGACTCCATTTCTGCACTCGATTGAGGTGCGAACATCCATGATCCTTGTAGATCCCTAGATACCGCTAGATCTGCCCAGGGTTTCACGATATGCTCCGACCTTCTAGGACACTCGACTAGCCTATATGATTTCTCATCCTTGCATCCAGGCCCTGAGCTCATCCCCCGTGCCACCACAGACACTTAGCCACCTTCCTTAGAGTGACAGCTATCAGAGGAGAGGCTTAAGACCATCCGGAGATGCCTGGAGGCTTGTATCTCCCGACATGGCGGAGCTCCACCGCGTGAAGCCTCTCGGCCAGCCGTAGCTTGGTTGAGGCCATGACCCATCGGACCACCTTCACTTGGAGATTAGGAAATAATTTGAACCTTCATGTACTAATATTTCCTTCTACATTTCCCAGTCCATTCAATCCTTCTCATTTCACGTCGTCACCATCACCTCCACTTTGACCAACTGGTCGGAGCACCGTTACACACTTCCTTCTGCATTGATAGTCACCTCAACTCTCCCCGCTCCATATCCCGTGACCTGATCACCCTCAACCTCGCCCATCATAACAAGATTGAGGTCTGGACCTCCATCTCCTGTCTTCGCCGAAGGTCGAACACCATCCACGTCGCTTCCCTTAATCTCCAAAGCAATAACCAGGACCGGAGCATAGCCCCGAGTCCCCTCTACCCATTGCAGGTACTCACACATGCCTGGAGCCAAGAAAGGCCGTATCGATATCGATATCTTTTCGTTCTGCCCGAAAATGGATATATCGGGATATATCGACGATATGGTGGAAATGTCGAAAATGGTTCAAAAAATCATTTTTTGTCGTTTTTTTCAGAAATTAAGATCATCTAAGATAGTAAAACAACAAATAACGTACAATTACACACTTATGTCACGCATATCGGTCATTTATAGCCCATATATCACACGTATTAGTCATATTGAACATATCGCTGTTAATGTTTATTCTTGACTTGTAGATATTGGAAACAGATTCCATTCAAGTTCTTATAAGTTATAACATAAATAATTTATGAATATACACTTAGATGACACATATAGATCATTTGTGAAGACTATGATCCTTATATTGCACATATCGGTCAAATTGAACATTGGTATTGTTAGTTATTGACCTTTAAATATTGAAAATGGAGTTCATCCAAGTTCTTAGATAACTAAATAATTTACACATATACTCTTAGATTATACATATCGGTCATCTATGAATCTTATATCGTATATATCGATCATCTCGAACATGTCGATATTAGTGTTGATTCTTGACTTATAGATATTGTTTTGAAGAATTGACTTATAGATATTGGAAATGGATTTTATTCAAGTTCTTTACATCATGAAATAACTTGCAAATATACTCCAAGTTGAAGAACCATTGTATGCACCCTCTAGTCGCATCATGCCTTACCAGTACGGGGGTCTCGCTGTGAGATATTTGTTTTAACAAAATATATAAAAATCATTGTGTTTTAATACTATATAGCTAGATATGTTTTTTAATACTGGGTGTAGAGCACCATTTGTACTCCCATTTGCTCAAGTGAGTAGCTCAGGAGGACCGTCCCCGCCACTCTCATCCTAACGTCGTCGCATTCGTCAAAGCCCACCAATGGACATGCCTTACTTCCATGAACCGGTCAGACCTCTCCGACCCTTCATCAGCTCATCAGATCGCCTCTGATGCTCGATTGAAGTCTGCTAGGGGACTGTTCTTGCATACCCCCTCTCAGCCATCGGATTAGCCCGCCTATGCCATATCTGATTCGAACCAGCCGGCCACGCAGCATTTGGGTCGTTAGATCTAAGCACCTTATGCCTTTTGATGCGCACGATCCACAACAACCTCTGAACCGTAAGATGTGTTGCAGGGAATGACTAGGACGGTATGTCAGAGCTGCTCCAAGCATGTGCCACTTGCACCTCAGGGTAAATTCCATATTTTATCTTGTATGTTTATTTATTTATTTTTAGTTAGAAAACAAAGTTGTAGTTGAGAAAATTTATAGTTTGGACCTCACACTTTTCGATATTTGCATTTTAGCCCCTCCGAGTCTGAGTCACGTGTAGTTTGGGTTATTTGCATTTTCTACCTTGAAATTATCTACTATTAATGAATAAATATTTCTTTTATAGAAATTGCATTTATACCCATGTGCATTGAATATTGAGCATGTGTGTGAATTGAGTGGACTATTTGCATATTTGACCCTAGACTTTTATTGCATGTACTTCATTGGTCTACAGACTTAAAGTATTTACGATTTGATCCCTATGAATTGTGATTAATTACGTGATTTTTATTGAACTTAATAAATACTAAATTAAATATAAAAATAACCTAAAATTTACTATTAGCTGTTAGTATGTAGTTTTTATTTTTTTTATGAATTGATTTGATTGTATTATATTTTTAAAATCGTAAAATCCCATAAATAATCCTTGTTTGCCTTATAAAAATCCTAAAAATTCGAAAAAAGCTGTAAAAATTCTACAAAAATTCATGTACATGTCTTTTGTTGTGTTTTAATTACGTTATTAATTTTGTTTGCAAATTCATTGCAAAAATCCTAAAAATCACAAAACAAACAAAATATTAGAAAAATTATGTAAAATCAAATAAAAATATTTTTTTCAATTTCTATTGGTTGTTTTTATATCTATTTATCATAAAATTGCTAATAAGGATATTGGGGCATTTAAACATTTTTAATTTACAATGGTCATGGTTGTGTATTGTTTTGAGTTTTGAACCTTGTTTAAGTTTTATAAAAGTACAAAAACATTTATAAAAATCTTGAAAATTTACCAATAACACATTAAAGTCCAGAAAATCAATACTATTTTTAGTTTAATTTTATGAACATTTTTATTAGTTTTAAAAATCTAAAAAGAGCCTTATATGTGATCCTTGTATTTAGTGCTTGTTTGCTTTCTCTTCAAATATTCAAAATTAAAATTTTGAAAAATTAAAAACCACTAAAAAATATTTTATATTTCAAATTTGACTACTTAGTTTTTCAAGAGTGCTCCTTTTGATGTGCTTGGTGGTTTTATTTTATCGATTGAGCCCGACCGATTGATTGGGGACACAAATAACCTCTGATTTATATTACTACTTAACCCTAGTTGGTGGGTCGCTCATTATTTTTGCTTATTCCCTTATATATTTGTTATAACTATTTTCTGACTTCCTTTCTGCTTGGATTTTTGTGCGAGGAATCTCCCAAGGGACACTTCGTCTTTCTATTAGAAGAGCCTGCATCAGAGGAGGAGCAGAAGGAGAGAGTAGTTATATTAGATAGATTAAATTTATTTTTGCAAAAACTATATTATTGTAGTAATTTTGGACTATGAGACTATCAGTTTGACACTTAGACTTTGGGGTCGGTTTCACTGAGTGTTGGTGCAGTCGGGGGATCCCACCGCGGTTTTTCGTGATTTGTTTTCTCGTTTTTATTTCTATTTGATTCTCGAGGATTTCACCCTTAGATTTAGGATTTCTACTTCATTATGACATAATTAGCTATGGCCCCACATCTAATTGCTTATCTATTCCTAAACATCGTAATTAGACTTAGCTAAAATAAATTTGAAACAGTTAACTTGATTTGATACTAGATCATGCACCGTAAGTAGTTACATACAACTCTAGCAGGACCCGTTGTGGTGGGCAATGAGTGAATTGCAAGATCAGAATCTAGTCTTATATTTGATTAGCTAACTATTGTACTTCATGTAATTGAAGTTGCTCGTCTAAGGTCGAGTTCCTCGTACATCATATAGATAGTTTATTTCTTATCTTTACTTTTTTGCCCGGATTACCCTGCATGTAGAGTACTGGAGTCAGGTACACATTTCTATCTCTTCACACATCATTGTGTTTGATCGTGTATAACTTTTCTGACTTCCTCCCCCCCATTTTATTGGACTCAAAATAACCAAGGAAATCGTAAAATTCGTTAGACGTTGTATTATTCAGAAAAATACCTAAAAAAGTGATAAACAAATAAATTTGGGACTGCTAATGAAAACTTGACCCTAAAACACACTTCACTTAAAAATCCTTGTTTTGTGGAGAGTTACCCCCTCACTGGTTGATTTATCTAAAATGAGAGAATGACCCACACACTAGGTAGATCCACGTCTGACCTCTTTTCAGACTACTGATCTTGTGGTTAGTTGTTCTCCAGTGAGGACTTCACTGGGTAGCTGGTAATCGGTCTGGGACTTCCTTAGCAGAGTGGGTAGATTGGGCAGCTGATAAAAGATCCACAACCTATACTGGTTGGGAAAAACTAGCTATGAGATTGGGCTAGTCTCCTAGGAGTATTGGGCTCCTAATAGATCGTATAATCACTCTAATAGATTAATTTGTCACCTAAATAAAAATTGACCAGATTAATGACCGATATTTCACAATCATCAGCTCGTGTTGAGTAGGGCAACTTGGGGTTTGAGTTCTCATCCCGTTTGTATCCCAGATCTATTCCTCATAACTCCCCACATCATGATGATCGGAAGGAGTTCCCTTAGGCAACCAATGGTAGTACCGCTTTTGAGCACTCCTCTCCTTTCATTTAGGATGGCTTCGGAGAGCTTAGACCCTCTCTCCAAACTGGAGTTCTCTACCGCATTGTTCCCACTCGATCACCCTTCTACTATTCCTGAGGTGCAAGAGCAGATACCAACACAACTATATGTTAATTTGACGGCACCTGAGTTGGGGTCTTTTGCCTTTTTACAGACTGCAAACATGGCCAATAGTGATGGACCCACCGATGAGCAGCCACAGGGATCAACGGTCGTATTGGATCAGGTTGCCATCAGCAACACACTATTAGCTTCCTTGGAGACCATGCAGAGATAGATCAGGGACGAGGGGGCATTCATGGTAGAGGTGAGAAGAGAGCCAACACAGATGCGAGCAGGTAGAGTAGAGCTGTAGAGACTATTCGGTGGACAGATACAATGCTAGGAGGACAGAGACGAATGACCTGAGGAGTCGCAGGATCCAGTCAGGCCACCATGCACGATGAGACAGTTGCACAACCCAAGTACAACTCTCAGCCATAGATGGATCCACCTACCGAGATCTTGGAGACTTCAAGCTTTACCCCCAGACCATCTGTTGTTGCCCAAGTTCCATGGGCTAGCCACCGAGGAGCTGAACCTCCATTTGCAAAAAATTGAGATGATTCGTAGCACTGTCCACGATATATTTATGGACGAGGATACCATCAAGATGATTGCCTTCACATTCTCTCTAGTTGATAGAGAAACCTACTAGCTGAAGCATTTGGGGAGGTATGTCACCACCCGGCAGCAGCTCTGGACAGAGTACTTGAACATGTACTATCCACTCGGTCATACCAAGGCAGCGCGAGATATAATCAACAACTTCACCATGATCCCAAACGAGCAGTTTCACAAGGTATACAAGCCCAACCTTGTTCAGAGCTTTTTCGGTGGGCTGACATCAGAGCTGTAGGGGCTAATGAACACCTAATGTGGAGGGTCCTATTTTGCCAAGGACTAGGACTCGGTATGTGCTATCTATGAGAAGATGGAAGAAAACTATATGGTGATGTCCTAGACTAGGGTCTACACTAAGGGGAAGCTTCTCCCACAAGCGATTTCATATCAGAGGATTGCATGTGTCGATGTTGATCCTTCTACATCTTCGTCGGCAGCAACACAACCTGAGTCTTCAACCGTTGACATTGCATCATCAGCGAGAAGTTGGACCGCATCAATATCATAAAGAAGAAGTAGTGCCATGGCTGGAACCAGATTTATCAGTTGGCACAAACATTGAGTGACCTGAAGACTCAGATCATGTCTCTCCAGGAGGCATAGACGGCTTCTCATCCTCATCTCAGGTCATAGGCTAATCCAAGGAGCAGCTCTAGCCAGCCATCTGCCACGTACCGCAAGGTCCACTATATCCAGGCAGAGCCGATTCAGCCACTCTAGCATTTCCAAAAACTGCCGCAATCTCCTTAAACTTAGGTGGTGGTTTACCAATTAGATCATACCTTGGAAATGTGAGCCCACGGCGAGACATTATGCAATAAATGTTATTGCATAATCATTCCCTAGTTTGAAATGAAGAATAACTAATTTCCATAATAGGATCCTGGTACAATTAGGGTTATGTACCATGCACATCTCAATGATCATACAATTGTTGACTCAATTATTGAATAATAAAGGCTGGTGCTTGGATGAATATCTAAAGAGTTAGATTGAGGACTCATCAAGTACCTTCAATTGATTATTAAAATATTATCTTCAACATGAGTAGGAGATGGTTATCGTTTATTATTTGATTGATATCTAATCGACCTCTTGATGTAGGTCCTATGCATAGGAATAGAGATTCAAAGGTGTTAGGTAGGTTAGGTTAAAGAGTTGATTTAACGAGATCGAGATAACCAAAGTCCTATATCATATGTTTTTATGAAATAGTCACGCATTCTTTTACCGGAGATTAATGTATTGTTATTTGTCTGAGTTTGTACATTTGGCAGACCAATAGATTGATGACATAACTAAGGTCTATACACCGACACGCTGGTATGCATGAAAGGGCATATGAGCAGTACGATCTCTCAAAGGGATCGCACAGGTTCATTTACTGAACTGGAAGACGTGAGCTCCCTCATGAGATATTGGGAAGAATCAAATTCTACACATGGTCATCTCGCTTTGGAAGCTTGACTGAATTTGTAAGGTCTAATATATGATTTTTGGAAAGTATATGATCAACACCTTGGTGTGATATATGCTTTTGGAAAGTATATGATCGATACCAACTCCCAATGATGGAATGAGAACCATAATGATAAAACCCTGAAGGAGACAATTTAAAAGAGATCTAAAACTTCGGGTTTATTTTGGGTCTTTCAATATGAAGTGTGTACAGGTATTAGGAATACCTGATGATGATGTGTTCATAAACGATTGTATAACCATGACACTTCCATTTCAAGGGAGTAATGAAACATGTCTGGATTTTAGTGACTTCTCTCATAGAGAAGTAATCTAAACTTAGTCCAAATGTTGGACATTGATATGAATGTGATTCAGATGTAATGAGAAGATAAGATTTACGATATTGATTTAATCAAGCATCTATGGGATGTCCTCAAGATCTGTATTTGAGATGTGATCTCAATATCCAAGTCACTATACATGGAACAATACAATTGCCTGTCCTTATCTTTAAGTATTCGCGGAGAAAGTGTATTGTTCTTGAAGTGTTCAAGAATAATTCCATTGTTGTATATATGTATCGAAGCATTGAGAAAATGGACAATTAAGTTTGATTTATTATCATGAAAAATTTGAATTTGATTTACATTTTAAAAGGAGAGTTATCTAAGATAATGAAATGTGATTTATCTATCAAAGATGTGAATAATGTGAATGTGATTCGTGTTATGTGGGCACATGAGAATAGAGATCTAAGATGATTAAATGTGATTTAATTATCATGGATATGAATAATGTGAATAGCACTATCCATATTAATTACGTATATTATAAAAGTGATTTATAATATATTAGAGAGAGCATATTGTGATTTATATTTGTTAAATAATTATCGATGTGAATTGGATTCACATTAGATGGTTAATTAAAAATATAATTTACATTTTGTTTTGAGATGTGAATGTCATTTTGTTTTGTGAAATAATTTACAACAAATGTCGTTGTAAATCTTGGATATATTATGAAATAATGAGATATAATGAGATAATGATATCTCATGAGATGTTGAAGAGAAATACCAAGTCCACTTGGTGGCCACCCCCCTTTAGGGGATGAGATCTATCTCATCATTATCTCCAAGATCAAGGTAATTTAATTTTGAATTATTTATATTAATTTATCAATATATATTAATATAAATTAAAGTAATTGCTGTTGTGTTTTTTACCACAACATCATGGCCAAGAAACAGAAATCAATCTCAAATAATGATTGTGTGTTGTCCATGGATTGAGATCCATGGACTCCCAAGACTATAAAATAAGAGGCACCCCTTGCTTTTCAAGTAACATCAACAAAAATTGATGCTCTCTCACTCTCTCTCTACACGTCATCTCTCTCCTTCTCTCATTGCGGCCGTCCACCATGGAGCCATTGAGAGAGTAGCCATCGTCACAACATCGTCATTATGTTGTTGAAGTATTTACTCGTGTATCTCCGTCTCCTTTGGTGTGCCTATCTCATGAAGAAGATGTTGGATACCGTGCGATGAGATCAGGAGTTTCGTCGCTTGGATCATCAACATGGATTGTGAGGACACATCTCATCCACGCGCTCGTAAGTGTATCCTCTAACGGATCGGATTTAAGATAGGAGGTCTCATCGTTTAGAGACTCGATCGCAACCACGCTTCAAGAGGTAACCTTAATACCTACTGTGGCTTAGATGAAAATGATCCGAGAAATATTCTTGGATCATGTTGTTTTATCACATTATTTTTTTTAATTCTGTTGTCTCGAGCAACCAGTGCGACTAGTCACTCCCGATGGCATATGATGCAATCCTCATGATTGCATGATGCACTTAAAGATTTCCTCATATCCTTTCAAGTGGTACCAGGGCGTGGCTAGAGGTTTTAGATACTATCCATGAACCTAGGAAGATTTGGGCTCATAACGGATTGTGAAAATTTTGTCGCATTTCATTTTCTATGCCCTATTTTGTGGTTATTTTAGTCCCTGTTTAAAATTAGTAAACTTTAAAATATCACTTGTATAATATTTATCTTTAATTTAGAAAACTATGGGATTTGAGTTTGCATGATTTGGAATTGGGTAACTCAAGATATGATCTTTTTTATGAACCCATGTCCACTGTTTCGGGGATGGCGAACCATGACGTAAATAAAGAGTTAGTTAATGTTTTGACACACCCAGAAATGCGTGATTATCATTTGAGTTCATTTATAAATCAAATTAGCAAACTTTGAAAACTTACTTTGCTTAATTTGGATTTAAATGATTGAGATATGCTCATTTTAGTAAGTAGGGGTCATTGTTGGAAATTTCAAACTTGATCATGAATAATGTGATTGTCATTTAATTTTTATAGAAATTAATGGTTAATTTCTTGAGATAATTATTTATAAATATTTGCGAAATATTTAAATATGATAATTATTTCATTACATGATATTGTCGTAACCAATTATTTGTTAGATACGATTTAGATCACAAATTAGTCACATCAAACACTTTCCAACAGACAAGTTGCTTGAATAGGATTGGGGATTTGTTTAGAAAATCTTCTTATCATGTTAATCAAAATGGGTTTGATTATTTGTGTATGGTATAACTTCGGTTGAAAAATCGATTACCAGCTCAAGTACAAAGTGGTCGACTTGGCATTATCTTTTCCCAAAGCAGATATGGTGTCTAGTCGAGAAGTGTTAGGGTAGCAGGTTGCACATTGTACGGTCTGTCCCACTTCCGATGGTACTAGCCATGATAGCGGGTAGATAATGGATAGTGCTTGAGAAACCATGATGTATTTTTATAATGATTAAAATTCGTAAAAATACGTATTTGAGATAATAACATATTTCAAGTAACAATTAAAAATATTTATTAGATATTAATTGGATCATTAATATAATATGATTAGATTAACTGAAATCCAATTAAAAATATAACACTTTATTATTAATAGAATTGTACTTCCTTTGGAAGAAATAGTTGTAATGAATATTATTCATAATGATTAATTAAATTTTGAACATGATATGGAAGATCACATAAGTGACATCTGTGGTCTCCCGTCAAGGCAAAAAGTACCATCGTCAGAGAATTTATGTTGGATACGCATGTTCGAAGTGATAGCTCCCGCATATAATATATTTGGATCGGGCTCTTTGCTTCTCAAAAGAATAAGGATGTATGCGTATTGAACCCAATATCGGTTCCTCATATTATTGGGGTGATATTGGACTGCGCATAGCGAGTTGTATTCCTATTTACGGTTGGTTCAATTAGCCTTAGGGGTGATGGGCATGGGTGTTAAAGACCGAATTGGGAAATGCAAGTTGGACTTACAAGGCGGAATGTGTTCCCACTTTTTTTATCGGAGTTACAAGTTCTCATGTTATTGGGATATAACAAAGATAAGGAAGGAGATCCCAGATCTTGCTTTAGATACAATGCTAAGTATATCTCTTACATTGATAGTGATTGAGGGAATGAACTTTCAGTGTTGAGAAGGCAATATGATATAAAAAATCCTAAAGCAAAGTAATATATATATATATATATATTATATATATTTATGCAAATATCTTATTTTCAGATAATCCTTCATTAAACCCACTCAATGTTATACTCAATAGTAACCAAGATCCGTGATCAAGATATTGTACTTGCAATTGGATACATAATGTATCTGGTTGCAATGTGCATGTTTCCTCGTAATATTGAGGAACGACAATTAAATAGACAATAGGACTACAACCATCGGGTTTGTATGTCTCTATAGTATTGATCTCTCATCGAATGTCTTTTGGAAGTGACAGATCGATGATGATCGTAATTGTCGAATAATACTTATAAAATCTAAGAAGAATTTTATGGCATACATATGTGTTCTCGACATTTATTCATGAATGACATGGTTCACTGCATCATATAGAATGGTGGCTCAGTAAGAGATGACGTACTCAAAATGTTTGAGTACCGGCCTAAACCAAAAAGTCTTTAAGAGTTAAGATGTATGTAGGTATGATGAGTGTCATCATTCTACTATCTTTACTCTAGTCATTCATGAAACTTCATAATATTCATATTGTATGAACTAAATGAAGCATGTATAAATGTTGAAATACTCTTATATTGAAATTTTTGAATTCAACATAATAGTTCCTTTATCTTAAGCAATGGTTGTTTATAGATGAAAGGAGCACAGCGGAAGCTTGGGTCGGATCAAAATTTGAAGGAAAGTCAAAGAGTTGGTTGTGCTTCTATGGTTTCCATACATATGACATCCACAGAATTAGATAAATGTCAATACTACAATAAGCCGATGTAATGATAGTATGACTATCTAGGATCCTTAGAGAAGGACCCAAATGGTACATCAGGATAATATATCTACATTCAATCATTGAAATTGACTTTCTTATTGGATAAGATTAAAAGTCTAATAATTGTATCTCAATCTTCTAATAACATTTGCAATTAGTTCCATATGTTTTAGAAGACTGGAAAAAATGATCTTAAGTTTTAATAGTCATCCGCATAGATATTGATGCAATTGTTGCAACAATCTCTATTGGATTGATAGACTTCTCAATTTTCAGTGGGAGAGTCCTTAGTCTTAGAGAATGTCTCTATGACCTAGATATTAGAATACACTCGTAGTTTATTTTTAAATGTTGGAAATAAACATGAACAATAGAATAAACCTATCATAGAGAGTTATGATGGATATATTTCAGATAGTAATCTAACATCTGGTGGACTCTACTAAATTAGAAAATTAATGAATGGATCATTAACATTTCTAATATTGCAAATTAAACCTTTAAAATATCAATAGGAGAATGAAGATCATTTGATAATGATCTGGTATAAAGCCTTGGACATTTGTCTGTTGATGTAGTAAATGGACTAAAAAGAGATGAAACTTTAGAATGTCTAAAATTTCAAATCTTACGTACCTGTGAATATTGTATTCAAAGTAAATATGTACAATACACCCTTCTCTAGGAATGGTGTAAGATGTCAAGGTTTTCAAGATCTCATACATATTGATGTATGTGGATCATCTATATCATAATGAACATGAATGATATATGATATCATTCGATGATTATTTATGATATGAGATTTCTGTACTTCATGTTAGAAACTTTTGAAGCGTTCAAATATTTCACAATCTGGTTTAGAACCAAAGTTTGATGGAAGATGACATGAATTTGATCTAACCTAGGTAGTCAGTACCTATTAGATGAATTCAAGGAATACCTTATAGAGAAAGGAATATCATTCATACCTCACTCCTCCTGATACACCTAAACTCAATGGAGTTGTAGGGAGATACAATTAGATCATGTGTGACATGATTTGATCACTGATGAATATTAGCATAATATCCTCTTAGTTTCCAGATATATATAGTAGAGACTACAACATATATCCTTAAAAATATTCCATGTTTATCTAAACTGATCATTCTCATAAGCTATGGTTTGGAACCTAGCCTAGTGTTCGACACATGAAGATTTAGGGTTGCTTGGTCCATAACTTTGTCATGGATGCAAGTAATCTGGAATCTAGCACAAGAGGGTGCCGCTTCATTAGGAAAATAGAGGATGGCATTGGATACCTACTTTATGACCTTGAGATTCTTAAAAGATCTAATCTCTAAGGATATAATTCTTAGAGGATGACTTTCTTGAGAATCAAGATGAAAACGAAGTGAAGGAGCTCATTTAATATTGAGAAGATAATGTGGCTCCTAAAATCAGTATCTAAAAAGATAATTACATATGAAACACTCATACCTTTTCACATAAGTTTGAGGATGGATTCCATGTGTGAGGTAAGTCTGACAATGTTCTAACTTCATGTGATGAAGCTTCTGAAGATCATGTCATGGAAAGATAAATTTTAGCAATAAAGTCTGAAGTGGACTTCATATACAAGTGTTGTATATGATCCCTCGAGGGTCCACTTATATGGGTAAGACTCATTAAGGTATAAATGGATCTTCAAGAGAAAGAGAGAACTATATGAGAAGGTAGAGACCTTCAAGACACGGCTCATAACTATGAGCTAGACACCGAAGAGAAGACATTGCTTGCAATGAGAATTGCTCTCCAGTGACTATGCTTAAACCCATCAGAATATTGCTAACTATAGCTACACAACTTGACTATGACATCTTTAATATGTGAGTCAAGTGTGCAAGCTAAGGAATTCCATCTATGGACTCAAATAAGCTTCTTGTAGTTGGATGGATTTGATGAAATTGTAAATGTTATGATTCCAGATAGAGTCTTGATGAACCATGTAAAGCTTAGTGGGAGTGTCATTATGTTCATCGTGCTAAATTTAGAAGGTATCCTAATCATTTGGGATGACTAAAGGATGATAATAAGTGTTCTGTAATCTAGCTATTCTATACCTTGAGATATAATCTCAAGGATACCTCTTAGATCAACTTCTGAAGTTGTTCAGAAGTAAAGTGAAGAGGGTATTGGGACCGTCACATTAGGGTTACACCTTGGATATTTTTTCATTTTCTGGAAAATTCTAAGGCTTCTTTTCGTTAAGATATGTTACTGACCTATCTAAAGGGATAGAACCTCAAAGAGTTGAGGAAGTGGATGCTAGAACTTCTTGCCCATGTGCATCAGTTACGAGAAGCCGAGTGTATGCTATATGTGTACAAAAGCCATATGGCTGCCATGTAGTGGGAGTAGTAAAATGTTACTAATCCTACTATGAAAATAAAAAACTTGATTGTAATAATAACAATATCTTCTTAGATAATAAGATTTTAGAGATAGTGATCTCAAAGTCTTATATTCAAGAAATTAAGATATTATTGATGGAGATATAAAAGGTCTTAACTGCGGATACCTTAGGAGATAGAGATCTCTAGGAATAATGGTATTTGGATAAGGATAATGAGAACATTGGTTATAATAATTAATGAGCTGTAGTGTCAAGGACATTATATCTGACAATATTTATTATCGATTTCATAGATGCAACATTCACATTGGATGCTAGCATTGTTGCCAGGATGTATGCAAGTGCTGTAAAAGGACATGACGTGGTCTTTTCAGAATAGAGTGACTGATCATCTTACCTAGATATTTTTACAAATAGCCTATGACTGTCACATGATTGCAGGTTTAAATGATTACCCCATCAACGGATCTTTAGGCTAGTAGGAGATTGTGGATATGCGAGCCCACACGAGCAATTATGCAATAAATGTTATTGAAAATATCATTCTCTAATCTGAAATAAAGAATAACTAATTTGCATAATAGGTCCCTTAGTATAATTAGGATTATGTACCATGGTCATCCTAATGATCATACAGTTGTTAATTCAATTATTGAATAATAGAGACTGGTGCTTGGATGAATATCTAACGAGTTAGATTGAGGACTCATCAAGTACCGTCAAATGATTATTAAGAGATGATCTCAAACCTGAGCAGGATATGGAAATCCTTACTCATTTGACTGATATCTGACCGACCTCTTGATGTAGGTCCTCTACATAGGAATAGAGATTCGAAGGTGTTAGATAATTTAGGTCAAAGAGTTGACTTAACGAGATCGAGATAATTAAAGCCCTATGTTGTATGTTGTCACGATATAGTCAATTATCCTTTGACCAGAGACAAATGTGTTATTATATGTCTGAGTATGTACATTTGGTAGACCAATTTGTCGATGACATAACCAAGGTCTATACGCCAGCGTGCTAGTATGCATGCAAGAGCATATGAGTAATACTATATCTCCAAGGGATCATACAGGTTCATTTACTGAACCGAAAGACATGAGCCCACTCATGAGATATTGGGAAGAATCAAATTATGCGCGCAGTCGTCTCGCTTTGGAAGCTTGACTAAATTTGTAAGGTTTGATATATGATTTTTGGAAAGCATGTGATCAACACCTTGGTATGATATATGATTTTGGAAAATATATTGATTGATATCAACTCCCAATGAACGAATGAGAACCTTAATGATATAAAACTGAAGGAGACAACCTAAAAGAGATCTAAAACTTTGTGTTTATTTTGGGTCTTTTACTCGTGGATCTCCATCTCCTTTGGTGCGCCTTCGCTCATGAAGAAGATGTTGGATCTCGTGTGACAAGATAAGGAGATTCGTCGCTAGGATGATCAACATGGGTTGCTAGAAGGACATGTCTCATCAATGCACTCGTAGGTGTCTCCTCCGTCGGATTGGGCTTGAGAGAGGAGGTCTCTTCATTTAGAGACTCGATCGCAACCATGCTTCAAGAGGTATCCTTAATACCTATTGTGGTTAGATGAAATGATCTGAGAAATATTCTTCGATCATGTTGTTTCATCACATTAATTTTTTTTAAATTTAGCTGAGCGACTAGTACAACTGGTCGCTCTCGATCGCATACGATGCGATCCTCACGCTTCTCTGATGCACTTAAGGATTTCTTCATATCCATTCGCACATCGTAAGCGGGAGCCGCTGATGGAAGTTAATGGGACCTGGTACTGCTAGTACCAACCTCAGTCGGGGATTCGTCGTGACCATCTCGGATTCAGATGGTCCACTAGAGGTGCCTCTTCCCTGCAACGGCCTTCATCTCAGGCCAAACAGAGCAGCCAGCAGCAATAGCCCAATCACTTCCAGAATATCACCAACAGCAAGTTCCTCGTCCGTAACGTTAGGAACAATGGTGGAGGCAGCATTAGTAGCCTCAATAGTATTCCCAGACTCCTCCTTACTACTACCAGCAACAACAGTAGTCTGAGCCTCATGCACCTGTTTATGAGAACACAACCCTTGACGACCTCGCTCGCCTACTTTCTAACCAATATGCATCCTTCTCACAAGAGATGGTCGAGTTCCGACAAGAATGAGGGAGATTATCAAGGTTTAGGACGCTATACCTTCTCAGAATAAACCAAAACCAAACAATCTGAAGAGGAAATCAGAGCTGGTACGATTTATAGAGACTACCACTCCTAGTTATGTTTTGCATTATACTTCTTCCACTCTATTTGATGCTAATTTTGTGACACTTAGGAGTGGTAGGATGCCAACAGAGAACAACTCATATGATTGACAACCCCATGGAGATTCCAGAGCGCCAGACAATGATGGAAGCGATACTGATGCCCCTCATATTGATGATGACAGTGGTACTAAAGCCACCAAGGACTATGATCTAGCTAACGATATTGAGGTCATCCTAATTCCAATTGTAGACAGTGGTGATGATGCTACCTTGATGAGAGATATTTGGCCAGAGTGTGGTGTTGATGCTGCAAAGATAGATGATTTGGGTGGTACTGATGCCACCATAGTTCCTTCGGTTGTGCTAACTCATTCTGTACCCTAGGATAGTTCTAGAAAAATACAAATAATGGAAAAAACAAAAATAAAAAATATGAATAAAGGAAAGGTTTATGTATCTCCTGTGAGTCCATCTATGTTGCATGATGATCAGTATGGATGGATTCTAGACCGTTGCATGAACAGAAACCTACTCCTGACCCTCATCTCTTTGGAGAGTGTCCCTTCATCCCCTTCCCTCAAGCATTCCGCTTAAGAAAGGTGACCCAAAAAGAAAATCCCAAAAAAAGAAACTAGCTAGAGTTCAATGAGCAGATGATTGATCGATTCCAGACACAACTAACACTATCGGAGGTTCCAGATCACATCCCTCTCTACCAGCAGAACTTGAGAAAGAAGACTACCATCCGTAGGAAGAGGAGGAGCCACAATGCAGAGATCCATGTGCTTACTCGTGCCACTTGCTTCGCCATTTAGAACCGATTGTTAGCCAAGAGACCAGATGTAGGAGCTCCATATGTCAGATGCCATATTCGTGAGAAGCAGTTCAATCATACCCTATTAGACAATGGCTTTTCTGTTAACCTTCTTCTGGAAGCTTTACTCGACCGATTCGAGTTTATCCCTCTTAGAAAGAGCAGGACAATCGTTCAATTTGCTGATAGATCTGTCAAGAGGAAAAAGGGTTATTGAAGGATGTGGTCATCACAATTCGAGGCCTAAAATTCTAGTAGACTTTGTTGTACAGGAGATGGAGATCCCTATGTCTGGGACTAACACCCCCATCATACTAGGATGTCTATTCTTGGCCATATCCAAGGCGATATCCGATCATTATAGCAGGAATGTATACTTTCACATTGAGAGCAAAAGTGTAAAAATATAGACGATTAAAGACCCCGATGTGAGAGATTGAGTCTGCTCTGAGTAGTCGAGTGATTTAGAGCAGTTGATAGATGAAGAGCGAGATGTCCACCAGGAGTACGACTTTGTGATCACAGGTGAGGAAGCAGTATGGTCAGACCTAACAACACAAGCCCTTGTCATGCCTTCAGATACTGTAGACTTACAAATTTTAGTAGACAGATAATTCGAAAACACACTCTTGGCACGGGTACATTTGAGGCTGATGATCATGACTATGATAGCAAACTAGATTACATTCCATGCTCTTCAGATTCAGATCCCTTGGATTCAGACATTGATTGTTATGACTTTGATTATTATTTGCCATGTCTGATTCCTACAGAGACGATAGGTAAGATGGAGAGCGAGCAAGTGCACATGACAGATAGACTAGCAGTGTCGCCTTATGCAGCGAGAGTTCTCATATGTAGATCTGGTAGCCTTCACTCAAACATTTCGGAAGCCATATTTGCTAGCTCCCACATGTCCAGAACTAAAGACCTTGTCACAGAGTATGAAGTATAGATTCTTACGAGTGAGCCAGTATGTTCCCCCTCATTATATCAGCAGATTTTTTGGGAGATCAAGAATTTCCTTTGATAGACGTTCATGAAAGAAACTGAAAGGCAATTGGATGGAGCGTAGTTGATCTCAAGGGGATAAGTCCAGCCTTGTGCTCCCATTAAATCTATCTCGAAGAGGACGCCAAGCCATCATGCGAGTTCCAACGACGGCTGAACCCAAATCATCGAGATGTGGTCATGAAGGAAATATCTAAGTGGTGTAACACTGATTTTATCTACCCCATCTTCGGCTCCAAATGGGTTAGTCCATTGCATTTGGTACCCAAGAAGACGGGTATCATCACAATTTTGAGAGAGTCTAGAGAGGAGATAGCTACCCGAGTACCCACTTCTTAGAGGGCTATGAGTACTAGAGATGATTGAATCATGATACCAAGAAGGATCATTTCCCATTGCCATTTATTGATCAGATTATTGAGAGGCTTGCTAGGAAGAGTCATTATAGTTTTCTTGACAGGTACTCGGGATACAATCATGTGGTCATAGTGCCCGAAGGTTAGGAGAAAATGGCATTCACCTGTCCGTTTAGGAGGTATGCCCTTTGGTTTATGTAATGATCCAGCTACATTCCAAAGGTACGTTATTTCCACCTTCTCTATCGTGGTGGGTGATTGCATAGAGGTCTTCATGTATGAATTTTTGATATATAATGATGGGTTTCATGCTTGTCTTGACTGCCTAGACCGAGTACTTCAACGCTGCATAAAGTTCAACCTTGTGTTATCTTGGGAGAAGGGTGATTGGCTCGCTAAATACGATATACAATTTGCACTCATTGTAGTATTGGTACTCAGAGAATCGTTCACAATGGAGAGGAGATCTCTGTGAAGAGTTTCTCGGCTTTAATTTATATCCAGGCAAGTCCGGGGTTGAACATAGGGAGTCAAAGGAACAACTTCGGGTTAATTCAAAAACATGGGTCTAGATTTCCAATGCGGATTTTTTCTTATTTTTTTAATTCAAAAATAAGTGGAATGCAATATGCAGGTGAATTAAGACAATAAGAAAACACACAAATAGGCTAAATTAATTTTAATACGAAATTAATCAGATTTAGCCAAATTGTATTTTTCCGAGAACCCTAATCCAGAGATGAGTATAATGCAGAACTTTCTGGAATTTTAGGAATTAAAATGCAACAATGAAAAATGCACACCTTTTATGGGGGTTTTTCACAATTTTTCACATAAATAGAATGCAAAAATTAAGAACAAAATACTGGAAATAAAACATGATATAAAGACGCTACCCATATTTTGTGGAGTTTTCTGAGAAAATATGAATTTTTTATGGATTTGTTACTGAAAACAGAGTGTCTGCAAGTAATTAATTTCTAATAAAAATCCACAATAACGAATTAGATCTAATTCGAATTATCTAACATAGGTATTTTTATTAGGAATATAAGAGATTTTAAGTTTTGCAAAATAGATGTGTGTGGATTTAATTAAAATCGTTTACTAAAATCACTCTACAATTTATTTAAGGCACATGACAACTCCAATTACGATGAAATTTCGATCATAATTAAAGCATACTTAAAGGCATCATTCTTGATTTTTGTGCAATTGTTCAAGAAACTATGATTGAGATATGAATTTAAGAGCTCAGAGTAGGTAAAATATACGAAATTGCAGTTGAAACATTTTAGTTAATTAATTAGATTTCACAAAAATACAAATAAACATCCATAAGATAGAGAAGTAGTTTCTCAACATAATGGCATTTTTCATTAAACAAAATGACGCAATATTGAGGTCCAAATCAATGCATAAACACAAGGATATCCATGCAAATTCCTTAAACATAATAAACAAACAACTATGTAAACCTTTTTGTTATTACAGAAACTATAAATAAAGAAATTGCAATTTTTAAAATAATTAAAAAAATGAGAAGGGACCTTCTTCTCCGCTTGGTGGGGGCGGATAGGGATCGATGGAGAAGAAGGAGGGGCGGGAGGAGGGAGTCGCCGACAGTGTTGGCCGTGGTGCACTGGGCGTGTAGAGGGGGACCGCGCCTCGGTATACGATGGAGGCTGTGAGATGGCAGGCAACCACCTCTAGAGGAGGAGGAGGAGCGGTGACTGCGAGCTCCATCCATGGGCGGAGGGGTGGCTGAGGTTGTTGTTGATGCTGGCATCTGGAGGTTGTGTGGTGGTTGAAGACGGGTGCGGTGGCACGTTGATGACGCGGGGATGCAGCCGATGCTGGCGACTGAGGACGTCATTGCTCGCGGCAACGGCTGTGGGGCTCCTCCACGCGAAGGTGTGTGGCACTGGGTGTGCAACGATGGTGCAGTGGGAGGAGAAGGAGGAGCCGACGATGGCACGAAGTGGCGTGCACCGGGCAACGGTGGGAGCTGGCCGCCAACGGTGGAAGCCGGTGGCTGGGAGGGGCGTTTGCTCGTCCCTGCTTTTTTTGTGATTTTTTGTGACTAACTTCTTTTTATTATTTTTAAATTTTATATAAACAGGGAACAAATATGAATATATACAAAAAGGAAAAAAATTGGTAGAGAGGAATGGTGAAGAAGATGAAGATGGTGGTGATGGTGATGGTACGATGAAGTGGGGATTGCTAAAAAATGCAAAGACAAAAACTATGACAAGATGAAAATAAACTTACCTATGGTGGAGAAGGTCACCTATAGTGTGATCACGAGAAGTACGGTCTTCGCTCGAATTGCTGATGAGCAATGAGCTCGAGCAGCGCGCAGGTCCGGATGCGATGTTAACCAAAAAGCCAACGGATCGCACCAACGAGATGGATGTCGTCGCTGTCACCGATTCAAATATGGAAAATAGGCTCTCCTTACATAAAGATGGATCAAGTACAAAATGAGGAGGATGGGATGTTTAAAAATAGATGAAATAAATGGAGGGTAGAATGGAGGTGGAGTGGAATGGAGGTTAGTAAGATGGTGGAGTTGTATTAGAAGTAAGAAAATGGTGGAATAATAGAGTTGAATGGGTGGTTATTGTACATAATAGAAATTAAATAATAAAATAAATAAAAAAATGAAGTAGGCTACTAAAGTATAATAAAATATAGAGAAGAAAAAAATAGTGGAGAATTTACAAAAGAAGAGAAACAACATGTACATAATTTTTTTTGCTTTTCTAATTTATATATTTTTTGTATTTATAATAAGAGATATTTACAACAGGAAAATACAATAAAATAATAGAAATAAAATACAATGCAATAATGTTTTCTAAATTTCTTTTATTATTTAAAAAATAAATAAAAAATGAAGAAAGAATGAATATTTACAATATATACAATGTACACCTAGATCCCAAAATCCATATTTTACAAACGAGCTCCAATTTTAGTGAAACTAGTTCTGTTGGATAGATAATTTTCTAACTTAAAATTTAAAAGTGAGTTTCGTGAATTTGGAGTTCATATGGAGCGAGAATTTGGTCGGGAAGTTGGACTTTACAGCTTTTTCTCTTTGGGATCAAGGAGCATTTATTTGAGGTGAAATTTATTTTATATTTTTATATTGTTATATACATTTATATGAACAAGTTAGAGCAAGAATTAGATAAAAAAAGGTGTTTAAATGATATTATTAAAAAATACATGAAGTTTTAGGCTATTTATAGATGAAAACTCCTTTAATTTTGTGGCTTTTTTATTGTTACTTTATTTTGTATAATCTAATATACATTAATTATTGTGTTTTATTTACAAGTCATTTTTTAATTTAATTATTATATATGCATTTATTTGAAATTTTACTCGGGAACTTTGCTAAGATCAAGATATTAAGATGATGAATCGTGGATTCATTAAAGAGTCATTTCATGATGACTCAGGGATGGTCCTTGGCCATGTCATCTCTAATAGAGGCATGAAGGTTGATTCGACCAAGGTGGATATAATCATGAAACTCAATCCACCATCCAATTTGTTATAGTTGCCATCTTTTCTTGGGCATGTCGATTTCTACCGATGATTAATTCAGGATTTCAGTCGTATTGCCCGACCACTTACTGATCTGCTGATGAAATACATCGAGTTCATTGTAGATGATAACTATCTAGCAACATTTGAGACTCTTAAGGGACATGTTGTTCAGGCTTATGTTCTTCAACCTCCCAATTGATCTCTCCCATTCTAGATCATGATGGATTCTTCTGATTTTGCCATAGGGGCTGTGCTACGATAGAGTAGGGATGGATTGCCTTTTGCCATACACTACGCTAGCTGAACTTTGGAAGCCGCTCAACAAAATTACACTGTGACTAAAAATGAGATGCTAGGTGTAGTCTCTGCTTTCGATAAGTTCAAAACATGCATTATTGTATCTAGGGTGACTCTATTTACAATTCACACCGCATCTGATACCATGGCAAAGAAGTATGCCAAAGCCATATTGACCAGATGGATCCTTCTACTCCAGGAGTTTGATATTTATATTTAGGATAAGCCTAGAGTCAAGAATGGGGTGGCGGATCACCTCTTCCATTAAGAGAACCTTGAGGATTCTGATCAGATTGCACCTATCATAGAGACATTTCCAGACAAGGAGATTCATGTTATCACCTCACTTCCGTGGTATGATGACATTGTGAAGTATCTTGTCGTCAAGAAAGTTCCACAAGGTTGGCCTAGATAACGACTTGAGACCTTCCTTGTGAAGGTCAAGTTGTACCATTGGTAGGATTCCACCCTTTATAATGAAGGAGGGGATAGTGTCTGGTGTTAGTGTATTCCTCAGGAGGAGCACCACAACATCCTCTCTTACCACCACAAGCTTGAGGTAAGATGACATCATTCTAGGAGGAGGACATAATATAAAGTGATCCAATCTGGCCTATGGCCTACCCTCTTTGATGGATTTTGATGAATTCGTGAAGAGGTGTACTGACTGTTAGAGGATGGACACTTATGGACAGCATGATATAATGCCAATGTAGCCTATTCACTTCTATGAGGTTTTTGATGCATGGGGCATCGATTTCGTGGGTCCATTCCCTATGAGTCAGGGATTCGAGTACATTTTGCTTATTATAGATTATGTAAATAATTTTGTTGAGGCCATCCCCGCCTGAGTTGTGGATGCTAAAATCTTGCGTAGAATTTTGAGAAAAAAATATCTTTTCACGGTTAGGGGTATCTAGAGTTTTGATATCAGAGGGGGGACTCACTTTATCAATGACAAGGTAAGGGCCCTTGTTATCGAGTACATTGGCCATCGAGTTGCCATTCCATATCACCCTCAGACTAACGTTCTTGTTAATGTATCGAATAGGGAGATCAAGATGATATTACAAAAGGTTGTCTGCCCATATAGAAAGGATTGGCCACAAGTTTTGGACTCGATCTTGTTGGCCTATCGGACCTCCTTCAAGACACCTTTCATTACATCTCCCTTTCGTCTCGTTTATGGAAAGCCATACCACTTACCTGTGGAAATCAAGCATAAGTCACTTTGGGATGCTACAGAGTTATTATTAGATCCCAAGAGTTTAGGATATCAAAGAAAGCAGAGTTGGCAGCCCAGGAGGAGTTGAGAGATAAAGCCTTCTCGAGTAGCCTACAATATAACGAAAGAGTAAAGCTATGGCATGATTATCGTATCAACCATAAACATATTGAGCCGAAGTAGAGGGTATGTCCATTTGATGCTAGGTTGAGATTATTTCAAGAGAAGTTACAAAGTAAATGGAATGAGATTATTTCCAGAGAAGTTACAAAGTAAATGGAAGGGACCTTACTTGGTTAGAAAGGTGCACGGCAACAAAAGCATCAATATATCTGAGTTTCCATATGATTTCACCTTTCGAGTTAATGGTAAGCGACTGAAGCCATATCTTGATCGTGATTCGATGATCATTAACGTTTCCCCTATTCATTTTTATAAGATGTTGTCTTTGACTCACGTCATTTGCATCTCATACCTGATTATCACATGTCCCCCACATTTGTATAGATCTAAATTTTCCATATCATACATTCTTTTTATCTGACGCCTCGTCTACATCTTATGGTTATGTTATACTTAGGGTGTGCTTTACCCCAAGTATAGGTGGGGGGTATCAGACATGTGATTATTCATTTGATTCTTTTTACCTCTCTTTTTCTGCATATACATAGGGAGATTTTACCCTAAGCATAGGGTAGGTAACTCCTGTACATTTTATCCCTCGGTTTTTCCCATGTGTACAGTCGTCTATACTTTGCATTATTTGATACTAAGTATAGGGGGATCATCGATCTCTATTCATTACAATATTTTATTCATCATTGTAGTATACCATTCTTTTTGCTTCCCAATACTCAACGCGAGTTATGTCTTCCTTTAGTCGTTCTTTAATCACTCTTAGGACATCATTCGAGCTAAGTATATGGGGGTGCTGTATATATTGCATATTTACCTTTTCCATAACTCGTACTTTGAGTACTTTGTACATAAAATAAGATAACTAAAAATCACAAAATAGCGTTGCTAAAAATCACAAAATTGTAAGGTTGTTCTTGCACATAAATGTTCGTATAAATCATTTTGTAATAAATATCTTTGTACAAACATTTGTAAAAATATTTTTCTTGTAAAATGTTTGTAAATATTTTTATTTCAAAATTATGTATATAGTACAAAATATGAAAAATGTTTGAAAAATAAATGTTTTCAAGAATTTGTTTGTAAATGTTTGTAAATGTTTTTGCAAAACCTTTTTCTTGCACTAAAAAATTCCATAAAAAATTGAATATTTTTGAAAGGATTTTAAAAAGAGTTTTTGTACATTCTTGCTTGTATATTTTTCTAAATCATAGTTGAAATTTCAACTAGTATGGAATTAAATTGGAAAATGGAGCTTGGTTAAGACCTTAATCCACCTACTTCAGAGGAACCTTATAGGATTTGGGGTTAAGACTCTTCAGGTCCTTTACTGACTTAATTCTTTGAGTCCACTAGGTTGTGTTCACATGCCATCTTGATGAGCCTAAGTAGAACACTTAGCAATGCACACATGAATCTCAGAGATAATGGCTTGACTTGGACACACCCCTTACTTGTAGCTCAACACAGATAAGGTGTTGAGGAGTAATGAACCTGCGATTCGTCATCTTTATTCATTTATTTTAGCTTAAAATCCCTTACAAAACACATGCATATAACACAAACTCCATATTCTTACTAACTTGCATCTGTGTGTAAATATTGTACACTTCTTACTGATTTTAACCTAAAATAAATAATTAAAGAATGAAAGGAAAAATAAAGAAAAGGAAAAAAAGGAAGACTGTATATAGGCTGACCTGAACCCCGAGAGAAGGTCAAGACTTGACATGATTGACCAGGAATAAAGTAGGGGGAGATAAGAGTCCTTACGCAGAAAATCAAAAAAATGCATGTGTTGTTGTTGTTGTAAATACTTCTCACTTATTCTGTGTATATCTGTATAAAGCTGACACTAATTTATTTGTGCCTTAATTAATCTCAAATCAAATAACTTTCAAAATCAAAGTTGTAAATAAAAATATGTCCTAATTAATAAAAATAATTGCATAATTAAATCATGTACAGAATAAAAGTAGCCACACATGGAAAAAAGCCACTAAGCACTAATTGAAAAATCAATTCCGTCTGTATATGACCTCAAATTAAACCAATCTCACTTCCATTGGACTCTAAATTAAATTATCTTAAAAATGTTTGTGATTTCATAATTTTTGAAGTTACGGTTGAAAAGTTGATTTTCTGGGGTTGTTTGTGCAATTTTCACATGTATTTTGTGCATATTGTATTTGTATATATTTGTAAATTATTTAAAATTAAAAAAATAATAAAATTCATAAAACAAAAAAACTAATTTCCTCATTTACCCTTGTAAATAATGCCATATATGTATATAGTATATGTATATAGTTGCTACTTTTAACTAACCATCATAAAAAAATAAAAAAATAACATTTTTTAATTCCAATAAATAAAGTGACGGAAATTCAAAAAAATTAGATAATTTTGTAAATAGTTTTATCTCTTTTACTTTATCTCATGTCATCTCTTCCACTAAAAAAATTCAAAAATTCATCTCTTATCTCTTTATCCAAAAAATTCAAAAAATCAAATTCCCTTCCATCTTTTCTATTTATATGGCTCATTCTCCCTCATTCCAACTTGATCGATCTTTAGAGAGAGGAGCCCGATCTCCGAGATTCTTCTTGTCGAGAAAAGGTGTCTAGCCTCCGAGCCATCCGGTGACAGCGATTCGGCCTTCGTCGAGGCGATCACGATCCATTTTCCGCTCTAAAGGTGAGATCCACTTTTTCTTCGCATTTTTATCTTAGTTCATCACATTTTTTCTCGCATTTCTTATCTCGTTATCATTTTTATTTTCTCTAGATCTTAAAACAATCCATCTCGATTTATTCTGCCACCGACTCCAATTTTTCATCTCATTTTCTCGATCTCCACACGTTCTAATTCTACCATCCATGATCTCTCAACTCCGGCCTAGTACGATGGCCGGAGATCGGATTCGAATCCTTCATTTTCGTCGGATCCTCGTTCAGTTTTCCGATTTGTAAATAAATAAACAAAAAAAACCATTTGTTTCTTTTCCACTAACATTTGTTTTATAGGAACATTAAAAAAAATAATAAAAACAAACATTTCTTATTTCCTGTTTTATTTTCTATTTTTAGATTTACAAAAAAAAGTTTTTTTATTATTTACTGTTTACATTTGCGAAAAAAATACAAAATAAAAAATAAAAAAAGTTTTTTTATTATTTACTGTTTACATTTGCAAAAAAAAATTACAAAAAAAACATATCGCTGCAAGGCTGCGGGGACACCCCCACCGCCATTCCTCTCCGCCATCGCCGCTCCTTCTCCAATAGACCCGCGACGGCCCCTTCTTCCTCGGCCGCCACCGCGTCTGGAAGACTCTGTTGGAAATGCGAGCCCACGGCGAGCCATTATGCAATAAATGTTATTGCAATTCACTCCTTAATCTGAAATGAAGAATACATAATTTGCATAATAGGTCCCTTAGTACAATTAGGGTTATGTATCATGGCCATCTTGATGATCATATAGCTGTTGATTCAACTATTGAATCATAGAGGCTGGTGCTTGAATGAATATCAAAAGAGTTAGATTGAGGACTCATCAAGCACCGTCAGATGATTGTTAAGAGATGATCTCCAGCCTGAGTAGGAGATGGCAATCCTTATCTCTGAAGGCTGATATCTGACCGACCTCTTGATGCAGGTCCTCTGCATAGGAATAGAGATTCGGAGGTGTCAGATTAGTTAGGTCAAAGAGTTGACTTAACGAGATCGAGATAACCAAAGTCCTATATCGTATGCTGTCATGATATAGGCACGCATCCTCTGACCGGAGACAGATGTGTTGCTATATGTCTAAGTATGTACATTTGGCAGACCAATAGGTTGATGACCTAATCAAGGTCTATACACCGGCGCGCTGGTGTGCATATAAGGGCATATGAGTAATACGATCTCTCAAAGGGATCATACAGGTTCGGTTACCGAACCGGAAGACATGAGCTCACTCATGAGATATTGGGAAGAATCAAATTCCGTGCGCACGGTCGTCTCGCTTTGGAAGCTTGACTGAATTTGTAGGTTTGATATATACTTTTGGAAAGTATATGATCAAGACCTAGGTATGATATATGCTTTTGGAAATTATATGATCAATACCGACTCCCAATGATCGAATGAGAAACTTACTGATAAAACCATGAAGTAGACAGTATAAAGTTGATCGAATACTTCGGGTTTAGTCTGAGTCTTCCAGTATGCAGGATGTACAGGTATTGGGAATACCTGAGGGTGATGTGATCATAAACGATTGTATAACCATGACGCTTCCATTCCTAGGGAGTGATGAAACGGGTCTGGATTTTAGTGACTCCTCTCAGTAGAGAAGTGATCTGATCTTGGTCCAAGTATTGGACATTGATCTGAATGTGATTCAGATACAATGAGAAGATTAGATTTACGGTCTTGATTTAATCAAGCATCTATGGGAGGCCCGCGATCTGGATTTGAGATACGATCTCAATATCCATGTCACTATACGTGGAACAATACAATCGCCCTGTCCTTATCTCCAAGTATCTGCGGAGAAAGCGCATTATCCTTGAAGGAGTTCATGGATAATTCTATTGTTGATATATGTATCTGAGCATTGAGAAAATGGATAATTAAATGTGATTTAATTATCATGATTAATATGAATTTGATTCATATTATAAAGAGAGCTATCTTAGATAATTAGATTATCAAAGATGTAAATAATGTGAATGTGATTCATATTATTTGGACACAAGAGAATAGAGATACAAGATGATTAAATATGATTTAATTATCATGGATATGAATAATGTGGATAGCAATATCCATATTAGTCATATATATTATAAATGTGAGTTATAATATATAAGAGAGAGCTATTTGTAATTTACATTTGTTAATTAAATGTTAATGTGAATTGGATTCACATTGGACATTAAATTGAAAATGTAATTTACATTTTGTTTTGGGTTGTGAATGTGATTCACAAATGTCCAATGGCATGATTGCAATGTTCACAAAATAAATTGGATTTATTTTTGTGAAATAATTTGCAACAAAAGTTGTTGCAAATATTGGAGATATATGTAATCTTGGAGATTGCATTGGAATCTCCCTTTCCTAATAGGAGAGGGGGGACGGCCACCATTATGGAAGGGAGGAGCCTCCTTTCCATTATCTCCAATGTGAATTGATTTAATTTGATGATTAAATTATATTGATTTATCAATATATATTTAACCTAAATTAAATTAATTGTTGTTGTGTTTTTAGCAACAAATCATGACCATTGAAAGAAACACAAATTGATGTGGACCATTGGATTTGTGTTGACACATGGATTGAGATCCATGGATCCCAAAACCCTATATAAGGAGAGGCACCCCATTGCTCTTCTTGATACATATAAGTTGAGGCAACAAAATCTCTCTCTCTCTCTCATTCTCTCTACACGTCCTCTCTCCATCTCTCTCATGTGGCCGTCCACCATGGATGCCCTAGAGAGGTTCTCCATCGCCGCGGCATCGTCGTTATGCTGCCCGATGGTTTGCTCGTGGATCTCCATCTCCTTCGGTGCGCCCCGCTCGTGAAGAAGACATCGGATCTCGTGTGTCGAGATCAGGAGATCCGCCGCTTGGATCATCAACATGGATTGCGAGAAGCACGCGGTTCATCCCCGCGCTCGCAAGCGTCTCCTCCGTCGGATCGGACTTGAGACAGGAGGTCTCTTCGTTTAGAGACTTGATCGCAACCACGCTTCAAGAGGTAAACCTAATACTTGTTTGTGGTTTAGACGAAATGATCCGAGAAGTGTTCTTGGATCATGTGGTTTCGTCGCATAAAATTTTTTTTAATTTCCGCTGCATAGAACAACTAGTGCGACTAGTCGTTCTTCGTCGTATTCGATGCGACGCTCACGCTTCCGTGATGCGCTTGAGGATCTCACCATATACTTCAAGTGGTATCAGAGCCTTAGGTCGGTGTTTTTGGATACGATCCATAAACCGAGGACGACTTGGGTTCATTAGGGTTTGCGAAAGTTTTCTTGCATTTCATTTTCGCATCTCTGTTTTGATATTATTTTCGGCACTGTTTAAATTGTTTAAACACGAAAATAATATTTGGATTTTATTCCCCATTAAATAAGGAAACCGTAGGATCTGAGTTTGCGTGATTTCGATTCCGTTTGCTCTAGATATGCTCTTTTTAGTGAACATGTATCCACTGTTTCGAGGACTGCGGATCATGACGTAATTAAGATGTTAATTGCGGATTTGATACGTCTTGAAATGCGTGCAAATCACTTGGGTTCTGTTGTAAATCAAGTTAGCAAACTTTAGAAATTTACTTTGCTTAATTTGGATTTAAATTGATTGAGATATGATATTTTTAGTAAGTGAGTGTCACTGCTGAAAATACTTTCCTAATCAAGAACCTAATATTGTCATTTAATTAATTAGTGAAATTAAATTGTTTAATTTCCTGGAATAATTATGCATAAATATTTGTGAAATATTTAATGATAATTATGCCCTTAAATGACTTTGCCCTAACCAACAAATGATTAGATGTGATCTAGATCAAGATTGGTTACATGATCTACATGATCAACATTCCAACAAACATGTTGCTTGAATAGGACTTGGGATTTGTTTAGCAAATCTCATTATAATGTTAATCAAAAATGTTTTGATTATTACTATATGGTACAATTTCGGTTGAAGAACCTATGATCATCTCAAGTACAAATTAATCAATTTGGCATTATCCTTTCCTGAGGCGGATATGGTGCCTAGTCGGAGAGCATTGGGGTTGCGGGTTGCAACGTATGTGGTCCGTCCCACTCTCGTCGGTACTGGCCATGACAGCGGGTAGGGCCGGGATAATGTCCGAAGGATTAAGATGTATTTTTCTAATTATTAAAATTCGAAATAATACGTATTTGAGATAATACCATTATTCAAGTAACTATTAAAATGTTTGTTGGATATTAATTGGATCATTAATTTAATATGATTAGATTAATTGGAATCCAATTAAGATTGAAATACTCTAATATTATTAGAGTTAATAATTCCCTTGGAAGAATTAATTATGTGAATATGATTCACGATAATTAATTAAAATTTGAATATGAGGTGGAGGATCACATAAGTGACATCCATGGTCTCCCGTCAAGGCGAAGGGTTCCGTCGCCAGGGATTCTATGTGGGAGACGCCTGTCCGAAGTGACAACTCCTGTATGCAAGCGCATCTGGATCAGGCTCTTTGCTTCTCGAAAGAGTAAGGCCGTATACGTAGTGACCCCAATATCGGATCCTCATATTATTGGGGCGATATTGGATTGCGTATAGCGAGTACTATTCCTGTTGACGGTTGGTTCAATTAACAACGGGTCAACATCACCTTAGGGGTGGTGGGCTCGGGTGTTAAAGACCGAATTGGGAGATGCAAGTTGGACTTGCAAAGCGGAATGTGTTCCCGCTTCTTTTTATCCGAGTTGCAGATTCTCATATTATTGGGATGTAACAAAGATAAGGAAGGAGATCCCAGATCTTGTTGAGATATAATGGTAAGTATATCTCTTACATTGAAAGTGATTAAGGGAATGAACTTTCAATGTTGACAAGACAAGACAACTTTGATATAAAAAATCCTAAATCAAAGTAAAATATATATATTTATATATTTATGCAAATTTCTTATTTCAGATAATCCTTCATTAAAACCCACTCAATGATATACTCAATAATAACCAGTAGAATATCATGGATTGGACTCATGATTCAGATATTGTACTTGCAATTGGACACATAATGTATGTGGTTGCAATGTGCAAGTTTCCTCATAATATTGAGGAATGACAATTAAATAGATAATAGGACTACAACCCTAGGGTTTGTATTTCTCTATAGTCTTGATCTCTCATCGGATGTACTTTGGAAGTGACATGTCGATGATGATCGCAATTGTCAAATAATCCTTATAAAATTTATGAAGATATTCAGGCATACATATGTGCTCTTGACATTTAACATGAAAGAGATGGTTCACTGCATCATGCAGAATGGTGGCTCTATAAGAGATGGTGTATTCAAATTGTTTGAGTACCTACCTGAACCTATGTTTTAAGAGTTTAGATGGATGTAGATGATGAGTGTCATCATTCTACTATCTATACTCTGGTCATTCATGAAGCTTCATAATATTCATATTGTATGAATTTAATGAAGCATGTATAAATGTTGAAATGCTCTTACATAAGAGATCCTTAGTCTTAAGCAATGGTTGCTTATAGATAAAGGGAGCGCAGTGGAAGCATGGGTTGGACCTGAGTAAGAAGTATGGTCAAAGAGTTGACTATACATCTTTGACTTCCATATATCATCCGAAGAGTTGGATGAATGCCAACACTGCAATAAGTTGATGTGTTGATAGTATGACTATCAAGTCTATCTAGAATCCTTAGAGAAGGACTCGGATGGAGCATCGGATTAATCTACATAAATCATTGACAAGATAAAGTCAAATAATTGTATCTCAATCTTCTGATGACATTTGCAATAGGTTGCATATGTTTTAGAAGACTGGAAAATTTGATCTTAAAGGTTTATAGTTATCCACATGGATATTGATGCAATTGTTGCAACAATCTCTGTTGGATTGATAGACTTGTTAATTTCAGTGGGAGAGTCCTTAGTCTTAGAGAATGTCTCTATGACCTAGATATAAGAATACACTCATTGTTTGTTTCTAAATGTTAGAAATGAACATGAATCTGAGATAGAACTATCATAAAGAGTTATGATGTATATATTTCAGATAGTAATCTAATAATCTAGTGGACTTCAGTAAATTGGAAAATTAATGAATGGTTCATTAACATTTCTAAATACTGAAATTAAACCTTAAGATCAATAGGAGGATGAAGATCATTTGACAATGATCTAGCATCAAGCCTTGGACATTTGTCTATTGATTTGATCAATAGACTAGTAAGAGATGAAACTTTAGAATGTCTAAAATTTCAAAACTTACATACTTATGAATATTGTATTCAAAGAAAAATGTCCAATACACCCTTCTTAGAGAAAGGTGCAAGATGCCAAGGTATTCAGAATCTCATGCATATTGATGTATGTAGATCATCTATATCATAGTAAACATTATGGATATGTGATATCTGTTGATGATTATATATGATATGAGATTTCTTCGCTTCACCTAAGAAACCTTTTAAATGTTCAAAGATTTCATTATTTTTGGTTTAAAACCAAAAGTTTGAAGGAAGATAAAATGAATTTGATCTAATCTAGGTAGCAAGTACCTGTTAGATAAATTCAAAGAATACCTTATAGAGATATGAATATCATTTCTATCTCAATCCTCCTAACACACCTTAACTCAATAGAGTTATAGGCAGATACAATTGGATCATGTGTGACATGATCTTATCAATGATGAATTTTAGCATAATTATCCCTTAGTTTCCAGGTATATATGTGTAGTAGAGACTACAATGTATATCCTTAATAAGGTTCCATGCAAGATGGAATCTAGCACTTGAGAGTGCTGCTTCATTAGGAAAATAAAGGATGGTATTGGATACCTACTTTATGATCTTGAGATTCTTGAAATATCTCATCTCTGAGAATGTGATTCTTGGAGGTTGAGACTCTTGAGAATCAAGATAAAAATGAAGTATAGGAACTCATTTAATCTTGAAAAGATAATGAGGCTCCTAAAATTGGAAACTAAAAGGATAATTGAAGATGAAACACTAAAACCTCTTCAAATAAGTTTGAGGATGGATTCCATGTGTCAGAGAAATCTGACAATGATCGAACTTCATGTGATGAAGCTTCTGAAGATCATAGCATGGATAGATGGATGTTAGCAATAAAAGTCTAATGTAGACTTCATGTACAAGTGTTGTATATGGACCCTCGAGGATCCACCTATATGGGTAAGACCCGTAAAGGTGTAAATGGATCTTCAAGAGAAAGGGAACCTGATGAGAAGGTACATACCTTCAAAGCATAGTTCGTAGCAATGAGCTACACATGGAAGAGAAGACATTGCTTGCAATGAGACTTGCTTTTCGGTGAACATGCTTAAAATCATCAGAATATTGCTAACCTTAGCTACACAACTTGACTATTGCATCTTCGAGATGTAAGTCCAGATTGCATTCCTCTATGAATATCTCTCTAAGGATATTCACATGAAGTAGACCCAGGGCTTCATGGTTGAGGAAAGCAAGGTGTGCAAGATAAGGAATCCATCTAAGTACTCAAATAAGCTTCTTTGAGATGGACCATAAGATTTGATGAAATTATAAATGTTATGATTTCAAATAAAATCTTGATGAGCCATGCGAAGCTTAGTGGGAGTGCCTATGTGTTCATTGCGCTAAATATAGATGATATCCTGATCATTTAAAATGATATAAGGATAATAATAAGTGTTTTATAATCTGGTTATTCCATATCTTGAAATATGATTTCAAAGATACCTCTTAGATCTTAGTTCTGAAGTTGTTCAGAAGCCAAGAGAAGAGGATAATTGGACTGTCACATTTGTAGTATACCTTGGACATATTCTATTCATAGAAATTCCAAGAAAGGCTTCTAACCCTTAAGATATGGTACTGACCTATCTTAAGGGATAGCACCTCAAAGAGTTGAGGAAGTAAATGCTACAACTACTTGCACTTGTGCATTAGTTACGAGAAGCTGAGTGTATGCTAGAGTGTACAAATACCAGATGTCTGTCATGCAGTGGGAGTAGTAAATTGTTACTAATCCTACTGTAGAGATAAAACACTTGATTGCAGTAATAACAAAATCTTCATAGATGAGGAGATTTTTGAGATAGTAATCTCAAAGTCTTATCTTCAAAAGTTTAAGACCATGTAGATAGTGATCTATAAAGGTCTAAACTTTAGATACCTTAGGAGATAGAGATCTCCGGGAATGAAGGTATTCTAATAAGGATTATGGGGATACTGGTTATGATGTCAGGGACAATGTAACCAACTAGATTGAGTATTGGTTGCATGAGATGCAACATTCGCATTAGATGCGAGCACTGTTACTGGGGATATGCAAGTGCCGTAAAAGGACTTGGCATAGTCTCGCGGGAACAGAGTGACTGATCAGCTTACCTAGCTATTTTCTAAATAGCCTATGATTGTCACATGAGTGCGGGTTTAAATGATTAGCCCATTAATGGCTCTTTAGGCTAGTGGGAGATTGTTGGAAATGCGAGCCCACGGCGAGCCATTATGCAATAAATGTTATTGCAATTCACTCCTTAATCTGAAATGAAGAATACATAATTTGCATAATAGGTCCCTTAGTACAATTAGGGTTATGTATCATGGCCATCTTGATGATCATATAGCTGTTGATTCAACTATTGAATCATAGAGGCTGGTGCTTGAATGAATATCAAAAGAGTTAGATTGAGGACTCATCAAGCACCGTCAGATGATTGTTAAGAGATGATCTCCAGCCTGAGTAGGAGATGGCAATCCTTATCTCTGAAGGCTGATATCTGACCGACCTCTTGATGCAGGTCCTCTGCATAGGAATAGAGATTCGGAGGTGTCAGATTAGTTAGGTCAAAGAGTTGACTTAACGAGATCGAGATAACCAAAGTCCTATATCGTATGCTGTCATGATATAGGCACGCATCCTCTGACCGGAGACAGATGTGTTGCTATATGTCTAAGTATGTACATTTGGCAGACCAATAGGTTGATGACCTAATCAAGGTCTATACACCGGCGCGCTGGTGTGCATATAAGGGCATATGAGTAATACGATCTCTCAAAGGGATCATACAGGTTCGGTTACCGAACCGGAAGACATGAGCTCACTCATGAGATATTGGGAAGAATCAAATTCCGTGCGCACGGTCGTCTCGCTTTGGAAGCTTGACTGAATTTGTAGGTTTGATATATACTTTTGGAAAGTATATGATCAAGACCTAGGTATGATATATGCTTTTGGAAATTATATGATCAATACCGACTCCCAATGATCGAATGAGAAACTTACTGATAAAACCATGAAGTAGACAGTATAAAGTTGATCGAATACTTCGGGTTTAGTCTGAGTCTTCCAGTATGCAGGATGTACAGGTATTGGGAATACCTGAGGGTGATGTGATCATAAACGATTGTATAACCATGACGCTTCCATTCCTAGGGAGTGATGAAACGGGTCTGGATTTTAGTGACTCCTCTCAGTAGAGAAGTGATCTGATCTTGGTCCAAGTATTGGACATTGATCTGAATGTGATTCAGATACAATGAGAAGATTAGATTTACGGTCTTGATTTAATCAAGCATCTATGGGAGGCCCGCGATCTGGATTTGAGATACGATCTCAATATCCATGTCACTATACGTTGAACAATACAATCGCCCTGTCCTTATCTCCAAGTATCTGCGGAGAAAGCGCATTATCCTTGAAGGAGTTCATGGATAATTCTATTGTTGATATATGTATCTGAGCATTGAGAAAATGGATAATTAAATGTGATTTAATTATCATGATTAATATGAATTTGATTCATATTATAAAGAGAGCTATCTTAGATAATTAGATTATCAAAGATGTAAATAATGTGAATGTGATTCATATTATTTGGACACAAGAGAATAGAGATACAAGATGATTAAATATGATTTAATTATCATGGATATGAATAATGTGGATAGCAATATCCATATTAGTCATATATATTATAAATGTGAGTTATAATATATAAGAGAGAGCTATTTGTAATTTACATTTGTTAATTAAATGTTAATGTGAATTGGATTCACATTGGACATTAAATTGAAAATGTAATTTACATTTTGTTTTGGGTTGTGAATGTGATTCACAAATGTCCAATGGCATGATTGCAATGTTCACAAAATAAATTGGATTTATTTTTGTGAAATAATTTGCAACAAAAGTTGTTGCAAATATTGGAGATATATGTAATCTTGGAGATTGCATTGGAATCTCCCTTTCCTAATAGGAGAGGGGGGACGACCACCATTATGGAAGGGAGGAGCCTCCTTTCCATTATCTCCAATGTGAATTGATTTAATTTGATGATTAAATTATATTGATTTATCAATATATATTTAACCTAAATTAAATTAATTGTTGTTGTGTTTTTAGCAACAAATCATGACCATTGAAAGAAACACAAATTGATGTGGACCATTGGATTTGTGTTGACACATGGATTGAGATCCATGGATCCCAAAACCCTATATAAGGAGAGGCACCCCATTGCTCTTCTTGATACATATAAGTTGAGGCAACAAAATCTCTCTCTCTCTCTCTCATTCTCTCTACACGTCCTCTCTCCATCTCTCTCATGTGGCCGTCCACCATGGATGCCCTAGAGAGGTTCTCCATCGCCGCGGCATCGTCGTTATGCTGCCCGATGGTTTGCTCGTGGATCTCCATCTCCTTCGGTGCGCCCCGCTCGTGAAGAAGACATCGGATCTCGTGTGTCGAGATCAGGAGATCCGCCGCTTGGATCATCAACATGGATTGCGAGAAGCACGCGGTTCATCCCCGCGCTCGCAAGCGTCTCCTCCGTCGGATCGGACTTGAGACAGGAGGTCTCTTCGTTTAGAGACTTGATCGCAACCACGCTTCAAGAGGTAAACCTAATACTTGTTTGTGGTTTAGACGAAATGATCCGAGAAGTGTTCTTGGATCATGTGGTTTCGTCGCATAAAATTTTTTTTAATTTCCGCTGCATAGAACAACTAGTGCGACTAGTCGTTCTTCGTCGTATTCGATGCGACGCTCACGCTTCCGTGATGCGCTTGAGGATCTCACCATATACTTCAGACTCCTCCCCAACCTCCATCCACCGCTGCAGTTTCAGACCGCAGCCGACCTCCGCACTGCCCGCGTCTCCGTCGCCCCGATCAAGGCCACACCCACGTGACCCCCGCCAGCGGAGCCTCCGCGTCGCCTTCCTCACCATTGCCCGCCCGACACACCGCTCGAAGCTAATCGCCACGCGCCCCCACCGGCCGCACCTCGGTGTTAGAATTGTGAGCCTGAGGCGAACCATTCCTACAATAAATGTTATTGTAATCAATGATTTATCAATAAAGGTTATTGGTTATGTTTATATTGAATGAATGAATGCACTATAAGGTCCCTCTGTTCAATATGGGTTATGTACCACGACCAACTTGATAATCATACAGATGTTGATTCATTGATTGAATCATAGAGGATGATGCTTGGATGAATATCTAAGGAGTTAGATAGAGTACTCATCAAGCATCATCAATAATTGACAAGTAGTGATCTCTAGTCTGAGTGGGAGATGGCAATCCTATCTCATTAGACTGATATCTGATCGACCTCTTGATGCAGGTCCTCTGCATGGGAATATTGATTCGGAGGTATCAGATTAGTTGAGTCAATGAGTTGACTTAACAAGATGGAGATAACCAAAGACCTATGATGAATACTGCCACATCACAGGCAAACATCCTCTGACCAGAGACAGATGTATTACTATATGTCTGAGTATGTACATTTGGCAGACCAATAGGTTGATGACCTAACCAAGGTCTATATACCGGCGAGCTGGTGTGCATGTAAGGGCATATAAGTAATATGATTTCTCAAAGGGATCATACATGTTCACTTGTGAACCGGGAGACATGAGCTCACTCATGAGGTATTGGGATTGACCAAATTCCATGCATGGTCATCATGCTTTAGAAGCATGATATGAATTTGAATGTAAGATATATGCTTTGTGAAAGCATATGATCTGTACCATATCCCAAGGACCAAGATTGAGAAACTTGATGATCAAACTATGAAGATGACAGTGTTAAAGTGATCTATATCTTCATAATGATCATAAGTCTTCCAGTATGCAGGATGTGTAGGTATTGGGAATACCTGAAGGGTGATTTGATCATAAACTATTGTATAACCATGACGCTTCCATTCCGAGGGAGTGATGAAACATGTCTGGATTTTAGTGACTCCTCTCATTATAGAAGTGACCTAATCTTAGTCCATATACTGGTCATTGATCTGAATGAGATTCAGATACAATGAAGATTAAGTTTACGGTCTTGATTTAATCAAGCATCTGTGAGAGGTCCATGGGATCTGGATTTGAGATATGATCTCAATATCCAAGTCACTATACGTGGAACAATACAATCGTCCTGTCCTTATCTCCAAGTATCTGAGGAGTAATAACATTGTTCTTAAATGGTTTAAGAAAAATTCCATAAGATCTAAGCAATGAGAAATTGATTATTAAATTATCATTATGTATGAGCGATTATTCAATATAATTAAATATGATTTATTTATTATGGATAAGAATAATGTGGATAGTAATATCCAATTATTCCTAATATGTTATAAATGTGATTTATAATATATTAGAGAGAGCTAATTATAATTTATATTTGTAGATTTGTTATTAATGTGTATTGGATAAACATTGTCTAATTAATTGAAAATGTAAATTACATTTAGTTTTGGGTTGTGAATATGATTAACAATTTTCCAGTGTCAAGATTGCAATATTCCCAAAATAATTGAGAATTATTTTTGGTGAATAAAATAGCAACAAATAATTGTTGGAAAATAAGTTGAGAGAAAAACAAGGAGATGTGCAATCTCATGCGAATCCATGAGATTGCCCTCCCCATATGGGAAGGAGGTGGCGGCACCAATTCCTTTATGGAATTGGTGTCCGTCCGCTCCCCCTAATGGGGAAGGTGGATCTCATTTGTATTTTCACTCCTTATTTGGTTGGTTTAATTTGGTATTAATATATATTTGATTTATCAAATATATTTAATAAAATTAAATCACATGTTGTTGGTTTTACCAAAAACAATCTTGACCATTGGATTGACATAAATCAATCTCATCCATTGATTTTATATGTCCCATGGATTGAGATCCATGGATCCCAAAACCCAATAAATAGAGAGGCACACCATGCTCTCTCTTTAGATGCTATTGTAACACACATCTCTCTCTCTTTCTCCAAACTCAACAGCCCTCTCTCCCTCTCTTCTTGGTGGTCGTCCACCATACCTTGGTGGAGAGAATCGTCGACGCCCATGCCATCGTGCTACCGCTTCGACACTCTGCGGTTCTTCGTCTACTTGGAGTGCTTCACTCACGAAGGAGACGTTTGATCTCGTGCGACGAGATTAGGAGCAACCACGCTTGGATCAACTTCTTGGATTGCAAGGACAACGCGGTTCATCCCCGCGCTCGCAAGCAGTCTCGCCAACGATCGGACATGAGACAGGAGGTCTCTTCTCTTAGAGACTTGATCAACCACGCTTCAAGAGGTATTGCATTATACTTGTTGTGGTTATAGATGAAACGATTTGAGAATGGTTCTCGGATCATGTGGTATCAGAGCCTTAGGTTCCGTGATGCGACTAGTGCGACTAGTCGTTCACCGTCGTATCCGATACACCAAAAAAATTTTAAATTCCGCTGCACCAAACAACTAGTGCGACTAGTCGTTCACTGTCGTATCCGATACGACGATCACGCTTCCGTGATGCGCTTGAGGATTTCTCCATATCCTTCGAGTGGTATCAGAGCCTTAGGTCGATGGTTTCGAATATGATTCGAAAAACCGAGGACGACTTGGGTTCATTAAGGTCGCGAAAGTTTTCATCGCATTTGATTTCGCAGATCTGTTTAGTAAATAAATTTGGCACTGTTTAAATTATTTAAACATGAATTTAATACTTGGATTTTGTTCTCCATTAAATAAGGAAACTATAGGATCTGAGTTTGCGTAAATCGGATTTCGTATGCTCAAGATATGGATGTTTTAATGAACATATATGCACTGTTGCGGGAACAGTAGATTTTAACATGATTAAAGAGTTAATTACTGTTAACATATGCCTCGAAATGCGTGAAACATCACTTGATTTCTTTCTTAAATTAAGTTAAAAATCTTTGAAAATTGAGTTTGTCTAATTTGGATTTAAATTGATTGAGATATGATAATTTTAGTGAGTAGGGGTCATTACTGAAATTACATTCCTAATCTAGAACCAAGTGATTGTCAATTAGTGAAATTAATTGTTAATTTCGTGAAATATTCTTGAAAAAATATTTGTGAAATATTGGAAGATGATTATTTACCCAACTGACTTGGCCTCAACCAATTAATTGATTAATATGTGATCTAAATCATAATTGGAAACCACAATCTTCAAACTTGATGCTTGAATAGGATTTGGGAATTTGTGTAGCAAATTTCCTTATAATCAAAAATGTTTTGATTATTAATGGGATATTTACCCAGCGGACCCTGAAATCTTTCGAAATTACCTCTACGACCTTTGAAACATCGTAATTCCTCCCACGGCCCCGTAATCTTGCTCCGTCTTACCCTACAGACCCTCCCGTCAATTTTAACTATGTTTGAGTCAGGTACTTGGGTTAGTCGTGAGTTAATCTAACCAATTTACAATCGAACGGTTAGGATTAACTAAAATAAAAAAATAGAAAAAAATCCTGTGGGAGGCCATCGCTGGGAGGGGCGGCGCGGGGGGCGGGGGGGGGGGGGGGTGCTCCATCGCTGGGAGGTTGGGAGGGGCAGCCCGAGAGGAGGGAGGGGGTGGGGGTCCATCGCAGGGAGATTTGGTGGGGCGGCGCGCGTGGGCGAGGGGGGAGGGGGGCGCCTGGGGGCTCCATGGCCTGGAGCTTGGGAGGGGCGGCGCGCGCCGGCGGGGGGGAGGGGAGGGGGGCGCCTGGGGGCTCCATGGCCTGGAGCTTGGGAGGGGCGGCGCGCGCCGGCGGGGGGGAGGGGAGGGGGGCGCTTGGGGGCTCCATGGCCTGGAGCTTGGGAGGGGCGGCGCCTGGGGCTCCATCAACTCGGGCTTCTTCTCAACGCTGGTCAAAGCCGGGGATGTCGAGGCCGTTTTCACAGGTGGTGGGCAACGACTTCTGCGGCAACCTCGCCGGTGGTGGGCAACCCGCTGCTGCTGGAGTCGGCAAGGAGGAAGGGGCTCCACGACGGGTATGGGTTCCCAATGATGACGGTGGAGGAGCAGACCGCGGTGGTGGGCAACCCGCTGCTGTACGAGGGGGTGCCGAGGGTGAGGGCAGAGTCGGGAACGAGGACGAGGAGGAGGCGGAGGTCGGGGAGGAGGGCCATGGAGGGAGGAGGTGTTGGGTGTTGGGGAAAAGGAGGAGGGTAGAGGGAGTGGCAGTGAAGGTAAATTCGACAAATAAAATAGGCATAAGATAAAAGAATTTAACGGAATCTGGTTAGTTTTAACGGGTAAATGGATGGGGGTTAACCACAGGGTTTATTGGGTAAGGGTTAGCAAGATTACGGGGTCGTGGGAGGAATTACGATGTTTCAAAGGTCGTAGAGGTAATTTCGAAAGATTTCAGGGTCCGCTGGGTAAATATCCCATTATTAATATATGGTACAATTTCGGTTGAAGAACTGATGATCATCTCAAGTACAAATTAATCAATTTGGCATTATCCTTTCCCGAGGTGGATATGGTGTCTAGTCGGGGATCGCTGGGGTAGCGGGTTGTAACGTATGTGGTCCGTCCCACTCCTGTCGGTACTGGCCATGACAGCGGGTAGGGCCGGGGTAATGTCCGAGGGATTAAGATGTATTTTTTTCTAATTATTAAAATACGAATTAATACGTACTTTGAGAATAATACCATATATATTCAAGTAAGACATTCAAGTTTGATTGATTAAATTTTATTGGTAATTAATTTAATATGATTGATTAATTATGTCCAATTAAAATACTCTAATATGATTAGAGTTAGTAATTCCCTTGGAAGAATTAATTATATGAATATGATTCATGTTAATTAATTAGAATTTGAATAAGAGGTGGAGGATCACATAAGTGACATCCATGGTCTCCCGTCAAGGCGAAGGGTTTCGTCGCCAGATATTATGTGTAGGAGATGCATGTCCGAAGTGACAGCTCCTACATATGATCCATTTGGATCGGGCTCGTCGCTTCTCGAAAGAGTAAGGACGTATGCGTAGTGACCCCAATATCGAGTCCTCATATTAGTGGGGCGATATTGGATTGCGCATAGCGAGTTGTATTCCTGTTGATGGTTGGTTCAATTAATGATGGGTCAACATCACCTTAGAGGTGGTGGGCCCGGGTATTAAAGACCGAATTGGGAAAATGCAAGTTGGACTTGCAAGGCGGAATGTGTTCCCGCTTCTCTTTATTGGAGTCGTAAGTTCTCATATTATTGGGATATGATAAAGGTAAAGAGGAGATCCCAGTTCTTGCTTGAGATATATCGGTAAGTATATATCCTACTTTGAAAGTGAATAAGGGAATAAACTTTCATAGTTGACATCGCAAGACTAATTTGATTTAAAATGCCTTAATCAAATAAAATTAAATTGACTATGTGATTATATGCTCTGATATAGTGCTTTCTCAATTTCAGAAAATGAAATCCATGAACCCACTGAGCAGGCTTCTGGAGGTCAACCAATTGACCGGCCCAAATTACTCGGATTGGATCCATAATTTGGAACTTGTTCTCTCCGCAGAGCGCATAAGCTATGTGCTCTCTGAAAACAAGCTTGAAAATCCTAAATCTAAGGAAGATAAAGCATACAATGACAAGTATGATGAGGATCATGTCTTGGCTAGATGCTATATCTTGGGTTCTCTCTCCAATGTTCTTCAGAAACAACATGTGGAGATGAGTACTTGCCACGAGATCATGCAGAATCTAAAGGATATGTTTGGTGACATTAACCGCACCCATCGGTACAATGTTATGAAAGACCTCATTTGCTGCAAAATGAAGGAAGGGACTTCGGTCCTTGAACATGTACTCAAAATGTTTGGGTACTTGTCGGAGCTGGAGACTCTTGGAGCAACAATGGATGCAGACATGCAAGCTGACTTCATTCTGCTATCGTTGCCCAAATATTTCAATAACTTTGTGGTGTCATTCCATATGAATAAGTTGGAATTGACAAGTGCTGCTCTCCTTGCTGCATTAAAGTCTGCAGAAGACGTGATGAAGAAGGATGGTTCCACTGGCAGTGCAATGGTTGCACAGGTCAAAGGGAAGCGCGGTCGGAAGCATGGTTCTCGGAAGGGCCCAGCCCAGAAGAGAAAGAAGAAGGGACAAAGTGTTGGCTCTTCTTCCAATGCATCCACTTTAATGACGTCGAAGAAAACCGACGTCTGTCACCACTGCAAGAAGCCGAGGCACTGGAGGCGTAATTGCCCGGATAACCTGAAGTCAGTCGACAAAGGTAAAGCCCCAGCATGTATGAAATCTACTTTTATCATTGAAACCAGCTTTCTCGTAGGACGAGAAGGAAGTTGGGTTGTTGATTATGGTGCTTCTGTTCATGTATGCAATTTGTTGCATTTGTTTCAGGAAACTAGAAAACTTGAAGAAGGGGAGATAGTCATCCAGATGGGATCTGATGCAAGTGTTGCAGCAGTCGCCGTCGGGACTTGTCGGCTATTATTATCTAGTAGTAAAGTCCGAGTACTTAAAGAGTGTCTTTATGTACCTGATGTCAGGAGGAACTTAATATCTGTATCTAAGCTAGTTAGAAGTGGATATTCATTCCTGTTCTGTAATAAATTAGTCATAAATCATTATGATAAATATATTGCAGATGGTATTTTGACTTTTGGAGAACTCTATGAATTGTGCATTAATGAGCATGTCATGAATGTTACAACCACTAATAAAAACCCTAAAAGATCCAGGAATAATGAAAATCATTCAAACATGATTTGGCATCAAAAGCTTGGTTATTTATCTGTTGATAGGATCAATAGATTGATAAAGGATGGACCTTTGGATTTTCTACAGGTTCAATCTTTACCTACCTGTGAACATTGTATTAGTGGTAAAATGACTAGGATGCCTTTCTGTAACAAGGTTACTAGATGCGAAGGTATTATTGACTTAATACATACCGATGTATGTGGTCCCTTCAGTACCGCGACTCGAAATGGATATCGATATTATTTGACATTTATTGATGACCATTCGTGATACGGGTTTGTCTTCCTATTACGTCATAAATCTGAAACCTTTGAAAAGTTCAAAGAATTCAAGGCTTTGGTTGAGAACCAAACCGATAGGAAGATTAAACGAATTCGATCTGATCGAGGTGGCGAGTACCTCTCTGATGAATTCAAGGAATACCTCAAAGAGAATGGAATTGTCTCCAATCTCACTACTCCTGGAACTCCCCAACTTAATGGTGTTGCTGAAAGACGCAACAGGACCATCATGGATATGGTCCGTTCAATGATGAGTAAAGCACATTTGCCACTTAGTTTCTGGGGATATGCAGTAGAGACTGCAATATATATCCTGAATAAGATTCCTAGCAAATCTGTACCTAAGACTCCTCATGAGCTCTGGTATGGAACCAAACCTAGTGTTAAGCACTTGAGGGTTTGGGGTTGCTTGGTCCATGCAAAGAACGTGGATGCAAGTAAGCTGGAATCTCGCACTCGTGAGTGTTACTTCATTGGGTATGTTAGAGATGGTATTGGATATCAACTCTATGACCCTGAGACCCAAAAGGTTTTTGTCTCCAGAGATGTGAAATTTTTGGAGGATGATTTCCTTAAAGGTCAAGATAAAAATGAAGTAGAGGAACTCATTGAATCCCCTGAGGATTCTGAGCTTCCTAGACCAGAAACTGAAGAAGTAAATAAAGATGAAACACCCATACCTCTTCGAAGGAGCTCGATGGTGGCTGCACCACCTGAAAGGTATGGATTCCATGTGTCAAGTGAGATTGACAATGATCCTACCTCATTTGATGAAGCACTCGCGGATCATGACATGGATAGATGGATGCTAGCAATGAAGTCAGAAATTGACTCCATGCATAAGAATGGTGTATGGACCCTAGAGGATCCACCTAAAGGGGTAAAACCCATTCGGTGCAAATGGATCTTCAAGAGAAAGAGGGGACCTGATGGGAAAGTAGGGACTTTCAAAGCACGGCTCGTAGCCAAGGGCTACACACAGAGAGAAGGCATCGACTACGATGAGACATTCTCTCGTGTGGCTATACTTAAATCCATCAGGGCATTACTAGCTATAGCTGCATATCTTGACTACGACATCTGGCAGATGGACGTCAAGACCGCTTTCCTCAATGGATACCTCGAGGAGGATATCTACATGGAGCAGCCCCAGTGCTTCATGACAGAGGATGGTAAAGCATGCAAGCTGAAGAAATCCATCTATGGGCTCAAACAAGCTTCTCGTAGCTGGAATATCAGATTTGACGAAACCATAAAGATTTATGATTTTGTACAAAATCCTGATGAACCTTGTGTATACAAGAAGCTTAGTGGAAGCGCCATTGTCTTCATCGTGCTTTATGTAGATGACATCCTTATCATTGGGAATGATACAGGGATGATGACCGGTGTAAAGATTTGGTTGTCCCATACCTTTGAGATGAAAGATCTTGGAGAAGCCTCTTACATCTTAGGCCTGAAGTTGTTCAGAAACCGAGAAAAGAGGATTTTGGGATTGTCACAACATGGATACATTAAGAAGACTCTTGAGTGATTCCGTATGGATAGTTCTAAGAAAGGATTCCTACCCTTAAGACATGGTATCCACCTGTCTAAAGGAATGGCTCCTCAAACTGTTGAGGAAAAGAAAGCCATGGCTGGATGCCCTTATGCATCAGCTGTAGGAAGCTTAATGTATGCTATGATGTGCACTAGGCCAGATATCTGCCATGCAGTGGGAGTGGTAAGTCGTTACAAATCCTGCTATGAAGAACAACACTGGAATGCAGTAAAGAACATATTCAAATATCTAAGATGGACGCAAGATTACATCTTGATCTATGGAGATGATGATCTACAAGTCTTGGGATATACAGATTCTGACTTCCAATCGGATATTGATGATCGAAAGTCGACATCAGGGTTTGTGTTCCTGTTGAATGGTGGTGCTGTGAGCTGGAGAAGCAATAAGCAGGACACTACAACAGATTCAACAACACAAGCCAAATACATTGCCGCATCGGATGCTGCAAAGGAGGCGGTGTGGTTGCGCAAGTTCGTCCAGGAGATTGGCCTAGTTTCCTCTGATACTCCCATCCCGCTACTCTGTGATAACACGGGAGCCATTGCCCAGGTGAAGGAACCTAGATGGAATCAGAAGAGCAAGCACGTAGAAAGGAAATACCACATCATTCAGGAGATTCAAAAGCATGGTGACATCATCATTACCAAGGTGGCCTCTGCTGATAACGTTGCTGATCATCTTACCAAACCTCTGACACAGAAGGTTTTCGACCAGCATGTAATGAGTATGGGTTTAAGGATTGTTCCTGAATGGTTTTGAGGGCTAGTGGGAGATTGTTAGCAATGTGAGCCCGAGGCGAACCATTCCTACAATAAATGTTATTGTAATAAATTATTTATCAATAAAAGTTATTGTTTATGTTTCACTCCCTTTCTGATATTGAATGAATGAATGCACTATAAGGTCCCTCTGTACAATATGGGTTATGTACCATGGCCAACTTGATAATCATACAGCTGTTGATTCATTGATTGAATCATAGAGGCTGATGCTTGGATGAATATCCAAGGAGTTAGATAGAGGACTCATCAAGCATCATCAATAATTGACAAGTAGTGATCTCCAGTCTGAGTGGGAGATGGCAATCCTATCTCATTAGACTGATATCTGATCGACCTCTTGATGCAGGTCCTCTGCATGGGAATATTGATTCGGAGGTATCAGATTAGTTGAGTCAATTAGTTGATTTAACGAGATCGAGATAACCAAAGACCTATGATGAATACTGTCACATCACAGGCAAACATCCTCTGACCAGAGACAGATGTATTACTATATGTCTGAGTATGTACATTTGGCAGACCAATAGGTTGATGACCTAACCAAGGTCTATATACCGGCGAGCTGGTGTGCATGTAAGGACATATAAGTAATATGATCTCTCAAAGGGATCATACAGTTTCACTTGTGAACAGGGAGATATGAGCTCACTCATGAGGTAATGGGATTGACCAAATTCCATGCATGGTCATCATGCTTTAGAATCATGATATGAATTTGAAGGTAAGATATATGCTTTGTGAAAGCATATAATCTGTACCATATCGCAAAGACTAAGATTGAGAAACTTGATGATCAAACTATGAATGACAGTGTTAAAGTGATTTATATCTTCATAATGATCATAAGTCTTCCAGTATGCAGGATATGCAGGTATTGGGAATACCTGAAGGGTGATTTGATCATAAACGATTGTATAACCATGACGCTTCCATTCCGAGGGAGTGATGAAACATGTCTGGATTTTAGTGACTCCTCTCATTATAGAAGTGACCTAATCTTAGTCCATATACTGGACATTGATCTGAATGAGATTCAGATACAATGAAGATTAAGTTTACGGTCTTGATTTAATCATGCATCTGTGAGACGTCCATGGGATCTGGAATTGAGATATGATCTAAATATCCAAGTCACTATACGTGGAACAATACAATCGCCCTGTCCTTATCTCCAAGTATCTGAGGAGTAATAACATCGTTCTTAAATGGTTTAAGAATAATTCCATAAGATCTAAGCAATGAGAAATTGATAATTAAATTATCATGATGTATGAGAGATTATCCAATATAATTAAATATGATTTAATTATTATGGATAAGAATAATGTGGATAGTAATATCCAATTATTCCTAATATGTTATAAATGTGATTTATAATATATTAGAGAGAGCTAATTATAATTTATATTTGTAGATTAATTATTAATGTGTATTGGATACACATTGTCTAATTAATTGAAAATGTAAATTATATTTAGTTTTGGGTTGTGAATATGATTCACAATTTTCCAGTGTCAAGATTGCAATATTCCCAAAATAATTGAGAATTATTTTTGATGAATAAAATACCAACAAATAATTGTTGGAAAATAAGTTGAGAGAAAAACAAGGAGATGTGCAATCTCATGGGAATCCATGAGATTGCCCTCCCCATATGGGAAGGAGGTGGCGGCACCAATTCCTTTATGGAATTGGTGGCCGTCCACTCCCCCTAATTGGAAAGGTGGATCTCATTTGTATTTTCACCCCTTATTTGGTTGGTTTAATTTGGTATTAATATATATTTGATTTATCAATATATATTTAATCAAAATTAAATCACATGTTGTTGGTTTTACCAACAACAATCTTGACCATTGGATTGACATAAATCAATGTCATCCATTGATTTTATATGTCCCATGGATTGATATCCATGGATCCCAAAACCCTATAAATAGAGAGGCATACCATGCTCTCTCTTTAGATGCTATTGTAGCACACATTTCTCTCTCCCTCTCTTCTTGGTGGCCGTCCACCATACCTTGGTGGAGAGAATCGTCGACGCTCGTGCCATCGTGCTGCCGCTTCGCCGCTCTGCGGTTTTTCATCTACTTGGAGTGCTTCACTCACGAAGGAGACGTTTGATCTTGTGTGACGAGATCAGGAGCAACTGTGCTTGGATCATCTTGGATTGCGAGGACACCGCGACTCATCCCCGCTCGCAAGCCGTTACTCCGACGATCGGACTTGTGACAGGAGGTCTCTTCTCTTAGAGACTTGATCAACCACGCTTCAAGAGGTATTGCATTATACTTGTTGCGGTTATAGATGAAACGATTTGAGAATGGTTCTCGGATCATGTGGTTTCATCGAATAAAAAAAATTTTAAATTCCGCTGCACCGAACAACTAGTGCGACTAGTCGTTCACCGTCGTATCCGATACGATGATCACGCTTCCGTGATGCGCTTGAGGATTTCTCCATATCCTTCACTCCGCCGCCCCCCGCGTGGGAGAAGAAGGGGTGGGCAGCGGCCCCCTCTGGTTGCCTCTTGGTGAAAGAACGAAGGAAAGCCCTAGGGCTTCCTTGTGATTTTGAATAAAAAATTGGAACATTTGCATCTTGTGCCTCCGAAGTTTCTGAAATTACAAACGAGTCCTCACCAGATCAAATTCATTTGGGGAAATTACAGTTACACGTCAAAAGTTTTTGAATTTACGAAAGAGCCCCTGGCAAAGCCCGAAGTCATGTGCCCAACACATGTTATTGGGTTAATTGCACGTTTTTTCTCTGCATTTAATTCTATTATCATTTCAGTCCGAAACTTTTGTAGTATTTACATTTTAGTCCCTGAACTGGAGAATAATAGTTTGCTTTGTCTTTTCATTGAAATAAATGCTATTCATGATCCAAAAATTTTGCAAAAATTATGCTATACTCCTGATGTGTTATTCTTCCTAGAATAAATTTTTCAATGCATTTTGTCTTCATTTATTATTATTTAAAAATCAAAAAGTGTCTTTTTATCTTATTGAAATTCCAAAATTCACAAAAACTCGAAAAATTACTTGAAAATTCTAAAAACATTAGAGTAGATGTATTTCACTGTCTTTTAATTTCTGACCAATTTTCACGCACTAATTAATTATAAAACTCAAAAAAATTGAAAAAACATCAAAAATCTTTTAAAAATCATAAAAAATTATACAAAAATCCAAAAATTGTGATTTTAAATTTTCTTTGTAGATATTAGCTTCTAGTTTGTCATAAAAATAATTGTCATGAGTTTTGGGCATTTAAAAGATTTTTAAATTGCAAATTACTCCAGGTTGTATACATTTTCTTATTTTCTCACTGTTTGATTTTTAGAAAAATACAAAAACATCTGAAAATTACATAAAAATTCTCAAAAACATTTCAAAACTTTTAAAACTCAAAAATATTTTTTCTGGATTTTTTTAGCATATTTGATAAATTGAAAAATTACAAAATAGTTGGCATGCGTATTTTTGATCTTGTGAATATTGCTTCATGTTATTTTTGAAAATTAAAAAAATGCAAAATAAAATCACTAAAAAATTGAAAATCAGAAAATACAAAAAAATCTGAAATAAAAATATTGAAAAGATAATAAATCACAAAAACCATGGATAGTTATCCTTTGAGATTCCTGTTTTCTTTTAATTGATTTTCTATTAATTGAATAACCCTCGGGAAATGTAGCCTCCCTGAGTTCGACCCTGTCCGCTATACAGGTTAATAAGTAGCAAAAAAAATAGAAAAAAAAATTTTATTGACGCAGGATTTTGGGGATAAAAGCAACGACCAACTTTACCATCATCAATCAATTTTTCCAATCCCTCGAATTTTGTGATAAAAAAGGAGGCAGAATTCTTTAGCTTGGGGTAGAATACAAGGGAAGTATTACAAGATGGAACCTCTCGTTTTCCTCTAAGGAGGGATGTGTGCCTCAACCTTGTCTAGCGGCATTGAGGTCTACATACAAGAGTCTGTGGGTTGCAATAATGATTCAAAAGAGGGACATTCTATTGTCTCAAGAAGAAAAACTCCTTATGTATATGTTGCACCATGCAGATATGTTGTACATATGCACATTAAAAAAGTGCAAAATCAAGAAAAACTCCAAAAAAGGGGGCATGCTTGATTGAAAATAAAATGCATGCCAGAGTGTATATAGTCAAAGCTTATGTATTACACCTTCTCATCCCATGATGCTTGCAGCTGGAGACTTAGCAACACTGGTTAAGCTCCAAGGGATACGTGGCTACACTGGTCATGGTCCATTCTCTTCTTTTCCCCTCTTCTTGAGCAGGATGAACTTGAACTTAGAAGGGAATACCCCACTCCTCGAAGAAAGAGCTGCTAGACTGGGGAATTAGAGTTACCGTGTTGAGGGATATCGTTTCTTTGTCATTTCTGAGGTGGGGTGCTACATATTACTTAACAGTACAGGGAAAGATCCATAGTCATTACAATTTCTATATGTAGACTTGTTCTGATGTGGTTTATTAATGAGTCTTGATCATTGAATTGTGGAACTTAGAGGTTGTTGAGTCTTAAACCTATTTCCCAATAAGGTTCCTCCAAACTAATAATCCAAAGGTTTGATCAAACTCCATAATATAATTTAATGAAGATAAGTTTAATAATCAACCTTGAATCTTTTTCTTTTATTATATTCTTGTTTTCACTTCTTTTTCAAATAAGTGTTTGCTATGGGACCAGTAAAGGTAAAATATAGGGGGATGACGAATCTATGAATCTCATTCTTTATCCATTTATTTTAGCTCTTTTCAGCAAAAATATATGTAAATATCTGTAAATATAATAACTTAGCATTCAGCATACCCGTGTTAAAAATGCATAATTAGCATTTATTTTGTGTAAAATAAAAGAATGAAGAGGAAAGAAAAGAATGATGTATTTAGAATAAATACAGAGTGATCCAAACCCTAAGAGAAGGCCAAGCCTTGACCTGATCACAAAGAAAATAAGTAGAGAGAGATAGGATTCACTAGGTATTGTACATATCATCTATACTTTTATATATTATTTATTTATTTTTGATAAAATAAAATTATTGTTTTTACACCCTTTTGTATCGTCCTAAGAAATAATATAAAAATAAAATAAAAATTTGAAATAAAACAAAAACAAAAACAAATTCGTCAAACCTTTGTACAAAATACATAAATACACACCAAACTCACTATTTATTTGACACCTTTAATTAATTTATAAAAATAAAAAAATTTATTTTATTCTCCTAAAATCATGTTGTAAATAAATAAAATATAAAAAAGTATTTTGTAAAAATAATAATATAAAAATTCTGGTACATAATTCATTGGTATATTATACATGTATATAATACTATATATTATATATACATTATTTTATTTTTCATATAGATAATTAAAAATCATAGAAAAACAATTAATAAAATAATAAATATTTTTCATTTTAAACACTTTTTTATTTTAAATTCAATTACTTTTTTTAATCCTATTATCTAATATTTCTGTAAATTTTGTTTTCTCATTGGTCCACAATGGACCGTTGACCTCGGTCACCGGTCTCTTCCTCGCCAGGTCAAGTTGCGTTCCTCTCACCGGAGTTTTTATCCAAATTTTCATGCCCGAACCAAACCACTTCTTGACTCCATTTCTACGCCCGATTGATGCATGAACTTCCAAGATCCTCGCAGGTCCCTATGCATAGCCGGATCTGCCTATGGTTCTGCGATATGCTTCGATCTTCTAGGACCCTAGAGTAGCCTATATAAATTCTTTTCCTCACCTCCAGACCCTCAACTCGTCCCTCACGCCACCACATACCCTTATCCACCTTCCTTAGAGTGACAACTATCGGAGGAGAGTCTTAGGATCGTCCAGAGATGCCTGGAGGCCTGTAGCTCACGACGTGGACGGAGCTCTGCCTCGTGAAGACTCCCATCCAGGCGCAGCTTGGTTGATGCTAAGACCCATTAGACCACCTTCACTTGGAGCTTCGAAATTCATTTGAACCTTAAAGTACTTATCTTTCCCGGTACATTTCCTAGTTCATTCGATCCTTCCCATTTCGTGCCAATATCATCACATGGTTAGAGCACTGTTACGCACTTCCTTCCGCATCGATAGACACCTCGGCTCACCCCGAACCTTCTCTCGTGACCTGATCAATCTCAACCTCGCCCATCATAGCAAGATTGAGATCTGGAACCCCATCTCCCATCTTCACCGGAGGTTGAATACCATCCATGTCGCTTCCCTTAATCTCTAATCAATAATCGGGACCGAAGCATAGCCACGAGTCCCCTCTACCAATTGCAGGTACTTACGCATGCCTGGCATAACATTTGGACTCCCATCTTCTGAGGCAGAGCAGAACAAGGAGGATCATTCCCACCACGCACAACCTACCGTCGTCACCTTCGTCGGAGCCTGCCAACAGACGTGCCTCACTTCCATGATCCTGTTGACCCTCTCCGACCATTCGTCGGTTCGTCGGATTTCCTCCATTACTCGATTGAAGTCTGTTGGGGGAGTGATATTGCAGACCCCCTCTCAGCCGTTGGATTAGCCTGCCTCTTCCAGATTTGATCCGAGCCACCCGACCATGCATCTTTTGGGCTGTTAAATCTGAGCACCTAATGACATCCGACGTACATGATCCACGACAACCTCTGGACCATCAAATGTGTTGTAGGGAATGATCAAGATTGTATGTGAAAGGCACTCCCAACGTGTACCTGCCCCTCAGGGTATACTTCATATTTTGTCCCGCATGTTTATCAATTTTGCTTTAGTCTGGAAAATAAAAGTTGTTGTTGAGAATATTTACAGTTTGGACCTTGTACTCTTTGATATTTGCACTTTAGTCCCTCCGAGTCTGAATCACGTGTAAGCTCATGTGTAGTTTGGGTTATTTGCATGTTTTGCCTTGAAATTATCTTTTGTTAATGAAGGAATGTTACATTTTTAGAGATTACATTTATACCCTAGTGCGTTGAATATTGTGCATGTGTGTGAATTGAGTGGACTATTTGCATATCCGACCCTAGACTTTTATTGTGTGTAATTCTTTGGTCTACATGCTTAAAGTATTTATGATTTGATTCCTGTGAACTTTAATTAATTGCAATCTTTTTATTGGACTTAATAAACACTAAATTAATTCTAAAAAATACCTAAAAAGTAATATTAGCTCTGCTAGTATGTAGTTTTTATTGTGATTTTTGTGGATTGGTTTCATTTTCTATTTTAAAAATCGAAAATTCCCTTAAATAATCCTTGTTTGCCTTATAAAAATACTAAAAATTAGAAAAAAATTTAAAAATTCTACAAAAATTCATGTACATGTCTTTTGTTGTGATTTAATTACATTATTATTTTTTTTAAAATTCACTTTAAAAACCCTAAAAAATATAAAAATCCAAAATATTAGAAAAATATATAAAATCAAAGACAAATCAAAAAATGGTGTTTCCAGCTTTTGTTTGTAGGTTTTTATATCTATTTTATCATAAAATTTCTAATCAGGACCTTGGGTAATTTAAACATTTGAATTTCCAATTTGGTCCTGGTTATGCATTGTTTAGAGTTTTGAGCCTTGTTTGATTTTTATAAAAGTACATAAACATTTGAAAATAAAAAAAATATAAAAAATGCTTTTAAACCAAAAAATCAAAAAATATTTTTAGTTTAATTTTCTGAGCATTTATTAGTAGTTTAAAAAATCCAAAAAGAGCCTTATGTGTGTTCCTTGTATTTAGTGCTTGTTTTCTTTCTCTTCAAAAATTAAAAATTAAAAAAATTAAAAGCTAAACATCACTAAAAAACATTTTATCTTTGAAATTTGAGTACTTAGTTTTTCAATAGTGCTCCTTGTGTTTGACTCCGGTGGCTATTCCAGGTAAATAAAAATATCAAACCGCTTACATGCTTTGATTGTTTGATACGTTTAGTGGTTTTATTTTCTCGATTGGGCCCAGACGATTGATTCGGGTCACAACAACCTCTGATTTATCTTTCTATTTAACCCTAGTTGGTTGGTCGCTCATCAATGCGCAAGTCATTTTTCCATTTAGATCAACACCCTTCAGATGATGTACAACTACCATTGGATTTGTCCTTCATCTTGCTTAGAGGATCCTCAAGATTATCCAGTTATTACCATTTGATCATCGGTAGGAGTTCACAACCTTCACTTGCTCCATATCTCATCTTCATATTTGTATATCACAATCCAACGACATAGGTCTGCTTGTCGTGTCTTCACCACGCTTCTACAAACTCAAACCCACCAAGACTCATTAGCACCTCTCATCATGCCATGTGGAGCCAAACGTCAAACTCTGCCTTGAACCGCGCCAACCACGTGTTGGAGGCACATGGATGGGTGGGGAAATTTCTGGTGCATGTACCCCAACTTCCTATATATTGCATCCATATCCTTCCATTCCTCGTTGATTGGCTTGCCTTGGGCAAATTTCTCCTGAGCCTCAGTAGATTCCAGATTCTACAAATAAATCCCAGACTGTTTTGAGCTTTACAAAGAACCCCTTCAAGTTATTTATGTTTCATATATGCCCCTAGCTTGAATTTTTAATTAATTTTAAATTATTTTTATGTTTTCACTGGATTTAGGCCCCTGGATTCATTGATTAATATTTCGATCTATGAAACTCCATTTTTTTAAAAAATATTCCGATTCGAAAGCTCTAGATTCTCTTCTAGATATTATGATGCATGATCTGATTTGACATATTATAGATTAATTATTAATAAATTAATTTTCTTTATTGTGCGCATTTGAATATATACTTAAAGTGATTTATTATTTGAGATTAAGTTTTTTCATTTGAGCTTTGTGTTATCACTTGAATTGAGGATCTAATTAGGCTTGTGTGTGCATATCATATCATTCTCATATTATCCATTTTATAGCATTTTTCTTGAATAAATGAATTACCTCACTAGATTATTTTAGTTGAGATAGTAATCAATTAAATATACTCTTTAAAATGTATAATTCATTTGTTATGCTCATTTCCCCATGTCGATCTTTGGACTTGTTGATGATAACTAAACAAAATTTAAACGCAACCCTTTTACAAAGATACTTGCATAATTGGTTCTGACTAAATCACTCTATCCCTACTATAACAATATTTTTACAAAACTAAATATGGTAAATTGTGACTTATCATCCATCGGTATGTGACATTGGTTCTGGGGTTTGTCTTGAACCTTACCATTAGAGGAGGAGGAATGCATGACTTGGACAAATAACAACCACCACATGATTAGTCATAGGTTATCGTCTAAACCCTCCACTCAATTCGTGCTCTCAGCCTTCGATCATAGTGAGGTGCAATCTGCATCTTTAACCCACTTTTCCATCAATAATGAGTCTCCATCCGCAACAGCATCCCTACCCATGTGCTACCAGCTACAACTTGATCAAGATTCCCCGCCATTTTAAGTTTGTCTCGAGTCTCATGCCTGCATGTGAAGTCCCTAGAATTCACTAAGCAAAACCAATCTTCAGTAACAATTGCTAGAATAAATGGACAATCTTTGGTAATGGCATAAAGGTCCTTAAGTGCAATTACTTTTATTTCATTTTATTTAATCTTTTCCAACTATACCCTTTTTTTAGATTGAATGTGATCTATCATTGTAGTCACTTCTGATTCCAAAAACTACAAAAGTGTAGTACAATTAAATATTATCCATTATGATTTTTATTGATATTTTATTATTTTTGTCATATTTATTATAATTATCGTAAAGAATTATCACATAGTTTGTTAATCTCTATTTTACTAATAATTAATAAATGATGCATTGCCGAATAAACTCTTTAAAATTCTAAAGTATGTATTTAATTGTGCTCTTCCATACATCTAAAAAGCATTGTATTTGCACACATCATCCAGCTAAAATAAATTGTTATTTGTTGTGTAATTGATTTTTAGTCTGGCCATCATTTACTATTTTTTAAATTCAGAAGTTGCTCTATATTCCTTTCAATAAGAGGTTTTTAGAATAATTATTTTTTTGAGAAATGTTCAAGTTGGTATTCATTTAAATTAAACAACTCATAATCACTCTCTTAGAAATACATTAAAATTTCATTTTACATTTGAAAAATTTAAAAAACCACAATATGTTACTTTTGCATGATTTTTACATTCTTACAAAGTTTCCTTAATTTGGGACCCGATTGATTGAAATAATAAGAATTTACCCTAGAACTTTGTTACATTTGCATCTCACATATATTGCATTTAAAAAACAATGTTCTCTTGAAAATCATATTCACAGAATGATCTGAAATTGAACCTAGGTTTTAGTGCCTCCTTATGCTATTCTGGGGCTTACAACATAAAAGAAATATCCCCACATTTAATTTAGTTGAAATACCTGTTATGTGGTTTTGATCAATCGTTGAATTTCATGCTACATTAAACATCATAAATTAACTTAGGGATTTAATGGTTCATCTGCCAGCACGAGCTACATGATTAGGGCATCATACTAACAACAACCTTGACCGTAAACTCTAAAACTTGGCTAACCATGTCATGCATATTAAATTGTCATTGGAAATTAGAATAAGAGAAACAATTTGTTTATGAAATGAATTTCAAATAGAAATCATTCTCACTAATCATATTAATGAGGGGGGAGAGAGTGGGTCACTGAGGTAAAGGAAGATGCTCACAAATCTTCTATTTATACGAAAAGGAGGATTTTCAAGACAATTTTTATTCTAAAGTGGATTACAATGCATAAAAGATGCTCATAATCTAGGCTAGGAATATCAGAATTTGAAGTATTTTACCTCATTAGAGAGGCATAAAAAACATGGTTGTACAATATTACCTTTATATTTACATGCATCACTCTCATTACAACAAAATAGTAAAAAATATAGGATTTCACATGTAAACCTTTTTATATATGTCTAACAATTGTAAATTATATGTTTTTCCATCATTTGCCCATTCAGGTTCTCCTTTATATTATTTCCTACAATCGAAATCTCTCATTGCGTTATACATGTTCATGTGATGTATTTACAATGTTGTCTGGAGGAACCAGACGGTGAACTTGCGATGTGGTGGAGGAAAGGCTCAGAAGTTCTTGAGGGTAGTGTATTCGACATCGGGGGATGTGATTGATTATTAGAGGAACTTGCAATAGAGAGGGTGTGGTGAAGATCCAATCCTCTACCACGTTTTCCAATCAGGATTCCACACTATGCAAGTTTATTTCTCTCTGTTTGTCATGCCCTCCTATCTACTTGCTAGCTCCACTCCTCTCATTCATTGTGAGCTCGTTCCCTTAACCCCATGTCCAATCCACCGTCGATCCTATCATGATGTACTCCTCGATAACTTCCAGTGATCTGTCATAAGTTCCACGATGATCTCAAATCAGCGACACTCGCAGCATATGAATATGACCTCTTTCATGAAACAAAGAGTATGTGAGATACAAGGAAGGAAGGAGAGAGGAAAAACATAGGTGCAATAGAAAGACGAGAAATAAAAGAGGAAAGAATACCCGAAAACAAAAATTAAATAGTAAGGATTTGTTTAATAAATATTTTCATTTTCATTTAGCGTTTGGAATGCTGCTAAATTTACGAATTTGGCTATGTTGTCTCAATGGTAGGATGAATGTGTAAATTAAAAAGTTATATGGGGCTGTATAAACATAAAAAGACCGGGATATATCTGCTTCTGCGTTGTTTTGTGGGGCATAAATTTAAAAGCACTTCTGAAATTATCAAATATAATGTTTGACTGGGAAATTTCAACCATATGAATTAAAGTGGGAATACAAAATTTTTATAGGAATCACAACGTAATAGAGAAAAAAGCAAGTAAACAAATGTCAGTGAAAAAATATGTAGGGGCCACAAACGTAAAAGGATAATAATAACAAAAAACTGGCAAGATGTCTACGTCTTGTTCCATACCAAAATATAGAATGATGGCAATAGGCTTGAGGTCTTGACAGAGTGACTCTCCGAGCATATAATAGATTAATATAATAGCATAGAATAGCACCTCTTGTAAACTTTATAATTGACTTATAACAGACATTAAATGACACAGCATAATTTGCAATCACTTCAACCAATCATGCAACTCTGAATTTGTTCCAGCATACGTATACGGTACATGGTCAGTATCGATATTCCAATGATATGCACATAATTGATGGCTGGATAACTTAAATATTTACAATAATATATTGGGCAACACTCACCTATTTGTTTAAATTAAATCGACGTTCATAAGAACTTATTTTACGTAGTTATTTGATATCTCTGCACTTGTCTTAACCAGGAACATAAAATAACGTAGCGCCAATCGCGTGGTTTCATTTTTCGGTATATTCTGCATTCTATTTCATTGACGCGTATCTTGAAGATGAACATAAAAAAGGTGATTTCTTGAACCCATATCTAGTGCCAAGAACCTTATTGAGTTGTATTTGTATTCGTGTGGTCATCTCCATTGTTCTGTTCGTAATACGAGGAGATGAGGATGGCAATAATTTCAATGCAATGAACTAACGGATGCAAATTTATGGCATAAATATTTGCAAATAAAGATGCCCTAAATATTGTAATTGAAAGATATCTACTACAAATTGGGTGCTAATTTGCTAATCGGAATTCTCAACTTTATACATTGGTGAGTTTGACAGGGAGAAAGTTATTACCATTGCCCATGTTTTTAATTTTTTTGTCAGATTTATATTTGGATTCTGACGTAGTCTCTTACAGCGAAAAGAAAAATGGGGGCAGATGGACCACACACGTGCTTGTGTGTACCAAAGACTTCATGATTTGATTCCCTCCTTCGAGATCAGTTGTTTCTATAAAAAGGACACCGTCCCCCCTAAGACTCAGAATGTTTTGGCGAGTGCACTTTTTAGCAAAATAATTGACGATATAGAGGTGGTATATGACATGTCCGTTAGACAAAAGGCAGTTTTTCGGTGTCTTCAAGCTGTTCATGCCCAAGATTTTCTTCCTACCCTTCCTATAGACGGACTTGGACTTCACATGTCACCGGTGGAGTACCGCAGTATCCTCAAATATCGTCTCATGATTTCGTTATTTTTGCTGATGAGATTTGTCCAGTCTGTTGCAATGCATGCTTGGACTATTTTGATGATCATGCCATTCATTGTAGGGAGCTCTCGGGGTTTAAGTATAGACACGGTCTCGTTAGAGATGTTTTTTTCGATGTCCTCAAACGTGCAGGTATTGCTGCTAAGAAGGAGGCGGCAATGAACTTTTTAACAGATCCACAGGAGGAAAGATTCACACTTAGACTTGCTGATATTTTGATTTTTGGGTGGATAGGAGGAAAACATGCTTGTGTAGATTTGACAGGAGTTTCACCGATGGTGGGCTTGAAGAGCGGGTCTTTCACAGTAGGGCAGACTGCCCTCAAAGCTTCTTTAGCAAAAGTGGTGAAACACGAGAAAGCCTGCACGGAGAATCAACATGCCTTCATCCCATTTGGTTTCGAAACCTTTGGCTTCCTAGCACCGGAAGCTATTGAGCTTTTAAAAGGGATCCAAAAAGTGATGAACGGTAATGTGATGGACCCCAGATCTATGGATGTAGTGTTTAGGAGGATTGACTTTGCAATACAAAAAGGACTAGCGGCGCAACTTGTTGCCCGCTTGCCTTCTGTTTCGATGTAAAGCTTTCCTATTTATACGTAAAGCGCTTCTAATATTTTATTAGTGTGTATTAAACGTGTTAGATAAATTAATCTATACAACTAATTTGAAATATAAAGCTTGGATTGTTTATTTAGCGCTTTAGATTCCAACCATTCTTTGAGAATCCAGCATGTGTCTCTTGATTGTCGATTATGGATCGAGGAGATAGGCTCATCGACCATACTTAGCCGAGACCTGTTTCTTCCCTATCAGACTCTATGCCCTCCTGATTCCACCATTGAATAAATCTATGGTCTCTCGACTTTTGTTTTCTTAATTGAGTTCGATAGTGATCACATTTGATTGCATCTTTGTTGACTACGTCCTGTTACATCCTGTTAGGTGGTATCTTCTTCATGCGTGCTTCGATCTTAATCAAATTTTTATTTGTCTGCTACTTATGGTTTGTTTAATCAATCATTTTAGATATTATCAGATATCGTATCTCATATTAAATACATGGTTCTCTTACTAGTCAATGAATGTATCTAAATACATTTCAATTTGTGCATGGTTGATTATTACAGAATTAACAAATTCTAACCTCAAATTAAATCATGTTGATACGGAAAATTACTAATTAAATTCATTGATACCATTGTTGACAGTAATAATCATAAAGAAGATATTCAGATTAATATTTCAAATCACTTCCGATATAATGTTCAAATTGAGGGTTGATGCAAAAGATATTCCTGAACATTTCATGAGATAAAATTTCAAGATTGACAGCAATGCATGCAAATTTGGTCAAGCATCATTGGATTAATTTTGATGTTTGAAACTTATTGCTCAAGATGGAGTTAGAAAATCACATACCATAAATCCAAAAGATGCAATCTGCGTGAAATGAATGCCATTATATATGTTTTGTTCCTACTACACTGGCTTTATCAGATATCTTATTTGACTTATATTGCCCATTCTACAAACAACAAAGAAACAATGGGAAGAGCTCAATAGAATATTTCTATAGATAACTTAACAAGGAATATACTCGCTAATAAAGTTCCAATAAATTTTTTTTATGGCGAGAGAAAAACTATTTCTGAATAGGCACATAAGTCTTAACACCCACTCCATGGTTTGAAGAAATAGAAAAGAAGTTTTAGGTAATATCAATGGTAAAATAAATCTCCAAGTCTTGAGAAGAATTCATTATGGAGGAAGGGAAAAAAAGGTTACTTGATGGTGGTTATTGCCATTGAGGAGGAACACATGAAAAAGAAACATGTGGTTCCAATCTATGTATAGGCCAGGTCAATTTCATGCCCTCGAAAAGCAATGAAAACAAGGGAAATGGGAGAAATATTATGTAAAATTAAACTTCGACGTATAATCCAAAGAAGAAAAGAATAAATCATTCTAGTACCATAACCAAGTTGCTCATGGGTAGAAGAATCATCAAATATGTAAATAAATATTATCAGAGTGGGTCGACCCTAGCAAGGGATATATCTGTTTAAGATATTTGTCTTTTCTTCTTATCAGGCTTGCAACAATCGGATTATACAGATGGAAAATGACAGTTGGACAGGTGTATACTTTATAGAGGGTTCTCCATGTCCCCAATGTATATAATTAAGTTTTTTACTTCTCTATTTTGTCTAGAGATGATTTTTATTTTAATTTCAAATGTAATTAACTAGTATTATTTAGACATGATGCTTTTTTTTTGGGAAATCTATTTGGTTAACTTTGTTTATTTTTTGGACTTAGGCGTGTGTTTGTGATATGTGTTCAATATAAGCACCTATTGTGATGAACAATATGGAAACATGTTATCTTTAACATTATTTTTTGAAACTAGTAGATTAAGATTCAATTAGAGGAATAATGAATATTGGGAAGTATCAAATTCCGTGCACGGTCGTCTCGTTTTGGAAGCTTGATTGAATTTGTAGGTTTAATATATACTTTTGGAAAGTATGATCAAGACCTAGGTATGATATATGATTTTGGAAAGTATACGATCGATACCAAATCCCAATGATCAAATGAGAAACTTACTGATAAAACCCTGAAGTAGACAGTATAAAGTTGATCTAACACTTTGGGTTTATTATAGGTCTTCTAGTATGCATGATGTACATGTGTTGGGAATACCTGAGGGTGATGTGATCATAAATGATTGTATAACCATGACGCTTCCATTCTTAGGGAGTGATGAAACTGGTCTGGATTTTAATGACTCCTCTCAGAAGAGAAGTAGTCTGATCTTGGTCCAAATGTTGGACATTGATCTGAATGATTTAGATGCAAAGAGAAGATTAGATTTATGGTCTTGATTTAATCAAGCATCTTCGGAGGTCTGAGATCTGGATTTGAGATGTGATCTCAATATCCAAGTCACTATACATGGAACAATACAATCGTCATGTCCTTATCTCAAAGTATCCAGGAGAAAGCACTTTTGCCTTAAAAGAGTTCATGGATTATTTCGTTGTTGATATAAGTATCCAAGTATTGAGAAATATGATAATTAAATGTGATTTAATTACCATGGATAAAATGAATTTGATTCATATTATAAGGAGAGATATCTAAGATAATTAAGTGTGATTTAATTATCAAATATATGAATAATGTGAATGCGATTCATGTTATTTGGGCATATGAGAAAAGAGATCCAAGATGATTAAATGTGATTTAATTATCATGGATATGAATAATGTGGATAGCACTATCCATATTAATCATATATATTATAAATGTGATTTGTGATATATTAGAGAGAGCATAATGTGTTTTATAATTGTTGAATGATTGTTAATGTGAATAAGATTCACATTAAATGCTTAATTGAAAATATAATTACATTTAGTTTTAGGTTGTGAATGAGATTCACATTTTTTCAATGGCTTGATTGGTATTTTGCAAAAGATAAATTCGAATTATTTTTTGTGAAAATTATTTTGACAAGAGTTGTAGGAGATATCATGAGATAATGAGATCTCATGGTATATCAATGAGATTGACCAAGTCGCCTCTAATAAGAGAGGACGGCTACAACTCCTCTAGAGGAGTAGAGTAGCCATCCCCCTTTTTAGGAGAGGACCTTGATCTTCTCATTATCCTATCTCTAGTCAAAAAGTGATTTAATTTGAGATTAATTATATTGATTTATCAATGATAATTAATTAGAATTAAATCACATGTTGTTGTGTTTTGCCAACAATAATCCTAGCCGTTGAAAGATACACAAATCAATCTCAACAATCGATTGTGTGCTGTCCATGGATTGAGATCCATGGACTCCCAAAACCCTATATAAGAAGAGGCACCCTTGCTCTTTAAGAAATAGAGATGTTAGGTGATTATAATGAATGCTCTGTTCTCTCTCTCTACACGTCATGTTCCTCTCTCTCCAACTCTCTCCTATGGTCGTCTACCATGGAGTCTTTGAGAGAATCGACATCGCTGCAACATCGTCGTTATGTTGCTGGAGTTCTTACTCATGGATATCCATCTCCTTCGGTACGTCTCGCTCGTTAAGAATATGTTGGATCTTGTGTGATGAGATCAGGAGATCCACCACTTGGATCATCAACATGGATTGCAAGGAGCACGCGATTCATCCCCGCTCTCGCAAGCGTCTCCTCCGTCGGATCGGACTTGATACAGGAGGTCTCTTGGTTTAGAGACTCGATCGCAACCACGCTTCAAGAGGTAATCCTATTACTTATTTGTGGTTTAGAGGAAACGATCCGAGAAGTGTTCTTGGATCATGTGGTTTCATCACATAAAAACAATTTAATTTCTGCTGCCCGCAGCGACTAGTGCGACTAGTCGCTCCTGATCGCATTCGATGCGATGATCACGCTTCTATGATACGCTTGAGGAATTTTCCTGTACTCTTAAAGGGGGTGTCCTATATATTATACATATACATTATCCATAACTCATACTTTAGAGTCAATAACATGGCTATTATTTATAAAACTAAAATAAAAATTATTTGAAAAATGTTTGCAAAAATATACAAAACATTTTATGTAAAACGTTTTGCAAAACATTTGTAAAAATATCTGTATGATCCTCTGTAAAAATATTTTTTATAAAATATTGTAAACTGTTTGTAAAAATATTTTGTTAGTAAAATGTTCGTAAATATTTTTCGTATCAAATAACACTTATTGTATAATTGTTTGTAAAATGTGTGAGAGAAAAATGTTTTCAATAACCTTTTTTAAAAATTGTTTGTAAAATGTGTGAGAGAAAAATGTTTTCAATAACCTTTTTGCAAAATTGTTTGTAAATTGATTTGTAAAATTATTTGTAAAACTAGTTTTGAAAAAGGTTTCGAAAATGTTTCGAAGAAATTTGTGAAATGGTTTGTAAAAATGTTTGTAAAATATTTTGTTTCATGGGTTATAAATTTGCGGTATATAGATTATTTGTATATAGGTGTTTGTAGACATGTATATAAGATTATTGCAGATAAAATCCTTAATGAAATTTGTAGATAAAATCCGCATATAAAAATTATGTAAAAAATGCAAATAAAACCCCTATAAATATGTACTTATTTTGTAAGTATTTGTAAAAACCTTATATCTTTTCTTTCTTATTAAAAAATCCATAAAAAAATGGATAAGATAAAATCCATGACTATTTGCAAAAATTCTTTGAAAAAAAATCAAAAAGATTTTGTCTTTTATTTTCTTTTCTTCTCAAATGTTTTGCAAGTACCTTTTGTTTTATGCACATTTGCATTTTTCAGGATAGTGTTGACATTTAAACTAGTCTGGAATAAAATTGAGGAATGGAGCTTGGTTAAGAACTTAATCCGCTTAATTTCAGAGGAATCTTATAGGAACTGGAGTTGATACTTTTTAGGTCCTAACAACTTAATTCTTTGAGTCCACAAGACTGTGTTCACATGCCATCTTGATTGCTTTATGTAGAACACTTAACAACGCACTTGCGTGAGGTGGTGAGTGGGAAAAATCCTTTAGCTTTAGTTAGCACAGGTGTGTGTAACAATTAGTGGAGACATCCGTCCCCTAGGGAGGGTAGTGCCTGTTAAACTGGTCTAGTGGCATTGAGTTCTAATGACAAGATGTCGTGGATTGTAATAGAGCTTCAAAAGAAGGACAGTCTACTGGCTCAAGAAGAAAAACTCCTTATGTACATGTTTCACATGTTGTATATATGTAAAAAAATTGTTAAAACTCCAAAAAAGGGGACATGCCTGATTGAAAAGTAAATGTCTGCCAGAGTGTATTTAGCGAATAATCAAAGCTTATGTGATACATTGTCTCATCTCATGGAAGCTTGCTGCGAAGACTTGACTACACTAGTCAAGCTCCAAGGTATACGTGGCCACATTAGCCACGATCCATTCTCTTCTTTCCCCCTCTTCTTGCGCTTGGTTGCACTTGAACTTAGAAGTGAATACATCACTTCTTGAGGAAAAGTCGTTAGATGAGGGGAATAGAGTTACCTTGTTAGAGGACAAAGTTTCTTTGACATTTCTACGATGGGGAGCTATATATCACTTACATAGTACAAGTAAGGATTCATAGTCATAAGAGTTTTTGTATGCAGACTTGTTTAGACCTGACTATTAAGAATGCCTGAATAGAAGTCTTGTGGAATATAGAGTTCATTAGTTCTTATATTTATTTCCCAATAAGGCCTGCCAAAGTAAGAGTCTAAAGGTCTGACCGAGCTCCATACTCCAATTTTATTAAGTTAAGTTTAACAATCAATACTTTTCTAAGTTCTTCACTTTTTCTTTTCCTTATTTCTTTGTCACTTTCTTTTCAGATAAGTGTTTCCTTTGGGACTAGCAAAGGTAATGAATAGTGGAATGATGAATCCATGATACACATCCTTTATTCTTTTATTTTAGCCTAATTCCCTATGAGAAGTACTTGTAAATATATGTCAATTACAATAAATTAGCATTGTGCATAATTTTGTTAATATTGTATGTTTAACATTCTTTTTAACCGGAATAAAAAAATATGGAAGGAAAGCAAAAGAAAGAAAACAAGATAAGGATATATTTATGCAATGAAAGCTGACTAACCCGAACCCTAGGAGAAGGTCAAGTATTGACTAGATCGATAAGGAATAAAGTAGGGAGAGATGGGGTCCTTTTTTATTATGTGTATATATATCATTCACATATTTTACTTCTCAATAAAAGGATCTCATAAATATTTTATTCCGCTAATTAAACTTGAAAAATAAAAATGAGTTGTAAATAATAAAAATTAAATTGTGTTGTACAATACCTACTGATGAATTCCAGATTCATCACTCTTTGATTAAGCTCAAATCCCTTAAAATCATTGGAATTTTTTCATTTATTTATGCATAATTAGCAGTCATGCATGTTTTAATAAGAATTGCATTTTATCACTTATTATTACACAAAATAAGAAGCTAGAAATCCCAGCCAAATTGACCTGTAAATAGCCTAACTTCCGCGATTTTTAACTAATTCATGCTAACTCCATTTGATCTGAAATAACCTCCATTATGTACATATAACTGACATGATTAAATTGAAAAATACAAAAAAATCACTAACTGGATAAGTGGACCAAAAATCCAAACCCTAGTTCTATCATTTCTAGACTAGAACCTTGATATCTTCCTGATCCACGGTCCGATCTGATCCTACTCACTTTTGAACTAATGTACATTCAATTACATTCAAAACAAGATGAAGTTTAAGTGAATCCGAGCTTATGTGTGAAAGTTGAGTTTTGGGCCTCTTTTGTGCATTTTTTATTTTAGCGACTTTTGACCTATTATTTTATGTACATAATTGACTCATTGTTTTTATTTCTTTTTCTTTTGTATTCTTTGATAAAAGTTTTCTGAAAATGCACGAAAATCCAAATCCAAACTGAGCTTGAAATGAAAGAAACTAATTGAGTCCAAGTCTTCACTAATTGTTTGTACAAAAATTATCTTGTCTCTTTCGTATTTTCCTTTATTTACTCTTTTTATTACTTAATAAAAAACCAAAGAAATAGATTAATGTATAAATATTTATCTTTGATTTTATCATATTTTTTCAGATTTTTATTTGGTATAAAAATGACAAAAAAGTAAGAAAACCTAAAAATCAAGGTATTCTATTTACATGGGATTCCTCAAAATATCACTTTGCACAAATAATCAATCTTGGTTTTGTTCTCTTCATGAAAGTTGTAGATCTCATTGAGACGGGCAACATTCGTGAAGAAAAATTTTCTATCCGAGATCATTTGCTATTTATTCTAGAATTATCTTTGTATTTAATTTTCGATTTTTGTGGGGCTAACTTGTGGCCCCTCCTAGAGCCACCACGTGTCACCCAATTTTGGACTTTTCATATTTTTTGTTTCCTTTTTATAAAAAAAATCAAAAAATTAAAATCCCTGCACGTGCAGCGTACGTGCCTCCTGCGCACTCCCTCATTTCCCAATTGGGCGACGACACCCACAAATCTCGCCGCCGCCGTGATCCCCTCCGCTCATGAATCTTGCACCTCCCTGTCCCCCATTTCCTTCCACAAATCACGGTGCTGCTACTCGAGGAGACGGGACGTATTGCAAAGATCCTCTCAGAGGCTTACTCATTACAGAAGACCCCCTAGGTACGCCTGATAAACACGTGGGGGAAGGGAATTTTGCATTCTAGCCCCTGTACTCTCGCCAAAATGCATTCTGATCCCACCACCAGAGGTCACGTGCTTTGTACGTGACCCTATGATAGTTTTACAGAATCTCCCCAGACTTCTCGGTATTAACATTTTAATCCCTTCTATGCAGTTTCATATTTATTTAATTATTGTAATATTACACAAATACCCCTATGTTCCCCCATTGTTTCAAACCTCTACATTTCATTATTTTATTTATCAAAAATAGGCATTTTGTTCTATAACTAATTCTCTACATCTTGGCATATGTTTGACATTTTTGTTATCAATGGTTAATTAATAATAATTTGTTTTGTGGAAAATTGCATTTTTTGCCGTCCGTGCTTAAAATTCATAAGTAATTAACCATTGCTCTAAAAATTGTCGAAAAATCATGCATTGTAGATTTAGTTGTATGTTACATTGCCTAGAAAGAATGCACTTTGCACGCATCGTTTGCCTTCTAAAAATAATTTTGCATATTTCAATATTTCATTTTTAATAGGTATTAAATCTTGTATTTTTGAGGTTTAGGATTTTTCTGAGATCCATCACTTAGTGATAGATCTTAGATAATTATATCCCTTGAAAGTAATTACGTTATAATTAATTAATGAAATTAACTGTGTTTGCATTTCATATATCCATAAAATATTTACCTTGTGTCCAAAAATTCCAAAAAATATAGTGCATTCATTTCATCATAATTGTCTTCTTGGCCAATTTTCATTTTTTCGGACATCGTTTGATTGATATTCATTTTTCCAGTCCTTAAAATTGGCCAAATTTACATTGTGCAACCCAAATTTGCATTAAAAAAAAAGAACACCTAAAAAACAATGCAGATAAATTTCTAGGTTGTTCCTTTGCCTCGTTGAGATCGATCTTGGGACATGCCCAAGTAAAATAAACATAAAATCACATTGATTAAAATTGACTAAATTCTTGTGATTATTTCTTGACCGATTTCGATGGCCCGCCTACAACGAAACGACATCATAATTAAACGCACGATAATTCAAGCAAATTAACTAGGGATTTTCGCGATTCGACAGATGACACCATTGCCGGGGAGGCAAACGCCATAGTTTTTGTCTAAAATTTTTTTGTATTTGATTTTACGCATTCGGGTAGTCTGACCCCTCAATCTTCACTGTAAAAATTCCATTTTTTCCTGCATTTATTTTTTGTCTGTATTTTTTTATATTTTTTTGTCACTTTCTTACACTTTCTCTCTTATTTTTGTTGCGTGGTACACGATGCACGTGGAGCGATTTTTGAAACAGAAGCATCTTCACCGGCTTCCGCAAAACCACAATTAAAATTAATATCAAGTCGAGTTGTGAGAGAGTGTGGAGTCCAAGATTTAGTTTTCTGTAATTTTAATTTTTTATAATTAATTATTCATTTATAGAAGTGTCCGTTGGGACTCTCGCATGTGTAATAAGACCTCAAACTTCTTCTTTTTTTGTGTGTCGTGGCCTATTTCACTCTTCAATGAGGGTGTGGCCTGACTAGAGTGGCACATACGATAAACGTAAACATACTTCTATTAGAGTTTCTATAATTTTTATTGTGCTCCTAGAACCTAAGACCACACTTCACTTAATTGAGACACACATTATATCGTTCAACTTAGTCAAATTTAACTCATTTCATCCCGGCTAATAGAACATTCTGCTAGGTGCGGTTTTTATCAGCTTGCATTCATATAGAATAATCATTCAATTCTTGTATTGTATCCCACATGGAGATTGTGAGGAATCACTGTAAGTTTTCTATCTGAGCATACATCATTGTTTCACGTGCATCAACTTTCCCCAAATTTCTCCCTCATGTTTAGTCACATAATTTTAAAAGGAAATTGGGACTGGACAGTAGACATGTATTTATGCTCACCTTAACTATTCAGTGATCACTTAATTAAAATTGGGACTGCTAATTATAGCTGATTTTCAATAACTCATAAAATCAAGAATTTTTGCGGGAGAGCAAACCCGACCTTGGATGCATTTATTTTTTTGAGGGAGCGAGATACGACAGTTAAGGATAGACCCAACTTGGAATTTTCATATTGACTATTGACTCTATAAAAATGATTAGCTACTTCTCAGTGAGGAATACGGGTAACCGGTAAATGGTTCGGATTTTCATAGAAGAGTGGGTGGTTTAAAGGACACCATGTAAGGCTCTGTCCTTAAATAACACGAGTAGCCGTTTTATGGTCCGTACTTACACCTATACTGGCTGAAAGTAGGTCCAACTAGTCGTAAGATTTGGGTCAGTCTTTAAGAAAATCTTCGATACCTAACAACTCGCTAATTATTTCCAAGATTGTCTTATAACCAACTAAAATTGAAAAGATAATTGTCAAATTCTTGTAGCTTCATTGTGTGAGTTGGTGAACCTCAGGTTTGATTTGTGTTTTCTTCGGTGTGTGTGAACAAATTTCGAAGATAAAAAACCACACACTTGTTCCATCACTCTCCTTGATAAAAATTTCTTTTGAATACCCTGTGCACTTGCACCAAGATTAATCATGTCGATTTATCATCAACCTCCTTTAACAAGTATAGGACAATGCTCTGAGTACCCATCTGATCTATATTATGAAAATGAATTTATCTTGGTCTGGCCCAAATCAACTAAACCCTCTTCTTTCAATAATCCTCCAACATTTACGGGATATTTTCACTCTCAGATGAATTCAGCCCACCCAAAAAATCCAAGCCACTAAAATCATCCGATCAAAATCACCACAACCTCATATTATTCACCTCAACCACCTGAGGAACTGTCATCATGGACTGAACCATCTTATTCCCAATTTCTCGCTAAACTTAATGAACCATTTCAAGAACAAGTCACTTTTGAGACTCATGATTGGCATAGAGACCAAACCCGATCACACCAGATGGAAAGACTCGCATCTAATGATCATTAGTGTTGGATTAACCGTGACGACCAAATCCCTATTGATCGAACTGAAAACCACTCCTTCAAACATCCTACACATATAGAGGACAATCCTGATAATATCGACACTTATGAACCCTATATGATTCCATTGTTTGGGGATACGATAAATGATTACCATAGAAGTAGACTCTACTCAAATCAACATTGCATGCCTAAGTCACGACGTGTTAAGTATGAGACCTACAGATTCCTGCAAAATCCTTCCACTGAGCAGACTCCCATAATTTCTGAGGATAAATTTTCAAGAAATAACAACCATATATTGAATAATCCAAGAAAATCTCCTCTCGGTTCATATAGGGAGATGGAAGATGAAATTATTGAAAATCAAATTCAACAAATACACCCCGACGGCTCCCATGATAGATCATGAATGAATTGCTGAGGATGATATTTAGAGGAAAAATAAGACATTCGATTTAATGGAGGATAGATTTAGAAAGTTTGCCGACTGACTAATTTCACTCTCTAGTAGCTTGGATATAAAAATGGATGAGTAAAAGATTGGATCTCATGTTGAAAATTGTGAGGATATTCAGAAACCTAGAGAATATATTCACCCTAGGAATGTCTCTGACAGTATCACATCTGCATACTACTCCCCCACTGATAATTATGACTCTGACTCTTACTCGAAACATCAAAGCCCCTCATCATCTATGGAAAACACCACATCCACACACCACACATAAAATACCAAAAAAATAGAAATATTATAAAACAACCAAAAAAACAAAAATATCAAAAAATACATAAAAAACGAAAATGAAGAAGATCTGAAGAATTTGGATCCTGCTTTACGAAAAGCACTGGAGAAAATATTGATTTTTCAACTTCCCTTGATACAGGCCATTGAACACTTCCTCGAATTTAAAATATTTGTAATGAATAAATTAATGGTGAAAAAGTCGGGCAGGATAAGAAGAAAGACTGAAAGACATATCTTGTCGATGGCCTCCTCCTCAGTGTTGAGAAGAAAAACCAAGAGGCACATAATGAAGCAGTTGCCCAGATTTGACTGTGGAATTAAAAACATCATTTTTACCCATGCTCGAATTGATGACGACTCACCAATTAATATCCTTTCGATCTCTGTTTTTAACAAGTTGAAACTCGAACCTATCAAGAAGATAGGAGAGATCGTTCTTCCGGCTGATCCATCGATAAAGCGGCCGAGAGGAACAATTTCAGCCATCCTTACATTCCAAGGTGCTCCGCTCAAAATAGACTTTATCATCATTGATATTGAGCATCAAAGAGAATAAACCTAGTCTCCGATCATTCTCATAAAGCCCTTCTTTGTATTGGTTGAGGCAATTACTGAATGTGAGACGCAGGAAATCAATTTTACAGCATTGGGAGCACTTTAATCTCAACCGATCTTTGAGGAACTACGATTTTCTAAGGCAACCCACGAAGCCCTCTACAGTCGTTACCAAATGATAGAAGAGCTCTACCCTGTTGTTACACCTGAAATAACAGTCTTTGAAGAGACTATTGGTTTAGAATCTTTTCCCCTTGTTCCATTTTCCGCTTCTCTCACCATGGGAAATGACTCCGATTATGATCCTAAGACTTATGCATGAGTGCATCCTGAGTCGGTCGAAATCTTCTCTGACCGCATTGATTAAATCAACCCGACACCAGAATGCTCCAACATTATGTTAATTGAGAATGAACATGCAGAAGCTCTCCCTACTATTCCATTACCCGCTGCTCTCACCATAGAAAAATGTTTCTCATCTGATCCTGAGACATATGCATAGGCTCACCTTGAGTCAACCTTCTTTAAATACTTTGAAAAAATTAATCCAACACAAGAGTGCACTAACATCAAGAAAACTAAGAACAAACACGCGGGACAAACACCGACCAAGGAGAAAAATTTCAATGGTTATTCATGTGGAGACTCAAGTGTCAACACTCACTCAAATGACCAACACCTTCATGAAACAAAATTAGTGCTCTCACCGAAAAAGAAAGTCACCTTTGACCTTCCGGGAGAGGAATCATCTGATGATCCCTCATCAGGATCGGAAAAGATAATCTACATGAGAGAGGACTGCTCGACAGTCTTAAAACCCTACCTTCGCAAGGATCCAAACTTCGATTCCTGTTTGGTGACTCCCATTCCTCACTATTATTCATCCAAAGACGATTCTCCTAGTCTCATTAAATATACTCAATAATTTCTTATGATCTGACTGAGAATGGTGCTTCAGAGTATTCATCTGAGGACAAATCGCTTGATTACAAGAAGGAACAAATTCCGAGAAAACAACTGAAGAAAATAAAAGACAAGAATATCTGGAGTACACCCACTTTCAAATACTATTCATCTGAGGATAACTCCAATGATGGTTATCTTTCATCTGACTCATATGCGTCATCTACTATCCAGCATGATTTCCTTGAGTATAACACTGATAATGAGTGGGAATCATATGCTTCATTTCCTTCTTATCATTATTCTCTCCCACCACAAGCTCACAAAATGATCGGCCGAAAACCACCTTAATCATCGGCTACCCACCCTACCTCCCGACCACATCAGTCTCCTTGTACATCTTCTTCCTCTACTTAGATCAAGGCCTAAGTATAGGGGGAGACCAATGCCACAGGTACATACCATTCTCTCCATATCACGATTGCTTCATTTCCACCCTTCTTCCATACTTAGGTTGACCAAGACTAAGTATAGGGGGAACCAATGCTCATCTTTATATACTCTCCTCATTCACATCTCCTAACCACCTCATTTGGGCTCTTCTTCTATACTTAAACTGTTCGTATTCTAAGTATAGGGGGGAGGGCTGTCATCTATCTTTTTCTTTTTCACTCTCTTACGCTTAGCCCGAACTATGTCTTCTACATGCTTCTTGTGCTCTGAGGACACACCACTCGCTAAGTATAGGGGGTGTATATATACTGTGTATATATTTTACCCATTGCTCATGCTTTTACGTAAGTCTATATGTATTTATAGGGTGGGTAACTGATGAATCTCGTATTCATCACTCTAAATCACATTTATTAAGCTCAAATCCCTTAAAATCAACGGCATTTCGACATCTATTCTGCATAATTAGCATCCATGCATGATTTCATAAGAATTGCATTTTAGCATAATTTTTTGCACAAAATAAGAAGTCAAAGATCCAAGCCAAATTGACCTGTAAATAGCCTAACTTCCCAGATTATTAACTCATTCATGCTAACTCTGAATGACCCAAAACCACATCCAATGTGTATAAACCACTAACATGAATAAAGAAAAAATGCAAAAAAATAACTGACCCAAATAAGTTGACCAAAAACTCAAACCCTAGTTTTAGGATTTCTGGACTAAATCCCTCATATCTCCCTCATCCAATGTCCGATTTAATCCTATTCACTTTGGAACTAATGTACATTCAATTACCTTCAAAACAAGACCAAGTTCAAGTGAATTGAAGCTCATATGTGAAAGTTGGGCTTTGGACCTCTTTTGTATAATGTATATTTTAGCGGTTTTTAACCTAATATTTTATGTACATATTTTATTGATTAATAAAAATCCAAAAAAATTAGATTAACGTGTAACTATTTATCTCTGATTTATCATATTTTTTCCGGGTTCTTATCTGATCTAAAAATGACATAAAAATTACAAAATCCCAAAATCAAGGTGTTCTGTGTACATGGGATACCCCAAAAATATCACTTTGTGCAAATGATCGATTTTGGTTTTGATGTCCTCATGGAAGTTGTAGATCTCATCGAGACGAGCAATTTTTGTGAAGGAACTTTTTTGATCCGAGGTAATTTACTATTTATTATTGATTATACAAAATCTTTTATCTCCAAATTTCCTGGTGCTGACACGTGACAGCACCTGGTGTCGCCACGTGTCATCTATTTTATTATTATTCAAAAATAGCACATGCCACCCAAGCAAGCACGGTATCTCCGAATAATACACTTATTATTTAAAAAAATATAATAATAAAATAAAATAAAATAAAAATAAAATGCGAAGCACGTGGGTCGCACGTGCCACCCAGGCACGTGCTCCGCACTTGCGCCCTCTCTTCACCCTCCTCATCAGACGCCGCCACATGGCATTACAGACGCTGTCCGATCGCACGCGATGGACGGTGCCTGTGCATCTTCTCAGGCCATCATCCAAGCTCGTTCGTCACCACCGACTCACTCTGCCTTCGTCCACAGTATCATCTACTTCGACTTCCACTCCGACCACGCCGCAAGCTTCATCGCCACTGCAAGCATCGTTCGTCACCACCGACTCAATCCGCCGGTTGTTATCCATCGCGACAGAGCTCGGTGGTGACAGCCCGAGCTCCCCTTCCTTCTCGACGAGATCTGAAGCATCCCCTCCGCTTCGTTGCAGTGCGGCGTACTCCGCCTACTGCCGTTGCTCCGGTCTTCATCGAATGTCGAGCCCCCGACAACCAACATCACCAACAACATCTCCTTGGACAACCACCGTCTTCATCCGCCGACAGAGCACATGTCACCCTCGCCGTGGTGACAACGTCGGCGAGGTACCTTGGAGGCGAGATCCGAGGTACTTCCCCGGTCCTCGTTGCAGACGCACCCTCTGCGGCGCCATTGCTGCTGAAGCTCCGCCCCTTGGCGTCGAGCCAACGACGACTTCATCATCGCGACTTCGCCATCGTCAAAGCTCTCCATCGACGACCACCTTCGACAACGCCGGCCTCCAATGACTTCATCCATTATCTCCGACTGCCATCGATCATCATCAACCATCTCCGCCAGCCACCGCTTCATCGGCCAACCACGATCACCGTCGAGTTCATCCCACCACCGTCTTGGCCGGAGGCCGCCTCTCGCGCGCCACCGCCGAGGCTGGACCGCGCCTCCTCCGCCTGGGCAGCCCACGCCACCAGCAACCACGCTCCGCCTCGCCACCGGGCGTGAGGCCGGAGGCCCCCACGCGCGTGCGAGGCACGTGCGTAGGGGGAATGCCATCCCCCCAGGTCACATGCGTAGCACGTGACCGCGGGGCAAATTGCGAAAAACTCCCCGAAGGTCCCCTGTTTGCGCGCCAACTCCACCTCCAGAGGGCACGTGCCCTTCTGGGAATTTTGCAATATCGCCCCCCAGTATCAGTAATTGCAGAAACATCCTTCTATTGCATTATTTATTTATGTTATTTATTTAAATTGCAGTTGTACCCCTGTGTTCCCCTATGATTTTAGACCTTCTCTACATTATTTTATTAATCCAAAAAATACCATTTTGTTTGTCAATTAATTCTTTACACTTTGACATATTGTGGGCATTTTTTTGATTGATGGTTATTTAACAATCAATTATTCTATGGAAATTTGCATATTTTGCCCACTCTGAGCTCTTAAATTCATAATTGATTAACCATTGCTCTAAAAATATCCTAAAAATCATATATTATAGAGTTAATTGTGCTTGACTTTGTGCCCAAAAAGAATTGCATTTGCATTCACCATTTGCCCTGTAAAAATCATTTTGCACATTTCAGTGTTTGATTTTTAATAGATATTAGATCTAACATTTTTGAGGTTTAGGATTTTTCTGAGATCAATCACCTAGTGATAGATCTTAGATAATTTTGTTTTTTGAAAATAAGTAGGTTTAGTATTTATCATAATTAAATATTGAAATTCATTCTATTTGCATTTAAAAATCCATAAAAAAATTCATATTGCATCCAAAAATTCCAAAAAAATTACAATGCACTCATTTCATCATATTTTACATTGTGGCCTAATTTCGTATTTTTCGGACATCGTTTGATCCAAAATTACATTTTAGTCCCTAAAATCGGCCGAATTAACACTTTGCATCCCTTAATACATTGAAAATTCAAAAAACAAATGACCGCTTCGAAAACCGTGAATGAACTTTGATAGACATAACTCTAGGTTGTTCCTTTGCCTCCTTGTGATCGACCTTGGGACTTGCCCAAGTAAAATAAACGTAAAACCACGAGATTAAAACTTGATTAAATTTTGTGTGGTTATTTTCTTGATCGTTTCCGATTGCCGCCTACAAAGTACGACATATCGTTTTAACACGAATGAGAAAAACCACATTTTTAAACGCTGCAATTTCGGATTCGTCAGATGGTGACATTGCCGGGGAGGCAAACAACTTAGTTTTTTGTCTTGAAAATTTTTTGTTCGGTTTTCCGCATTCGGGTAGTCTGACCCCCGAATATTTCATTGTAAATTCCATTTTTTTCCTACAATTTATTATCCGCATTTATTTTTCATAAATTTTTGAGTCACTCTCTTACATTTTCTCTCTTATTTTTCTTGCGAGGTACTTTGTACGTGGATCGGTTTTTCAAGAAACCGAAGCATCTTCACCGGCCTCCTAAAATCCGCAATTAATTTAAGATCGAGTTGAGTCGTGAGAGAGAGTAGAGTCTAGGTTTTTTGTTTCTGTAATTTCTAAATTTTTGTAATTAATTGCTTATTTACAGCGGTGTCCATTTGGACTCTCGCGTGTGTAAACAAGACCTCTGACTTTATTCTGTGGTGTGTCGTGGCCTGTTTCACTCTCCGGTGAGGGTGGGGCCCGACTTGAGTGGCGACTAGGTTAGACCTGCACATACGGCTCTCAGAGCATTTTTAATTCTTGATTGTGCTCCTAGGATCTTAAGCCACACTGCACTATTAATTGAGACGCACCTAGATCGTTCAAACTAGCAAAAATTCAACTCAAATCTTCCCCGCTAATAGAATTTTCTACTTAGGTGCGGTTTTTCATCGGCTTGCATTTCATCTAGAATAAATTTTTAATTTCTGTCTAGCATCCCACATGGAGATTGTGAGGAGGAACTGTAAGTCTTCTAATTGAGCATACATCATCGTTTTTCGCGTGCATCGGCTTTTCCCGAACTCCTCCCTCTTGTTTTATCATATAATTTTAACGGAAGTTGGGACTGGACGGTAGACGTGTATTTGTGCTCATTTAATTTCTCAGTAATCACCCCATTAAAATTGGGACTGCTAAACAAAATCGATCTTAAAAAACCCATAACATCAAGAATTTCTGCGGGAGAGCAACCCCGACATTGTTTGATTTTATCTTGCAGCGAGGAGAGAGACGCACACTAGGATAGAGCCAAGCCAAGATTTTCATAAAGACTACTGATTTTAAAAACGATTAGCTACTTCTCAGTGAGGAAAACAGGTAGCCGTTATATGGTCTGGACTTCCTTAGCAGAGTGGGTGATTTAAAGGACACTGCGCAAGGCTCCGTCCTTAAGGAATACGGGTAGCCATTTCACGGTCCGTACTTACAACTATACTGGCTGAAAGTAGGTGCAACTAGTCGTAAGAATTCAGGACAGTCATTAAGAAAATTTCCGACACCTAACAGCTCGCTTAATTATTTTCCAGGATTGTCTTATCACCAACTAAAATAGAAAAGATGATAGCCGAACTCTTACGGCTTCTTTGTGTGAGTTGGTGAACATGGGGTTTGATTTGTGTTTGTATTGGTATGCGTGAACCGATATCGAAGATCAATAGCCGCACATTTAATAAATTTTCTATCCCATACAATCATCTCTCTCCATTCTTGATTCAAACCTCATCATGAAATTCTTGTCTAAAAACTCTTGCAGATCCAACTCATCATTTCTTTCCACTCGTTCAAAAATGATCAAACATTCATATGAAAATCCATCAGAGCTATACTATAAATATGAATTTGACTGGGTTAGGCCCAAATCAACTACATCCTCTTCTTTCAATAATCCTCCAATATTTGCGGGAGACTTTCAACCGCGGATGAATCGACCCTCTTATTGAATTCCTACTCTAATCATCTGATCGCACATGACCACCTTCCATCGTGGACTGAATCGTCTTATTCTTTGTTTCTAGTTGACGAACCATTTCAATATCAAAGCACCTTTGAGTCTAATTACTAGTCGAGAAACCAAACACAGATAGAAAGACCCGCACTGAATGATCATCAACGTTGGATTGACCGCAGTGATCAAATCCCTATTGACCAACCTGAATATCACTCATTTGATCTACCGATACATACAGAGGATCAAACTGATGACATTGACACATATATACCTTGTATGACTCAATTATTCAAGGATACGATCGATCATGACCATGGAAGTAGACTCTACTCAGTTCAGGATTACATGCCCGAGTCAAGGCATGTTGAGTACAAGACCTACACATTCCCGCAAAATCCTTCCACTGAGCAGACTCCTTCCATAATTTTCAAGGATAAATTTTCACAAATTAATGATCACATATTGGATATTCCAAGAAACTCTCCTCAAAGAACATACGGGAAGATGGAAGATATATTTATAGAACATACACCGACTGCTCCCATGATTGATGGTGAACAAAATTTTGAGAATAAAATTTCGAGGATAGATGAGAAATTTGAATTAATGGAGGAAAAATTCAGAAATATGACTGACCGACTCAATTTATTTTATGGGAGCTCAGACATAAAAACGAATGAGAAAATGATTGGATCTCAGGATGAAAATGTTGAGGATATTCAGAAATATGGGGACGATTTTGACAGTAGCACATATGCATATTATTCCCCTAGAAATGACTATGCCTATGACTCATATTCTGAACATCAGAATCCCGACTCATCTGAGGAACACACCACAACACCACACCACACAGAAAATACCAAAAAAATTGGAATGTTTGAAAATCACAAAAAATGTAAATCTCGAAAAATATATAAAAATTGAAACTGAAGAAGATCTGCATAATTTGGATCCTGTTGTACGGGAAGCACTAGGAAAGAAATTGATTTTTGAACTTCCCTTTCTTCAAGCCATTGAACACTTCCCCGATCTTAAAAGATTTGTAATGGACAAATTGACTATGAAAAAGTTGGGTAGGATTAGAACAAAGACCGAAAGACATATCTTATCAATGGCCTCCTCCTTGGTGTTGAGGAGAAAAACCAAGAGCCGCATAGTAAAGCGGTTGCCCAGATTTCACTTAGATCTGAAATTATCTTTGAGGAAACACAATTTTCTAAGGCAACCCACGAAGTCCCCAATAACCGCAACCATGAAGAGGTAGTAGAGCCCTACCACACTACGACACCTGAGATAGCGGTTGTTGAGAAGACTATTGGTTTAGAGAATCTCCCCCATGCTCCATTCCCAGCTGCGCTCACCATGGGAAATCAAGAATATGAATCATATGATCCAGAGACTTATGCATGGTCACACCCTGGGTCAACCTATGCTGACTATATAGATTACATCAACTTGACACAAGAATGCTCCAATGTCAAATCAATTGAGAATGAACATGCAGAGACTCTCCCCCGTATTTCAATTCCCGCAGATCTCAAAATAGACAAATCCTTCTACTACGATCCTGAGACATATGCATGGTCGCACCCTGAAGCAACCTACTCTGATTATCTTGACCAAATCCTCCCAAATCGAGAGTGCACCAACATTCAGAAGACTAAGAACCAACACGAAGCCCAAACACCGACCAAGGAGAAGAATTCCAATGGCTATTCATCTGGATATTCAAGTGAACCGACAACTTCACGAGGCAAGAGAAAGAAAGTCAGATTTGACCTTTCGGTAGAGGAATCGGTTGATTATCCCTCATCAGGTCCGGAATAGGTGGTCTACAAGTGTGAAGTCTGTTCGGCAGCTCTAAAGCCATATCTTCGCAAGGATCCAAAATTCGATTGTCGTTGGACAACTCCCGTTCCTAATTATTACTCATCCAAAGCCGATGCTCCTACCTTCCACAAGTACACCGGAATTATTTCCTATGAGCTAACTGAGACCAGAGCATCTGAATATTCATCTGAGGACAAACCGACTGATTTTAAAAAGGAATGAATTTTGAGGAAAGAATTAAAAAAACAGAAAGACATAAATATCTGGAGTGTGTCCACTTTCAAATACTATTCCTCTGAGGATAACTCTGATGATGGCTACCTTTCATCTGACTCAAATGTTTCATCTACTATCCATCATGATTTTTCTGAGGACGATACTGATAATAGTTTTGAATCACATGTTTCACCTTCGTCTCCTCATTATAATCTCCCACCACAAGCTCACAAAATGATCAGCCGTAAACCGCCTTAATCATCGGCTACCCACCCTCCCTCCCGACCACATCGGTCTACTTGTATAACTTCTTCCTCTACTTAGGTCAAGGCCTAAGTATTGGGGGGGGGGGTCGATGCTATTTGTATATACCATTTTCCCGCATCACACTCCTATACCCTATCTCCTGATCATCTCATATCCACCCTTCTTCTATACTTAGGCTGACCAGAGCCTAAGTATAGGGGGACCCGACACCCACCTGTATATACTCTCCTCATTTACATATCCTGACCACCTCTTTTTGCGCTCTTCTTCTATACTTAGACTATTCACAGTCTAAGTATAGGGGGGCGAACCATTGTATATCAAAATTTTACTCTCTTACGCTTAGCCTGAGCTATGTCTTCATTACGCTTCTGGTGCTCTGAGGACACATCACTCGTTAAGTATAGGGGGGTCTGTATATATACTGTGTATATATTTTAGCCATACCTCGTACTTGCGCATAAGTCTATATGTGTTTACGGGGTGGGTATTAATTCAAAAAAAACTACAAAATAAAAGAAAAAAAGAAGTTTTGTTACTAACACTGACTATGCCCAAAAATTTAAAAAAATGGCTTCTTATTAATTTTTGCATAAATAAAAAAAAACAACAAAAACAAAAACAAAATCCCTTGCATAAAGAAAAATGTGTCTGCATTCCACACACTTGCACCTCATCCAGCATCGCATTCATTTGCATCTGTGAAAAGTCATTGGGTTCTGAACAGAGTTATGAGCCGAAACCGAGAGTGGTCTGGTCTTGACCTTAATCCACCTAATTTTCAGAGGAACTTCACCGAGAAATAGGATTTTGGAATCTTCAGGTCTTTGACTTAATTCTTTATGTTCCGCATGACAATGTGCAGAATTTGACTCTTAGTGTCTAACCTGGTCTCTTCATTCTGGGTACTACTCTGGAATAAGGAATTAATTTGTACTCTCGCACTATGCACTTAGCTCAACTCAAATGGGATGTTGGAAGATCGTGTAAGTTTCTTTTCTGGTAGCGCGGAAATCTAAAGACCGGAGTACGGGTTGAAATAAAGCTTCGGTCTAGGGATGGACGGTTGCGCACAATTTTCTCTAAGACCCCAAAAATGTAAGGAAACAAAAGATTCTATATCCGTAGGGGCAAAACAAGATCCAAGCAGAACCACTAAAAATTCCAAATACAAAAAAGCAACTACCAAATAAAATCTGACCAAAAAGGTCCAAGCTTCAGTTCTTTTCTCATTCTTCTACACTGACCACCCTCCAGTTCTTTTCTCATTCTTCTAACTTCTCCCCCCAATTCGATTGTGAACACAACGCGATAGACCTTAGAAGGAAATACCTGACTCCCCGAGGACGAGTTATTGGAGAGAAGGTTTGTGCGGTAGTCCGACATTCTGGGTGGGAAGAGCTAAAACCTTTCACACACAAGAGTCGGTTATTCAATGTTCATAGGGAATGCTTTGGGAAGAGCATTGATCTAAGATGACTTCTGAGCCGAAACTGTAAGCAATGATGTGTATAACTTAAGGGATGTTGATTTTAAAATTCTAAGTCTCACAGAAGTTCCCACACAAATAATCCAAAGGTTGAGTTTATGTTCACTTTCACCTTCAGCTCATGGTCTTGGTATGGAACCCAATCTCATTTCACTTCATGGCATTTCTTTTTGATGCTCAGGGACGAGCATGCTTTAAGTATAGGGGGATGATGAATCTCGTATTCATCACTCTAAATCTCATTTATTAAGCTCAAATCCCTTAAAATCAACGTCATTTCGACATCTATTCTGCATAATTAGCATCCATGCATGATTTCATAAGAATTGCATTTTAGCATAATTTTCTGCACAAAATAAGAAGCCAAAGATCCAAGCCAAATTGACCTGTAAATAGCCTAACTTCCCATAGTTTTAACTCATTCATGCAAACTCTGAATGACCCAAAACCACCTCCACTGTGTATATACCACTAACAAGAATAAAGAAAAAATGCGAAAAAATAATTGACCCAAATAAGTGGACCAAAAACCCAAACCCTAGTTTTAGGATTTCCAGACTAAAACCCTCATGTCTCCCTCATCCAATGTCCGATTTAATCCTACTCACTTTTGAACTAATGTACATTCAATTACCTTCAAAACAAGACCAAGTTCAAGTGAATCGGAGCTCATATGTGAAAGTTGGGTTTTGGACCACTTTTGTATACTGTATATTTTAGCGGTTTTTAACCTAATATTTTATGTACATATTTTATAAATTAATAAAAATCCAAAAAAAATTGATTAATGTGTAACTATTTATCTCTGATTTATCATATTTTTTCCAGGTTCTTATCTGATCTAAAAATGACATAAAAATTACAAAATCCCTAAATCAAGGTGTTCTGTGTACATGGGATACCCGAAAAATATAACTTTGTGGAAATGATCGATTTTGGTTTTGATGTCTTCATGAAAGTTGTAGTCTCATCGAGACGAGCAATTTTCGTGAAGGAACTTTTTCGATCCGAGGTCATTTACTATTTATTCTTGATTTTACAAAATCTTTTATCTCCGAATTTCCTGGTGCTGACTCGTGGCAGCACCTGGTGTCGCCACGTGTCAGCTATTTTTCGCATGCTTATTATTCAAAAAATATAATAATAAAATAAAATAAAATAAAAATAAAATTCGAAGCACGTGGGTCACACGTGCCACCCAGGCACGTGCTCCGCACGTGCGCCCTCTCTTCACCCCTCTTCATCAGACGTCGCCACATGGCATTACAGACGCCGTCCGATCGCACGCGATCGGACAGTGCCTGTGCATCTTCTCAGGCCATCGTCCAAGCACGTTCGTCACCACCGACTCACTCTGCCTTCGTCCACAACATCATCTACTTTGACTTCCACTCCGACCACGCTGCAAGCTTCATCGCCACTGCAAGCATCGTTCGTCACCACCGACTCAATCCACCGGTTGTTATCCATCGCGACGGAGCTCGGTGGTGACAGCCCAAGCTACTCTTCCTTCCCGACGAGATCCGAAGCATCCCCCTCCGCTTCGTTGCAGCGCAACCTACTCCGCCTACTGCCGTTGTTCCGATCTTCATCGACTGTCGAGCCCCCGATGACCAACATCACCAACGACATCTCCTTCGACAACCACCGTCTTCATCCGCAGACAGAGCACAAGTCACCCTCGCCGCGATGACAGCGTCGACGAGGTACCCTGGAGGCGAGATCCGAGGTACTTCCCCGGTCCTCGTTGCAGATGCACCCTCCGCGGCGCCTGAAGCTCCGCCCCTTGGCATCGAGCCAACGACGACTTCATCATCGCGACTTCGCCATCGTCAAAGCTCTCCATCGACGTCCACCTTCGACAACGCCGGCCGCCAACGACTTCATCCATCTTCTCCGACTGCCATCGATTGTCATCAACCATCTCTGCCAACCACCGCTTCATCGGCCAACCACGATCACCGCCGGGTTCATCCTACCACCGTCTTGGCCAGAGGCCGCCTCTCGTGCGCCACCGTCGAGGCTGGACCGCGCCTCCTCCGCCTGGGCATCCCACGCCACCAACAGCCACGCTCTGCCTCGCCACCGGGCGTGAGGACCGAGGCCCCCATGCGTGTGTGAGGCACGTGCGTAGGGGGAACGTCATTCCCCTGGGTCACGTGCATAGCACGTGACTGCGGGGCAAATTGCGAAAGACTCCAAAAAGGTTCCCCCGTTTGCGCGTCAACTCCGCCTCTAGAGGGCATGTGCGTGGCATGTGCCCTTTTGGGAATTTTGCAATATCGCCCCCCAGTATCGGTAATTGCAGAAACATCCCTCTATTATTTATTTATTTATGTTATTTATTTAAATTGCAATTGTACCCCTGTGTTCCCCTGTGATTTTAGACCTTCTCTACATTATTTTATTAATCCAAAAAATAGCATTTTGTTTGTCAATTAATTCTCTACATTTCTTCATATTGTGGGCATTTTTTTGATTGATGGTTATTTAATAATCAATTATTCTGTGGAAATTTGCATATTTTGCCCACTCTGAGCTCTTAAATTCATAGTTGATTAACTGTTGCTCTAAAAATCTCGGAAAAATCACATATTGTAGAGTTAATTGTGCTTGATTTTGTGCCCAAGAGGAATTGCATTTGCATTCACCGTTTACCCTGTAAAAATCACTTTGCACATTTCAGTGTTTGGTTTTTAATAGATATTAGATCTAACATTTTTGAGGTTTAGAATTTTTCTGAGATCAATCACCTAGTGATAGATCTTAGATAATTTTGTTCCTCGAAAATAAGTAGGTTTAGTATTTATCATAATTAAATATTGAAATTCATTTTGTTTGCATTTAAAAATCCTTAAAAAATTCATATTGCATCCAAAAATTCCAAAAAAATTACAATGCACTCATTTCATCACATTTTACATTGTGGCCAAATTTCGTATTTTTCGGACATCGTTTGATCCAAAATTACATGTTAGTCCCTAAAATCGGCCGAATTTACACTTTGCTTCCCTTAATACATTGAAAATACCAAAAAAAAGACCTCTTCGAAAACCGTGAACGAACTTTGATAGACATAACTCTAGGTTGTTCCTTTCCTCCTTGTGATCGACCTTGGGACTTGCCGAAGTAAAATAAACATAAAACCACGAGATTAAACTTGATTAAATTTTGTGTGGTTATTTTCTTGACCGTTTCCGATTGCCGCCTACAACGTACGACATATCTTTTTAACACGAACGATAAAAACCACATTTTTAAATGCTGCAATTTCAGATTCGTCAGTAACTAACTTGTAAAAAAACAAAAAAATAAAAAAGTTTCGCTACTAACACTAACTATGTCCAACCAATTTTTTTTGAAAAAATGGCTCCTTATTCATTTTTGCATAAATGAAAAAAACACAGAAAATCCTTGCTAAAAAATATTCTCTCTAAAAAAACAAAGAAAAATAAAAAAATGTGTCTGCATTTCACACACCTGTACTTCATCCAATATTACATGCATTTGCATTTGTGGAAGGTCATTGGGTTCTGAACTGAGGTATGAGCAGAAATCAAGAGTGGTCTGGACATTACCTTAATTCACCTAATGTTCAGAGAAGCTTCATCGATAAATAGATTTTAGAAGCTTCAAGTCTATGACTTAATTCTTTGAGTTCCATATGACAATGTGAAAAGTTTGACTCTTAGTGTCTAACCTAGTCTCTTCATTCTGAGGATGACTCTGAAATGAGGATTAATTTGTACTCTCACACTATGCACTTAACTCAACTCAGACGGGGTGTTGGAAGACTATGTGAGTTTCTTTTCTGGTAGCATGGAAATTTAAAGACCATAGTATGGGTTGAAATGAAGCTTCAGAAAAGGGATGGACGACTAGGGCACAATTGTTTCTATGACCTCGAAAAATATACAGAAAAAAGATTCCATATCTGTAGGGGCACAACAAGATCCATGCAGAGCTACCAAAAATCGAAATCCGAAGAATCCTACTACCAAATAAATATTTGACCAAAATGGTTCAAGCTTCAATAAAACCTGCTAATCATGGTAGAGACTTGGCTAAACTAGCCGGCTTCACAAGGAGAGGAGACTACACTGGCCACCCTCAAGTGTTTTATTCTTCTTCTAATTTCTTGCTCTATTCGACTGTTAACACATCGCGACAGACCTTAGAATGAAATACCTGACTCCCCGAGGACGAGTTACTGGAGAGGAGGATTGCGCGGTAGTCTGGCATTTTGGATGGGAAGAGCTAAACCCTTTCACACACATGAGTCGACTTTTCAAAGATCATGGGCAATGTTTTTGGTGGAAAATTTATCTATAATGACTTCTAAACCAAAACTGTAACAATGATGTATAGAACTTGAAGGTTGTTGATTTTTAAAATTCTAAGTCTCTCAGAAGTTCCTCCACACTACTAATAAAAATGTTAGGTCTAGTTTCATTTTCAGATTCTTCTCATGGTCTTGGTATGGAACCCAATCTCATTTCACATCCTTGCACTTCTTTTGATGCTGAGGGAAGAGCATGGTTTATGTATTGGGAGATGATGAATCTCATATTCATCACTCTAAAAGTCATTAGTTAAGCTCAAATGCCAAAAAATCATTAGCATTTATTCACTTATTTTGCATAATTAGCATTCATGCATGTTTTGATAAGAATTTCACTTTATCACTTATTATTACACAAAATAAGAAGCCAAAAATCCCAACCAAATTGACTTGTAAATAGCCTTACTTCCTTGATTTTTAACTAATTAATTCTAACTCCGATTGACCTGAAATGACTCCACTATGTACATATCACTGACACGAATAAATGAAAAATACAAAAAAAAACACTAACCTAAATAAGTTGACCAAAAACCCAAACCCTAGTTCTAGGATTTCTGGACTAAAACCTTGATATCTTCCCCATCCAATGTCTGATCTGATCCTACTCAATTTTAAACTAATGTACATTCATTTACATTCAAAACAAGATTATGTTCAAGTTAATCGGAGCTCGTATGTGAAAGTTAGGTTTTGGGCCTCTTTTGTAAACTTTGTATTTTATCGTTTTCTAACCCATATTTTATGTACATAATTGACTCATTTTATTTTATTTCTTTTCAATTGTCTTCTTTGGTAAAAGTTGTATTAAAATGCGTAAAAACCAAAATCCAAATTGAGTTGAAATCAAAGAAATTAATTGAGTCCGAATCTTCACTAACTGTTTGTATAAAAATTGTCTCATTCGTATTTTATTTTATTTCTTCTTTTTGTTATTTTAATAAAAATACAAAAAAATAGACTAATGTATAAATATTTATCTTTGATTTATCATATTTTTTTGGATTTATATATGGTTTAAAAAATGACAAAAAAATAGAAAACCCAAAAATTAAGATATTCTATGTACATGGAATACCCCAAAAATATCACCTTCTACAAACGATCTATTTAATTTTTGGTCTCTTCATGAAAGTTGCAGTTCTCATCGAGACGAGCAACTTTTGTCAAGAAAAAATTGCGATCCAAGGTCATTTTCTATTTATTCCAGCATTATCTTTGTATTCATTTTTTGTTTTTGTGGGGCTGACATGTGGCAGCTCCTGGAGCCACCAAGTGTCACCCAATTTTGGCATTTTCATATTTTAATTTTGATTTTATAAAATAATTAAAAGCCACGGACATGCAACGCACGTGCCTCCTGCGCATACGCCCTACACGTGCCCAGTTATCTCCCTCCTTTCCCAATCGGGCGGTGGCATCCCCAAATCTCGTCGTCGCCGTCATACCCTCCGCCCGTGAATCTCGCACCTTGCCATCCCCGGTTTCCCTCCGTAAATCTCAGACTGCTGGTTGAGAATCCTTCAGTCCCTCGTCCTAGATCTCCCTCAATCTCCTAATCTCCTCCATCACCAAGATCCCATCTCCGACCATCAAATCTCATCTCCCACCTTCCATCTTTAGCCGACCTCCTCCTCCTATTTATACCATAGCCACTGCTCCACCAGCCCCCATCCATTGTTTTCGTAAGTCGAGTGGGAGATGTTTGTGGTGACATCATCTCGTCTCACCCTCTTGTGGTGAGAGCTAGTGGGACACCTCACCGTTGCAACATTGCCACCTTTACGTGATCTGTTCCGCTCCGGCCTTCTTCACCATCGAGCCACCACTACCACTATATCCACCTTCAAGTTCTACACCAAAGCACCGCACACCGCCTTTCATCCTCCATACCTTCAGTCAATCTATTGCTCTCGGAGGTCCATCCCCAGTTGCATACTCCCCAATGCAAGGCAACCACCGGATCCTCTCCGGTTGAGGCTCCTCCGCCATCGCTGGGTTGCACCACCTCTAGCCTTAGAAGATCGGGACCCCGTAGGACTACTACGACTGCACAAACGACGTTCATCAGCCACTTCCTCATCATTATCGCTCCGCCTTCAGTAGCCGGAGCTGCACACTCTAGCTCCAGCGCCACCAGTCGGAGCACTGCACTCCACAGTGCTCCGCCACACCATCAACCAGGAGCAATCTCCCCTCCGTTTATCCGTCGGGCGTGAGGACTGAGACCCTTCGTACGTGAGGCGCGCATGAGGAGAGGTAACATATTGCAAAGATCCCCCCAGAGGTTTACTCATTATAGAAGACCCCCCAGGTGCGCGTGACTTGCACGTGGGGGTAGGAAATTTTACATTCTAGCCCCTGGACAGTAGCCAAAATGCATTCTTATCCCACCACCGGAGGTCACGTGCTTCGCACGTGACCCTCTTGTCATTTTGCAGAATCTCCCCAGACTTCTCAGTATTTACATTTTAATCCCTTCTCTACATTTTCATATTTATTTAATTATTGCAATATTACACTAATACCCATGTGTTCCCCCATTGTTTCGAACCTCTACATTGCATTTTTTTATTTATCAAAAATAGGCATTTTGTTCCACAACAAATTCTCTCCATCTTGGCAAATATTTGACATTTTTTGTTTTCAGTAGTAAATTAATAATTCATTATTTAGTGGAAAGTTGCATTTTTTGCCTATTCTGTTCTTAAAAATTCATAACTAATTAACCATTGCTTGGAAAATTCCTGAAACACGGATGGTAGATTTAGTTGTATGTTATATTGTGCCCAAAAATAATTGCACTTGCACGCGTTGTTTGTCTTTTAGAAATCATTTTTCGTATTTCAATATTTAATTTTTAATAGGTATCAAATCTTGTAATTTTAAGGTTTAGAATTTTTTCCGAGATCCATCACCTAGTGAAAGATATTAAATAATTTTATCTCTTGAAAATAATTTGGCTATAATTAATTATTGATATTCAATGTCTTTGCATTCATAAATCCATAAAATATTTACCTTTCAATTAAAAATTCCAAAAAAATAGTGCATTCATTTCATCATAATTGTCATATTGGCCAATTATCATATTTTTTGGACATTGTTTGATTGATATTCATTTTCCAGTACTTAAAATTGGCCAAATTTAAATTGTGCACCCCAAATTTGCATTAAAAAATAAAAAAAGATCATCTCAAAAATAGTGGACGAACTTTGATAGATATATTTCTAGGTCGTTCCTTTGCCTCCTTGAGTTCGACATTGGTAGTTACCCAAGTAAAATAAACATAAAACCACATTAATTAAAATTGACTAAATTTCTTGTGTTTATTTATTCACCAATTCCAATTTCCCGCCTAAAATGAAATGACATCATAATTAAATGCACGATAATTCAAGCAAATTAACTAGGGCTTTTCACGATTCGTCACCTACACCTATATATATGTGTATTTATTTATTTATCTATTTATTTTGTATATATATTGTATATATAAAAACTTTTATATATTTCTAATAATTATTAAAAATTAAAATAAAATTCATAATATCAAAATTAAGCTAAAAATAAATTCAATTTTTCATTGTACAAAACAACCAATAATAAATATATTGTACAAAAACTAAATAATTAATACATGTAATTAACTTGTAAAAATCCAATAAAAATGTTTTCATACAAATTAAAATAAAGATGTAAATAAATAAATTATAAAATAAAATGTATTTTTGTAAAATAATTAAATAGAAATAAATGTATATAATATATTGATATATTTTACCAGTACAGAACAATATATACAAAATATAAGAAAATATACTTATTATGGAAAATTATTAAAAACCATAAAAAATAGTTTGTAAAATAAAATTCATTTTTTATTTTTATAACATTATATTTTAAAACCATCTACTACTTTTCATTGAGTTTTCTTTTATTTTGTATATCACTAATTTTTTATTGGTCGACCCACATTTGTTGGCACGAGTCATCCTTTCCACCTTCCATGTACGACCCGCCATTCCCTTCACCGAACCCATTTTCTTCCTATCTTTCCGTCCATACTGACCACCTCTTCCCTCGATTTGTGGACGCATGTGCTCCCTAATGATCTGTGATCCTCGTGGGCCTAGGAGCGTCCGAATCTACCTCAGATTACGTAAACTTCCATGATCCTTTTAGACGTCTGAGGTCCTGATAAATTTTTTCTTCCACCTCTTCTGTTTCCAAGCTCACTTTGCCACTCTTTTCTTTCACCATAAACCCTTTGGATAGTGATAGGGTCCCTATGATACCTTTGGTGCTTGATTTTGTGGTGATTTAAGCCGTAGCTCAATCAGGACTAGAGACCTCCGTCGCGAGTTGCCTCCTCGTCCTTCTGCAGTCGTATTTAGGCAATCACCTCGTTGTTCACTCTGACTTACTCCATCCTCCACTTTAGCACATTCAGGTACGTTCTCCCCTTCACATTTCATTATTTTCCGTCGATCTCATTCATCATCTTCGTATGCTTCCCTAGCTCTGACCACCGCATCGGATGCAAATCCATATCATCTATCAGCATCGATTCGCACATCACTTCACCTTCCATCTTCCGGTATACCTTGATTACCCTAAATCTCGTTCATCGGAGGGAGATTAGGCTCGGACTTCCGCCCATCACGTGCGCTGGACGTCGATCTTCATACCATTCCTGTTTATCAAATTTTATCTCAAAATAACCCTTGCTGAGACTTCGCTCTCGAGCAGCGATACCCCTTGCATGTTCAAGATGCACAAGAGACTTGAATCGAGCCACAACTTTAGCGGAGGAGCTTCTCTGTGCACCTCTAGCTCCAGATCTTCATCCAAAAGTCCTTTGCTGCATCGTAGTATTCCATTCGTCGTGGAACCTCTTCACATTGGTGTTGAGCCTCTCACCGAGCCATTCCAAGCCTTGGAGAGTTAGACATCCTTGATCGAAGCTCATCATGAGTTGCATTCTTCTTGTTCATTAAGATGCCTATAGGACCATTGGATAAGGAACCCGACCTCCATATTCGATCCAGACCACACATTATTTCTCAAAAGCAGACTGTCAAATCTTTTCCAGACCACCATCTGACTGCAAGTCTATCAAATTCTTTCATCCATTTAATCTACCGAGCAACAATCGAATACGACTGTATGTTAGAACGTCCACGTGTGCTCGCCACGTGTCCTGTAGGGTATATTTACCTTTTACCCATTTCTTTTATGTTATTTTGTGACAAAAATTATAATAATTAGTTAAAAACTATGTGCAGTCAGGATCTCACATTTTTATTATTTACATTTTATTCCAGCTGAGTTGAAGTCACATACCTGTTTACAAGTTTTTGTGAGTATTTTGCAAACTTGAGCCTGAGCATTTAAATTATCAATGAAACATAAAGGTTCTTTTGTAATTGCATTTCTACCCCTCTGTGCCAAAATCATTGTGCCACACATTTTCCCTGGTCTTTTTGCAACAAGGACCCCTAAAGTTTTATTGAGACTTAATATTGGGTCCTTAGAACTTAACTATTTGCATTCAGGTCCTTTGTGCCCTGTTTAATTTTTACTCTTTTATTAATTGCAATAAATTGCAAAACAACACAAAAAATTGCATAAAAATTAGGTTTAGTCCTGCTCAGATCTGACCACCTCTTCCCTCGGATTGTGGACCCTTACGCTCCCTGATGGTCTGTAATCTTTTGAAATCCCTATAAGGATCTGATACCTAGATCCTTCTAGATGTTTGAGGACCCCTACGAATTTTCTGTACCGCCACCTATATGCACTAGTTCATTCCACGCCTCTTTTCTTCCACCAGAAACCCATAGGATAGTGACAGGGTCCCGATGATACCTTTGGTGCTCGATTTTGTGATGATTTAAGTCGTAGCACAATCATGGCTGCAGACCTCCGTCGTGAGAGTCCTCCTTGACCTTCAGTAGTCGACTTGAGGCAATCACCATATCGTTCACTCCTCCTTACTCTGTCCTCTACTTTAGCACATTCAGGTACCTTCACCCCTTAACATTTTGTTGTTTTCCTTCGATTCCATTCATCATCTCCATCCACTTCGCCAGCTCTGACCACTATGTCTAAACCTCATCCTGATCATCTGTCTGTACTGATTCACGCCTAACTTCACCTTCCATCTTCCAACATACATTGATCACCCTAAATCTCGCTCATCGGAGTGAATATAGGCTCAGACTTCCCTCCTCCACGTGTGCCGAAATTCGATCTTCATACCACTATTGTTCTTCGACTTTTATCTCAAAAGAACCCTTGTCGAGGCTTTGCTCTCCAGCTACGATACCCGTTGCAGGTTCAGGACACACATGAGGATCGAACCAAGACTCAACTTTAGTGGCAGAGCTTCTCCACACGCCTTGAGCTCCAGATCTTCATCTAGCAGTCCTTCGGTCCATGGGAGTATTCCCCTTGACGTGAAACCTCTTCACATTGGTGTTGAGCCTTGTAGTGAGCCTATCCGAGCCATGGAGCACTAGACACCCTGATGAATCCACATTTCATCATCTTTATTCTATCATTTTGGCATCAAAAACCCTGGCAAATGCGTGTAAGTACCTTTAATTCCCGCATCTTAGCATTCATGCATGTGTATGTGAATACTGTATAAAATAATGTATTTAAAGCCAAAATTATAGAATAAATAAAAGAAAAGAAAAAGAATAAAATATTGTAAAAATTTTGTGACCCAAAACCCAGAGACCTAGGCATCTCGATGAATAGGTCGACAAGGAATAAAGTAGGGGGAGATAAGGGTCAAAATACAATAAAAATACCTTTTATTTTAATTCATTCTTTAGTCGTTTTGGGACCTATTTTTAGTTCCACTTTTTATACATCAAATAAAGAAACATTGAACATGAAAGTTATAGATAATTAAATAAAGAAAAAGACAAAATTGATTTCATACAAAAATAATGTAGAGATAAAAAGATATGATCTGAATAAGATTCCAGAACTCCAACTTCTCAGACCCGTATCTTGCAAATAAAAACTCAAAACATATCAAACTCACTTTAATTGTATATAGTTTAAAATAAGCTATTTAATGGCGGTGGTTTCGCAATTTTCGGAGTTACGGTTTGAAAGTTGAGTTTTGGACCCCTTAGTTTACTTGTACAGATTAAAATATCCATTTTATAATTTATTCATTATTTTTATAAATTTATATTATTATAATTTTGTAAATATTACTTATAAGTTATGTGTATATTAAAATCAGAATAAAAACTTAAATAAAATACAAAATAAAATACCTGCATATACTACACCTAGGTATACTACCTATATACATACCTATACAATTACTTTTTCTAATTTATTAAGTTTGCAAATTACATCAGAAAAATAAAATAAAAATACATTCAAGTGTATAAAAATACTTTATAAATTTATAAAATTATAAACAAAAATAATTTTAATATACAAATAAAAATAAAATAGTAAAATATATAAAAGAATATACCTATAAAGGGCATAAAAGGGAACTTATGAAATTATACATCAAAAAAATAACTAAAAATCATATTAAAATACTTTATAAAATAATAAGTACTTTATATTTAATAACCTAAATTTAATAAAATCATTCAGTATTTTAAATCTATTTTACAAAGTATTTTCCAGGGGTTTCCCTGGTTGGTCCATGAGGGCCAACCAGGAGGCAGTCTACGTTGTCCCAAGTCAACTGACTGTCCTTCCCCTCTGTCGCCTGTCAGACCTTGGGTTTCGTCTATCTTTGATGATTTTCTAGGACGCCTCTTTCACAAAATCATGCCAAAGCCTTGACGACTTTTGTTCACCACCTATCTATGAATCAAGCGCAAGGATTTTTTCGGGCATTGGATCATCACAGCGCCCAAGACATCTTGATCTTCTCGCCCGTTTGTCAACCCCATATAACGCACCTCCGACTTCGATTTAAATTTTGAACCCCTCATTCCATAGGTTAGCTCCCGTTCTTGCACCTAACCGCTCGAGGAAGGTGACAACTTCCTCTCGAGCACGTCAGGCTGGTCGAGCAACACCTGAGGCGGCTCCACGACCTCCGCCTTTCGTCGGCGTCGAGGTATACTTCCCTCTGGTGTTCAACCATCGAGGTAGCCTTATCTCCCTTTATTTCTTTCGCATTCCGTTCCCCTTAGTTTTAGGATTATTTCTCCTTAAAGATCTTCGCGTTTCACCCACTAAATCGCTCAATCGACCACCTCGCCGGAGTGCACCTCCGACCTAGTCTCCCATTCACCGCTTCACGCTGCCACCTCTACTCCGCGGGGTCCAGGAACTTTGCCCAAGACCTTCTCACCCTTTTTTGCAGGTACTCGGACCTTAACGATGGCCTGGGGGTCATTTTACCTTCGCCGGAGGCCACGAAGCTCCACCAGCTCCGCCCGTGTCTCCAGCAAACCTCAGCCGTCGCCGAGGTATTTTGGACTTGCCAGCACCTCGAGGAAGCTCCCAGGAGGCCGCATCACTATTTTGAAGCCCAAAGATCGCCGCATCACCGAGATCGAGCTCGGGGAAGTTTGCCTCGCCTACGTTCTTCTCCGTTCGTCCTCCTTGCCCATCCACCGTTAGATCGGGCTGTACCTCCAGATCAAGCAGCCACCGTTGGATCTCCTCTGCTTCTAGCCGTCCGATTGCCCAAGGATCATCTAATCCCAGCCGTTGAGGTCGAAGCGTCATCGCGCCACTGGAGCCCGACACGTGTTAAGTGGGAAGGATCCCACCGTCCGTTCGTGCACAGCGAGGGGTATTTTGCATCCGACAACCCCCCGCAATTTTGTATTTACTAGTAGATACGTAATATTTCCTCGTTGTGTTAAAGTTTTGTAATATTTGCATCTTAGCCCCCAGAACATTCGATTATTGCAACTATGTCCCTTGCAACGTCACCTCACGTGCCTGTCCGCGTGAGATGAAGGGCATTTTGCGAGAGAACCCCCCAGAGTTTTGCTATTTCGATAAAGTCCAAGAACTCCGTTGTAATGTGTAATATTTTTGGCATATTTGCAAGCAAGCCCTCGAATTTTTCGCATATTTCATTTATACCCGTCCCTGACGTGTGCTAGTCACGCGCTTGGTTGGGTTATTTGCATTCGCAACCTCGCGGGTTTTTGTATTTGTATTTAGTCCATTAACTGCAATATTTAGTATTATAATTTTGTGTAAAAATTGCATGCTTGCCCCTGGAAGTTTTCTTATTTGCACTTATGCCCTTGCTAGTATTGTAGTTTCTTGATGTTGTTTGTATTTATTTCATGCATCTATACATTGCTAAAAATCACCAAAAAATACCATAGACTCATGTTTGCTTGCTCATTCACGCTATATTTTTGCATTGCATTTTTACTACATTTTCAAATTTATATAAAATGAAAAATATGCATTTTCAGCACTGTTTGCATTAAAAAATCAATAAAAATTATAAAAACGTTTTGAAAAATTCCAAAAAAATATATATTTTACTTGTCTTATCATATCTTAGTGAAAGTCCAAAAACCACTAAAAATTTCAAAGTAAAACTCCTAAAAATTGGAAAACCTCTAAAAATTTCAAAAAAATCTAACAAATTCTAGAAAAATCTTAAAAATATAAACTCAGTTTCTGTAGTTTCCTTATTTTATTGACTTTATTTTAAAATTAATTTGAGGAATTTTGGATATTGTTTGTTAATTTTTATCCTCATTTATTCTCGGCCAGTAGCTTAGTTCATTGTTTTCTTGTATTTTCTCTTTTAAAAATACCAAAAACATTTAGAAAAATCTCCAAAAATCATAAAAAGATCATAAAATTATAAAAGGACCAAAAAGAATTTATTACTTATTTTTGAGAATTTTCCTCATTTTTTTTATATACCTCATCTTTCTCTTCCTTACTTTGTATATATATTCTATTATTGAAAAAGAAAATATAAAAATATAAAATATAAAAAGAAAATATAAAATCAGAAATTTTAAAATCAAAAAACAAAAATATAAAATCAAAAATTAAATAAAAAAATCTAAAGAATTAAAAACCCACAAAAAAATCGCATACTTGTTGACACTTAATCACATCACATTTTTAGCATCTTGCTTGATCTATCCTGTGTGCTCCCTGAGTTCGACCTCTACATACTTACACCTATACACATTTTATGTAGAGTTAAAATAAATTTGACTTCACATTTATTACTCATTGCTTAATTGATTTGATTATGGGTTCATTATTGACTAAATCCGGATTTCTGAGTGGTCAACACATCGACTGCATTCCCACCTTGTGTGGAATACACAACCGCTCGATTTTTGGGTTTATCAAATGGCGCTGTTGCCAGGGAGCAACATCGTTTAGATCATTATTTTGTGATTGTGATTATTTGCTTACATTATTGCTCATTTTATCTCTCCATTTTTGATATACATTGTTGAGCTATCTGACCACTTCTTTTCTTATCTTCTTGCGAGGGACCGCCGACCGAGGAGGATCGCCTAGGGGATCCTGAGCAGCCTTGGGAGGAGGAGCCGTCTATTCTACCCTAGCCAGCATGAGAGAGGAGGAAGATTTGAGAGATAGTTAATTAGTTAGTAGTTTTTTTGTGAGAGAGAGATTTGATTAATTTGTAATAATACATGTACCTTTGACACTTGGACACTCGGGCCTAATTTCCCAAGTGATTGTTCACTTGGGGGGCTCACCGCAATTTTTGTCGACTTTCTACCGCTAGTCATTTTCCGATTTTGTTTTCTGCCTTTTAATTTTGTGGAATGAACCCTTAGATTTTAGGCTTGCTTGATTGTGTAGTCTAAGGCCAAACACCTAATAACCTATGCATGTACCTATAGATTCGTAGTTTGGACTTAGATTTAATTAATTGTTAGGCACATAAGTTAAAACCACCACGCCGGGAGGGGTTGTATACAGCGTGTGCAGGTTCTATTGTGGTGGACACCGATCGCCCAAAGACCGGACACTTAGGTTTCACTTGTGTGTTTAGCATTTGGTTCTTCACGCTAGCAATTGCCTGCTTAGGACGATTTCCGTGTGCATATCGGCATGTAGTATAGGTTTAAAAATTCTTGTTTTGCATCCCGCATGGAGAGAGCTGGGATTCATTGTAAGTCTTCTATCTTAGCATCCATCATTTAGGCACTAAGGTGACATTTCCATCTTAGTGTCAACTTGCATTGGCTTTTCCGACTCTCTTCCCCTGTTTTTGGATCAAATAGGAATCAAGGAAAAATACAAAAAACTTTAGGCGCTTGTATTGAATTGACTCAAAATGAGTGATAACACCAAAAAAATTAAAAAATGTACTCCTAAAGAAACTTGACCTAAATAAAATTGGTTAATTGGATTCATTGCTTGGGGTGAGTAATACCGTCACTTGTATTCAGGTTGCAAGGGAAGGTCTCCTTCCAAGTGAGAGAGAGACTTCGTAAGGATTAGAGCCCAAAACCCAGTCTGTGGCTGCCTTGTGTATCGCCTGGATTACCGAAGTATTGGCGCTTCTATCGTACGTGGACGAGTAGGGCTTGGTCACCATTGATGACTCTCTATTGCGTAGAGAATCGAACTTGTCCGAAGTATCGAGCCTAGGCCACGCCTTCACGAGGGTGTCTTTCTCATCGTCTTGTGTCCGAGTAGGTTGTTGCACGCTCATGGGTGATTCCGTTGCGAGCAAGATCCGCAGTATCAGTTTCTCCTATTGGCTTCCTTTCTCTATTTCATTAGCTGAGTAGGGATCTAGGAAGGGTTATAAGGACTTCAAAAAGTGCAGACTACAGGTTACACAAGAGGAGGACAAGTACGTGATACTCTTCCGGCAGTACTCTCTCCTATAGGCGTAGCACTCTAAGGACTCGTTCAAAGATAAATGCTTGAATTCATCTAAAAACTACAAATATAATAGCCGAACCTTCACGGCTTCACGCATTGAGTTGGTGAACCCCTTGTATTGTGTTTGATTGACTAGTCGCTTTAGGTCAAGATCAAAAACACCGCACAATTGTGCGCAATTTTCCCCCCTCTCTTCTTCATTTCTCAATCTTGCTCCTATCAATAATCACGATGATGGGAAGGAGGTCTCTTAGTCCATCTCTGTCGGCACTGCTATCCAGCACTCCTCCCAATTCATTTAGGATGGTTTCGGGGAGTCAAGACCCACTCTCCGAACCTGAGTTCACTTCCACCCTATTCCCCCTCGACCATCCTTCTTCCTCCATCAGTCCAACAGTTTCAGAATTTAGTGAACACAGAGCTCAGATCTTTTGACGACACCTGAGATGGGTTCTTTTACCTTTTCCGAGAATCCAGCTATGGCAGACAGAGGAGAACACTCAGATGAGCCGCTTACTGGATGAAACATTTGGGAAAGTTTGTCGACACTTGGGCACAACTCCGCACCGCATACCTCAACAAGTATTATCCTCTCGACCGGACCAACACAGCACGAGCCATGATCAGCAATTTCACAATGATCCCTAATGAACAATTCCATGAAGCCTGGGATCGATTCAGAGAGCTCACTGACCGGTGTCCACACCATGATATATCCAAGCCAAATTTGATTCAGAGTTTCTTATGTGGGCTAACACCGGAGCTACAGGGGCTTGTAAATGCCTCTTGTGGTGGGTCATATTTTTGCAAGGGTGAAGACGACATCTGGGCCATCTATGAAGGAATGGCAAAAAACTCAACAGTTATGGCCCAAGCCCGAGTCTACACACAATAGAAGCCCCCCCAAGGAGCAGGAACATTTCAGAGGATCGCCCGCATTGATGCTGGTCCCACACTCTGTCGGCGGCCGCAGCTCAAGACGAATCCGCCACAACCGATATGGGCATAATTAGCGAAAAGTTGGACCGCCTCGAGATCCTCGAGAAGAAGCAGAGTCAGAGTCTTTCCCAGATGGAACTGATTACAAAGAACATGAGCGACCTGAAGACGCAGATTCTCTGCATTCAGGAGGCACAAACGTTTACTCAGCAGCCTTCCAGGTTACGGGCTGATCCTAGCAATAGCAGCTCAACCCAGCCTTCTGCCCCCTACCGCCAGGTCAACCACATTTAGGCAGAGCCAGTCCCGTAGCTACAATATCACCCGTCGCAGCCACCATCTCAATACACTTAGATGGTGGTCTATCAGCCGGATCAGCCATTGGCAGTTCTTCCTCCATCATCCTTCGAGCAAGAGCCATTGATGGAAGTCAACGGGATATGGTATGATCGGTACCCACAGCCAGTCGAAATTCGACGTGATCATCCCGGATTCCGCTGGACCACCATAGGTACCTCCTTCCAGTAGCAACCTCCCGCTCCAGAACAGCAGAACAGCCAACAACAGCAGCAACCCAAGTATTCCCACCAGCAGTACCAGCATGGTCCTCGTCGCGCCTATCAGGGACAACAGTGGCGGTAGCGTCAGTAGCCCCATCACTCATACCCCTAGCCTCGTGAGCACTTCTCCTCCCAGCATCAACCTCATTTTCAGCAGGGGAATACTTCCGGTTCTTAGGCACCTGTCTTTGAGAACCCAGCTCTAGATGACCTTGCCTGCTTGCTCTCTGAACAACGAGCATCCTTCTGGCAGAAAATGGATGAGTTCCGGCATGAGATGAGGGATATCATCAAAGGCAAGGCTGCCATACCCGCACAGATCGAACTTAATCCGAACAGTCTAAAAAGAAAGTCTGAGCATGTACACTTTACAGAGGATGCTTCTCCTAGTGATTATTTGAGTGACATGTCTTCTTTGTGTGATGCTGATTTTGTGACTACTAGGAGCGGTAGGATACCAACCGACGATGCCTCATCTGAGCGACAACCACATGAGGAACCACGAGCGCCAGATGAGCAGAGTAGTGGTGTTGATGCCGCTGATGGTGACGTTGATGACGGAGGTGCTGATGCCACCAAGGATGGAGATCCCGTCGACGGTGCTGAGGCCGTCGTTAGACCAGATGCAAACGGTGGTGCTGATGCCACCATTTTTGATGATGTGCCAGAGCGCGGTGCTGATGCCGCGAACTCATATGCCGTTGATGGTACTGAGGCCACCACTTCTACTTTTGTTGAGCTCCACCATGTAGTGTTGCCGCCTTTTGTATGTAAGGACTTTGGCAATAAAAAGAACAAAAAAATGAATAAAGGAAAGGTTTCTGTTTACACTTCAGATTCATATGTGTTGAATGATGATCATGGTATGGATTCTATTCCTTCACAGGCAAAGGGACCTATTCCTAGTCCTCCATCTGCGGAGGCCCAACAAGTAGATTCCAGCAACCAGCTGATTGATAGATTCCAGATCCAGCTGACTCGACAGGAAGCACTTGAGCACATCCCCCTTTTCCAAAAGTGTTTGAAAGAAAGGACTACAGTCTCCAGGAAGAGGAGGAACCACAGAGATCAGATCCATGTGCTCACCCATTCCACTTGTTGGACCATTCAGAACAAATTGCCAGCCAAGAGACCTGATACAGGAGCTCCCTATGTCAGATGCGAGATTCAGGAGCAACGGTTCGATCGTACCCTATTAGACAACATATCTTCTATCAACCTCTTTCCGACAGCCTTACTCGACCGATTCGAGTTTGGTCCTCTTATTCGAAGCAGGATGGTCCTTCAATTTGTTGATAGGTCGACTAAGAGGCCGAAGGGGTTGTTGAGAGACGTGGTCGTTACAATTTAGGGCCTGAAATTCCCCGTGGACTTTGTTGTACTGGACACAGAGTTCCCTGAGTCGGTAACAGATGCCCCTATCATACTTGGACGTCCATTCTTGGCCACTGCCAAGGCAGTGACCGATCATGATAATGGGAAGGTGTGCTTTTGCGTAGAGGGCGAGATTATACAAATAGAGACGATCGACGAGACTAGAGCGAGAGAATTAACATGCTCAGAGCAGTCCAGTGATATTGAGAAGATGACAGAGGCCGAGCTAGACATCCACCAGGAGTGTGATTTTGTGATGACAAATGATGAATCCATTTGGATAGATCCCGTAGCACAAACCCTCGCCTTGACTGCAGATTCATCTTATTTACAGTTGATGGCAATTGAGAGCCTGGAGAGACACCCTGGACGAGGATACCTTTGAGGCTGACAGTTCTGTGATGAGTGGTACAACAGAATTCCATTCATGTTCTTCTTGTTCTGATCCCTCGGATTCATACATCAATTGGGATGATTTTGATGACTATTTCTTGTGTCTGATTCCTTCTGAGCTGACAGCCATGACGGAGTGTGAGCCAGTACAATGTATTGATGATTCAACAGGGATCCCTTCGTCAAATTCTCATGCACAGCGAGAGTTCTCTCATGCAGACCTGGTATCCTTCACACAGACATATCAGAAGCCAGATCTGCCACCTCGCAGTTGTCCAGAGTTGAAACCCTTACCGCAGTCGCTGAAGTATAGATTCCTTGCGGGTGAGCCAGATATGCAACCAATCATTATCTAAGCGGGTTTGACTGGAGAACAAGAATCTCGTCTGATGGAGGTTCTTGAATGAAACCGCAAGGCGATAGGATGGAGTATAGATGATCTCCTGGGGATTAGTCCGGCTCTATGCTCCCACCACATTTATCTTGAGGAGGACGCTAGGCCTTCGCGTGAGTTCCAGTGACGGTTGGACCCGAATCATCAAGATGTGGTCATGAAAGAAATATCAAGGTGGTGGAGCACCGATTTTATCTACCCCATCTCCGACTCCAAGTGGGTTAGTCCATTACATGTGGTGCCCAAGAAGACGGGCATCACTACAGTTGTGAATGAGTTTGGATAGGAGATAGCTACCCGGTTACCAATTTCTTGGAGGGTCTGTGTGGACTACAGACACTTGAATCAGGCAACCAAGAAGGATCATTTCCCACTGCCAATCATTGATGAGATTATCGTGAGGCTAGCTGGGAAGAGTCACTACTATTTTCTTGACAGGTACTCCGGTTATAATCAAGTGGCCATTGCCCCCGAAGACCAGGAGAAAACGACATTCACCTGTCCGTTTGGGACTTATGCTTTCAGACAGATGCCCTTTGGTCTATGTAATGCCCCCGCAACATTCCAAAGATGCATGTTGTCCATTTTCTCGGACATGGTGGGTGGTTGTTTAGAGGTCTTCATGGATGACTTCTCGGTCTATGGCGATGGGTTTGATTCTTGTCTTGATTGCCTAGACCGTGTGCTTCAGCGTTGCATTCAGGTCAATCTTGTCTTGTATTGGGAGAAGAGTCACTTCATAGTGACTAAAGGGATGGTCCTTGATCATATCATCTCCGACAGTGGCATGGAGGTTGATCCAGCCAAGGTGGATATCATTAGAAAACTCAATCCACCGTGCAATCCACGTCAATTGCGGTCTTTTCTAGGGCATGTCGATTTCTACCGACAGTTTATTCAAGACTTCAGCCCTATCGCCCGACCGCTTACTGATATGCTGACGAAGACACCGAGTTCATTGTAGATGATAAGTGTCTTGCGTCCTTTGAGACTCTCAAGAATAGGGTTGTCACGACTCCTATCCTTCAGCCACCCGATTGGTCTCTCCCATTCGAGATCTTGACGGGACACTTCTGATTTTGCCATAGGGGTTGTGCTTGGATAGAGGAGGGATGGTTTGTCGTATGCCATTCAATACGCCAGTCGGAGTTTGGATGCCGCTCAGCGGAATTACACTGTGATTGAGAAGGAGATGCTAGCCGTAGTTTTTGCTTTGGATAAGTATCGATCGTATATTCTCGGATCTAGAGTGACTATATTTACAGATCACACCACCATCCGGTACCTAACGACCAAGAAGGATGCCAAAGCTCGCCTTACCAGATGGATCCTTCTGCTCCAAGAGTTTGATCTCCCTATTGAGATTAAGGATAAATATGGAGCTAAGAATGTGGTGGCAGATCATCTCTCCCGCTTAGAGAACCTTAAGGAATCTGAACCCAGCGCACCTATCACAGAGACATTTCCAAACGAGGCGATCTTGGCTATCACCTCACTCCCGTGGTACGCCGACATTGTGAACTATCTTGTCACCATGACGGTCCCACAAGGTTGGCCTAGGCAGAAACTTGAGACCTTCCTAGCTAACGCCAAGTTTTACCATTGGGAGGATCCCGTCCTTTATCTCGAAGGAGGAGATAGCATCTGGAGAAGGTGTATTCTTCAAGAAGAGAAGCATAGCGTCCTCACCTACTGCCACAAGCTTGAGGGAGGAGGACGTCATTCTAGAAGATGGACAACACAGAAGGTGCTTCAATCTGGCCTTTGGTGGCCTATCCTCTTTAAGGATTCATATGAGTTCGTGAAGAGATGTACTAACTATCAGAAGATGGGTACTTGCGGACAGAGAGACATGATGCCCATGCATCCCATTCACTTTTGTGAGTTTTTTGATACATGGGGGATTGATTTCATGGGCCCATTTCCTAAGAGTCAGGGGTTTGAGCACATTTTACTCGTTGTAGATTATGTTAGCCATTGGGTTGAGGCCATCCCCGCCCGAGCCACAGATGCTAAGACCATGTATCGATTTTTGAGGAAAAATATCATTTCACGGTTCGGGGTGCATAGAGTTCTGATTTCAGACGGGGATCTCATTTCATTAATGATGAAGTGAGGGCCCTTGCAGATGAGTTCGGCATTGACCATCGTGTTGCCACGTCGTACCATCCTCAGACTAATGGTCTTGTCGAAGTATCGAATAGGGAGATCAAGACTATCTTACTGAAGGTCGTCCGCCCAGACCGAAAGGATTGGTCACAGCTTTTGGACTCGGTCTTGTGGGCCTATCGGACTTCCTTCAAAAATCCATTAGGGACATCTCCCTTTCGTCTCGTCTATGGCAAGCCGTGCCATCTGCCAGTAGAAATTAAGCATAAGTCATTATGGGCAGTTACCCAGTTACTGTTAGATCCCAAGAGTATAGGACAACAGAGGAGAGAAGAGTTGCAGCCCTGGAGGAGTTGAGAGATACAACCTTTTCTAGCAGCCTACAATATAAGGAAAAAGTGAAGACATGGCATGATTCCCATATCATCCATAAACAGTTTGAGCCCGATCAGCGTGTATGGTTGTTTGATTCCAGGCTGAAGTTATTTCTAGGGAAATTACAAAGTAAGTGGAAAGGTCCATATGCGGTCAGGAAGGTACATGACAATGGTAGCATTGATATATCCGAGCCATCATCTTCTTCTACCTTTTGTGTTAACGGTCAGCGCCTGAAGTTATATCCATATCATGATCCGCCGACTAGTGATGTTGCCCCCATCCATCTGGTATGAGATATGCTCTTCGACTCGGATCATTTGCATCTCGTACATGATTATCACTTCCATCTTCTGTTGTATAGATACATCTGTTGATATCTTTTCTTCTTTTCTTCTTTTCCTCTTCCATCTTCGGTATCTACCGAAAAGGTGTCTCCCCCTTGTAGACAGTTTTCTATACTTAGGACGTACTTTGTCCTAAGTATAGGGGGTGTGCACCCCGATTTTTTCTATTCTTTGATCCTCTCCATTGTCTCCTATTCTTATCTATACTTAGGTATATATTACCCTAAGTATAGGGGGAGACAACTTGAGTACGATATGTTCATTCCCACCCTTGACCCTCCCTGCTTTGTGTACAGTCTGCTATGCTCAGGATTATTTGATCCTAAGTATAGGGGGGACGGTCGACTTCTCATTCATTCGATTATTCATTCGTCTCTTATTCATTTATTCTTTAGACTTTTCTATACTCAGTACGAGTTATGTCTTCTTTTTCCTCTCTGATCTATGAGGAATAGCTCAAGCTAAGTATAGGGGGGTCGTATATACTGTGTATATACTTTAGCCATAACCCGTACTTTCGTATTTTCTAAACAAAAATGGCTAATTATACTTATAAAATTCATTAAAAACCTTAATAAAAAGTTGTGATTATTCCTCAGATTCTTTTTGTACTTATTGATTAATAAATCAGGTGAAAATATTTTTTGCAAAATATTTGAAAAATAGTTTGAAAATCCTTGTGAAAATCTTTTGAAAACTATTTGGAAAATGTTTTGTTACATGTTTTCAACCTTTGTAAAAATATTTTGATTGTAAAATTTATTTTCTTTTTGTGAAATTAAATGTTTGAAAAATGATTTGGAAATGGTTTGAAAAATGGTTGCAAAAATATGTGAAAAACCTATATATACTGTTTGGAAAACCTTTGCAAAATGATTTTCAAATGTGTGTACATGTTTGTAAAAACTGTTTGTAAAAATTATTTTGGACTACAGTTTTCAAAATTATTTTAAAAACCTTTGTTAAATAAGTTTGAGGAATACAAACATCTGACCAAAATTCGCTATATATATTCATAAAATTGACCACTTACCCTTATAAATTCTTAAAATCCACTTCTTGTAAATATCAGAAGTATAGGGGAATGTTTGCTAGGGACTAGCAAAGGTAAAGTATAGGGGAATGATGAATCCACATTTCATCATCTTTATTCTATCATTTTGGCATCAAAAACCCTAGCAAATCCGTGTAAATACCTTTAATTCCTGCATCTTAGCATTCATGCATGTATATGTGAATAGTGCATAAAATATTGTATTTAAAGCCAAAATTATAGAATAAATAAAAGAAAAGAGAAAGAATAAAATAATTTAAATATTTTATGACCCAAAACCACGAGACCAAGGCATCTCGATGAATAGGTCGACAAGGAAAAAAGTAGGGGGAGATAAGGGCCAAAATACAATAAAAATACCTTTTATTTAATTCATTCTTTAGTCATTTTGGGACTATTTTTAGTTCCAGTTTTTATACATCAAATAAAGAAACATTGAACATGAAAGTTGTAGATAATTACACAAAGAAAAATACAAAATTGATTTCATACAAAAATAATGTACAGATAAAAAGATATGATCTGAATATGATTCCAGAACTCCAACTTCCCAGATATCAAACTCACACATTAATTGTATAGTTTAAAATAAGCTATTTAATGGTGGTGGTTTCATATTTTTCGGAGTTACGGTTTGAAAGTTGAGTTTTGGACCCTACTAGTATACTTGTACAAATTAAAATATTCATTTTATTATTTATTCATTATTTTTATAATTTTATAATTTATTACTTTTGTAAATATTACTTATAAGTTATGTGTATATTAAAATAAGAATAAAAACTTAAATAAAATACAAAAAAAAATACCTGTATATACTACACCTAGGTATACAACCTATATACATACCTATACAATTAATTTTTCTATTTTATTAAGTGTACAAATTACATCAGAAAAATAAAATAAAAATATATTCAAGTGTATAAAAATACTTTAAAAATTTATAAAATTATAAACAAAAATAATTTTAATATATAAAATAAAAATAAAATAATAAAATATATAAAAGAATATACCTATAAAGGGTATAAAAGGTAACGTACAAAATTATACATCATAAAAATAATTAAAAATCATATTAAAATACTTTATAAAATAATAAATACTTTCTATTTAATAACCTAAATTTAATAAAATCATTCAGTATTTTAAATCTATTTTACAAAGTATTTTCCAGGGGTTTTTCTAGGTTGGTCCACGTGGACCAACCAGGAGGTAGTCTACGTTGACCCAAGTCAACTGACTGTCCTTCCCCTCTGTCGCCTGTCAGACCTTGGGTTTCGTCTATCTTTGACGATTTTTCTAGGACGCCTCTTTCACCAAATCATGCCAAAGCCTTGACGACTTTTGTTCACCACCTATCTATGAATCACACCCAAGGACTTTTTCGGGCATTGGATCATCACAACGCCCAAGACATCTTGATCTTCTCACCCGTTCGTCAACCCCATATAATGCACCTCCGACTTCGATTCAAAATTCGAACCCCTAATTCCATAGGTTAGCTCCCGTTCTTGTGCCCAACCGCTCGAGGAAGGTGACAGCTTCCTCTCTAGCACGTCAGGCTGGTCGAGCCACACCTGAGGCGGCTCCACGACCTCTGCCTTTCGCCGACGTCGAAGTACACTTCCCTCCGGTGTTGAACCGTCGAGGCAGCCTTATCACCGTTTATTTCTTTCTCATTTTGTTCCCCTTAGTTTTAGGATTATTTCGCCTTAAAGATCTTCGCGTTTCACACGCTCAATCGCTCAATCGACCACCTCGCCGGGGTGCACTCACAACCAAGTCTCCCATTCGCCGCTTCAGGCCGCCACCTCCACTCCGCGGGGTCCAAGCACTTTTCCCTGGACCCTCTCACCTTTTTTTGCAGGTACTCGGACCTTAATGATCGCCTCGGGGTGATTTTGACCTTCGCTGGAGGCCACGAATCTCCACCAGCTCCGCCCGTGTCTCCAGCAAACCTCGGCCATCGCCGAGGTATTTCGGACCTGTCAGCACCTCGAGGAAGCTTTCAGGAGGCCGCAACCCCATTTTGAAGCCCAAAGATCGCCGCAACACTGAGATCGAGCTCGGGGAAGTTCGCCTCGTCGACGTTCTTCCCCGTTCGTCCTCCTTGTCCGTCAACCGTTAGATCGGGTTGCGCTTCCAGATCAAGCAGCCACCATTGGATCTCCTCTGCTTCCAGCATCCGATTGCGCAAGGATCATCTAATCCCAGCCGTTGAGGTCGAAGCGTCGTCAGGCCACTGGATCCCGACACGTGTTAAGTGGGAAGGATCCCACCGTCCATCCGTGCGCAGCGAGGGGTATTTTGCATCCGACAACCCCCCGCAATTTTGTATTTACTACTAGATACCTAATATTCCCTCGTCTGTGTTAAAGTTTTGTAATATTTGCATCTTTTCCCCCAGAACATTTGATTATTGCAACTAGGTCCCTCGCCACATCACCTCACGTACCTGTGCACGTGAGGGGAAGGGCATTTTGCGAGAGAACCCCCCAGGGTTTTGCTATTTCGATAAAGTCCAAGAACTTTGTTATAATGTGTAATATTTTTGGCATATTTGCGAGCAAGCCCTCGGATTTTTCGCATATTTCATTTATACCCTTCCCAGGCGCATGCTAGTCACGCGCTTGGTTGGGTTATTTGCAGGAACAACCTCGCGGGTTTTTGTATTTGTATTTAGTCCATTAATTGCAATATTTAGTATTATATTTTGCATAAAAATTACATGCTTGCCCTTGGAAGTTTGCTTATTTGCACTTATGCCCTTGCTAGTAGTGTAGTTTCTTGATGTTGTTTGTATTTATTTCATGAATCTGTACATTGTTAAAAATAACCAAAAAAATACCATAGACTCATGTTTGCTTGCTCATTCACGCTATATTTTTGCATTGCATTTTTATTACATTTTTCATATTTATTAAAAATACAAAACATGCATTTTCAGCACTGTTTGCATTAGAAAATCCATAAAAAATATAAAAACGTATTTGAAAAATTCCAAAAAAAATTATATTTTGCTTGCCTTATCATATTTTACTGTCATTCCAAAAACCACTAAAAAATTCAAAGTAAAACTCCTAAAAATTTGAAAACCTCTAAAAAATTCAAAAAAATATAGAAAATTCTAGAAAAAACCTAAAAATATAAACTTAGTTTCTGTAGTTTCCTTATTTGATTGCCTTTATTTTAAAATTAATTTGAGGAATTTTGGATACTGTTTGCTAATTTTTATCCTCATTTTAGTCTTGGCCAGTAGCTTAGTTTAGTGTTTTCTTGTATTTTCACTTTTAAAAATACCAAAAACATTTAGAAAAATCTCCAAAAATCATAAAAACATCATAAAATAATAAAAAGGCCAAAAACAATTTATTTCCTGATTTTTGAGATTTTTTCCTCATTTTTTATAAATACCTCATCTTTCTCTTCCTTACTTTATATATATATTCTATTATTGAAAAAGAAAATATAAAAATATAAAATATAAAAACAGAATATAGAATCAGAAAATTATAAAGCAAAATACAAAAATATATAATAAAAAATTTAATAAAAAAATCAAAAAAATCAAAAACCCACAAAAAATTGCATACTTGCAGACACTTAATCACATCACATTTTTATCATCTTGCTTTATCTATCCTATGTGCTCCCTGAGTTCTACCTATACATACTTACACCTATACACATCTTTTGTAGAATTAAAATAAATTTGACTCCACATTTATTTCTCATTGCTTAATTGATTTAATTGTGGGTTCATTGTTGACTAAATCCAGAGTTCTGAGTGGTCAACACATCGACTGTGTTCCCGCCTTGTGTGGAATACACGACCGCTCGATTTTTGGGTTTATCACACCCTTGATTGAGATGCCTTCAACACTTTTGAATGAGGAACCCCACCTCCAGATTTTATACAGACCACATGTCATCACCTAAAAGCTGACCTCCAGATCTTTTACAAGCCATCATATGACCGCACATCTGTCATATTCTCTGAGTCGTCTAATGTGTTGAGCAACAATCGATCAGGGCCGTTGATGATGCCACATATCATCATCTTTATTCTATCATTTTGGCATAGAAAACCCTAGCAAATGCGTGTAAATAGCACTAATTTATGGATCTTAGCATTCAAGCAAGTGCCTGTAAATAGTGTATAAAATACTGTAATTAAGGCCAAAATTATAGAATAAAAAAGAAAAGAAAAATAATAAAATACTGTAAATATTTTATGACCCGAAACCCCGAGACCTAGGCATCTTGATGAATAGGTCGATAAGGAATAAAGTAGGGGGAGATAAGGGCCAAAATACAATAAAAATTCCTTTCATTAAATTCATTCTTTATTCATTTTAGGACCTATTTTTTGTTTCACTTTTTATACTTCAAATAAAGAAACTTTGTACATGAAAGAGGTAGATAATTTCATATAGAAAAATATAAAATTGATTTCACTGAAAAATAATGTACACATAAAAAGTTATGGTCTGAATAAAAATCCAGAATCCCAACTTCCCAGACCCGTATCTCACAAATAAAGACTCCAAATGCATCAAATCACCTTTAATTGTATATAGTGTAAAATAAGCTATTTAATGGCGGTGATTTTGTATTTTTCGGAGTTACGGTTTAAAAGTTGAGTTTTGGACACCACTTGTATACTTGTACAGATTAAAATATTCATTTTTATTTGTTATTCATTATTTTTACACTTTTATATTTTTAAAATTTTGTAAATATTATTTATAATACATATGTACATTAAAACAAGAATAGAAACCTAAATAAAATACAAAATAAAATACTTGTTTGTAATATACATAGGTATAATACCTGTATACATACCTATAATACAAATTCTTTTATTTTATTAAGTGTATAAAATACTTCAGAAAAATAAAGTAAAAATATTTTTAAGTGTTTAAAAATACTTTATAAATTTATAAAATAATAAAAAAATTAAAACAATTAAAAACATAAAATCAAAATAAATTAATAAATTGTATAGATAATATACCTCTAAAGGGCATAAAAGGGAACTTATAAAATTATACCTCATAAAAGGAATTAAAAATCACCATAAAATAAAATAATTTATAAAATAATAAATATTTTTTAATTAAGTAACAAAAAATTAAATAAATCATTTACTATTTTAAATTAATTTTTAGATCTTTTTTTCAGGGGTTTTTCCTGGTTGGTCCACGTGGACCAACCAGGGGGCAGGCTTCGTTGACTCAGGTCAACTGTCTGCCCCTCATCCCTGTAGCATGTCAGACCTTGGTTCTCGCCCACTTTCGTCGATTTTTACAGACTCCATCTTGCACATTTTGAGATCAACTTCTTCACGACTTTTATTCCTTTATCCTTGGTCTATCACGCCCTTGTGTTTTTTGGGAGCGAGGGCCGTCGATTCGCCCGATCTCCCTAGGTCTTTGGAGCGCCACAGTCATAGAGTCAAACCACATAAAATGGAACTCCCTCTTCCCTTTCGATTTTGAACCCCTCTTCCACAAGTGCATCTCCCTTATTCATGCCCAAAAGTCCCAGGAAGGTGACAGCTTCCTCCGGCGGCCTTCAGGCGGGTCGAGCACACACTGAGGCGGCTCCACCACCTCCCCCTTCACCGGTGGTTGAGGTACATCTACCCTCCGGTCTCCACCGTCGAGGCAGCCCCCCTTTTCCCTTCTTTTCGTTTGCATTTTATTCCCCTTAGTCCTAGGAACATTTCGCCCCAAGAATTTTTTGATTTCATCAATCAACTCACCCTCCACGCGAACCTCGCCGGAGAGAAACTCCGGTCGATCACCTTCGCGCCGCCTTTTGCCACCATTCCACCACCACGGGACCCAAGCATTTTGCCAAGGGTCCTCCCACTCTTTCTTGCAGGTTCTTGGACTTAAACGAACACCTGGGGGCCATTTTGGCCTTCGTCGGAAACGCCCGAAGCTCCTCCCGCTCAGCCGTCGTCTCCTGCGAACCTCCGCCATCGTCGAGGCTTTTTGGGTCCGTCAGCATTTAGAGGAACACCGTAGGAGTCTCCAGCCTCCTTTTGAAGCCCAGAAGTTCGCCGGGGAAGGAGCTAGAGCTCGGAGAAAGTCGCCTCGCTGGCACTCCTCCGCTGTTCTTGCTCCGGTCTTCAGAGCTGTTGGATCAAGGCGGAGCTCCAGCACGCCCAATAGCCGTTGGATCTCCTCTCGCCTCAACCGTCCGATCCACCGAGGAGGATACAATCAAGGCCATCCTAGCGAAGCGTCATCGTGCAGCGAGGGCTCGCCACGTGGCAAGTGGGAAGCCCTCAACCGTCAGATCGCCCATGAGCCCTTAAGGTGTGGGTATTTTGCACTATAACCCCCGCCATTTTTGTAATTGTTATTTAGACCATAAACATTCATTTGCCGCTCAAATATTTTTGTAATATTTACAGTCAAACCCCCGCACATTCTATTTTTGCAAAAAGGTCCTTCGCTACGTCACCTTACGTGCCTGTACGCTTGAGGTAAACGATATTTTGCAAGGACCCCCTCGCTGGTTTGCTTATTTCAGTTCAGTACAAGGATTTTAATATTATGTGTAATATTTTTGGACAAATTGCATGATTGCCCCTGGAGTTTTGTAATATTGCATCCATACCCTTGTCAGGTCACGTGTTTCTACACGTGGGCTTGGTAATTTTGCAGTTAAGCCCTTGTGGCTTTGGGTATTTGTAATTAATCCAAGAACTTCGTTTATTAGTTGTATATTTTGCGTGAAAATTGCACTTTGGCCCCTGGATGTTTGCTTATTTGCACTTATGCCCTTGCTAGTAATGTAGTTTCTTGACGTTGTCTCTATTTATTTATTGCATCTATAAATTGATAAAAATCACTAAAAAATTACCATAAGCTCTTGTTAACTTTCTCATTCACACCATATTTTTGTATTGCATTTTTATTTCATTTTATATTTACTAAAAATAAAAAACATGCATTTTCAACACTGTTTGCATTAGAAAATCCATAAAAATTATAAAAACGTTTTGAAAAATTACAAAAAAAATGTTTTGCTTGTCTTATCATCTTTTATTGTCATTCCAGAAACCACTAAAAAATTTAAAGTAAAACTCCTAAAAATGAGAAAACCTCTAAAACCTTCAAAAAAATCTAAACAATCCTAGAAAAATCCTAAAAATACAAACCCAGTTTCTTTGTTTCCTTATTTTCTTATCTTTCATTTAAAGTTAATTTGGGAAAACTTTCTCACTGTTTACTATTCTTCATTCCCATTTTAATTTTGGCCAGTAGGGTAATTCACTGTTTTCTTATATTTTGACTTTTAAAAATACCAAAAACATTCTGAAAAATCCCCAAAAATCACAAAAATAGTAGAAAAATAAAAAAAGACCAAAAATATTTATTTTCCTGATTTTGGAACATTTTTCGTCATTTTTATAAATACCTTATCCTCTCTTTCCTTTTATTTTATATATATTCTATTATAGAAAAGGAAAATACAAAAATATAAATATAAAAAGAAAATATAAAATCAGATTAACAAAAACCAAAATACAAAATTGAAATATAAAATTAAAATAAAAAAAATATAAAATTAAAAACCCACAAAAATTTGCATAATCACATCACATTTTTGTGCATCATTGAACAATCTATCTTGTTTGCTCCCTTTGTTCGACACTCTACATACTTACACTATACACCTATTTGTAGAGTTAAAATAAATTTGACTCCACATTTGATTCTCATTATTTGATTTGTTATATTGTGGGTTCATTGTTGACTTTAGTTGGGATTTCTGCGTGGTCGATGCATCGATTGAGTTCCCACCTTGTGTGGAACTTAAGACCACCGATTTCCCGCTAAATCAGCCGTATGTCAGAGCCTCCACACGTGCTCTCCACATGTCATGTATGGTATATTTCCATTTTACCTCATCTTTTATGTTATTTTGTAATAAATAGTGGTAATATTTAGTTAAAAACCATTAGCAGTCATGACCTCGCATTTTTATTATTTGCATTTTAGTCTAGCTAAGCTGAGGTCATCTGCATGTACACAAGTTTTTGTGGAAATTTTGTGAACATGACACTAAGAATTTAGCTAGTTAATGAAACATAAAAGTTTTTTTGTAATTTCATTTCTACTCCTTTGTTCCTGAATCACTGTGCTGCACATTTTCTCTGGTCTTTTTGCAAATGGGACCCTTCTAGTTTTATTGAATGTTAATACTGGGCTCTTGGAACCTAAGTATTTGCATCCAGGTCCTTTGTGATCTGCTTAATTTTTTCTCTCTTTCATTAATTGCATTAAATAACAAAACAACACAAAAAGTTGCATAAAAATTTTGTTCAGCTCCACCCAGATCTGACCATCTCTTCCCTTGGATTGTGGAACCCTGAACTCCTTGATGATTTGTGATCCTCGCATATCCCCGCATATCCTTAGGAGGGTCTGAATCCACTTTGCATTGCGTAAACTTCCCTCATCCTTCTGGATGTCCAAGGTCCCCTATAATATTTCTTTTCCGCCTCCTCTATGTCCTAGCTCAATCCATGCCTTTTTTCTTCAACCAAAAATCCTTAAGATAATGATAGGGACCTAATGATACCTTTGGAGCTCTATTTGGTGGTGATTTAAGCTGTAGCTCAATAATTGCTGGAAACCTCCGCTCTGAGTAGCCTCCTCGACCTCTAGTAGTTGGGTTGAGGTAAACACCCCTTCACATATCATTGTTTTCCTTTGATTTCATTCATTATCGCCGTTTGCTTCCCCAGCTCCGACCACAATGTCAGAAGCTCATCAAGATTATATATCTGCACCGATTCGTACCTGAATTCATTTTTTGTCTTCTATCATACCTTTATTACACTAAATATCACATATCATAGTAAGACTTGACTCATATTTCTCTCCTCCACGTGCTTCATAATTTGATATTCATACCACTCATGTTCTTCAACTTTTATCTCAAAATAACCATGGTTGAGGCTTTGCTCTCGAGTTGCGATACCCCTTGTAGGTTCAAGATGCACAAGAGGCTCGAACTAAGCCCCAACTTTAGTGGTAGAGCTTCTCCATTTACCTCAAGCTCCAGATCTTCATCCAACAATCCTTCTCTCCATCGGAGCATTCCAGTCAATGTGGAACCTCTTCAGCTTGGTGCTTAGCCTTCAGTGTGCCAATTTGAGCCTTGGAGCAGCAAACACCCTTTATTGAAGCTCGATTTGCGTTACATTCTTCAAGTTCATGAAGACAACATCAGTGCCATTAGCTGAGGAACCCCACCTCCAGATTTGATCCGGACCACATGTCATCACCCAAACGCTAACCGCCATATCTTTTCCAAACCACCATATGATCGCACATTTGCCATATTCTCTGATCTGCCTAATCTACCAGGCAGCAATCCATCAGGATCAAACGTTAGAACCCCTACGTATACTTGCCATGTGTCCTATAGGGTATATTTCCCTTTTACCGATATCTTTTATATTATTTTTTAAAAAATAATTGTAATCATTTGTTCAAAACCATTTGTAAAATGGACCTCGCATTTTTTATTTGCATTTTAGTCCAGCTGAGTTGAAGTCACATGCCTTTACACAAGTTTTTGAGGGTATTTTGCGAACTTGACCCTGAGCATTTAGTTTGTTAATGAAAAGAAAAGGTTTTTAGTAAATGCATTTCTACCCCTCTGTGCTCGAATCACTGTACCATTGGTTTTCTATGTCTTTTTACAATAGGGACCCCTGTAGTTTTATTGAGTATTAATATTGAACCCCTGGAAGTTAAGTATTTGCATCAACATCCTTTGTAATATGTTTCATTTTCTCTCTTTTATTATTTGCAGTAAATATTAAAACAACACCCAAAATTACATAAAAATTAGGTTTAGGTCCTCCCAGATCTGACCACCACTTCCTTCAAATTGCGAACCCTTGCGCGCCCTGATGATCCATGATACTCACAAATCCCTAGGAGGGACCAAATCCACCTCAGATTACGAGAACTTCTCTGATCCTTCTAGACATTCGAGTCCCCCCATATTTTTTTTCTTCCATTTCCTTCATGTCCTAGCTCGCTCCACACCACTTTTATTCCACCAGAAACCCTTGGGATAGTGACACAGTCTCGAAGCTACCTTTGGTGCTCGATTTAGTGGTGATTTAAGTTAAATCTCAATCATGGTCGGAGACGTCCGCAACCAGTAGCCTCCTCGACCACCAACTAATCGGTTGAGTCAATCACCCCATCATTCACACCTTACACCATCCTCAACTTTAACACATTCGTGTACCTTCCCCCTTTACATTATGTTGTTTTCCTTTGATTTCATTCATCATCACCATCTGCTTCCCCACTCTGACCACCACGTCAGAAGCTCATCCATATCATCTATTCGCATCGATTCGCACTTAACTTCACATTGCATCTTACAACATGCCTTGATCGCCCTAAATATCTCTCATCGAAGTGAGATTAGGCTTAAACTTCCCTCATCCACTTGTGCTAGAAGTTGATCTTCATACCACTCATGTTCTTCAACTTTTATCTCCAATCTCCAAATAACTCGTGTTGAGGCTTCACACTCGAGCTGCTACACCCCATGCAGGTTCTAGACGTACATGAGGCTCGAACATAGCCACAACTTTAGTAGCGGAGATACTCCATGGACCTCGAGCTCTCAATCTTCATCCAGCAGCCTTTCTCTCCATCTGAGTATTCCAGTCAATGAACCTCTTCACCTTGGTGATGAGACTCTTAGCGAGCCGATCCGATCCTTCGAGCATTAGACACCATTGATCGAAACTCGACCTACACACACTCACCACGTGTCCTGTAGGAGATATGACATTTTCCCCTATCTTTTATGTTATTTCAAAATAAATAATTGTAATAATTAGTTAAAAAACATTTACAATCAGGACCTCACATTTTTATGATTTACATTTTAGTCCAGCTGAGTTGAAGTCATGGACCTTTACACAAGATTTTGTGGGTATCTTGTGAACTTGACCCTAGGCATTTAGTTGTCTAATGAAACAAAAATGTTTTTTAGCAAATGCATTTCTACCCTCTATACCTGAGTCACTTTGCCGTAGGTTTTCTCTAGTCTTTTTGCAACAGGGTCCCCAACAGTTTTATTGAGTATTAATATTTGACGCTTGGAACTTAAGTATTTGTAACTTGGTCCTTTGTAATATATTTAATTTTTCTCTCTTTTATTAATTGCAATAAATTGCAAAGCAACTCCAAATATTGCATAAAAATTAGGTTTACCTCTACCCGGATCTGAGAACATTTTCACTCAGATTACGAACCCTTGTGCTTCCTGGTTATCTGTGATCCTCGTGGATTCCTAGGATTGTACGAATACACATCGGATTACGTGAACTTCCCTTTTACTTCTTGACGTCTGAGTTCCCCCATAAATTTTCTCTTCTACCTCTCCATGTCCTAGCTCACTCCGTGCCTCCATTCTTCTATAGAAATTCTTGAGAAAGTGAGAGGGTCCCAATGATATCTTTGGTGATCAATTTTCTGGTGATTTAAGCCTCAACTCAATCGTCGTCGAAGACCTCCGCCATGAGTAGCCTCCTCGACCTTCAGCTTTCAGGTCAAGGCAATCACGCTACCATTCACACTGGCTTACTTTATCCTCCACTTTAGCACATTCAGGTACCTTCACCCATTCACATTTCGTTGTTTTCCTTTGATTTTATTCGTCATCACCATCCTCTTTCCTAGCTCTGGCCACCTCGTCGGAAGCTTATATAGATCATCTATATGCATCAATTTGCACCTGACTTCACCTTCAGAGTGAGATTAGGCTCAGAAGTCCTTCCTCTACATGCGTCAGAAGTTGGTCTTCATACCTCTAATGTTATTTGATTTTTATCTCAAAATAACCATGTTGAGGCTTCGTTCTTGAGCTACGATATCCCTTGTAGGTTTTGGATGCACAGGAGGCTCGAACTAAGATACAACTTAAGTGGTGTATATTTTCCATGCACCTAAAGCTCCCAGTCTTCACACAGTAGAGCTTCTCTCCATCGGATTATTCTAGTCAACATGCAATCTCTTCACCTTGGTGTTGAGCCTCTCAGCGAGCCAATCCGAACGTTGGAGCGCCATACACCCTTGATCGAAGCTCGGCCTGCATTAATCCTTCTAGTTAATCGAGATGACTTCGACATCGTTGGATGATGAACACGACCACTATATTTCATCAAGACCACACATCATCACCCAAAAGGAGATCGCTAGATATTTTCCTAACCACCATCTGACCGCACGTCTACCGCATTCTTTGAGCCTTTGATTTGTCGAGCAACGGTTCATCAAGCTCTTACATCAGAACCTCCACGCATGATCGCTACGTGTCCTGTAGGGTATATTTACCTTTTACCCCTATCTTTTATGTTATTTTGTAATAAATAAGTGTAATAATTAAGTGAAAACTATTGGCAGTTACAACCTCGTATTTTGATTATGTGCATTTTAGTCCAGCTGAGTTGAAGTCACATGCTTGTACATAAGTTTTTTTAAAATATGGGAGAGTCCTTAAGCACATCACAGAAGCGTGAGGATTGTATCATATACGATCGAGAGCAACTATTCGCACTAGTTGCTCGATACAACAGACTTTAAAAATTTTCTAATTGATGAAACTACTTGATCCTAAAACACTTATTGTATCGTTTCATCTAACCACATAATAGGTAAAGGAATACCTATTTTATAGTGGTTGTAATCGAGCCTCTATGAAAAGAGACCCCCTATCTCATGTCCAATCCGTCAGAGGAGACTCTTCCGAGTGTGGGGATGAGTTGTGTGCTTCTTGCAATTCATGTTGTTGATCCATGCAATGTATCAACTAATCTCGTCACATGATATCGAATGTCTTCTTCACGAGCAAGATGCACTGAAGATGAAGATTGAAGAGTTTTTGAAGCGGCAACCCAATAACGATGTGATAATGGTGACAACCTCCTCTCTATGGATGGAGTGGACGTCCACTCAAGGAGAGAGAAGGGTTGATGTGAGACTGAGAGAGAGAGAGAGGGAGAGAGAGAGAGAGGAGATGTGTTGTTGATGTTGTTGTTGAAGAGTAAGGATTGCCTTTTCTTATATAGGGTTTTGGGAGTCCATGCATCTCAATCTGGGGACAACACATAATCAATGGATGAGATTGATCTTTATTACTATCAATTATCATGAATTTCTTAAAAAACAAAACAATAATTAATTTTATTTAGATTAATATATATTGAAAATCAATATTAGTTAATTCCAAATTATATCAACAAATCATGGAGATTATGAGGAGGAGATTGTCCTCATCCCTAAGAAAGGGAGGGACGACAACCAAATCCCCATAGGACTTGGTTGCCACCTCTTTGACTTGGGAGGGATAATTCCATACAATTTATGAGATTATATTATCTCATGAAATCCCCAATATTATCAAACAATGATAATTGATGATTATCTTTGAAAATTGCAATCATATCATTGGAATTATGTAAATCACACTCACAACCCAAAACTAAATGTAAATTATATTTTGAAATAAGTATCGATTGTAAATCCAAAATTCAGTTAACAATACAAATTTTTGTTCAATGATGTAATTAAATTTGTACTTCAAATCTTATTCCTATTTTAATTTAAGATATTTATACAAAATAGTATATACTTAATTTTTTATAATAAATTATGTAATAATCTTAATATACCAGATACGAAAATAAATAGGCTTACATGTAATATACACTAGAGCCAATTTAAATGCAGTAAAAAATGTATAGTGTAACTTATAAAAAAAGCCTCAACTATACGTCGAAAAATTAAGGTTTCATTTTCTGAACGTAACAAGGAATGGTTTGATCTTATTTTTTATGTCTAAAATACAAGATTTTGTAAGCTTCCACGTATCTTTTTATGTCAATGTTAAGCATAAAGTTGAATGTTTAGTACACATTTTATAATTTTTCTAAAATTACAACCCTTATTGATAATCGATTTATGGTTGTGGCGCTCTGTTAGATAATTTCCCCAACTATATATCTTATCATATTCTATTGTTTATTATAAAATTTGTTTATATTACTTTATTTTTATTTTATTGTATGAGTACTTTTATAACCTATATTTAATTAACTATTAGTTTTAAATTTACAAAAATAATTCTATCTATTTTTAAAACAATCCGATTCGGAAATATCTATGGATTTGAATTTTAAAAAAGATAGCAATTTTGTATGTCCATATCTCTATCCGTCCATTTTCATCCCAACACTTAATCATACAACCAGTACAAATTCACGACTGCATATACTTCCCAGATCTCCATCAACACCTACAGTTTCATTTACTAGAAGCATCGAGGAAAAATAAATTGATTCATGATCGAAGCATCATCTGGAACACAAGGACTTTATCGAGTCGAAGCTATCCGATTGTAAGCTTTGATGTCTTGAACCATCTTCTAATGGAGTTTGGAAACATCTGATCTATGCACAGTCAAGAAGCCATTCATCTGATTCTTGAGCCACTACTACCTGCAAGCTGTGACTCAACACTTGGTAAGAGCAGATCCAAGAATACCTCTCTCTCCAAATCCATCCAAAATCACTCGATCAGATTCTATCTGATGGTCTAGAACCTACATAAGCTTGTTGCTCGAGCATCGCACGTGCGAAGCGTGTGAACATTGGGATTTCTTTGGGAAAATTGTGAGGAAACCATTTTAACTTTATCATACAACAAGCAGATCGTGCCACACATCACCAACAACCTTGAAGCCATTGCTCCACCACTTCGCACCTCACGCGTGATCGATTTTTTGGGAGAATTGAGACTTTGCCCTCCCCCAACTAGATATTTCAAATAGGTCCCTTCCAGGTGGAGAGCACGTGAATACCACACGATCTTGTATTTGCGCGAACATCCTTCGGTATTTTCGGCAATCCATAACACACTACTACAATTTCCTTTTATTACGCTTGTAACAAAAGCTCATGTATAGGTGCATCAGTCGACATCCTATTTTGTCACTCAACTATACTTGGTAAGAGATATGTCTTCATTCCACTCTGTACCATGAAGATATAGAACTTACTAAGTATAAGGTAGTGTGTGTATATTATGAATTCATTATTCATTAACATTTTTATCGCATTTTTCTTAAAAACCATAACATAAACATGTAAATGTGCACTAATTCCCATCTTTTATAAAAATCTCATTCATAAAATATAAGAAAAATAAAAATAAAAAAAGAGAAGAAAGACATACTGCATATATATATTATACATGATGACTAATAAAATATAAATATAGATGTAAGATATATTCATATAACCCAACCCTCTAGACCAAGTCGGTATGGATTGGTTGATAAACAATAAAGAAGTGGGAGATAACGAAGAAAAATACAAAACTAACTAACCTTGTACATAGTAAACTAATTCAAATTTATCTACTAAATATATAAAATATTCATCTATTTTTGCTTAATTCACATGTCCTATTTTTCACAAACTCTACTCTAACGTGTTTATAAAAATGCATATAAAATAAGAAAATAAAAAATCCAATATATATATATATATATATGCCAAAAACACCAGGAAAATAAAATATCAATTTCCGAACTTTTGAACATGACAACTACTTCATACAAACTCCGGTTTCACTCTACTCACATTTAAAGTTCTTAAAATAAAATTATCTATTCAATAAAGGTGAATTCATCGAAAATAGAGTTTTCTATAAATTGTACCACTTATTTAATATTTTTTAGTTATTTTGTTAATCTTGTACATTAATTATAATATAACATACAAATTTAAAACCTTTATTTAAAGTTTTACATAAACAGAAAACCTTATAAAAATAGGAAAAAAATGAACTTGTATATACATATATTTATTAATATATGCAAATTAATTTATAAAAATCTATAAAATTCCCACAACTCAAATTAGTGTTGTAATAATTAATAAAATATAAAAATTATAACTTATGTATTAAAATATTGAATAATAAATATATATGTTATTTACAAGTTATACTATATATATTTATTAATATTTCATTTCTATAACGGAAAATACTATATATACTATTTGTACTACATATACCATATTTTAGATAATTTAATTATCTATAATTTTCATTTTTATATCTATTTTAAAAAAATGATATTTATTATTTAATATATATTTTTTATGACATTTCATTTCTGTATTATTGTGGTTTGAACTGTGTCACACCACAACTTTATTTAACCAACAGAACTTATGTTGTTTTTCTGTTTAGGTGAGTACCTTTCACCTTTTTTTATCATTATCATTCCATCGCTGAATTATATCTTAACACTTTACATTCTTCCACTAACAACCAAGTAACATGCTAGCCTCTGATCTTCACTCCAATCACTCCTTCTTCATATTGAAGACCATTAATGTAGTAAAAAATTCAACTCATTCTAGGAACAGAACTACGTGACCGACAACACTGAGGTGGGGAGCTCGTGACGAATAGGGGCCTTTGGTGGAGAAGTTCTAAGGATCATCCACCTTGCATCGTTGTTGTTGCCACCACATTCAGCCCTAGCAATTGTAGTCCCTAGAATCTATCATCGAATGTCTCAAAACTCCAATTCCAAGGTACCTCCTTCATCCCCTTTTCTTCTTGATTTTCTCGTCCAATTAAAGGTACTAATCACAATAGTTATGTTAACCTTCCTTCCATCATTAAGCCTTTAAATCCAATTTGAATCATGGTCAATTTAAGTTTAAAACCTCCTTCTAGACCATATTATGTTACATGTAGTTTAAAACCTCCTTTTGGACCATACTATGTTACATGTAATAACATATAAAGTCTAATTCTATTCTACGCAAATGATGTTATTCCATCATATTGCAGAAATCTCGGTATCCTTAGGAGTAGACATAGGAGCAAGAGAGATAACAATTCGCACCGATTTGGGCAGAATTGAAGACATTCATCACAAGAACTTTACCATTGCTGGAAACCCTAGACACAACTTCATTCATCATCAATTGCTTGTAGTAGGCGAGCTCGAAGGGGGAGGAGCCTCCTTATGGCCCTTCCTTCGATCCCTCTGATCAATCTAGCAACTATTGCAAGCTACAACATCACCATCGACACAGGAATCAACCAATCGTCACTGCCCACTTGGTATTGGGAAAGAACATCCTCATGCTCTATAATCTTTTAATGTGTGGAGTGAACGAGTGGACAGGATTGTGCTTCTTCTAATCGCAGTCATCGAAATGGAGAGGTGGAAAAATTCCACCTCTAGCCTATCATATTTTCAGAATCTTCATATGCTCCAAAACTTTTTTTTGCAGGTAGGTCCCTATACAGGGACCTAGTTGTAAAATAAAATTATTTTTTATTTCTTTTAACTTCTTGACCAAGAACTGTTATGCAAACCTTGTTTTCATATATTTATTTACAATTGTACCCTTGTATTGTAGACCTATTTCGACACTCTACATATTGTATTTCTTGTTTAGTTTTATAGGATAACTTCTATATTATCCTAGCATGATTTTGATGAATTTTCATAAATTTTCATCTCTTCTTTATTTTGTTTTAAGTTTATGAACATCGTCTTGATTTTTAGAATTTATTTGTTTGTTTTCGAGCTTGTTGCTCACTTGTCTTCACGTTTTCCAATGTAGTATCATCACCATTATATTCCACCTTTATCTGCTATATAGTATATTGTCCTTCTAAAATATATTTTCTTCACTTTAAAATTAAAAAAAGAAATTTTTTCTTTTCCTTACTTTTCCATTATATTAGAATAGTACATTACCTTATATTCCACCTGTTATATAGTACAACTATTTTCAAAAATAAATATTTTTTTAAAGTAAAATAAAAATTACAAAAAAATAATAAACTATGAATTGGAAAAAATAAAAACAAAATAAAAATTAGTAAAAAGAATAAAGCTACAAAAATAATCTTTTTGAAGAAGAAAAATTAATCACAAAAATATCCAATCTCAAAATCAAAGTGTAGATTCTGCCTCCCTGTGTTTGACCAATGAACACTTACACGATTAATGATTAGTGAATAGAAATGAGAGACACTTTTATTCTTTTATCCTTCTTATAGACACTTACAAGGCTAAAGTGGAGAGGAGCCTCTGCTATTCTCTGTGATGAGAAAAATCATTTTAAAATTAAAGGAAAGTTTTACAAAGTTGTCGTGAGACCTGTTATGCTCTATGGATCAGCATGTTGGTATGTGAACCGTAGAGATGTGTAGAGAATGGTTGTAGAAAAAATAAAAATGCTAAGGTGGATGTGTGGACACACACGTAAAGATGGATTCAGAATGATGCAATCAAAAAGAAAGTTGGTGTAGCTCCAATTTGGGATAAGATGCGAGAAAACTGCTTAAGATGGTTTCTTCATTTGCAAAGAAGATCAACCAAGGCACCAGTTAGGAGATGTGAGTGTTCGGATGTTGAGCCGGCTAAGAGATGGCGAGGATGACCCAAGAAGTGTTGGAAAAGAGACTATACAAAGGGATCTTAGTTTTTTTGATATAAGCCGGAGATTGAACCAAGATAGATCTGAAGGGGGGCGAGGAATCCATATAGTTTACCCTACATAATTGTGGGAAAAAGCTTTGTCGTTGTTGTTCTTGTTGTTCAGTTCAGAACCACTAACTTTCCACTTTGCATATGCTATATATGCACATGTTGTGAAATGTATATGAGGTGCATGATGCTTTTCTTATCATTTTTTTATTTATGCAAGAATGATATGCAAGAGTACATAAGAAGTTTTTTCCTCTTTTTTATATTTTTTTCACCAATTTACCCATCCCATAATTAATACATAATATATACAAAAATACGTGAAAGTTTGAACAATGCGCAAATATAAATGTAATATATAAACATCCCATGTACTTAGCGTGTGCATTGTCCTAATAGCACAAGAAGCGATGAAAATACATAGCTTGTGCTAAGTGTAAGAGAGTGAAAACTAAAAAGGAGTATAGAAGTCAACCACCTCCCCACGGTTAGGCTCTGATCAACCTAAGTATATAAGATGATAAAAAAAGGGGAGTGGTCGAGGTCAAAAGGAGAAATGGATGAATATATACAGGAGGGCAGCCCCACCCCCCCTTACTTCGGTCTTGGTCAACCTAATTATAGGATGGATTTGAGTATAAGGGCCGATGAAATCTGGAGAATATACAAAGGTAATGGAGGTGGGGTAGATGGAGAGAATGAAAGTGATGCGGATTCACGCGTTCCCTACGATGAGATCATGGGATTCTTGGATGCGCACAAATGAGATATCCTCAACTCATGCCAACTGCTCATCTGATCCTATAAAATTCTTTAGCAACTACCCATTCACAATGAACGGTTTTTCACCATCTATAAGCTCTGAAATCCTAACACAATTATTTGTATTCACTTATATGACAATGAAGGGTCCCAACCATTTGGATTTCAACTTGCCCTGGAAAATCTTCAACCTGACATTGAATAACTATACCTTCTTCCTTGGGACAAAATTCTTTCGTTTGATGTGTTGATCATGCCAACACTTGAATCTATCCCTATAAATAACAATGCTATCATCTGCCTTATTTTTAATTTCTAATAGCTCGCTTAGATCTATTTTTTTGCTCAGTTGTCCTTCATGAGTGTTCCAGATCACTTTCTTTAATGCCCATTCAGATTTGTGTATCTGCTCAGTAGGCAGATCACATGGCATTCCGTAAACCATATGGAATGGGGTGGTTAAAAGTAGGGACTTGTAAGCAATTCGGTATGCCCATAGAACTTGGTCCTAGAGCTGGGACTGGTCCTTCCTGTCAGGGTAGACTAGCTTCCGCAAATTATCTTCATCTCCCTATTCGACACCTCAACCATGTCATTCGATTGTGGGTGGTATGGACTAGTGACACAATACTCAATGTTGTATTCCTTTGTTAACTTTATCATTTCCCTATTAACAAGTGGCTACCCCTATTAGAGAGGATGACTTTGGGAACCTCGAACCATGAAATAATGTGATCTTTTACGGACTTGCAGAAAATTTTGCTATCTGCAGCTTGGGTAAGGATATCTTCCACCCACCACCTTGAGAGACAATCAACTAGTAAGAGAATATGCCCATAGACATTGTTGTTAGGGAATGGGCTCATGAAATCTATTCCACATGCATCAAAAACATCAACCATATTGACTGCATGGGAATTTCATTATTGGGACTGAAAGTACCTCCCATTGTCTCACATACTGGACATGACCTAACAAATGCATATGCATCATGAAATAGGGTCGGCCAGTACAAGCCACACTCAAGCATTTTCCTGGTGGTCCTCTTCCCGAGGGGATGTCCTCCAACCTCCAAGGAATGGCAGTACGTGAGGACACTCATTTATTCCTCTTAAGGTCCAACAGAAAATCAAATGGTGCCATTTGAAGAACTGTGAAAAGACGTCTCTAATTTGTTAGAATTAACGTTAATTTTCGGTTTATGAAGATAATCCAGTATTGATCAAAACAACCACATAATTAATATGTCAATTAAAAGAAAGCGATCAATTAATTTTTTACTTGGTAAGTTCAAGGTCGAACTTAAGGAGACAACTACCTGAGGATATGGAAGAATCCTTAAGCACATCACGGAAGCGTATCTATCGCAGCGATTGAGATAGGGAGTGACTAGTCGTAATAGTTGCTCCGGGCAGCGGAAATTAAAAAATTTCATGCGACGAAACCACATGATCTAAGAACATTTCTCAGATCGTTTTATCTAAACCATAAACAAGTATTAGGGTTACCTCTTGATATGTGGATGTGATCGAGTCTCTAAACGAAGAGACCTCTTGTCTCTAGACCGATCTGATAGAGGAGACGCCTGCGAGCGTGTAGATGAAACAAGTGTTTCTCAAATTCCATGTTGATGATCCAAGAGGCAAATCTCCTGATCTCGTCGCACAAGATCCGATGTCTTCTTCACAAACAAGGCGCATCGAAGGAGATGGATATCCATGAGCAAATAATCCGACAGCATAACGGTGACACTGTGGGGATGGAGACTCTCTTTAAGGTCCCATGGTGGACGACCACAATGAGAGAGGGAGAGATAAGGTTGACATGTAGAGAGAGAGAAGGAGAGAGCCTTATGTTCTTAAACTTTTGAAGAGAAGGGGGTGCTTTTTTGTAATATTTTGGGAGTCCAGGGATCACAATCCATGGACTACCCAAATTAAATGGATGAGATTGATTTGTTATTCTTTCCATGCCCAAGATTTTGTTGTAAAAACTCAACAACAATTTATTTAATTTATATTAAATATATATTTATAAATAAATATAAATTAATATTTAAATTAAATAAGTCAAACAAGGAGATAATTGGGAGGAGGCCGGCCTCCTTCCGTTAGAGGAGGGGAGCGCCACCTATTCCTAATAGGAGTTGGTGGTCGTCCACCCTCTTATTAGGGAAGGTGGCTATCTTCTCTCAATTCATGAGATTACATCATCTCATAGATTTTTCCAATATTTTCAACAAGTTTTGTTGCAAATTATTTCACAAAAATAAAGCAAATTTTTTTGTGTGAATATTATAATCATGCCATTGGAAATTTGGGAACCTCATTCACAACTAAAAAATAATATGTGATTTACATTCTCAATTAATTATCCAATGCAATTCCAATTCACATCAATAATTAATCAACAAATATAAATCATAATATTCTCTCTCGAAAACCTTATAAATCACATTTATGATAAATATGATTAATATGGATAATGTAATCCACATTATTCATATCCATGATAATTAGATCACATTTAATCATCTTGGATCTCTATTCTCATATGAATCACATTCACAATTTTCATGTCTTTTGTAATTAAATCACATTTAATTATCTAAGATAACTCTCCTTATAATATGAATCATATTCAAATTATCCAGGATAATTAAATCTCATTTAATTATCAAAATTCTTAATGCTTGGGTACATATATCAACAATGAAATTATCCATGAACTCATTCAAAAATAATGACCTTTCTCCGCAGATACTTGGAGATAAGGACATGGTGGTTGTATGCTCCACGTATAGTGAGATCACAGCTCAAATCCTGATTGTGCAGACCTCCCAAAGATGCTTGCTTAAATCAAGACTACAAATCTAATCTTCGCATTGCATCTGAATCACATTCAGATCATTGTTCAACATTTGGACCAAGATTAGATTACTTCTCCACTGAGAGGTGTCACTAAAATCCAGACTTGTTTGATCATCCACTCGAAATGGAGGCATCATGGTTAACAATCGATTATGATCACATCACCCTCAGGTATTCCTAATACCTATACATCCTGCATATTGGAAGATCCATAATAAACCCAATGTTTTAAATCAATTTTACACTGTCTGCTTTAGGGTTTTATCATTAAGTTTCTCATTTGACTATCGAGAGTTTGTATTGATCATATACTTTCCAAAACATATATCATATCCAGATGTTTATTATAAGTATATATCAAATATACAAATTCAGTCATTCTTCCAAAACGATATGATCGTGTAAGGAATTTATTCTTCCCAATATCTCATGAGTTAGCTCATGTCTTTCAGTTTAGTAATGAACTTGTATGATTTCTTTGAGAGATCATATTACTCATATGCCCTTGCTTGCACATGAACACACCAGTGTATAGACATTTGTTAGGTCATCAACCTATTGGTCTACCAAATGTACGTACTCGGACATATAGGAACACATTTATCTCCGGTCAGAGGATGTGTGCCTATATCGTGATAGTGTACGACATAAGTCTTTGGTTATCTCGATCTTGTTAAGTCAACTCTTTAACGTAACTTATCTAACACTTCTGAATCACTATTCCTATACATGGGACCTGTATCAAGAGGTTGGTTAGATATTATCCTTTAGAGAAAGGATTGCCATCTCCTTCTCAAGCTGGAGATCATCTGTTAATTATCATTTGACAATGCTTGATGAGTCCTCGATCTATCTCTTTAGATATTCATCCAAGCACCATCATCTACGATTCAATAATTGAATGAACATATGTATGATTATTAAGATGGCCATGGTACATAACCCTAATTATACTAAGGGACCTATTATGCAAAATAATTATTCTTCTTTTTAGATTAAGGAATGATATTTCCAATGACACTTATTGCATAATGTCTCATTGTGGGCTCGCATGTCCAACACTATCTCCTTATGTTGATTTATCGTCAATCTAGAGGTTAGGTTTTCAAAGAAGTATTTTTTTATTTTCTTATGCGATTAAAAAATAAAATGCAATTGTGGCAAAGTTAAGGGGCTAAATTGCAATTTTCTATCAAATGTACTCTAAACCTTGTGAAACTTAACCAAGATGAGTAAGAATGTGTGACTAAGCTACTGTTTTTTTAATTTTTGTATGCAAGATGAATATTTCATGAATTAATGAATGCAGCTAGTAGAAGTTTAATAGTTAATTATAATCAATATCAAATTTACAATTTTTAGGAAATAAATTATCTAAGATATATTACTAATTGGCCTATCTCAAAGAAAATCCTAAACGCTAAAAAAGTTGAATTTAATACCTTTTACAAATTAATTACTTAAATTGAATAACATGATTTTTTAGGGTAAATGATGCATGCAAATGTAAATCTTTTTGGGCTAGATGTGAAATCCAATAAATTCTATAATCCGATTTTTGGTAATTTTCGGAGCTATGGTTAACTAATTATGAATTTCTAAGTACAATGTAAAATATGAAAATTATCACAAAAGAAATTATCAATAATGAACCATAGAGCATAAAAATATAAATCCCATTCCAAGATGTAGATAACTAGTTGATAAACAAAATGCCAAATTTTTTAATTAAGAAATGATTTCAAATTGAGATAGAAACTTACAAGAGAAATCACGGTTCTAATTGCAATTCTAATAAATAAAAAGATGTAATGCAAGGGTCCAATAGAAATTGCTTAAACATCAAGGGGTGTACATACAAAATTCCCACAAGTCACATGCTTAGAAGGTGACTTATTGTCGGAGGGACTTGGTTGGAATTAAGGGGAACTCTGGGGGCATTCAACAAAGTGCAAGAGAGGCACATGCTTGGCATGTGCCTTCTGGGAGGCTGCTTCTACTGCAAATTAGGCAAGCGTTGAAGGTATTTATCGCAAAATATCTTAGGAGGTTGGAGATGTGCGAGTCGTGTGCTTCGTCCTTGAAAGAAGGGCACGATGGATGGGAACGATGATGGCGGATCCTTTGGGAGCAGGAGTGGCAATCTGATGAAGCATCCAGTTGCTGTGGTGGTGCTTCTGAGGGCATAAACATAGAGGAGGGTAGACCAACCTGGTGATCATGACTCGAGTGGGAGGGGGTTGAGAGACAGAGATGGGTGAGGGGCACGTAGTTGCCCCAAGAGGGCCACGTATCGCTATGAAAAAATTTCAAAGCTCAAATACAATAAAAAGTAAAAATAAAAAAAAAGAGGACCCCATATTGAAAGTTTTATTTACAAAAGTTGCTCGTCTCGATGAGATCTACAACTTTTATGAAGGGACGAAGAGATAAAAGGTCATCTGTGTAAAATGCTATTTTAGTGGGACCTGATGTACATAGAATACCTTAATTTTTAGGTTTTGTAATATTTTTGTCATTATTGAATAAGATAAAAATCAACAAAATTTATGATAAAATGAAAGGCACATATTCACACACTACTCTGATTTTTTACTTGGGAAGTCCAAGGTCGAACTCAGGGTCTAGTGTGACATCAATATTTTGATTGGTATGGTTTGTGTTCGGGAATATGATGTCTATAGTCACGCAATAAATAATTGCTCTAGCGGAAGCTAAAAACGAGCTTCCCATGGGAAACTCAAATAAATCTCCCTAGTGTTCAATGTCCAGAACAACGAAGTCCACTCTATGTCCGACACCATGGAAAGTAACGATGACATAAAAAATTACTCTTAGTATATTTGTGGATTGGTCGGGAAATTGAACAATCACTCAGGTTTTCTTAGTGGTCTGAGTTTGAGTCGGTCAAACATGTACATAGAGAGGAAGCTCATATTAGAAACGTCATTAATTCAAACATTATTAAACTCAATATTATCATTTTTACAAGTAAACTTGGTCAATCGTTTAACCTTACGGATGTTGCTTGTCTCAGTCAACACCATTAAACTGGCCATAGTATTAAATGATAATCAGTTCGATATCTTTTCTTTCTCGTATTCTTTTGTGATAATCATCTCTTCCCAAATTTTTGAAGATCGGGTACATACTATATGGCTGTACTTAATGGAAGTTCTAAGATCAGACTTTTACAAAATGCTTTCATATTGATGCTGTCCAATTTTTTGTAATTTCTGGTTTAATTAATTTTTTTTATTTTCAATAGTGTCAGTAGGGTTGTGAGTGGACTTGTAAGCTATATGTGATGTTTGGGTGTGGGAATCAAGTACATGATGTGTTTCGGGTTTACTATGTGATATTCTTCATTCCTCTTGGTTTTTTATCATGTCATTTATTACTTGGATGACATTATCAAATTGTTTCTGTCAAAACCTCAGCTCTTTTATTGATTCAAGCTATGTGATCCACTATCGTCTCATGACTCGGAGATGAGTGAGTATGTTCGGTATGTCCTAAAGTTAGCATTTTCTCCTGAACCCAGAAGTAGTCAGTCTATGTGATCAGGATCTAGTCATGAGTCCTATTGCCTGGAACTTGGGTATCATTTAAGTGGTCAAAGGAAAAGTGATCATACTCGGGTCGTGAGTCATTCTGAGTAGAGGATGGTTAAAGTAGTGAATTATCATACATAATCGAGAATCGAGTTCCTTTATCAAGGTCGTTTACACCTTTATTTATCCTCGAATACAGTGCTCCATTGTGTCTACATAGTACATGTTCATCTCTATAAGCAGTTAATATCTCGAAGTGTCAACCAAAGGTGGGTGGAAAGAATGATGGTTCGGAAGGAACTACCAGAAAGAGAGGGTTCCTTTGAAATGAAAGTGGATATGAAGATTGGGACTTTGTCATGTCAGTGCGACACACTTAGTCTTGGTATGAATGTCAATATTCCAACATCTTCGAAGAGAATGGTAAAAATTTATTCGTGAATCAACAACGTTTGTGTATAAGTGTAATGTCACACAATTCCATATGCTAATGCAAACCCAAAATTCACCAAATCAACTCAACGAAGGACGCAAATATTCATCCAAATTATCTTGTTTGTCTTAGGTTGTGATAGATGCAAATTTTGGAAGAGTTAACGAGCTATTAGATGCTTGTATTTCCCAAATGATTGGCCCGATTCATACGACTAGTTTCACTCACTTTCAGCTAGTATGGGAGTAAGTAGGGACCGTATAAAAACGGCCACCCATTACTTGAGGACAGAGCCTTACACGATGTCCTCTAAACCACCCACTCTGCTAAGGAAATGTGAATCGTTTACCGGCTACCAGTAGATCCTCACTAAGATGTGAATCACTTTTATAGAATCAATAGTAAATTTGAAAATCCTAGCTTGGCTCTATCCAAGTGTTAGTCTCTCCCTCTCTCACTTGCAAGTAAATCCAAACAATGAAAGGGTTACTCTCCCGTAGATAATTATATTCAATTTTATCTGGTTTTAATTGGTCAATAATGTTAGAAGTCATTTGTTTTAATTTGGTTCTCATTTTGAATTTGCGTGGATATCAATATGGATCTACACATAGATTCCAATTTCTTTTTTTATGTGAATTGAAACCGAGGGAGAATCGAAAATGTCGTGCAGCGAGAAACATGGTGACGAATGTTGAGCCGAAGATACGTATTGTCGCGACCCCGTTTTCCCGGGTCGTCGGATCCTCACATATCCGGATCTTGTTACTCAACAATAATTTATTCAGCAATCACAACTAACATTCAGAAATAGACTGCAAATAAAATTACTCATAAGAAAGTATTTCAACACTTTTCTATTCACAAAATAAAGTTAAGATGATACAATTTCCCACTATAACCATTTACATGTACATCAGCTTGAAAGGAAAATATACCAAAGATTACTAACTACCTTAAAGAGTAAAGCTACTGTGGCTGGCTGGATGTCTAGTATGTAAGCTGGATGTAATTTTTAAAGTCCTTGCGATGGCTCACCGATACTTTTTGGGTTTTCCATAAATTATAGGATGAAAATTAGCGAATGCTATGTAACGAAGAAGAGAAAAGCAAACAAATTGGGTAATTTTTCAAAACTTGATATCACAAAAATTTCATTCCTTCTCATTATTTTAGTCCTATTCCTTTCTATTCCACATAGGGGATTAGTCTAGGGGAACCCCACCATTATTGGACTCCGAAGCTGTGGACACTTCGGGATTGGAGATTGTGTTGATCTTGGTAAGCTTATGCCGCCGCACGTCGCCTCAACCAATCCTCTACTACTACCCCGAAAATTTCCTTTTCTTTTATTAAACAGGGTCTCAAACCCTCAGCCTGGAAAATCAAATGAGCACACCGTCCTCGAGGACTAGGTTGCTTAAAACCTCAGGCTGACATTTAATCATATAACCTAGCAGCTTTAAATACATATTATCGTGACCCAGCCGCTATCGAACCACCCGTGCCTCCACATGGCGCGACCACATCTTCCGTCATTCCAACCCAAATGTATTGGCTTCCGGTACCACGCGTTGCAAAACATTCAATTTGTGTGCACTTATCATAGTAGGGCAACCATGTACCACCTAGGTAGGAAACGCCAATACGGGTTCGTTCTGACAAACCTACAGGATGCATGCCCGACCTGTAGTTCTACTCCCAATCATCCTTAACGTGACGCACGATACTTTTCAGGATCCAACTCAAGCCACATCAATTCCCATGATGTAATTATTCGTTAAATCTTCGATTTGCATAATTAGCAATATTTAGTATAGACTCACATATATATTATTCATAACCACATATACTCATATTTATGCTTATTTTAACTCCCAAACCCTAACTTTCAAAGCCACCGCATCAATTTTATGCTTAAACCCTATTTTAGTGGGAATCACAAAGCAACTTTTCAGACTTTTCAGAAATGACCAAAATTAGGGTTCTTAATAGCAAAGAAAATAAAATCAAGAATTTCAATATTCTCGTATGAAAAAGCAAAAGGAAGGATTTCGTTACCTACCTAATTGAGCTCTCTCTCGTGTATGCAAGGCTTTATCGTGTTTCATTTATTAGAAAGGCTATTTTAAGGCTCCTGAAAAAATCGAATTTCATTTTCATATCAAAAACGCTAAGCACGTGTCAAGAACGCAAAGAACGAATGAAGAACGTGAAGAACGTGAAGAACACGAAGAACACCAAGAACATATTTTCTCTTAAAATTTCGGCAGAGTTTCCCCTTATATCGGGACATATTTCTCGGAAATTTCGGCAGAGTTTCCCCTTATATCGGGACATATTTCTCGGAAAATTTTGGCAGAGTTTCCCCTTATATCGGGACATATTTCAAAATAAAAATTAAAAGAGTTTCCTCTGTAAAATCAATCGTGGGGAAAACAACAACAAAACTGAATGAATATACTCAAACAACAAGAGATGAAGAATCGGTAGACACCACACATCTTAAGTGAGTGAACGTGTGACGAATCACAGGGTCACTGACGTGCATAGTCGCCAGCACCTAAGTAGGGTATTACACAGATTTCTCCATCAAAATAATTATAAAAGCATAATAGAAAGAAGATAAACATAAACGATGGAGAATCGATAGACACCACACGTCTTAGGTGAGTGAACGTGTGACGAATCGCAGGGTCACTGACGTGCATAGCCGCCCGCACCTAAGTAGGGTGTTACACAGATTTCTCCTCGAACCATAACAGGAAAACGAATCGGAAAGAAAGATGAATCAAGAACAAAACTTGGAAGAACAAGAGGATGAATTGAAAGCCTAGCTTACGAAGCAAACTAAGAGAGGATCATACCTTTCTCCTTCTCGTTCTCCCGGCAGCGCTTCGCTAGCGCTCCTCCCTCACCTCCCACTCCTCCTCCCGACCTCTCGACCCTAGCCCTTGGGGTAGTGGTGGTAGTGGAAGTCGTAGAGAATGAATGGGTGGGGGGTCTATTTATAGGCTCCGGAAAACCACTAACCATGGTTAGAAACCATGGTTTAGGACTTAACCATGGTTTAGCAACCCATGGTTTTGGCCAAAACCTATCCGAAACTTGGAGCTTAAGTTAGAACATTCCAGAGGATTCTAGATTTGCTAATGACGCTTAATTGACACTAATCGTGATTAACTTTCTCTAATCGCGATTTAACTTTCACGGCTTACGCTTATCTTTTGTTAACTATTGATTCGTGTTTATTAATGATAATTAGTGGTTTTCAATCCGTCATTAGTTTCTTTAATCATGTTTAATTAGTATTAATGACAGTCATTATGGTTTAATGACATCTTAACCTTCCTTACTTCTCTTTCTTCCGAAAATCATAACAATTCGAAACAAAGTCTGATTTACACGAAACAAATTTTGTTGGTTTTCTCTTGACCAGCCGGATCTTATTATATAGGGTCCGAGATATGCCAAGTTCAAGGCTTTAAAATTATAACAATCTTAAAGGAAGTCTCGTCCTCGAGACTAGAAATACATGCATAACAACCTTAAAGAGGATTGAAACCATAACAACCTTAAAGAGAATGAACATCATTTCATTATAAAGAAGATATTCAATACACAGTGTTATTACTCGAATAAGTAGGGGTATTTCTCTCTCATTTCTGCCTCAGGTTCCCATGTGGATTCTTCAAACTCTTGGTTCCGCCATAATATTTTAACTAGAGGCACCTCTTTATTTCTCAACTTCTTGATATCCCTTTCAAGTATTTGTACAGGTATCTCTTGGTATGTCAAGTCTGGCTCAACATGTAAATCATGATAACTTATCTTATGCTCTGGATCCCTAATGAACTTTCTCAGATTTGATACATGAAATACATCACGTATTGCCGAAAGATGTGGAGGAAGTGCAAGTCTATATGCCACTTTTCCATTGCGCTGAATAATTTCAAAGGGACCCACGAACCTGGGTGCTAATTTCCCACGCAAGCCAAACCTCTGAACACCCTTCATAGGTGATACTTTCAGAAATACAAAGTCACCTACCTCAAATTCAAGGTCTCTTCGCCTGGTATCACTATAACTTTTCTGGCGACTCTGGGCAGTAAATAGTCTTTTTTTAGCAAGCTCTACAACTTCCCGTGTCTCTTGAAGTCTGTCTGAATCATAAAGGTTCTTTATTCCGACCTCTTCACAACACAAAGGAGTAGTACACCTTCGTCCATATAGTGTTTCAAATGGTGCCATGCCAATACTTGTATGGTAACTATTATTGTAGGCGAATTCTACAAGAGGCAAATGTTTAATCCACGATCCCTTCCATTCTAAGGCACATGCTCGTAGCATATCCTCTAGTGTCTTTATCGTACGTTCTGACTGACCGTCTGTTTGTGGACGATATGCTGAGCTCAAGCATAATTGTTTAACTAAGGATTTCAATAAGTTCTCCCAATAGTGTCAGGTGAATCATGAATCTCGATCGGAAACTACATCCTTTGGGATACCATGGAGGCGAATCACATGTGTAATATATAACTCAGCAAGCTGGTCTAGAGTGAAAGATAAGCTTATCGGAATGAAGTGTGCTACCTTTGTCAGACGATCTATTATAACCCAGATACTATCTTTACTACCAATCGTCTGAGGTAAGCCAGTAATGAAATCCATGGAAATTCTTTCCCATTTCCATTCATGTATAGGAAGGGGTTGCAATAATCCCGGTGGCTTTTGGTGTGAAGCCTTTACTTGTTGGCATGTGAAACATGAATTCACAAACTCTACAACATCTTTCTTCATTCCTAGCCACCAGAAGTATGAATGAAGATCCTTATACATCTTCGTAATTCCTGGATGAATAGATAATCTAGAACAATGAGCTTCACGTAAAATGTCTTTCCTCAGTTCAGGTATGTCTGGTACACAAGCTCTGTGATGGTTATATAGTAACCCATCTTGTGTCTGGAATCCCTCTATCTCATTCTTCTCAAGTTGTTGTTTCAGGTCTTTAAGGACTAGATCATCCTCCTGCCCTTTCTTTATTTTATCCCAGATCTCTGGTTTGTATCAATGAGGAATAGTTATAGTATCAACACTACTATAAAATGGTTTCCATTCACTTAACCTTGATAGTAAACCCCAGAAGTGGATAGCACTCACTAACCCAGGTGAATAAGTTCTTCTACTAAGGGCATCTGCTACGACGTTCCCCTTACGAGAGTGGTAGGAGATAGTGCAATCATAATCTTTCAACAACTCTAGCCACCGTCTCTGTCTCATATTGAGCTCCTTTTGATCAAACATATATTTCAAGCTTTTATGATCGGTGAAGATTTCAAAAGTAATACCATACAGGTAGTGTCTCCATATCTTTAAAGCGAAAACTATGGCAGCTAATTCAAGGTCATGTGTTGGGTAGTTTTTCTCATGTGTTCTGAGCTGTTGTGATGCATACGCAACTACCTTACCATGTTGCATAAGAACCACCCCAAGTCCTTCTTTAGATGCGTCAGTGTACACTGTAAACCCTTCACTCCCGGAGGGTAGAGTAAGGATTGGTGTAGATGTTAGGCATTCTTTCAGTGTCTGAAAACTAGCTTCACATGTATCAGACCATAAGAATGGGACCTCCTTCTAAGTTAGTCTAGTCATTGGCAATGCTATTCGTGAAAAGACCTTCATGAATCTTCTATAATATCCAGCTAAACAAAAAAAACTGTATTTCTGTGACAGTCTTCGGGCGTTCCCAACTCATCACCGCACTGACCTTTGTAGGATCAACTGATATACCTTCCCCAGAAATAACATGGCCTAAGAAAGATACTTCAGATAGACAGAAGTCACATTTGTTATATTTAGCATACAATTTGTTCTTCTTTAGAGTTTCAAGTGCCTTCCTGAGATGATGTTCATGTAGATACTTATCCTTGGAGTAAATAAGCACATCATCAATAAATACTACTACAAATTGATCTAAGAAATCCTTGAATACTCTATTCATAAGATCAATGAAGGCTGCTGGGGCATTTGTTAGTCCAAAAGGCATAACTAAGGATTCATAATGCCCATATCTAGTTCGAAAAGTTGTCTTGGGAATATTTGTATCTTTAATTTTCAATTGATAGTATCAAGATCTTAAATCAATCTTGGAATACTCCGTTGAACCCTGTAACTGATCAAAGAGATCATCTATTCTTGGCAGTGGCTACTTATTCTTTATTGTCCTCTTGTTTAGTTGTCTATAGTCAATGCACAACCGCATTGATCCATCCTCCTTCCTAACAAATAAGACAGGTGCACCCCATGGTGAAGTACTAGGACGGATGAATCCTTTATCTAACAGTTCTTGCAACTGTACCTTTAACTCTCGTAACTCAGTTGGTGCCATCCTATATGGAGGGATAAAGATAGGATGAGTATCAGGTATGAGAGAGATTTCAAATTCAATCTCTCGCCCATGTGGAAATCCAGGTAGTTCCTCTGGAAATACATCAGGAAACTCGTACACTATCGGCACATCTTCTATCATTCTTTCTGACCCGGATGTTATGGATACAAAAGCTAAATAACCTTTGCACCCTTGCTCTAACAACTGTTGTGCCTTCAATGTAGAGATATATTTGATATTATCATTGGATGTCTTTCCAATGAACTGGAACTCTATCGAGTTTGGAAGGTGAAATGTTATTGTCTTCTGAAAACAGTCAAGACATGCATGATGCCTTTCTAGCCAATCCATCCATAGGATAAGATCAAAGTCTTCCATTTCTATCAGTAGTAGTGAAATAGGTAACTGTTGTCCCGCTATCACTACTATGCAATTATCCACGATTTCTCGGATTATAAATATTTGTCCTCCTGGTCCCTTGATCAGATAGGACTGTTGTACCTTTACTGGTATCTTACCCAAACTGGGTACTAACCGTTGAGCAATAAATGAATGTGAAGCACCAGAATCAAATAAAGCATGTACTGAAAAGCCATAAATAGTAACGGTACCTCGTACAACTGTGCCTGAGTGGTAGGCTTGTTCCTCAGTAATTGCATTTATTTGACCATTAGGAATAGGCAAGCTAGAACCCGTAATACTTTGTGGTGGTTGTTGTGTAGGAGACGCTCCTGGTGAGCCCCGACCTCTACCACGTCTTCCTCTGTGTATTGCTCCATTGCTCGAGGTGGATGTTATACTGTTAATTGGGGTTGATTTAAACCCTGAACCTCTCAACTATGGACAATCTTTCTTGATGTGGCCTCCTGATGATAGTAAAAACACACGCGTGCACTTGTTTGAGCTGAAGATCCAGCCACAGAGGTGCTAGCTCCTGCAGCTGAGTCACGAGGATATAGTGGAGGTCTAGAGAAACCCCTTCTTCCTGATAATTCCTAACCCAAGGTCTCTAGTGAGCATATATTGGAACCGACTGGATGATAGCGACGATGTCTACGATTATAATGTGCCTTGCTTTTGGATGGTCCACCATTAAAGTGGAAACTTCTTCTTTGACGGTTTTCATCCCTCTCCATCTCAATACGAGAGGCGATGTCCATTGCTTCATCTACGGTTGTGGCTCTAAAACCAGCAAGCTTTTCTTGTAGATCTCCCTGAAGACTGCTAACAAATTTGATAAGACACTCTTGTGGTGAAACTTCTAGAGCTGGTGAGTACCGTAGTAGCTCAGTAAAGTGGATATGATAATCTCGTACGGTCTTAGAACCCTGATTCAGAGAAGCCAACTCTCTCCTCTTTAATTCTTCTCAATGAGAGGGACAAAAGTGAGCTCGGAACCTCTCTTCAAAGATATCCCATGGAACAGGATCTGCTAGCTTCTTGGAAACTGCTCTCCACCATCGTCGTGCATAATCTGCTAGGGAGTAATCAGCAAAGTGCACCCAGGTGTCAACTTGTACATGAATTATCCTCAACATCCTAGTAACGTCATCGAGCCATAACTCAACCTCGGCAGGTGTCTCCACACCTTTGAATCGAGGAATTTTTCCCTTTCGGTAATTATCTAGTAATGTTTGGTGTCTAAGAAGGGCCTTCTCCATTGCTCCTTCAACCGGGGTAGGAGCAGACTCAGTTGAAGGATGATAATTAGATTCTTTCTCAGAAAGATGGACAAAACCTTCAATCCTGGCATCCGTAGGCTTAGATACCTCGGATCTCTCAGCCTGTGCGTTGAGCCTCTCCTGCAATGCCTATTACCTTTGCCCCATATCTTCGAGCATTGCCATCATAGCCGCTAATTGTCTAGACACGTCATGGTAAGCCATGATCCTGGGATGAGTCAAGGTCAAAGGTTGGTTCCTATACGTCTTAGCATGATGTACATAAGGGACAATGACTTGTGAATGTTACTGCAGTCAGTTATTAAGATCAAAGAATCATAATACAACCTTAGTTTTCTGTATACCGCTCATATTTGATAATTAATAAATAAATTACTGGAGTAACCTTGCTCTGATACCAATCTGTCGCGACCTCGTTTTCCCGGGCCGTCGGATCTTCCCATATCCGGATCTTGTTACTCAGCAATAATTTATTCAGCAATCACAACTAACATTCAGAAATAGACTGCAAATAAAATTAATCAGAAGAAAGTATTTCAACACTTTTCTATTCACAAAATAAAGTTCAGATGATACATTGTCCCACTATAACCATTTACATGTACATCAGCTTGAAAGGAAAATATACAAAGGATTACTTACTACCTTAAAGAGTAAAGCTAATGTGGCTGGCTGGATGCAATTTTTAAAGTCCTTGCGATGGCTCACCGATACCTGTTGGGTTTTCCATAAATTATAGGATGAAAATTAGCGAATGCTAAGTAACGAAGAAGAGAAAAGCAAACAAATTGGGTAATTTTTCAAAACTTGATATCACAAAAATTTCATTCCTTCTCATTAATTTAAGTCCTATTCCTTTCTATTCCACATCGGGGATTAGTCCAGGGGAACCTCACCATTATTAGACTCCGAAGCTGTGGACACTTCGAGATTGGAGATTGTGTTGATCTTGGTAAGCTTATGCCACCGCACGTCGCCTCAGCCAATCCTCCAATACTACCCCGATAATTTCCTTTTCTTTTATTAAACAGAGTCTCAAACCCTCAACCTGGAAAATCAAATGAGCACACCGTCCTCGAGGACTCGGTTGCTTAAAACCTTAGGCTAACATTTAATCATATAACCTAGCGGCTTTAAATACATATTATCGTTACCCAGCCGCTATTGAACCACCCGTGCCTCCACATGGCACGACCACATCTTCCGTCGTTCCAACCCGAATATATTGGCTCCCGGTACCACGCATTGCAAAACATTAAATTTGTGTGCACTTATCATAGTAGGGCAACCGTGTACCACCTAGGTAGGGAAATGCCAATACGGGTTCCTTCCGACAAACCTACAGGTTGCATACCCGACCTGTAGTTCTACTCCCAGTCATCCTCAACGTGACACACGATCCTTTTCAGGATCCAACTCAAGCCACATCAATTCCCATGATGTAATTCTTTCGTTAAATCTTCGATTTGTATAATTAGCAATATTTAGTATAGACTCACATATATATTATTAATAACCACATATACTCATATTTATGCTTATTTTAACTCCCAAATCCTAACTTTCAAAGCCACCGCATCAATTTGATGCTTAAACCCTATTTTAGTGGAAATCACAAAGTAACTTTTCAGACTTTTCATAAATGGCCAAAATTAGGGTTCTTAATAGTAAAGAAAATAAAATCAAGAATTTCAATAATCTCGTATGAAAAAGCAAAAGGAAGGATTTCGTTACCTACCTAGTTGAGCTCTCTCTCGTGTATGCAAGGCTTTATCATGTTTCATTTTTTAGAAAGGCTATTTTAAGGCTCCTGAAAAGATCGAAATTCATTTTCGTATCAAAAACGCTAAGAACGTGTCAAGAACGCGAAGAACGAACGAAGAACGTGAAGAACACGAAGAACACCAAGAACATATTTTCTCTTATAATTTCAGTAGAGTTTCCCCTTATATCGGGACATATTTCTCAGAAAATTTTGGCAGAGTTTCCCCTTATATCGGGACATATTTCTTGGAAAATTTCGGCAGAGTTTCCCCTTATATCGGGACATATTTCAAAATAAAAATGAAATGAGTTTCCTCTATAAAATCAATTGTGAGGAAAACAACAGCAAAACTGAAAGAATATACTCAAACAACAAGAGATGAAGAATCGGTAGACACCACACATCTTAGGTGAGTGAACGTGTGACGAATCACAGTGTCACTGACGTGCATAGCCGCCCGCACCTAAGTAGGGTATTACACAGATTTCTCCATCAAAATAATTATAAAAGCATAATAGAAAGAACAAAAACATAAATGATGGAGAATCAGTAAACACCATGCGTCTTAGGTGAGTGAACGTGTGACGAATCACAGGGTCACTGATGTTCATAGCCGCCCGCACCTAAGTAGGGTGTTACACATATTTCTCCTCGAACCATAACAGGAAAACGAATCGGAAAGAAAGATAAATAAAGAACAAAACTTGGAATAACAAGAGGATGAATTGAAAGCCTGGCTTACGAAGCAAACTAAGAGAGGATCATACCTTTCTCCTTCTCGTTCTCCCGGCAGCGCTCCTCCCTCACCTCCCACTCCTCCTCGCGACCTCTCGACCCTAGCACTTGGGGTGGTGGTGGAAGTGGAAGTCGTAGAGAATGAATGGGTGGGGGGTCTATTTATAGGCCCCGGAAAACCATTAACCGTGGTTAGAAAACCATGGTTTAAGACTTAACCATGGTTAGCAACCCATGGTTTTGGCCCATGGTTTTGGCCAAACCTATCCCAAACTTGGGGCTTACGTTAGAACATTCTAGAGGATTCTAGATTTGCTAGTGACGCTTAATTAACACTAATCGTTTTTAACTTTCACTAATCGCGATTTAACTTTCGCGGGCTTACGCTTATCTTTTGCTAACTATTGATTAGTGTTTATTAATGATCATTAGTGGTTTTCAATCCATCATTAGTTTCTTTAATCATGTTTAATTAGTCCTAATGATAGTCATTATGGTTTAATGACATCATAGCCTTCCTTGCTTCTCTTTCTTCCGAAAATCATAACAATTCGAAACAAAGTCCGATTCATACGAAACAAATTTCGTTGGTTTTCTCTTGACGAACCGGATCTTATTACATAGGATCCGAGATATGCCAAGTTCAAGGCTTTACACGTATAGTGCTTCCTCACAATCTTCGTGAAATATACTAACAGAATTGAGGTTTCCTAGAAAAATAAATATAATGCATGAACATGAAATCACACATAAAATAGGAATGTCTATTAGAGAGTGATAGAATAATTTAATTCACTAAATGAAAATCGATCTAGTGTGTATAATTAAGCGTAGTGTGGTCATTATGCTACGAGCACGAAAAATCCTAGTAGCTCCAATAGCGGCGGTGCAAACCTAGCACTATGAACCACTCAAGTGAGGCCCCTTCCTTACCGGAAAGTGCAATAGGCCCGACACACCACAGAAAAAGTCCAATCTCTTTACACATGCAATAACCCAATCAGTAACCACTATGAATAACTACTTACAAAATAAGACGAACTCTCTCTCTGCAAGAATAATTTCTTCATCCGTATAGTCACTTTAAGTTGAGTCGGCTTCTAAGAAAGCTGCTCCAAGTCCATCAAGTACCTCGCATGAAAATGAAAGATAAAAAATTAGAGAGATGTTCAAATAAAAATATAAATAATAAAAAAATTTTGAGAAAAAAATAAATAAATACAAGAAAAGCAGGGGTCATACTACTCAGGGGTGGAAATCCTAATATCAAGATTTTCTAAAATACTAAGTTGTCGCTCCTCAACAACAGTGCAATCTGAAGAACCACGAAATGCCCTAGTTAATTTGGAGGAATTAACGTTGATTTGTTCATTACAGTCGGGAAATTTAGGATTAATCAAAACAACCACATATTTAATATGTCAATTAAGGAAAACTGTCAATTTAATTTTTTACTTAGGAAGTCCAAGGTCAAACATAGGGAGGCAACTGTCTCCTTAGGTTGATTTACAATCAATCTATATGTTAGGTCTTCAAAGAAGTACTTTTTTATATTTTTTATGCAAATAATAAATGAAATGCAATTATGGTAAAGTTTGGGGTATAAAATGCAATTAACGATCAACTTAAGTCAAAAAATCATCAAATTTGGCCAGAATATGAAATATGATGCAATGAGTCTACTATATTTTTTAGAATTTTTGGATGAACAAAGATTTAATTAAGAATTAAATAGTGTGAACTTGGTCATTTTGAGTTAATTAATTTTAATAAATACGAAACATCAATATTTTCCATAATTGTTTTTATCTTAGATAGGTCTATGTGAGAGATATCCGGAACATTTTTTAATTCCTAAAACTATTAAGTATGTAATGAAATAAAAATGGTTTTTTAGAATCACCATTACATTTATTGTGACCTCATATGCATGCAAATGTAATAAATTTGGGCATAATGTAAATCACAATTATTTCTACAAATCCATTAATTTTCGACATTTTTTCGAGTAATGGTTAATTATTTATGAGTTTCTGAGTATCAACTGGGAAAATATGAAAATTTCTGCAATAATAATAATATTAATTAACCAAAGAGCATGATTCTCGGTGGACATCCTTGTATTGTGCATGAAGATCCTTGAATGTGTGATCAATACCCCATCATTTTCGGATGACCTTTCTTGGCCACAAACAAGGTTGTGTACAATCATATTAGCAGAAAGCTATACTTTCACATTGATGGCAAGAGTATACAAATAGAAACGAGTGAGGAATTGAGATACAAGTTTTCAACTTGCTTCGAGCAGAGTTCAGAGAAGATGACAAATTCAGAGCTAAACGTCCACCATGAGTGTGATTTTCTGATTACAAATGATGAAGCCATTTGGACTGACCAAATTTCATGATCTCTTGTCATACCTTTAGAGTCTATGGAGTTACAAGTGCGAACAGATGAGAGTTCAAAGAGTGAAGTCATGACACATGATACCTTAGAGGCTAATGATTGTGTTTTGGTTAGCGAAGAAGAGTATATATCTTGTGATTCCGATTCCGATTGCTTGGGATGAGAAAATGATTTTGATTTACAAGACTTTGATTATTATTTACCATGTCTGATGTCCACAGAGCCCATAACTAGGACGAATATTGAGGCAGTATAGTTGATAGACACACCAGCAGGGTCGTATTCATCAGATTCATTAAATTAGCAAGAGTTCTCTCATGCAGATTTGGTAGCCTTCACTCAGAATTTTCAAAAGCCAGATCTACCAGCTCCCACATGCCAGGAACTGAAGACCTTGTCGTATAGCATGAAGTATAGATTCTCTGGGGATGAGCATAAATGTTCCCATTCATTATCCCAATGAATTTGACTAATGATCAAGAATCTTGTTTGATGGAGGTTCTTGAAAGAAATCTCAAGGCAATCAGATGGATTGTAGATGATCTCCAGGGGATAAGTCTAGCCCTGTGCTCTCACTACATACATCCCGAAGATGGCACCAAGCCATCTTGTGAGTTTCAGCATAGGCTGAACCCGAGTTTTTGAGATGCAATCATGAAGGAAATATCTAAGTGTTGGAGCACCAATTTTATCTAACCCATCTAATACTCCAAATGGGTTAGTCCGTTACATGTGGTGCCCAAAAAGATCGGTATCACTACAGTTGTCAATGAGTTCGGAGAGGAGATAGCTACCCGAGTACCCACTTCTTGAAGGTTCTATTTGGACTACAAGCAATTGAATCAGGCCACCAAAAAGGTTCACTTCCCACTTCCATTGATTGATCATATCATCAAAAGATTAGCAGGGAAGAGTCATAACTACTTTATTGACAGGTACTCTGCATACAATCAGGTAGCCATAGTGCCTAAAGACCATGAAATAATGGCATTACTCTGTCCGTTTGGAACTTATGCTTTTAGATGAATGTCCTTTGGATTATGTAATGCACTGGCTACATTTCAAAGGTGAATGTTTTCCCTCTTCTCGGAAATGTTGCGTGACTGTATAGAGGTCTTCATGGATGACTTCTCAATCCACGAAGATGGGTTTGATGCCTATCTTGCTTTCCTAGACTGAGTGCTTCAACGCTTTATTAAGGTCTACCTTGCCTTATCTTGGGAGAAGAGTCATTTCATGATGACTCATGGGACGGTCCTTGGTCACATCATCTCTAACAAAGGCATGGAGGTTGATCAAGACAATATGGATATCATTAAGAAGCTCACCCCACCATTCAATTAGAGACAATTGCGATATTTGTTAGGGTATATTAGTTTCTATCGACGGTTCATATAGGACTCCATTCATATTGCCCGATTGTTAACTTATTTTCTCATGAAAGACACTGAGTTTCATGTACATGATAAGTGTCTTTCCTCTTTTGAGACTCCCAAGAACTTTGCTGTGCAGGCTCATGTCCTTCAGCCACCCGATTGGTCTCTCCCATTCGATATCATGATGGATGCTTTCAATTTTGCCGTAGGGGATGTGCTTGGACAGACGAGGGATAATGTGCCATTTTCCACACACTATGCTAGCCGGAATTTGGATGCCACTTAGGTGAGCTACACGATGACTGAGAAGGAGATGCTAGTCATAGTATTTGCTATGGATAAGTTTTGATCTTATATTCTAAGATCTAAAGTGACTACTTATTCAAATCACACTGCCATCTGATATTTAATGGCCAAGAAGGATGCCAAAGACGGATTGACTAGATGGATCTTTCTACTCCAGGAGTTGGATATTGAGATTAATGACAAACATGAAGTCAAAATGGAGTAGTGGATCATCTCTCCCGATTAGAGAATCCTGAGCATTATGATATTACCACACATATCACTAAGGCATTCCCAAATGAGGCGATTCTTGATAGCACAACACTGCCATGGTACACTAATGTTGTGAACTATCTTGTTGCTAAGAATGTTTCTTAAGATTGGCCTAGGCAGGGACTTGATACCTTCTGTGTGAAGCCCAAGTCGTATCATTGGGAGGATCCCTCCCTTTACCATCAAAGGGGGATAGTGTTCGGCATCAATGTAATCCTCAAGAAGAGAACCATAGTGTCCTCACCTATTGCCACAAGCTTGAGGCAGGGCATCACTATGAGAGAGGGATAATACATAAGATTCTTTAATCTGACCATTGGTGGCCTACCCTTTTTAATAATTCCAATGAATTCACGAAGAGGTGTACATGTTGTCAGAGGACGGGGACTTGTGGACTGAGAGATATAATGTGCATACAACCCATTCACCTCTGTGAGGTTTTTAATGCAAGTGGCATAGATTGTTAGTTCATTCCCAAAGAGTCAAGAATTGAGTACAATTTGTTGGTTGTGGTTTATGTGAGTTGTTGGTTGAGGCAGTCCTCGCCCGAACCATAGATGTAAAGACTTCTTGCAAATTTTTAAGGAAGAATATCAATTCACAGTTTAGGGTACCTAGAGTCTTGATTTCAAATAGGAGGACTCATTTTATCAATGACAAGGTAAATGCCCTTGCTATGAGCTCAGTAAAGACCATATCATTGACAGACGAATGGTGTTGCTGAGGTTTCAAACATGGATATTAATACTATTATGCAGAAGGTTGTCTGCCCAAACCGAAAGGATTGGTCTCAGTTTTGGACTCGGTCTTGTGGGCTTATATGACCTCCTTCAAGACACCTTTGGGAACATTTCCTTTCCAACTTGTTTATGGTTAGGCATGTCACTTACCTATGCAGATCAAGCAAAAGTCACTATGGGTATTCATTGAAATATTACTGGATCTTGAGAGTATAGGATATTAGAGGAGTGCATAATTGATATCCATGGAGGAGTTGAGAGATACAACCTTCTCATGTAGCCTACAATATAAGGACAAAGTGAATATATGGTATGTTTCTCACATAAACCATAAGCAGTTTGGGCCCAACCAGAGAGTTAGTCTATTTGATGCAAGGTAATATACGTACATTCTATTCCTCGAGTTTTGCCATTGTGTACAATCTTATACACTTGGGATTACATGATCCTAATTATAGGGGGAATCACTAACTTCTATTCATTTTGATATTTAATTCCTTTGAGTTGTTTTGGTAGAATTATTTTCCATTCTCTATATTCAACACAGGTTATGTTTACCTTCATCAGTCTCTGATAACTCTGAGGACATCGCTCAAGCCAAGTATAGGGGGTTGTCGTATATATTGTATATACACTTTAGCCATAACTCTACTTTGTGTGTGTTAATAACATGTCTATTATTCATAAAATAGGAATAAAAATGTTTTCAGAAATGCATTGTAAAAAATGCTTATAAAAATTTTTGAAAATTTATTTTTGTACAGATTTTGTAAAAGTGTCTTGTTTGCAAAAATAAATGTAAATTATTTTTTTCTAATATCTAGGTATACTGTACCAATATTTTGAAAATTGTGTGAAAATAAAATGTTTGCAAAAATAATTTGTAAATTTGTTTGTAAATTTGTAAAAATAGTTTTGAAAAATATCACAAAATTGTTTACAAACTATTTTACCACACGTGGGAAATACCTTATGGAAACCAGTTGTATATATGTGTACATTAAAAACCATAATCTACTCCTAAAATTATTTGTACATAAACACCATTAATAAAGCTTGATAAAGATCCATTTGTATATAAAAATTGTAACGCACACACTTTGTAAACATGCATTCTTCTTTGTGAAAACTATACTTTCTTTTACCTTTTCAAAATACCTAACAACTTGAAAAATAAAATATTTCCTTAAAAAATTGCATGATTTGAAAAATTCCCACGAAAAAGAATTTTGCAAATATTTGCATTCTTCAGCATCATTGTTGACATTTAAGCTAGTCTAGAATAAAATTAAAGACTGGAGCTTGGTTAAGACCTTAATTCACTTAACTTCATAGGAAACATATAGGATTTGGGATTAAGACTTTTCAGGTCCATGGTGAGTTAATTCTTTGAGTACACTAGGCTATGTTAAAACATGATCTTTATTAGGCTAGGTATAACATTTAACAATGCATGCATGACTCTCAGCGATAATGGCTTGACTTGGAAACACACCTTGCACGTTGCTCGACACGGATGAGGTGGTGAGGAACCATAATACTCTGCCTTGGAGTAGAATACGAGGGTAGTACAACTGGTAGGAACCTCCCGTCCTCCTTTAGGGAGGCATGTGCACCTCAACATGGTCTAGTAGCATAGAGGTCTAAAGACATGATGTTATGGGTTGCAATAAAGATTCAAAAGAGGGATAGTCTACTTGATCAATTAGAAAAACTCCTTATGTACATGCTGCACCATGTAGATGTGTTCTATATATGTCAAAAAAGTGTAAAAATACAAAAAACATCAAAAAAGGGGGGGCGACTGATTGAAAATAAAATGCCTACTGAATTGTATATAGTTGAATAATCAAAGCTTATGTATTCCACTATCTCATCTCATGGAAGCTTGCAGCTGGAGACTTAGATACGCTGGTTAAACTCCAAGGGATGCGTAGCAAGACCAGCCACGATCCATTCTCTCGTTTTCCCATGTTCTTGATCTGGTTGTACTTGAACTTAGATGGGAATACCCCGCTCCTCGAGGAAAGAGTTGCTAGACTGGTTGATTAGAGTTACCTTGTTGAGGGAGGTTGTTTCCTCACCATTTTTGAGGTGGGGAGCTACATATCACTTGCACTTTAAAAGAAAAGATTCATAGTCATTAGAGTTTGTGTATGTAGACTTGTTCTGACGTGGTTGTTAAGGAGAACTGACCATAGAATTGTGGAGCTTGCATGATGTTAAGTCGTAAACCCGTTTCCCAATAAGGTTCTACCAAATTAATAATCCAAAGGTTTGACTGAGCCATATACTCCAAATTTATGAAGATAAGTTTAATAATCAACTTTGATTCTTCATTTTTCATTTCTTTTCTTTTTGTTTCACATTTTTCAAATAAGTGTTTGCTAAGGGTCTAGCAAAGGAAAAATATAGGAGGAAGATGAATCTACGATTCTCATTCCTTATTCTTTTATTATAGCAATATCTTTTAGCAAAAACACTTGTGAATATGTGTAAATGCAATAAATTACCGTTGTACATACTATTGCTAATAATGAATAACTAACGCCTTTTTCCAAAAATAAAAAAATAAAAAGTAAAGGAAAAAGTAAAAAAAGGATGTAATTATGTAATAAATACAGACTGCCCAAACCTTGAGAGGCCAATCATTAACCTGATAGATAGGGAATAAAGTAGGGGGAGATAGGGTCCTCGTATAATTCATCACTATGCATTATATGTATATATCATTCCTATATTTTCTTCATCAATAAAAAAACCTCAATGCAAATTATTTCTCAATAAAATGTAGATAAAAATGTTTTGTAAATGACAAAAAAATTTGTAAAATCAATTATTTTACGTATTGCAAATAATAGCACTCATAAAACCCACAAAATAAAAACTTAATAGATCAATTCAGTCTCCATATGAACTTGAATTCTTCCAAAATCCCATTTATTGGACTCCAAATTAAATTCTCTTCCAAATGATGGTGGTTTCATAAATTTTGGAGATATAGTGTGAAAAGTGGATTTTTGTGTGCATCGTACAACCACATAGTACCTATACAAGTAAATCCATTTATTTATTTATTTTAATTCATAATTTGTGCATATTATATTTTAAACAATCGTACATACTCTAAAAAATAAAATAAAACTATAAAACAAAAAATAAATTAAAAATAAAAGCCAGAATTCATTATATACGAAACTCACTTTTGTAGTTTGTATATATATCCTATTTCTTTAGTGCTTTTATTTAATTTGGAAAATCTAATAAAAATTATTTCATACTCTAAATTCTTTTTTATATAAATAAGATCTAAAATAAGTTATATTTATGCAAAATAGTAAAATAAAAATAGAAGAATAAAATAAATATGTATGCTACACCTGTGTATGATACCATATATTATATATATGATTTCATATAAGTAATTAAAAATTATATAAAAATAGTTTGAAAATTAACAAACATTTTTTATTTCATTCATTTAAAAAACATTTACTATTTTATTTCTAAATTAATTCACATATTATCCATATTTTGTCGTGTAGCGTAATTTGTCACCTTTTTACACAACTTCCTACTGGTCCACTAGGGATCGTTGACTTCGGTCAATAGGTCCCACCCTTCATCTTTTTCGCAGGTTGGGTTCATCACTACCTTTGCCCAATTCTTACAACTCGACCTGATCGACTTTGCCCTTGGTCCATCGATCCGATTGAGCATCACAAAACCTAATAGACCTAATCTTTACCCGAACATCTTACTCATGATCCACGCCTCAGTTTGTGCGCTTTTCATCGAACCTGAAATGCCTATAAATTTGCCCTTTACTTGTTCCATTCCTATCATCTTTTGCTGCTCGACCACCTTTGTTGCACCCAGATCCTTTCCTAGAGTGACCATAGTGTGATAGAGCTTGCAAGGAGGGCTTGGACACGAGCAAGTCCTAGGTCCAGTGGCATCTCTGACGTGTTCTGTCGCAAGGAGCTCATCCTAGAGCTACGCTGCTCCATCAAGGCTATGACCCAAGAGAACCTTCGTCACCTCCTTAGGTGACATTACACTTGAAGGATTCATTCACAAATAAAGGTTGCTCATTTTAAACATGATTCTTTCATCCTTAGCAGAGCACCGACATTCATCTCTTTCACCTGATCGACCATCCACTTCGACTAGATACACATCTTACACACTTCGTATTTCACTTCACCATCTAGATCCACACCCCAATCATTAACCCAACCACAGGGTTGTGACAAATCTCAAGCCTATTCCTTGACTCGATGCAGGACTTGTACCCTCCTTGTCCCTCTTTGTTAATTTGGTACTTTAACCATTTGTCAAAGTTCTTTCTCTGAGTAGGCCAACTTATGCAGGACCAGGATAGAAGACATCCTACCGAGGAGGTCATTTTGCACTTGCAATTTAGTCCAGGAAGCTCTAGGAACCCTTAGCCTCTCTAGGACTCATCTCAACTTCCTAAAACCTATTGAGCATCCCAGTAGCTGCAGACAACCACTAGTGACATGTTCCTTATCTGAAAATCCTTAATGGTATCCAGAAGCCCGTGTAATTATCGTCCCAAACTCACAGGAGGTGAGTTCTTCCCTTTCTTTCCAATTCCTCTCCGACCGTTAGACTAGGGGGTCTCCTAGTTCTAATCTCGTGCATCCCTTTTTGGAGACCCCCCTTATCATCATATCATCTGGAGTATTAAATCTCAGCCACCCATCACCGAAGCAGTTCAGTAAATCATGACCGCTCCTTATAAGTGTATCTCCCCCAGCCGTTCATTTCTACTGTGCCAGAGCTATCAAATCTAAGCAGTGCCACGTGTTGTCCCCACCGAGAAGGTATATTTCATTCAAACCTTGCCCGTCATAGCATTCCATTTTAATATAGTAACTAAATAGACAGTTAAAACGTTTTGCATTAAGGATCTTGTGTTTTCTTTATTGGCACTTTAGTCCAATCGAGACGCAGACACATACAGCTTCACGAGTTGTTTGGGCTATTTGAAGTATCTAGCTCATGTTTTGAACTCATTATTTAAAGAATGGAATGTTTTAATTAATTGCATATATACCCATGTGCGTCTAGTCATGTCAGTGTACATGTGTTTATAGAACTTTTTGCATGATGCACCTTTGAGCTTTTATCGTTGGTTATCATTTGGCTTTGAAACTTAATGTAATTAAACGTAGGTGCCTACTTAATAGATTTTAACTATTTCATTTTGCAATAAATATTAACTTGTTTAAAAAATATTCCATAAAATCGCATTAGCTTCCTACTTTGTTATGTTTACATGCAAAACTTTTGGTATGAAAATTAATTAGTTTGAGTATTATAAAAATTCAAAATTAATAAATAAATTTCATGTTTAACTTATAAAGTCATAACAATTTAAAAAATCCCTCAAAAATTCCATACAAAAATTTGTAGTTGTCTTTTATCATATTTTAGCTTCTTCATAATTTTTGTTGAAACATACCTTACAAAAACCTAAAAAAATGCAAAATACTTGCAAACTTATAAAAATCATATAAAATCAACAAAAAAAATAAAAAATTGCATTTGTTATAAAATTTTCACATTTTTTTATAAAAATGGCTTCCTTATGTTTTGTGCATTTCAACTAATTTAAAATTGGAAAATACACATGGTTATGCACTACTTGATTATATTATCATTGTTTGAGTTTTAGAAAATTATAAAAGCATTTGAAAATTCCACGAAAATTTTCAAAAACACTACAAAAGATATAAAACCAAAAAATATTTTTACTTAATTTTTTTGAGTATTTTTGACATATTTTTAAAATACAAAAATAAAACATGTGTATTTTAGCTTTATTTGCCTTTTTTGAAAAATTAAAATTTTGTAAAATAAAAAACCACTAAGAAGTCAAATAAAAATCCTTAGATTATCGAATCGAGTACTTAGTTTTTCATTGTGCCCCTTGAGTTCGACCCTATTCACTACACAAAAATAACAAAGTCGCTCATATTCACTATTTGATTCGTTAGTTGTTTGAATAATTTTCTTGTTGATCACGAATTTGATTGGAGTGATAATGACACGTAATTAATCACTTAACTTGAATCAGATTACCTGTTCATTAGTGTACTAATGTTAACTGTGATTATTAGAGGTTCCTTCTTGGAAAGGAACTCCTGGGTTTCCATGAAATCCGTGAAATGATTTTTTTTCTCTAAACTCAGCAAGAAAATCACATTCCACAACTTATTCTACAACTATCTCTCTCTCAACTACTACTTGTGGAGGTGATGATGACTTTGTTAGCAATGTGAGCCCCGAGCGAACCATTCCTACAATAAATGTTATTGTAATAAATTCTTTATCGGTAAAAGTTATTTATTATTTTCACTCCCTTTCTGAGATTGAATGAATGAATGCACTATAAGGTCCCTCTGTACAATAAGGGTTGTGTCCCATGGCCAACTTGATGATCATAGAGTTGTTGATTCATTGAATGAATCAAAGAGGTTGATGCTTGGATGAATATTTAAGGAGTTAGATAGATGACTAATTAAGCATCGTCAAATGATTGTTAAGTGATGATCTCCAGCCTGAGTAGGAGATGGCAATCCTTTCCCAAATGGTTGATATCTGACTGACCTCTTGATGCAGGTCCTCTGCATGGGAATAGTGGTTCAGAGGTGTCATATTAGTTGAGTCAATGGGTTGACTTAACGAGATCGAGATAACCAAAGACGTATATTGAATGCTGCAACAGCATAGGCATGCATCCTCTGACCGGAAACAGATGTATTGCTATATGTCTGAGTATGTACATTTGGCAGACCAATAACCAAGGTCTATACACCGGTGAGCTGGTATGCATGTAAGGACATATGAGTAATACGATCTCTCAAAGGGATCATACAGGTTCACTTATGAACCGGGAGACATGAGCTCACTCATGAGGTATTGGGACTGATCAAATTCCATGCATGGTCGTCATGCTTTGGAAGCATGACATGAATTTTAAGGTAAGATATATGCTTTGGGAAAGCATATGATATATACCAATTCCCAATGACCAAGATTGAGAAACTTAATGATCAAACCATGAAGATGACAGAGTAAAAGTGATCTTTATCTTCAGAATGATCATAGGTCTTCTAGTACGCAGGATGTACAGGTATTGGGAATACATGAGGGTGATGTGATCATAAACAACTGTATAACCATGACCCTTCCATTCCGAGGGAGTGATGAAACCGGTTTGGATTTTAGTGACTCCTCTCATTGGAGAAGTAACCTAATCTTAGTCCATGTATTGGACATTGATCTGAATAAGATTCAGATGCAATGAGAAGATTAGGTTTGCGGTCTTGATTCGATCAAGCATCAGTGGGAGGTCCATGGGATCTGGATTTGAGATATGATCTCAACATCCAAGTCACTATACGTGGAACAATACAATTACCCTGTCCTTATCTCTTAGTATATGCGGAGAAATCGCATTATTCTTGAAAGGTTTCAAGAATAATTCCATAGGTCTAAGCATTGAAGAAATAATGATTAAATGTGATTTAATCATCTAGATGTGTGTAGAAATTGTCTAATATAATTAAATGTGATTTAATTATTATGGATAAGAATAATGTGGATAGTGAAGGATATGGTTCGATCCTTAAATGCATCACGGAAGCATGAGCGTCGTTTCGAATACGACGAAGAATGACTAGTCACACTAGTTGTTCTATACAACGGAAATTAAAAAAAATGCGACGAAACCACATGATCCAAAAACACTTCTCGAATCGTTTCATCTAAACCACAAACAAGTAATAGGATTACCTCCTGAAGCGTGGTTGTGATCGAGTCTCTAAACAAAGAGACCTCCTGTCTCAAGTCCGATCTGACGGAGGAGATGCATGCGAGCGCGGGGATGAACCGCGTGCTTCTCGCAATCCATGTTGATGATCCAAGCGACGGATCTCCTGATCACGACACACGAGATCCGACGTCTTCTTCACAAGCGAGGCGCACCGAAGGAGACGAAGATCCACAAGCGAACGATCGGGCAACAAAACGACGACACTGCGGCGATGGAGAAACCTCTCTAGGGCATCCATGGTGGACGACCACGAGAGGGAGAGAGATGGCTGACATGTAGAGAGAAAGAGAGAGAGATGTGCTTCTCAAGCATTGTGTAAAGAAGAGCAATGGGGTGCCTCTCCTTTTGTAATGTTTTGGGATCCATGGATCTCAATCCATGGGACAACACAAATCCAATGGTTCTCATTGATTGTGTTTCATTCAATAGCTAAGATTTATATTTGTAAAAACCAACAAAAATTAATTTAATAAATAACAAATATATATAGAATATAATTTGATATATTCCAAATCAATCTCAATTAGAGAAATAGGAAAGGAGGCAAGCCTCCTTCCATAAGGAGGGTGGATGGCTACCACATTCCTTATGGGAATTGTGGCCGTCCACTCTTCCTGTATGGAAGGTGGATGCCTCTCCTATTATATGAGATTTTCAACAACTTTTGTTGTAAATTATTTCACAAAAATTAAATCCAATTTATATTGTGAACATTGCAATCATGCCATTGGAAATTTGTGAATCACATTCACAACCCGAAATAAAATGTAAATTACATTTTCAATTTAATGTCCAATGTGAATCCAATTCACATCAACATTTAATTAACAAATGTAAATTACAAATAGCTCTCTCTTATATATTATAAATCACATTTATAATATATATGACTAATCTGGATATTACTATCCACATTATTCATATCCACGATAATTAAATCATATTTAATCATCTTGGATCTCTATTCTCATGTGCCCAAATAATATGAATCACATTCACATTATTCACATCTTTGATAATTAAATCTGATTCAATTATCTTAGATAACTCTCTTCATAATATGAATCAAATTCATATTACTCATGATAATTAAATCATACTCAATTATCCATTTTTCTCAATGATGGGATATATTTATCAACAATAAAATTGTCCATGAACTCTTTCATGGACAATGCGCTTTCTTCGCGAATACTTGGAGATAATGACATGGCGATTGTATTGTTCCATGTATAGTGACATGGATATTAAGATCACATCTCAAATCCAGACAGCGGGCCTCCCATAGATGCTTGATTAAATCAAGACCGCAAATCTAATCTTCTCATTGTATCTGAATCACATTCATATCATTGTGCAACATTTGGACCAAGATCAGATTATATCTCTACTGAGAGGAGTCACTAAAATCCAGACCCGTTTCATCACTCCCCCAGCCGTTCATTTCTACTGTGCCAGAGCTATCAAATCTAAGCAGTGCCACGTGTTGTCCCCACCGAGAAGGTATATTTCATTCAAACCTTGCCCGTCATAGCATTCCATTTTAATATAGTAACTGAATAGACAGTTAAAACTTTTTGCATTAAGGATCTTGTGTTTTCTTTATTTGCACTTTAGTCCAATCGAGACGCAGACACATACAGCTTCACGAGTTGTTTGGGCTATTTGAAGTATCTAGCTCATGTTTTGAACTCATTATTTAAAGAATGGAATGTTTTAATTAATTGCATATATATATACCCATGTGTGTCTAGTCATGTCAGTGTACATGTGTTTATTGAACTTTTTGCACGATGCACCTTTGAGCTTTTATCGTTGGTTATCATTTGGCTTTGAAACTTAATGTAATTAAACGTAGGTACCTACTTAATAGATTTTAACTATTTCATTTTATTAATTGCAATAAATATTAACTTGTTTACAAAATATTCCATAAAATAGCATTAGCTTCCTACTTTGTTATGTTTACATGCAAAACTTTTGGTATGAAAATTAATTAGTTTGAGTATTATAAAAATTCAAAATTAATAAATAAATTTCATGTTTAACTTATAAAGTCATAACAATTTAAAAAATCCTTCAAAAATTCCATAAAAAAATTTGTAGTTGTTTTTTTATCATATTTTAGCTTCTTTAAAATTTTTGTTGAAACATACCTTACAAAAACCTAAAAAAATGCAAAATACTTGCAAACTTATAAAAATCATATAAAATCAACAAAAAAAATAAAAATTGCATTATTAGAAATTGTTCACATTTTTTTTATAAAAATGGCTTCCTTATGTTTTGTGCATTTCAACTAATTTAAGATTGGAAAATACACATGGTTATGCACTACTTGATTATATTATCATTGTTTGAGTTTTAGAAAATTATAAAAGCATTTGAAAATTCCACGAAAATTTTCAAAAACACTACAAAAGATATAAAACCAAAAAATATTTTTACTTAATTTTTTTGAGTATTTTTGACATATTTTAAAAATACAAAAATAAAACATGTGTATTTTAGCTTTATTTGCCTTTTTTGAAAAATTAAAATTTTGAAAAATAAAAAACCACTAAGAAGTCAAATAAAAATCCTTAGATTATCGAATCGAGTACTTAGTTTTTAATTGTGCTCCTTGAGTTCGACCCTGTTCACTACACAAAAATAACAAAGTCGCTCATATTCACTATTTGATTCGTTAGTTGTTTGAATAATTTTCTTGTTGATCACGAATTTGATTGGAGTGACAATGACACGTAATTAATCACTTAACTTGAATCAGATTACCTGTTCATTAGTGTACTAATGTTAACTGTGGTTATTAGAGGTTCCTTCTTGGAAAGGAACTCCTGGGTTTCCACGAAATCCGTGAAATGATTTTTTTCTCTAAACTCAGCAAGAAAATCATATTCCACAACTTATTCTACAACCATCTCTCTCTCAACTACTACTTGTGGAGGTGATGATGACTTTGTTAGCAATGTGAGCCCCGAGCGAACCATTCCTATAATAAATGTTATTGTAATAAATGATTTATCGGTAAAAGTTATTTATTATTTTCACTCCCTTTCTGAGATTGAATGAATGAATGCACTATAACGTTCCTCTGTACAATAAGCGTTATGTCCCATGGCCAACTTGATGATCATAGAGTTGTTTTATCATTGAATGAATCAAAGAGGTTGATGCTTGGATGAATATCTAAGGAGTTAGATAGAGGACTCATTAAGCATCGCCAAATGATTGTTAAGTGATGATCTCCAGCATGAGTAGGAGATGGCAATCCTTTCCCAAATGGCTGATATCTGACTGACCTCTTGATGCAGGTCCTCTGCATGGGAATAGTGGTTCAGAGGTGTCATATTAGTTGAATCAATGGGTTGACTTAATGAGATCGAGATAACCAAAGATGTATATTGAATGCTGTCACATCATAGGCATGCGTCCTCTGACCGGAGACAGATGTATTGCTATATGTCGGAGTATGTACATTTGGCAGACCAATAACCAAGGTTTATACATCGGTGAGCTGGTGTGCATGTAAGGACATATGAGTAATACGATCTCTCAAAGGGATCATACAGGTTCACTTATGAACCGGGAGACATGAGCTCACTCATGAGGTATTGAGACTGATCAAATTCCATGCATGTTCGTCATGCTTTGGAAGCATGACATGAATTTGAAGGTAAGATATATGCTTTGGGAAAACATATGATATATACCAATTCCCAATGACCAATATTGAGAAACTTAATGATCAAACCATGAAGATGATAGTGTAAAAGTGATCTTTATCTTCAGAATGATCATTGGTCTTCTAGTACGCAGGATGTACAGGTATTGGGAATACATGAGGGTGATGTGATCATAAACGATTGTATAACCATGACCCTTCCATTCCGAGGGAGTGATGAAACAGGTTTGGATTTTAGTGACTCCTCATTGGAGAAGTAACCTAATCTTAGTCCATGTATTGGACATTTATCTGAATAAGATTCAGATGCAATGAGAAGATTAGGTCTGCGGTCTTGATTCGATCAAGCATCTGTGGGAGGTCCATGGGATCTGGATTTGAGATATGATCTCAACATCCAAGTCACTATACGTGGAACAATACAATCGCCCTGTCCTTATCTCCAAGTATCTGCACAGAAATCGCATTATTCTTGAAAGGTTTCAAGAATAATTCCATAGATCTAAGCATTGAAGAAATAATGATTAAATGTGATTTAATCATCTAGATGTGTGTAGAAATTGTCTAATATAATTAAATGTGATTTAATTATTATGGATAAGAATAATGTGGATAGTGAAGGATATGGTTTGATCCTTAAATGCATCACGGAAGCATGAGCGTCGTATCGAATACGACGAAGAATGACTAGTCACACTAGTTGTTCTATGCAGCGGAAATTTTAAAAAAAATATGCGACGAAACCACATGATCCAAAAACACTTCTCGAATTGTTTCATCTAAACGACAAACAAGTAATAGGATTTCCTCCTAAAGCGTGGTTGTGATTGAGTCTCTAAACAAAGAGACCTCCTGTCTCAAGTTCGATCCGACGGAGGAGACGCTTGCGACCGCGGGGATGAACCGCGTGCTTCTCGCAATCCATGTTGATGATCCAAGCGGCGGATCTCCTGATCACGACACACGAGATCCGACGTCTTCTTCACAAGCGAGGCGCACCGAAGGAGATGAAGATCCACAAGCGAACGATCGGGCAACAAAACGACGACACTGCGGCGATGGAGAAACCTCTCTAGGGCATCCATGGTGGACGACCATGAGAGGGAGAGAGAGGGCTGACATGTAGAGAGAAAGAGAGAGATATGTGCTTCTCAAGCATTGTGTAAAGAAGAGCAATGGGGTGCCTCTCCTTTTGTAATGTTTTGGGATCCATGGATCTCAATCCATGGGACAACACAAATCCAATGGTTCTCATTGATTGTGTTTCTTTCAATAGCTAAGATTTATATTTGTAAAAACCAACGAAAATTAATTTAATAAAAAACAAATATATATAGAATATAATTTGATTTATTCCAAATCAATCTCAATTAGAGAAATAGGAAAGGAGGCAAGCCTCCTTCCATAAGGAGGGTGGATGGCTACCACATTCCTTATAGGAATTGTGGCCGTCCACTCTTCCTGTATGGAAGGTGGATGCCTCTCCTATTATATGAGATTGAATTATCTCATAATTCTCTCTAATATCTTCAACAACTTTTGTTGTAAATTATTTCACAAAAATTAAATCCAATTTATTTTGTGAACATTGCAATCATGTCATTGGAAATTTGTGAATCACATTCACAACCTAAAATAAAATGTAAATTACATTTTCAATTTAATGTCCAATGTGAATCCAATTCACATCAACATTTAATTAACAAATGTAAATTACAAATAGCTCTCTCTTATATATTATAAATCACATTTATAATATATATTACTAATCTGGATATTACTATCCACATTATTCATATCCACGATAATTAAATCATATTTAATCATCTTGGATCTCTATTCTCATGTTCCCAAATAATATGAATCACATTCACATTATTCACATCTTTGATAATTAAATATGATTCAATTATCTTAGATAACTCTCTTCATAATATGAATCAAATTCATATTACTCATGATAATTAAATCATACTTAATTATCCATTTTTCTCAATGATCGGATATATTTATCAACAATAAAATTGTCCATGAACTCTTTCAAGGACAATGCACTTTCTTCGCGAATACTTGGAGATAAGGACATGGCGATTGTATTGTTCCATGTATAGTGACTTGGATATTAAGATCACATCTCAAATCTAGATAGCGGGCCTCCCGTAGATGCTTGATTAAATCAAGACCGCAAATCTAATCTTCTCATTGTATCTGAATCACATTCATATCATTGTGCAACATTTGGACCAAGATCAGATTATTTCTCTACTGAGAGGAGTCACTAAAATCCAAACCGATTTCATCACTCCCTAAGAATGGAAGTGTCATGGTTATACAATCATTTATGATCACATCACACTCAGGTATTCCCAATACCTGTACATCCTGCATACTGGAAGACTCAGAATAAACCAGAAGTATTGGATCAACTTCATACTATCTACTTCATGGTTTTATCAGTAAGTTTCCCATTCGATCACTGGGAGTCGGTATCGATCATATACTTTCCGAAATCATATATCATATCTAGGTCTTGATCATATACTTTCCAAAAGTATATATCAAACCTACAAATTCAGTCAAGCTTCCAAAGCGAGACGACCGTGCGCATAGAATTTGATTCTTCCCAATATCTCATGAGTGAGCTCATGCCTTCCGGTTCAGTAACTGAACTTGTATGATCCCTTTGAGAGATCGTATTACTCATATGTCCTTATATGCACACCAGCGCGCCGGTGTATAGACCTTGGTTAGGTCATCAACCTATTGGTCTGCCAAATGTAAATTCTTAGACATATAGGAACACTTATGTATCTGGTCAGAGGATGCGTGCTTGTATCGTGACAGCATATGATATAGGACCTTGGTTATCTCGATCTCGTTAAGTCAACTCTTTGACCTAACTAATCTGACACCTCCGAATCTCTATTCCTATACAGATGTCCTGCATCAAGAGGTCGGTCAGATATCAGCCTTTAGAGATAAGGATTGCCATCTCCTACTCATGCTGGAGATCATCTCTTAACAATCATTTGACGGTGCTTGATGAGTCCTCAATCTAACTCTTTAGATATTCATCCAAGCACCAGCCTCTATGATTCAACAGTTGAATCAACATCTGTATGATCATCAAAATGGCCATGGTACATAACCCTAATTGTACTAAGGGACCTATTATGCAAATTATTCATTATTTATTTCAAATAAGGGAATAATATTCGCAATAACATTTATTGCATAATGGCTCGCCTATCCCACTAGCCCAAAGAGCCATTAATGGGCTAATCATTTAAACCCGCACCCATGTGACAATGATAGGCTATTTAGAAAATAACTAGGTAAGCTGATCAGTCACTCTGTTCCCGCGAGACTACGCCAAGTCCTTTTATGGCACTTGCATATCCCCAGTAACAGTGATCGCATCTAATGTGAATGTTGCATCTTATGCAACCAATACTCAATCTTGTTAGTTACAGTGTCCTTGACTCTACAACTTAACAATTATCATAACCAGTATTTCCATAATCCTTATCAGAATACCCTTATTCCTGGAGATCACTATCTCTTAAGGTATCCACAGTTAAGACCTTTTAGATCCCTATCTATAAAGTCTTAGGTTCTGAAGATAAGAATTTTGAGATCAATATCTCAAAATCTTGTCATCTATGATGATTTTGTTATTACTGCAATCAAGTGTTTTCTCTCCATAGTTGGGTTAGCAACACTTTACTACTCCCACTGCATGGCAGATATCTGGCTTTTGTACACATCTAGCATACACTCAGCTTCTCGTAACTGATGCACAAGTGCAAGTAATTCTAGCATACACTTCCTCAACTCTTTAAGGTGTTATCCCTTTAGACAGGTCAGTACCATATCTTAAGGGATGGAATACTTTCTTGGAATTTCTAAGAATAGAATATGTCAAAGGTGTACTACAAATGTGATAGTCACGATATCCTCTTCTCTTTGCTTCTGAACAACTTCAGAACAAAGATCTAAGAGGTATCTTTGAAATCATATTTCAAGGTATGTAATAGCCAGTCTATAAAACACTTATTATTATCATTATCTCATTCCAAATGATTAGGATATTTTCTACATTTAGCACTATGAACACAAAGGCACTCTCACTAAGCTTCACATGGCTCATCAAGATTTTATCTGAAATCATAACATTTATAATTTCATCAAATCTTATGGTCCAACTTCAAGAAGCTTATTTTGAGTCCATAGATGGATTCCTTAGCTTGCACACCTTGCTTTCCTCAACCATGAAGCCCTGGGGCTACTTCATGTGAATATCCTCGTAGAGGTATTCATAGAGGAATGCAATCTTGATTTCTTTCTCTTGGAGATCCACTTACACCTTTATGGGTCTCACACATATAGGTGGATCCTCGAGGGTGCATATGCAACACTTGTATACTAAGTCTACTTTAGACTTTATTGCTAACATCCATTTATCCATGCTATGATCTTCAGAAGCTTCATCACATGAAGTTCGATCATTGTCAGATTTCTCTGTCACATGGAATCCATCCTCAAACATATTTGAAGAGGTATTAGTGTTTCATCTTTAATTGTCCTTTTAGTTTCTTGTTTCAGGAGCCTCATTATCTTCTCAAGATTGAATGAGTTACTACGCTTCATTTTCATCTTGATTCTCAAGAGTCTCAACCTCTAAGAAACACATTCTCAGAGATGAGATATTTTAAGAATCTCAAGGTCGTAAAGTAGGTATCCAATACCATCCTTTATTTTCCTAATGAAGTAGCACTCTCAAGTGCTCAATTCGAGCTTACTTGCATGGAATTATATTAAGGATATATAATGTAGTCTCTACTACATATATACCTGGATACTAGGAGATAATTATGCTAAAATTCATCATTGATTAGATCATGTCACACATGATCCAATTGTATCTCCCTATAACTCTATTGAGTCAAGGTGTGTTAGGAGGATTGAGATAGAAATGATATTCATATCTCCATAAGGTATCCTTTGAATTCATCTAACATGTACAAGCTATGTAAGTTAGATCAAAATCATTTCATCTTTCTTTGAACTTTGGTTCTAAACCAAAATTATGAAATTTTTGAACATTTCAAAGCTTTCTTAGGTGAAGAGAAGAAATCTCATATCATACATAATCATCAATAGATATCACATATCCACAATGTTTACTATGATATAGATGATCCACATACATCAACATGTATGAGATCCTAAATACCTTGGCATCTTACACCATTCACAAAGAAGGGTGTATTGGACATTTTACTTTGAATAAAATATTCATAAGTATGTATGTTTTGAAATTTTAGACATTCTAAAGTTTCATCTCTTACTAGTCTATTGATCAAATCAATAGACAAATGTCCAAGGCGTGATGCTAGATCATTGTCAAATGATCTTCATCCTCCTATTGATCTTGAGGTTTAATTTCAGTATTAGAAATGTTAATGAACCATTCATTAATTTTCTAATTTATTGGAGTCCACTAGATTTTAGATTACTGTCTGAAATATCTCCATCATAACTCTTTATGATAGATTTATTACAGAATTTATGTTTATTTCCAACATTTAGAAATAAAAAATGAGTGTATTCTAATATCTGGGTCATAGAGACATTCTCTAAGATTAAGGGCTCTCCCACTGAAATTACGAAGTCTAGTGATCCAATGGAAATTGTTGCAACAATTGCATCAACAACCATGTAGATGACTATTAAACCAGAAGATCAAATTCTGCAGTCTTCTAAAACATATGCAACCCATTGCTATATCCGCGATTATTCTAATGCTATATCCGCGCCCTTCTCTAAGGATTCTAGACAGACTTGATAGTCATACTATCAACACATCAACTTATTGCAGTACTTACATTCATCCAACTCTTTGGATGTCATATGTAAGTCACAGAAGTACAACCAACTCTTTGATTATACTTCTCACTTGGGTCCAACCCATGCTTCCACTGCGCTCCCTTTATCTATAAGCATCCATTGCTCAGGACAGGGGATCTCTTATTTTAAATTCAGAAGAATTCAAAGTAAGAGCATTTAAACATTTATACATGCTTCATTAAATTAATATAAATAATATGAAGCATCATGAATGACCAGAGTATAGACATTAGAATGATGATACTCATCGTATCTACATCCATCTAAACTCTTAAAACATTGGTTCAGGTAGGTACTCAAACAATTTGAATACATCATCTCTTATAGATCCCCCATTCTGCACGAAGCAGAGAACCACATCATTCATGATTAGATGTCAAGAGCACATATGTATGCCAGGACATCTTCTTAGATTTTTAAAGGATTAATTTACAATTGCGATCATCATCGACATGTCACTTCCAAAGTACATCTGATGAGAGATCAAGATTATAGAGACATACAAACCCTATGGTTGTAGTCCTATTATCTATTTAATTGTCATTCCTCAATATTATGAGGAAACTTGCACAATGCAACCACATACATTATGTGTCCAACGCAAGTACAATATCTGGATCATGAGTCCAATCCATGTTTTTTTACTGATTATTATTGAGTATAACATTGAGTTGGTTTAATGAAGGATTATATGAAATAAGAAATTTGCATATGTGTATATTTATATATATATACATATTTTACTTTGATTTAGGAATTTTTATATCAAAGTTGTCTTGCCTTGACAACACTGAAAGTTCATTCCCTTAGTCACTTTCAATGTAAGAGATATACTTACCATTATATCTCAAGCAAGATCTGGGATCTCCTTCCTTATCTTTGTTACATCCCAATATTATGAGAATCTGCAACTCCGATAAAAAGAAGCGGGAACACATTCCGCCTGGTAAGGCCAACTTGCATTTCTCAATTTGGTCATTAACACCGGGGCCCACCACCCCTAAGGTGATGTTAACCCGTCATTAGTTGAACCAACCATCAATAGGAATAGTACTTGCTATGCGCAATCCAATATCGCCCCAATAATATGAGGATCTGACGTTGGGGTCACTACGCATACGACCTTACTCTTTCGAGAAGCAAAGAGCTCGTTCTAGATGCGCTTGCATACAGGAGGTGTCACTTCGGACAAGCGTCTCCCACATGCAATCCCTGGTGACGGAACCCTTCGCCTTGACGGGAGACCATGGATGTTACTTATGTGATCCTCCATATCATATTCAAATTATAATTAATCATTATGAATCATATTCATTATGATTAATTATTCCAAGGCAAATAACATCTCTATTTATAGTAGAGTGTTCTAATTTGAATTGGATTCCAATTAATCTAATCATATTAAATTAATGGTCCAATTAATATCCAACAAACATTTTAAATTGTTACTTGAATTATGGTATTATCTCAAATACGTATTATTTCGAATTTTAATAATTTGAAATACATCATGATTTCTCAAGCATTGTACTAACCCTACCGTTGTCATGGTCAGTACCGACGAGAGTGGGACGGACCACATACGTTGCAACCCGCAACCCCAATGCTCTCCGACTAGACACCATATCCACCACGGGAAAGGATAATGCAAAGTAGATCACTTTGTATTTGAGATGATCATCGGTTCTTCAACCGAAATTATACCATATAATAATAATCAAAACAATTTGGTTAACATTATAATGAGATTTGCTAAACAAATCTCAAGTCCTATTCAAGCAACATGTTTGTTGGAATTTAGATCATGTAGATCTACATTAAATATTTAGAAACTAAACAATGGGTTTTATTAGAAAATAAATATTTAGAAATAGTAATTGATGTTATTAATTTTTATTATAAAAGAAAAAATGTCTATTATTTAATGTCATATTTTATTTGTTTTATATTTATTTTTTTGATGTTATTTATTAGTAGTTAATTTTTAATGATGTATTTATAGGTAAATTTACCTATAATTTGGCTTATTTTATTTTTATTTTTTATAATATAAATTATTATTTTATTTCCTTATTGTATGAATTTATAACTTATTTTTAAGTACATAAATATATTTTTATTTTATTTTTGTGATATTACATATATGCCTAAATAAATAGATATATACAATATGTAGGTATATAAAGAGGTATGATGTCTATGTATCTAGCTATATTATTTATTTTAAAGTAGCTTTTTTATTTTATTTTATCTTTGTATTTTTAATAGAATATAAATAATATATACAACAATATATAAATATAAGTGGATAAAGAATATTTTCCCCTTTTATTTACATATAGGTATCAACATAGGTATTTTGCTTGTGTTTTTACAAAAACTTATTTTATTTTGTTTTTTCTATTTTGTTTTATTTTGGTTTGAATATTTTTATAAGTTATAATAAATAACAACAAAATTATAAAATATGAATTTGTAAAAATAATAATATAAGATATGTGAATATTTTATTCAGGTCTACCATATAATGAGGGTCATAGAGACATTCTCTAAGATTAAGGGCTCTCCCACTGAAATTACGAAGTCTAGTGATCCAATGGAAATTGTTGCAACAATTGCATCAACAACCATGTAGATGACTATTAAACCAGAAGATCAAATTCTGCAGTCTTCTAAAACATATGCAACCCATTGCTATATCCGCGATTATTCTAATGCTATATCCGCGCCCTTCTCTAAGGATTCTAGACAGACTTGATAGTCATACTATCAACACATCAACTTATTGCAGTACTTACATTCATCCAACTCTTTGGATGTCATATGTAAGTCACAGAAGTACAACCAACTCTTTGATTATACTTCTCACTTGGGTCCAACCCATGCTTCCACTGCGCTCCCTTTATCTATAAGCATCCATTGCTCAGGACAGGGGATCTCTTATTTTAAATTCAGAAGAATTCAAAGTAAGAGCATTTAAACATTTATACATGCTTCATTAAATTAATATAAATAATATGAAGCATCATGAATGACCAGAGTATAGACATTAGAATGATGATACTCATCGTATCTACATCCATCTAAACTCTTAAAACATTGGTTCAGGTAGGTACTCAAACAATTTGAATACATCATCTCTTATAGATCCCCCATTCTGCACGAAGCAGAGAACCACATCATTCATGATTAGATGTCAAGAGCACATATGTATGCCAGGACATCTTCTTAGATTTTTAAAGGATTAATTTACAATTGCGATCATCATCGACATGTCACTTCCAAAGTACATCTGATGAGAGATCAAGATTATAGAGACATACAAACCCTATGGTTGTAGTCCTATTATCTATTTAATTGTCATTCCTCAATATTATGAGGAAACTTGCACAATGCAACCACATACATTATGTGTCCAACGCAAGTACAATATCTGGATCATGAGTCCAATCCATGTTTTTTTACTGATTATTATTGAGTATAACATTGAGTTGGTTTAATGAAGGATTATATGAAATAAGAAATTTGCATATGTGTATATTTATATATATATACATATTTTACTTTGATTTAGGAATTTTTATATCAAAGTTGTCTTGCCTTGACAACACTGAAAGTTCATTCCCTTAGTCACTTTCAATGTAAGAGATATACTTACCATTATATCTCAAGCAAGATCTGGGATCTCCTTCCTTATCTTTGTTACATCCCAATATTATGAGAATCTGCAACTCCGATAAAAAGAAGCGGGAACACATTCCGCCTGGTAAGGCCAACTTGCATTTCTCAATTTGGTCATTAACACCGGGGCCCACCACCCCTAAGGTGATGTTAACCCGTCATTAGTTGAACCAACCATCAATAGGAATAGTACTTGCTATGCGCAATCCAATATCGCCCCAATAATATGAGGATCTGACGTTGGGGTCACTACGCATACGACCTTACTCTTTCGAGAAGCAAAGAGCTCGTTCTAGATGCGCTTGCATACAGGAGGTGTCACTTCGGACAAGCGTCTCCCACATGCAATCCCTGGTGACGGAACCCTTCGCCTTGACGGGAGACCATGGATGTTACTTATGTGATCCTCCATATCATATTCAAATTATAATTAATCATTATGAATCATATTCATTATGATTAATTATTCCAAGGCAAATAACATCTCTATTTATAGTAGAGTGTTCTAATTTGAATTGGATTCCAATTAATCTAATCATATTAAATTAATGGTCCAATTAATATCCAACAAACATTTTAAATTGTTACTTGAATTATGGTATTATCTCAAATACGTATTATTTCGAATTTTAATAATTTGAAATACATCATGATTTCTCAAGCATTGTACTAACCCTACCGTTGTCATGGTCAGTACCGACGAGAGTGGGACGGACCACATACGTTGCAACCCGCAACCCCAATGCTCTCCGACTAGACACCATATCCACCACGGGAAAGGATAATGCAAAGTAGATCACTTTGTATTTGAGATGATCATCGGTTCTTCAACCGAAATTATACCATATAATAATAATCAAAACAATTTGGTTAACATTATAATGAGATTTGCTAAACAAATCTCAAGTCCTATTCAAGCAACATGTTTGTTGGAATTTAGATCATGTAGATCTACATTAAATATTTAGAAACTAAACAATGGGTTTTATTAGAAAATAAATATTTAGAAATAGTAATTGATGTTATTAATTTTTATTATAAAAGAAAAAATGTCTATTATTTAATGTCATATTTTATTTGTTTTATATTTATTTTTTTGATGTTATTTATTAGTAGTTAATTTTTAATGATGTATTTATAGGTAAATTTACCTATAATTTGGCTTATTTTATTTTTATTTTTTATAATATAAATTATTATTTTATTTCCTTATTGTATGAATTTATAACTTATTTTTAAGTACATAAATATATTTTTATTTTATTTTTGTGATATTACATATATGCCTAAATAAATAGATATATACAATATGTACGTATATAAAGAGGTATGATGTCTATGTATCTAGCTATATTATTTATTTTAATGTAGCTTTTTTATTTTATTTTATCTTTGTATTTTTAATAGAATATAAATAATATATACAACAATATATAAATATAAGTGGATAAAGAATATTTTCCCCTTTTATTTACATATAGGTATCAACATAGGTATTTTTCTTGTGTTTTTACAAAAACTTATTTTATTTTGTTTTTTCTATTTTGTTTTATTTTGGTTTGAATATTTTTATAAGTTATAATAAATAACAACAAAATTATAAAATATGAATTTGTAAAAATAATAATATAAGATATGTGAATATTTTATTCAGGTCTACCATATAATGAGGGTCCAAAAAATAACTTTCACACCTTAACGCCACAAAATATGAAACCTCCATTAAATAGATTTTGAAAAGTTATATAGAATTAGTGGTGATTTTGATATATTTTGAGTTTTTATTTGAATGATATGGTTCTGCGAAGTTGGGCATTTGACTTTTTTTATTTTTTATATAAATGGTACAATGTGTATTACTTCTGTACAAACTCAATTTTGTATTTTTCTTTACATGATTATCTACAAATTTCATATACAAAGTTTCTTTGTTTGATGTATAAATAATAAATAACTAAATGAGTGTAAAAAATGAATAAATAACGAATAAAAGAATGGAATTTTTATTGTATTCTTGGCCACTATATCCCCCTATTTTATTCTTTATTGACCAACTCAATTCTTGACTTGGTCTCAGGGTTTAGGGTCATAAAATATCTTTGATATTTTATTCTTTTTATTTTCTTCTCTCTATTCTACAATTTTGGCATTAAAAACCAAATTATTTACACAATATTTGCAATAAATGATGAATGATATTTTGATCAAATTGTTGCTACCTACATGTATTTGCTAGGGTTTTTAAGGCCAAAATAATAGAATAAAGGTGATGAAATGGAGATTCATCACTCCCTCATACTTGACTTTACTAGTCCATAACAAACACTTATGCATGTAGTATGAAAAAAAAAGAAGAAGAGGAAAAGGAAGAATAAATAGAATTGATTTCGATTATTAAACTTGTCTTCACAAAATCAAAGTTTGGAGCTCAGGTTAGACCTTGATTTGAGAATGTGTGTGAAACATGTTCGGGAACCAAACATAAAACACAACATTCTTCGAGAGTCACAGAACTCTGTTCAACCGCCTCAATAGCCATGTCAGAACTAGCCTATATAATATGCCAACCATTATGACTATGAAGCTCACTTGTACAATGTAAGTGATAGTGACTTTCCCCTCCTGAAATGAGAAATTCTCCATAATGACAACCCAATGATTCCCCAATACAACACTATGTCCTCAAGGAGCTGGGTATTCCCTTCTAAGTTCAAGTGGCATCCGACTTAAGAGGAGGGGGTGAAGAGAAGAATGGATGGTAGCCAGTGTAGCTACATACCCTGGGATGCATGGCCAGTGTAGTCAAGTCATCTAGTTGTAGGCTCACATGGTATACCTTTGATGCTCAAGATTGCTTATTGACTACACAACATATATAAATACTCCGGTAGGAATTTTATTTTCAATAAGGCCTGCACACTTTTTTGCAATATCTTCTTATTTTTTTGAAATATTTTTTACAAGTGCATTTAAATAAGGAGTTTTTCCTCTTGAGCCAGAAGACTATCCCTCTTTTTAAGCATTATTCCTCTTGAGCCAGAGTCATGCGTGCATCTCAAAAAGTTCTAGTTAGCAGTTGAGGTGGCTTGAACCCAACCTTCAGTCTCAAAGAATTTTGTCCCAGTGGACCAGAAGTACCTTAAATCTAGTTCCCATAAGGTTCCAGTGAAGGTAGGTGTAGTAAAGTGCAACCGAGCTCCAATAATTGACTTTATTTGGACTAGTTCAATCATCAATCTCAATTCGAAAGAATGTGAATGCTATGAAAATTCTTATGTACAATGCAGAAAAAATAATGTAATTTTTCAAAAAGAATTTGAAGATAAAAGGAATTTTTGCACAAGAATACAAAATATGTACATCTATTTAAACATGCTTCTTTTTTATTTATTTACAATACTTAAGAATTAAAGAATTTATAGGATTTATAATGGTTGTTATTTTTATAGGTATATATATACAATTGGTAAAGAATTATATATATATATATATATATATATATATTAATGATGCATATATTCCTCAAATTTATTTGCAAACAATTTTCAAAGTTATAGTACAATTTCAAATATTTACAAAGATTTGAAAGCCAATTTGCAAAGATTTTTCAAACACTATACATAGATTTTATTTCGCAATATTTTTTATAACCATTTTAAAAATCATTTGCAAATAGTTTTTCAAAACTTTATTACACACAAATCAATATTTTTTTTTACAAATCAAAACTTTTACAAAGGTTGAAAACATTTTATAAAAAGTTTTACAAATGGATCAAACGACTTTTCAAATAATTTTGCGAAAATATTTTAAACATGATTTATTAGTCAGTATACACAAAAAGAATTTGAGGGGAAAATGCATTTTGTTATTAATTTAATGAACGATATATTAATCATATTTATTAATAATAAAATGAAAGTACGAGTTATGTCTAAAGTATATACAGAGTATATATGACCCCCTCATACTTAGCATGAGCTATGTCCTCACAGATCGAAAAGAGAAAGAGAAGACATAACTTGTACTTAGTATAGAAAAACCTATACTACGATGACTGAATAAGAACTGAAAGAATGAAGAGATAAATGAGTAAGAAATTGACTGTCCTGTCATACTTAGGATCAAATAATCATAAGCATAGCAGACTGTAAAGAAAGCAAGGAGGTTCAAGGATGGTATTAAACAGATCACAGTTCGGGCTATCTCCCCTTATACTTAGGGTGAGATATCCTTAAGTATAGTAGAGCAGATCAATAAGAGAGGAGATAGTGGATGGGATCAAAGAATGAAAGAATCTGGGGTGATCCCTCATATACTTAGGATAAAGTACGTCTGAAGAATAGAAAAATAACAAAAAGGGGCGACACCTTTTTATGTATAAAGTGAAAAATGAAAACAAAAAAAATAAAATAATAAAAGCAGAAAAGATATATAACGACAGAAGAAAAGATCGCAATGAATGTACGCATCACTCCCCCTTTACTTAGGTTAAAAGATCCCTAAGTATAAGCAACGATAGTAGTGATGAAACAGAATATAGAAAGAACAACACTGGGTGTACTCCCCTATACTTAGGACAAGGTAAGTCTTAATTATAGACAGAAAGATATGGTGAAAGATCTGGGGTACACATGACCTACGAGGGAAAGAATGAATGCATGACAAAACACATATATACAATAAGTAAGAATGGTGAAGTACAAGACAACATCTGATAAGCAAATACCGTACTCTCATCATCATATCCCTGTGAGAACGACGACACAGACAGAAAGTGAAAGGACACCTGAGTCTACAGTCAAGTGGGTGTCAGCAACCGAGGATAATAGATCGAAAACTAAATCAGGGATTGGCAACATGAAGTAGATCATCGGCTCATACGAAAGGAATGAGTGAGCGGATCTGATTACGGAAGACAAGGAGGAAGAAGGAGCAATGCAAAATACTCCGGGTCAATCATTGTATCATAAATATATAAAAAGTAAGGAACAAGAGACTCTCAATGCAGTGGGATATCCGGTGGGTATAAAGTTATAAAGTCGTAGGAACACATCGAACACCACAATACATGGCTCAATCCTACAACGGTTCTCAAAGTGAGCAAACACAAATGAGTTAAAGATCGCAGAATCATAAGATTCGGCCTCATCCTCCACCATATAGGGGACACAATCAGAGAGGATATCTAGTACACAAACTATAACACTCTGTTTCTTGCTCCAACATGTAGGAGACATCATATGTGAAATTGAGTACCAACAAAATGATGTATCATCCCATAGATTACCCTCGGGAAGTAATACATGATAGTAAATGAAAATTAAGATATAGCTCACCTTGTGAGGGTCATGTAGTTAAGCGGACTTGAAGGATCAGATCCATCAAATGGACCAACATAAGTGCCTTGGTAGGTAACGGATTGGCTACCAATAGGAGAGACCGACATATGACATCCAAATACTTTAGTAAAAAATTAAATAATGCATATATCTATAAAAATAATTAATTAAAAATCAAAATACACTGTACATAGGTATCCATAACTGTAAATAACACCTTGTCATTATTTTAAGGGATATCTACACCTATAACCCTGTATAGTTTTGTAATTACCCCAAGAACCCTTTATAATCCATTATTTCACCCACGACCATGTATAGCGTGTCATTTTACACCCATAATCTTCCATTAGTTTATTTGAGTAACTCAACTACATGAGTGAGTTAATCGAACTGAATTTATGATCTAACGGTCGTAACTAAAAAAATAAAAATACACCCTTCTTCCTCCTCGAGCACCACCCCTCCGCGGCCAACAACCTCCCCTTTCGCTCCCCTAGCGTGACAGTAGCTCCCTCCCTCTGCCTCCCCGTCCCCTTCCTTGTCCACCCCCCTCCACCGTCGACAAACTGCCCTTCCCCTCCCCTAGCACAGCAACAACTCCCTTCCTCTGCCTTCGCATCCCCTTCCTCCTCCATGACCCCCTCCACAGCCGACCACTTCCCTTTTCCCTCTCTCTAGCTCTCATTTCCCTTCATCCTTCAGCTTCTTCTCCTTTGACCACTATATAGAGCACTCCTCCACCATCGCATCTCCCTTCGATGGTTCGACGGGGAGCACCGAGTTGAACGTTGGCAGTTGCAGCCTATTCGTGCAGGATCCATGTACCGTTGCCAAATTAGAGCTCGACGTGGATGAAAGACACCTGGGAGAAAAGTGGGAAGGAGAAGCGAAGAAGAATGATCCTCCTAATGAAATCCTTCATGAGCTACATGGACCTCAAGAAGGACACCCTCAGGGACCTTGAGGTCGGTCTCGTCGATGATGTTGAGATGTTAGCATCCGCCAATGGCACCCTCCATGCCTTCCGTAATGAGGTCTAAGCTGTCAAGGTTGATATGTGTTCCATCTAGGAGGCACTCATCTGCCTCCAAGAGGCCAACAAGGAGGTCAAGATCCTCCACAAGTCGGAGTCCCTCTACTTTCTCTGCGCCCGCATCATCTTCCACATCGTTGTCGTCCTTAATAAGTCAAGTGCGATCTGTAGGCACCTCGAGGCAATGGACTGCCTAGTCAGTTATGTCCTCCATGTGACACCCGACTGAACATAGATTTCGGTAACCAAAGAGATTTGCATGAAGCCTCATGACCTGTTTATGGACATCCAGGCACTCTGGCAGCGCATGATGATGGAGTACAAAGAGGTGGTAGAGAACTGTTATGTTTCAGTGACGGGAAAGGTGATGTCAGGGGAAGTGATCGACCGTATTTTCTCCCATGGGGTAGTGGTGGTGGAGGGGAAGGAAGGGCTCGCATCTGTGATGTACATAATCTATAACTAGAATGACACGGTGCAGGAGATGGATAGGAGCCTACTAGAGCTGCACCAAGTTTTTCTGGACATGGCGGTGATGGTGGAGGTGCAAGGGGAGCAGATGGACTTCATACAACACCATGTGAGCCACGCCGCCCACTATGTGAAGGATGGGACCAAGGACCTGAGTGTCACCAAGGAATGCCAAAGGATAAGCACGAAGTGCTTGTACATCATATTGGTGGTTCCCTTGCTGCTCATTCTACTCGTCACCATCCCCAAGCCACCAGTGTTGGGAAGTAGAGAGGTGGATCTGCAATCTGTGTGCTTTGTTCTTGGAGAGATTAGCTTCTCCCACATATATTAGGACTTGTTGATGTTGTTTTTTTCTTGTTGATGTATTCGTTTTGGTAGTGGATGGTGTGGTTTACATTCGGTTAATTAGATATGCTCAAAGGAATAGAGATGGGAATGGGTGACATCATATGTAAATACATTGAACTCAAAGATGGGTTATGTAATATATTTTGTTATAGTTAATGGATAAATGGATGGAAGTTACTCTCCAGGGTTATGTATGTAAACATGAAACTACTCAGGGTTATGATATGTAAGTGTTAAGGAGTATTTAAGGTCGTAGGTGAAATGATGATTTATCGAGGGTTCCTAGGGTAATTACGAAACTACTCAACGTTATGGGTGTAAATTTCCCTTATTTTAAGCCTTGTAAATTAATTATTATTTAATTAAAATTCACCAAATTTAACTTTACGTTATTCCCAACAATTGCTACTAACACTATATAATTAAATAAATTCATTTCGATTTTTAATCGAATTATTAAATCATTTATTGATTTTTTATCGTTTAGTATAAAATTTATGTATTCTATGTGCTCTCTGATTGTCCAACCCAGATTTGTTGACCTAGGTCAACTATACAGTTCCCACTGATTTTGCCTCACCTGCTCCTTGATCCGTTCTTCACATAATTTTCCCACACGTGTCACTCCATAACGCCTCTTAACTCCTCCGTTGAATTCATAGCGAGTCATTCCTCTCCATCGCTGGCATCTTAGATCCATATTCCATGCCTTGAATTGCTCCCATTTTTTAATTTCAAAATTCATTGGAGTTCAACTTATAAATAAAAACCCTCTACCTCAAACATGGATTAATCTCTTTTTGGCCCCATTTTCACCCAAGATTCAGTGGCAGAGGAGAGATTTCAATGTTAGAGCATTCCTCCAATCGCGAGCATTACAAGGAGTGTCAATAATCACAATTCAATCATTCATCGGCATCCTCCGCCATGAGTTTCTGCCTATCCTCCTCGCTACAAATTGAGGAGATTCAACTTCCACCATCCCATCAGACTTCCAGAGCATCTGAACCATTAATTCAAGCACAACATGTAATGGTACAATTGCACCTCTACCCTAGTCTTTTATTTTATTTGAAAATAATACCCAGAGGGACATGTGTCTGTATTTCCTTTATTGATAAATTGCATTTGTATTCCTCACATTTGTTTTAATTGCAATTAAGTCCCTTTTGAACTATGGAGCGTACTCAACACGTGAGTCCTTGGAGAATTTGCAATAAATCGATTTAAGTTTATCTGTTATTGTTTGGACCATGCATTTATTTTATTTACATTTAATTCCAATCCAACGGGGCATACGTGCCTAGGCGAATGAGAGTTTGGGCTTTTTGCATCTTTATCCCTCACCTTTTTAATTATTATTATCATGTAGTACATGAAAATTAAATAATTTCATATTAGTCTTTGTGAGTCTGCATCATTAGTTTGTGTTATTACAATCAAATTAAAAAATTAGCAAAAGGCCTCTAACAATTGCACGAAAAATCACTTATACCTTTGTAAAACTCATCTTCCCTCGATAATTTTTATAATGCATTCGGTTATTCTTCTTATTTTTAAGATATCAAAAACAACCTAAAAACTTCTTTTTTGCATTTTAAAATAAATAAAAATTAAAATTTATAAAAATACATGTGTGTTTGTTTTGGTTTTTTAATTGCACTATCAATTTTTCTTGTTTATTATTTACAAAAACCTTAAAAATTACAAAATAATAAAAAATAATAAAAATTCATATAAATAAAAAAATCTAAAAATTATTTCTATAAATATAAAAATGTATTTTCCCTTCTTTATTATTTTTTCAAAATTTGACATTATTTGATATTTTAAAAATCCAAAATATTTGCATCATTTCTTTTTACTTTATTTGTTGTTTTTATTTACTTAAAAGATTTAAAATGTGATAAAACTCTGGAAATTCATAAAAACATTACAAAAAGTTTTTAAAAAAATCAAAAAATAGTTTTAGTTGGATTTTTTTATATATATTTGCTCTATTTAAAAATTCCAGATATACTACATTGTTTATTTCAGACCTTTCGTGTTCCATAATTTTAAAATAAAAAATTTCTTTTGCAAAATTAAAAAAAATAAAAAATAAGAACAAAAAATAAAAAATAAAAAATCATGTGAAAATATTATTACAAAATTTCACAAAAAATACAAAGAGCTCAGCATAATTAGCATAATAATTCTTTCATTCCATCGTCTATTCTTCTCTGGATAGAATAACCCTCGAGATTTCTGTAGCCACCATGAGTTCGATCGTGTTACTATATAGGTAAATTAAATAGCATTCTCTCTTGTTGTATTTTGTATATAAATTTTTTCTTAAAAAAATAAAAAAAATTGAGCGATTTCTAGAGTTACAACGATATTGAACATAATTCATCCATTATTAAAACCCCAAAAATTCCTTGCTCAACATACTTTCCCCCATTTAGTTCCAAAAACCTTTTGATTTTGAAAAATCCCATGAAATTTGTGCAATTAGAAATCCCAGAACATTTACAATATCTTTCTAAAAAATACATAAAAATTGCAATGCTTTTTCAAAAATCCATAGAATGTTCAAAATCAGGATATTAAATCACTAAAATATTTTCCTACATTGTGTAAAGCATTTGTATTTTTCGAATTGGGATTGATAATTAAACAAGCATATGTAAAATCCAAAGATTCGATCTTGGTTAGACCTTAATCTACATAATCATACGAACCTTATATGAAGTGGAATTGAGATACTTCATGTCTGCTAGACTTAAATCTTTGATACCACGAGACTTGATTCAGTATCATCTTGACTACCTAAGTAGAATATTTCGATGTACAAATACAAATATTGTTAATAATTACCTAGCTTGCACACCTGCACCTGACACTTGCTCACCTCAACTGAAATAGTAGAGGGCTGGATTTGCCGTCATGAGACACAAGCCAATGGAAACATCAGAAGTCACATATTTGCGGCCAATTTACCACGAGCTGATCCAGTAGTAAAGAGATCTAAATACCAGAAGTTATGAGTTGCAATTAAGCATCAAAAGAGGGATATAGTACTAACTCAAGAGGAAAAAGTACATATGTAGATGCTTGTCTACTGATTCAAGAGAAAAAATTCCATTGGTAGAAGTTGTTGTATATATGATTAAAAAATGGAAAAATCAAAGAGACCAAAAATGTGGATAGACCTGAATGGAAATAAAAGGCATGTCGGAATATGTACATATTTGTGTTTCAATAAGTAAGCTTGAGCTTCAATGTCATATGTATGTGAACTTGCAGTTGGATGATTTGACTACACTTATCAAGCATCCTAGGATAGGTAGCTACACTAGCTACCATCCATTCTTTTCTCCACACCCTCTTCTTATGCTGGTTGTACTAGATCTTATAAGGGAATACCCTTCTTCTTGAGGACAAAGTTGTAGGATTGGTGAAATAGGGTCACAATGTTGGAGAAGACTGGCTTATATCGCTTTAACGAAGGAGAGCTACACCTCACACACACTTTCAAAGAGAGGCTCATCGTTGCAAGGCCGGTGTTAACTTATTTTGACATGTCTATCGAGGAGACTTGAGCCAAGTTTTGTTACTCTTAGAGGTTGTTGTGTTTCAAGTACGGTTCTCAATAATGTTCCGACCAAACAAGCAATCCAAAAGGCCGACTGAGCTCCAAACATTGATTTTATGAAGTAAATTTTGAAAGTTAAAATCAATCCAAGTTCTTTCTTTTTCTTTTCTTTATTTTCTTTTCCGTACTTATTGCATAAGTGTTTGCTAGAGACTAGCAAAAGAAAGTATAGGGGGGTGTTGAATCTCCATTTTATCACCTTTATTATTTCAATTTGGCCTTTGAACCCTAGCTAAATGCATGTATATATCATTAATGTGTTAAAATAAACACTATGTGAATTGTACAAAATATTGTTTTTATTATTATATAAATATTGTATTTATTTCCATAGTAAAGAATAAAAAGAGAAAAAGAGAGAGAAATAAAATGGCAAAGGCGTTTTATGGCCCTAAACTACGAGACCAAGTCAAAAATTCACATTGTCGACTTGGAATAAAGTAGGAGATAAGGGTCAAAAACAGAATAAAACCCTCATTATTTATTTCTTAAATAAATCAATTTGGGACCCATTTTATTCTTTATTATTTATGCTAAAAATTAATAAATCTTGTACATAAAAGATGTAGATAAAAATTAATAGAAAAATGCCAAATTAATTTCACTTCAAAATAATACACAACTTATATATTTATACACAGAATAAAATTCCAATACTCAAACATCCCAAATCCGTATCTTCTCCATATGAACTCAAAATGCACCAAAATTTCCTTAACTGTATATACCTTTTTATTGGTTATATTATGATTGTGGTTTCATTAAATTTGGAGTTAAGATGCAAAAGTTGGATATTGGACACCTACTTTGTATTTTACAAGAATAAAATATTAATTTCAGTTCTTATTTATAATTTTTATAATTTTTAAATATTATTTATAATTTATGAGCATATTTGGAAAACATAAGGCCATAAGGAAAGGAAAACACTAAAAGAAAATGCTACACAAAATACATGGATGAATATGCAGTACTTATACCTATATAATAAGTATACCTATTTATTTATGTGTACAAAGTACATCAAAAAAATAAAAAAAATATTTTTGTATATTTAAATAATCTATAAATATATAAATTACTTTTATAGAATAATAAAATAGAAAATACAAAATGAAAATGAAATAAGTCGTATATAGATAAATATACATATGACTATACTTGTATATAATACAACAACAAGGCCTTTTCACACAATTAAGTAGGGTCGGCTACATGGATTCTTCGCCTCCATTCAGATCTATATTGGGTCAATCCGGGACATACATCCAAAAAAGTAAGATCCCTTCGTATAGCCTCTTTCCATCACTTCTTGGGTCGTCCTCACCCTATCTTAGCTGTCTCAAAATCCAAACACTCGCATCTCCTAACTAGTGCATCTATTGATCTTCTTTGAAAATGACCAAACCATCTTAAGCAGTTTTCTTGCATCTTATCCTCGATCGGAGTTACACCAAATTTTTTTCTAGTTGCATCATTCTGAATTCAATCTTTACGTGTGTGTCCCCACATCTACCTTAACATTTTCATTTCTGTACATGTCTATGGTTCACATGACAAGATTCAGATCCATAGAGCATAGTAGGTCTCACGACTGCTTTGTAAAACTTTCTTGTAATTTTTAAAGGAATTTTCTTATCACAGAGAACAGTAGAGGCTCCTCTCCACTTTAGCCAGCCAATATTATTTTATTAGTAACATCTCCATCAATTTCCCCATCATGTTGCCAAATAGATCCTAGATTTCTAAAAGAATCTCTCTTCCGAATGTTATTGTCACCAATCTTTGCATCGATTCCTTCATCCTTGCTTCCATCAAAGGTGCACTCCATATATTCTATCTTAGCCCTACTTATACCAAATCCTTTAGTCTCCAATTCATGTCTCTAGACCTCAAGCTTCTCATTTACTCCATCTTTAGTGTTGTCAATCAACATAATATCATCATCAAATAACATGTACCAAGGTAACTCCATCCTGAATGTGACTTGTCATCTTGTCCATAATCAAAGTAAAAGGAAATGGACTCATAGCTGAACATTGATGTAAACCAATGCTCATGTCAAAATAGCCAGTCTTCCCGTACATGGTCCTTACACAATATAAAGCCCCATCATACATGCCATTTATGAGGTTAATGTATAGGACATGTACTTGTCTCTTGTCCAAAACTCTCCACAATATGTCTTGTGGGACAGAATCATAAGCCTTCTCCAAATCAATAAAGATTATATGGAGGTTCCAACTTTAGCTCTATAGTTCTTCATTGTTCTCCTCAACAAAAGTATGGCTTCAATAGTTGAGTGACCTAACATGAATCGGAACTAGTTTTCTTTTACATTGGAAACTTGCCTCAACCGTCTCTTGATCACACGTTCTCAAATATTCATAGCATGACTCATTAGCTTGATACCTCTGTAATTTGAACAATTTTGAATGTCTCCTTTATTACTATAAAGAGGCACCACGATACTCCTCCTCCAATCTTCAGGCATTTTCTTGCTTCGCCAAATAACATTGAATAGATTCGTCAGCCAAGTCAAACTACACTCACCTAAAACTCTCCATTCTTCTACAGGGATGCCATCCGATCCTACTCCATTCCCAGACCTCATAACCTTCGAAGCCTCCTCTACTTCATTTTTTCGTATCTGTCTATATTTTGCACGATTCAAGTAACTTTTACTACTAGCTAGATCACCCAAAGTGATCTCTCTATTTCCTTCCCCAATAAAAAGTTTATGGAAGTACTACTCCCACCTAGTTTCTATATCCTTCTGAGTAACAAGCACGTGACCATCCTCATCCTTAATGTATCTCACTTGATAAAGGTTTTTGGTCTTGCTTTCTCTTGCTTTCGCCAACCTGAATATTTCCTTCTACCCCTCATTAGAGTAGAGATTTTTATACAAAACTTCATAAGCTTTTGATTTAGCTTCGCTTACATCCTTCTTTTCTTCCTTCTTCGCTACTTTTTAGTTTTTAATAGTTTCCTTTGTTCTATCCTTAGACATAGATTTAAACCATGCTCTTTTATTTTTTAGCTTCTCTTGCACCACTTCACTCCACCACCAAGCCTCCTTTTGACCTGGAGCTCCAACCTTTGACTCTCCTATCATCTCTTTAGATACCTTTCATATACAAGATGCAATTGCCTCCCACATCTCGTTTGGACTTCCGCTACAATCCCAAGACAAGTCTTCTAAAACCTTCTCCCTGAAGTTTGATTTCTTCAGTTGAATATTCCACCATATAGTTCTAGTGATCTTAGGAATCCTCATTTTCTTTACCAGCTCTATTAATTTTACATACAAAACTAACAAGCGATGTTGGGTTGTCAAACTCTCTCCTAGGATTACTTTGCATTCTTTACAAAACAACCGATCTCTTCTCCTCAACGCAAAGTAATCTATATGTATTCTAGTTAGCCCACTCTTATAAGTTATTAAATGCTCCTCCCTCTATTCTTGAAGAGAGTGTTTGCAATGAAAAGATCATATGCCATTACAAAATCCAAAATGAGTTTTCCCCCTTCATTTCTATCCCCAAGTTTCCCACATGTCCCTTAAGATCTCCACCTACGCAAACCATCTCTCTTTGTGGGATTCCTTGTAAAATCTTATCCAAATCCTCCCAAAAAGTTTGTTTAGTCATTTTATCTAAACCAATTTGTGGTGCATAAACTGAGACGATATTTAGAATTTCTTCTTCAAGCACCCATTTTAGCAAAATAATATGATCCCTGAATCTTTGCACCTCAGGCACACAATCCTTAAAAACGTTATGAACAACCACCTCAACACCGCTTCTACCTCTATATTTGCATGAATACCAAATTTTAAATCATGTCTTCTTGATATCTTTTGCATTCTTTCCAACCCATTATTCTCTTGAAGACATGGTATACGAATCTTCCTTCTTTCCATCGTATTCACTATCTCCATCTATTTAAAGTTAAAGTGCCAATATTCCTTCTACCAATCCACAACTTCCATTGTAATCTCTTTAGGACTAACTTCTTTACTCGCATGATCTACAATAAATTAATTAATAAAGATATATAAAAATAATGCCTAATTACTACATAAAATAATAAAAATTTTAAATTTTTAAAATCTAAAATTAATAAATACAGTTACTATTTATTCTTTATTTTGCATGGCATTTTTCACCTTGCATTTTTCTGGTTTGTCTACCTACATCAACAAGAGCTCTTCTTTCCTTGACCTTGGGCAACCGCCCCTTTGGCATCTCTGACCATCGTGAAAACCTCGAGCAGTCCATTTTCATGAATTTTCCAGGGTGCTCTGATCACCAATACGCCTTGGGTCCTTCGATTCTCTTCCCATCACAACTTCCTTTCTGCGCCATTATGAGATCAATTGATCTCCATCGAGCCACTAAATAATGCCAATTGATGTTGGTCGAGACCTTTGTCCATAAATAATACCTCCCTCCTCCTGTTTCATTTTTTGATCCCACTTTGAGCCATTTTTTGCCCAAGCCTAGTGTTGTTTGTATGTGTTTGTGCACGTGTGTGCATGTGCATGCGTCCGGTGATAGAGGAGCATCCCTATGGTGATGGGGTGCAACAAGAGGAGGAGAGGAGGTCTGTCGCTGTGCTCAGACCCGCCCTGCTCCCTAATCAACCATGAGGTACGAGTTGCACGTTTTTATTTCCAAGGTATAATTTGTTATCTTCACTTCATGTATGCATTTATATTGGTAATTAGATCAGTAAATTGGCTTAAAATCTAGGTCTTCCATCGATAGAGCTCTCTACCCCGACCGTAGTTCACTACAAGCCCAACATATTCTATTGCACATTTCTCCCTCATCTCATACCCCTTCATCTTATGCACTCCTTGTCCACTTATCTCCTCCACCACCATTCATCGGTGTATGGGAGTACGATTGGTGTTCCTACACTGAAATTCATCGAAGCACGTCCTCCTTTCCATTTTACCATGTACAACATCTATAAAATGGGTTGAGGCACATTTCCTCAAGCCCGTGAGATTTCTTCTGCATATCAGACGTCAAGGGACCCAATATGGGTCAATCTTCAGGAAAAGCATGGCTCCCTAGTGATAAACATAGAAATTATTGTCGTGAGTCTAAGTATGCCTCACACAAGGCGGAGACACAGTCGTTGTGGTGACTTGCGGCGAAAACCACGGAATTGATCGACAATTAACCCATGACTTTTAAGAATAAAGCAATTAATATAAAAAATGTGGAGTTAAAATTTATTATAACTCTACATAAAATGTTTATAGGCGTAAGTACGTGTAGAGGTCGAACACATGGAGAGAACGGTAGATGGATGCACAAATAAAGCTCAAAACTTTGCCCTTTATCTATTGTCATGTTACTGCTTTTATGGGTTTTTATTTGTACATATTATTTTTATTTTATTTTTAGTTTTATATTTATGTATTTTATTTTTACGTTTCTATTTTTATATTTTCTTTTTATATTTCCATTCATTTTCTTTTATATAAAAAATATAAGGCTTTATATACAATATATAGTATTATATTCGTATATACTAATAAATGTATATAAAATTCAAAAAATAAATTATTTTGGGGCTTTTCATATTTTTATATTGTTTTTGTAATTTTCCAAGAATTTTGCTAATTTTTATGTATTTTTAAAGCCAAAAACATCCCAAATAACGGATTAATTATATACCTGAAATTGATTTGGATTTTAAACATAATAAATAAGTACCAAAATTACCTAATATCAATTTTTATGTATAAATATTTATAAAAATAAAATTATAACATAGAAAAGCATATTTTTGGATTTTGAAATAAATTTTTTAGATTTTTATGAAGGATTTTGGGGTTTTTCGATTTTTAGGCTTTTTGTTTTCCCATTTTTAGTGATTTTGAATGCATAAATAAAATATAATAAAATTTACCATATACATTTTTTTGGAATTTTTAGAGATGTTTTTTGTATTTTTTGGTATTTTATATTTAAACCGGGAATAAATTGTTTCCATTTCATTTTTGATAAATGAATAAAATGCCCAAAATGCAAAGTGAATAGGTGTAATGAAGGTACATTGCTTGAGGAATTTAATCCTATTTTTGTATTTTTTAGGAGCACATTAGCAATATTTAATAAATGGATAAGGAGCATAAAAATATATGTCATGGAAGGGGAATAATCGCAGATAAAATAAACATAAGGGGCACAAATGCAATTTTTCCATAAATAAACAATGTTCATTCCATTTTATTAAACTATTTCATAATATACAAAAATGAGAGGGTTGTGGGACGATATTGAGCTGAGTTAGACTGTACCAAAATGCAATTACAAGAAATGGAGGGACCTATTTGCAAAAGTTCTAATTTTATTTAAAAGGTGAACTTTATTTATAAAACTAATAATTCTATCTACAAAATGTGGGAATAATATCAAAATTACCCCAAACTAGTCCCAATTAGACGGCGTTGGTGTATCCACTTGACACTGGAGGCCTCCTCGCAGCTTGATGATGTTTCGAACCCACGGTCGAGATTAGTTCCTCTAGATGATATGACGGTGTTGGCAAAGCTCGATCCAACAGTTCCTGGAAAATCTGGAATGAGGGGATGATCATATGGAAAAGACAAAGAGTCAAAGAACAGGGAAGAACTTCCCCATCCTCGAGCTTCGATGCGGTGGTGCGTGTGCGTCCGGCCATCCCGCGAGCTACTACTCATACAAAAAGCTTCCTGGGGATACTGTATATCGACTGGAAGGCTCAAAGGTATCTGAGGGTCACTGGAGCTCTTCAGGGAGGTCGAGGAAGGAATGGGCACCCAGGTATCTTGCTTCTGCAAAAATCGACTGCCAGTGGAGTCTTTTGGCCTCCAGCACATGCAATAAAACTCGAGCAAGCAAATAGGGGCTCGTGCGATTTTATTGGTGGAGAAATAGCGTGGAATGAGTCCGGCGGAGGTCCTCCAGTGTGCGGCAGAGGTGAAGGAGTGAAATCTCGAACCACGGTGGAGCGAGGTGAATGAAGTGGGGCGAGAACTGGAGAAATGATAGGAGAAGGAAATGGATGTGGAAACGAGGTCAGAAACGGGTAGAGCATAGGTGGAAGATTTCGTCGAAGTGGAGCTCTGACAAACTACGAATTGACCTAATTACGCAATCCCTACATTCTAACTACTAAACTAATTCCATAATTAGAATGTTGGAAGTAAAACCTAACTAAAAAATGATAAAGGCACAACTCTTACCTAGTTTTGACTCCAAGAAGCAGAGGTGGTCGGAGTTGGCCGCTTGGGTGCACCTCCTCCCTCCGTTGACCACCATGGAGCTCAAGGGTTCTCCCTTTATCACAGGGATGCTTGTTTTAGCAACGCCATAGGGATTAGGGGGATTAAGATGACCAAAAAAATCATTGCGGTCGGAGGTCTTTATTTATATACAAGTTGGGCACCCTTATTTGATGGGATGATTGGAAGAATTTGAGGCTACGTACACGTAATCTAAGGCAATGGTGTGTATCTACAATAATGGATGCTTATTTTGTATGAAGGTGGGCGAAGGTGATAGATGGATGAATGAGCAATGAAAAATGGTGGAAAATGTGGGATGAGCTGGTTTTGACGCCCAGGTGCCCAGATGGTATAGTTGACTAATGGTCAACAGTCCCAGCGATGGGATTAGTCCACGTTAGCACTACAAGACAAAATAGGTTGACCAACTTGTACTTTATTAATTTAATATAGTAAATGATTTTATTATTTTCCTAAATTAAATGAGAGTGCTTACTATTTTACATAGTATTTTAATGTGATTTTAATTTATTTCTTGGCTTTATTTATTTATAGTGAATTTTTAATAGTGTATTTATAGATATATTCATCTATATTTGTACAATTTCATTTTTATTTTGTTTATTTTATTTTATTATTTTATTCTTTTCTTTTATATATTTATAACTTATTTTTAGGCATATAAATATATTTTTATTTTATTTTTATGATGTAATTTGTATACTTAAATAAATAGATTTGTATATTATGTAGGTATATGGATAAGTATTTTACTATGCTTTATAAACAATTTTTATTTTAATGTATTTTAGTGGATTTTTTTGGTTTTATATTTTTAAAACAATATAGATAGTATTTACAATTTATAGAAATATAAATGAATAAAGAATAAAAGAAAGAAATCCCCTATTATTAGTATACAGGTATAATTATAAGTATTTTCCCTATATGTTAATATGCACTTATTTTATTTTACATTTTATTTTTGTTTTTATTTTAATTTTAATATTACATTTGTTATAAATAACATTTAAAAAAATTACAAAAGTATGAATTTGTAAAAATAATGAAGAATGAATAAATTAAATATTTTATTCAGGTACAATGTACAATTAGGGCTAGAAACCTAACTTTCACACAGTAACTCCAAAAAATGTGAAACCTCTACCGTTAAATAGCTTGTTAAAAGTTATATACAATTAGAGTGATTCTCACATGTTTTGAGTTTTTATTTGAATGATATAGGTCTGTGAAGTTGGCATTTTTGGCTTTTATTTTGTGTACAAAATGAACACATTGCATTATTTTTGTACAAACTCAATATTGTATTTTTACTTACATTATTATCTACAAATTTCATGTACAAAGTTTCTTCATTTGATCAATAAAGAATAGAGAATAAAATATGTGTCAAACATGCATGAATAAATAAATGAAACTTTATTCTATTTTTGGCCCTTATCTCTCCCTACTATGTTCCTTGTCGACCAACTCAATTCTTGAGTTGGGATCAGGGTTTTGGGTCATAAAATATCTTCAACATTTTATTCATTTTTTTTCTTTTCTTTATTCTATAATTTGGGCATTAAAACTATATTATTTACATGATAAATGCAATAAATCTGAATGTTATTTTGTATAAATTGATGTTATTTACATGCATTAGCTAGGGCTTTTAAGGCCAAAATGATATAATAAAGGTGGTGAAATGGAGATTCATTACCTCCCTATACTTGCCTTTGTTAGTCACTAGCAAACTCTTATGCGATAAGTACAAAAAGAACAAAGAAGAAAATGAAAAGAAAGAATAAATGTAATTGATTTTAATTATTAAACTTATTCGTACAAATTCAAAGTTTGGAGCTCAAGTTAGATCTAGATGTGAGAATGTGTGGTACTTGGTCGGGAACCAAATTTAGAATACAACAGCCTTTGAGAGTCATAGAACTCGGTTCAAACCACCTCAATTGCCATGTCAGAACTAGCCTACATCATACAAAAACCCTTATGACTATGAAGCTGACTTGTATAGTATAAGTAATATTGGCTCTACCAAACTGAAATGATAAAAGGACTAACATCTCTAGAATGACAACCCAATGATTCTTTAATCTAGCACTCTGTCCTCGAGGAGCGGGGTATTCCCTTCAAAGTTCAAGTGGCATTCAACTCAATAGGAGGAGGTGAAGAAAAGAATGGACGGTAGACAATGTAGCTACATATACTGGAATACATGACCAGTGTAGTCAAGTCATCCAGTTGCAGGCTCACATGGCACAACTTTGATGCTCAAGATTGCTTATTGACTATACAATATGTATACATACTCCGGCAAACATTTTATTTTCAGACATGTCCAATTTCTCTGTGTTTTTCTTTCCTCTTTTTTTTTGAAATACTATTTACAACAACATTTACATAAGGACCTTTTCCTCGTGATCCAAAAGACTTTCCCTCTTTTGAAGCATTATTGCAACCCATACCCTCCTGTCATTCGACTTCATGAAATTGGACTAGGTTCGGGTGCACTTCCCACCCTAGACGAGTACGAATGTTTCCATCCATGTGCCATCTCAGACCGGCAAATCCAACCCCCTCACCACTCCAATTAAATTGAGCCAAGAGTAAGGTGCAAGTATCCAAGTTAAGTCATGACCGACAAGATTCATGCGTGTGTCTCGAAAAGTTCTAGTTAGTCAGTTGAGGTGACTTGAACCCAGTCATGAGTCTCAAAGAATTATGTCCTAATGGACCTGAAGTACCTTAAACCTAGCTCCCATAAGGTTCCAATGCAATTAGGTGCAGTAAGGTCCAACCAAGCTCCAATCTTCGACTTTATTAAACTAGTTTAACCATCATGATCAATCTGAAACAATATGAATGCTATGCAAATTCTATGTACAATGATGTAAAGAATGATGCAATTTTTCAAAAAGAATTTGAAAACAAAAAGAATTTTGGCACACAAAAAATAAAAAGTATGCACAAGTATTTATACTGGCGTTCTTCTTTTTATTTGCTTAAGGAATTTAAGATGATATTTATAGGTATATACATTTGGTAAATACTTTTATGTATTTTTGGGGGTATAAATTTACATATGTTTATTTATATATAATTATTTTAATGATGCCTTTATTCCTCAAATTTATCTGAAAACAAATTTGAAAACTACAGTACAAAATAAATTTTTGCAAATATTTAGGAATAATTGAAAGCAATTTTACAAATCAACAAGATTGGAATAAACAAATAACGGCTCGGGTTGTCTCACCCTATACTTAGAATAAGATATCCCTAATTATAGTAGAGCAAATCAACAAGAGAGGAGACAATGCAGGGGATCAACGAATGAAAGAATCCGGAGTGCACCCCCCTACACATAGGACAAAGTACATCCTAGGTACATAAAACTGACACAAAGGGGCGACACCTTTTCTGTAGAAAAAGAAAAATGAAAAGGAAAGGAAGAAAAGACAGAGATATATAGATAGAGGAAAAGATCATAGAGAATGTTCACATCGCTCCCCCTATACTTAGGGTGAAAGATCCCTAAGTATAAGCAACAACAAGAGCGATGAAACGAACATAGAAAGAACAACACGGTGTGAACCCCCTATGCTTAGGACAAGGTACGTCCTATGTATAGACACACAAATGTGGCAAAAGATCTGGGGTACACATGATATATGTCAGTAAGAAGGAATATACGACAGAACACATATATACAACAAGGTAGACTGGATGAAGTATAGGAGGGTATCTGATATGTGAATACCGTACTCTCGTCATTGTCTCCCTGCGAGAATGAGGATGCAGTTAGAAAGTGAAAAGACACCCAAGTATACAATCATATGGGAGTCTGCTACCAAGAACAAGAGATCAAAAACTAAACCACGGACTGGTAGTGAAAGCAGAACATCAGCTCATAAGGAAGTAATGAAAGATTGTAGCCGATATCATAAGACAAGGAGGACAAAGGAACAACACAGATTCCTCCAAGTCAATCATGGTCTCAAAAAGATGTAAAGAGTGAGGAGCAAGAGACTCTCAATGCAACACGATATCTGGTGGTCATAAAGTCATAAAGTTACAGGAACACACCGAAAACCACAAGACATGGTGAAGGATATGGGGAAATCCTCATGCACGTCACGGAAGCGTGAGGATCGCATCGAATGCGATAGGGAGCGACTATTCGCACAAGTTGCTTGATGCTGTGGAATTTAAAAATTTTTAAATTGATGAAAGCACGTGATCCAATAATATTTCTCGGATCGTTTCATCTAAATCGCAATAGGTATTAAGGTTACCTCTTGAAGCATGGTTGCGATCAAGTCTCTAAAGGAAGAGACCTCCTGTCTCTAGTCCGATCTGACGGAGGGGACACTTGCGAGCGTGTTGATGAGAGGCATCCTTCTCGCAATCCATGTTAATGATCCAAAGGATGAATCTCCTAATCTCGACACATGTAATCCGACGTCATATTTAAAGCGAGGTACATCGAAGGAGACGAAGATTCCACGAGCAAATACTCTAGCAGCATAACGACGATGCTTCAGCGATGGAGACTCTCTCAATGGCTCCATGATGGACGGCCATTGTGAGAGAGAGGATTGGCAAGTGGAGAAATAGAGAGAGAAAGAGAGCATTTGTAATAATATGTTTCACGAAGAGCAAGGGTTGCCTCCTCTTATATAGGGCTTTGGGAGTTTATGGATGCCAATCTATGGACATCACACAATCAATGCATGAGAGTTATTTGTGTTTCTTTCAATGGCTAGATTGTTGTTGTAAAAAGCACAAAGACAAATGATTTAATTTAAATTAATTTATATCAATAAATCGACACAAATAATTTTAAAACAAATCAATTGGATGGTCTTGGAGATAATGAGGAGACTAAGCACATCCCCTAAAATTAGGGGACGACCACTCTTCTCATGAGATCTCACTATCTCATAAGATCTCGTTATCTATTGAGATCTCGTTATCTCATGATATCTGCAATATTTACAACAATTGTTGTCAATTATTTTATAAAAATATTTCACAATTATCTTGTGAAATATTGCAATCATGCCACTGAAAAAATGTGTCACATTCACATCGCAGAACAACATGTAAATTATATTTTCAATTAATTATTCAATGTGAATACAATTCACATCAATAATTATTCAACAAATATAAATAACAAATAGCTCTATCTTATATATTATAAATCATATTTATAATATTTATGATTAATATATATATTGCTATCCACATTATTCATATCCATGATAATTAAATCACATTTAATCATCTTGTATCTCTTTTCTCATTTTGCCAAATAACACAAATCATATTCACATTATTCACATATTTGATAATTAAATCACATTTAATTATCTCATATATCTCTCCTTATAATATGAATCAAATTCCTATTATTTGTGACAATTAAATCACAATTAATTATAAATTTTCTCAATGCTTAGATACATATATCAACAATGAAACTACCCATGACCTCTTTCAAGGATAATGTGCTTTCTCCATGGATACTTGGAGATAAGGACATGGTGATTGTATTGTTCCACGTATAGAGACTTGTATATTGAGATCAAATCTCAAATCCATAATTTGCGGACCTCTCATAGATGTTTGATTAAATCAAAGTTGTAGTTCTAATCTTATCAATGCACCTAAATCACATTCAGATCAATGTTTAACATTTGGACATTGATTAGAACTCTTCTCTATGAGAGGAGTCACTAAAATCCAGACATGTTTCATCACTCCCTCACAGTGGAAGCATCATGGTTATATAATCATTTATGACCACATCACACTCAGGTATTCCCAATACATGTACATCTTGCATACTGGAAGACACATAATAAACTTGAAGTATTAATATCTTTTAGATTGTCTCCTTAAGGGTCTTATCAATATGTTTCTCATTCGATCATTGGGAGTTGGTATGTATCATATACATTCAAAAAGCATATATCATACCAAGGTCTTGATCACATACTTTCCAAAAGTATATATCAAACCTACAAATTTAGTCAAGCTTCCAAAGCGAGATGACCTTGCACAGAATTTGATTCTACCAAATATCGCATGAGTGAGCTCATGTCTTCTGGTTCATTAATTGAACTTGTACGATCCCTTCGAGTGGTCATATGACTCATATGCCCTTGCATGCACACCAGCGCACCGGTGTATAGACCTTTGATAGGTCATCAACCTATTGGTCTGCCAAATATGCATACTCAAACATATAGTAATGCATTTGTCTCTGGTTAGAGGATGCATGCCTATATCGTGACAACATACGACATAGGACTTTAGTTATCTCGATTTCGTTAAGTCAACTCTTTGACTTAACTTATCTCACACCTTCGAATCTCTATTCATGTGCATATGACCTGCATCAAGATGTCAGTTAGATTGTAGCCTTTAGAAAAAGGATTGCCATCTCCTTATTAGGCGGGAGATCATCTCTTAACAATCATTTAGCGCTGCTTGATGAGTCCTCAATCTAACTCTTTAGATATTCATCCAAGCATCAACCTTTATGATTCAATTTGAATCAACAACTGTATGATCATTAAGATGGCCATGATACATAGCCCTAATTGTATGAATGAACCTATTATAAAAATTAATCATTCTTCATTTCAGATCAGGGAATGATATTCGCAGTAACATTTATTGCATAATAGCTCACTTTAGGCTCGCATGTACAACAATCTCCAACTAGCCCAAAGAACCATTAATGCGTTAATCATTTAAACTTGCACGCATGTGACGATCATAGGCTATTTACAAAATAGCTAGTTAAGATGATCAATCACTCTGTTTTTAAAATACTATGCCAAGTCCTTTTACGACATTTGCATATCCCCAGCAACAATGCTCGCATCCAATTTGAATGTTGCATCTTATGCAACCAGTACTCATTTTTGTCAGTTATAGTGTCCACGACACTAGAACTTAATATTTTTTATAACCAGTAATTCAATAATCCACATGTGAATATCCTTTTTCCTGGAGATCTATATCTCCTAAGGTATCTGCAATTAAGACCTTTTAGATGTCTATCTATAAAGTATTAATTTCTTGAAGATAAGACATAGAGATCACTATCTCTGAAGTTCTTGTCATCTTTGAAGATTTTGTTATTACTGCAACTAAGTATTTTATCTCCATAGTGGGATTATTATCAATTCACTACTCCCACTGCATGGTACACATCTGGCACTTGTACACATCTAGCATATACCCGGCTTCTCGTAACTGATACATAATGGTAAGCAGTTCTAGCATTCACATCCTCAACTCCTTGCGGTGTTATCCCTTTAGATAGGTCAGTACCATATCTTAAGAAAAAGAAGCCTTTCATGGAATTTCCCCAAAAAATGTAATACATCCACGGTGTACTACTTAATGTGACAGTCCCAACACTCTATTCTATATGATTTTGAACGACTTCAGAACTAAGATACAAGAGGAATCCTTGAGATCACATCTCAATGTATGGAACAACCACATTAAAAAACACTTATTATTATCCATATATTTTTCCAATATATCAGAATATCATCTACATTTATCACGATGAGCACAATGGTATTCCCACTGAGCTTCACATGGTTCATCAAGATTCTATCATAACATTTATGATTTCATCAAATCTGATGTTCCAATTACAATAATCTTATTCAAGACCACAGATGGAGTTATTCAGCTTGCATAACTTTCTTTCCTCAACAATGAAGCCCTGCGGATACTCCATATGAATATCCTCAGAGAGATATTTATAGAGGAATGCAATATTAACTTCCATTTTGAAGATGTCAAAGTCAAGTTGTGTAGTTATTGTTAGCAGTATTCTGATGGGTATAAGCATGGTCACTGATGAGCATGTCTCACCACAAGCGATGTCTTCTCTTCAGTGTGCATCTTGTGCATACAATCTATGCTTTGTGAAGGATATGGAAAAACTCCTCAAGTGCATCACAGAAGCATGATAAAACCACATGATCCAAGAACGCTTCTCGGATCTTTTCGTATAAACCAAAACAAGTAATAGGATTACCTCTTGAAGCGTGGTTGCGATCAAGTTTCTAAACAAAGAGACCTCCTATCTCAAGTCCGGTCCGACGGAGGAGACGCTTGCGAGCATGGGAGATCTCATGATCTCGTCACACGAGGTCCAACATCTTCTTCACGAGTGAGACACACCGAAGGAGATGGAGATCCACGAGTAGATGATCCGACATCATAACGAAGATGCTGCGTCGATGACCACTCTAACAATGGCTCCATGGTGGAAGGCCATTATAAGAGAGAGAGAGAGAGCATTGGCGTGTAGATAAGAGAGAGAGAGAGAGGACATTCGTTTTAATCATGTCTTTCCTGAAGAGCAATGGATGCCTCTTATTATATAGGGTTTTGGGAATCTATGGATCCCAATCCATGGACAATACACAATCAATGGTTGAGATTGATTTGTGTTTCTTTCAGTGGCTATGATCTGTTGTAAAAACACAACAATTAATTTAATTTAATATATATCGATAAATCAATATATTTAAATTCAAATCAAATCAATTAATTATCCATGGAGATAATGAGGAGATAAACCATATGCCGTAAAAAGGGGGGATGGCTACCAACATCTCATGAGATCTCATCATCTCATGAGATCTCATAATCTCTTGAAATCTCGTTATCTCATGAGATACATTATCTCATGATATCTCCAAGATTTACAACAACAAATGTTATAAATTATTTCACAAAAATAATTCATAATTGTGAAATATTGCAATCATGCAATTGGAAAAATGAGAATCTCATTCACATCCCAAAAGAAAATGTAAATTATATTTTAATTAATCATCTACTGTGAATTCAATTCACATCAATAATTAATCAAGAAATATAAATCACAAATACCTCTCTCTGATATATTTTAAATCACATTTATAATATATATGATTAATATGGATAACGCTATATATTATTCATATCCATGATAATTAAGTCGTGTTTAATCATCTTGGATCTCAATTCTCATGTGCTAATATAATATGAATCACATTCACATTATTCACATCTTTGATAATTAAATCACATTTAATTATCTCAGATAATTCTCCTTATAGTATGAATCAAATTCATATTATCCATGATAATTAAATCGTATTTAATTATTACTTTTCTCGATGCTCGGATACATATATCAACATTGAAATTAACCATGAACTCTTTCAAGGATAATGCACTTTCTCCACGGATACTTGGAGATAAGGACATGGCGATTGTATTGTTCCACGTATAGTGACTTGGATATTGAGATCACAGCTCAAATCCAGATCTCGGGCCTCCCATAGATGCTTGATTAAATCAAGACCACAAATCTAATCTTCTCATTACATCTGAATCACATTCATATTAATGTCCAACATTTGGACCAATATCAAATTGCTTCTCTACTGAGATGAGTCACTAAAATGCAGACACATTCCATCACTCCCTAGGAATGGAAGCGTCATGGTTATACAATCGTTTATGATCACATCACCCTCATGTATTCCCAATACCTGTACATCCTACATACTAGAAGACTCAGAATAAACCCGAAGTATTAGATCAACTTTATATTGTCTACTTCAGGGGTTTATCAGTAAGTTTCTCATTTGATCATTTGGAGTTGGTATCGGTCATATATTTTCCAAAAGCAAATATCATACCTAGGTCTTGATCATATACTTTCCAAAAGTATATATCAAACCTACAAATTCAGTCAAGCTTCCAAAGTGAGACGACCGTGCACGAAATTTGTTTCATCCCAATAACTCATGAGTGAGCTCATGTCTTCCTGTTCAGTAATGAACATGTATGATCCCTTTGAGAGATCGTATTACTCTTGTGCCCTTGCATGCACACCAGCGCGCCGGTGTAAATACCTTGGTTAGGTCATCAACCTATTGGTCTTCCAAATCTACATACTCAAATATATAGTAACACACTGATGCACAAGGGAAACCAGTTTTAGCATTCACTTACTCAAATCCTTGAGATGCTATCCCTTCAGATAGGTCAGTACCATATCTTAAGGGATGGAAGCCTTTCTTGGAATTTTCCAGAAAATGGAATATGTTCAAGGTGTACTACTAATGTGACAGTCCCAATACCCTCTTCTCTATGCTTTTGAACACCTTCAGAATTAAGATCCAAGAGGCATCCTTGAGATCATATCTCAAGTTATGGAACAACCACATAATAAAACACTTATTATTATCCTTATATCATTTTAAATGATTAGGATATTATCTACATTTAGCATGATGAACACAATGGCATTCCCACTAAGCTTCATATAGTTCATCAAGATTCTATCTGAAATCATAACATTTATAATTTCATCAAATCTTATGTTCCAATTTCAAGAAGCTTATTTAAGTCCATAGCTGGAGTTCTTTAGCTTGCGCACCTTGTTTTCCTCAATCATGAAGCCCTGGGGCTACTTCATGTGGATATTATCAGAGAGGTATTCATAGAGGAATGCAATCTTGACTTCCATCTCGAAGATGACAAAGCCAAGTTGTGTAGCTATAGTTAGAAATAATCCAATGGGTTTAAGCATGGTTACTGAAGAGCAAGTCTGATCGTAAGCAATGTCTTCTCTTCGTTGTGTAGCTCATGGCTACTAACTATGCTTTAAAGGTATCTACCTTCTCATCAGGTTCCCTTTCTCTTGCAGATCCACTTACACCTTAACGAGTCTTACCCTTATATGTGGATCTTCGAGGGTCCATATACAATACTTGTATATGAACTCCACTTTAGACTTTATTGCTAAAATCCATCTTTCCATGTCATTATCCTCAGGAGCTTCATCACATGAAGTCCGATCATTGTCAGACTTAATTGACACATGGAATACATCCTCAAACTCATTTGAAGAGGTATTACTGTTTCATCTTTAATTATCCTTTTGGTTTCCGATTTCAGGAGCCTCATTATCATCTAGAGATTCAATGAGTTCCTTTACTTCATTTTTATCTTGATTTTCAAGAGTCTCAATCCTCTAAGAAGAACATTCTCAGAGATGAGATCTTTTAAGAATCTCAAGGTCATAAAGTAGGTATCAAATACCATCCTTTATTTTCATAATGAAGTAGCACTCTCTAGTGCTCAATTCTAGTATACTTGCATGGAATATTATTACGGATATATAATGTAGTCTCCACTACATACATACCTGGAAACTAAGAGGTAATTATGCTAAAATTCATCATTGATCAAATCATGTAACACATGATCCAATTTTATCGCCCTACAACTCTATTGAGTTTAGGTTTATCAGGAGGAGTGATACAGGAATGATATTCATATCTCCATAAGGTATTCTTTGAGTTTTTCTAACTGGTACAAGCTACCTAGGTTAGATCAAATTCATTTCATCTTTCTTCAAACTTTGGTTCCAAACCAAAATTGTGAAATCTTTGAACATTTCAAAGGTTTCTTAGATGAAGAGAAGAATTCTCATATCGTACATAATCATCAATTATATAACATATCCATAATGTTTACTATGATATAGATGATCCGCATACATAAATATGTATGAGATCTTGAATACCTTGACATCTAACACCATTCCCAGAGGAGGGTGTATTGGAAATTTTACTTTGAATACTATATTCATAAGTATTTAAGCTTTGAATTTTTTAGACATTCTAAAGTTTCATCTATTACAATTCTATTGATTAAAATCAACAGATAAATGTCCAAGGTTTGATGCCAGATACTAGTTAATTGATCTTCATCCTCATATTGATCTTTTAAAGGTTTAATTTTCAGTTTTAGAAATCTTAATGAACCATTCATTAATTTCTAATTTTGTAGAGTCCACTAGATGTTAGATTACTATCTAAAATATATCCACCATAACTCTTAATGATAGGTTTATTCCAGAATTCATGTTTATTTCCAATATTTAGAAATAAATAATGAGTGTATTCTAATATCTAGGTCATAGAGACATTCTCTAAGATAAGGCTCTCCCAATGAAAATATGAAGTCCATCTATCCAGTAGAGATTGTTGCAAGAATTGCATCAATATCCATGTAGATGGCTATTAAACCTGAAGATCAAATTCTCCACTCTTCTAAAACATATGCAACCCATTGCAAGTGTTGTTAGAAGGTTGAGATAAAATTATAAGACTTTATCTTATTGAATATGCAAGTCCATATCAATGATTTATGTAGATTATTTTGATGCTCTATCCGAGTCCTTCTCTGAGGATTCTAGACAGACTTGATAATCATACTATCAACACACTGACTTATTGCAGTATTGGCATTCATCCAACTCTTTGATTATCCTTCTCATCTTGGGTCTGATCCATGCTTCCATTGTGCTCCCTTTATCTATAAACAACCATTGCTTAAGACTAAGAATCTCTTATGTTTAATTCAAAAGAATTCAATGTAAGAGCATTTCAACATTTATACATGTTTCATTAAATTCATACAATATGAATATTATGAAGATTCATAAACGACTGGAGTATAGAAAGTAGAATGATGACACTCATCATGTCTACATCCATTTAGACTCTTAAAACATTGGTTCAGGTAGGTATTCAAACATTTTGAATACATTATCTCTTTCGAGCTACCATTCTACATAATGCAGAGAACCATGTCATTCATGATTAAATGTCTAGAGCACATATGTATGCCAAGACATATTTTAATTTTTATAAGGATTATTCGACAATTACGATCACCATCGACATGTCACTTCCAAAGTACATTCGATGAGAGATCAAGACTATAGAGACATACGAACCCTAAGGTGATGTCTTATTGTATTATTTAATTGTTATTCCTCATTATGTTGAGGAAACTTGCACAATACAACCACATATACCATGTGTCCAACTACAAGTACAATATCTGGATCATGAGTCCAATACATGATATTTTATTGGTTATTATTGAGTATAATATTGAATGGGTTTAATGAAGGATTATCTGAAATAAGAAATTTGCATAAGTGTATATATTTATATATACATATTTTACTTTGATTTAGGAGTTTTTATATCATAGTTGTCTTGCCTTGTCAACACTAAAAATTCATTCCCTTAATCAATTTCAATGTAAGAGATATACTTACCATTATATCTCAAGCAAGATCTGGGATCTCCATGCTTATCTTTGTCACATCCCAATAATATGAAAACTTGTGACTCTAATAAAAAGGAGCGGGAACACATTCCACCTTCCATGTCCAACTTGCATCTCCCAATTCGGTCTTTAACACATGGGCCACCACCCCTAAGATGGTGTTGACCCGTCATTAATTTAACCAACCGTCAACAGGCTTAATACTCGCTATACGCAATTCAATATCGCCCCAACAATATGAGGACTCGATATTGGGGTCACTACATATATGATCTTACTCTTTCGAGAAGCGAAGAGCCCGATCCAAATGCATTGTATGCAGGAACTGTCACTTTGGACAGGCATATCCTACATACAATATCTGGCGACAGAACCCTTCACCTTGACTGGAGACCATGGATGTTACTTATGTGATATTCCATATCATATTCAAATTCTAATTAATCATTACGAATCATATTTATTACGATGAATTCTTCCAAGGGAAATAACACATCTATTTATAATAGAGTGTCTTAATTTTATTTGGATTTCAATTAATCTAATCATATTAAATTACAAATCCAATTAATATCCAACAAACATTCTTAGTTGTTACTTGAATTATGGTATTATCTCAAATACGTATTATTTCGAATTTTAATAATTAGAAGTACATCATGATTTCTTAAGCATTATACCAACCCTACCCGCTGTCATGGCCAGTACCGACGGGAGTGAGACATACCACACACGGTGCAACCTGCTACCCCAACGCTCCCCGACTAGGCACCATATCCGCCTCGAGAAAGGATAATGAAAAATAGATCACATTGTACTTGAGATGATCATCGATTTTTCAACCGAAATTATACCATATAATATTAATCAAAACCATTTTGATAATACTATAAGGAAATTTTCTAAACATATTCCCAATCCTATTTATGAAACAATGCTTTGCACGTAAAAGTTGTCCTACAACTATTGTAGGGTAAACTATAATTTTCATGAAAACAATGTTTGTTGGAAATTTCATATTAACCAATTGTGATGAAGATCAACTATCTTATCATTTTGGTTAATGCAATGTCATTCAAGAAAGTATTTATCATCTTTAAATATTTCATAAATATTTATCAATAATCATTTCAGAAAATTAACAATTAATTTCCATTAATTTATTTGATTGACAATCACAAGGATCATGTTCAAGTTGGTTAATTTCCTGCAGTAACCCCTACTCACTAAAACTAACATAACTCAATCAATTTATATGCAATTAATGCAAACTAAAATTATTTAGTTCTAATTTAATTCAAAACAGAACCCAAGTAATAATTATACATTTCCAGTCATTTAGGACAAGTAATTAACTCTTTTATTATGTCACTAATCACCATCCCCGAAACAGTGGATATATGGTTATTAAAATGGTGATATCTTGAGTTATAGGATTCCAAATCACGCAAACTCAAATCCTACCGTTTCCTTAATTAATGGGAAACATTATACAATTTAAAATTACATATTTAAACATTATAAACAGGACCGAAATTTTATCACAAGACAGGGATGTGAAAATTGAAATGCCAAAATCTTCACGAACCCAAATGAGCCCAAATCTCCGTAGGTTCATGGATCTCATCCAAAACCTTCGCTAACCTAGCTCTTATACCACTTGAAGGATATGGAAAAAATCCTCAAGCGCATCATGGAAGCATGATGATCGAATCATATGCGATCGGGACAGACTAGCCGCACTAGTTGCTCGATGCAGCGGAAATAAAAATTTTCATGTGACGAAACCACATGATCCAAGAAATTTTCTCGGATCATTTCGTCTAAACCACAAACAAGTAAGAGTATTACCTCTTGAAGTGTGGTTGTGATCAAGTCTCTAAACCAAGAGACCTCCTGTCTCAAGTCCGATCCGACGGAGGAGATGCTTGCGAGCGCGAGGATGAATCGCGTGCTCTTTGCAATCCATGTTGATGATCCAAGTGGCGGATCACCAGATATCGTCACACGAGGTCCAACATCTTCTTCACGAGTGAGACAAACCAAAGGAGATGGAGATCCACGAGTAGATGATCCGGCAGCATAACGACCATTATAAGAGAGAGGGGATTGGCATGTAGAGAGGAGAGAGAGCATTCATTTTAATCATGTCTTTCCTGAAGAGCAATGGATGCCTCTTTTTATAGAGGCTTTCGGGAATCCATATATCCTAATCCATGGCCAACACACAATCAATTGTTGAGATTGATTTGTGCTTCTTTCAATGGTTGTGATCTTGTTATAATAACACAACAACAATTAATTTAATTTAATTTAATATATATCGATGAATCAATATATTTAAATTCAAATCAAATCAATTTATTATTCTTGGAGATAATGAGGAGATAAACCATATCTCGTAAAAAGGGGAGATGGCTACCAACATCTCATAAGATCTCATTATCTCATGAGATCTCATTATCTCATGATATCTCCAGTATTTACAACAATTGTTGTAAAGTATTTCACAAAAAATATTTCATAATTATCTTGTGAAATATTATAATCATTCCATTGGAAAAATGAGAATCACATTCACATCCCAAAACAGAATGTAAATTATTTTTTAATTAATCATCCAAAGTGAATCCAATTCACATCAATAATTAATCAACAAATATAAATCACAAATAGCTCTCTCTTATATATTATAAAGGGTCATATGTGGCTGCCCCCGCCTTATTTGGGCAAATTTTTTTATTTTTTTTTAAAAATAACACCATGTACATTCATCCCTATATCCCTCCTATATACCATTCGAATTTCGTCAGAAACAAAGACTCCTACGGCCTCCATCCGGACAGTAATTTTTTAACGGTAACAGGATTTTTTTAAATCGATACCAGCGAGATGGAGGCCGTAGGAGTCTCTGTTTCTGACGAAATTCGAATGGCATATAGGAGGGATATATGGATGAATATACATGGTTTTATTTTTCAAAATAAATAAAAAAAACGCCGAAAAATGGGGGCGGGGGCAGCCCCATTTTTTCCTATTATAAATCACATTTATAATATATATGTTTAATATGGATAGTGCTATCCATATTATTCATATCCATGATAATTAAGTCGTATTTAATCATCATGGACTTCTATTCTCATGTGCTAAAATAATGTGAATCACATTCACATTATTCACATCTTTGATAATTAAATCACCTTTAGTTATCTAAGATAACTCTCCTTATAATATGAATCAAATTCATATTATCCATGATAATTAAATCGTATTTAATTATCAATTTTCTTGCTTCTCGAATACATATATCAACAATGAAATTATGCTTGAACTCTTTCAAGGATAATGACCTTTCTCCGCTGATACTTGGAAATAAAGACAGGGCGATTGTATTGTTCCACATATAGTAACTTGGATATTGTGATCACATCTCAAATCCAGATCTCGGGCCTCCCATAGATGCTTGATTAAATCAAGACCACAAATCTAATCTTCTCATTGCATCTGAATCACGTTCATATCAATGTCCAACATTTGGAACAAGATCAGATTGCTTTTCTACAGAGAGGAGTCATTAATCCAGACCGTTTCATCACCCCCTAGGAATGGAGGCGTCATGGTTATATAATCGTTCACATCACTCTCAGGTATTCCCAATACCTGTACGTCCTACATACTGGAAGACTCGGAATAAACATGAAGTTTTAGATCAACTTTATACTGTCTACTTCAGGGTTTTATAAATAAGTTTCTCATTCGATCATTGGGAGTTGGTATCGATAATATAATTTCCAAAATCATGTATCATACCTAGGTCTTGATCATATACTTTCCAAAAGTATATATCAAACCTAAAAATTCAGTTAAGCTTCCATAGGGAGACAAACATGCATGGAATTTGATTCTTCCCAATATCTCAAGAGTGAGCTCCTGTATTCCGGTTCAGGAATCAACATGTATAATCCCTTTGAGAGATCATATTACTCATATGCCGTTACATGTAAACCTGCGCGCCAGTGTATAGACCTTGGTTAGGTCATCAACCAATTGGTCTGCCAAATGTACATACTCATACATATAGTAACACATATGTCTCCGGTCAGACGATGCGTGCCTATATCGTGACAACATATGACATAGGACTTTGGTTATCTCGATCTCGTTTAGTCAACTCTTTGACCTAACTAATTTGACACCTCCGAATCTCTTTTCCTGTGTAGAGGACATGCATAAAGAGGTCGATCAGATATCAGTCTATGTGAGAAAGGATTGTCTTCTCCTACTAAGGCTGGAGATCATCTCTAAACAATCATTTGATGGTGCTTGATGAGTCCTCAATCTAACCCTTTAGATATTCATCCAAGCACCAGCCTCTATGATCCAATTATTGAATCAACAACTGTATTATTATGAATATGGCCATTGTACATAGCCCTAATTGTACTAAGGTACCTATTATGAAAACTATTTGTTCTTCATTTCAGATTAGGGAATGATATGTGCAATAACATTTATTGCATAATGGCTCGTCGTGAGCTCACACGTCAAACACTTTAAAGGTCTCTACCTTCTCATCAGTTTCCCTCTTTCTCTTGAAGATCCATTTACACCGTAATGGGTCTTACGATATAGGTGGATCCTCAAGGGTCCATATACAACATTTGTATATGAAGTTTACATTATACTTTATTGCCAACATCCATCTTTCCATATCATGATCCTTATAAGATTCATCACATGAAGTTAGATCATTGTCAGATTTTTCTTACACATGGAATACATCCTCAAACTCAATTTGAAGAGATATGAGTGTTTCATCTTTAACTATCCTTTTCGTTTTCGATTTCAGGAGCCTTATTATCATGTCAAGATTAAATGAGTTCCTTCACTCCATTTTTATCTTGATTCTCAAGAGCCTAATCCTTTAAAAAACACATTCTCAAAGATGAGAACTTTGAGAATCTCAAGGTCATAAAGTAGGTATCCAATACCATCTTTTATTTTTCTAATGAAGTAGCAATCTCTGGTGATAGATTCCATCTTACTTGCATGGAACCTTATTAAGGTTATATATTGTAGTCTCTACTACATATATACCTAGAAACTAAGAGGTAATTATGCTAATATTTATCATGGACCAAATCATGTCACACATTATCTAACTGTATCTCCCTACAACTCTATTAAGTTTAGGTGTATGAGAAGGAGTAAGATAAGTCATATGTCCACAAGGTATTCCTTGAATTCATATAATGGGTATTGACTACCTAGATAAGAGAAAATTCATTTTCATCTTCCTTCAAACTTTGGTTCTAAACTAAAATTGTGAAATCGTTGAACATTTCAAAAGTTTCTAAGATGAAGGGAAGAAATCTCATATCACAAATAATCATTAATAGATATCACATATCTGTAATGTTTATTCTGATATAGATAATTCACAAAATGCTATTGTGAATATCATTCCATGATATGAAATGAAGAATAAATAATTTGCATAATAGGTCCTTTAGTATGATTAGGGTGTACCATGGTCATCTTAATAATCATACAACTGTTGATTCAACTATTGAATCATAGAGACTGGTGCTTGGATGAATATCTAAAGGGTTAGATTGAGGACTCAGTAGAGAAGTAATCTGATCCTAGTCCAAATGTCGGACATTTATCTGAATGTGATTCAGATGCAATGAGAAGATTATATTTGTGGTATTGATTTAGTAAAGCATCTGTGGGAGGCCCAGGATCTGTATTTGAGATATGATCTCAATGTCCAAGTCACTATACGAGGAACAATACATTTGCCCTGCCCTTATCTCCAAGTATCAACGGAGAAAGCGCATTATCCTTGAATGGGTTCAGGATAATTTCATTGTTGATATTATGTATCCAGGCATTGAGAAAATGGATAATTAAATGTGATTTAATTATCATGAATAATATGAATTTGATTCATATTGTAAAGTGATTTATCTTAGATAATTAAATGTGATTCAATTATCAAAATGTGAATAATGTGAATGTGATTGATATTATTTTTTCACGTGAGAATAGAGATCCAAGATGATTAAATGTGATTTAATTATCATGGATAGGAATAATGTGGATAACAATATCCATATTAGTCGTATATATTATAAATGTTATTTATAATATATAAGAGAGAGTTATTTGTAATTTACATTTGTTAATTAAATGTTGACGTGAATTGGATTCACATTGGAAAATTAATTGAAAATGTAATTCACATTTTATTTTTGGTTGTGAATGTGATTCGCAATTTTCCAATGGCAATATTGCAATATTCACAAAATACTTATAAATTATTTTTTGTAAAGTAATTTACAACAAGTGTTGTTCTAAATCTTGGAGATTTCCATGGAATAATGTAATCTCATGAGATGTGAAGAGATTACATGAGATTGCCACCAGATCCCATATGATGGAAGGAGGCAATCTTCATTCCATAAATCTCCATGCTTGATTGATTTAATTTGAGAATAAATCATAATGATTTATCAACATATATTTAATATAAATTAAATTAATTGTTGTTGGTTTTTTACCAACAAAATCTTGGCCATTAAAACAAACACAAATCAATGTAAGTCATTGGATTTGTGTTGTCCCATGGATTGAGATCCATGGATATATTATAAAAGGAGAGGCACCCCTTGCTCTTCTTGGTTACAAAAACATGATGAGAACATAAGTCTCTTTCTATCTACATGCCCTCTCTCTCTTTCTCTCATGTGGTCATCCACCATGGATGCACTAGATAGATTCTCCATCGCCACAGCGTCGTCATTATGTTGCCCGATGGTTTGCTCATGGATCTACATCTACTTTGGTGTGCGTTGATCGTTAAGAAGACATCGTATCTCGTTTTTCAAGATCAGGATATCCGTGGCTTTATTATCAATATGGATTGCGAGAAGCACGCATCTCATCCACGTGCTCGCAAGCGTCTCCTACGTCGGATCGGACTTGAGACAGGAGGTCTCTTTATTTAGAGACTCGATCGCAACCATTCTTCAAGAGGTAAACCTATTACTTGTTTGTGGTTTATATGAAATGATTCGAGAAGCGTTCTTGGATTATGTGATTTTTGTCACATCGAGCAACTAGTTCGACTAGTAGCTTCAGATCACATACGATGCGATCCTCACGCTTCCTTGATGTGCTTAACGATCTTCCTACATCCTTCAAGTTGTATAATAGCCTTAGGTCAAAGGTTTGGATGCGATCCATAAACCTAAGATGACTTGGGTTCGTTAGGGTTTGTGAAAGTTTTGTTGCATTTCAATTTTCGCATCTCTATTTACTGATTATTTTCGGCCCTGTTTAAATTATTTAAACGCGAAAATACTAATTATATTTTGTTCCCCATTAAATAAGGAAACCGTAGGAGCTGAGTTTGCGTGATTTCGAATCCGTTTGCTCAAGGTATGGTCATTTTAGTAAACATGTATCCACCGTTTCGGGGACTGCGGATCATGACGTAATTAAGATGTTAATTGCGGACGTAATTAAGATGTTAATTGCGGATTAGAAATGCCTTGAAATGCATGCAAACCACATAGGTTCTGTTGTAAATCAAATTAGAAAACTTTAGGAACTTATTTTGCTTAATTTTTTATTTAAATTGATTGAGATAAGGTATTTTTACTGAGGGTCACTGCTTAAAATACTTTCCTAATCAAGAACCTAGTGATTGTCATTTAATTAATTAGTGAAATTAATTTGTTTAATTTCCTGGAATAATTGTCCTTAAATATTTATGAAATGTTTGATGATACTTATTTCCTTAAATGACATAGCCATAAGCAATAATTGATTAGATGTGATCTATATCACAAAATTGGTTACATGATCTACATTCCAACAAGCATGTTGCTTGAATAGGATTTGGGATTTGTTTAGCAAATCTCATTATAATGTTAATCAAAATTGTTTTGATTATTACTATATGGTAAAACTTCCGTTGAAAAACCGATGATCATCTCATGTACAAAGTGATCTATTTTGCATTATCCTTTTTCGAGGTGGATATGGTGTCTAGTCGGGGAGCGTTGGGGTAGCAAGTTGCACCGTGTGCGGTTTTCCCCATGCCCGTCGGTACTGGTCATGACAGCGGGTAGGGTTAGTATAATGCTTAAGAAATCATTACGTATTATACATATTTGAGATAATACCGTAATTCAAGTAACAATTAAGAATGTTTGTTGGATATTAATTTGATCATTAACTTCATATGATGAGATTAATTGGGATCCAATTAAAATTAAAACACTTTATTATGAATAGAGATGTTATTTCATTGGAAGAATTAATCGTAATGAATATGATTCATAATGATTATTTAGAATTTGAATATGATATGGAGGATCACATAAGTAACATCAATGGTCTCTCGTCAAGGCGAAGTGTTCCGTCGCCAGATATTATATGTAGGAGACGCATGTGTGAAGTGACTACTCCTGCATACAATCCATTTGGATCGAGATCTTCACTTCTCGACAGAGTAAGGATGTATGCGTTGTGACCCCAATATCGGGTCGTCATATTATTGGGGCGATATTGCATAGCGCATAGCGAGTTGTATTCCTGTTGACGGTTGGTTCAATTGAAGACTGGTCAACATCATCTTAGGGGTGGTGGGCCCGGGTGTTAAAGACCGAATTGGGAGATGCAAGTTGGACTTGCACGGTGGAATGTGTTCCCTCTTCTTTTTATCTGAGTTATAGGTTCTCATATTATTGGGATGTAACAAAGATAAGGAAGGAGATCCCAGATCTTGTTGAGATATAATGGTAAGTATATCTGTTACATTGAAATTGATTAAGGGAATGAACTTTCATTATTGACAAGGCAAGACAACTTTGATATAAAAAATCCTAAATCAAAGTAAAATATGTATATATATAAAAATATATACACTTATGCAAATTTCTTATTTCAGATAATCCTTCACTAAACCCACTCAATACTATACTCAATAATAACCAGTATGATATCATGGATTGGACCCATGATCTAAATATTGTACTTGCAGTAGGACACATAACGTATGTGGTTGCAATGTGCAAGTTTCCTCATAATAATGAGGAATGACAATTAAATAGATAATAGGACTACAACCCTAGGGTTTGTATGTCTCTATAATCTTGATCTCTCATCAGCTGAACTTTAGAAGTGACATGTCGATGATGATGGCAATTGTCAAATAATCCTTATAAAATCAATGAAGATATTCCGGGATACATATGTGCTCTTGACATTTATCGTGAATGAGATGGTTCACTGCATCATGCAGAATGGTGGCTCTATAAGAGATGATGTATTCAAAATATATGAATACCAACCTGAACCAATGTTTTTAAGAGTCTAGATAGATGTAGATATGATGAGTGTCATCATTCTACTGTCGATACTCTAGTCATTCATGAATATTCATAATATTCATACTGTATGAATTTAATGAAGCATGCATAAATGTTGAAATAATCTTACATTGAATTCTTTTGAATTTAACATGAGAGATCCTTACTCTTAAGCAATGGTTGTTTTTAGATACAGTGAGCGCAGAGGAAGCAAGGGTCAAACCCAAGATGAGAAGTATAGTCAAAGAGTTGACTGTACTTCTAACACTTCCATATGACATCCAAATAGTTGGATAAATGCCATTACTGTAATAGTTTGATGTGTTGATAGTATGACTTTCACGTCTGTCCAGAATCCTTAGAGAAGGACTAGGATAGAGCATCAAAATAATCTACATAAATCATCGAAATTGACTTTCATATTTGATAAGATAAAGTCCTATAATTGTATCTCAACCTTCTAATGACACTTGCAATTGGTTGCATATATATTAAAAAAATAGAAATTTTATCTTAAGGTTTAATGGTCGTCTATGTTGGAATTGATGCAATTGTTGCAACAATTTCCATTGGATCAATAGACTTCATAATTTCAGTGGGAGAGCCCTTGGTCTTAGAGAATGTCTCTATGACTTAGACATTAGAATACACTCATTGTTTGTTTCTGAATGTTAGAAATAAACATGAATTCTGGAATAAACATATCACAAAGAGTTATGGTGGATACATTTCAGATAGTAATCTAACATCTAGTGGCCTCCACAAAGTTAGAAAATTAATGAATGGTTCAGTAAGATTTCTAATACTGACAATTTAAAACCTTAAAGGATTAATATGAGGACGAAGGTCACTTAAAAATAATCTGGCATCAAGCGTTGGACATTTGTCTATTGACTTGATCAAGGGACTTGTAAGAGATGAAATTTTAGAATGTATAAAATTCCAAAACTTACATACTTATGAATATTGTATTCAAAGTAAAATGTCCAATACACCCTTATTTGGTAATGGTGCAAGATGTCAAGGTATTCATGATCGCATACATATTGATGTATGTGGATCATCTGTATCATAATAATCATTAAGGATATGTGATGTCTATTGATGATTATGTATGATATGAGATTTCTTATCTTCACCTAAGAAACCTTTAAAATGTTCAAAGATTTCACAATTTTGGTTTAGAACCAAAATTTGAAGGAAGATAAAATGAATTTGATCTAATCTAGGTAGCTTGTACCTGTTAGATGAATTCAAAAAATACCTTATGGAGATATGAATATCATTGATATCTCAATCCTTCCAACACACCTTTATAAATCCATATAATAGGATCATGTGTCACATGATTTGATCAATGATGAATTTTAGCATAATTACCGCTTAGTTTCCATGTATATATGTAGTAGAGACTACAATATATATCCTTAATATGGTTCCATGCATGTAAGCTACAATCTAGCACTAGAGAGCGCTACTTCATTAGGGAAATAAAGGACGATGTTGGGTACCTGATGAATCTCAGATTCATCACTCTAAATCTCATTTATTAAGCTCAAATACCTTTAAATCATCAGCATTTCTGCATTTATTCTGCATAATTAGCATTCATGCATGTTTTCATAAGAATTTCATTTTAGCACTAATTTCTGCACAAAATAAGAAGCCAAAAATCTCAGCCAAAATTGACATGTAAATAGCCTAACTTCTCGGATTTTTAACTCATTCATGCTAACACCGAATGCCCCAAAACAACCTCCACAATGTATATATCACTGATAAGAATAAATAAAAAATACAAAAAAATCACTAACCCATATAAGTGGACAAAAAACCCAAACCCTATTTTTAGGATTTTCGAACTAAAAACCTCATATCTTCCTCAAGCAGTGTCCGTTTTAATCCTACTTACTTTTTAACTAATGTACTTTAAATTACCTTCAAAATAAGACCAAGTTCAAGTAAATCGGAGCTCATATGTGAAAGTTAGGTTTTGGGCCTTTTTTGTACATTTTGTATTTTAGCGGTTTCTGACCTATTATTTTATGTACATAATTAACCTATTTTAGTTTATGTCTTTTTTATTTCTCTTCTTTGATTAAAGTTTTATTAAATCAAATCTAAATTGAGCTTAAATCAAAGAAACAAATTGAGTCCGAGTCTTCACTAACCGAATGTACAAAATAGGTCTTTTTCATGTTTTATTTTATTTCTTATTTTATTAATTATTAAAAATCCAAAAAAAAGATTAATGTATCTATATTTATATGTGATTTTATCATATTTTTTCCAGATTTTATCTGGTTTAGAATGACAAAAAATATAAAACCTAGAAATCAAGGTATTCTATGTACATGGGTACCCCAAAAATATCACTTTATGCAATTGATCGATTTTGGTTTTGTTCATGAAAGTTGTAGATCTTATAGAGACGAGCAATTTTTGTAAAGAAACTTTTTCGATCTGAGTCCATTTGCTATTTATTTTTGATTTTACAAAGTATATATCTTCGATTTTTGTGGTGCTAACACGTGGTCGCTCCTAGAGCCGCCACGTGTCAGACATTTTTTTAGTTTTTATTAATTAATTTGTATAAAAAAAAATCCTACCATGTGCAACGCATGTGCCGAGCACCACCTGTCACTCTCCTGCTATCGCCACGGGCCTCCATTTGGGTCGTCCCATCTTGGTCGATCAGACAGCCCAGCATCATCGTCCCCAAAAGCCACTTTCCCCTTTCGGTTGTGTGCCGCCCGTGATTTTCCTTGCGAACCCCCATGATTTCGCTGTCGATCTTGCCCACCGCTGGTCATCAATATCCGTGAATCTTGCCCATAGTACACAATCGCCATCTCCTATCATATCTCGATCGAACTCCCCGCGAATCCCTCGTCAATCTGATCTCCTACCATAGCCACCCACCCCTCGACCCTATTTAAGAAACGTCACCGCCCCTTGCCCACTCATCCTCCCATAGCCACCATCGCGGCGAGATCCGTGGATCCTCCAATCCTCGTTGCAGAGGTGACACCACCCTCCGTCGTACTGCTCTGTTGCGGGACACCGTCGAGCCAACGCGATCATCTACTCCACCTAACGATCTTCTCCAACAACAAACTGCATCACCTCCAGCCATCTTCATCATCTGCCCACGCCAGCGACGAGCCAATGCGGCGGTGCTTCCAAGCTTCTTCGACTCGAACGCCGCAAGTAGCCCAGTCAGCCCTCCACCAGACGCTCGCCTCTCCGCCAGGCCGGACCTCCTCTGCTTCTCCGCCGCTGAGCTGGGCGTGAGGCCTGAGACCCCCGCCCCACGTGCATGGCATGTGGTGGGGGAATGCCAGCCTACGTCACCACACCGGGTCATGTGCTCCGCACGTGGCCGTGGGGTAAACTACAAAGTACCCCCTGGCACTACTACTATTTGCGATCTTATCCCATAGGTCACTTACTCTGCACGTGACCCTTGGGATAATTACAAACGTGCCGCTAGGAGTCCAGCTAATTACGCAGAAGACTCGTCGACCAATGGTTACGTGCTTGGAAATTTTTGCACATTTACCCCCCAAACTCTCGGTAATTTCATAATTGTCCTTTTTGCATTATTTATATTCAATTTAATTATTGAATTTATACCCATGTATTCTTCTACTATTCTGGACTTTTGCATTACATTATTTATTTATCAAAAAAATAACATTTTGTTCCGCATTTAATTCTCTACATTTTGACATATTGTGGATATTTTTGTGATCGATGGTTAATTAATAGTTAATTGTTTTAAAGAAAATTGCATAACTTTCCCATTTCTTGCTATGAAATTTATATTTCGTTAAGCGTTGCTCTAAAAATTCCTGAAAAATCATATATTGTAGAATTAATTGTGCTTGACATTGTGCCCAAGAAGAATCACATTTGCGTACATAGTTTGTCCTGTAAAAATCATTTTGAATATTTCAATATTTGATTTTTAATAGGTATTTTATCTCACCTTTTCGAGGTTTAGGAGTTTGTTTTGAGATCCATTACCTAGTGATAGATTTTAGATAATTTTATTACTTGAAAATAATTATATTTGATGTTTATCATAACTAAATATTGAAATTCACATTATTTGCATTTAAAAATTCATAAAAAATTCACATTGGATCCAAAAATTCCAAAAAAACAATATAGTGCATTCATTTCGTCATATTTTCATTGCGACCGAATTTCATATTTTTTGGACATCGTTTGACCGTAATTTACATTTTAGTCCCTAATATAGGCTAGAATTCCATTTTGCATCTTTAATTGCATTAAAAATTACAAAAACAACCGCCTCGAAGACTACGCATGAATTCTCCTTTACCTCCTAATTCTAGGTTGACATAATTCTAGGTTATTCCTTTGCCTCCTTGTGTTTGACCTTGGGACTTGCCCAAGTAAAATAAACATAAAACCATGAGATTAAAAATTGAATAATTATTGTGGTTATTTTCTTGACTGATTCCGATTGCCGCCTAAAATGAAATGACATATCATTTTTTAAGAGAACAACAAATACGATTTATTCATTTAACAAGCGTAGTTTTCGGACTCGTCAGATGGTGTCGTTGTCGGGGAGGCAAACGGTTTAGTTTTTTGTCTTATAATTTTTTGTTCGGTTTTCCGCATTTGGGTAGTCTAAGCCCCAAATTTCTCACTGTAAATTCCTTTTTTTCTTAGCTTTTATTTTCTTGTTCTATTTTTTATTATTTTTTGAGTCACTCTCTTACATTTTCTCTCTTATTTTTCTTGCGATGTACCCGACGTACGTGAAGCGGTTTTTCGAAATCGAAGCATCTTTACCGACTCCCGAAAAAGACGCAGTTAATTTAAGATCAAGTCAAGTCGTGAGAGAGCGTAGAGTCTAAGATTTTATTTCTGCAACTTTAATTCCTGTAATTAATTGCTCATTTATAATAGTCTCCGTTAGGATGCTCGTGTGTGTAAAGAAACCTCTAACTATCTCTGTGGTGTGTCGTGGCCTGTTTCACTCTCTGATGAGGGTGGGACCCGACTTGAGTGGCAATTAGGACAAATCTGCACATACGATTCTCAAAGCATTCTAAATTTTTGATTGTGCTTGTAGGAATTAGGCCACACTTTACTATTAATTGAAACGCACATTAGATCGTTCAATTTAGCAAAATTTAACTCAATTCTTTCCCGCTAATAGAACTGTCTAATTAGGTGCGGTTTTTCATCGGCTAGCATCCATATAGACTAAAATTTCAATTTCTGTATTGCATCCCACAAGGAGATTGTGAGGATTCACTGTACGTCTTCTAACTGAGCATACATCATAGTTATTCGCGTGCATCAGCTTTTTCTGAATTTCCCCCTCTTATTTTATCACATAAATTTAAAAGGAAATTAGGACTGGATAGTAGACGTGTATTTGTGCTCACTTAATTCTTCAGTGATCGCCAGACTAAAATTGGGACAGCTAAATCTAGCCGATTAGTAACCCATAAAATCAACAATTCTTGCGGGAGAACGACCACGACATTGTATGCTTTTATTTTTCTGAGTGAGCGAGAGACGACACTTTAGGCTAGAGCCCAAAACCCAAATTTCATTGAGACTACTGATTTTAAAAATGTTTAGCTACTTCTCAGTGAGGAATACAGGCAGTAGGTAAACGGTCCGGACTTCCTTAGCAGAGTGGGTGGTTTAAAGGACACTACGTAAGGCTCCATCCTTAAGTAACACGGGGAGCCATTTTACAGTCTGTACTTACACCTATGTTGGATGAAAGTAGATACAACTAGTCGTAGGAATTCAGAACAATCATTGAGAAAATTTCTGGCACCTAACACCTCGCTTAATTATTTTCCAAGATTGTCTTGTCACCAATTAAAATTGAAAAGATAATAGCTGAATTCTTACTGCCTCATTGTGTGATTTGGTGAACCCAGGATTTGATTTGTATTTGCATTGGTTGCGTGAAACGATATTAATGATCGAAAGCCGCGCATTTGATAAAATTTCTTTTGACTATCCCATACAATCACACCGAGATCAACCATGATGATTCATCCTCAACCTCCTTTGACAAACATTGTACAATGGTCCGAGCACCCCTTTAATCTATATTATGAAAATGAATTTGTCTCGATTTGGTCCAAATCATCTTCTTTCAATCCTCCAACATTTTAGAGAGATTCTAACACTCGGATGAATTCATTGAATTCCTACTCAAATCATCTAACCGCACATGACCACCTACCATCTTGGACTAAACCGTCTTACTCTCGGTTTCTCGTTAATGAACCATTTAAAGATCAAAGTACCTTTGAGTCTCATGAGTGGCCGAGAAACCAATCCCAGATGGAAAGACCCGCACTTAAAGATCATCACCGTTGGATTGACCGCAACGATCAAATCCCTATTGACCAACCCGAATATCACTCATTTGTTCAGCTTATACATACAGAGGATCGCATGTATAATATCAACAAATATGCACCCTGTATGTCCCATTATTTGAGGATACGATCAATCATGACCATAGAAGTAGACTCTACTCAAACCAGGATGACATGTTCGAGTCACGACATGTTGAGTATGAGACCTACACATTCCCGCAAAATCCTTCCACTGAGAAGCCTCCTTCCCTAATTCTTGAGGAGAAATTTTCAAAAAATAACAATCATATATTGGATATCTTCAGAGACTCTCCTCCTAGCACATGCAGGAAAATGGAAGAGGAAATTATTGAATGTCAAATTAAAAAACACACCTCGACTGCTCCCATGATTGAGCATTAACACAATTTTGGGGATGATATTTCAAGGATAAATAATAGATTCAAATTATTGGAGGATATATTTCAAAAATTTACCGACCGACTATTTTCACTCTCTAGGAGATCAGACCCTAAAAATGAACGATGAAATGATTGGTTCTCATTTTGACAATTTTGAGGATATCCAAAAACCTAGGGATGATTCTGACACCGGCACTTATGCTTATTATTCCCCTAGACTTGGCTATGCATCTGACTCCTTCTCGGAACATCAAAGACCCTACTCATCTGAGGAACACACCACATCACCACATCTCACAGAAAATACCAAAAAATTGGAATATTCGAAAACGACAAAAAATAGAAAATCTCAAAAAATACATAAAAATTGAATCTGAAGAAGATCTGAAGAATTTGGATCCTGCTTTACGGGAAGCCTTGGAGAAAAGATTGATTTTTAAACTTCCCTTTATAAAGGCCATTGAACACTTCCCCGACCGTAAAGGTTTTTTAATGGATATATAAATGATGAAAAAGTTGGGTAGGATTGGAACAAAGACTGAAAGACATATCTTGTCAATGGGCTCCTCCTTGGTGTTGAGGAGAAAAACGAAGAGCCGTATAGTGAAGCGGTTGCCCAGATTTGACTGTAGAATCAAATACACAATTTTCACCCATGCTCGGATTGATGATGATTCACCGATCAATATCCTCTCAACCTTTGTATTTCACGAACTCAAACTCGGATCGATCAGGAAGATACGAGAGATTGTTTAATTTGTTGATCGATCAATAAAGAGGTCGAGAGGAATCATTTCTGTCATCATGATATTCCAAGGTGCTCCGCTCAAAGTAGAATTCACGATCACTGATATTGAGCATCAAGGAGAATTCACCCAGTCTCCAATTATTCTCGGAAAGCCATTCTTAGCATTGGCTAAGGCAATTATTGATTGTGGGACACGAGAAATACATTTTATAGCATTGGAAGTACTTTTATCTGACCCAGTCTTTGAGGAACCACAATTTTCTGAGGCAAACCAGGAAGTCCCCGACAACCGTAACCACGAAGCGGTAGAAGATCCCTACCCTGCTGCTACACCTGAGATCGCGGTTGTTGATGAGACTATTGGTTTAGAGAATCTCCTCCATGCTCTATTCCCAGCTGCGCTCACCATGGAAAATCAAGTATATGAATCATATGATCCGGAGACTTATGCATGGGAACACCCTGAGTCAAATTATTCTGACTACATGGATCACATCAACTTGACACAAGAATTCTCCAATATGAAATCAATTGAGAATGAACATGCAGAAACTCTTCCCATTATTTCAATTCCTGCGGACCTCAAAATAGATGAATGTTTCTTATATGATCCTGAGACATATGCATGGTCGCACCCTGGAGCAACCTTCTCTGAATACATTAACCAAATCGTCCCAAATCAGGAGTGCAACAACATTCAGGAGACTAAGAGCAAACACGCAGGCCGAACACCGACCAAGGAGAGGAATTCCAATGGTTATTCACCTGGATACTCAAGTGAACCGACACCTTCATGAAACAAGAGAAAAAAAATTCACCTTTGACCTTTCGAAAGATGAATCAGTTGATGATCCCTCATCAGGTTCGGACAAGGTAATCTACATGAGTGAAGTCTGCTCGACAGCTCTAAAACCATATCTTTTCAAGGATCCAAAATTTGATTCTTGTTAGACAACTCCCATTCCTAACTGCTATTCATCCAAAGCGGATGCTCCTGCCCTCATCAAGTGAACTAGAATTATTTCTTACAAGGTGACTGAGACCGATGCTTTTGAGTACTCATCTGAGGGCAAACTGCTTGATCCCAAGAAGGAACGAATTCTGAGATAACAATTAAAGAAACAAAAAGACCAGAATATTTTGAGTGTGTCCACTTTCAACAATATTCCTCTGAAGATAATTCCGATGATGGATATCTTTCATCTGACTCAACCACTTCATCCACTATCCATCATTATTTTCTGAGGGTGACACTGATAATAGTTGGGAATCATATGCTTCATCTCCGTCTCGTTATTACGATCTCCCACCTTAGGCACACAAAAAGATCAGCTGAAAATCGCCTTAATCATCGGCTACCTACCCTCCCTCCTGACCACATCGGTCTCCTTGTACATCTTCTCCCTCTACATAGGGCAAGGCCTAAGTATAGGGTGGGACCGATGCCATCTGTATATATCATTTCCCTCATCACACTCCTTCTCACGATCGCCTCATTTCCACTCTTCTTCTATACTTAGGATGACTAGAGCCTAAGTATAGGGGGAGCCGACACCAAATTGTATATACTCTCCTCATTTACATATCCCGACCACCTCTTTTGCGCTCTTCTTCTATACATAGACTGTTTACAGTTTAATTATAGTGGGGAAGACCATTGCATATAAATTTCTCACTCTCTTATGCTTAGCCCGAGCTATGTCTTCTCTTCGCTTCTTGTTATCTGAGGACACAACACTCGCTAAGTATAGGGGGTACTGTATATATACTGTGTATGTATTTTACCCATATCTCATACTTTCGCGTAAGTGTATATGTATTTATAGGGTGGGTAATTAATTGGAAAAAAAACAACAACATAAAAACAAAAAAAAGAAAAAGAAAAAGAAAGTTTTGCTACTAACACTGACTGTGTACAACCCAAAATTTTTGAAAAAAGGGCTTCTTTTCATTTTTACAAAAAAACAAATCCCTTGCATAAAAAATAAAAAAATCCACAAAAAGAAAAAATGTGTCTGCGTTTTCAGACACATGCACTTCATCCAGCATCGCATTCATATATGAAAAGTCTTTGTGTTCTAAACCAATTTATGAGCAGAAACCGAGAGTGGACTGGAATTGAGCTTAATCCACCTAATTTTCAGAGGAACTTCACCGAGAAAAAGGATTTTAGAAGTTTCAGATCTTTGTCTTAATCCTTTATGTTCCACATGACAATGTCCAACGTTTGATTATTAGTGTCTAACCTGGTCTCTTTATTCTAGATACAACTCTGGAGTAAGAAATTAATTTGTATTGTCGCACTATGTACTTTGCTCAACTCAGACGGTATGTTGGAAGACTTTGTGAGTTTCTTTTCTGGTAGTGTAGAAATCTAAAGACCAGAGTACGGGTTGAAATAAAGCTTCGTAAAAGGGATGGATGACTGGGCACAAATTTTTCTAAGACCCCAAAAAATGTACGGAAACAAAAAGATTCTATATCCGTAGGGGCATAACAAGATCAAAGTAGAGCCACCAAATACAAAGAAGCATTCTACCAAATAAATATCCGACCAAAAAGGTCCAAGCTTCAAGAAAACCTGCAGATCTTCGTGGAGACTCGGCTACACTGGCCAGCGTCACAAGGAGAGGTGACTACACTAGACACCATCCATTTCTTTTCTCCTTCTTCTAACTTATCCCCCAATTCGATTATGAACACAACGTGATAGACCTTAGAAGGAAATACCTGACTCCCCGAGGATGAGTTACTGGAGAGGAGGTTTGCATGGTAGTCCGACATTCTTGATAGAAAGAGCTAAAACCTTTCACACACATGAGTCGATTATTCAAAGTTTATAGGGTATGCTTTGGGCAGAGGATTGATCTAAGATGACTTCTGAGCCGAAATTGTGACAATGATGTGTAGAACTTGAAGGCTGTTGATTTTGAAATTCTAAGTCTCACAGAAGTTCTGCCACACTTATAATCCAAAGGTCAAGTCCAGTTTCATTTTCACCTTCAGCTCATGGTCTTAGTATGGAACTCAATCTCATTTCACCTTATGGCATTCTTTTTGATGCTCAGGTACGAGCATGGTTTAAGTATAAGGGGATAATGAATCTCATATTCATCACTCTAAATCTCATTTATTAAGCTCAAATCCCTCAAAATTATCAGCATTTCTGCATTTATTCTTCATAATTAGCATTCATGCATGTTCCATAAGAACTGCATTTTAGCACTAATTTCTGCACAAAATAAGAAGCCAAAAATCTCAACTAAAATTGACCTGTAAATAGCCTAACTTCCTGAAATTTTAACTCATTCATGCTAACTCCGAATGATCCAAAACCACCTCCACTATGTACATATAACTGACAAGAATAAATGAGAGATAAAAAAAATCACGAAGAGCTCATATGTGAAAGTTGGCTTTTGGGCCTCTTTTGTACATTTTGTATTTTAATAGTTTTTGACATATTATTTTATGTACATAATTAACCTATTTTAGTTTATTTCTTTTTGTTTGTCTTCTTTGATAACAGTTTTATTAAATCAAATCTAAATTGAGCTTGAAATCAAAGAAAATAATTAAGTCCGAGTCTTAACTAACCGACTATACAAAATTGGTCTTTTCCATGTTTTATTTTATTTCATCTTTTTATTAATTAATAAAAATCTAAAAAAAATTAGATGAATGTGTCTATATCTATATCTGATTTTATCATATTTTTTTCAGATTTTTATCTGCTTTAAAAATGACAAAAAAATTATAAAACCCAGAAATCAAGGTATTCTATATGCATGGTATACCCCAAAAATATCACTTTGCACAATTGATCAATTTTGGTTTTTATGTCTTCATAAAAGTTATAGATCTGATAGATACGAGCAATTTTATAAAGTAATTTATTCGATCTTAGGCCATTTTCTATTTATTTTTTATTTTACAAAGTATTTATCTTCGATTTATGTGGTGCTGACACGTGGCCGCTCCTAGAGCCGCCACGTGTCAGCCATTTTTAAAGTTTTTATTAATTCATTTTTATAAAAAAAAGTCCTCGCACGTGCAGCGCACGTGCCGACCCCGCACGTGCACTACCCACCACTCTCCATCTAACGCCACGTGCCTCCATTTTGGTTGTCCGATCTCGGCCGATCGGACGGCCCTTCATCATCGTCCCCAGAAGCCCCTTTCCCCTTTCGGTTGTGCGTCGCCCGCGATTTTCCTCATGAAACCCCGCGATTTCACAGCCGATCTCGCCCACCGTTGGTCTCAGTATCCGCGATTCTTGCCCGGAGCTCCCAATTGCCATCTCCAATCAGATCTCGATCGAACTCCCCGCGAATCCCTCGCCGACTTGATCTTTTGCCATATCCGGCAACCCCTCGACCCTATTTAAGAAATGCCACCGCCACGTGCCCATTCATCTGCTGATATTTATCCTCTTCACAACCGAGACGGTGGTGACAGCCCGACATAGCCACCATCGCGGCGAGATCCTAGGATCCTCCAATCCTCGTTGCAGATGCGACACCCCCTCCGTCGTACCGCTCACGCTCCAGGACACCGTCGAGCCAACGCGAACATCTACTCCCCCTAATGATCTTCTCCGACAATAAACTGCATCGTCTTCAGTCATCTTCATCATCTGCTTACGCCATCAATGAGCCAACGCGGCGGTGCTTCCAAACTTCTTCAACTCCAACGCCGCAAGCCGCCCAACCGGCCATTCACCAGATGCTCTCCTCTCCACCAGGCCGGGCGTCCTCTGCTTCTCCACCGTCGGGCCGGGCGTGAGGCCTGAGGGCCCCGCCCTACGTGCATGGCACGTGGCATGGGAATGCGAGCCTACTTCACCACTCCAGATCACGTGCTCCGCACGTGATCGCGGGGTAAATTACAAAGTACCCCAAGGACTATTGTTGTTTGCGATCTTAACTCATAGGTCACGTGCTCTACACGTGACCCCTAGGACAATTACAGACAAGCCCCCAAGAGTCCAGCTAATTACGCAGAAGACCCATCGACCAACGGTCACGTGCTTTGCACCTGACCCCTTGAAAATTTTTGCACATTTACCCCCCAAACTCTCGGTAATTTCATAATTGTCCTTTTTGCATTATTTATATACAATTTCATTATTACAATTATACCCATGTATTCTTCTACTATTCTGGACCTTTACATTACGTTATTTATTTATCAAAAAAATAGCATTTTTTTCGCATTTAATTCTCTACATTTTGACATATCGTGGATATTTTTATCATCGATGGTTAATCATAATTTGCCCATTTCTTGTTCTGAAATTTATATTTGATTAACTTTTGCTTTAAAAATTCCCAAAAAATCATATATTGTAGAATTAATTGTGTTTGATACTGTACCCAAAAAGAATCGCATTTGCATGCATAGTTTGTCCTGTAAAAATCATTTTGCATATTTCAATATTTTCTTTTTAATAGGTATTATATCTCGCCTTTTAGAGGTTTAGGATTTTTCTGAGATCCATTACCTAGTGATAGAACTTAGATAATTTTATTCCTTGAAAATTATTAGATTTAATATTATTCTAATTAAATATTGAATTCACTTTGTTTGATTTTAAAAATTCATATTTCATCTAAAAATTCCAGAAAAACTATAGTGCATTCATTTCGTCATATTTTGCATTGTGGCCAGATTTCATCATTTTTGGATATCGTTTGTGCGTAATTTACATTTTAGTCCCTAAAATAGGCTAGAATCGCATTTTGCATCTTAAATTGCATTAAAAATTATAAAAAAAGACCGCCTCGAAAATCACGCATGAATCTTGATAGACATAATTCTAGGTTGTTCCTTTGCCACTTTGTGTTCGACCTTGGGACTTGCCCAAGTAAAATAAACATAAAACCACGAGATTAAAAATTGAATAATTATTATGGTTATTTTCTTGACCGATTCCGATTGCCGCCTACAACGAAATGACACATCATTTTTTAAGCGAACGAAAAATGCATTTTATTGATTTAACAAGCGCAATTTTTGGACTCGTCAATACCTACATTATGACGTTGATATTTTTAAAAGATCTCATCTCTAAGAATATGATTCTTAAAGGAGGACTCTCTTGAGAATCAAGATGAAAATGAAGTAAAGGAACTCATTTAATCTTGAGATGATAATGATGCTCTAGAAATTGGAAACTAAAATGACAATTAAAGATGAAACATTAATACCTCTTCAAATGAGTTTGACGATGTATTCCATGAGTCAATTAAGTCTGAAAATGATCGAATTTCATGTGATGAAACTCCTGAGGATCATAACAAGAAAACATGGATGTTAGCAGTAGAAGTATAAGATAGACTACATATACAAGTGTTGTATATGGACCCTCGAGGATACACCTATATGGGTTAGACCCATTAAGGTGTAAATGGATCTTCAAGAGAAAGGGAACCTGATGAGAAGGTAGAGACCTTCAAAGCACGGCTTGTAGCCATGAGCTACATACCTAAGAGAAGACATCACTTGCAATGAGACTTTCTCTTCATTGACCATGCTTATACTCATCATGCTATTGCTAACTATAGCTACACAACTTGACTTTTATATCTAGGAGATGAAAGTCAATATCGCATTCCTCTATGAATACCTCTGAGGACATTCACATGAAGTAGCCCCAGGGCTTCATGGTTGATGAAAGCAAGATGTGCAAACTAAAGAAATTCATCTATGGACTCAAATAAGCTTCTTGTAGCTGGAACATAAGATTTGATGAAATTATAAATGTTATGATTTCAGATAGAATCTTGATGAAATATGTGAATCTTAGTAGGAGTGCCATTGTGTTCGTCATACTAAATGTAGAAAATATACTAATCATTTTAAAATTATATAAGGATAATAATAAGTATTTTATAGACTGGTTATTCCATATCTTGAATTATGATTTCACGGATAACTCTTAGGTCTTAGTTCTGAAATTGTTCAGAAGTAAAGAGAATAGGGTATTAGGACCACCACATTAGTAATACATCTTGGATATGTTCCATCTTCTTGAAAATTCAAAGAAAGGCTTCCATCCCTTAAGATTAGGTACTTACCTATCTAAAGGGATAACACCTCAAAGAGTTGAGGAAGTGAATGCTACAACTGCTTGCACTTGTGCATCAGCTACGAAAAGCTGGATGTATGCTAGATGTGTACAAAAGCTAGATATCTGCCATGCAGTGGGAGTATTAAAGTGTACCTAATCCCACCATGGAGATAAAACACTTGATTGCAAAAATAGCAATATCTTCAAAGATGAATTAAGACTATATACATAGTGATCTAAAAGGTCTTAACTTTCGATACCTTTGGAGATAGAGATCTTCCAGGAATAAAGGTATTTTGATAAGGATTATGGGAATATTGGTTATAACAATTTTTAAGCTATAGTGTCAAGGACACTATAATTACTTTATCAAGATTGAGTATTGGTTGCATAAGATGCAACATTCGCATTGGATGTGAGCACTGTTACTGGGGATATGCAAGTGCTGTAAAAGGACTTGGCGTAGTCTCACAGGAACAAAGTGGCTAATCAGCTTACCTATCTATTTTCTAGATAGTCTATGATTGTCACATGAGTGCGGGTTTCAATGATTAGCCCATTAATGTCTCTTTGGGCTAGTGGGAGATTGTTGGACATGCGAGCCCACGGTGAGACATATGTAATAAATGTTATTGTGAATATCATTCCCTGATTTGAAATGAAGAATAAATAATTTGCATAATATGTCCCTTAGTACAATTAGGGTTATGTACCATGCCCATCTTAATAATCATACAACTATTGATTCAACTATTGAATCATAGAGACTGATGCTTGGATGAATATCTAAAGGAATAGATTGAGGACTCATCAAGCACCGTCAAATGATTGTTAAGACATGATCTCCAGCCTGAGTAGGAGATGCCAATCCTTTCTCAATTAGGCTGATATCTGACCGACCTCTCGATGCAGGTCCTCAGCATAGGAATAGAGATTCGGAGGTGTCAGATTAGTTAGGTCAAAGAGTTGACTTAAGGAGATTGAGATAAACACGTCCTATATCGTATGCTATCTTGATATAGGCACGCATCCTCTGACCGGAGAAAGATGGGTTACTATATGTCTAAGTATGTACATTTGGTAGACTAATTTGTTGATGACTTAACCAAGGTCTATACACCAACGCGCTCGTGTTCATTTAAGGGCATATGAGTAATACGATCTCTCAAAGGGATCATACAGGTTCATTACTGAATAGGAAGACATGAGCTCACTCATGAGATATTGGGAAGAATCAAATTCCATGCGAGGTTGTCTCGCTTTGGAAGCTTGACTGAATTGGTAGGTTTTATATATACTTTTGGAAAGTATATGATCAAGACCTAGGTATGATATATGCTTTTGGAAAGTATATGATCGATACCAACTCTCGATGATCGAATGAGAAACTTACTGATAAAACCATGAAGTAGACAATATAAAGTTGATCTAATACTTCGGGTTTATTCTGAGTCTTCCAGTATGCAGGATATACAGGTATTAGGAATACCTGATGGTAATTTGATCATAAATGATTGTACAAGCATGACGCTTCCATTCCTATGGCGGGATGAAACAGGTCTGGATTTTAGTGACTCCTATCAGTAGAGAAGTAATCTGATCTTAGTTCAAATGTCGGACATTGATTTGAATGTGATTTATATGCAATGAAAAGATTAGATTTGCGGTCTTGATTTAGTCAAGCATCTATGGAGGCCCGAGATCCGTATTTGAGATATAATCTCAATATCCAAGTCACTATACGTGAAACAATACAATTTCCCTATCCTTATCTCCACGTATCTACGGAGAAAGCGCATTATCCTTAAATGGGTTCAAGATAATTTCATTGTTAATATTATGTATCCAAGCATTGAGAAAATAGATAACTAAATGTGACTTAATTATCATGAAGAATATGAATTTGATTCATATTGTAAAGAGAGATATCTTAGTTAATTAAATGTGATTTAATTATCAAAGATGTTAATATTGTGAATGTGATTCATATTATTTAGGCACATGAGAATAGAGATCCAAGATGATTAAATGTTATTTAATAATCACGGATATGAAAAATGTGGATAGCGATATCAATATTAGTCATATATATTAAAAATCTGATTTATAATATATAAGAGAGAGCTATTTGTTAATTAAATGTTGATGTCAATTGGATCCACATTGGACAATTAATTGAAAATGTAATTCACATTTTATATCGGGTGATGAATGTGATTCACAATTTTCCAATGGCAAGATTACAATATTCACAAAATAATTATGAATTTATTTATTAGAATAAATTAAAATAAGTGTTGTTGTAAATCTTGGAGATTTCCATGGAATAATGTAATCTCATGAGATCTCGTGAGATTACATGAGATTGCCACCAAATCCCATATTATGGAAGGAGCCAATCTTCATTCCATAAATCTCCATGCTTGATTGATTTAATTTGAGAATAAATCATATTGATTTCTCAATATATATTTAATCTAGATTAAATTAATTGTTGTTGGTTTTTTACCAACAAAATCTTCTCCATTAAAAGAAACTCAGATCAATGTAAGCCATTGGATTTGTGTTATCCCATGGATTGAGATCCATGGATCCCAAAATATTATAAAAGGAGCGGCACACCTAGCTCTTCTTGGTTACAACAACACAATGAGACCATAAGTCTCTTTTCTCTACATGACCACTCTCTCTCTCATGTGGTCGCCCACCATGGATGCACTAGATAGATTCTTCATCGTCGCAGCGTCGTCGTTATGTTGCCCGATGGTTTGCTCGTGGATCTTGATAAACCGCAGTTCTGGCCCTCTAATATTGTTGTTTTAACACTGAAGATGTCATTGCAGTCGGGACGAACTAGGTCTATCAAAAACCATCTCATTTGGATATGTCAAGGAAATCAGATGGTCCTATTATTTTACTTGACAAGAAACCAAGGTCGAACTCAGGGACACGAGCCACTCTCGTGATTATCCAGATTTTTATCTATTTAACTAAGTGTTGAGTTAAAGATCAATAGGTCAGATAATGCAAAAGGATGAGACAATGCTTTAAAACAAACATGCATTTTTTCTATTTTATTTTCTATCGTGCAATTTAAATGTGATTATATGCAATGTAAACAAGCCCTGAATCAGAAGTATTTGAGCCATAAAAAGACGAGTCAAATCAGTATAAAACAACGAAGAACTATTCATTCTAGTAGTAATTAGGCATGAGCAAAATGGAAATCTGCACACTTAGACAATAAAATAATGCATTATAGTTCATTGTGTCACATCTAAAATCAAAACATGTTACAAGTAAGACCGAGAAAAGCTTCAAAATGCCACTGAAATCGTCTCAATCGGAGTTACGTAGATCAAGATATGCATGAAAGAAGACAAGGGCATAATTGAAAGAAAACGTGAAATATAATTACAAACAAGTCCCTGGAAGGGACTAAAATGCAAATAAATAAAAGTACTGTACCCTCTCTGTAAATCACCCATGTGCACAGGAACATTTTTGCAATTATTGAAACCCGTAAGACTATACTTGCAAAATACCCCAGATGCGCGTGAGCTGCACGTGATGACAGGACCTATCTACAATCTGCGAAAGTTGCGAGGGCACCGATGCAAAAAGCCCAGCACCCACGTGTGTAAGGCACGTGATTCAGGCTCGGGTGGGAGCGAGGCTCGGCGCAGGGTCGGATGGCCGTAGTAGGTGGCTCGGGCCACGTGGCGGCTCGAGGGTGCCTCGAGCGAGGCTTGTTCTCACCGAGCCTCCACGCTCCGGGATGGTGACGTGGCTGCTCTAAGGATGTTAGATCTCCACCTTGGGGTGAGATCCTACGGCATTTGTATCTCCACCAGCCTTGCGAGGTGGCGGCGCGATTGGAGCTCCGGCGGAAGGCCTGGAGCTCCTCCGCACCTCTCCATGTTCGGTGAAGGTCGGGGAAGGATGTTGGTTCCCTGGCGATGAAGACCCAAGCTTGAAGAAGGAGCGGGAGCGTTTGGAGTTCGCTGTCGATGAACGTTCACCAGAGGCGGAGCTCTAGAACGTGGCTTTGCCCGAGGTCCGGCCAATGGAGTTGACCTGCAAAAGGGTTTAGATGGAAGTCGAGGTATGTATGCGTGCGAGCTAAGGTGGACGGAGGGCTTGGCAAAGGCAAGGAAGCAGAGCCCTTGGTGGGTTCTCCTCCGCCTCCGACGGTGGAAAAAGCCTGGGATGAGGGAGGTTCTAATGGAGGAGGAGGATGATCGGAGGCGTTGGCGAAGATGACTGATGATGGGCGGATCTCGTGGGGGGTTCAATGGAAGGTGAAGTTGTCAGATCTACCCTAACAAATTAGAGAAAACAAATGGGAAACTAAGAAGCAAAGTTACCTATGATTTGAGAAGGATCTAGAGGGCGGAGCGGAGCTTGGGATGAGCACCCGGAGGTGCTCGGGTCATCGCGCATGCTGGGCAGCTACTCCAGCGAGCTCGGGGCGCTCGGAGGAGCCCGGTCATGGCCGGCGACAGCCATGGGTCTCACCGGAGTCTAGGTCGTTGTTGCTCGATCCGAGCTCCTCCCCCAGTCACAGGGAGGAGACGGAGGGCTGGGCCTTAGCCCCTTTGTTGGTGGACGAGTGTGATCGAGGGGGGAGACGACGTATTTGATGGGAGTAGGTGTCGGTTCCGGTGATGAGTGCATGGACTTTCGCGAGAGATATGGAGTAGTGGGGATGGAATCGTGGAATGAAGGGCCACTCGTCAGGGTCGTGGTTGATCGGAGAACATCGTGAAGAAGTTGGATTGTGGAGATAATGGAAGATGTGGGCAGGAAAAATGGAAGGGGGAGGAACGTTCACGAGATGGAAAATGTGGGCTCGAGGGAGGCTGGATATTGACGATGAATTATCAGCCGTTGGATCTTGTGATCCGAAGGCTGGAAGCATTGCACACAAGAGTGGCTACGATTAGGTCAAGGCTACATGATCTAAGCGTCAGGGTCGTGCCACGTGTTGTGGCAAAATCAAGGCGCGGGTGGACGAACTAGATTCAAAGGAGGTGTTGATCGAGGGGTTGAGCATCGAGTGGATTGAGCGGTTAAGATGGAACAACCTCGAGATGATAATGGGGTGCGTACTTGGCCACGTGACGTAAGGAGGGACGGGCGCCGAGGGATGGTGGAGATGAAATCAGGATATCAATTGGGCGGTTGTTATCATAGCGGAAGTGGATGGTGTAGATCAAAACTCCGGACGCTAATCGGATGGCGGCGGTTGCTACACGTGGCGAAAGGTGAGCAAGGCGGGGTTCGACGGATTAGATGAAAGGTGGGGGATGATCAGACAGATGGGAATAAGAGGTGTGCCTAGAGATCGCAGAGCCGTTCGATCAAAGAAGAGATCCAACGATCCGGGGAAAGGGCGGAAAATATAAAGAGCGCCGGGCCACATGGCTTCGCCAGAATGGGCCACGTGGCCCAATCAGATTATTGCAAAAGAAATTTTGATTTTTGAGGGGTTAAATGGTCGAATTTGAGAAAACTCAAAACATGAAGTTGTATATCTCGATGAGATCTACAAGTTTCATGTTGACCAAAAATGGAAATGATGTCAACTGAAGACACAAAATATTTTTGAGGGTATTTTTAAGGCTAAAAATACAACGAATTTTACTTTTGCCATTTTTGTGATTTTTAATTTATTCAAGACTCTGATAATTATAGGACTTTATCTAGTTTTTATTGACACAATTTTACACAAGGGGGTTAATAATGGAAAATTATGATGATAAAATCGGGTTTCATCATATATCCGTCTACTTTGGCGTGCCTTACTCGTGAAGAAGATGTCATATCTCATTTGTCGAGATCAGGAGATCCGTGGCTTGGATCATCAACATGGATTGCGAGAAGCACGCGTCTCCTCTGTCGGATCGGACTTGAGACAGGAGGTCTCTTAATTTAGAGACTCGATCGCAACCACACTTCAAGAGGTAATCCTATTACTTGTTTGTTGTTTAGACGAAACGATCTGAGAAGCGTTCTTAGATCATCTGGTTTCGTCACATGAAAAAAAATTTATTTCCGTTGCATCATGCAACTAGTGCGACTAGTCGCTCCAGATCGCATATGATGCGATCCTCACGCCTTCATGATGCGCTTAAGGATCTTACCATATCCCTCACATACATCAATATGTGTAAGATCTTGAATACCTCAGCTTCTAACACCATTCCTAGAGAAGGGTGCATTGGACATTTTTCCCTTTGAATACAATATTCAAAAGTATGTAAGATTTCATATTTTAGACATTAAGTTCATCTCTTACTAGTCTATCGATCTCATCAACAGACATATGTCCAAGGTTTGATGTCGGATCATTGTTAAATGATCTTCATCCTCCTATTGATCTTTTAAGGTTTAATCTTCAGTAATAGAAATGCTAAAGAATCATTCATTAATTTCTAATTTCGTAGAGTTCTCCAGATATCACTATACTATCTGAAATATATCCATCATAACTCTTTATGATAGGTCTTTTCCAGAAGTCATGTCAATTTCCAACATTTAGAAATAAACTATGAATGTTTTCTAATATCCAGGTCATAGAGACATTCTCTAAGACTAAGGATTCTCTCACTGAAAATATGAAGTCTATCCATCCAATAGAGATTATTGCAATATTTTAAGGATTAATTTTCAGTATTAGAAATGCTAAAGAACCATTCATTAATTTCTAATTTCGTAGAGTCCTCCAGATATCACCATAATATCTGAAATATATCCATCATAACTCTTTATGATAGGTCTATTCCAGATTTCATGTCAATTTACAAAATTTAGAAATAAACTGTGAATGTTTTCTAATATCCAGGTCATATACACATCCTCTAAGACTAAGGATTCTATCACTGAAAATATGGAGTCTATCCATCCAACAGAGATTATTGCAACAATTGCATCTACATCTATGTGGATGTCTATTAAACCTTAAAATCAAATCTTCTTCTAATATGTATGCAACCAATTGCAAGTGTTGTTAGAAGATTGAGATACAATTATTAGACTTTTAACATATCAAATAAGAAAGTCAATTTTAAAGATTATATTGTTGGATATGTGAGCCCACGGCGAGCCATTATGCAATAAATGTTATTGCACATATCATTCCCTGATCTGAAACGAAGAATAAGTAATTTGGATAATAGGTCCCTCTGTACAATTAGGGTTATAAACCATGGACATCTTGATGATCATATAGATGTTGATTCATTAAATGAATCATACAGGCTGGTGTTTGGATGAATATCTAAAGAGATAGAAAGAGGACTCATCAAGCACCGTTGAATGATTGTTAAGAGATGATCTGTAGCCTGAGTAGGAGATGGCAATCCTTTCTCACATAGGCTGATATCTGACGGACCTCTTGATGCATGTCCTCTGCATGAGAATAGTGATTTGGAGGTGTCAGATTAGCTAGGTCAATGGGTTGACTAAACGAGATCGAGATAAGCTAAGTCCTATGTTGAATGTTGTCACAGCATAGGCACGCATCCTCTGACCGGAGACATATGTATTACTATATGTCTGAGTATGTACATTTAGCAGATCGATAGGTTCATGGCCTAACCAAGGTCTATACACCGGTGAGCTGGTGTGCATATGAGGGCATATGAGTAATACGATCTCTCAAAGGTATCATACAGGTTTACATATGAACCGGAAGACATGAGCTCACTCATGAGGTATTGGGACCGATCAAATTCCTTGCATGGTCATCATGCTTTGGAAGCATGACATGAATTTGAAGGTATGATATATGATTTGGGAAAGAATATGATCGATACCAACTCCCAATGACAAAGATTGAGAAACTTAGTGATCAAACCCTGAAGAAGACAGTGTAAAATTGATCTTGATCTTCAGGTTGACCATGGGCCTTCCAGTATTCAGGATGTACAGGTATTGGGAATACCTGAGGGTGATGTGATCATAAACAATTGTATAACCATGACGCTTCCATTCGGAGGGAGTGATGAAACAGGTCTGAGTGACACCTCTCAGTAGAGAAACAATCTGATCTTGGTCCAAGTTTTGGACATTGGTCTGAATGAGATTCAGATGCAATGAGAAGATTAGATTTGCGGTCTTGATTTAATCAAGCATCTATGGGAGGTCCGTAAGATCTGGATTTGAAATGAGATCTCAATATCCAAGTCGCTATACGTGGAACAATACAATCACCATGTCCTTATCTCCAAGTATTTGCGGAGAAAGCACATTATTTTTGAAGGGGTTCAATAATAATTCATTTGATGAATTACATATCCAAGCAAGAAGGACTTGATGACTAAATGAGATTTAATTATCAAGCATAATATGAATGAGATTCATATTGTGAGAATAATTATCCGAGATAATTAAATGAGATTTAATTATCAGGAATAATACGAATATGATTCATATCAAGAAAATGATTATCCAAGATAATTAAATGGGATTTAATTATCAAGGAAATGCAAATTGTGGATAGTGCTATCCATAATTTCTGAGCATATATTATAAATGTGATTTATAATATATTAGAGAGAGAGCACCTTTGTAAATAACATTTGCTAATTGTTAATGTGGATTGGAATCACATTAAGCAGTTAATTGGAAATGTAATTTACAAATTAGTTTGGGTTGTGAATATGATTCACATATTTTCAATGGCATGACTGAAATATTCACAAATTAATTGGAAATTAATTTGGTGGATAATTATGCAATAAATGTACACTAATTTATTGGGAATTAATTTAGTGGATAATATTGCAAATAAATAAGATATAATTGGATTAAAAAAAAGATGGATAAAACACCACCAAGATGAGGTGGCGTAAGTCATGGGTGACGCCCCATCTTTTGGGGGTAAATTATTATCCTTTTTTGTTATTATCCTATTATCTTGTTTTATTGATTTATTTGTTAAATTAAATTATGTTGATAATGTTGCAACATATATTTGATTTAAATATAAATTAATGTTGTTGTTTTTTAGCCAACAACAATCATGACCATTGATTAATACATAGATCACCATGGTCGTTGGATCTATGTGTCCCATGGATTAAGATCCATTGGATCCTAAACTATTATAAAAGGAAGGCTAACCTAGCCTTTCAAGGTACATTATTAAGAGTTGTAGAAGCCTACTACTCTCTCTCTCTCTCATTCTCATCTACCCTCTCTCTCTCTCTATTCAAGGTGGTCGTCCACTTTGTGCATTGAGAAGGAGAGTCTCTCGCCTTTGCCTTCGACGACTCGAGGATCTCCTTCTTCTTTGGGGCTGCTTGCTCTAAAGGAAGATGACGGATTTCGTTTGACAAAATAAGGGGACTCATTGCTTGGATCTTCATCGAGGATTGCAGCAGGTTCGCATCTCATCATCGTGCCCGTAATTGCATTCTTCATGGATCGGACTTAAGACAGGAGGATCTCTTATTTGGGATCTCACGATTACAACCACGCTCCAAGAGGTATTCCTTATACTTTGTGGTTTGATGAAACGATCCGAGAAATGTTCTCATGATCATGTGGTTTCATCACTTGTTAAAAATTTTAATTTCCGCAGCATCTAGCGACTAGTGCGACTAGTTGCCCCAATCGCATATGATGCGATCGACACACTTCCGTGATGCGCTTAAGGATTCTCATTATCCTTCATATATGTAGATGTATATTATTCTGATGCACTATCTGGGTCCTTCTCTAAGGATTCTATATAGATTCCATAGTCATACTATCAACAAATCAACTCATTGCATTATTGGCATTCATCCAAGTATTTGAATGTCACATGTGTGGAAACCATAGAAGTACAATTAACTCTTTGACTATTCTTCTAACTTGAGTCCGATCCATGCTTCCATTGTGTTCCTTTCATCTCTAAACAACCATTGCTTAATACAAAGGATCTCTTATGTTGAATTCAAAAGATTTCAATATAAGAGTATTTCGACATTTATACATGCTTAATTTAATTCATACAATATGACTACTTTGGAGCTTCATGAATGACTATAGTATAGATAGTAGGATGATGCCCCTCATCATATCTACATACATCTTAACTCTTAAAGACTCTGGTTAAGGTGGGTACTCAAATATTTTTGAATACATCATCTCTTATAGAGAAACCATTTTGCATAATGCAGACAACATGTCATTCATATAAAATGATGAGAGCACATATGTAAGCAAGAACATCTTCATAGATTTTATAACGTTTATTTGAAAATTATGATCATCATCGACACGTCACTTCTAAATTACATTCTATGAGATCTATACTATAGAGACACACAAACTCTAGGGTTGTAGTCCTATTGTCTATTTAATTGCAATTCCTTATTATTATGAAGAATCATGCACATTGCAACCATATAAATTATGTGTCCAACTGCATGTACAATATCTAAATCATGGATCCAATCCATGATATTATACTGATTATTATTTAGTATAGTATTGAATGGGTTAAATGAAGTACTATCCAAAATAAGAAATTTGCATAAGTGTATATATTATATATACATATTTTACTTTTATTCTAGAGTTTTTATATCAAAGTTTCCTAGCCTTGCTAACAATGAAAGTTCATTCCCTTAATCACTTTCAATGTAAGAGATATACTTACCATTATATCTCAAGCAAGATCTGGGATCTCCTCCCTTATATTTGTCGCATTCCAATAATATGAGAACCTGTGACTTCGATAAAAAGAAGTGGGAACACATTCCGCCTTGCAAGTCCAACTTGCATTTCCCAATTCGGTCTTTAACACCTGGGCCCACCACCCCTAAGGCGATATTGACATGATGATAATTGAACCAACTGTCAACATGCTTAATACTAGCTATACGCAATCCAATATTGCCCCAATAATATGAGGATCTGATATTAGGGTCACTACGTATACGACCTTACTCTTTCAAGATGCAAATAGCCCGATCCAAATCGATTGTATGCATGAGTTGTTACTCCAGACAGGTGTCTCTGACACACAATATCTGGTAACGAAATTCTTAACCTTGACAGGAGACATGGATGTCATTTATTGATCCTCCACCTCATATTCAATTTTTTGTTAATTATCATGAATCATATTCATGTAATTAATTCTTCCAAGGTAAATACACATCTATCATAATAGAGTGTATTAATTGGATATAATTAATTTAATCTCATTAAATATATTATCAATCAAATTCAATCATCAAACTTGATTATTACTTGAAATAATGGTATTATCTCAAAGTACATATTACTCGAATTTTAATAATTAGAAAATACATCATGATCTCTCAAGCACCATTTGTTTCCTACCCGTAGTCATGTCCAGTACCAATGGGAGTGGTACAGTCCGCACACGGTGCAACCTGCTACCCCAACGCTCCCCGACTAGGCAACATATCTGCCTCGGGAAAAAATATTGCCGAGTCAATCACTTTGTACTTGAGATGATCATTGGTTTTCAGCTGAATGTATACCATATAGTAATAATCAAAATCATTTTGATTATCAGTAAATTTGCTAAACAAATTCTCAAAAGTTATTCAAGTAACAAGTTTGATGAAAGTGTATTAAGTAACCAATTGGTGATCTAGATCTAATCTAATCATTCACTGGTTGAGGCAATGTCATTTAAAGGAAAAATTATTATTCTAATATTTCCCAAATATTATCCATAATTATTTTAGGAAATCAACCATTAATTTCACAAGATTCTTAAATGACAATCACAAGGTTCATAGATAGGATTGCAATTTTCAGTAGTGACTCTCACTTACTAAAATTAGCATATCTAGTTCATTTTAAGCTGAATGTATACCATATAGTAATAATCAAAATCATTTTGATTATCAGTAAATTTGCTAAACAAATTCTCAAAAGTTATTCAAGTAACAAGTTTGATGAAAGTGTATTAAGTAACCAATTGGTGATCTAGATCTAATCTAATCATTCACTGGTTGAGGCAATGTCATTTAAGGGAACAATTATTATTCTAATATTTCCCAAATATTATCCATAATTATTTCAGGAAATCAATCATTAATTTCACAACATTCTTAAATGACAATCACAAGGTTCATAGATAGGATTGCAATTTTCAGTAGTGACTCTCACTTACTAAAATTAGCATATCTAGTTCATTTTAAATCCAAATTAAGCAAAATCAATTTCCAGAGTTTTCTAATTTGATTTAAAACAGAACTCCAGTGATAAACATGCCTTTTCAAGCATTTTAAACCCTTAATTAACTCCTTAATTATGTCATTATTTGCCATCCCTGAAACAGTGGATATGTGGTTATTAAAAAGATCATATCTTGAGTTATCGGATTTCAAATCACGCAAACTCAAATCCCACGGTTTCCTTAATGAATATAGAACATTATTAGAGTAATTTTGTTGTGTTTAAACATTTTAAACAAGGACGAAATTTACCACAAAACTGGGTTGCGAAAATTGAAATGCTAAAATCTTCACGAAACCTAAGGAGCCCAAATCTTTTTCGATTTATAGATCCAACCCAAAACCTCCAACCTAGACCTGATGCCACTTGAAGGATATGGGGAAATCCTCAAGCATATCACGGATGCGTGAGGATTGCATCGAATGAGATCGGGAGCGACTAGTCACACTAGTTGCTCGATGCAGTGGAATTTAAAATTTTTTAAATTGATGAAACCACATGATCCAAGATTATTTATGGATCATTTCATCTAAACCGCAATAGGTAACTCTTGAAGCATGGTTGCGATCAAGTCTCTAAAGGAAGAGACCTCCTGTCTCAAGTCTGATCCGACGGAGGAGACGCTTACGAGTGCGTTGATGATACGTGTCCTTCTCGCAATCCATGTTGATGATCCAAGCAACGAATCTCCTGATCTCATCACACAAGATACGAAGTCTTTTTCACGAGTGAGGTGCACCGAAGGAGACAGAGATTCCACGAGCAAATACTCTGGCAGCATAACGATGATGATGTGGTGTTGGAGACTCTCTCAATGGCTCCATGATGGACGGCCCTTATGAAAGAGAGAGAGAGAGGCTTGGCATGTGGTGAAATAGACAGAGAGAGGGAGAGAGAATTCGTAATTATGTGTCATGAAGAGCAAGGATTGCCTCCTCTTATATAGGGTTTTGGGAGTCCATGAATCCCAATCCATGGACACCACATAATCAATGGGTGAGAATTATTTGTGTTTCTTTCAATGGATAAGATGTTGTTGTAAAAAACACAACAATAAATTATTTAATTTAAATTAATTTATATTGACAAATAAACACAATTAAATTCAAAACAAAACAATTGGCTATTCTTGGAGACAATGAGGATACTAACCAAATCCCCTAAAATTAGGGGACGGCCACTCTTCTCTTGGGATCTCACTATTTCATGAGATCTCATTATCTATTGAGATCTCATTATCTCATGATATCTCCAATATTTACAACAACAATTGTTGTAAATTATTTCACAAAAATAATTCATAATTCTCTTGTAATATATTTCAATCATGCCATTGAAAAAATGTGAATCACATTCACATCTCAACACAAAATGTAAATTATATTTTCAATTAATTATCCAATGTGAATCCAATTCACACCATAATTAATCAACAAATATAAATCACAAATAGCTCTCTCTTATATATTATAAATCACATTTATAATATTTATAATTAACATGGATAGTGCTATCTGTTGGACATGCGAGCCCACGACGAGCCATTATGCAATAAATGTTATTGCATATATCATTCCCTGATCTGAAATGAAGAATGAATAATTTGCATAATAGGTCCCTTAGTACAATTAGGGTTATATACCATGGCGATCGTGATGATCATACAGATGTTGATTCAATTGTTGAATCATAGAGGCTGGTGCTTGGATGAATATCTAAAGAGTTAGATTGAGGACTCATCAAGCACCGTCAAATGATTGTTAAGAGATGATCTCCAGCCTGAGTAGGAGATGGCAATCATTATCTCTTTAGGCTGATATCTGACCGACGTCTTGATGAAAGTCCTCTGCATAGGAATAGAGAATCAGAGATGTCAGATTAGTTAGGTCAAAGAGTTGACTTAACGAGATCGAGATAACCAAAGTCCTATATCGTATGCTGTCATGATACAGGCATGCATCCTCTGACCGGAGATAGATGTGTTACTATATGTTTGAGTATGTACATTTGGCAGACCAATAGGTTGATGACCTAACCAAACTCTATACACCGGCGTGTTGGTGTGCATATAAGGGCATATGAGTAATACAATCTCTCAAAGGGATCATACATGTTCATTTATTGAACCGAAAGACACGAGCTCACTCATGAGATATTGGAAAGAATCAAATTCCGTGCACATGGTCGTCTCGATTTGTAAGCTTGACTAAATTAGTATGTATGATATGTACTTTTGGAAAGTATATGATCAAGACCAAGGTATGATATACTCCTTTGGAAAGTGTATGATCGATACCAACTCCCAATGATCAAATGAGAAACTTACTGATAGAAGCCTGAAGTAGAAAGTATAAAGTTGATCTAATACTTCGGGTTTATTGTGTCTCTTCCAGTATGCAGGATGTACAGGTATTGGGAATACCTGAGGATGATGTTATCATAAATGATTGTATAACCATGACGCTTCCATTCCTAGGGAGTGATGAAATGGGTCTGGATTTTAGTGACTCCTCTCAGTAGAGAAGTAATCTGATCATAGTCCAAATGTTAGACATTGATCTGTATGTGATTCAAATGTAATGAGAAGATTAGATTTGCGATATTGATTCAATCAAGCATTTATGGGAGGCCCGCGATCTGGATTTGAGATATGATCTCAATATCCAAGTCACTATACGTGGAACAATACAATCACCTTGTCCTTATCTCCAAGTATCTGCAGAGAAAGCGCATTATCCTTGAAAGAGTTCATGGATAATTTTATTGTTGATATATATATCCGAGCACTGAGAAAATGGATAATTAAATGTGATTTAATTATCATGATTAATATGAATTCGATTCATATTATAAAGAGAGTTGTCTTAGATAATTAAATGTGATTTAATTATCAAAGACATAAATAATGTGAATGTGATTCATATTACTTGGACACATGAGAATAAAGATCCAAGATGATTAAATGTGATTTAATTATCATGGATATCAATAATATGGATAGCAATATCCATATTAATCATATATATTATCAATGTGATTTATAATATATAAGAGAGAGCAATTTGTAATTTACATTTGTTAATTAAATGTTGATGTGAATTAGATTCACATTAGACATTAAATTGAAAATGTAATTTACATTTTATTTTAGGTTGTGATTGTGATTCACAAATTTTCAATGGCATGATTGCAATGTTCACAAAATAAATTCGATTTATTTTTGAGAAATAATATACAACAAAAGTTGTTGAAGATATTAGAGAGAATTATGAGATAATGCAATCTCATATAATAGGAGAGGCATCCACCTTCCATATAGCAAGAGTGGACGACCACAATTCCCAAAAGGAATGTGGTGGACGTCTACCCTCCTTATGGAAGGAGGCTCGCCTCCTTTCCTATTTCTCTAATTGAGATTGATTTGATATAAATCAAATTATATTCTATATATATTAGATTTTTATTAAATTAATTGTTGTTAGTTTTTTCCTACATAAATCTTAGCCATTGAAAGAAACACAATCAATGAGAACCATTGGATTTGTGTTGTCCCATGAATTGAGATCTATGGATCCCAAATCCCTATAAAAGGAGAGGCACCCTATTGCTCTTCTTGACACACAATGCTTGAGAAGCACGTCTCTCTCTCTCTCTTTCTCTCTACACGTCATCCCTCTCTCTCTCTCATGGCCGTCCACCATGGATGCCCTAGGGAGGTTCTCCATCACTGCAGCGTCGTCGTATTGCTACCCGATGGTTTGCTCGTGGAACTCCGTCTATTTCAATGTGCGTTGCTCGTGAAGAAGACGTTGTATATCGTGTGTCGAGATCAGGAGATCCGCTGCTTGGATGATCAACATGGATTGCGAGAAGCACACTGTTCATCCCCGCGCTCGCAAGCGTCTCCTCCGTCGGATCGGACTTGAGACAGGAGGTCTCTTCGTTTAGAGACTCGATCGTAACCACGCTTCAAGAGTTAATCCTATTACTTGTTTGTGGTTTAGATGAAACGATCCGAGAAGTGTTCTTGGATCATGTGGTTTCATTGCATGAAATTTTTTTAATTTCCGCTGCATAGAACAACTAGTCCGACTAGTCATTCTTCGTCGTATCCGATACGACGCTCACGCTTCCATGATGCGCTTGAGGATCTAACCATATCCTTAAAGTGGTATAAGAGACTTAGGTCGATGGTTTTGGATACGATCCATTAACCGAGGATGACTTGGGTTCATTAGCGCTTGCGAAAGTTTTCTTGCATTTCAATTTCGTATCTTTGTTTTGAGATTATTTTCGGCACTGTTTCAATTTTTTAAACACGAAAAAAATAATTGGATTTTGTTCCCCATTAAATAAGGAAACCGTAGGATATGAGTTATCTGATTTCGATTCCGTTTGCTCAAGTTATGCTTATTTTAGTGATCATGTATCCACAGTTTCGGGGACTGCGAATCTCAACGTAATTAAAGAGTTAATTGCGGATTTGAAACGCCTTGAAATGTGTGAAAATCACTTAAGTTCTGTTATAAATCAAATTAGCGAACTTTAGGAACTTACTTTTCTTAATTTGGATTTAAATTGATTGAGAAATGGTATTTTTAGTAAGTGAGGGTCACTGGTGGAAATACTTTCCTAATCAAGAACCTAATGATTGTCATTTAATCAATTAGTGAAATTATATTGTTTAATTTCCTGGAATAATTGTGCATAAACATTAGTGAAATATTTGATGATAAATATTTACTTAAATGGCATTGCCTTAACCAATATTTTATTAGATGTGATCTAGATCACTAATTGGTTACATGATCTACATCATCTACATTCCAAGAAACATGTTGCTTGAATAGGATTTGGGATTTGTTTAGCAAATCTCATTATAATGCTAATCAAAATTATTTTTATTATTATTATATGGTATAATTTCGGTTGAAGAACCAATGATCATATCAAGGACAAAGTGATCTATTTTGCATTATCCTTTCTCGAGGTGGATATGGTGTCTAGTCGGAGAGCATTGGTAGCAGGTTGCAACATATGTGGTCCGTCCCACTCTCATCGGTACTGGCCATGACAGTGGGTAGGGTTAGTATAATGCTTAAGAAATCGTGATGTATTTCTAATTATTAAAATTCGAAATAATACGTATTTGAGATAATATTATAATTCAAGTAACAATAAAAAAATATGTTTGTTGGATTTTAATTGGATCATTAATTTAATATGATTAGATTAATTGGAATCCAATTAAAAATAAAACACTCTATTATGAATAGAGATGTTATTTCCCTTGGAAGAATTAATCATAATGAATATGATTCATAATGATTAATTAGAATTTGAATATGATATGGAGGATCACATAAGTGACATCCATGGTCTCCCGTCAAGGCGAAGAGTTCCGTCACCAGGGATTGCATGTGGGAGATGTCTGTCCGAAGTGATAGCTCGTATATGCAAGCGCATCTGGATCGTGCTCTTTGCTTCTCGATAGAGTAAGGCCGTATGCGTAGTGACTCTGATATCGGATCCTCATGTTATTTGGGTGATATTGGATTGCACATAGCAAGTACTATTCCTATTGACGGTTGGTTGAATTAATGATGGGTCAACATCGCCTTAGGGGTGGTGGGCCCGGATGTTAAAGATCGAATTGGGAATGCAAGTTGGACTTGCACGGGGGAATGTGTTCCCGCTTCTTTTTATCCGAGTTGTAGATTCTTATATTGTTGGGATGTAACAAAGATAAGGAAGGAGATCCCAGGTCTTGTTTGAGATATAATGGTAAGTATATCTCTTACATAGAAGTGATTAAGGGAATGAACTTTCTGTGTTGACAAGACAAGACAACTTTGATATAAAAATTCTTAAATCAAAGTAAAATATGTATGTATATAAATATATACACTTATGCAAATTTCTTATTTCAGATAATCCTTCATTAAACCCACTCGATAATATACTCAATAATAACCAGTAAAATATCATGGATTGGACTCATGATCCACACATTGTACTTGCAGTTGGAAACTTAATGTATGTGGTTGCAAGGTGCAAGTTTCCTCATAATAATGAGGAATGACAATTAAAATAGATAATAGGACTACAACCCTAGGGTTTGTTTGTCTCTATAGTCTTTATCTCTCATCGGATATACTTTGGAAGTGACATATCGATGATGATCGCAATTGTCAAATAACCCTTATAAAATCAATGAAGATATTCTAGCATACATGTGCGCTCTTGACATTTATCATGAATGACATGGTTCACTGCATCATGCAGAATGGTAGCTTCATAAGAGATGATGTATTCAAAAAGTTTGAATATCTTCCTGAACCAATGTTTTAAGAGTCCAGAGGGATGTAGACATGATGAGTGTCATCATTCTGCTGTCTATACTCTAGTCATTCATGAAGCTTCATAATATTCATATTTTATGAATTGAATGAAACGTGTATAAATATTGAAATACTTTTACTTTGAATTCTTTTGAATTAACATAAGAGATCCTTAGTCTTAAGCAGTAGTTGTTTATGGATAAAGGGAGCGCAGTGGAAGCATGGGATGGACCCAAGTGGGAAGGATAGTCAAAGAGTTGACTGTACTTATGTGACTTCCATATAACATCCAAAGAGTTGGATGAATGCCAATATTGCAATAAGTTGATGTGTTGATAGTATGACTATCAAGTCTGTCTAGAGTCGTTAGAGAAGGAATCGGATAGAGCATCAGAATAATCAACATAAATCATTGATATTGACTTGCTTTTTGAATAAGATAAAGTCTAATAATTGTATCTCAATCTTCTAATGACACCCCATATGTATTAGAAAATTAGAAATTTGATCTTAAAGGTTTAATAGTCATCCACATGGATATTGATGCAATTGTTGCAACAATCTCTATTGGCTTGAAAGGCTTCATAATTTCAGTGGGAGAGCCCTTAGTCTTAGAGAATGTCTCTATGAACTGGATATTAGAATACACTTGTTGTTTCTTTCTAAATGTTGGAAATAAATATGAATTCTGTAATAAATCTATTATAAAGAGTTACGATGGAGATATTTCAGATAGTAATCTAAAATCTAGTGGACTCCACTAAATTAGAAAATTAATGAATGATTCACTATAAAATTTCTAATACTGAAATTAAACCTAAAAAGATCAATAGGAGGACGAAGATCATTTGACAATGATCTAGCATAAAGCCTTGGACATTTGTCTATTGATTTGATCAATGGACTAGTGAGAGATTAAACTTTAGATTGTCTAAAGGTTCAAATCTTACATACTTGTGAATATTGTATTCAAAAGTAAAAATGTCCAATACAATCCTCTGTGGGAAATGTGTAAGATGTCAAGGTATTCAGGATCTTATACATATTGATGTATGCAGATCATCTATATCATAGTAAACATTATGGATTTGTGATATCTGTTGATGATTACGTATGATATGAGATTTCTTCTCCTCACCTAAGAAACCTTTGAAATGTTCAAAGATTTCATTATTTTTGGTTTACAACCAACGTTTGAAGGAAGATAAAATGAATTTGATCTAATCTAGGAAGCTTGTACCTGTTGGATGAATTCAAAGAATACCTTATGGAGATATGAATATCATTTCTATCTCAATCCTCCTACTACAGCTTGACTCAATAGAGTTATAGGGAGATACAATTGGATGATGTGTGACATGATTTGATCAACGATGAATTTTAACATAATTTCCTCTTAGTTTGCAGGTATATATGTAGTAGAGACTGCATTATATATCCTTAATGAGATTCCATGCAAGTAAGCTGGAATTAAGCACTAGAGAGTACAGCTTCATTAGGAAAATAAAGGATGGTATTGGATACCTATTTTATGACCTTGAGATTCTTGAAATATCTCATCTCTGAGAATGTTATTCCTAGAGGTTGAGACTCTTGAGAATCAAGATGAAAATGAAGTGTAGGAACTTATTTAATCTTGAGAAGATAATGAGGCTCCTGAAATTGGAAACTAAAAGGACAATTAAAGATGAAACACAAATACCTCTTCAAATGAGTTTGAGGATGGATTCCATGTGTTAGAGAAATCTGACAATGATCGAACTTCATGTGATGAAGCTTCTGAAGATCATAGCATGGATAGATGGATGTTAGCAATAAAAGTCTAAAGTAGACTTCACATAGAAGTGTTGTATATGGACCCTCGAGGATCCACCTATATGGATAATACCCATTATGGTGTGAATGGATCTTCAACAGAAAGGGAACCTGGCCTACACAACTTAACTATGTTATCTATGAGATGAAAGTCAAGATTGCATTCCTCTATGAGTACCTCTCTGAGGATATTCACATGAAGTAGCCCCAGGGCTTCATGGTTGAGGAAAGCAAGGTGTGCAAGCTAAGGAATCAATCTATGGACTCAAATAAGCTTCCTGAAGTTGGACCATAACATTTGATGAAATTAAAAATGTTATGATTTCAGATAAAAATCTTGATGAGCCATGTGAAGCTTAGTGGGAGTGCCTTTGTGTTCATCGTGCTAAATGTAGATGATATCCTACTCATTTAAATGATATAGGGATAATAATAAGTGTTTTATAATCTGGTTGTTCCATATCTTGAAATATGATTTCAAAGATACTTCTTAGATGTTAGTTCTGAAGTTGTTCAGAAACACAGACTAGAGGATATTGGGACTATCACAATAGTAGTACACCTTGGACATATTCCATTCTTGGAAATTCCAAGAAAGGCTTCCATCCCTTAAGATATGGTACTGACCTATCTAAAGGGATAGCACCTCAAAGAGTTGAGGAAGTCAATGCTAGAACTTCTTGCAGTCGTGCATCAGTTACAAAAAGCTGAGTGTATGCTATATGTATACAAAAGCCAGATATCTGCCATGCAGTGGGAGTAGCAAAGTGTTGCTAATCCTACTATGGAGAGAAAAAACTTGGCAGTAATAACAATATCTTCATAGAGGACAACTTTTTTGAGATAGTGATCTTAAAGTCTTATCTTCAAAAACTTAAGACTTTATAGATAGAGATCTAAAAGGTCTAAACTGTGGATACCTTAAGAGATAGTCATCTACATGAATATGGGTATTCTGATAAGAATTATGGAAATGCTGGTTATGATAATTGTTAAGTTGTAGTGTCAAGGACACTGTAACTAAAAGGATTGAGTATTGGTTGCATAAGATGCAACATTCGCATTAGATGCGAGCACTGTTACTGGGGATATGCAAGTATTGTAAAAGGACTTGGCGTAGTCTCGTGGGAATAGAGTGATTGATCAGCTTACCTAGCTATTTTCTAAATAGCCTATGATTGTCACATGGGTGTGTGTTTAAATGATTAGCCCATTAATGGCTCTTTGGGCTAGTGGGAGATTGTTGGGCATGCGAGCCCACAACGAGTCATTATGCAATAAATGTTATTGCATATATCATTCCTTGATCTGAAATGAAGAATGACTAATTTTCATAGTAGGTCCCTTAGTACAATTAGGGTTATGTACCATGGCCATCTTGATGATCATACAGCTGTTGATTCAACCTTTGAATCATAGAGGCTGGTGCTTGGATGAATATCTAAAGAGTTAGATTGAGGACTCATCATGCACTGTCAAATGATTGTTAAGAGATGATCTCCAGCCTAAGTAGGAAATGGCAATTCTTATCTCTTTAGGATGATATCTGACTGACCTCTTGATGCAGGTCCTCTGCATAGGAATAGAGATTCGGAGGTGTCAGATTAGTTAGGTCAAAGAGTTGACTTAACGTGGTCGAGATAACCAAAGTCCTATATCGTATGCTGTCACGATACAGGCATGCATCCTCTGACCGGAGACAGATGTGTAACTATATGTTTGAGTATGTACGTTTGGTAGACAAATAGGTTGTTGACCTAACCAAGGTCTATAAACCGGCGCGCTGGTGTGCATATAAGGGCATATGAGTAATACGATCTCTCAAAGGGATCATACAGGTTCATTTATTGAACCAGAAGACATGAGCCCACTCATGAGATATTGGGAAGAATCAAATTCCGTGTGTAGGGTCGTCTCGCTTTGGAAGCTTGACTGAATTTGTAGGTTTGATATATACATTTGGAAAGTATATAATCAAGACCAAGGTATGATATACGCTCTTGGAAAGTGTATGATCGATACCAACTCCCAATGGTCGAATGAGAAACTTACAGATAGAAGCCTGAAGTAGATAGTATAATGTTGATCTAATACTCCGGGTTTATTCTGAGTCTTCCAGTATGCAGGAAGTACATATATTGGGAATACGTGAGGGTGATGTGATCATAAACGATTGTATAACCATGACACTTCCATTCCTAGGGAGTGATGAAACGGGTCTGGATTTTAGTGACTCCTCTTAGTAGAGAAGTAATCTGATCTTAGTCCAAATGTTGGACACTGATCTGAATGTGATTCAGATGCAATGAGAAGATTAGATTTGTGATCTTGATTCAATCAGGCGTCTGTGGGAGGCCCGTGATCTGGATTTGAGATATGATCTCAATATCCAAGTCACTATACGTGGAACAATACAATCGCCTTGTCGTTATCTTTAAGTATCTGCGGAGAAAGCGCATTATCCTTGAAAGAGTTCATGTATAATTCTATTGTTGATATATATATCCGAGCAATGAGAAAATGGATAATTAAATGTGATTTAATTATCATGATTAATATGAATTCGATTCATATTTTAAAGAGAGTTATCTTAGATAATTAAATGTGATTTAACTATCAAAGACATAAATAATGTGAATGTGATTCATATTACTTGGACACATGAGAATAGAGATCCAAGATGATTAAATGTGATTTAATTATCATGGATATGAATAATATGGATAGCAATATCCATATTAATCATATATATTATAAATGTGATTTATAATATATAAGAGAGAGCAATTTATAGTTTACATTTGTTAATTAAATGTTGTTGTGAATTGGGTTCACATTGGACATTAAATTGAAAGTGTAATTTACATTTTATTTTGGGGTGTGAATGTGATTCACAATTTTCAATGGCATGATTGCAATGTTCACAAAATAAATTGGATTTATTTTTTATGAAATAATATAAAACAAAAGTTGTTGAAGATATTAGAGAGAATTATGCGATAATGCAATCTCATATAATAGGAGAGGCATCCACCTTCCATATAGGAAGAGTGGACGGCCACAATTCCCATAAGGAATGTGGTGGTCGTCCACCCTCCTTATGGAAGGAGGCTTGCTTCCTTTTCTATTTCTCTAATTGAGATTGATTTGATATAAATCAAATTATATTCTATATATATATTTTATTTTTATTAAATTAATTGTTGTTGGTTTTTTCCAACATGAATCTTTTTTTCCAACATGAATCTTAGCCATTGAAAGAAACACAATCAATGAGGACCATTGGATTTGTGTTGTCCCATGGATTGAGATCCATGGATCCCAAAACCCTATAAAAAGAGAGGCATCCGAAGGATATGGTTAGATCCTCAAGCGCATCACGGAAGCGTGAGCGTCGTATCGAATACGATGAGGAGCGACTAGTCGCACTACTTGCTCGATGCAGCGGAATTTAAAAAATTTTCATACGACGAAACCACATGATCCAAGAACACTTCTCGGATTATTTCGTCTAAACCACAAACAAGTAATAGGATTACCTCTTGAAGCGTGGTTGCGATCGAGTCTCTAAACGAAGAGACCTCCTGTCTCAAGTCTGATCCGACGGAGGAGATGCTTGTGAGCGCGGGGATGAACCGCGTGCTTCTCGCAATCAATGCTGATGATCCAAGCGGTGGATCTCCTAATCTCGATACACGAGATCCGTCGTCTTCTTCACGAGCGAGGTGCACCGAAGGAGATGGAGATCCACGAGCAGACGATCGGGCAGCATAACGACGATGATGCGGCGATGGAGAACCTCTCCATGGCATCCATGGTGGACAGCCATGAGAGGGAGAGATAGGGCTGACGTCTAGAGAGAGAGAGATGCTTCTCAAGCATTATGTGTTGTAAAGAAAAGCAATGGGGTGCATCTCCTTTTATAGGGTTTTGGGATCCATGGATATCAATCCATGTGACATGTAGAATCAATGGATGAGATTGATTTATGTCAATCCAATGGCTAAGATTGTTGTTGGTAAAACCAATAAAATATAATCTAATTTAGATCAAAACATATTTGACAAAATCAAATATAATTCAATCCTAAATTAAATCAACAAATAAGGAGAGAGAATATACATGGAGATTTCATCTCCATGTATATTCAAAGGGACGGCCACCCATTCCATATAGGAATTGGGTGTTGCCCTTCACATTCCATGGAGGGCAATCTCATGGATTTCTATGAGATTGCATTCCTCCTTGAATTTCTCTGAATATTTATTTCCAACAACTTTTGTTGGGATTTATTCTCAAAAATAATTCACAATTAATTTAAGGAATATTTCAATCTTGCCATGGAAAAATTGTGAATCATATTCACAACCCAAAACAACATATAATTGACATTGTCAATTAATTACACAATGTGTATCCAATACACATAATAATTAATCAACAAATATAAATTATAATTAACTCTGTCTATTACATTATAAATCATATTTATAATATTATGAATAATTGGATATTGCTATCCACATTATTCTTATCCATGATAATTAAATCATATTTAATCATCTTGGATCTCTTTATCTCATGTGTTCAAATAATATGAATCACATTCACATTATTGATACCTTTGATAATTAAATCATATTCAATTATCTTAGATAACTCTCTTTATAATATGAATCAAATTCATATTAATCATGATAATTAAATCACATTTAATTATCCATTTTCTCAATGCTCGGATACATATATCAACAATAGAATTATCCATGAACTCTTGCAATGATAATGCGCTTTCTCCGTGAATACTTGGAGATAAGGATAGGGCGATTGTATTGTTCCACGTATAGTGACTTGGATATTGAGATCACATCTCAAGTCCAGATCTCAGGCCTCCCATAGATGCTTAATTAAATCAAGACCGTAAATCTAATCTTCTTATTGGATCTGAATCATATTCAGATCAATGTCCAATATTTGGACTAAGATTAGGTTACTTCTCTATTGAGAGGAGTCACTAAAATCCAAACATGTTTCATCACTCCCTAGTAATGGAAGCGTCATGGTTATACAATCGTTTATGATCATGTCACACTCAGGTATTCCCAATACCTGTACATCCTGCATACTTGAGGACTCAGATTAAACCCAAAGTATTGGATCAACTTTATATTATATACTTCATGGTTTTATCAGTAAATTTCTCATTCGATCATTGGGAGTCGGTATCGATCATATACTTTCCAAAAGCATATATCACACCTAGGTCTTGATCATATACTTTCCAAAAGTATATATCAAACCAACAAATTCAGTCAAGCTTCCAAAGCGAGACGACCGTGCTCACGGAATTTGATTCTTCCCAATATCTCATGAGTGAGCTCATGTCTTCCGGTCCAGTAGTGAACCTGTATGATCCCTTTGAGAGATCGTATTACTCATATGCCCTTATTTGCACACCAGCACGTCGGTGTATAGACCTTGATTAGGTCATCAACCTATTGGTCTGCCAAATGTACGTACTCAGACATATAGTAACACATCTGTCTCCGGTCAGAGGATGCGTGCCTATATCATGACAGCATACGATATAGGACTTTTGTTATCTCGATCTCGTTAATTCAACTCTTTGACCTAACTAGTCTGACACCTCCGAATCTCTATTCCTATGCAGAGGACCTGCATCAAGAGGTCGGTCAGATATCAGCCTTTAGAGAAAGGATTGCCATGTCCTTCTCAGGCTGGAGATCATCTCTTAACAATCATTTGATGGTGCTTGATGAGTCCTCAATCCAACTCTTTATATATTCATCCAAGCACCAGCCTCTATGATTCAATACTTGAATCAACAGCTGTATGATCATCAAGATGGCCATGGTAAATAACCCTAATTATACTAAGGGACCTATTATGCAAATTATGTATTCTTTATTTCTGATTAAGGAGTGAATTGCAATAACATTTATTACATAATGGCTCGCTGTGGGCTCGCATTTCCAACAATCTCCCACTAGCCCAAAGAGCCATGGGCTAATCATTTATACCGACACTCATGTGACAATCATAGGCTATTTAGAAAATAGCTAGGTAAGTTGATCAGTCATCTGTTCCCAAGAGACTATGCCAAGTCCTTTTACGGCACTTGCATATCCCCAATAACAGTGCTCGCATCCAATGCGAATGTTGCATCTTATGCAACCGATACTCAAATTTGTCATAGTGTCCTTGACACTTTAGCTTGATTAATTATTATAACCAGTATTCCCATAATCCTTATTAGAATACCTTCATTCCCGGAGATCTCTATCTCCTAAGGTATCTAAAGTTAAGACCCTTATAGATCACTATCTACAAGGTCTTAAACTTTTGAAGATAAGACTTTAAGATCACTATCTCTAAGTTTCATCATCTTTGAAGATATTGTTATTACTGCAACTAAGTGTTTTATTTCCAGAGTAGGACTAATAACAGATTACTACTCCCACTACATGGCAGACATCTGGCTCTTTTGCACATCTAGCATAGACTCAGCTTCTCGTAACTGATGCACAAGTGCAAGCAGTCCTAGCATTCACTTCCTCAACTCTTTGAGGTGCTATCCCTTTAGGTAGGTCAGTACCACATCTTAAGGGAAGGAAGCCTTTCTTGGAATTTTCCAGAAAATGGAATAAGTCCAAGGTGTACTACTAATGTGTTGGTCCCAACACCCTCTTCTCTTTGCTTCCGAACATCTTCAAAACTAGGATCTAAGAGGTATCCTTGAGATCATATCTCAAGGTATGGAACAACCAAATTATAAAACACTCATATCATTCTAAATGATTAGAATATTATCTATATTTAGCATGATGAACACAATGGCACTCCCACTTCACATGGTTCATCAAGATTTTATCAGAAATCATAACATTTATAATTTCATCAAATCTTATGTTCCAACTACAAGAAGCTTATTTGAGTCAAAGATGGAGTTCTTCAGCTTGCACACCTTACTTTCCTCAACCATGAAGCCCTGGGGCTACTTCATATGAATATCCTCATAGAGGAATTCATAGAGGAATGCAATCTTGACTCACATCATGAAGATGTCATACACTGTATTGCATTTGAGAATTTTCTCGATCAAGCAGTCAAGTTGTGTAGCTATAGTTAGCAATATTCTGATGGGTTAAAGCAAGGTCACCGGAGAGCAAGTCCCATCGCAAGCGATGTCTTCTCTTCGATGTGTAGCTTATGGCTACGAACCGTGCTTTGAAGGTCTCCACCTTCTCATTAGGTTCCCTCTTTCTCTTGAAGATCCATTTACAACTTACTGGGTCTTACCCATATAGGTGGATCCTCGAGGGTCCATATACAACACTTGTATATGAAGTCTACATTAGACTTTTATTGCTAGCATCCATCTTTCCATGTCATGATCCTCAGGAGCTTCATCACGTGAAGTTCGATCATAGTCAGATTTCTCTGACACATGGAATCCATCCTCAAACTCATTTGAAGAGGTATTAGTGTCTCATCTTTAATTGTCCTTATAGTTTCCAATTTCAGGAGCCTCATTATCTTCTCAAGATTAAATGAGTTCCTACACTTCATTTTTCATCTTGATTCTCAAGAGTCTCAACCTCTACGAATCACATTCTCAGAGATGAGATATTTTAAGAATCTCAAGGTCATAAAGTAGGTATCCAATACCATCCTTTAATTTCCTAATGAAGTAGCATTCTCTAGTGCCAGATTCCAGATTAATCACATGGAGCCTTATTAAGGATATATAATGTAGTCTCTACCACATATATATACCTGGAAACTAAGAGATAATTATGCTAAGATTAATCATTGATCAAATCATGTCACACATGATCAATTGTATCTCCCTACAACTCTATTGAGTTAAGGTCCATTAGGAGGATTGAGATAGGAATGATATTCATATCTCCATAAGGTATTTCTTGAATTCATCTAATAGGTACAAGCTACCTTGATTAGATCAAATTCATTTCATCTTCCTTCAACCTTTGGTTTTAAACCAAAATTGTGAAATCTTTGAACATTTCAAAGGTTTCTTAGGTGAAGAGAAGAAATCTCATATCATACATAATCATCAATAGATATCACATATCCATAATGTTTACAATGATATAGATGATTCACATACATCAATATGTATGAGATCCTGAATACCTTGACATTTTACCCGATTCCCAAGGGAGGGTGTATTGGACATTTTTACTTTGAATACAATATTCATAAGTATGCAAGTTTTGAAATTTTAGACATTCTAATGTCTCATCTCTTACTTGTCCATTGATCTCATCAACAGACATATGTCCAAAACATTATGCCAGATCCTTGTTAAATGATCTTTATCCTCCTATTGATCTTTAAAGGTTTAATTTTCAGTATTAGAAATCTTAATGAACCATTCATTAATTTTCTAATTTAGTGGAGTCCACTAGATGTTAGATTACTATCTAAAATATATCTATCATAACTCTTTATGATAGGTTTATTCCAGAATTCAAATTTATTTCCAACATTTAGAAATAAACAATGAGTGTATTCTAATATCTAGGTCACAGAGACATTCTCTAGGACTAAGGGCTCCCACTGAAAATATGAAGTCTATTGATCCAATGGAAATTGCTGCAACAATTGCATCACTTCCAACACGATGATCATTAAACCTTACGATCAAATCATTCTAATACAAATGCAACCAATTGCAAGTGTCATTAGAAAATTGAGATACAATTATAAGACTTTATCTTATATAAGTAAGTCATGTTCAATGATTATATGTAGATTAATCTAATGTACTATCTGATTCCTTCTCTAAGGATTTTAGATAGATTTGATAGTCATACTATCAACACATCAACTTATTGCAGTATTAGCATTGATCCAACTCTTTGGATGTCATATGGAAGTCACAGAAGTACAGTCAACTCTTTGACTATATTTCTTACTTTGTTCCAACCCATGCTTCCAGTGCGATCTCTTTGTCTATAAGCATCCATTGCTCAAGACAGAGGATCTCTTATGTTAATTTCAATATAAGAGAATTTCAACATTTATACATGCTTCATTCAATTCATACAATATGAATATTATGAAGCTTCAGGAATGACTAGAGTAAAGATAGTAGAATAATGACACTCATCGTATCTACATCCATTTAAACTCTTAAAACTTAGGTTCAGGTAGGTACTCAAACAATTTGAATACATAATCTCTTACAGAGCTACCATTCTACATGATGCAGAGAACCATGTCATTCATGATTAAATGTCAAGAGCACATATGTATGCCAGAATATCTTTATTGATTTTATAAAGATTATTTGATAATTGCGATCATCATCAACATATCACTTCCAAAGTACATTCGATGAGATCAAGACTTATAGAGACATACAAACCCTAGGGTTTTAGTCCTATTGTCTTATTTAATTATCATTCCTCATTATTATGAGGAAACTTGCACATTGCAACCACATACATTATGTGTCCAATTGCAAGTATAATATCTGGATCAAAGGGTTCAATCCATGATATTCTACTGGTTATTATTGAGTATAACATTGAGTGGGATTAAAGAAGGATTATCTGAAATAAGATATTTGCATAAATATGTAATTTACTTTGATTTAGGAATTTTTATATCAAAGTTTTCTTGCAATGTCAACAATGAAAGTTCATTCCCTTAATCACTTTCAATGTAAGAGATATACTTAACATTATATCCCAAGCAAGATCTGGGATCTCCTTCCTTATCTTTGTCGCATCCCAATAATATGAGAACTTACAACTCGGATAAAAACAAACAGGAACACATTCTGCCTTGCAAGTTCAACTTGCATTTTCCCAATTCGGTCTTTAATACCCGGGCCCACCACCCCTAAGGTGATGTTGACCCGTCATTAATTGAACCAACTGTCAACAGGAATACAACTCGCTATGCGCAATCCAATATCGCCCCAATAATATGAGGACTCGACATTGAGGTCACTACGCATACATCCTTACTCTTTCGAGAAGCGACGAGCCCGATCCAAATGGATCATATGCAGGAGCTGTCACTTCGGACAGGCATTTCCAACATATAATATCTGGCGACGAAACCCTTCGCCTTGACGGGAGACCATGGATGTCACTTATGTGATCCTCCATCTCTTATTCAAATTTAATTAATTATTATGAATCACATTCATATAATTAATTCTTCCAAGGGAATTATTAACTCCAATCATATTAGAGTATTTTAATTGGACATAATTAACTTGATCATATTAAATTAATTATCAATCCAATTCAATCAATCAAACTTGATTGTTATGCTTGAATATATATGGTATTATTCTCAAAGTACGTATTAATTCGTATTTTAATAATTTAAAAAATACAACTTAATCCCTCGGACATTATCCCGACCGTACCCGCTGTCATGGCCAGTACCAGCGGGAGTAGGACGGACCGCATACGTTGCAACCCGCTACACCAGCGATCCCTGACTAGACACCATATCCGCCTCGGGAAAGGATAATGCCAAATTGATTAATTTGTACTTGAGATGATCATCGGTTCTTCAGCCGAAATTATACCATATAGTAATCAAAACAATTTTGATTATAAGGAAATTTGCTAGACAAATTCCCAATCCTATTCAAGCAAGGAGTTTGATGATTGTGATTCCAATTATGATTTAGATCAAATCTAATCAATTAATTAGTTGGGGCCAAGTCAATTAAGGAAATAATCATCTTACCATATTTCTCAAATATTTTCCATAATTATTTCTCGAAATTAACAATTAATTTCATTAATTGACAATCACGTGGTTCTAGATTAGGAATGTAATTTCAGCAGTGACCCCTACATACAAAAATTAGCATATCTCAATCATATTAAATCCAAATTAGACAAAATCAATTTTCATTGATTGCTAATTTGATTTAGGACAGAACACAAGTGAGATGTTTCACGCATTTCGAGGCAAGTCTAAACAGTAATTAATATTTAATCACGTTCAGATCTACAGTTCCCGCAACAGTGCATACATGTTCATTAAAACAACCATATCTCGAGCATACGAAATCCGATTTACGCAAACTCAGATCCTATGTTTTCCTTATTTAATGGGTAACAAAATCCAACTATTAAATTCGTGTTTAAACAATTTAAACAGTGCCGAATTTATTTACTAAACAGATCTGCGAAATCAAATGCGATGAAAACTTTCTCGACCATAACAAACCCAAGTCGTCCTCAGTTAGCGAATCATATTCAAAACCATCGACCTAAGGCTCTGATATCACTTGAAAGATATGGTTAGATCCTCAAGCGCATCACGGAAGCGTGAGCGTCGTATCGAATACGACGAGGAGCGACTAGTCGCACTAGTTGCTCGATGTAGCAGAATTTAAAAAAAAATTCATACGATGAAACTACATGATCCAAGAACACTTCTCGGAGCATTTCGTCTAAACCATAAACAAGTAATAGGATTACCTCTTGAAGCATGGTTGCGATCGAGTCTCTAAACGAAGAGACCTCCTGTCTCAAGTCTGATCCGACGGAGGAGATGCATGCGAGCACGGGGATGAACCGCGTGCTTCTCGCAATCCATGCTGATGATCCAAGCGGTGGATCTCCTGATCTCGACACACGAGATCCGTCGACTTCTTCACGAGCGAGGCGCACTGAAGGAGACGAAGATCCACGAGCAGACGACCGGACAGCATAACGACGATGATGCGGCGATGGAGAACCTCTCCATGGCATCCATGGTGGACGACCATGAGAGGGAGAGATAGGGCTGACGTCTAGAGAGAGAGAGAGAGAGATGCTTCTCAAGCATTATGTGTTGTAAAGAAGAGCAATGGGGTGCATCTCCTTTTATAGGATTTTGGGATCCATGGCTCTCAATCCATGTGACATGTAAAATCAATGGATGACATTGATTTATGTCAACCCAATGGCTAAGATTGTTGTTGGTAAAACCAATAAAATATAATCTAATTTAGATCAAAACATATTTGACAAAATCAAATACAATTCAATCCTAAATTAAATCAACAAATAAGGAGAGAGAATATACATGGAGATTTCATCTCCATGTATATTCAAAGGGACAGCCACCCATTCCATATAGGAATTGGGTGCCGCCCTTCACATTCCATGGAGGGCAATCTCATGGATTTCCATGAGATTGCATTCCTCCTTGAATTTCTCTCAATATTTATTTCCAACAACTTTTGTTGGGATTTATTCTCAAAAATAATTCACAATTAATTTTGGGAATATTTCAATCTTGCCATGGAAAAATTGTGAATCATATTCACAACCCAAAATAACATATAATTTATATTGTCAATTAATTACACAATGGGTATCCAATACACATAATAATTAATCAACAAATATAAATTATAATTAACTCTCTCTAATACATTGTAAATCTTATTTATATACATTACGAATAATTGGATATTGCTAACCACATTATTCTTATCCATGATAATTAAATCATATTTAATCATCTTGGATCTCTTTATCTCATGTATTCAAATAATATGAATCACATTCACAATATTCATATCTTTGATAATTAAACCATATTTAATTATCTTAGATAACTCTCTTTATAATATGAATCAAATATTAATCATGATAATTAAATCACATTTAATTATCCATTTTCTCAATGCTCGGATACATATATCGACAATAGAATTATCCATGAACTCTTTCAAGGATAATGCGCTTTCTTTGTGAATACTTGGAGATAAGGACAGGGCGATTGTATTGTTCCACGTATAGTGACTTGGATATTGAGATCACATCTCAAATCCAGATCTCGGGCCACCCATAGATGCTTGATTAAATCAAGATCGTAAATCTAATCTTCTTATTGGATCTGAATCATATTCAGATCAATGTCCAATATTTCGACTAAGATTAGGTTACATCTATACTGAGAGGAGTCACTAAAATCCAGACCCGTTTCATCACTCCCTAGGAATGGAAGCGTCATGGTTATACAATCGTTTATGATCACATCACCCTCAGGTATTCCCAATACCTGTACATCCTGCATACTGGAAGACTCAGATTAAACCCGAAGTATTGGATCAACTTTATACTGTCTACCTTATGGTTTTATCAGTAAGTTTCTCATTCGATCATTGGCAGTCGATTTCGATCATATACTTTCCAAAAGCATATATCATACCTAGGTCTTGATCATATACTTTCCAAAAGTATATATCAAACCAACGAATTCGGTCAAGATTCCAAAGCGAGACGACCGTGCGCACGGAATTTGATTCTTCCCAATATCTCATGAGTGAGCTCATGTCTTCCGGTTCAGTAGTGAACCTGTATGATCCCTTTGAGAGATTGTATTACTCATATGCCCTTATATGCACACCAGCGCTCCGGTGTATAGACCTTAATTAGGTCATCAACCTATTCGTCTGCCAAATGTACGTACTCAGACATATAGTAACACATCTGTCTCCGGTCAGAGGATGCTTGCCTATATCATGACAGCATACGATATAGGATTTCGGTTATCTCGATCTCGTTACATCAACTCTTTGACCTAACTAGTCTGACACCTCTGAATCTCTATTCCTATGCAGAGGACCTGCATCAAGAGGTCGGTCAGATATCAGCCTTTAGAGAAAGGATTGCCATCTCCTTCTCAGGCTGGAGATCATCTCTTAACAATCATTTGATGGTGCTTGATGAGTCCTCAATCCAACTCCTTAGATATTCATCCAAGCACCAGCCTCTATGATTCAATACTTGAATCAACAGTTGTATGATCATCAAGATGGATATGGTACATAACCCTAATTGTACTAAGGGACCTATTATGCAAATTATGTATTCTTCATTTCAGACTAAGGAGTGAATTGCAATAACATTTATTGCATAATGGATTGTCGTGGGATCGCATTTCCAACAGCATCCCATTGCTCTTCTTGACACACAATGCTTGAGAAGCATGTCTCTCTCTCTCTCTATCCCTCTACACGTCAGCCCACTCTATCCCTCCCATGGCCGTCCACCATGGATGCCCTAGGGAGGTTCTCCATCGCTGCAGCATTGTCGTCATGGTGCCCGATGGTTTGCTTGTGTAACTCCGTCTACTTCGGCGTACCTTGCTCGTGAAGAAGACATCGTATGTCGTGTGTCGAGATCAGGAGATCCGCCGCTTGGATCATTAACATGGATTACGAAAAGCATGTGGTTCAACCCCGCGCTCGCAAGCGTCTCCTCCGTCGGATCGAACTTGAGGCAGGAGGTCTCTTTGTTTAGAGTCTCGATCGCAACCACGCTTCAAGAGGTAATCCTATTACTTATTTGTGGTTTAGACGAAACGATCCGAGAAGTGTTCTTGGATCATGTGGTTTCGTTGCATGAAAATTTTTTAATTTCCGCTGCATAGAACAACTAGTCCGACTTGTCATTCTTCGTCGTATCCAATACGACGCTCACGCTTCCGTGATGCGCTTGAGGATCTTACCATATCTTTCACTATCCACATTTTTCATATCCATGATAATTAAATCACATTTAATCATCTTTGATCTCTTTTCTCATGTGAACAAATAACATGAATAATATTCACATTATTCACATCTTTGATAATTAAATCATATTTAATTATCTTGAATATCTCTTCTTATAATATGAATCAAATTCATATTATTCGTGATAATTAAATCACATTAGTTAAAAATTTTCTCAATGCTCGGATACATATATCAACAATGGAATCATCCATGAACTCTTCAAGGATAATGCGCTTTCTCCGCGGATACTTGGTGATAAGGACAGGGCGATTATTTTATTCCACGTATAGTGACTTGGATATTGAGATCAAATCTCAAATCCATATCATGCGTAACTCCCATAGATGTTTAATTAAATCAAAGTCGTAGTTCTACTATACTCATTGCATCTGAATCACATTCAGATCAATGTCCAACATTTGGACTAAGATTAGTTCACTTCTCTATAATAGGAGTAACTAAAATCCAGACTTGTTTCATCACTACCTCAGAATGGAGGCGTCATGGTTATACAATCGTTTATGATCACATCATCCTCAGGTATTCCGAATACTTGTACATCCTACATACTAGAAGATCCAGAATAAACCCGAAGTATTAGATCTCTTTTAGATTATCGCCTTCAGGATTTTATAATTAAGTTTCTCATTCGATCATTGGGAGTTGGTATCGATCATATACTTTCAAAAAGCATATATCATACCTAGGTCTTGATCATATACTCTTCAAAAGTATATATCAACCTACAAATTCAGTCAAGCTTCCAAAGTAAGGTGATCGTGCACGAAATTTGATTCTTCCCATATCGCATGAGTGAGCTCAAGTCTTCCGGTTAATAAATGAATCTGTATGATCCCTTTGAGATATCATATTACTCATATGCCCTTGCATGTACACCAGCGCGTCGTTGTATAGACCTTGATTAGGTCATCAACCTATTGGTACTCAAACATGAAGGATATGGTTATATCCTCAAGTGCATAACGGAAGTGTGAGGATCACATCGTATGCGATCGGGAGCGACTAGTCGCACTAGTTGCTCGATGCTGTAGAAATTAAAAAATTTTCATGCGACGAAACCACGTGATCCAAGAAAACTTCTCGGATCGTTTCGTCTAAACCACAAACAAGTAAATGGATTACCTCTTGAAGCGTGGTTACGATCGAGTCTCTAAACGAAGAGATCTCATGCCTCAAGTCCGATCTGACGGAGGAGACTCTTGCGAGCGTATTGATGAAACACGTGCTTCTCACAATCCATGTTGATGATCCAAGTGGAGGATCTCCTGATCTTGACACACAATATACAATGTCTTCTTTACTAGCGAGGAGCATCGAAGGAGATGGAGATCCACGAGCAAATGATCGGGTAGCATAACGGCGACGCTGCGACGATGGAGACTCCCTCTAGGGCATCCATGGTGGACGGCCATGAGAGAGGAAGAGAGAGGGCTGACGTGCAGATAGAAAGAGAAAGAGAGAGACTTATGTTCTTTTATGTGTAAAGAAGAGCAAAGGGGTGCCTCTCCTTTTATAATATTTTGGGATCCATAGATCTCAATCCATGGACAACACAAATCCAATGTCTCTCATTGATTTCTGTTTCTTTTAAAGGCTAAGATTTGAGTTGGTAAAAGCCAACAACAATTAATTTAATTTAGATCAAATCTATATTGATAAATCAATATAAATCAATCCCAAATTAAATCAATCAAGCATGGATATTATGGAATGAAGATTACCTCTTTCTGTGATATTGGATTTGGTGGCAATCTCATGTAATCTTATGAGATCTCATGAGATTACGTTATTTCATGGAAATCTCCAAAATTTACAACAACACTTGTTGTAAATTATTCTACAAAAAATAATTCATAACTATTTTTGTAAATTTTTCAATCATGTTATTGAAAAATAATCCACGATAACTAAATAACATTTAATTATCTTGGATCTCTATTCTCGTGTGCCCAAATAATATGAATAGCATTCACATTAATCATGTCTTTGATAATTAAATCACACATAATTATCTTAGATAACTCTCCTCATAATATGAATCAAATTCATATTATTCATGATAATCAAGTCACAATTAATTATCAATTTTCACAATGCTCAGATACACATATCAACAATGAAATTATCTTGAACTCTTTCAAGGATAATGCGCTTTCTTCACGGATACTTGGAGATAAGGACAAGGTGATTGTATTGTTCCATGTATAGTGACTTGGATATTGAGATCATATCTCAAATCGAGATCGCGGGCCTCCCATAGATGCTTGATGAAATCAAGACTACAAATCTAATCTTCTCATTGCATCTGAATTACATTCAGATCAATGTCTAACATTTGGACCAAGATAAGATTACTTCTCTACTATGAGGAGTCACTAAAATCCAGACCTGTTTCATCACTGTCAAGGAATTGAAGCGTCATGGTTATACAATCGTTTATGATCACATCACCCTTAGGTATTCCCAATACTTGTACATCCTGCATACTGGCAGACTCAGAATAAACCCAAAGTATAAGATCAACTTTACACTGTCTACTTCATAGTTGTATCAATAAGTTTCTCATTCGATCATTTGGGAGTTAGTATCGATCATATACTTTCCAAAAGCATATATCGTACCTAGGTCTTCATCGTATACTTTGCAAAAGTATATATCAGACCTACAAATTCAGTCAAGCTTCCAAAGTGAGATGATTGTGCACGGAATTTGATTCTTCCCAATATCTCATGAGTGAGCTCATGTCTTCCGGTTCAATAACTAAACCTATATGATCCCTTTGAGAGATCGTATTACTCATATGCCCTTATATGCACACCATCGCATCGGTGTATAGACCTTGATTAGGTCATCAACCTATTCGTCTGACAAATGTACGTACTCAGACATATAGTAACACATCTGTCTCCGGTCAGAGGATGCGTGCCTATATCATGACAGCATACGATATAGGACTTTGGTTATCTCGATCTTGTTAAGTCAACTCTTTGACCTAACTAGTCTGACACCTCTGAATCTCTATTCTTATGCAGAGGACCTGCATCAAGAGGTCGGTCAGATATCAGCCTTTAGAGAAAGGATTGCCATCTCCTTCTCAGGCTGGAGATCATCTCTTAACAATCATTTGATGGTGCTTGATGAGTCCTCAATCCAACTCTTTAGATATTCATCCAAGCACCAGCCTCTATGTTTCAATACTTGAATCAACAGCTGTATGATCATCAAGATGGCCATGGTACATAACCCTAATTGTACTAAGGGACCTATTATGCAAATTATGTATTCTTCTATTCAGACTAAGGAGTGAATTGCAATAACATTTATTGCATAATGGCTCGTCGTGGGATCGCATTTCCAACAGCATCCCATTGCTCTTCTTGACACACAATGCTTGAGAAGCATGTCTCTCTCTCTCTCTCTTTCCCTCTACACGTCATCCCTCTCTATCCCTCTCATGGCCATCCACCTTTGATGCCCTAGGGAGGTTCTCCATCGCCGCAGCATTGTCGTCATAGTGCCTGATGGTTTGCTCGTGTAACTCCGTCTACTTCGGCGTGCCTTGCTCGTGAAGAAGACATCGTATGTCGTGTGTCGAGATCAGGAGATCCGCCGCTTGGATCATTAACATGGATTACGAAAAGCATGTGGTTCAACCCCGTGCTCGCAAGTGTCTCCTCCGTCGGATCGAACTTGAGACAGGAGTTCTCTTCGTTTAGAGACTCGATCGCAACCACGCTTCAAGAGGCAATCCTATTACTTATTTGTGGTTTAGACGAAACGATCCGAGAAGTGTTCTTGGATCATGTGGTTTCGTTGCATGAAAATTTTTTAATTTCCGCTGTATAGAACAACTAGTCCGACTTGTCATTCTCCGTCGTATCCAATACGACGCTCACGCTTCCATGATGCGCTTGAGGATCTTACCATATCCATCACTATCCACATTTTTCATATCGATGATAATTAAATCACATTTAATCATCTTTGATCTCTTTTCTCATGTGAACAAATAACATAAATAATATTCACATTATTCACATCTTTGATAATTAAATCATATTTAATTATCTTAGATATCTCTTCTTATAATATGAATCAAATTCATATTATTTTTAATAATTAAATCACATTAGTTAAAAATGTTCTCAATTCTCGGATACATATATCAACAATGGAATCATCCATGAACTCTTTATGGATAATGCGCTTTCTCCGCGGATACTTGGTGATAAGGACAGGGCGATTATATTATTCCACGTATAGTGACTTGGATATTGAGATCAAATCTTAAATCCATATCATGCGTAACTCCCATAGATGTTTGATTAAATCAAAGTCGTAGTTCTACTATACTCATTGCATCTGAATCACATTCATATTAAAGTCCAACATTTGGACTAAGATTAGTTCACTTCTCTATAATAGGAGTAACTAAAATCCAGACTTGTTTCATCACTCCCTCAGAATGGAAGCGTCATGGTTATACAATCGTTTATGATCACATCACCCTCAGGTATTCCGAATACCTGTACATCCTACAAACTAGAAGACCGAGAATAAACCCGAAGTATTAGATCTCTTTTAGATTATCGCCTTCAGGATTTTATAACTAAGTTTCTCATTCGATCATTGGGAGTTGGTATCGATCATATACTTTCAAAAAGCATATATCATACCTAGGGATTGATCATATACTCTTCAAAAGTAAATATCAACCTACAAATTCAGTCAAGCTTCCAAAGTAAGGTCACCGTGCACGAAATTTGATTCTTCCCATATCGCATGAGTGAGCTCAAGTCTTCCGGTTAATTAAATGAATCTGTATGATCCCTTTGAGATATCATATTACTCATATGCCCTTGCATGTACACCAGCACATCGCTGTATAGACCTTGATTAGGTAATCAACCTATTGGTTCTCAAACATGAAGGATATGGTTATATCCTCAAGCGCATCACGGAAGTGTGAGGATCACATCGTATGCGATCGGGAGCGACTAGTCGCACTAGTTGCTCAATGCAGCAGAAATTAAAAATTTTTCATGCGACGAATCCACGTGATCCAAGAAAACTTCTCGGATCGTTTCGACTAAACCACAAACAAGTAATAGGATTACCTCTTGAAGCGTGGTTACGATCGAGTCTCTAAACGAAGAGATCTACTGCCTCAAGTCCGATCTGACGGAGGAGACGCTTGCGAGCGTATTGATGAAACACGTGCTTCTCACAATCCATGATGATGATCCAAGTGGAGGATCTCCTGATCTTGACACACGATATCCAATATCTTCTTTACTAGCGAGGAGCATCGAAGGAGATGGAGATCCACGAGCATACGATCGAGTAGCATAACGACGACGCTGCGACGATGGAGACTCCCTCTAGGGCATCCATGGTGGACGGCCATGAGAGAGGAAGAGAGAGGGCTGACGTGCAGATAGAAAGAGAAAGAGAGAGACTTATGTTCTCTTATGTGTAAAGAAGAGCAAAGGGTGCCTCTCCTTTTATAATATTTTGGGATCCATGGATCTCAATCCATGGACAACACAAATCCAATGGCTCTCATTGATTTCTGTTTCTTTTAAGGGCTAAGATTTGAGTTGGTAAAAGCCAACAACAATATATTTAATTTAGATCAAATCTATAATTATAAATCAATATAAATCAATCCCAAATTAAATCAATCAAGCATGGATATTATGGAATGAAGATTGCCTCTTTCCATGATATTGGATTTGGTAGCAATCTCATGTCATCTTATGAGATCTCATGAGATTACATTATTTCATGGAAATCTCCAACATTTACAACAACAGTTGTTGTAAATTATTCTACAAAAAATAATTCATAACTATTTTTGTAAATATTTCAGTCATGCTATTGAAAAATAATCCACGATAATTAAATCACATTTAATTATCTTGGATCTCTATTCTCGTGTGCCCAAATAATATGAATAGCATTCACATTATTCACGTCTTTGATAATTAAATCACACTTAATTATCTTAGATAACTCTCCCCATAATATGAATACAAATTCATATTATTCATGATAATCAAATCACAATAAATTATCAATTTTCACAATGCTCAGATACACATATCAACAATGAAATTATCTTGAACTCTTTCAAGGATAATGCGCTTTCTTCACGGATACTTGGAGATAAGGACAGGGTGATTGTATTGTTCCATGTATAGTGACTTGGATATTGAGATCATATCTCAAATCGAGATCGCGGGCCTCCCATAGATGCTTGATGAAATCAAGACTACAAATCTAATCTTCTCATTGCATCTGAATTACATTCAGATCAATGTCTAACATTTGGACCAAGATAAGATTACTTCTCTACTGTGAGGAGTCACTAAAATCCAGACCTGTTTCATCACTGTCAAGGAATTGAAGCGTCATGGTTATACAATCGTTTATGATCACATCACCCTCAGGTATTCCCAATACTTGTACATCTTGCATACTGGTAGACTCAGAATAAACCCAAAGTATAAGATCAACTTTACACTGTCTACTTCATGGTTGTATCAATAAGTTTCTCATTCGATGATTTGGGAGTTAGTATCGATCATATACTTTCCAAAAGCATATATCGTACCTAGGTCTTCATCGTATACTTTGCAAAAGTATATATTAGACCTACAAATTCAGTCAAGCTTCCAAAGCGAGATGACCGTGCACGGAATTTGATTCTTCCCAATATCTCATGAGTGAGCTCATGTCTTCCGGTTCAATAACTAAACCTATATGATCCCTTTGAGATATCGTATTACTCATATGCCCTTATATGCACACCATCGCATCGGTGTATAGACCTTGATTAGGTCATCAACCTATTCGTCTGCCAAATGTACGTACTCAGACATATAGTAACACATCTGTTTCCGGTCAGAGGATGCGTGCCTATATCATGACAGCATACGATAAAGGACTTTGGTTATCTCGATCTCGTTAAGTCAACTCTTTGACCTAACTAGTCTGACACCTTTGAATCTCTATTCCTATGCAGGGGACCTGCATCAAGAGGTCGGTCAGATATCAGCCTTTAGAGAAAGGATTGCCATCTCCTTCTCAGGCTGGAGATCATCTCTTAACAATCATTTGATGGTGCTTGATGAGTCCTCAATCCAACTCTTTAGGTATTCATCCAAGCACCAGCCTCAATGAATCAATACTTTAATCAACAGTTGTATGATCATCAAGATGGCCATGGTACATAACCCTAATTGTACTAAGGGACCTATTATGCAAATTATGTATTCTTCTATTCAGACTAAGGAGTGAATTGCAATAACATTTATTGCATAATGGCTCATCGTGGGATCGCATTTCCAACAGCATCCCATTGCTCTTCTTGACACACAATGCTTGAGAAGCATGTCTCTCTCTCTCTCTTTCCCTCTACACGTCATCCCTCTCTATCCCTCTCATGGCCATCCACCATGGATGCCCTAGGGAGGTTCTCCATTGCCGCAGCATTGTCGTCATAGTGCCTGATGGTTTGCTCGTGTAACTCCGTCTACTTCGGTGTGCCTTGCTCGTGAAGAAGACGTCGTATGTCGTGTGTCAATATCAGGAGATCCGCCGCTTGGATCATTAACATGGATTACGAAAAGCATGTGGTTCAACCCCGTGCTCGCAAGCGTCTCCTCCGTCGGATTGAACTTGAGACAGGAGGTCTCTTCGTTTAGGGACTCGATCGCAACCACGTTTCAAGAGGTAATCCTATTACTTATTTGTGGTTTAGACGAAACGATCCGAGAAGTGTTCTTGGATCATGTAGTTTCGTTGCATGAAATTTTTTTAATCTCCGCTGCATAGAACAACTAGTCCGACTTGTCATTCTTCGTCGTATCCAATACGACGCTCATGCTTCCGTGATGCGCTTGAGGATCTTACCATATCCTTCACTATCCACATTTTTCATATCGATGATAATTAAATCACATTTAATCATCTTTGATCTCTTTTCTCATGTGAACAAATAACATAAATAATATTCACATTATTCACATCTTTGATAATTAAATCATATTTAATTATCTTAGATATCTCTTCTTATAATATGAATCAAATTCATATTATTTGTGATAATTAAATCACATTAGTTAAAAATTTCTCATTGCTCGGATACATATATCAACAATGGAATCATCCATGAACTCTTCAAGGATAATGCGCTTTCTCCGCGAATACTTGGTGATAAGGACAGGGCGATTATATTATTCCACGTATAGTGACTTGGATATTGAGATCAAATCTCAAATCCATATCATGCATAACTCCCATAGATGTTTGATTAAATCAAAGTCATAGTTCTACTATACTTATTGCATCTGAATCACATTCAGATCAATGTCCAACATTTGGACTAAGATTAGTTCACTTCTCTATAATAGGAGTAACTAAAATCCAGACTTGTTTCATCACTCCCTCAGAATGGAAGCGTCATGGTTATACAATCGTTTATGATCACATCACCCTCAGGTATTCCGAATACATGTACATCCTACATACTAGAAGACCCAGAATAAACCCGAAGTATTAGATCTCTTTTAGATTATCGCCTTCAGGATTTTATAATTAAGTTTCTCATTCGATCATTGGGAGTTGGTATCGATCATATACTTTCAAAAAGCATATATCATACCTAGGTCTTGATCATATACTCTTCAAAAGTATATATCAACCTACAAATTCAGTCAAGCTTCCAAAGTAAGGTGACCGTGCACGAAATTTGATTCTTCCCATATCGCATGAGTGAGCTCAAGTCTTCCAGTTAATTAAATGAATCTGTATGATCCCTTTGAGATATCATATTACTCATATGCCCTTGCATGTACACCAGCGCGTCGCTGTATAGACCTTGATTAGGTCATCAACCTATTGGTACTCAAACATGAAGGATATGGTTATATCCTCAAGCGCATCACGGAAGTGTGAAGATCACATCGTATGCGATTGGGAGCGACTAGTCGCACTAGTTGCTCGATACAGCAGAAATTAAAAATTGTTCATGCGATGAAACCACGTGATCCAAGAAAACTTCTCGGATCGTTTCGTCTAAACCAAAAACAAGTAATAGGATTACCTCTTGAAGCGTGGTTACGATCGAGTCTCTAAACGAAGAGATCTCCTGCCTTAAGTACGATCTGACGGAGGAGACGCTTGCGAGCGTATTGATGAAACACGTGCTTCTCACAATCCATGTTGATGATCCAAGTGGAGGATCTCCTGATCTCGACACACGATATCCAATGTCTTCTTTACCAGCGAGGAGCATCGAAGGAGATGGAGATCCACGAGCAAATGATCGGGTAGCATAACGGCGACGCTGCGACGATGGAGACTCGCTCTAGGGCATCCATGGTGGACGGCCATGAGAGAGGAAGAGAGAGGGCTGATGTGCAGATAGAAAGAGAAAGAGAGAGACTTATGTTCTCTTATGTGTAAAGAAGAGCAAAGGGGTGCCTCTCCTTTTATAACATTTTGGGATCCATGGATCTCAATCCATGGACAACACAAATCCAATGGCTCTCATTGATTTCTGTTTCTTTTAAGGGCTAAGATTTGAGTTGGTAAAAGCCAACAACAATATATTTAATTTAGATCAAATCTATATTGATAAATCAATATAAATAAATCCCAAATTAAATCAATCAAGCATGGATATTATGGAATGAAGATTACCTCTTTCCGTGATATTGGATTTGGTGGCAAGCTCATGTAATCTTATGAGATCTCATGAGATTACATTATTTCATGGAAATCTCCAAAATTTACAACAACACTTGTTGTAAATTATTCTACAAAAAATAATTCATAACTATTTTTGTAAATATTTCAGTCATGCTATTGAAAAATAATCCACGATAATTAAATCACATTTAATTATCTTGGATCTCTATTCTCGTGTGCCCAAATAATATGAATAGCATTCACATTATTCACGTCTTTGATAATTAAATCACACTTAATTATCTTAGATAACTCTCCTCATAATATGAATCAAATTCATATTATTCATGATAATCAAATCACAATTAATTATCAATTTTCACAATGCTCAGATACACATATCAACAATGAAATTATCTTGAACTCTTTAAAGGATAATGCGCTTTCTTCACGGATACTTGGAGATAAGGACAGGGTGATTGTATTGTTCCATGTATAGTGACTTGGATATTGAGATCATATCTCAAATCAAGATCGCGGGCCTTACATAGATGCTTGATGAAATCAAGACTACAAATCTAATCTTCTCATTGCATCTGAATTACATTTAGATCAATGTCTAACATTTGGACCAAGATAAGATTACTTCTCTACTATGAGGAGTCACTAAAATCCAGACCCGTTTCATCACTGTCAAGGAATTGAAGCGTCATGGTTATACAATCGTTTATGATCACATCACCCTCAGGTATTCCCAATACTTGTACATCCTGCATACTAGCAGACTCAGAATAAACCCAAAGTATAAGATCAACTTTACACTGTCTACTTCAGGGTTGTATCAATAAGTTTCTCATTCGATAATTTGGGAGTTAGTATCGATCATATACTTTCCAAAAGCATATATCGTACCTAGGTCTTCATCGTATACTTTGCAAAAGTATATATCAGACCTACAAATTCAGTCAAGCTTCCAAAGCGAGATGACCATGCACGGAATTTGATTCTTCCCAATATCTCATGAGTGAGCTCATGTCTTCCGGTTCAATAACTAAACCTATATGATCCCTTTGAGAGATCGTATTACTCATATGCCCTTATATGCACACCATCGCATCGGTGTATAGACCTTGATTAGGTCATCAACCTATTGGTCTGCTAAATGTACATACTAAGACATATAGTAACACATCTGTCTCCAATCAGAGGATGTGTGCCTATATCATGACAGCATATGATATAGGACTTTGGTTATCTTGATTTTGTTAAGTCAACTCTTTGACCTATCTGATCTAACACCTCTGAATCTCTAAACCTATGCAGAGGACCCGCATAAAGAGGTCAGTTAGATATCAGCCTAAAAGAGAAAGGATTGCCATCTCCTACTCAAGCTAAAGATCATCTCTTAACAATCATTTGACGGTGCTTGGTGAGTCCTCAATTTAACTCTTTAGATATTCATCCAAGCAGCAACCCCTATGATTCATCTATTGAATCAACAACTGTATGATCATTAAGATGGCCATGGTACATAACCCCAAATGTACTAAGGGACCTATTATGCAAATTATTTATTCTTTATTTCAGATTAGGGAATGATATGTGTAATAACCTTCATTGCATAAAGGCTCGCCGTGGGCTCGCATGTCCAACAATCTCCCACTAGCCCAAAGAGCCATTAATGGGCTAATCATTGAAACCCGCACTCATGTGAAAATCATAGAATATCTAGAAAATAGCTAGGTAAGTTGATCAGATAGTCTGTTCCTGCTAGACTACACGAAGTCCTTTTATGGCACTTGCATATCCTCAGTAACAGTACTCGCATCTAATGCGAATGTTGCATATTATGCAACCAATACTCAATCTTGTTGGTTATAGTGTCATTGATACTATAGACTAAAAATTATAATAACCAGTATCTCCATAATCCTTATCAGAATACCCTTATTTTGGAGATCTCTATCTCCTAAGCTATCCAAAGTTAAGACCTTTTATATCACTATATATATAGTCTTAATTCATCTTTGATGATATTGCTATTTCTGTAATCAATTGTTTTATCTCCATAGTAGGATTAGTAACACTTTACTACTCCCACTGCATGGCAAATTTCTGGCTATTGTACACATCTAGCATACCCTCAGCTTCTCGTAACTGATGCACAAGGGTATTCAGTTTTAGCATATACTTCCTCAAATCTTTGAGAAGCTATCCCTTTAGATAGGTCAGTACCAAATCTTAAGGGATGGAAGCCTTTCTTGGAATTTTTCCAAAAATGGAATATGTTCAAGGTGTACTACAAAATGTGACGGTCCCGATACCCTCTTCTCTTTCCTTCTGAACAACTTCAGAACTAAGATCTAAGAGGTATCCTTGAAATCATATTTCAATATATGGAATAGCCCATCTATAAATTATTTATTATTATCCCTATATCATTCCAAATGATTAGGATATCATCTACATTTAGCACGATGAACACAAAGGCACTCCCACTAAGCTTCACATGGCTCATCAAGATTCTATATGAAATCATAACATTTATAATTTCATCAAATCTTATGGTCCAACCTCAAGAAGCTTATTTGAGTCCATAGATGGATCTCCCCAGCTTTCACACCTTGCTTTCCTTAACCATGAAGTCCTGGGGCTACTTCATGTGAATATCCTCAGAGAGGAATTCATAGAGAAATGCAATCTTGACTTCCATCATGATGATGTAAAAGTCAAGTTGTGTAGCTATAGTTAGCAATATTATGATGGTTTTAAACATGGTCACCGAAGGGCAAGTCTCATAGCAAGCAATGTCTTCTCTTCCGATGTGTAGCTCATGGCTACGAACCGTGCTTTGAAGGTCTCTACCTTCTCATCAAGTTCCCTTTCTCTTGAAGATCCATTTACACCTTTACGGGTCTTACCCACATAGGTAGATCCTCGAGGGTCCATATACAACACTTGTATATGAATTATACTTCAGACTTTACTGCTAACATCCAACTTTCCATGTCATGATTTAGGAGCTTCATCACATGAAGTATGATCATTTGTCATATTTAATCAACACATGGAAAACATCCTCAAACTCATTTGAAGAAGTATTGGTGTTTCATCTTTAATTGTCCTTTTAGCTCCCAATTTCAGGAGCCCCATTTTCTTCTCAAGATTAAATGAGTTCCTACACTTCATTTTCTTCTTGTTTCTCAATAGAGTCATCCTCTAAGAATCATATCCTCAGAGATGAGATATTTTAAGAATCTCAAGGTTATAAAGTAGGTATCCAATACCATCCTTTATTTTCCTAATGAAGTAGCACTCTCTAGTGCCAGATTCCAGCTTATATGCATGGAACCTTATTAATGACATACATTGTAGTCTCTACTACACATATATACCTGGAAACTAAGGGATAATTATTCTAAAACTCATCATTGATAAGATCATGTCACACATGATCCAATTGTATCTCCCTATAACTCTATTGAGTTAAGGTGTGTTAGGAGGATTGAGATAGAAATTATATTCATATCTCCATAAGGTATTTTTTGAATTTATCTAATAGGTACTTGCTACCTTGGTTAGATCAAATTCATTTAATCTTCCATCAATCTTTGGTTCTAAACCAAATTTGTGAAATATTTGAACATTTCAAAGGTTTCTTAGGTAAAGAGAAGAAATCTCATATCATACATAATCATCAATATATAACACATATCCACAATGTTCATTATGATATATATGATACACATACATCAAAATTTATGAGATCCTGAATACAATGACATCTTACACCTTTCCCAAGTAAGGGTGTGTTGCACATATTTTACTTTTGACAATATTCATAAGTATGTATGTCTTGAAATTTTAGACATTCTGAAGTTTCATTTTTACTTGTCTATCGATCAAATAAACAGGCAAACATCCAAAGCTTGATGCCAGATTATTGTCAACTGATCTTTATCCTTCTATTGATTTTTAAAGGTTTAATTTCATTACTAAAAATGTTAATAAACCATTCATTAATTTTCTAATTCGGTAGATTCCTCTAGGTGTTAGATTAATTTCTGAAATATATCCATCATAACTCTTTATAATAGGTCCATTCCAGAATTCATGTTTATTTCCAACATTTAGAAACAAACATTGAGTGTATTCTAATGTCTGGTTCATAGAGACATTCTCTAAGACCAAGGGCACTACCATTGAAATTATGAAGTCTATTGATTCAATGGAAATTATTGCAACAATTGCATCAATTCTAACATGGATGACCATTAAACCTTAAGATCAAATTTCTAATCTTCTAATATATATGCAACCAATTGCAAGTGTCATTAGAAGATTGAGATACAATTATTGGACTTTATCTTATCAAATAAGAAAGTCAATTTCAACTATGTATGTAGAATTTTTTGATGCTCTATCTCAGTCCTTCTCTAAGGATTCTAGACAGGCTTGATAGTCAAACTATCAACACATCAATTTATTGCAGTATTGGCATTCATCCAACTCTTTGGATGTCATATGGAAGTTATAGAAGTACGGTTAACTATTCCACTTTCTTTCTCATCTTGGGTCTGACCCATGCTTCCATTGCGCTCCCTTTATCTATAAACAACCATTGCTTAAGACAAAGGATCTCTTATGTTGAACTCAAAGGAATTCAATGCAAGAGCATTTCAATATTTATACATGCTTTATTCAATTCATACAATATGAATATTATGAAGCTTCGTGAATGACTAGAGCATAGACAGTAAAATGATGACACTCATCATGTCTACGTCTATCTAGACTCTTAAAAAACATTGGTTCAGGTAGGTATTCAAACATTTTGAATACATCATCTCTTATAGAGCCACCATTCTGCATGATGCAGTGAACCATCTCATTCATGATAAATGTCAAGAGCACATATGTATTCCAGAATATCTTCTAAGATTTTATAAGGATTATTTGACAATTGCGATCATCATCGACATGTCACTTCCAAAGTACATCTGATGAGAGATCAAGACTATAGATGCATACAAACCCTAGGGTTGTAGTTCTATTATCTATTTATTTGTCATTCCTCATTGTTATGAGGAAACATGCACATTGCATCCACATACATTATGTGTCCAACTGCAAGTACAATATCTAGATCATGGGTCCAATCCATGATATCATATTGGTTATTATTGAGTATAGTATTGAGCGGGTTTAATGAAGGATTATCTGAAATAAGAAATTAGCATAAGTGTATATTTATATATATATATATACATATTTTACTTGGATTTAGGAATTTTTATATCAAAGTTGTCTTGCCTTGTCAACACTGAAAGTTCATTCCCTTAATCACTTTCATTGTAAGAGATATACTTACCGTTATATCTCAGCAAGATCTGGGATCTCCTTCCTTATCTTTGTCACATCCCAATAATATGGGAATCTGTAACTCTGATAAAAAGAAGTGGGAACTCATTCTGCCTTGCAAGTCCAACTTGCATTCCCAATTCGATCTTTAACACCCAGGCCCACCACCCCTAAGGCAATGTTGACTAGTCATTAATTGAACCAACCGTCAACAGGAATAGTACTTGCTATGCGCAATCCAATATCGCCCCAATAATATGAGTATCTGACATTGGGGTCACTACACATACAACCTTACTCTTTCGAGAAGCAAAGAGCCCGCACTAGATGTGCTTGCATGCAGGAGCTGTCACTTCGGACAGACGTCTCCTAAATACATTCCCTGGCGACTGACATGTTGTTTACTACCCTTGTTAATTCGATCAAATTAATGGTCAAATTAATGTGTTAATAAGAGAAGATCAAAAACCACTTTCAATTATAGGCAACTTAATTTCGAGCGGAAATTTTTTTACTTGGGCAAGCCCAAGGTTGAACTCAGGGAGGCAGCTGTCTCCTTAGGTAGATTTTCAGCAAGTTGCAAAGTTTGATTTCCGGGGGATGATAATTTTTTGGTCCTTTTAGTATACTTTATGTTAGACACATGCAAAATCAGGCCAGTTTACAAGTTAATTCAAAAATGTGGACAAATGGATTCCAAAAAGTATGAAACTTGGCCAGATGATGAAATTAAGCTACACTAATTTTTGTAGAATTTTCTGGCACTAGATGAATATACTATCAATTTAACATGGATGCAAAGTGATTTTAACTAGATTAATTTTAATAAATATCAAATCACAATATTTTCATATATCAAAATTATCCTAGATAGATGTAAGTGTGAAGAATCCAGGAAAAATAATCAACCTAGATTTCAATGTGAAATGCACCTATTAAAAATAAAGTAAGCAAATAACTAAATGACTTATTCAGGCCTTGGGATGCGTGCAAATGAGATGAAACTTTTACACAATGCAAACCTAATTATCCTAGATCTAATGTGATTTTTTATGGATTTTTGGAGTCATCGAAAAATTACTATGAATTAAAATTCATAAATGGAAAAAATATAGCAAAATTTCACCAATTAATTAATAAAAAATTCACTAATATTACAAAAATGTACCAAAGTGTCACATATGGAAGAGGACAAAATAAGATACACAATGCAATTTTCAAACTTGAATAATGAATTAAAATGAGTGCCTAAATATGCATGCAAAGACAAGGGTGTAAATGCAATTACAGGAATTTAAATTTATAAGAATAAAACGTGTTGACAGGGACCAATATGCAATTACCTATAATATGGATGGGGAGGATGCAAATTCTCCATAGAACACGTGCTCCTCACGTAGGGGTTCCTGGTAGGGATTGAAATGCAAATATGGAAACCTCCAGGGGTCTTGCTGCAAATAACCCAGGACGCACGTGCAAATCACGTGGGAGTCCCAGGCTCGGTGGTCTTATGAGGCTCGGAGTAGCTTCGGGGGGCTCGGATTCGTCTTGGAGTAGCTTCGGGGATCCGAGCCTAGTGGTCAGGGAAGAGGCTTGGATCGGGCGACGTGGCTTGATTTGGACCATGGATCAAGTGACAATCCAACGGTGGCTAGCTGCTGGCACGTGGCATATATGAATCCGTTAGATCAAGATCAATCCAACGGTTCTTGAAGCGTGCTGAAGAAGGCCATGTGGAGAATCGATAGCCGCTGGATCAGGATTGATCCAACGGCCTCTGGAGCGCGAAGGAAGGGGTGACGTGGCTTGATAGGGAACGTAGGAACCGCCTGATCCTACGGCTGCAGAATGTGGGCGACGTGTCTCGATCGAAACCGTTCGATCAAGGAGATCGAATGGCAGATGTTCTTCTTCCTCGACCGGCCCACCGCCTCCTGCGGCGGAGAAGGTTGGGCTCCGGCGAAAGGTTTCGAGCTCCGCCTCCTCCTCTGGTCATAGGTGAAGCTCGACGGAGGCTCCCCAGTAGCTGGGAAGATTCGTAGAAGCTTCAGGATTCTTCGATGGTCTCAGAAGTGGTTGAGAGGCTCGGGAGTGTGGTGGCAAAGAAGCTCGGAAGCAGCTCTGATGCAGTTCCGGCCAATGAAGGAGAAGTACCTGCAGAGGGTTAATTGATAGTCGAAGCGTGCTATGTGTTTGTGGGGTGATCTGGCGTGCGGTGCGAGGCCTGAACGGCGAAGGGTGTTGGACATGCGAGCCTACGGCGAGCCATAATGCAATAAATGTTATTGTGAATATCATTCCCTCATCTGAAATGAAGAATAAATAATTTGCATAATAGTTCCCCTAGTACAGCTAGGGTTATGTACCATGGCCATCTTAATGATCATACAATTGTTGATTCAATTATTGAATCATAGAGGCTGGTGCTTGGATGAATATCTAATGAGTTAGATTGAGGACGCATCAAGCACCGTCAAATAATGGTTAAGAGATGATCTCCAGACTGAGTAGAAGATGGCAATCCTTTCTCAATTAGGCTAATATCTAACCGACCTCTTTATGCAGATCCTCTGCATAGGAATAGAGATTCGGAGGTGTCAGATTAGTTAGGTCAAAGAGTTGACTTAACGAGATCAAGATAACCAATGTCCTATATCGTATGCTATCACAATACATGCACTTATCCTCTGACCGGAGACAGATGTATTGCTATATGTCTGACTATGTACATTTGGCAGACCAATAGGTTGATGACCTAACCAAGGTCTATACACCGGTGCCCTGGTGTGCGTGTAAGGGCATATGAGTAATACGATCTCTCAAAGGGATCTCACATGTTCATTACTGAACCGGAAGGCATGATCTCACTCATGAGATATTGGGAAGAATCAAATTCTGTGCATGGTCGCCTCGCTTTCGAAGCTTGACTGAATTTGTAGCTTTGATATATACTTTTTGAAAGTATATGATCAAGACCTAGGTATGATATATACTTTTGGAAAGTATATGATCGATACCAACTCCCAATGATCGAATGAGAAACTTACTGATAAAACCTTGAAGTAGACAATATAAAGTTGATCTAATACTTTGGGTTTATTCTGAGTCTTCCAGTATGCAGGATGTACAAGTATTGGGAATACCTGAGGGAGATGTGATTATAAACGATTGTATAACCATGACGCTTCCATTCCGAGGGAGTGATGAAACGGGTCTGGATTTTAGTGACTCCTCTCAGTAGAGAAGTGATCTGATCTTGGTCCAAATGTTGGACATTGATCTGAATATGATTCATATGCAATGAGAATATTAGATTTGTGGTCTTGATTTAAACAAGCATCTATGTGAGGCTCGCGATCTGGATTTGAGATGTGATCTTAATATCCAAGTCACTATATGTGGAACAATACAATCGCCCTGTCCTTATCTCCAAGTATTCACGGAGAAAGCGCATTATCCTTGAAAGAGTTCATGGATAATTCTATTGTTGATAATTGTATCCGAGTATTGAGAAAATGGATAATTAAATGTGATTTAATTATCATGATTAATAAGAATTCGATTCATATTATAAAGAGAGCTATCTTAGATAATTAAATGTGATTTGATTATCAAAGATGTGAATAATGTGAATATGATTCATATTATTTGGGGACATGAGAATGGAGATCCAAGATGATTAAATGTGATTTAATTATCATGGTTATGAATAATGTGGATAGCAATATCCATATTAGTCATATATATTATAAATGTGATTTATAATATATAAGAGAGCTATTTGTAGTTTGCATTTGTTTATTAAATGTTAATGTGAATTGGATTCACATTGGACATTATATTGAAAATGTAATTTACATTTTATTTTGGGCTGTGAATATGATTTACAAATTTCCAATGGCAAGATTGCAATATTCACAAAATAATTATGAATTATTATTGTAGAATATTTTACAACAAAAGTTGTTGGAAATTATGAGAGAAATTCATGGAGGGGACCTATCATGCAAATTATTTATTCTTCATGTCAGATCATGGAATGATATGTGCAATAACATTTATTGCATAATGGCTCGCCATGGGCTCGCATGTCCAACAATCTCCCACTAGCCCAAAGAGCCATTAATGGGCTAATCATTGAAACCCGCACTCATGTGACAATCATAGACTATCTGGAAAATAGCTCGGTAAGCTGATCAATCACTATGTTCCTGTTAGACTACATCAAGTCCATTTACGGCACTTGCATATCCCCAATAACAGTCCTCGCATCTAATGTGAATGTTGCATCTTATGCAACCAATACTCAATCTTGTTGGTTATAGTGTCCTTGACACTATAGCCTAATAATTATCATAACCAGTATTTCCATAATCCTTATCAGAATACCCTTATTCCTGGAGATTTCTTTCTCCGAAGGTATCCAAGGTTAAGACCTTTTATACCACTATCTATATAGTCTTAATTCATCTTTAATGATATTGCTATTTCTACAATCAAGTGTTTTATCTCCAAAGTTGGATTAGTAAAACTTTACTACTCCCACTACATGGCAGATATCTGACTTTTGTACACATCTAGCATACACTCGGCTTCTCGTAACTAATGCACAAGGACATTCAGTTTTTGCATATACTTCCTCGACTCTTTGAGGTGCTATCCCTTTAGATAGGTCAGTACCATATCTTAAGGGATGGAAACTTTTCTTGGAATTTTCCAAAAAATGGAATATGTCCAAGGTGTACTGCAAAATGTAACGGTCCCAATACCCTCTTCTCTTTCATTCTGAACAACTTTAGAACTAAGATCTAAGAGGTATCCTTGAAATCATATTTCAAGATATGGAATATCCTGTCTATAAAACATTTATTATTATCCCTATATCATTCCAAATGCTTAGGATATCATCTACTTTTAGCACGATGAACACAAAGGCACTCCCACTAAGCTTCACATGGCTCATCAAGATTCTATATGAAATCATAACATTTATAATTTCATCAAATCTTATGGTCCAACCTCAAGAAGCTTATTTGAGTCCATAGATGGTGCTCTCCAGCTTTCACACCTTGCTTTCCTTAACCATGAAGTCCTGGGGCTACTTCATGTGAATATCCTCAAAGAGGAATTCATAGAGGAATGCAATCTTGACTTCCATCATGAAGATGTAAAAGTCATGTTGTGTAGCTATAGATAGCAATATTCTGGTGGTTTTAAGCATGGTCATCGAAGAGCAAGTCTCATCACAAGTAATGTCTTCTCTTCCGATGTGTAGCTCATGGCTATGAACCGTGCTTTGAAGGTCTCTATCTTTTCATTGGGTTCCCTTTCTCTTGAAGATCCATTTACACCTTTATGGGTCTTACCCACATAGGTGGATCCTCGAGGGTCCATATACAACACTTGTATATGAAGTCTACTTTAGACTTTATTGCTAGCATCCATCTTTCTATACCATGATCCTTAGGAGCTTCATCACATGAAGTCTGATCATTTGTCAGATTTAATCAACACATGGAATACTTCCTCAAACTCATCTGAAGAAGTATTATTGTTTCATCTTTAATTGTTCATTTAGTTCCCTATTTCAGGAGCCTTATTATCTTCTCAAGATTAAATGAGTTCCTACACTTCATTTTATTCTCTATTCTCAATAGAGTCATCCTCTAAAAATCATATCCTCAAAGATGAGATCTTTTAATAATCTCAAGGTTATAAAGTCGGTATCCAATACCATCCTTTATTTTCCTAATGAAGTAGCACTCTCTAGTGCTAGATTCCAGCTTAAATGCATGGAACCTTATTAATTATATACATTGTAGTCTCTACTACACATATATACCTGGAAACTAAGGGATAATTATGCTAAAACTCATCATTGATAAGATCATGTCACACATGATCCAGTTGTATCTCCCTGTAACTCTATTGAGTTAAGGTGTGTTGGGAGGATTGAGATAGAAATGATATACATATCTCCATAAGGTATTCTTTGAATTTATCTAATAGGTAATTGCTACCTTAGTTAGATCAAATTCATTTAATCTTCCATCAATCTTTGGTTCTAAACCAAATTTGTGAAATCTTTGAACATTTCAGGTGAGAACACTTACGTGAGAACACTCAGGTGAATCAAAAGTTCCAAAGTGAGAACACTCAGGTGAAGTGAGTCAAAAGTTCATAGATTAATTAGAAGACTTAGGTCTGTGCTCCAACAACTAGGAGACACAACCATAAAGGAGATCGAGTACCAGCAAAATGATGTATCCTTCCGCAGATAGCCCTCAGGGAGTTGTACATACTAATCAATGAGTAATCAGACAGAACTCACCCTTGCGAGGGCCATCAAGGTGAGCGGACTCATGGGAGCCATATCCATTATACGGATCAATAGAAGCGGCCTTGGTAGGTGACATATAGGTTATTAGCATAAGAGAGTGACAAATCAAAAGAAGGTGGCAACATCTCGCGGATAGACCTCGAGGAGCATATTGCCAACTAAGCATGGAAGAAATCAGAATAGGGTGGCTCATCCCTGTAAGGACCGTCAAGGAGAAAAGACTGAAAGGAGTCTAGACAGAGCAGTCCAAAGATCCAATAGATTGGATAAAAACAAAGCAGGGGGACTAGAAATACATCTCAGACGACTCAGTTCTGTGCTCCGTCAGATTAGAGACACAGTCAGAAAGGGGAACTGAGACTAAAGAAAATGTTACCTTTTCCTGCAGATAATTCTCAAGGAATAATGCAAGCTAAGCAGTGAATAGTCGGATCAGATCTTGTCCTTGTGAGGGTCGTCAAGGAGAGAAGACTCAAAGTAGCCAATTTGAAAGGTCTCGATAGGCGATAGAGCAGCTACCCAGTAGAAGAGAATGAAAGACCTAGAAAAGTATCATAGTCTCTCGAAGATAACCCATAGAGAGCACTATGAACTAGGCAAGGAATAATCAGAAATGTGGAACTCACCCTTGAGAAGGATCGTCAAGGAGAGAAGACTCGAAGGAGTCAGGGAAAATAGCCTCGTACACCTACAAATTGGGCGCACAATCAGATTACTTGGTTTAGTGCTCCAACAGACTGATAGCACAAAAAGTGAGGGAACCAAGCGTAGAGAATGTGTTGCATCCTCTCGCAGAAATTCCTTGGGGAGTAATGCAAGCTATGTCAATCAGGTCTTGGGATTGATGGCATCAAATCTCATGTCCTCAAAAGCAATCAATCAATCATCAAGAGGGCATAAGATCATGTAAAGGATATTAAATAATCATATCAGTCACAATGTATCCCTCAAGCACTCAAATCAGCTGAGGTGGCACAGAATATAAGCAGAAATCCTTAAAGTGCCACAGGTGGATGGACAAGTCAGGAGATCGAGGATGGGTGAGTCAGGGAGATGAGTGAAGTCATGTGGGTTCTTGTCGCCGTCACTCTGAAGTCTAAATCAAGATAGTCAATCAAACCTCTAAATAAACCTGGAAGGAACCTCAAAATAGATTGATCAGTAAATGCTTATGAATTTATCATCGAATCATCATAATGTATCACATCCTCAATCCGATGTGCGTCATCAAAAATCTTTAATAAAGCATCACACCTAGAAATCGTGCAATCATCAAAATCTTCAATAAGCTCTATGCACATATCATAAGTTAAATCCACTAAAAGTAGCATATTAATCTCAATATCCTCAAATGGGGCTCGACTTACTCAGATAATCGATGTAGGTCATAAACCTCGATGCAGGCCTCATCTACTAGCACAACAATCCTAGTTAGGAGAAGGAATGATACAGGGTGGCATGAGGAGGGAGAGCGAGATGAAGGTGGACATCGCCAAAATTATGGTTCTAAATAAGGGTCGCCTCGAACCGAACAAGATGTCAGTGATATGGGCAAGGAGAAAAACTGTAAGATCCAGCTAAGAAGGTGAAGTGCAAGACTCAATATCACGAATCACATGAAGATGAGGAGATAAATATGGACAAGGGAGATAGAAGGACTCAATCATGAAAATACACACACAGATAGGACCGACAACTCTAAGAGAGATGAAAATGTAAATGGACTCAAAGTTACAATCAATACACAAAGCAAACTCCCAATTCACCAACTTGACACAGTGAAGACTGAGATGTGGTCTTTTTATCATTTTGATTTTAGAGTTAGGTGATCATTAAAAAGTTGTACACACCTATGATAGGCTTGGGATTTGGGCACTAATCCTTAGTGTGTACGTAGGAATAAAAGGCACAAACGAGGAGGGGGTTGCTCTTCCTAAGACAATGAATCCAATATATTTTTATGTTTAAGTCAAATATAGTTAGCAATCACAAATTTATTTGGGTTGTCACTTTTTATTATTATTTTTCACTGCACGTCCTATTGGTTTTCCAATCCCATATAGCATCATAGGTGAGCTAAATCAGAGGAAGTAGGATGGAAAAGCCATGCAAATCGGAAATCGATGATGCATGCAAAGTCAGAAGACTTACAGTGCTTCCAAACTCTCTCCAAGCTAGATGCATAATAGAATTTGAAAACCTATGCTATATGAGATGCAATCAGATGAAATCGCCCTATAGTACGAACTGCTATTATCGTGAAGAACCATATGTTAATTATTTTGAAAAACCCCTAAAGTATGATCTTGGAGACATTTGGATGCTAGCCACAACGGGTCATGCTAGCATTGTATGATGTCTCTCACGATGTGCAAGTTCAAATCAAAATAATCAACATATATTATTGGACTAAGTCCAGATGTACGTCTATAGGTACATGCAATATATATTAGGCTTTGGACCTTAATCTATTAGGCAATCAATTCCTAAGATAAGGCTTATTCACACAAAATAAATAAAATAAAATCAGAAAACAAATAGAAATAATGTGAGAAAAACATGAGACAACCGATGAGGCCCCCAAGGGAGCAATCCCTCGAGCAGTGGACCTCCTGAAGTCGAAGTACTTGTGAGAGTCCAAATTATTACATATATATAAGTACTCTCTCATAAATTTAAAATTCTTTTAAGAAAAATGCATAATAAATTGATGTCAGAAGTAGTTTTAAAAATTCCTCCAAGTCTTGATTGGTTTCTCTCTCCTGCTGGTCAGTCAGATTGTCGACTACGTCTTGCTTGGTTGCATAGGTCCTCCATAGAGGTCATCTGTCGCGTCACGGTCCTTCACCAAAAATCAAACATGAAGGAGTGTCAGACAGTTCACAATTATATCAATAATAATAATAATAATTAAAAAGCAGGAATGAATAAATGCAACAATAAATAAATCAATCAAGAGACAGTAGACAAAATAAAATAATCTCTAACTAAGCGGCATTACTCCCCACCAACAACCCATTTAATAAACAAAAAAAATGATCGTCGCGAGTCTAAGTATGCATCACACAATGTGGAGACAAAGTCGTTGTGGAGCACCAAGTGAAAACCTCATATTTTTAAATATTTTTTTATATTTTTATAAGGATTTTTGGGTTTTTTTATTTTTAGGCTTTTTGTATTTACAATATTAGTGATTTTTGGTATGTAAATAAAATAGAATAAAATAAATTATACATAATGTTTTTTGGAATTTTTAGACTTTTTTAATTTTTTTGGTATTTTATAAGTTAATCAAAGAATAAATAGGCTCCATTTTATTTTTAATAAATGAATAAATGCCCAAAAATGCAAAGTGGACACATGGTGTGAAGGTACACGAATCGAGGCATTTAATCCTATTTTTGTGTATTTTTAAGAGCACATTAGTTATATATAATAAAAAGATAAAGAGCACAAAAATATATGTCCTAGTATAATCATAATCGCAAATAAAATGAAATAAAAAATGTTCATTTCATTTTATTGAACTATTTCATAATATACAAAAACACCAGGGTTTTAGTGCAATTTTCTAAGCTCACGTGGGATGACACATGAGCTGAGCTAGACTAGACCAAAATGTAATTTGAATAAGTTCAAGGGCATGTTTGCAAAAGTTATAATTTATTTTAAATGAAGAACTTTATTTACAAAACTAATAATTAAATCTACAAAATTACAGAGTATAATACGAAAATTACCCCAAACTAGGCCTGATTGAACGACGATGGTGAATCTACTTGACACGAGTCGCCTCTTCGCGGCTTGATGACGTTTCGATCCGAATGTTCACGATTAGATCCTCTAGATGATCTGACGATGTAGGCGGAGCTTGATCCAATGGTGTCTGCAGAATCTGGAATTAGGGGACGGTCGAAAGGCAAAGGCAAAGACTCAAAGAACAAGGAAGAACTTCCTCGTCCCAAAGCTTCGATCTGGTGGTGTGTGTGCATCCGACCATCCCACTAGCTGCTACCAGTCCAAAAAGCTTCCTGGGTCCACTGCATCTCGATTGGAGGGCTCGAAGGGACTTGAGGGTCGCCAGAGCTCTTCAGTGAGGTCGAGGAAGGAATGGTTGCCCAGGTATCTTGCTTCTGCAAAAATCAACTCCCAGTAGAATCTTTTAGCCTCCAGCACCTGTAATAAAACTCAAGCAAGAAAATAAGGGCTAGGGGGCTCTTAGTGGTGGTGAAATGGCGTGGAATGAGTCGAGCAGAGCTCCTCCGGTGTACAACGAAGGTGAAGTTGCAAAATATCGATCCACGGGGAGCGAGGTGAATGGAGTAGGGTGAGGCATGGAGAAATGACAGGAGAAGGAAATGGAAGTGGAAGTGAGGTCGGAAACGGGAGGAGCACAGGTGGAAGAGTTCGCCGAAGCGGAACTTCGACGAACTACGAATTGACCTAACTACGCTAATACTACGGTCTAACTACTAAACTAATTGCATAATTAAAATGTTGGAATGAAAACCTAACTAAAAATGATAAAGGCGCATCTCCTACTTGGTTTTGACAACTGGGAGCAGAGGTGGCCGGAATTGGCCGCCTAGGCGTACCTCCGCCCACCGCCGACCGCCATGGAGCTCAGGGGTTCTCCCTCTATCACATGGATGCTCGCTTTGGTCGATCCACAAGGTTTAGAGGGATGAAGATGACCAAAAACATCATGGAGGTCAGAGGTCATTATTTATATACAAGTTGGGAACCCTTGTTTGACCGGATGATTGGCGGAATTTGAGGCTATGTACACGTAATCTAAGGAAATGGTGTGTATCTACAATTATGGATGATTATTTTATAAGGAGGAGGAGAAGTTGATAGATGGATGAATCAACCACAGAAAATGGTAAAAATACGGGACGATATGGTTCTGATGCCCAGGTGCCCTTATGGGACTATTGTGCAGGGGTGAACAGTCCCAACAATGGGATTGGTCCACGTCAGAACTATAGCACAAAATAGGGTGACAAACTAGGATTGTAGTAATTTAACATAGTAAATTATTTTATTATTTTTTTAGTATTAAAAAATGTTTATTATTATACATAGTATTTTAATATGATTTTTATTTATTTTGGGCTTTATTTATTAATAGTTAATTTTTAATAGTGTATTTATAGGTATATTAATCTATATTTTGTAAAGTTTTATTTCTATTTTGTATATTATACTTTATTATTTATTTCTTTTATTTTATATATTTAAACTTATGTTTAGGTGTATAAATATATTTTTATTTTATTTTTATGATGTAATTTGTACACTTAAATAAATAGATATGTATATTATGTAGATATATTGATAAATATTTTACCTATATTTTATATACATCTCTTTATTTTAATGTATTTATTCGATTTTAGTTTGGTTTTATATTTTTAATATAATTTAGATAGTATTTATAGTTTTATTAAAATATAAATAAATAATGAATAAAAGAAAGAAATCCCCTTTTATTTATATACATGTATAATTATAGGTATTTTGCCTATATGTTAATAAAGACTTATTTTATTTTACATTTTCTTTTAGATTTTATTTTAGTTTTAATATGTATATTTGTTACAAATAATATTTAGAAAATTACAAAAAAAATAATTTGTAAAAAAATGAAAAATGGATAAATTGAATATTTTATTCAGGTACAATGTAAAATGAGGGCCAAAATTTAATTTTCACAAACTACAAAAAATATGACCTCCACCATTAAATATATTGTGAAAAGTTATATACAATTAGAGTGATTTTGATATGTTTTGATTTTTTATATGAAAGATATGGGTCTGTGAAGTTGTGTTTTTGGCTTTTTAGTTTGTGTATAAAATAAACGTTGTATATTATTTTTGTACAAACTCAATTTTGTATTTTTATTTACATTATTATCTACAACTTTCATGCACAAAGTTTCTCCATTTGATTAATAAGGAGTAAAGAATAAAATAGGTGTCAAAAATGCATGAATAAATAAATGGAACTTTATCCTATTTTTGGCCCTTATCTCTTCCTACTTTATTCATTGTCGATCAACTCAATTCTTGACTTGGTCTCGGGGTTCAGGGTCCTTAAATGTCTTCGATATTTTATTCTTTCTATGATATGGGCATTAAAAACCATATTATTTACAGAATAAATGCAATAAATCATGAATGCTATTTGTATAAAGTGATGCTATTTACATGCATTAGCGAAGGTTTTTAAGGCCAAAATTATAGAATAATGTGATGAAATGGAGATTCATCACTAGGCACCCCGAACATCAACGAGCTCTTGGCCTCTCCTCAGCATGGCCAAGACCTTCTTGATAGTGTTAGTTGTCGTGCAATGCTCCCAGAATGACGATGGGACAAACAGCACCACGAACAGAGGTCAGAGATGTTAGATCTTCATGATCGAAGCAGCCCCGTGGAGTAGTTCTTCCATGTTTGTCTCGGTATCTCCAAAGTCGTAGGATACAGATGTGGCTCTAGTTTACATCAGGGATGCTCGATCATCTCCCCACTCCACCCTCAGATCATGGTCGAGACACAATCATAGGCATCGATGGTGACGAGGTATTATTCCATCTAGATTGTTGATTGTGTAAGTAACCCCTTCCATCTTTTTTAATTTTTAGTCCTGTAAAAATCGTTTGTAGCATAAATAATGGTTTCATTTTTGCACTGAACCCACTATATTTTTAAATATTTGCATTGATGTCCGTGCCAGCTCACCTCACGTGGTCTCCCATGTGAGGCAGGTATTTTACAAACATACCCTTATGACTTTTTGTATTTAGATTTAATCCAGAAATTTGTATATTTAGTGTTATTTTTTGTGGATAAACTGCACAGTGGACCATGAAAGCTTCAAATATTACAAATATACCCTTGCTATGTGCTTTTAAATTAAATATACATGGATAAATTGCACTGTAGCCCCTGCTCATTTGTTTTACGGTTATGGAATGCATGAAAACTTCTTGATGTTTGCAAATTGGTCCGTGCTAATTCATATATTTTTGTATTTCTTGTTTATTTGTAAAAATTATCACCTGTGCTCAAAAATGACGAAAACTTAGGACAATGTACAAGAATGCTTCCTTGTTCATGCCATATTTTTATTTTTGGAATTTTATGCACATTGCCTATTTATTTAAAATCAAATGGAGACATATGTTTCCTTTGTTTAGCTTATAAAAACAAAAAAAATACAAAACCTTTTTAGAAAACCCAAAAACAATTATGTATTGTTCATTATAACATTTTACAACTCCATACCAAAAATCCCTAAAATAGAAAACATGATGAAAAATAAGCTCCAAAATACTACAAAAATGTAAAAAATCTTTGAAAAAATAAAAAATATTTATTCATGTTCCAGAACTTTTTTTATATATTATCTATGAAAAATATTTTTAAGGGATTTCATATTTATTTTATATTTTTAATACCTTAAAATGTTTGTATATTTATTTTATCTATGTTTTGGGATATTTTAAACTTCAAAAATACTTACAAATTAGCAATAATTTCTCAGAAATCATACAAATAGTAGAAAAATATGAAAATCCAAAAACATTTTATTTGGCAAATTTTGGTTATCTTTCGCTATGTTTGTAATTACAAAACCCCATATTGTATTATATGCCTATTTATAGTAGTATTATTATTGTTTATTGTATATACATTATAAACATTTAAAAAAATGTATAGACATATTATATAATTAGGGGGCTATATTTATTAATGCTACTTGATTTTTATATATGTATAATATATTCATTATATTTATTATTATGTATATATCTTATATGTTATATACATAATATATATACGTATATATATCCTCTTATATATATATATATATCTACAAAAAAACTCATATAATATATATATAATCAAATAATAATTTAAAATAAAAACACAAAAAAGAGACATTTATGTACATATTTCATTTTTATTAGCAGTAATCATTAGGCTACAAATGTTCTCTCTATGATTCGACCTATAGATACTTGCATGATATACATCTTTGTGGTAGAGTAAAATATATTGTGCTCCAATTTTTTGTTATTCATTGTCTCATTACATGTTGTAGGTACTTGTTGTTTGGATCTTGGATCCGTGAACAGTTGCCGCATCTACACTCTGTCTTCGCTTTTGTTTTAGCGAGGACATTTTAAACCCTCACGGGCCCTAGGCTCCAACACAATCCTAATATAATTATGATGCATAAGTAGCATGCATGGTACTTTGAGACAATGTGAGGGAGATTTGTTGGAAATGTGAGCCCAAGGCGAGCCATTATGCAATAAATGTTATTGCACATATCACTCCCTGATCTGAAATGAAGAATGAATAATTTGTATAATAGGTCCCTTAGTACAATTAGGGTTATGTACCATGGCCATCTTGATGATCATACAGCTGCTGATTGATGACGCAGAAATCCCGAACAACTGAGGTAAAGGTATGAAATGAGGTCGTTGCGACCTCAGTCACTCGAATGCGTGTATCAAGAAAAATCAACCACTCACAGAGATAAAATCAATCAAAACAAAATGGAGCGGTCTAGCTATGTGATTAACCTGGTATAGCTCCCAGGGTCGAACACAAGGAGCACAGATTGGCTAAATAGCCTACGATGTAGTCAGAAATCCGAGGGAATCTTTTTTAGTGGTTTTTATTTGTTTTTATATTTTTTTAGATTTTTTTAAATGATTAAGAAAGTAAAAGAAAACAAAAGTAAGACAACTTCAACAATTTATTAAACACTCCAAAAATATTGCAAAAATTCCAGAAAATTGGTTTTTAGGTTTTTTAGGTTTTTTACTGTTTTTAGTGAGTTTTTGGAATTTTTCTAATGGGTAAATTATTTATTAAAAATCAAAAAAGGCAGAATAGTGAAGGTACTGTCCAGCAGGGCTAGAAACTCAAAAATAAAATATTTAAAGTCTCAACCAGCCCTGTAGGTAATTTTCCTATAAACTATGAAGAATAAGGAAAATTAAGGCACCTTAATTATTATTTTTGGATTTTTAAATTAATTTTTATAATTTTTATGAGTTTTTGAGGGTTTTATGATTTTTAGGGTTTTTAAGTGATGAAAAATCACCAAAATCGGCTGGAAAGTCAAACAGCAAGCAAACTACAATACCTAATTTTTTTAGAATTTTTGGTGGAGTTTTTATAATTTTTTTGGTATTTTTAAAGTTAGACAGTGACTAAAAAGAGTGTTTTTGAATTTTTAAAAATACTAAATGAAAATAAAAATGTCCTCAAAAATCACAGAAATTACTACACCATGGTAGGAGCCATGTGTCGAAATTTCATTAGATTTGGAGGTGGGTTGATATTTATTCAAAAATGAAGAAGAGGGCACTATGCACAAGGACCAATGTGCAAATACCCGAAGACCTGGGGTCGCTGGTGCAAAATGCCCAGCAAGTCACGCACGTCGCGCGTGGTTGGGGCACACAGGGACCAAATTGCAAGAAAAACTAAGTCCAAGGGCCTTTTGATAACTCGTATCAAAAGCCCAGGGACGAAGTTGCAAAAAGCCCACTAAATAACGCATATGCGCATAAACAATGCTCACAGGGGTATAATTGCAATTACTTAAAAATATTCATTCATTCATTAACCATCCAGATCTAAAGGACAAGATGTGTAAAATGCCCAGATACACACGTGACGAAGCACGTGGTCACTCACACACAGGGGCATACATGCAATTAAAATAAAGCACAAGGTCCAGATTGCAAATAACCCTACGTGAAAAAGTTTCTAAAAATATTTACAGGACTAAAAAGGAAATGAAAAACTAAGAGGGGGCCCTACGATATTTACCCCTTTATTAGCCGACGGTCGGATAGGCGCCACGTGGTGATCGAACGGCTGGGATGGCGGCGCGACTCCTCTCTTCGTCCCTTCGGCTCGATCGACGGTCGAGAGAGGGACACGTGGACGATCGAGTGGCTCTTGTGAATGGAGTCCCTCTCTCTCGGCTCTGACGGTCCAGATGGCTCCTCCGGATGATCGAATGGACGCTGCTCCTCCACAGATGAACGGCTAGGATTAGAACTGGAGCAGAGGGTGCATCGGACGGCTCTGGAAGATGGAGGAAGAACTCGACGCCGGCGAACTTCGCCGACTTCCTGCGTGCGCTCCGGTCCTCCTCAGCTGCTGCAAATGATCCGAACACGCTCCTGGTGCAGCCCCGCAGCTGATGACGATGGCCGATGTCCCAGCCGAGCCCTGGAGGGGCTCCGGCGAGGCCTAGCGGCGCGAAGCTCCGGTCTCAAGTGAAGAGAGGCTCAGGCACCTCTCTTTGAACCTGCAAAACAGCCAGAACGCTTCGCGGGTCGAGGGCAAAGTGCCTCGACCCAAGAAAGCGGGGTGAAGGTGGTCTGTGCGGTGTGGCGAACGAGCTCCGGCGAGGTGGAGACGATGGAACTCGACTCCCAGCTCCGGGGCGAGCTGGGTTGAATGAGCGGGCGTAGAAGGTGCGTGGGGATACGGCGGAGATGACAGGGTGCTCCGATGATCGAAAGGGTACTCGAGATAGTCGGAATCAGGGAAGCACGGCGATGGGTCGATTTGGGCGAAATCCTAAATTAGATGAAACTAGAAGGAGCTAAGGTTACCTGGTGGCTGCAGTAGACTATGCTGGAGCTGCTCTTGCTCCTGGTCCTTGCCTCAAGGGCCGTCTCCTCCCGAGGCTCAAGCTCCAGATGGTGGTCGGAGCACGGCGGCGAAACGCGGCCGGATCGATGGTCCTGCTCCTCTTCCTCGCTGCAACACCGGCTGGGGCAAGCTGTCACCTTGCTCGTCTCGATGGAGCTCACTGGAGAGAGAGTGGATAGCCAAAGATGAGGCGCGGAGGCGGCGGAGGTCGGGATATATATGGTGACAGGTGCGATTAGGGTTGAGTGGAGACAGTGATGGAAGGCGTTGATTTGATGGCGAAAGATCGGGCGAGGATGAGGGATGATCGGCGAAGAATCCGGGCACGGGGTTCGCGTGGGAGACAGCCTGGAGATGCGTGGAAAAATCGGTGAAGGCGGGGCGGCACGCATCTTCCAGAAAAGGAAGGAGTCCGCGGGGGAGTTGACCGGGGTCAACAATCCCCCGTGGACCAATCAGAAGTTGCCACGTGTATTTAATTTTTGTTTATTTATTTTAAGGTAGAAATAGGCCGAATTAAAGAAAACTCAAAACATGAAATGTTTTTCTTTTATTTTTTTCTATTTTTTGGTGATTTTTAATTAATTTTTGGAAATAAAAATAGGGTAGCTATGTATATAGGTATATGTACACTATATGGATTTTTATTTTTGTTTTTTTTTATTTGTTATTTTTAGGTATTTTTATGCTCATTTTGTATTTTATTTATTTACATCATAAAATATGGAATAAAATGGTATTTTTATTTTATTTTAATTATTTATACACAAGGGTGAAATAAATAATTGTATACATTTATATACATGGTATTTATACAATGTATTTTTGTATTTTTCATTTTGTAATTTTTATTTGATTTTTGTTTTGTTTCTTGTTATTTTATGTATTTACCATATGTAACATAGAATATTTACAAAAAGTTTTAGAAAATAATTTTATTTATTTATAGGGTTAAATAAATAAAGGATGATGGTCTACACATGGTGAAAGGGCATTTTTGAATTTTTGATTTTTAAATTTTTATTTTGTTTTTTTTTTAATAAAATATACACACAATATGTACAAGCATATTTTTGGGTGAGGAAAATATAATTTTATGTATTTACAGAAGTATATACACATGAGCTCCTATCTCCCTCTACTTTGGCTTTTATGCGGTCAGGCCCATGCTGAGCCCTCCCTTGGGTTAGGTTGCTCAATATTTATTCTAAATATTTCCCTCTTTTTCTTTTTGCTCTTTATTCTTTTTATTTTTGCACAAAAACATGCTAATTATAGGTTTTTACACAATGCATGCTTTTGGTAATTATTTGTATTTACACATATCTACATGTATTTGCAAAGGTTTTTGTAGCTACAATAGAAGAATAAAGAGTGATGAATGGGTATTCATCACCCCCCTATGCTTAACTTTGCTAGTCCCTTAGCAAACACTTATTTGAAAAAGAAGTGAAAAAGAAAGAAAAAGAAAAAGAAAAAGAGGATGTACATGGATCAAGGTTGACTTATTAAATTTTCCTTCATTAAATTGAAATATGGAGCTCGATCAGATCTTTGGATTATTGATGTGTCGGAACCTTATTTGGACTTAAGCTTAAAACTCAACAGCCTCCAAGTTCCACCAGTCGATGGGCAAGACTCCTCAATAAACCAGATCAGAACAAGTCTACATACACAAACTCTAATGACCATGAATCTTTTCCTTGCGGTGTAGGTGATATGTGGCTCCCTACCTCAGAAGTAACAAAGAAACAACCTCCCTCAACCTGGTAACTCTAATGCCTCAGTCTAGCAACTCTTTCCTCGAGAAACGGGGTATTCCCTTCTAAGTTCAAGTGCAACCGGCTCAAGGAGAGGGGGTAGAAGTATAGAGTTTTGGAAGCTTAGCCAGTGTAGCTAAGTCTCCCGCTGCAAGCTTCATGAGATGTAACATGGATACCATAAGCTTTTGCTTTATACTCCGGTGGGGTTATTAAATTTTCAATCCGACCCACCACTTTTTTGGAGTTCTTTCTGCATTTTTGCAATTTTTTTTTTTCAAAAATTTCTGTACAACATATCTGCATGGTGCAGCATATATAAGAAATTTCCCCTTGAGCCAGTAGACTATCCCTCTTTTGAAGCTTTATTGCAACCCACAGCTTCTGTCTTTAGCTTTCAACACCACTAGACCAAGTTGAGGTGCACTTCCTTCACTATAAGAAGAAGAGAGGTTCCGCCTAGAGGTACTACCCTCATATGCTACCCCAAGCCAAAGGAAACTGCCTCCTCACCACCTCATCCGTGGAGAGCCATGTGTAAAGTGCAGGTGCAAGTGAAGCCATTGTCTCTGAGAGTCATGCGTGTGTTGTTAAGTGCTCTACTTAGGCTCATCAAGATGACATATGCTCATAGCCTAGTGGACTCAAAGAATTAAGTCCTTATGGACCTGAAAAGCCTTAACCCTAAGTCCTACAAGGTTCCTCTTGAAGTTAAGTGGATTAAGATCTTATTCAAGCTCCATTTCTCAATTTAATTCCAGGCTTAGTTTAAATGTCAACTCTCATCCAGGAAAAACTATATACATATATGTACACAAGATGCTATTTACAAATATTTTACAATCATGCAAAATTTTTGAAAAAAAAAATGTTTTGAAATCATGAATGATGCATGAGGTGCAAGTTTTGCAAACTGATATTCACAATCTTTTACACAAGATTTTTGCAAACTTTTGATTTTCAAAACATTTTGGAAAAATTTTGTACTATATACATAATTTTGATACAAAATATTTACACAAGCTTTACACAAAAGATTTTTGAAATTATTTTTACAAAAATACTTTATACACTAGCTATGTATGTGCAAGAATAAAAGAGGTTTATGTACATGAAAAATTTTTAAATTTTGTGATTTTTAGCCATTTTATTTATTAACTCACTCACACAAAGTACGAGTTATGGCTAAAGTATATATGAAATATATATACACCCCCCCTATACTTAGCTCGAACGATGTCCTCAGAGTGATCAAGAGCGATGAAGAAGACATAACTCGTGCTTAGTAAAAGGGAAGTGAAAAGGAATGTCTAAGTACAGGAACGAATAAATGAATAAAATGAGAGGAACTCGGTGGTCTCCCCCTATACTTAGGATTAACTAATCCTAAGTATAGAAAGCTGTACATGAAGGGAAAGCCGAGTGAAGAATATACAGAATCTGCCCCCCCTATACTTAGGGTAAAATATCCCTAAGTATAGGCAGCAAAAACAAGAGCAGAAAGAATGAAAAGAATACTCACAGGTCCGACATCCCCCCTATACTTAGGGTAAAGTACACCCTAAGTATAGCATAATCATAAGATGAGAGACGGGATGTGGGACTAAAGAATAGAATGATATGGACAACTGGATCTATACAGGCGGAGGAACAGTGAAAATCAGGCGTAAGATGTAAAAGATGTGAGTCAAAAGACCACATCTCACGCAAAATGAATAGCGGCAATAATAACGTCCCGCGGCTCATGATCTAGAAATGGTTTGAGCCGCTGGCCGTTCACTCGGAAGGTACTCTCAGAAGATAACTCAGATATATCAATGCTACCGTTATCGTGTACCTTTCTGACCAAATAGGGTCCTTTCCATTTGCTCTGTAGCTTCCCTGGAAATAATCTAAGCCTCGCATCAAACAGCCATACTTTCTGTCCAATCTCAAAATGCTTGTGGCTAATATGAGAATCATGCCACTCTTTGACTTTCTCCTTATAATGTAGGCTGCTTGAGAAAGCTGCATCTCTAAGCTCTTCCAATGCGGCTAACTCTGCCCTCCTCTGGTCTCCTATACCATCTGGATCCATCAATATGTCTGTAACTGCCCAGAGTGACTTGTGCCTCAGCTCAACTGGTAGGTGACAGGGCTTGCCATACACGAGGCGAAAGGGAGATGTGCCCAAAGGTGTCTTGAAAGACGTCCTATATGCCCATAAGACCGAGTCCAATAGCTGTGACCAATCCTTTCGGTCAGGGCGGACGACTTTCTGCAGAATCGTCTTGATCTCCCTATTCGACACTTCGGCTAGACCATTTGTCTGTGGATGGTATGGTGTAGCAACACGATGGTCTATGCCGAACTCGGTAGCAAGTGCCTTCACCTGGTCGTTGATGAAGTGAGACCCCCCATCAGAAATAAGAACTCGTGGAACCCCGAACCGCGTGATGATGTGCTTCCTCAAAAATCTGCAAACTGTCCTCGCATCAGCGGCTCGGGTGGGGATAGCCTCCACCCAACGACTCACATAATCTACGGCCAACAGAATGTACTCGAATCCCTGACTCTTAGGGAATGGACCCATGAAATCGATGCCCCATGCGTCAAAAACCTCACAGAAGTGAATGGGCTGCATCGGCATCATATCACGTTGTCCACAAGTGCCCATCCTCTGACAGTCAGTACACCTCTTCACGAACTCATCTGAGTCCTTGAAGAGGGTAGGCCACCACAAACCGGACTGGAGCACTTTCTGTGCCGTTCTCCTCCCCGAATGATGTCCTCCTGCCTCAAGCTTGTGGCAGTAAGTGAGGACGCTATGGTGTTCCTCCTGAGGAATACACCGACGCCAGACGCTATCCCCTCCTTCGTGGTAAAGGATGGGATCCTCCCAATGGTAAGACTTGGCCTTCGCAAGGAAGGTCTCAAGCCTCTGCCTGGGCCAATCTTGTGGGACTTTCCCAACAACGAGAAAGTTCACAATATCGGCGTACCATGGGAGTGAGGCGATAGCAAGGATCGCCTCATCTGGGAAGGTATCTCTGATCGGATCAATCTGCTCTGTCTCCTCAGGCTGCTCTAATCGGGATAAATGGTCCGCCACCACATTCTTGACTCCAGGCTTATCCTTGATCTCAATGTCGAACTCCTGGAGTAGAAGGATCCATCTAGTAAGTCTGGCCTTGGCATCCTTCTTTGACATGAGGTACCTGATGGCGGTGTGGTCAGTATACAAAGTCACTCTAGATCCAATGATATATGATCTGAATTTATCGAGGGCAAACACTACTGCTAGCATCTCCTTCTCTGTGACTGTATAATTCCGCTGGGTGGAATCCAATGTGCGGCTAGCATAGTGTATCGCAAATGGTACTCCATCCCTCCTCTGTCCCAGCACTGCCCCTACGGCAAAATCGGAGGCGTCCGTCATGATCTCGAACGGGAGAGACCAATCGGGTGGCTGAAGGACAGGAGCCTCAATAACACATTGCTGGAGAGTTTCAAAGGACGAAAGACACTTGTCATCGACAAGCAACTCGGTGTCTTTCGTCAAGAGGTCAGTCAACGGTCGGGCAATCTTGCTAAAATCATGAATGAATCTCCTATAAAAACCAATGTTCCCTAGAAATGACCGTAGCTGCTTCAAATTAGACGGCGGGGTGAGTTTTTTAATGACATCAACCTTGGCCGGATCAACCTCCATGCCTCTGTTGGAGATGATGTGGCCAAGCACCGTCCCTTGAGTCACCATGAAGTGACTCTTCTCCCAAGACAGAACCAAGCGGGTAGCAATACATCGCTGGAGCTCTCGGTCTAGGCAGTCAAGACAGGAATCGAATCCGTCGCCGTAAACCGAGAAGTCGTCCATGAAGACCTCCAAACACTCCCCTACCATGTCCGAAAATATCGACAGCATGCATCTCTGAAAAGTCGCAGGGGCGTTACATAGCCCAAATGGCATGCGTCGAAAAGCGTATGTACCGAAGGGACAGGTAAAGGTGGTCTTCTCCTGATCCTCAGGAGCGATGGCCACCTGGTTGTAGCCCGAGTACCCATCTAGGAAGCAATAATGGCTCTTCCCTGCCAGTCTCTCTATGATCTGATCAATAAAAGGCAGGGGGAAATGGTCCTTCTTGGTGGCCTGGTTGAGTTTTCTGTAGTCAACACAGACCCGCCAAGAGGTGGGTACTCGTGTAGCAATCTCCTCTCCCGACTCACTGATCACAGTCGTGATGCCCGTCTTCTTGGGCACCACATGCAAGGGGCTAACCCACTTGGAGTCGGAAATGGGATAAATAAAATCTGCACTCCACCATTTTGATATTTCCTTCATAACAACCTCTCTTAGGTTGGGGTTCAGTCGCCGTTGGAACTCACGCGACGGCTTTGCCCCTTCCTCGAGATAGATATGGTGGGAGCACAACGAGGGACTAATCCCATGGAGATCTGCTACGCTCCATCCAATTGCCTTGCGGTTCTTTTCAAGAACCTCCATCAGACGGGATTCTTGCTCTCCAGTCAGATCGGCAGAGATGATGACTGGGTACATCTCAGACTCTCCCGCAAGGAATCTATACTTCAACGAAGTAGGGAGCGGCTTTAGCTCTGGACAGCTGGGTGCTGGAAAATCTGGCTTCTGAAGAAGATGTGTGTATGCGGACAATTCTGCCAAATCTACCTGGGAAAATGATAACGAACTCTCACAAACTGGATCTGGAGAAGGCGGGTCCTCTGCATTGTCTCTGATCTGTTCTGCCTCTACCTCCTCCTCATCTATAGGCTCAGGTGGATCCAGATCTGGCATCTGATCATCACAATCTGCCCAATCAGATTCTGAATCCGAGGGATCTATATCAGACTCGGTGGCATCAGTACCACCGGAGAACAAGGTGGCATCAGCACCACCATCACAAAACACTGTGCTGCGATCGAGAACCGGCTCTGCTGCCGCAATGGTATCCTGTACCAGGTCTGTGCTCTCCAGACTCTCCTCTGCTATCATCTCTGCATCAGCTGTATCTGAGTATGAGAGGATGGTCTGTGCTGCAGGATCTGCCCAAATTGCCTCATCATCTGTGATCACAAAATCACAGTCCTGGTGGATGTCTGGCTCTGCGTCTGTCAGCTGCTCTGAATCTGTACTGCCATGTGAGCGGGATCTATCTCTGGTTCTGTGGTCCTCGACCGTCTCTATTTGTATACTCTCGCCCTGGACGCGAAAGTACACCTTCCCGCTATCATGATCAGTCACCGCCTTGGTTGTGGCCAAGAACGGACGACCAAGGATGATGGGGGTATCGGCCACTGATTCAGGGATCTCCATGTCCAACACTACGAAGTCCACGGGGAATTGCAAACCCTGAATAGTGACGATAACGTCTCGTAGCAACCCCTTCGGCCTCTTGACAGATCGATCAGCGAACTGAAGGACTGTCCTGCTCTGTCGAAGAGTGCCCAACTCGAAGTGGTCGAGAAGGGCTGCCGGAAGTAGGTTGATTGAAGATCCGCTATCTAAAAGAGTACGGTCGAACCACTGCTCTCTGATCTGGCATCTGACATACGGGGCCCCTAGATCTGGCCTCTTAGTCGGCAGATGGTTCTGGATCGCGAAGCACGTGGCTTTGGTCAGCACATGGATCTCTGCGGTCTTGTTCCTCTTCTTCCTCCTGACTGTGGTCCTATCTCTTAGGGATCGCTGAAGAAGAGGAATGTGCTGCAAAGCCTCATTGAGGGTCAGCTGGATGTGAAATCGGTCTATCATGCCCTGGCTGAACTCCTCCTGCTCTCTCTTTTTTGGATCTTTTTCTTTTTTCTTCCCCTTCCCCAATTCAAGGGCTCTAGGAAAGGGGATCACAGGGTCCTTCTCAGATGAAGGACTAGGAATAGGCCTAGACGGTTCGATGACCGGATCCTCACAAACATCATTCACCACAGTGGGATCAGAAGAAACTAAACCTTTTCCTTTATTCAAATTAGAGTTCTGAGATACATTCATGCGAGGAAAGACAACATTTCTATCAGAATAAATATGGGTGGCCTCAGATCCACCTCTAGCTGGCTCTACAACTAGACGTCTGGCGGCCTCAGTACCGCAGGTGGAATCAGCATCTCGGGTGGCATCAGTACCACCGTCATCATGATGTGCGGCTTCAGTACCGCTCTCCTCTTCCTCATCTCGCGCTCTAGATGATTCCTCATGTTGTCGCTCAGATGAGGCGCCGCCTGCTGGTCTTCTACCGGTCCTAAGTGTAACAAAATCAGCATCAAATATATTCGATGACATATCATCAAATGAGTTATTAGGAGTGGTAGGCTCAGTGTGAACTACCTGCTCAGATTTCCTCTTCAAGCTATTCGGATTAGGCTCGATCTGTGCAGGGATGGCAGCCTTCCCTCTCATCAGGTCCCGCATCTCCTGGCGGAACTCGTCCATTTCCCATCTAAATGTAGCCTGCTGCTCTGTGAAGAGGCGGGCTAGATCATCCATGGCGGGGCTCTCATGGGAACCCGACGGGTTGCCTCTCTGGTAATGAGGCTGCTGGACCTGGTGTTGCTGCGGCTGAGAGGGGTAAGAGGAAGGATGTTGCTGCTGGTGAGCCTGCTGCTCACGTCTCCAATTCTGTCCCTGCTGCTGGTAGGGACGAGGTACGAAGGATGATGGCTGGTGTGGTTGGTATGCTGGGGGCTGCTGGTGATCTCTCTGCTGGGAGTACTGCCCTCCCTGACCGGCTGGCTGTTGTTGGGACTGGTTACCCCCATTCCCCCACCTGAATCCGGGATGGTCTCGTCGGATTCCAGGTTGAGGACGGTCATACCAAATCCCGTTGACATCCATCAACGGCTCAGCATCGAAGGAGTCTGGCGGTAGTGCTGCCAGAGGTTGATCCGGCTGATATACCACCATCTGTAAGTCTGGAGATGGTGGTGACTGGTAAGAGGGCTGCTGCTGCTGGTACGGCTCCGCCTGTACAAGGTGAACTTGTCTAGGCTGCTGCAAGGAGCTGGAGCGCTGGGACGAGCTGCGGCTGCCGCCGGAATCGCCTCGCGACAGAAGACGGGGCTGAGGAGCCGTCTGTGCCTCCTGAAGACACAAGAGCTGGGTCTTCATGTCGCTCAGAGTTTGTGCCATTTGCTCCATCTGAGTTATGCCCTGGCACTGCTTCTTCTCTATGATTTCCATGCGGTCCAACTTCTCGCTGATAATCCCCATGTCCGCAGCGGCCGACTCTGCCTGTGCGGCTGCAACTGTGGACGAACTGGATGGACCTGCATCAACCCGTGCTATCCGCTGATACTGCACGGGTCCTGGCGGCTGCTGAGATCTCTGTGTGTACAACCGAGTCTGGGACATCACCATGTAATTTTCTGCCATCTCTTCGTAGATGGCCCAGACTTGGTTGTGGTCCTTGGCAAAGTAGGACCCGCCGCAAGAAGCATTCACCAGACCCTGAAGCTCTGGCGTCATCCCACTAAAGAAGCTTTGAACTAGGTTCGGCTTCGAAATGTCGTGGTGTGGGCATCTATCCAGAAGCTCTCTGAACCTCTCCCATGCTTCGTGAAACTGCTCGTTAGGGAGCATGGAGAAGTTGTTGATCAGGGCCCTCGCCGCATTCGTCCGCCCGAGTGGATAGTACTTGTTTAAGTACTCGGTGCGGAGCTGCTCCCAGGTGTAAACAAACTTCCCTAGATGTTTCAGCCAGGCGGCTGCTCTATCTGCCAGTGAAAAAGGGAAGGCCATCATCCGAATCGTATCTTGGTCCACATGACGGTCGTGGACAGTGCTGCAGATCATCAAAAACTCCTGGAGATGGAGATGGGGTTCCTCAGTGGCAAGTCCGTGAAAATGAGGAAGCATCTGCAGGGTGTTCGGAGGGAACTTGAAATCCCCCACGATGGCCGGTACCACCACCCAATGGTGCATCAGTGTAGATCCGGGGTTGTGTAACTCCCGCATCGGTCTCGGTGGTCCTGCTCCGGCGGCAGCTGCCGCTGCGGCAGCTACTGCTGCAGCTGCTGCCTCTGCATCAGCATCAGGAATGTCCTCAGGCTCGCTCGGCTCGTCTCGCTCTCTGAGTCGCTCCAACTCCCTTCTCATCTCGATCATAAAAGCCCCTTGATCGCGTAACTGCTGCTGAACCGTCTCTAATGATGCGATCAGGGTGGAGTTGATCGCCCCTTGGTCAAATACAACATGCTGCTCTCCCTGCTGACCTCCGGGGTAATCGTCTGCTCTGGCGGCCATACCGACGTCTGCAAAATCAGATGAGCCCAACTCAGGTTCTGTCAAATCAATTCGTCTTTCCTCGGGCTCATGTCTCTCAGTAGCAAAAGAAAGGGGGTCGAGGGGGAACAGGGTGGAATCGTACTCGGGCCCGGAGGGCTGGTCTTGACTCTCACGGGCCAACCTAGATGATGAAGTAGACGCGCCTGAAAGCGGTGCAGCCAGAGGCTGCCTAAGAGATCGTCTACCCATCATCTTGATCTTGGCGAGTTGGGCGGATGGGATCTGGAGAAAATATGATCGCAAAGCAAACCCCCGGTTCACCAACGCAACACAATCTGAAGACCGTGAAAGCTCGGTCAATTTATCTTGTCAATTTTATTTGGTGAACACACAAAATATCAGAGCGCTTACGTGACCTGTTAGGATACCCGATGCTACTCCAACCGACTGGCCCGCACGGAAGAGTCGGTAGTCAGCTAGAAATAACACCGGAGGGTTCTACCTAGGGTGCGGGTCACTCTCTCGCGCATCCAAACCATACAAGGAGGGGGTTGCTCTCCCCAAGACAAATTTTTAATGTGAGTGTCTTTTAGGGTCAATAATGTTATCCAGTCCCAATTTTTTTTGTTTTTCTTTTTAATTTTTTTCAAAATAAATACAAGCGGCCTAACGGTTTTTCCGATTCTCCTGATGATTAAGCCAAAAACAGAGGGAGAAGACGAAAAAGCCGATGCGCGAAGAAATCAATGATGCATGCAGAGAAAGAAATGCGTACCTTGTCTCCAGCACTCTACATGCAAGTGATCCGCGCAGAATTTAAAGACAGAATAAAACTACCTAAATGGTGCAGCGGGAAAAATCGAGTCCTAGATGTGTAACTTCTATTGATCGTAAAGAACAATAGTTAGCTAACCGAATCGAGTCCGGAGTCCGATCTTGGGAGTCACTCGGTGCCCGCCACAACGGGTCCTGCCAGCGCTGTATGTGACTCCTCACGGCACGTGGTCTCAAATCCAATTAAACTAACTTTTTCAGTGAATTTAATTAAGGTCCAATTACGTTCTATAGGAACAGATATTCTATTAGGTGTTGGGCCTTAGAAATTTACGTCACAAGCAAGAGAAATTCCTAAATCTAGGGGCTCGAGAAAAACCGCGTAAACACCGGAAAAGGCAGCTAACTATCAAAACCGTAGAAAAAGCCGCGAAAATCCAAATGGGTCCCCCGAGCACACCGGTGCTCGGCGAAACAGACCCGCTAAGTTACAAGTGTCCACAGTTCAAAGTCTAAGTTATTACAACAAATATTGTTCTCTCTCTCTCTCTAAATAGAAAATTTCTTCTCCTCTCTCTCTTCCTCCTGCGCGGATCCTCTAAATAGTAAACTCCAAGTCGTCCAAGCAGTACCTCGCACAAAAAAAATCAAAGAGAGAAGGTCAGAAAACAATAATAATATAGAGAGAGACAATATGGAAAAATGACTACAAAGCCGTGCTCCCCGGCAACGGCGCCATTCTGATGACGCAGAAATCCCGAACAACTGAGGTAAAGGTATGAAATGAGGTCGTTGCGACCTCAGTCACTCGAATGCGTGTATCAAGAAAAATCAACCACTCACAGAGATAAAATCAATCAAAACAAAATGGAGCGGTCTAGCTATGTGATTAACCTGGTATAGCTCCCAGGGTCGAACACAAGGAGCACAGATTGGCTAAATAGCCTACGATGTAGTCAGAAATCCGAGGGAATCTTTTTTAGTGGTTTTTATTTGTTTTTATATTTTTTTAGATTTTTTTAAATGATTAAGAAAGTAAAAGAAAACAAAAGTAAGACAACTTCAACAATTTATTAAACACTCCAAAAATATTGCAAAAATTCCAGAAAATTGGTTTTTAGGTTTTTTAGGTTTTTTACTGCTTTTAGTGAGTTTTTGGAATTTTTCGAATGGGTAAATTATTTATTAAAAATCAAACAAGGCAGAATAGTGAAGGTACTGTCCAGCAGGGCTAGAAACTCAAAAATAAAATATTTAAAGTCTCAACCAGCCCTGTAGGTAATTTTCCTATAAACTATGAAGAATAAGGAAAATTAAGGCACCTTAATTATTATTTTTGGATTTTTAAATTAATTTTTATAATTTTTATGAGTTTTTGAGGGTTTTATGATTTTTAGGGTTTTTAAGTGATGAAAAATCACCAAAATCGGCTGGAAAGTCAAACAGCAAGCAAACTACAATACCTAATTTTTTTAGAATTTTTGGTGGAGTTTTTATAATTTTTTTGGTATTTTTAAAGTTAGACAGTGACTAAAAAGAGTGTTTTTGAATTTTTAAAAATACTAAATGAAAATAAAAATGTCCTCAAAAATCACAGAAATTACTACACCATGGCAGGAGCCATGTGTCGAAATTTCATTAGATTTGGAGGTGGGTTGATATTTATTCAAAAATGAAGAAGAGGGCACTATGCACAAGGACCAATGTGCAAATACCCGAAGACCTGGGGTCGCTGGTGCAAAATGCCCAGCAAGTCACGCACGTCGCGCGTGGCTGGGGCACACAGGGACCAAATTGCAAGAAAAACTAAGTCCAAGGGCCTTTTGATAACTCGTATCAAAAGCCCAGGGACGAAGTTGCAAAAAGCCCACTAAATAACGCACATGCGCATAAACAATGCTCACAGGGGTATAATTGCAATTACTTAAAAATATTCATTCATTCATTAACCATCCAGATCTAAAGGACAAGATGTGTAAAATGCCCAGATACACACGTGACGAAGCACGTGGTCACTCACACACAGGGGCATACATGCAATTAAAATAAAGCACAAGGTCCAGATTGCAAATAACCCTACGTGAAAAAGTTTCTAAAAATATTTACAGGACTAAAAAGGAAATGAAAAACTAAGAGGGGGCCCTACGATATTTACCCCTTTATTAGCCGACGGTCGGATAGGCGCCACGTGGTGATCGAACGGCTGGGATGGCGGCGCGACTCCTCTCTTCGTCCCTTCGGCTCGATCGACGGTCGAGAGAGGGACACGTGGACGATCGAGTGGCTCTTGTGAATGGAGTCCCTCTCTCTCGGCTCTGACGGTCCAGATGGCTCCTCCGGATGATCGAATGGACGCTGCTCCTCCACAGATGAACGGCTAGGATTAGAACTGGAGCAGAGGGTGCATCGGACGGCTCTGGAAGATGGAGGAAGAACTCGACGCCGGCGAACTTCGCCGACTTCCTGCGTGCGCTCTGGTCCTCCTCAGCTGCTGCAAATTATCCGAACACGCTCCTGGTGCAGCCCCGCAGCTGATGACGATGGCCGATGTCCCAGCCGAGCCCTGGAGGGGCTCCGGCGAGGCCTAGCGGCGCGAAGCTCCGGTCTCAAGTGAAGAGAGGCTCAGGCACCTCTCTTTGAACCTGCAAAACAGCCAGAACGCTTCGCGGGTCGAGGGCAAAGTGCCTCGACCCAAGAAAGCGGGGTGAAGGTGGTCTGTGCGGTGTGGCGAACGAGCTCCGGCGAGGTGGAGACGATGGAACTCGACTCCCAGCTCCGGGGCGAGCTGGGTTGAATGAGCGGGCGTAGAAGGTGCGTGGGGATACGGCGGAGATGACAGGGTGCTCCGATGATCGAAAGGGTACTCGAGATAGTCGGAATCAGGGAAGCACGGCGATGGGTCGATTTGGGCGAAATCCTAAATTAGATGAAACTAGAAGGAGCTAAGGTTACCTGGTGGCTGCAGTAGACTATGCTGGAGCTGCTCTTGCTCCTGGTCCTTGCCTCAAGGGCCGTCTCCTCCCGAGGCTCAAGCTCCAGATGGTGGTCGGAGCACGGCGGCGAAACGCGGCCGGATCGATGGTCCTGCTCCTCTTCCTCGCTGCAACACCGGCTGGGGCAAGCTGTCACCTTGCTCGTCTCGATGGAGCTCACTGGAGAGAGAGTGGATAGCCAAAGATGAGGCGCGGAGGCGGCGGAGGTCGGGATATATATGGTGACAGGTGCGATTAGGGTTGAGTGGAGACAGCGATGGAAGGCGTTGATTTCATGGCGAAAGATCGGGCGAGGATGAGGGATGATCGGCGAAGAATCCGGGCACGGGGTTCGCGTGGGAGACAGCCTGGAGATGCGTGGAAAAATCGGCGAAGGCGGGGCGGCACGCATCTTCCAGAAAAGGAAGGAGTCCGCGGGGGAGTTGACCGGGGTCAACAATCCCCCGTGGACCAATCAGAAGCTGCCATGTGTATTTAATTTTTGTTTATTTATTTTAAGGTAGAAATAGGCCGAATTAAAGAAAACTCAAAACATGAAATGTTTTTCTTTTATTTTTTTCTATTTTTTGGTGATTTTTAATTAATTTTTGGAAATAAAAATAGGGTAGCTATGTATATAGGTATATGTACACTATATGGATTTTTATTTTTGATTTTTTTTTATTTGTTATTTTTAGGTATTTTTATGCTCATTTTGTATTTTATTTATTTACATCATAAAATATGGAATAAAATGGTATTTTTATTTTATTTTAATTATTTATACACAAGGGTGAAATAAATAATTGTATACATTTATATACATGGTATTTATACAATGTATTTTTGTATTTTTCATTTTGTAATTTTTATTTGATTTTTGTTTTGTTTCTTGTTATTTTATGTATTTACCATATGTAACATAGAATATTTACAAAAAGTTTTAGAAAATAATTTTATTTATTTATAGGGTTAAATAAATAAAGGATGATGGTCTACACATGGTGAAAGGGCATTTTTGAATTTTTGATTTTTAAATTTTTATTTTGTTTTTTTTTTTTAATAAAATATACACACAATATGTACAAGCATATTTTTGGGTGAGGAAAATATAATTTTATGTATTTACAGAAGTATATACACATGAGCTCCTATCTCCCTCTACTTTGGCTTTTATGCGGTCAGGCCCATGCTGAGCCCTCCCTTGGGTTAGGTTGCTCAATATTTATTCTAAATATTTCCCTCTTTTTCTTTTTGCTCTTTATTCTTTTTATTTTTGCACAAAAACATGCTAATTATAGGTTTTTACACAATGCATGCTTTTGGTAATTATTTGTATTTACACATATCTACATGTATTTGCAAAGGTTTTTGTAGCTACAATAGAAGAATAAAGAGTGATGAATGGGTATTCATCACCGATTCAACTATTGAATCATAGAGGCTGGTGCTTGGATGAATATCTAAAGAGTTAGATTGAGGACTCATCAAGCACCGTCGAATGATTGTTAAGAGATGATCTCCAGCCTGAGTAGGAGATGGCAATCCTTATCTCTTTAGGTTGATATCTGACCGACCTCTTGATGCAGGTCCTCTGCAAAGGAATAGAGATTCAGAGGTGTCAGATTAGTTAGGTCAAAGAGTTGAATTAACGAGATCGAGATAACCAAAGTGTTATATCGTATGTTGTCATGATATAGGCACGCATCCTCTGACCGGAGACAGATATGTTACTATATGTTTAAGTATGTGCATTTGGCAGACTAATAGGTTGATGACCTAACCAAGGTCTATACACCGGCGCGCTGGTGTACATATATGGGCATATGAGTAATATGATCTCTCGAAGGGATGATACAGGTTCAGTTACTTAACCAGAAGACATGACCTCACTCATGAGATATTGGGAAGAATCAAATTCCATGTGCATGGTCGTCTCGCTTTGGAAGCTTGACTGAATTTGTAGGTTGGATATATACTTTTGGAAAGTATATGATCAAGACCTAGGTATGATATATGCTTTTGGAAAGTATATGATCGATACCGACTCCCAATGATTGAATGAGAAACTTATTGATAAAACCATGAAGTAGAGAGTATAAAGTTGATCTAATACTTCGGACACAATCTGAGTCTTCCAGTATGCAGGATGTACAGGTATTGGGAATACCTGATGGTGATGTGATCATAAAGGATTATATAACCATGACGCTTCCATTCCTAGGGAGTGATGAAACGGGTCTGGATTTTAGTGACTCCTCTAGGTAGAGAAGTGATCTGATCTTGGTCCAAGTGTTGGACATTGATCTGAATGTGATTCAGATACAATGAGAAGATTAGATTTATGGTCTTGATTTAATAAAGCATCTATGGGAGGCTCGCAATCTGGATTTGAGATATGATCTCAATATCCATGTTACTATACGTGGAACAATACAATCGCCATGTCCTTATCTCCAAGTATCTGCGGAGAGATTGCATTATTCTTGAAGTGTTCAAGAATAATTCCATAAGATCTAAGCAATGAAGAAATCATGATTAAATGTGATTTAATCATCTTGATGTATGAAGAAATTATCCAATATAATTAAATGTGATTTAATTAATGTGGATAAGAATAATGTGGATAGAAATATCCAATTATTCATAATATATTATAAATGTGATTTATAATGTATTTGAGAGAGCTAATTATAATTTATATGTGTTAATTAATTATTATGTGTATTGGATACACATTGTGTAATTAATTGACAATGTAAATTATATGTTGTTTTGGGTTGTGAATACGATTCACAATTTTTCATGGCAAGATTGCAATATTCTCAAATATAATTGTGAATTATTTTTGAAGAATAAAACCCAACAAAAGTTGTTGGAAATAAATAAAGAGACTTCCATGGAGATATGCAATCTCATGACATATCATGAGATTGCTCTCCTCATGGAAAGCTTGGGCGGCACCCAATTCCAAAAAGGAATGGATGGCCGTCCATATGGAATGTACATGGAGATGTAATCTCCATGTATATTCTCTCCTTATTTATTTGGTGTATTTTTGGATTAATTTGTATTTGATTTTGTCAAATATATCTTGATCTAAATTTGTTGGTATTACCAACAACAATCTTAGCCATTGGATTGACATAGATCAATCTCATCCATTGATTTTGTCTGTCACATGGATTGAGATCCATGGATCCCAAAACCCTATAAATAGAGAGGCATACCATACTCTCTATTTATATGCATTCTTGGAGGCTCTCTCTCTCTGTCTTCATACACAACAGCCCTCCTTCCCTCTAATATTGGTGGTCGTCCACCATACCCTAGAGGAGAAAATCGTCGACGCCCTCGCCACTGCGCCGCCGCTTCGACGTTCTTCGGTTCTTCGTCTTCTTAGAGTGCTGCACTCACAAAGGAGACGTTCGATCTCGTGCGACGAGATCAGGAGCAACTATGCTTGGATCAACTTCTTGGATTGCGAGGACAACGCGGTTCATCCCCGCGCTCGCAAGCGGTCTCACCGATGATCGGACTTGAGACAGGAGGTCTCTTTCTTTAGAGAATTGATCAACCACGCTTCAAGAGGTATTGCATTATACTTGTTGTGGTTATAGATGAAACGATCCGAGAATCGTTCTCGGATCAATTGGTTTGATCGAAAGAAATTTTTAAATTCCGCTGCACCGAAGAACTAGTACGACTAGTCGTATTCGTCGTATCCGATACGAAGATCACGCTTCCGTGATGCGCTTGAGGATAATTCCATATCCTTCAAGATTATACTATCAATGAACAATGACTTGAATTTGGATATCCATCCAAATTTAGATTTTAAACCATTTATGGTATGACCATTTGGATCTTTACCAATTTGGCTCCATTTCTATTCCCATTTTCAATCTCTTCACACTCTACTTGAGTTAAGAATTGGATCATAGAAATGACACCACTTTTATTTTCATTTTTATCATTTGTCCAATCCATTTGGTGTTGAGAATGGTTCACGGAAGGGATTCTCATTTCCATTTCCAACATTGGACTTAGAAATGAACCCTAGAAACGAACATTAGAAATGGGTTCTATAATATGAGATTTAATCCTATTAAATGTCAATCATACATCCTCCAAGTCGAGTCACTAAAATCCGTCTATCATTCCCTTGAAACGAAAGTGTCGTGATATATAATCTATTATGAATTCATCAACTAAGAGTATTCCCAGTATTACATCATCTATCATATTAGAAGACTTTAATAAATCAGAAGTTAAAGCTTTATTTGATTGTCTATTGCCAGGAATATTGATAGATTTCTCATTCAATAATTTTAGTGATGATATTAATCATATGCTTTCCGAAAGCATATATTAATATTTTGAATTCGCATCTTGTTTCATAAATAAGATAACGAAGCATGGATATTCATTTGAACAAAAAAGGTCTTATGAGTGAGCTTCATATCCCTATTCATCAAGTATGAACCTGTATGATCCCTTTGAGAGATAATATACCTCATATATATTTATATAAAGACCAAGGAACTGGTATGTGGACCTTGGCTAGGTCTTCAACCTATTAGTATGTCTAACATACTTGGACATATAAATATATATCTACATTTGATAAAAGGATGCATGCCTCATCCTGACAGTTACAATTCATGTCTTAACATATCTCGATCTCGTCAAGTCAATACTTTATCTTAACCTTTTGGATATCCCCAATTCTCACATATTCTGTAGAGGACCTGCATCAGTAGACAAGTAAGAAATCATCTTTAGAGAATGATTGACATCTATTTCTTAAACTGGATATCAATCTTGAATATTACATGATGCTATCAGTTGTGTCCTTAATCAAACTCATTAGATTAACAATTACATGGTATTCAAGATGGCCACAGTTCATAATCTGAGTTGTATTGATGAACTTTTGATTAAGTGCAAACACAAATATTCAATTCAGATGATGAAAAGGAAACACAATAACTTTTATTTCATTAATGGGTCGCCAAGGGCTAACAAGTCTAGCTTGTCCACATGATTTTATTAGATTTGTGTATTTCATTACCAAATGCTTCTGCCTCTCTTGATATTATCCATGTTTCAATTTTTTTATGAAAACATATATTTTGTATCCTTCTATCGATCACAAATACAGTCCACCACATCTAAAAGTTTTCTTCTATTTTAACTTTGTCGATTAGATCCAACACATGTTGATTTCGTGAAATGCATATATCAAATTACATTCCAACAAGCACAAATTGATATATCCAGCCATCATCATGTAAACGATGGTTATCTATATTATGGCCTACTAATTTATATAATTAAAAGTACAAGTTACATTTTGATTTATTAATTCCAGAACTATGTATGTTTTTTAAACGTTTTTTCTAAAAAGTAATAGATAAATTACAAAATAATTTTTATTTTGTCTATTACCATGTAAATTTTACAACAAGAATATAGATTTTACAATAAAACCATAGAAATTTGTAAGATGTAGTCCAACAATGTTTGCTGAAGATGTTAAAATAACTAACATATTACTAATATATTCTGACTTTAGAAAGAACCACACAAAACTTATAAATAAATGATACAATTTATATAACAACATGTAATTTCATCCCGCATGTGAGGAAATATATCTGAACGAAACCATCTTCCTTTGTCAAGTTGGTCTTAATCTCACACATTCACACTTCATTCAGAGGCAGACGTATGCGACTTTCTATCATCAAGGAAAGGTAGCATCACATTTGAAAGGCCTATAAACACATCTATGGATAACTCAAATGAGGTATATGGTGAAAAAAGGATGACGCCATTCTATTCTTCTTCCCCACAACCTCTTACGTAAATAGAAGGGAATCAGCAACAATCCTAATTCTATTCCATCTAGAAGTATTAGACATACCAGTAGGTCGGGGAATATTCCAGCATATCATGGCTAATCCTCGTTAAAAAGTGTCAATGTGGGAGATCAAGTTTGCTGATGACACCTTTCCTTCACCTTCTTTGACTATATATTTCAATTCGTCAGAGTATTCAAAAGAATATCAATATTCCCATTTAAAAAATGAAAAAAAATATTTCTCAATATCCTCTTCCAAAATATGGATACAATTGAATTGGAATATGAATAAATTAACATTTCGGAATTGTAGGATGTCTATTCATATCGAGAAAACATTCGTAGATCGGGTAAATGTCGTCATGATTGAGGGACGTAAAATGGATAGATAGTTGTTGGACATTTATGGCTATTGAATCAATTTTCGGTATTTGGCTAATATTTTGTTCTTAGTAAGGCAGATCTGTTTTAGCTAGAAATTCTTTGAGCAATATATTTTACGAAGCATCTTATGAAACTTACCCTGCCACCAATAGAAGGCAATATTGAAATGCATGAGCTCGATCAACTTTGTTCACATTTCACCATTTACACGGTCGGAAACTCTAGAAAGGCACTGCACTCTGAATCTAATGCCTTCCATTTTCACCAATGGTTGAGTGTCTCGAGTCATAAATTTTGTCAGACAAGACAGAAATAAAGGCCCTATAATTTGTCTACAAACCCCTCGCAGTTGTACTGGGAATGACCTGTAATCTGTGTGAACGATGAATAGAAGAAATAACATGATATTATTTTGATGGCGGAGCAAAAACTTGTTATTAAATTCTTGCATAAAGATTGGCATGTACGTTCTAACCCCATCTGGGATAAAGCATGTTGGCTTCTTCTCAACGACACCTCTGCCTCACAAGGAGAAAATGAGATAACATGTTCGGGAGCCACCCCTCTTAAAACGCCGTGACTTGTCGGAATCAAAGCCATGCGAACGAGTTGCTAAGCCGTGCTTTCATGGGAAGACTGACAGGTTCTCCTTATAAAGATCAACTACTCCAAAAACTCCAAGACACGGATTAATTACATCCAAAACAAAATGAATAAACAAATTCCACAGAATTATAAAAAGGTGGTGACGGAATGAAGAAGGGGCGGAGATGCATCGGATGCCCCTGTTGCGATTGAGTTCGAAGGCCCAAGAAAGGTATTGCTGATAGTGGTGGTGTCACATCTTGAGCAGCATTAGCAGAACCATATCTATCGAAAAAGAGCAACCACGGAATAGTCTGCCCCGGACCACACTCAATTGGCCTAAGTTTTTAATAGTGACAGGGGCATCTGACCTCCTTTTTTCACTAGTGGTCATATTTGTAATCTCTGCAGTCGGATTTTCCAAATATCTCATTTGGATTTACGATTGAAAGAGAACAAATTCTACCTTAACGAAGAAATCAAAGTTCATCTATTTGGAAAACGAAAGCTATTAATTTAGTGATTGTGAAGAGCCCCGTTTAGAATATTTCTTGGAAGAATGACTGCAATCCTACTCCACTTGCGAGTGCTTTGGAAGGGCAAGCATATTGTCAATTTATGGCAAAAGCAACCTCAACAGTGATGGATTGTGGCTTGATTTTCGTATCTGAAATTTCTAAATAACAATCTAGATATGTTCCAGTGATGTCAAGCATCGGCATCAATAGACGTGCAGGGGACTTCCTGGCAATGTACGAAGCAGATTGTAAACAGAACACGTGGCAGATCTCTTGCGTTATAATGCTACGTAGCATTAATGAGGTTGAGACTTAAGAATATTTGTACCCTAATAATGGTTCAGGCAATTACGCGGTTACATAACAATGGGTTAAGTTAGTTGAAAAATTAAAGAAAATACCCTGGAACCGAATCATTAGGAAATACTCGAGAAATATAACTTACCAGCTTATATATCTAAACTGTTAACTTATGCGCCATCGTAAATATTGCAGTGCCGTGTCAATTTAAAGTACCTTGGATAAGCAATAAAGTTTTTTTATTGAACATAGGGATGAATATGGATACGGTTATATCTTAATATCCGCTTATCGTATTCGAACAAATATCGGATATGGATATTAATATCCGAATATTAATCGAATATGGATTGGATATGGATATGAGTTGTAAAATTTTTTCGAAAACGGATACGGATATGGTAATGGTTTGAATATCCGGATTCGGATATCTGAATACAATATTTAAAATTATGTTATATATTAGTTAATATAATATAAACCACAATCCTATGCTATTATATTAGTTTTATACTTTATATAGTACAATATATAAATGATATTAATAAATTTTTGTTTCGTTGGAGATGAGCACGAACGAAACATATGAATTCATATTCCTTTTCTGGTTCCGGTCAAGAATGTAGGTCACATCGACACTTCCTTTTCTAATGATGCAACTTATTTATATTTAATTGCCATTTTAAAATTATTATGAACTCTGATAAAAAAAATCAATTCATATTTGTATATGATGTTTATTTGAACTGTATTCCGATTCCATGTTTATTGGATCCATATTTGGATATCACTCTTTATTCGATTCATATTTGGATTAGCTATTTATTCAATACGTATTCCGGTCCGCTCTTTATTCGATCTGTATTCGGATTCGATAAATATTCGATTCAGATTCGCATCCGTATTTTTAAGGATATAGTTTCCATAATGCATATTCGAATTATATCCGTATCTGTAATTGTATTCGATAGAGTTGAAGCGAATATGATATGGAAATAGGTATATCCGATCTGTTTTCATCCCTGATTCAACCTCAAGAGCCTTGTATTTAATAATGTGTATGTACAACGAAATTATATCTATATACGGTTTTAACAATACACTAGGTTGTTTGCCTTCCTACATAACATTAGATCTTGATAGAATCAAATGATAGCATGCATGATTCTCTAATCTAAATCTAACAGCAAAGTCTCTTCTATACATCGGTTCTTCTGCTTGTGGAAAGATGAAATATACTGGACTTGATAAAGTGGAATCAACTCCCTCTTTGCTTTCTTCCATGTCACAAGCATGTGATACAAGATCATGCAGATCCAGATGTAAATGCAGTCTGTGACATGGAATTGCAATTTAAGATGGATCAGAGAGCCAATATGAGCACATAAATGACATTAAATTACTGTAATAATATGCATTGAACAATACCAACTATTGGCTGTCTTCATTGATGACTTGTAAGATAAAGAAGTGAAGGAAAACAAGGTAATTCCATTCTTAGGCACGTAGCGCTGACAGGTAATAACAGAATGACCATGTTTCAGTAGTAGTAGAATGATGTGTTGCATAAGCAACTTTTGAATCGAGTAAAACAGTAATGTCTAATGTGTCAAAGCAAGCCATTTTCATTCCAAAATAGAAGGCTCAACTGCCTAGCTCAATCGTCAACCTATGGGGTGTATACCATACTAAACCTTGCTCAATCATCGTCACGTGATTTTCTTTTATTGCTCAATCGCGGCCAATCTAGAGTATCTTGGCAATTTAATAAATTTTCTTTATTGTGGCTCAACAACCTTTGCATGTACAAATGCTTCTCACAGTTGAGCTTAACAGTGGTGCTCTTGTTTTCCATTGTTTTTCTAAAGTCTTAGTATAATGTTGTCAATACAGAATATGAGAATACTACACACATGTCACACAAATTGTAGCCGGGAAATGATACAAAACCAAAATACCATTCCCATAAAATTTCTGATGGATGATGACATCAGAGGGATCAAGAAGCAGAAAGACATAAATGATCATGATCAGTGGGGGGACCTGTTAATTTATGGCAGGTGGGGCACTCACATCGATGTTCGGATGCTCTCAAAGGTGTTGTATTCTTTTTTTCGGATTTGAGCGAATATGTAGAGCATTCATCCAATATTCAATTTAAAAGGTTAAATTTTGGAGCAAAAAATTAAATAAAAAGAATTACAACAACTCTATTGTAACTCGATATAGTAAAGGATTCGCTCCCGAATTTTACATCATTTTATTATCAATAAAATACACCTTTAGAAAAATTTCAGAATTCAAGATGTATTCCAAAAAAATGTAAAACTAATAGTTACATAATGACCCCTACATTTTAGCCAATATAGACCACAACCTATGTAATTGCAATCATGCCACGATCTTTATAATCTTGCTATAGTTAACACTAATGCGCTTTCTCAATGGTTGTGGTGCAAGAGTCAATAAGATTGGTGTGGTAGAAGTTGAATATTATTGGAAATTAAACTAATAAACAACTTCAATTATTTTTATAATCAATACTTGCGTTTACAACTGACTTCGTCGGTATTTTATATTTCAAATGCAATTCATAATGCATTCATTGCTAATGAAATGAAATGTATCCTTTTCAATATATGCAAGTAAAGTATGTTCATTCATTTAAACTTACACTTATTTGATGGTACTCGAAGTTTGATGGATAAATATCTACGATCAATAATTATTAATACACTTACAAATGAAGATTGATATAAAATTGAGAGAATTGTCGTTGAGGAGTGGATGAATATTTGGGAATGACTAGAGCATGGAAAGGCCTGACTAAATTGGGAGAGAGATTGATTAATTGAGGACGGATGATTCATCATAAGGGTTTGTTCAAGGGAATTAATTAGGGGAGCACTTATGGATCATGAGATTAATGGATTGGTATGAGTATTAGTGCGAGGTAGAGATATAATGGGCTAGTGAGAGATTAACCACACGATGATTAAAAAGGCAATGGGAGTAGATGGGAAGCACGTGAAAGATTTGTTGGCATGAAGGGGCATTGCCCTTGACTCAATACAAGTTATATGAAATATTGGGATTTAATGTACTATGAAAAAATAGGACATTGGAATGGAGGGGGGAGCATCTGCCTGGCCTCGTCCGAACTTGGGTCCGCCCCTAATCACGATGTTATTGGAATCAACTGATGGCATATCAGCCACAGTAAATCCTCCCAGTAATTCTGTTAGGGTTAAAATAGATGCAAAGACGTCGAGGAAAAACCACTAGACCGATCCAAATATAATGAACTATTTGGAATTCGAATTGATCATTCTTTGTTCCAATATACAAGTGTACACAACACTATCACCCAAATTCAGAAGCAGATGCTACGTGTACTAGGACAATGAAATTGATAGTTGCGCAGATCACCAATTTGCAAACAGTAATGACATTAATTAGTATAATAATGTTCGTTGAGTTCTCAACTAAAGTTGTACATGAGGATGACAACTGGATAGAAAAATGGACAAAAAGCTTTGATTCCATGCACGTGGATTTTAGGGCAATAACAACATGATTCAATGCAGCCAGCAAGGTGGCATAAGTATATTGCACACACCAAGCTCACAAACCCACGCACATGAATCTAGTCATTATGCAATCATGCCACATGTGCAGGCTGCACATGTGGACCACACACTAGAATTATCTAAGGTTTAGTTTCTAGATGCCTTATATAAGAGAACTGTAACTATTTTTCTCTTTTGGTTTTTTGACACCTTACTTATGATTATAGCCTTTTGTACATTGTTTACTTGGAAATTATGAAGTTAATGAATACTATATTTTTATATTTTTATTGATGATCAAACCTCATTGTATAATGCAAACAACATTCCTGAAAGTGAACATGCCAAACCTAGAGTGAAAGTAGTTATAAGATGCCTAAGATACAGTTATCAATAACAAAACCATACTTGCCGTGTCTGCACAATCAGATCATCGACATTAATTCATCACCAAATAGATCGTTTTATTTCAAAAAGTTACCTCCAAGAAAAATCAATTCCAAGTCATGCACATGCTTATTCCAGGCGATTCAAGTCACTTACCATAAGATGATTACAAATGTTGATACGTATTGTGATCGTACATACCGATGAAAAATTGGTACCTTGGGGAAAAATATAAGGTAACGTTCCATGGTTGCCAATGCTTCTCATGTTTTATTTATTGGATACTCCTTACAATTATTCACGCAAACAACAAACCATGAATACAATGACAAGGAGAGAGCGGTTTTACATGGAGAGCTCCTCCAAATTGGAAAGTAAAAATTAAGGGCGGACGGAGGGGATTTTCATAAGGAGGTAAGTATTGTTAGCTTCTGATCTGATTAAGTACCGCACGACTAGAACAACTATCGAAGATGAAAATACGTACAATTGCAAAAGACGAGGATTTATAGTGGTTAGGCAACGTGCCTACTCCACTTGCTCACATCAGACTCCTTCTATTATTTCTTGAGTGTTGTTGTATACAATATGTAGTTCCACATGGCTCCTTTTATACTACAACAAAAGAATACCAAGTATTCAGCAATCCCCACCATCAGCTATCACCCAATCAGGATGCAGGATGTGGATTGAGTATCTCAACAATCCAACCAAACAACCCTCGATTAATCAGGATGGGAAGGCGAATCAGATTCTCAGCAATCCAGTCCAACTGCTCTCAGCCAATCATAAGGTAGGATGGAGATGAGCCACATCAACAATGCGCTCCACTAGTATTCAACCAATCAATATTAACATGATAAATCTAAACAATCTCCCACTTGAAGGTGGATTTATAGTGCATGCCACATCTTTAATAGTCCTGGTGTGAGCTTTCCCTTGTCTTCTATGCTTGAAGACTAATAGAAGTTGAACATGTCTTTAACTTCTCTACCGTTAGAAACTTTGTGAATATATCAACATGATTTTCTAATGTGTGGACTTTCTTCAACTTAAATTGTCCTTCTTCTAGTTGTGACCGAATGAACTAGTACTTCACATCAATGTGCTTAGTCCTCGAGTGAAAGATGGAATTCTTTGCAAGATAAATTGCACTTTGATTATTGCTGAATAATTGACCATCTTCACATTATTCAATTTTTACCACAAACCCTTCAACCATATAATTTCCCTGCAAGCTTCATTTGCTGCCACATATTATAATTCGGTGGTCGAGATGGTCACTATCTTCTAGAATATAGAGATCCCACTAACAACTCCCTTTCATATGGTAAAGACATACCCTATTGTGCTTTTCATGCCGTCAATATCTTCTGCAAAATATCAGTGCACAAAACCTCGAACAGAATAGTCAGTGTTTCAATAACAAAATGTCATGTTAGATGTACCTCTCAGTTCGCATAGAATGCACTTCACAACTTCCCAATGTTCCTTACCATGATTCTTAATTAATCATCTCACAACTCCCATTGCATAGGAGATGTTTGTTCTTGTGAAAACCATTGCATACATCAAACTACCACACCAAACTAGTATGATACTTTTGACATGTACTCTCCTCCTTCGTAATTGGTTCTTTCTCCTTTGAATGTTTGTGTCTCTCTGATGAATCATTAATACATGTATTAAAATTATTCTATTGTAGCCTGGACACTTAGCTTTCCATACATAACCGAGATGAATCTCAGTAACGAGGTTCTCTACTTTAATTTATAACTTGGGAAGTCCAGTGTCGAACAAAAGGACACGAGCAATTTATTGATTAAGTTTAAAATCAAATAATTTAGATATCTATTCGTACATTAATTATGTTGAGATAATGAACAAATCGTAACAAAAAAAATTCTTAATACATTTTTTGCAATTAAATTAAGTGCAAATAACCATGCACAATCCTAAACCATGTTTAAAGGTACATGAAAAATAACTTGAATTAATTGCATAAATATCCTGAATTGATTAGTTACTTAAAGAGTTGATTAAGCAAGATGTGATTTAGATATTAAAAAATTAAACTTTCCCTCATGAATTAAACTTTAGATTTTATGCTTTATATAGGTAACGAACAATTAAATCTTTTAATGAACCACCAATGATGGAAAGAAATTAAAAAAACATCAAAAAGTAATGAACTTAACAGGTCCAATTGAGCATTTTAATAAGAATAAGAGATGGAATGAACACTTAAACCAAGAATAATTAATGTATCATTTCTATAGCCAAATTATCACAACAAATGTCAAAATATAGAATGTCAAATAAGCTTTAAAGCGAGACCAAAATCACATCAATTGGATTTAAGGATAAAAAGATATTCAACAATGAACCTAGGGGCATAAATGTAAGAAAAACATCCAAGTTTTATTACAGAATAGGATAAATAGGGACTAAAACATAAATAAAATAACCTGTAGGGTTTGAAACGTATAATTATAGAAAAGTAGAGGATCATTGTTGAAATTTACCCAGTCATGTGGACCAAACACGTGACCTGGCGAGGCTTATTGATGAAGGCTCGGTCCACGTGGCTGCCTCTGGTGCTCCGCACGAGGCTCGAATACAGACTCGACACACATGCCTGAGGTTTGAAGCCTGCCTCGAGTTTGTCAAGTGAATCAACCTGGACTATTGGATCTCACCTAATCTAGGGAGATCAACAGTATCTGCTTCTCAAATGTTCTTCGACTCCTATGTACACGACGATGCTAGGATTGTGCTCCGGTGAAGGTTGAAATGCTCCACCTCGCTCCTAGTGAGACTCTGAAGATTGTATCTCTGTCCTAATGGCTCTGCGAAGATGATCAAAGGCTAAGAAAGATAAGAGATGCCTCTAAGTTCTCTGTTAAGGAAATTTTACTGAAGAGGAACATGGAGACTGTAGCTCGAACTTAATCTCTCGTCATTGAAATTGTATCAACCTAAAATGTTAATCCATACCACAGACAAGTCGCACGTGAACAATGTCGAATGAATATGAGATGGAATGAAGGGATCGAGTGTGGTGAAGGAAAGGATCACTAATTTCTTTTCAGGCTAAGGGGAATACTAGAAAGGATCAAGGTGGACATGCCAATGAAGAAATGAAGAGATCTACTCAAGATATATGTGTTGATGAGTGATCAATAATGAGGGTAGATGATCAATCAGATTAGAAAATGATTGTGTAGCTTTTAAGGAATAAATCCGAGAAACTACAAAGGAAAGAAGATTAAATACTAACCTGGAATTGAAGGTTGAAGATGACTCGCTTGGAGATGAATCTTGAGACGAAATACAAAGCTTGAAGCTTCGAGGTCTTCACTTGAAGTTCCTCGCTAATGATATAAGCTCAAACAACCTTGAATTTGTCTGTGAATTGGAGACAAAACCAAGGATCTCTCCGAAGGTGTACGACCGTTGTCACACTCAATCTTGCCCTCGTACTGTCACACGAGGTCAAAGAGGCTAGGGTGCAGGTCCAGAAATGGTGGATAGCTGGAGACAATGGTAGATATGGCTATTTATATATGAAGTTTATTGGAGGTTGTGGTTTCCATGTGGTAGTTTTAACCTCTTCCATTGATTGGGTGGTTAGAGTTAGGATGAGAGCAGAGGTTAGCGAAAGTTATGGTTGAATGACAAAGGGATTAGTCGAGGTTTCGAGTGGAGATGTTGCATAAGGAGGTTGGCGTAAATGAGAGAAGTTGCAATGGAATGAATAGTCGTGCCTTTTGGTAGAGGTAGCTAGAGGTTGGAGAAATAGGATAGCTGTTGGAATTGTGGATCCAACGGTTGAGATGTACTTGATCATAAGATCAGATGGTGGATACACAGATGCTAAGTTACGAGTTGGATCAGATAAACTGATCTCATCCAACGGCTAGGAATATGACACAAATGAGTGGATGTAGTCTGATAAGGGAGTATATCAAAGGGTTGATATTAGAGCATTAATGGATGGCTAGGATCAAATTCTAGGGGGTTATCAGATGACACAATAATAGACGACTGGCATGCCAAGATCGGGCCACGTGCGCGGCTGAGGATGTGCCACGTGGCTTAATGAGAAATTAAGAAAATCAATAAATTAGAGATAATTAGGAAAGAAATAGTTAGAGGTCCAATTAAGAAAATTGGTGAACATGAAAGTTGTAGATATCGATAAGACAACTTCCATGTAGAAGTCAAGGAGATCAGAAGTCATTTGTACATAGATAAAAATTAAATACTAATAAAAATAACATAAAATAATTTTTCTTTATTTTTCGTTTCCTTATTTTTGGGTGTTTTGTTTTATTTTATGTTATTTTATTTATATACCACATTATTCTAATTTTTATTTGATTTTTAGTAAGAAATAAATACATAAAATATTACACCATATTAGAATATATAAATTAGTGACAATTATTTACAACACACAAATTAGTAATTAATGTTAATTAGTAAATGAGTCATGTTATTAATATAAACAATAGAGATAATAATGGACATTAATGATGATAAATCTAGGATTTATCACATCCTAAAGGTGTCAGAGTAGATTTTACATTTTTCATATTAAATCTCTCAAGTATCTTCTTATTGTAATCTGATTGAGACAATCTCAGCTTCTTGTTCTTCATGTCTTTGCAAATCTGCATTCCAAGAATTTTCTATATAGGACCTAATTCATTCATTTTAAATTCCTTGGATAACATTGCCATCAGATTTGATATTTCTTCCTTATAGGATCCTGCAACAATCATATCATCTACGTACAATAATAAAATTACGTAAGACATACCAAGCCTCTTAAACTAGCAAAAAAGGTCAACATGACATTTGCGGACTCCTGTATTTGTCATGAAATCATCAAACCTTTTATACCTTTGTCTCGGTACTTGATTCAAGCCATAAAGGCTTTTTCTTTGCTTGCATATGTAAAGCCTTGAACTTGGCATATCTCGGATCCTATATAATAAGATCCGGCTCGTAAAGAGGAAACCGGCAGAATTTGTTTCGTGTGAATCGGACTTCGTTTCGATTTGTTATGAATTTCGGAAGAAAGAGAAGTAAGGAAGGCTAAGATGTCATTAATCCATAATGACTGTCATTAAGACTAATTAAACATGATTAAAGAAATTAATGACGATTGAAAGCCGCTAATGATCATTAGTAAACACTAATCAATAGTTAACAAAAGATATGCGTAAGCTGCGAAAGTTAAATCGCGATTAGTGAAAGTTAATCACGATTAGTGTTAATTAAGCGTCATTAGCGAATCTAGAATCCTCTAGAATGTTCTAACTTAAGCTCCAAGTTTGGGATAAGTTTTGGCTAAAACCATGGGCCAAAACCATGGGCCGCTAAACCATGGTTAAGGTCTAAACCATGGTTTTCTATCATGGTTAGTGGTTTTCTGGGGCCTATAAATAGACCCCCCTACCCATTCATTCTCTACAACTTACAGTACCACCACCCCAAGGGCTAGGGTCGAGAGGTTGGGAGGAGGAGTGGGAGGCGAGGGAGGAGCGCTAGCGAAGCGCTGCCGGGAGAACGAGGAGAAGAAAGGTATCATCCTCTCTTAGTTGCTTCGTAAGCTAGGCTTTCAATTCATACTCTTGTTCTTCCAAGTTTTGTTTTTGATTCATATTTCTTTCCGATTTGTTTTCCTGTTGTGGTTCGAGGAGAAATCTGTGTAACACCCTACTTAGGTGCGGGCGGCTATGCACGTCAGTGACCCTGTGATTCGTCACACGTTCACTCATCTAAGACGCGTGGTGTCTACCGATTCTCCATCGTTTATGTTTCTATTCTTCGTATTATGCTTTTATAGTTATTTCGATGGAGAAATTTGTGTAATACCCTACTTAGGTGCGGGCGGCTGTGCACGTCAGTGACCCTGTGATTCGTCACACGTTCACTCACCTAAGATGTGTGGTGTCTACCGGTTCTTCATCTCTTGTTGTTGAGTATATTCTTTCAGTTCCATTGTTATTTTCCTCTCGATTGATTTTATAGAGGAAACTCTTTTCGTTTTTATTTTGAAATATGTCCCGATATAAGGGGAAACTCTGCCGAAATTTTCCGAGAAATATGTCCCGATATAAGGGGAAACTCTGCTGAAATTTTCCGAGAAATATATCCTGATATAAGGGGAAATTCTGCCGAAATTTTCCGAGAAATATATCCCGATATAAGGGGAAACTCTGCCGAATTTCTAAGAGAAAATATGTTCTTGACGTTCTTCGTGTTCTTCGCGTTCTTCGCGTTCTTCGTTTGTTCTTCGCGTTCTCAACATGTTCTTAGCGTTTTGATACGAAAAATGAAATTCGATCTTTTCAGGAGCCTTAAATTAGCCTTTCTAAAAACGAAACTCGATAAAGCCTTGCATACACGAGAGAGAGCTCGATTAGGTAACGAAATCCTTCTTTTTGCTGTTGGGTTTTCATACGAAATTATTGAAATTCTTGATTTAGTGTTCTTTGCTACGAAGAACCCTAATTTTGGCTATTTTTGAAAAAGTCTGAAGAATTGCTTTGTAATTCCCACTAAAATAAGATTTACACATCAAATTGATGCGTTGGCTTTGAAAGTTAGGGTTTGGGAGTTAAAATAGGCATAAATAGGAGTATACATATGGTTATGAATAATATATATGTGAGTCGATACCAAGTATTGCGGTTTATGCAAATCAAAGACTTAACGAAAGAATTACATCATGTGAATTGGTGTGATTTGAGTTGGATCCTGAAAAGGATCATGTGTCACGATAAGGATGACTGGAAGTAGTACTACAGGTCGGGCATGCAACCTGTAGGTTGTCGGAAGGAACCCGTATTGGCATTTCCCTACCTAGGTGGTACACGGTTGCCCTGTTATGATAAGTGCGTACAAATTGAATGTTTTGCAACGCGTGGTACCGGGAGCCAATATATTCGGGTTGGAACGACGGAAGATGTGGTCGTGTCATGTGGAGGCACGAGTGGTTCAATAGCGGCTGGGTCACGATAACATGTATTTAAAGCCGCTAGGTTATATGATTAAATGTTAGCCTGAGGTTTTAAGCAACCGAGTCCTCGAGGACGGTGTGCTCATTTGATTTTCCAGGCTGAGGGTTGAGACCCTGTTTAATAAAAGAAAAGGAAATTGTCAGGGTAGTATTGGAGGATTGGTTGAGGCGACGTGCGGCGGCATAAGCTTACCAAGATCAACACAATCTCCAATCCTGAAGCATCCACAGCTTCGGAGTCCAAGAATGGTGGGGTTCCCCTGGACTAATCCCTGATGCGGAATAGAAAAGAATAGGACTTAAATTAATGAAAAAGGAATGAAATTTTGTGATATCAAGTTTTGAAAAAAATTACACAATTTATTTGCTTTTCTCTTCTTCGTTACTTAGCATTCGCTAATTTTTATCCTATGATTTATGGAAAACCCAACAGGTATCGGTGAGCCATAGCAAGGACTTTAAAAAATTCATCCGGCTTACATACTAGACATCCAGCCAGCCACAGTAGCTTTACTCTTTAAGGTAGTTAGTAATCTTTTGTATATTTTCCTTTCAAGCTGATGTACATGTAATGGTTATAGTGGGACAATGTATCCTCTAAACTTTATTTTGTGAATGGAAAAGTGTTGAAATACTTTCTTCCGAGTATTTTTATTTGCAGTATATTTCTGAATGTTAGTTGTGATTGCTGAATAAATTATTGCTGAGTAACCAGATCCGGATATGGGAGGATCCGATGGCCCAGGAAACGGGGTCGTGACAACATACATGTCTCCTTTTGCAGTATCTATGTAGCCCTTGTGTTGTTTCATGTAGATGTCCTCCTCATGATATCCATGGAGAAATGTTGTCTTAACGTCCAACTACTCCAAATGTTGCTTCTCAGTTACAACAATGCTTAATACTAATTCTATGGTTGAGACCTTTACAACATGTGCAAAAAATATCTATGAAATCAACTCCTACTTCCTACTGAATGCCCATTGCCAGTTGTCGGGTCTTGTATTTAGTGGAATCGTAATCTTCCTCCTTCTTCCTTTACACCCACTTGTTGTGAAGAGCCTTCTTTTCATTCGGTAGTAGGACTAACTCATCTTCTTAGCCATGGCTAACTCCCATTGATTTTGTGTCTCATCTTATATAGATTAATCAAAGAATTCAGGTTCACCATTATTAGTCAGTAATAAATAAGTCAAGAATAGTGAATACCTTGTAGTGGGTTTGCTCATTCTAGAAGATTTCCGTAGCACTAGAGTTTGTGTATTATTATGTAGGATGGATTGCATATTCTCATCACTTGGTTGTGCTTTGTTCAGGAGTTTCATCAAACTCCATAAAGTCTACATCTTCAATTGTGTTTCCTTTTATCAATTCATCTTGTTTAAGGACGACTCATTGAATGTGACATCAACGCTTCTGATCGTATTCTTGTTCTGTAAGTCCCACAATCTATATCTATAGTTATATGTACCATACCCAACAAAGTTACATTTCCTTGCTATTTTGTGAAGCTTTCCTATGTCTTCTTTCTAAATATAAACATAAGTTATGCATCCAAAGATACGTAAATGAGAAAGTGTTACCTCCTTTCCTGCCTACGTTTCTTCTCAACGATTCCCATCTAAAGCAACAAAGGACGATGATTAATTAAGTATGCAACTGTATTTACTAGCATCAACCCAATGTCTCTTAGGTGGACATGCTTGTATCATTATGCTTCTCATACACTCTAGAAGTGTCCTGTACATGCGTTCAGCAACACCATTCTGTATGAGCTTTCTTGAGATAATTTCGATCTCATGATCATGTTCTTGGCACAGTAGGATTTAAACTCCTCACTACAATATTCTCCCCCATTGTCTAACTTGAGACATTTAAACTTTAAACCTGTTTCAGTCTCAACTAAGGCCTTCCACATTTTGAACGTCTCAAACACATTATATTTTGTTTAATAAAATAAACCCACCATTTTATACTTGCATCATCAATAAAACTAATAAAATAATGAGATCCGCCAAGGGATGATACATGAGATGGAATCCATATATCTATCCGAATCAGCTCCAGTTTTTCAGTCTTTCGTACTCTACCAGTCTTTGTGAAAATAACTTTCTTCTTCTTTCCTAAGATACAATCTTCATAGAAGTTTACATCAATGACTAATTCGTGATTCATCTACCATATATAGTTAATTTATCAAAATTCTCTTAATAATACTGTAATAAAACTCATTAAAATCTATTAATTCACAATCACTAATTGTGCTTAAACGAGGATTAAAATCTATAAATAAATAACTCTTGATTTTAACTAGAATTAAGCTAATTATTTTATGTACGAAACTCTCTTATTCTAACTTAATTCTTTCTCTAATATTTTCTTTTACTTATTTATTAAATTGTTGTAAAGAATTAAGATCCATAAAAATAAGAAAATTAGAATAAAACACAAAAATCTATCTTTTTTTCGTATATTTTGTCTTTGTCATACTTTACCATTTCTAACATAAAAAAATCAATAAAATTAGATTAATTAGGTATATAATTCTATATATTAATCAACTTATTAATATGAAATTAAAATTACAAAAAATAGAAAATGCAAAAAATCGGTATTTTATTATATATAGAGTACTTCCATAAATATGCTTCGTATATGTGAATGGTTTTGCTTTTTTCATAATTTTAATTTAATAAAACCAATTATTATTTTTTAATGATTTTATAATAATTTTGGGTAAGGTTTTTCCTAGTTGGTCCATGTGGACCAACCAGATCGACTCTACAACTGACCTCAGTCAATTGTCCTTCCCCAAGACTAGGTCTGTCAGACCTAGCTTTGATCCCATTTTCTACCTTTTTATCCCATCGATGCAAGCATCGACTAGGAATCGTTTCTTCACCAATCTTTCTCCTCGTTCATCGAGTTATCTCACCTGATTGATTCCTCGAGGAGAGCGCATCTAAATCGAGCGCTTAGCCTCGATCTTCCATCCCACTACACTCCATGTACATAAGCCTCCTCTCCAGCTTTTTTGAACTTTCGAATCCCTTTCACCCCCCCCTTTCTTGCGTCCCAAGGATATAGCCTTGTAATAGGATTCTCTTCGAGCATTGAGGCAGATAGAGGAGGAAGGAGTTTCCATCATCCTCGGCCACCTTGGTCGTGAGGTACTCAACTCCCTGCTCCAGCCATTTGAGTCCCTTTTACTTTGTGTTCTATCTAGATTCTAGGTGTAGATTTTGTTTTATGCAATTAGTTTAGCTTTTAATTACATGATTTAGCTTAAAAACAATAATTCGTAGTTCACTGGAGCTCCGCTCCGGTGAACCATCCAGTGTTCCTCACCCTGTTTGCCGACCCTCAACCACATTCTCTTCGTTCCTCATCGCCTTCTCTACACCCCAAGCCCGTCCATCCACCCAGGTCCTTGTTGGATCTGATGATCCGTGTCCCAACTCCACTGCTCGCTGGAGACATGTCTGCTACGTCACAGTTCCACCCAACTCCATTAATAAGACCCCCAAATCCTTTGTTTTGTGTGTATGAGCTTCATGCAGGACCTGGTGGGCCAGAGGACCCCTTCTTGGTCTATTATATTGAGAAAGAGGTTCCTGTAGCCCCATTCCAAACACGAGCTTGTCGTACTTCACTAACGCGTCAGGGAAACTTTTGATGTAACCATATGCTAGGGAGGAGCTCTAGGTCCATTTTACCCCTAGTCCGATATGCTCAAGTAGCCGGAGGAGAAAGGGAAGCCAGATTGAATCTCGACCAAGATGACATCTTGGCGTGTTCTTCCTTGTGCCCTTCCAGCCGTCCGATCATACAACAACTCCAGATGCTGCAGCTGCTGTCCGATGAAGATCGCCTCTACCGTTCATACCATTCGTAAGATTTATTATCAGCCTCTAATTGACAAACTGTCATCGTGCAAAGTGGGAATGCCACGTGTTTAAGAAGATTAGTCATAGTTGCCTGACTGTGAGCACATGGAAGGGTAATTTTCATATTAAGCCCCATTTTTGTTGCATTTAGTTTTTAAACATGTAATTTAATTTAACAATTTAAAACTTTTGGTAAAAATAGTATGTGAACCCCGAAGCTTAGTTAATATTACATATAGGTCCATGCTAGATCATCTCACGTGCAGTCACACGTTGGGTCAGCATTTTGCAGAGAAACCCTCGCGTGTTCTTGTATTTCACTCTAGTCTTTAAATTTGAATATTAGTAGTAAAATTTTGGAAAATTTGCATGTGAACCGTGCTAGTTTATTTTAACTACATATATGCCCTTATTAGTTCATTAATATATGTGAGTTATTTTATTTATTAAATATATCATCCATGCTCCAAAATTTCTTAAACCAATAGGGTTAAGTGATTAATAATGTATACATTCACGTGATATTTTTGTATTTTAATTTTATGCACTAGTATTTATAAAAAGCCAAATATTTATCTTCGACTTATAAAATACCCAAAAAATAATAAAATTGTTTCAATAGCTCCCCCCAAAATATATTTTTTTAGTTTCGAATGTTCAAACTCCTGACCTAAAATCCCTAAAAATAGGAAAAAAATAGATAAAAATTAGAAATCTATAAAATGCTTTATAAATTATAAAAATTCTAAAAATTTCCAAAAATATTTGTTTTATCTCTGAATTTTCTTTTTATTGTATTTTATTAATTAAAAATAATTTTTATAAAATTTTAACTATAGTTTATATTTTTAAAGTCGAAAAAGTTGACCTTTTTATTTAATCCCAGTTTAGGCATAATTTTTATGTTAAAAATATATAAAAATAGCAAAATTCTATAAAAATCACAAAAAAGTAAAAGTATCTAAAACCTAAAGGCATTTTATTTTGTATGTGTTGTCTATTTTTATTAGTATTTATAATATATCCGCTTCTATTGTATACATAGTTGATGAATCCATAAATCATCATCCTTTATTTTTTTAGTTTAGCCAAATTCCATATGCAAAATACCTCTAAATATATATATCAATTACAATAAATTAGCAATGAGCATGTTGTTGCTAATATTGTGTATTTAATATTCTTTTTTAAAAAATAAAAGAATAAGGAAGAAAAGAAAAAGAAATAAAATAAAAAAGGTTATAATTATTAATAAGAATGGACTGGCTCGAACCTCGATAGAAGGTCAATTATTGGCCTCATCGATAAGGAATAAAGTAGGGAGAGATAGGGACCTTATTTATTCTATATAATTATCATTCACTTATTTTATTTCTCATAAAATACCTCACAAATAATTTAAGCCAAAAATAAAACTTGAAAAATAATAATAAGCTTTAAATACTAAAAATAAATTTGTGTTTTGCAATTTCTATAGATGTATATAAGTATCTATTTCCTTACCTATTTATTTTCTATATAAATTATATATATGAACACTTGGATATATTGCTAATAATTATATAAAATTAAAATAAATATCATAAAATACAAAAGAAAATAAAAATCAAATCAATTCTTCATCGTATAATATCATCAACATGCATATATTGTACATAATATTAATTAATTAACACTTATAATGAACATATGAAAAATTAATAAAAATATATTTGTATTCTTTAAATTATTTTGTAAATAAATAAAATATAAAATATGTTCAGTAAAAATAATAAAATAAAAATACATGTACATAATATATAGGCATGTTCTACCTTTTCATTATACCATATACTATATATACTACTATATATTTTATTAAAAAATATTTAAAAGCATAAAAAAATGTTTGCAAAATTACTAACATTTTAATTTTAGTAACTTTTTATTTTAATTCCATTTTCTATTATTAGTTGAATTTTCTTTTATTTTTTATATTCTTTTTTTCTGATTGGTCAACCCTAGTTAGCCTTTCCTCCTCTAGATCTGACCTGGGCATCCCTTTGCTCGATCCAATTTCTCACCATTTCCCAATGTAGCCCCAACCACTTCCTTCCTCAGATTGCAGAACCCAGTCTTTGCTAGAGATACCACTACAGGAAAACTAGTTTTTATTAACACATGAAAGCAACATTTTTTAAAAAATATTGCGAATGGTGAATTATTTGCAACATTTTAAATAAATGTCGGACTAAATATAGTATTGGTAACATTTTTCCACTACCGTGGCACTTGATCGGGATATTTGCAATATATGACCAGAAATGTTACAATTAGTTTCCATATTGCAACACTTAATTACGAATGTTACTACTAAAAATAAACATGACATTTAAAGAAAATGTTACAAACGAAAAAAATGGCGGAATTAAATCCCGCCCATCTTTTCAACCCTAAAAAAACCTAATGACTCCATCCCTCCCTCTCCATCCTCCGTCCAAAACTCCATCTTGCTCCCCAAGTTTCTCCTCCGTCAACCTTCCTCCTCCACGCGAGGAAGGTTCCGTGCAAGCATCCTCCTTCGTCGACCTTCTTCCACGCAAGGAAGGTTCTTCATCGACTTCTCCTCTGCCGACCTTCCTCCTCCACCGCCGACTTTCCTCCACACGAGAAAGGGTCTCCATCGGCTTCGAGGAAGGTTCCTCGGTCCACAAGATTCCTCCTCCGTCGGCCTTCCTCTTCCACGCAAGACCCCTCCCTGCCGACCCTCCTCCTCCCTGCGTAGGCAAATCCTCCCGTCATTCTTAACCATTTGCCTCTCCAGATCTCTCTCCTTCGTCATATGATTTTAGCAATCTGTGGTAAGGATCATCTTGTTTGATTTCCCTTTTTCACTCAATTACTTCATATCCCTTTTTTCTATCGAGTAGATCTAAAGTTAGCATGGGTTGTTTTTTTCTGAAATACAACAAAACCTACAACAAGCTGTGAGTATTTTTTATGTTCTTGCGAGTTAATGCTTCAATGGTGGGCTTGATAGTAATCCAAGTATGGAGTTATTTTTTGTTCTAGAAAATTGTACACTTTAGTGTAAGGAATATTTTGATACATCCAATAAATGGTGGGCTTGATAGTAATCCAAGTATGTACACTTTAGTGTTTCGAGGCTGCTTGATGTGGTTCTTCGACAGCTGGGTTGTGACATGAAGTAGTACGCTCGAGATCGAGCTTTATGGCCCGGCTATGGTATTCTCTAGAAGTTAAACCAATTACCATCTGATGAAGGAAATAGAGATGAAAAATGAACCGCAAAAAAAGAAATTCGTTTCAATCAAACATAATTAATCAGTTTATTTCAATTAAGGATCGGACCCCAAAACATATACATTTCGAATCATTGCCTTTTCTGTTCTCAATCTACGGCATGAGAAAACCATAGTATACTATTCAACGGAGAATTTGTGAAAAAAATGGATTTTTTAATGATGTAGAATCCCAAAGTTGGGTCATCTCCAGTACTGGACCTGTAAACAAGTCGTAGTTGTATCAAATTATGTATGCTTATTCCTTAGAACAACGATTGCACAATTTGTGATATATATGCCCAACGTTGGGAAATACCATATATATATATATATGTGGAAGTGGTCTACTAGCGGATGTCTTGTTCGAGTTAATTATGTTTAAGTGTCCGCAGTGAGGTATCGAAGGAGGACATCAATTAACTTCTAGGTAATAACTTGAATATATTGCTAGCAAATATAATTATGATATATTTATAAGAATATATGTTTGATTTTGGGTGTAGTTCAAAAGAAGGTGCGTGTGATGGGATAAGTATTGTTGGAGCGCTTGTACTTGTCCTCCACATAACCATACAAAACATATATCTCGCAAGGCTGTGTTTGTAGTTCCGATACCGCAACACACTACCTTGTGCTACAGTACCATCGGATCCAACAAAACCTACAGCAAGTTGTGAGTATTTTTTATGTTCTTGCGAGTTAATGCTTCAACGGTGGGCTTGATAGTAATCCAAGTATAGAGTTATTTTTTGTTCTAGAAAATTGTACACTTTAGTGTAAGGAATATTTTGATGCATCCAATAACAAAGTTAACAACTGATATCCAGCTTTCTTGAAGGTACCCATTACATGTCACACACGAAATAATATTGACTCGCTATGTTCTCATGAATAATTTCGGCCGCTATTCATGCATCATGGCATCTATATTTTTCTTTTGTCTATAACCTTATCTTTTTCTTCATGCAGATGAAATTGAATTCTTATGAGCCATCACGAGTAGAAACGTTTCTTTTGACTAAGAGTCGTGAGATTAAAGGCTTGAGAACGTGGACATCTCACATCCATCAAAAAGAACATGTAAGTAAATTTTGAAGATAAATTCATGGTTTTGTAAATATTATAATTTTTATATGAATATTCAGGAGGAAATGGTAAGTCTGATGTCTCCTTCATCTACTGAGAACGAGGATGGAACACCTGTGGTAGCACTCTCTCCAGATGAAGCTTTTATGAAAGTTAAAGGACCCGAGCCTTTTGATCGTGTTCGTTGTGGAGGTCGTGGTACCACTCCTTCTCGATATTTTGGTGTTCAAGGTGGCTCTTCGAGTAAAGAGGTTATTGAACTTCGCAGTAATGTACGGAATTTGACAGAACAAATTGCTTCAATGAATAAAGGACATGAATCCCTTATGCACCAAATGACAGAGCAATAACAAATGTTTGTGAAACAAATGGCAGATCAGCAGCAACAGATGGCAAAGCAAATGATGGATATGATGGAGGCTCATCGTCAAGAGATGAAGGATCTCGTATCAATGATGTCAAAGGAAAAGGACATGTCTTCTCAAGCAAGTGATAGTGTTCGTAACAATGATGAGTCTAGCGATGATGATGAGTACTATTCGGAAGATGCTTAGAAATATTTTTTTTATTATATATGTGATCTTTTACTTTAAAACTTAGAAGTGACTTTTGTCTAATATAAACATTTGCACTTTTATGTCATTAAGGTTTATTATGAGTAGTGATGATTGTGGTTGATTATTTTTAATAAATCTTATCTTTTCACTTGTCAAAAGATGCATTTGATATTTGCATTATTATTGTTGCAATCATATTTGATATGATACTAAAGGTATTACCAATAGCTGATAATTATGATAATTGTGCATAAAAAATCATTTGAAACAAGGATCAAACATTGACAATAACCACGATTCCAACATTCTCACGGTGCTGCTATTTTATTACCAACGAAACATAAATGTTACAAAAACCTATAAATGCAATATTTGTTTAAATGTTAGAATAATATTTGTATCATTCTACAAATGTAGCTAAATGCATCAATTGCAACAATTTTTCTTTTGTTACTAATTAATTGTAATGAATATGAAATGTTGCAAATATAACTTATTTGTAACATTTGTGTATAAATGTTGCAAGTGGCATTTGCGGCACCACTTTTAGCGACAAGTAATGCGACACAAAGAAAATGTTACATTTAATGAAAAAACGTTGCGAATGATCTATTGCAACAAAATCTGGAATGTTGCAATTATTGTTTTTTCCTGTAGTGTACATAATCCTTATGGATCCCTATGAGGGTACGAATCATCCTAGGGTTGTGTGCTTTAGCTCGATTTTTCTAGACCCCTTGGCTCCCTATAAGTATTCTCTTCCCCTCTTCTGCAATGTATCTTGCTCGACGTCTCTTTTTCTTCCACCAGAAACCCTTAGGACAGTGAAAGGGTCTCGATGATACCTTTGGAGTTCGATTTGGGGGTGATTTGAGTTGCAACTCAATCGTGGTCGGAAACCTCTGCTATGAGTAGACTTCTCGACCTTCCGCAATCGGGTTGAGGCAATCACCCCGCCCTTCACTTTACCTTACTCCTCCCTCCATTTCCACAACTTCAGTTACCCTTTATATCTTTCCATTTCACCGGTTCGTTCGATTTTGTCCATCAGTCGCCATTCACCACCTTTGTTATTAACATCAGGTTTGGAGCTATACCTATCCATCTAGTTGCATCGAACTGCTCGCCATATATCCCTCTATTTTCTTACATGACCTGATCATACTAAATATCGATCAATGGAGTGATATTAGGCTTGGACTTCCCTCTCCCATATTCATTGGAAGTTGGTCCATATCCCCGATACTTCTTTCCTTGTTTCGACCAAATAAATCGAGTCGAGGCATCGCCCTCGAGTTGTGATTGCCCTCGCAGGTACATGTACGCACGACATGGTCATTTTGACATGCAACTCTAGTGGTGAAGCCCCTCCAAGTGGCATATCTCATAGATCGTCATCTAGCCTATCTCAGACTCGTCAGAAGCAACCACCCAATGTGGAACCACACCTGGGAGGTGTTGGATCTTGTAGCCAGCCGAATCAAGCATTGTAGTGCCAAACATCCTTGATCGAAGTCCAGACAGCTCCTCCTTCTTCATATTCTTCTAGAAGCCTTCACCTTTGTTTGTTGAAGAGGAGCATAAACGTATCTGATCAAAATTGAAAAGTCATGCCCTCATTCTATTGGATTGATCAGAATCTGGGGAAAATCTGACATGCACGATTCCAACCTATTTAGAACCATCAGATATGCACCAACGGTTCATCATAGTCGTACACCTAAGCTACGCTCCCGACCATCAGATCATTTCTGCAGATTCAATCAGAGGTGTATATCAGACATCACACATACCGCACAGAAGTAGGGTATATTTCCCTTTTATCCTCGTCTTTTATGTTATTTCAGATCAGTATAATAAATTTAATAGTTAGATAAGAACATCTGTAGTTAGTACCTTGTATTTTCTTTATTTGAATTTTAGTCTAGTTGAGTCGAACTCACATGTGCCTTCACATGTTTCGAATGATATAGTATTTGCATTTATACCCATGTGTTATGTAAATCACATGCAACTGGGGCTGCTGGATTTTATTGCTTGTTAATATCTGACCCTAGAACATGAAGTATTTGCATTCAAGTTCTCTGTTTACTATTTATTTTTTTCTCTCATTTATTAATTGTAATAAATAGCAAAACAACTCCCAAAACTGCATAAAAATTTTGTCCAGCTCCTACTAGTGTGTCTTATTCGTGTTGATTTTTGTTTTTTATATTCCTTTATATTTTAGTATTAAAAAATCAAAAACAAACTAAAAGTCGTTGTTTGACTTAGAAAAATCATAAAATCGAAAAATGTCATGAAAATACTAAAAAATATAGTAGCTCTGTTTTGACTTGTTTGAATTTCTATCCATTTTTATCTCATTTACTTTCATAAAAATCAAAAATTGCAAAACTCTAAAAATAATATAAAAAATATGTAATTTTTTTGAAAAATCTAAACATTGTGATTTTAATTTTTATTTCTAGATATTTTTTATTTAAATTCATTCGAGGGGTGAGTTTATTAACTATTTTTAATTCGAAATATACTCCTGGTTATGCACTATTTAAGTTAATCTTAGTTTTTATTTTAATAAAATCCCAACAATTTCTAAAAATTATCTAAAAAATTATTTTTAAAAAACACAAAAAAAAATTTACTTGCTTTTTCTTGTTATTTCTACCTTTTTTTTTTGAAAAATACAACAATATTGTGTGTTGGCCTTTTATTCTTTATGTCTATTTTCCATATTTTCAAAAAAAAATAAAAAGTTATAAACCACTAGGAAGAAAATAAAAGTCCTTTAAATCGCTTGATTTGACTAACTGGTTCATCTTAGTGCTCCTTGGATTCTACCCTGATCGTTATACTAGGTTAATAAAAGTAGCTTAGACCATTGTTTTAGTTGCTTGAAGTTTTTGTGGTTTAACAATTTTCTCCATTTCCACTTGTCTATCTTTGGTGATAACGATAGCTTAATTAATCAACTTACCCCTAATTAGCAAGGTCACTCATCAGAATGGAACTATGTCCGAGGAGTATGGCTAAGTAGTTAGGATTCTATCTTCTTGTTTATTTCATCTTGCGTTTATTTTCTTGTATTTGCTTATATTTATCATAACTGTCTCTGACACTCTTCTTATTTCTCCTTTGTTACGAGGGCCCACAGAGTGAGGGAGGCTATCTTCGAAGAGACGACACACCCGAGCGTGGCGGAGGTCGCGCGTTCTACACCGATCGCAAAGAGAGAGAAACCTAGTAGGAGCGGAAGGAGCACAAGACTGTCTTATTGTTTAGACTTTATTTTCAGTCATTTTTTTTCTTTTCTGTATAAACTTGTAATAACTTTCAGAGACATTAGACACTCTTATTCGGTGTTGGTTTCATCAATGGTTGGTTCCCTCGGGGGACCTCAACAGGTTTTCATTTCCGTTTTCACCGTTTTATTTTATTTTGTTTCTCATGGATTTGAGTTTTTTTACTTTACTTTATTTTATTTTCTATGTTTGAGCCTTAGACTTATGCTTTTATTTGATTGATCCAGGTAGTAATTTATTAAAAACACATAATATAATATATGTTCCTATAGAATCAATTGGACTTTGTTAAATAAATTATTAACAATTTGGATTTGTGAACACTGAATGAGGTTGCATACAATACTTGTAAGACCCGTTGTGACGGTCATCGAACAACGTCAGAGACCAGACAATGGTCTCATTTCCACATAGTTAGCACCTTCTTCTTCCCGTAATAGAAGTTACTATTTAGAGCAGTTTCTTCTTGCATCATATAGGTAGATTTTTTATATATTTACATTTGTGAATGGATCATATTACATGTAGTCTGCTGGAGCAAAGTATGCCTTCTATCTTCATCACGCATTGGATTTTCCATATTCATGCCTCTGCTTTCTGGACTTAGGAATAAAAGGAAATCAGAAAATTAGTTAGATATGTATTTATTCAATAATATAAAAAAATTGATAAACCAATAAAATCAGGGCTGCTAATCAAATTCAAAACTAAATAAACATAACAACCATATTTATTATGTTGGGGAGAGTTACCCCCTACTTGTATGCTGGTAGTTACCTCCAGATAGAGTGGGTGAGGATGTAGCCACTAAGGTTTAGAACCCAAATCCCTATACTTGTTACCTATGATCATGGACATTACTCATTGATGTATGGTTGATAAGCAAGAACTTTCCTTCGACCCATAACAGAACTAGTCTTTTACAAGTTTGATGTGCACCGCCGGCTAGGTGAGGTTCTATCCTAGGTGACCTCACTTGTGAGTCTGATTAAGTAATTTTATTCTCAATAAATTCTAAAATAGAAAAGATTAACAACCGAGCTTTCATGATCTTCATTGCATTGATTCGGTGAATTGGGGGTTTGTTTTCTCATCATTGTTTTTCAGTCCAGATCTACTCTTCTCTACTCCCTACAACACAATGATGGGCAGGCGAACACTTAGGATACCTTTGGTGCTACCACTTCACAACACACGTATTCATTCATCTAGGGAGCTTCCTAAGAGCTCAGACCCGCCCTCGGAATTTGACTACTCTACTTCCTTCTTCTTTGACCTTCCAAACCCATCACATGAAGTACAATAGCAGCAACTTGGGCATATTTTTGTTGACTTGGTGACACTTAAGGTTTTCTCTTTTTCCTTTTCAGAGTTTGATAAGATGACCAATAGTGAAGAGATAATGAGAAGTCAGATATTAATGATGTATTTGATCAAGCTACTATCAACAACACCCTATTGGTATCCCGAGAAGCGATGTAGAGACAGAATAGGGACCAGGGGTTGCTCATGACAGAGGTTATGAATCTCCATTTCATCACCTTTATTATATCCTTTTAGCAATAAAAACCCTAGGTGATGCATGTAAAGAGCATCATTTTGCACGTTTATTATTTATTCCAATTATTGTACATAAAGTACTTCTTTTAATGCAAAAATTATAGAATAAAGGAAAGAAAATAAAAATGATAAAATGCCAATGGTATTTTATGACCTTACATATCGAGACTAAGTGAAGAATTGATTTGATAAACGATGAATAAGTAAGGAGATATAAGGATCAAATACACAATAAAAGCCATATTATTTTATTCATCCATAAAGCCTTTTTGGGATCTATTTTATTCCTTATTGTTTGTTCATCAAATCAACAAACTTTGTACATGAATGTATTAGATAATGATATAAAGAAGAATACAGAAATGAGTTTACGCAAAAATAATATGCAAGAATTCAAAATCCCAACTTCTTAGGCCCATATCTCCTAAATAAAAACTCAAAATGTCTCAAAATCACCTTTGATTGTAGATAACTGTTAATAATCTATTTAATGAAGGTCGTATTGTATTTTTTGGAGTTAAAATGAGAGAGTTAGGTTTTGGATTCCATTGTATAGTATACCAGATTAAAATATTCATTTTATTTATTCTTTATTATTTTTACAATTTTATATTTTTACAACTTTTTAAACATTATTTGTAATACATATACATATTAAGAATATAAGAAAATAGTAAGGAAAGCAATGCAATAAAATAAGCACACAAAATATATAGTTGAATTGTCTATTCCTATGCCTGTAAATAAATAAAGGCGATATTCATTCTTTTGTCCCTTTATAATTTTATATTATTATAAATATTATTTTTTCTATTAAAACATTTAGAGATAAAATAAAATCAAATAAAATAATTTATCTAAATACAAGTGAAACACATGTTTTTATTCCCATAGAATATATATCCCTATTAATTTAATATACATAATATATAAAAAAATATAAAAAAATACATTTGCCTACATAAAAATAAGTTGTAAATGTATAAAATTTGTTATAAATATATAAAATAAGTTATAAATATATAAATAATATTATAAAATAATAAAATAAAAAATTCAAAATAAAAAGTAAAATCCACAAAACATAAATGAATAGACCAATAAATAAGGCCTTAAAAATTAACTTGTAATAAATAAACACAAAAATATCATAATAAAATACTACATAAAATAATAAATATTTTTTTATGGTATACAAAAAAATAATAAAATCATTTACTATATTTAATTTAATTAATTATTTTTGAACAGTAAGGACTAGTTTATCATGTAGTGTCTCCTGTGGACCAATCATGTCGTAGGGAATGTTCACCTCAGTTAACTCGTCTTCTCTCTAACTCGCGTCAGGCATCTTCAGCCCACCACCTTCTTTACCTCCGACCGATCGATATGGATTTCCTTTCGCCTCGAGTCCTTCATGGATTCGGTTCCCATAATGACCATAACCCACGTGCACTCATTAGATACCCTCAATTTGCATCGAGCCATACAATAATCCCACTCCAAAATGGCCCAAAACTGTGTATAAATAAAACCCCAGCTCATGTCTTCCACTATTGGTCCTTCTCTGAGACTTGAATCGCCTCATTTTGTGTGCGTGTGTGTTCTTGGTAATAGCTGGACAAGCTGAGCTTTGGCATGCGATTTGGGTGAGGTCAAGTAATCTAAAGTGGCTCAACGACCAACTCTGTTCCTTGATCCTCCGATCAGGTACAAGAGCCGTGCTTTACATTTCTTAGGTATATTTTTATTCTGTCTTTTAATTCCTGCATTTACTTTCATTTTTAATTCATTAGATTAGACTCGTTTACTATTAAGTCGTTCGCTAGAGCTGTTGGGGCTCTGGCCATTTCATCGTTTGCCCATCCAGTTAACCACCATCTTTACCTCATCTTCATCCCCTTCATCATGTCGACCCATTCAACCCATATGATCTTGCTCAGATCAGCCCGACTGTGCACGTCCTCCGCCTCTCACTGGAGCACGTTCATTCCCCCTCTTTTCAACTCCATGTCCATCAATAAAGGCCTTGAATTCTTTTTAGTTGTCTCGCAGTACTTATACACCTATTTGCAGGTCCGGGAAAGAGTATCTCGACCCAGGCATGGTCCAAGAAACCAGCTTTAGGTGCTTCATGCTCCAGGCCCCCATCGATGGGACCTAGACTTATTTGATCCATCCTCCCGATGTGAAACATAGAGTTGATCATGTAGAGCAACTTAGTAGGCATGGAGGAGTTCAGAGCAAGGAGGGAGAGTGATCTGAAGCAGCACATAATAGAGTTCTTAGGGTGTTCTACCAGTACACCCCATAACCATTCGATCAAGACCACCCCTCCAGATGTAGCAGGTGGCATTGGATTACGACCCTTTCTCCATAATCAGATTAGGGACCGGATCTAATATCACATGTAGATCGGTAAAGCAATATCGTCCCATCTCGGTCGTTGATTGCATAAGTGGTGTGCATCCAGATCGTCCCTTCATGTGTGTATGGAGGTAAATTGCATATCTCACCTCGTTTTTTTATTTATCTATTAGCCATGTAAATAAAATATCTAATTTCAATAAATGTCGATATTTGTATAGCGGCCCTTGAGTTTTTTTTGTAAATTACAAATGAGTCCATGCGAGGTCACCTAACGTGTCATCCCACGTGAGGTGGCCAAATTGCATTTATAGCTCTGTTGAATTTTGTGTTTATGTTTAGTCCAATAAAATTTAATAGAATTGTATATTTTTTGGAAAATTACATGCATGCACTTGATGTTTATTTTATTTGCAAAAATGCCCTTCCCAGCATATGAATTTTCGATGCTTGAATTCTAATTATTAGAAATAGCACTTGTGCTCTAAAAATTATGCAAAAACATGATCAAATTCTTACTAACATGTACTTTAACATTTTTTTATTTTAGCATTTTAGGTAATCTAGCTATTTATTCAAAATCAATGGAACACATTTTTGTCCCTGTGTAATTTATAAGATACCAAAAAATAAAAAATTCTTTGAAAAATCCACAAAAAATGTATATTGTTTATTTTAATATGTTTTCATTACGGTCCAAAAATTCCTAAAAATACTAAAAATAAAAAGCATAAAAATTGAAAACCTCCAAAATATCTCCTTTCTCGAATTCTGACTATTATTATTATTTATAATTTAATTATTCTATATTATATATAACAACATATGTTCTTAAATTATATTGAATAAAATAAAATATAAATAAAATTATATATTGAAAAAGGAGATAGAATAAAAAATGACATATATATATATAATAAAAGAATAACCCACATAATGAATAAAGATATATATATATATGTATATAATATACCTTGATTAGAAATAACTCTAGGCTACCTGACTTCCTCTATGTGGTTTGACCGCTACATGCTTGCTAACTGTACATTTTGTTTTGTGGAGAATAAAAAATTTTAGCTCACATTCCTATTATTCATTGATTAATATACATTGTGGGTTAATTGTTGATTGACTTGGGTTTCATGAGGGGTCAATGCATCGACTATGGTCTCTCCTTGTGAGATCATACGACTCTCTAGTAATCCTCTTCATCAAATGGGATTGTTGCTAGGGAGCAATGTGTGTAGCCTATTTTTGCAGCTTATTATATACATCATTTATTCATTTATTGATTTATTAAATTACTAATTCATTTCTTTGAGAAATTTATTGATTCATTTATTGCTTATAACTAATTATGATACATTCATTCTGATTATTTGATCATCTGTGCTAATATACCTCTCTCGTTGCATTTGTTGCGAGGGCCCGCGAGGAACAACTTCTCAAGAGGCTGATGTAGCCAAGCTTTGTGGAGACTAGTCCCCAGGCTTCGACCAGTTGGAGAGGCAACAATATGGAAAGGAGAGGATACTTAGCATAGACTTAGATTATATTTATTAATTTGGGAGAATTGCAATTTATTCATTTTTAATAATTAAAGACTTAGACACCTCTACATAACGAGGTCCAGTGCCTCGTTGTCTGTTCACTTAGGGGCCTCGTCACAGTTTTCTTATGTTCTCACCACCTTCATTTATTTTGTTTTTCTATGTTTTGAGTTTTCTGCCTTATTTTAATTTGTTTTGTATGCATGAGCCCTTAGCTTGTTGGTTGCTTTAATCAGTAATTAGGTCCAAACCCTAATAAGAATTGCATACTCTTTTGGTCTCTTCTGATTGGATCTAGAAAAACAAATAAATGTTGGTTTTTTGGAAATAAACCCGCGTGCCAAGAGAGGCATCATACAAATCTAGCATGACTCGTTGTGGCGGGCACCGAGATGTCTCCAAGACCAAACCCTAGGGTTCATTCCTGAATTTTTAGGATATGGTTCTTCACGCTTAATGGAAGCTACTTTTTAGGGCGATTTTCTCAATTGAATATCATCATGTACATAGGTTTAAAAATTCTATTTTGCATACCATATGGAGAGAGCAAGGAAGCACTATAAATCCTATAACTTAGCATGCATCAACAAATTCAATGGTCAGATTTCCATCATTGAAACAACTTGCACAGATTTCTCGTTATCTCTCTCTTATTTTGAGCACCTAGATCTTAAATGAAAATATACAAAATCATTAGGTGCTTGTACGAAAAATACCTAAAAGAGTGAAAACCTAAAAATAAAAAGGAGGGGACTACTAAACAAACTTTGATCATAATTAAAATATGTAATGGACTATCATTGCCTTGGGCTCATAAAGCCCTCATTATTTTTAGGTACCTTAGGAGGGGAACAAAAACTCTCCCATAAGCAGGGCATGACCCGCTAAGGATTAAAGCAAAAAATAGAGTCTTTAGTTGCCTTGTATATCGCCTAGATTTCCAAAGTAATAGCGATTCCATTGTACACGACTGAGTAGGTATTCTCAATGATTGTATTCCCACCTTGTGTCGAACATCAACTTGGTACGAGGTACATATCTTAGGACATGCCTTCACAGGGGTGTCATTCTCATAGTATTGCATCTGAGTAGGTCCGTGCACGCTCATGGGTGATTCCGCTATGAGCGAGGTCTGAAATAGTGGTTTTGCATAGGGGTTTCCTCTATCTATATCTTTGGCTGTGTAGAGATCCAGGAAGGATTACAAGGACCTTACAAATTACATACTACATGTTACAAAGGTGGAGGACAAGTACGAGATACTTTTTTGGAAGTACTCTCGCTCCTATAGGTTAGCAAGATAAGGGCTTGTTGTATGACATGCCTAAAATGATAACTCTAAAAATGAAAAGATAATAAATATCCCACCTCTTATGGCTTCACATTGCATGAGTTGGTGACTCCAATTTTGTATTTTTTTATATGGATAAAGATTAGTGTTCAATTACCAAGTCCTGCACAATTGAGCAAATTCTGTTGTATGTGTCTTCCCTTTGATCCCCTGCCTAATTCGAGCCTTTCTAGTATTTTATACTCCATTTTATTCCTCGTTTACCACCGTATCTTTCTTCCTACATAGATCTCCTCTTGCTCCATAATGATTATCCATGGATGGCTTAGTCGGGACTCCACTGACACCCACGTCAATTACACGGACTCTATACAATTAATAAATTCGGGGGGATTTTCGAGAACCCAGTTCAGATTTTGTGAACCAATCTTCAGACTCCAAATTTTCTTCCTACCCTCCTTTATGACCAATAAAACAGGACTACTCTTGCCCCCTTTCACCCGTTGTTAGTGGAGGTCAATTACAGTCTCCATCTCTACTCCATTCACAACTTTCTGGGATTAACCCTAATCTCATATTCATCATGGTATATGGAATCCAATTTCAGAAGGTCTAATTCCGATTTCCTCATATTGTAGATAGATGCTAGCCCAAACCTGGATCCCAATCTAGAAATCATTTCTTCAGGCTCAGACCAAGAGATGGATTCCCAAGGGATGGGAAAGGATCAACAACATGCCATATGAGAATCAAGTGAATGCTCAGTGGCTGGCTTCCATCCAAGCCATACAACAGTTACTAACTAAGAAAGCATTAGCCTAGACTGCATTTTGGGATATGCTGAACAATGTTGTGAACACACTAGGAGGTGGTGGAGAAATACCCCATGATGATCCATAATAAGAAGAGCTGGTAGGGAATGGAATCCCGAAACATACACTGAAAGAGACATACAATCCTGGAGATGGCCAGATGACAGAATGGATCTGCATCCTGTCGATCCATGTGCACTTCGAGATTAAGCCCAATTCCTTGCGCTCCTCCCCTCCTTTCATGGGAACACCAACAAGAAGCCGTATATTAACCATCAATAGTTCTCTCGCATATGCAAGACGACCCACTCCCTTAACATTCCATTGAGTGTAGTGAAGATGACTGCATTCCCCTTCATCTTATAGGAAAAGGCCCTCTATTTGGTCAATCATTTTGGAAAGGTCTTAATGACTTGGGGGATATGCAAGAGTTGTAAAAGGATTTTTCATAGTCTCTCTAGAAAATAGTGACCGATAAGCTTATATGGTTATTTTTCTAAATAGTCTATGATTGTCACATGAGTGTGGGTTTAAAAATTAGCCCATAATGTCTCTTTGGACTATTGAGAGATCGTAGGACACGCGAGCCCATGACGAGCCGAAATGAAATAAATGATATTACATATCTTTACCTGATCTGAAAAAAGAATAATTAATTTGCATAATAGGTCCCTCAGTACAATAAGGTTTTTGTACCATGGCTATCTTGATGATAATACAATCGTTGATTCAATTGTTGAATCATAGGGATCGGTGCTTGTTTGAATATCTAAAGAGTTAGATTGGGGACTCATATGAAGGATACAGTTAGATCCTCAAGCGCATCACAGAAGCATGAGCATCGTATCGAATACGACAAAGAACGACTAGTCGGACTAGTTATTCTATGCAGCGGAATTTAAAAATTTTCATGCGACGAAACCATATGATCCAAGAACACTTCTGAAATCATTTCGTATAAACTACAAACAAGTAATAGGATTACCTCTTAAAGCGTGGTTGCGATTGAGTTTCTAAACGAAGAGACCTTCTGTCTCAAGTCCGATCCGACGGTGGAGATGCTTGCGAGCGTGTTGATGAAACACATGCTTCCCGCAATCCATGTTGATGTTCCAAGTGGCGGATCTCCTGATATCGACACACGAGATCCGAAGTCTTATTCTTGAGCGAGGCGCACTGAAGGTGACAGAGATCCACGAGCAAACAATCGGGCAGCATAACGACGATGCTGCGGCGATGGAGACTCCCTCTAGGGCATCCACGGTGGACGACCATGAGAGAAGAAGAGAGAGTGCTGACGTGTAGTGTGAAAGAGGGGGAGAGAGAGAGGCTAATGTCTCTTGTGTGCAAAGAAGAGCAACGGGGTGCCTCTCCTTTTATAATATTTTGGGATCCATGGACCTCAATCCATGAACAACACTAATCCAATGGCTCTTACTGATTGTGTTTCTTTCAATGGCTAAGATTTATGTTTGTAAAAACAAACAACAATTAATTTAATAAAATCAAATATATATTAAATATAATTTGATTTATATCAAATCAATCTCCATTGGAGAAATAGGAAGGAGGCAAGCCTCCTTCCATGAATGGAGTGGACGGCCACCACATTCCATGTAGGAAATGTGGCCGTCCACCCTCTATACAAGGAAAGTGGTTTCTTCTCCTTCTATTCCATGAGATACATTATCCCATTAATTTCTCAAATATTTCCAACAACTTTTGTTGCAAATTATTTCACAAAAATAATTCCAATTTATTTTGTAAACATTGCAATTATGCCATTGGAAATTTGTGAATCACATTCACAACCCAAAATAAAATGTAAATTACATTTTCAATTTAATGTCCAATGTGAATCCAATTCACATCAACATTTAATTAACAAATGTAAATTACAAATAGCTCTCTCTTATATAATATAATCATATTAATAATATATATGACTAATATGGATATTGCTATCTACATTATTCATATCCATGATAATTAATTCACATTTAATCATCTTGGATCTCTATTCTCGTGTGCCCAAATAATATGAATCACATTCACATTATTTACATTTTTGATAATTAAATCACATTCAATTAATTATCTTAGATAACTCTCTTTATAATATGAATAAAATTCATATTACTCATGTTATTTAAATCGCATTTAATTATCCATTTTCTCAATGCTTGGATACACAATATCAACAATGAAATGATCATGAACCCTTCCAAGGATAATGCGCTTTCTCCGTGAATACTTGGCGATAAGGACATGGAGATTGTATTGTTCCACATATAGTGACTTGGATGTTGAGATCATATCTCAAATCCAGATTGTGGGCCTCCCATAGATGCTTGATTAAATCAAGACCGCAAATCTAATCTTCTCATTGCATCTGAATCACATTCAGATCCATGTCCAATATTTTGGACCAAGATCAGATTACTTCTCTACTGAGAGGAGTCACTAAAATCCATACCCGTTTCACTAATCCCTAGGAATGGAAGCGTCATGGTTATACAATCGTTTATGATCACATCACCCTCAGGTATTCCCAATACATGTACATCTGCATACTGGAAGAGTCAGAATAAACCTGAAGTATTGGATCAACTTTATACTGTCTACTTCATGGTTTTATTAGTAAGTTTCTCATTTGATCATTGTGAGTCGGTATCAATCATATACTTTCCAAAATCATATATCATACCAAGGTCTTGATCATATACTTTTCAAAAGTATATATCAAACACACAAATTCAGTCAATCCTAATTGGTCAGATATCATCTTAATTGAGAAAGGATTGCCATCTCCTACCCTGGCTGGAGATCATCTCTTAACAATCATTTGACGATGCTTTATGAGTCCTCAATCTAACCCTTTAGATATTCATCCAAACACCAACCTCTATAAATCAATTATTGAATCAATAGCTGTATGATTATTAAGATGGCCATGGTACATAACCCTAATTGTAATAAAGGACCTATTATGCAGATTATTTATTCTTCATTTTAGATCAGGGAATGATATGTGCAATAACATTTATTGCATAATGGCTCGCCGTGGACTCGCATGTCCAACAATCTCCCACTAGCCCAAAGAGCCATTAATGGGATAATAATTTAAATCCACACTAATGTGACAATCATAGGCTATTTAGAAAATAGCTAGGAAAGTTGATCAGTCACACTGTTCCTGCGAGACTACGCCAAGTCCTTTTACGGCACCTGCATATCCCCAGTAACAGTGCTCGCATCTAATACGAATGTTGCATCTTATGCAAGAAATGCTCAATCTTGTTAGTTATAGTGTCCTTGACACTACATCTTAATAATTATCATAACCAGTATTTCTAATTCTTATCAGAATACCCTTATTCCTGGAGATCACCATCTCTTAAGGTATCCATAGTTAAGACCTTTTAGATCTCCATCTATAAAGTCTTGATTACTTGAAGATAAGACTTTGGGATCACTATCTCTAAAGTCTCGTCATCTTTGAAGATATAGTTACTACTGCAATCAAGTGTTTTATGTTCATAGTTGAATTAGTAACAATTTACTACTCCCACTACATGGCAGACATCTAGCTTTTGTACACATCTAGCATACACTGAACTTCTCGTAATTGATGCACAAGTGCAATCAGTTCTAGTATTCATTTCCTCAACTCTTTGAGGTGTTATCCCTTTAGATAGGTCAATACCATATCTTAAGGGAAGGAAGCCTTTCTTGGAATTTTCAAAGAAATTGGAACATGTCCAAGGTGTACTGTAAATGTGACGGTCCCAATACCCTCTTCCCTTTGCTTATGAACACCTTCATAACTAAGATCCAAGAGGTATCCTTGAGATCATATCTCAAGTTATGGAACAACCATATTAGAAAACACTTATTATCATCCTTATTATCATTCTAAATGATTAGGATATTATCTACATTTAGCATGATGAACACAAATTACACTCCCACTAAGCTTCATATGGTTCATCAAGATTCTATCTGAAATCATAATATTTATAATTTCATCAAATCTTATGTTCCAGCTACAAGAAGCTTATTTGAGTCCATAGGTGGATTTCTTTAGCTTCACATCTTGCTTTCCTCAACCATGAAGCCCTGAGGCTACTTCATGTGAATATCCTCAGAGAGGAATGCAATATTGACTTCTTTCTCTTGAAGATCCATTTACACCTTTATGGGTCTTACCCATATAGGTGGATCCTCGAGGGTCCATATACAACATTTGTATATGAAGTCTACTTTAGACTTTATTGCCATCATCCATCTTTCCGTGTCATGATCCTCAGGAGCTTGATCACATGAAATCCAATCATTGTCAGATTTCTCTGACACATGGAATGCATCCTCAAACTCATTTGAAGACGTATTAGTGTTTCATCTTTAATTGTCCTTTCAGTTCCCTTTTTCAGGGGCCCCATTATCTTCTCAAGATTAAATGAGTTCCTACACTTCATTTTCTTCTTGATTCTCAAGAGAGTCATCCTTTAAAAATCATATTCTTAGAGATGAGATCTTTTAAGAATCTCAAGGTTGTAAACTAGGTATCCAATACCATCCTTTATTTTCCTAATGAAGCTGCACTCTCTAGTGCTCAATTCCAGCTTACTTGCATGGAATCTCATTAAGGATATATAATGTAGTCTCTACTACATATATACCTAGAAACTAAGAGGAAATTATGCTAAAATTCATCATTGATCAAATCATGTCACACATGATCCAATTGTATCTCCCTATAACTCTATTTAGTCAAGGTGTATTAGGAGGATTGAGATAGAAATGATATTCATATCTCCATAAGGTATTCTTTGAATTTATCTAACAGGTAGTTGCTACCTAGATTATATCAAATTCATTTTATCTTCCTTCAAACTTTGGTTCTAAACCAAAAATAATGAAATCTTTGAACATTTTAAAGGTTTCTCAGGTGAAGAGAAGAAATCTCATATCATACATAATTACCAACAGATATCACATATCCATAATGTTTACAATGATATAGACGATCCACATACATCAATATGTATGAGATCCTGAATACCTTGACATCTTACACCTTTCCCAAGGAAGGGTGTATTGGACATTTTTACTTTTGAATACAATATTCCCAAGTATGTAAGATTTGAACCTTTAGACAATCTAAAGTTTCATCTCTCACTAGTCCATTGATCTCATCAACAGACATATGTCCAAAACTTGATGCCAGATCATTGTCAAATGATCTTCATCCTCCAATTGATCTTATAAAGGTTTTAATTTTCAGTATTAGAAATCTTAATGAACCATTCATTAATTTTCTAATTTTGTGGAGTACACTAGATGTTATATTACTATCTGAAATATATCCATCATAATTATTTATGATAGTTCTATCTCAGAATTCATGGTTATTTCCAACATTTAGAAACAAACAATGAGTATATTCTTATATCTAGGTCATAGAGACATTCTCTAAGACTAAGGGCTCTCCCACTGAAATTAACAAGTCTATCAATCCAAAAGAGATTGTTGCAACAATTGCATCAATTTCCATATGGATAACTATAAACCTTAAGATCAAATTTTCCATTCTTCTAAAACATATGCAACCTATTGCAAGTGCTTTTAGAAGATTGAGATACAATTATTAGACTTTATCTTATCTAAAGTCAATGATTATATGTAGATTATTCTGATGCTCTATTTGAGTCCTTCACTAAGAATCCTAGATAGTCTAGATAGTCATACTATCAATACATCGACTTATTTTAGTATTGGCATTAATCCAACTATCTGGATGCCATATGGAAGTCACAGAAGTGTTTTATTTTTATTATTTATATACAAGGGTTAAATAAATATATGTACATGTATCTACATGGTGTATTTACATTATGATTTTTAATTTTAGTTTTGTTCTTTTTATTTTGTTTTTGTTTTAATGGTTTTTATTTTATTTATTTACAACATAAATGATAGAGTATTTACAAAATATTTGGAAATTAATTTTATTTATTTATAAGGTTAAATAAATACATATGAATGGGCTATGTTCATGATGACTATGTACAAGTGATTCTATTTTTATTGTCTTTTTGATTTTTCAATTTTTATCTTGATTTTATATTTATAAATATGTACAAGTATTTACAAGCCTATTTTAGTCTATTTTTGGAGGAAAATATTTTTATTATATTTACAGTTATAGTTACACACATGAGTCCCTATCTCCCTCTACTTTGGCTTTTATGCGGTCAGGCCCATGCTGAGCCCTCCCTTGGGGTTGGGTTGCTCAATATTTATTCTAAATATTTCCCTCTTTTTCTTTTTACTCTTTATTCTTTTATTTTTGCACAAAAACATGCTAATTATTAGTTTTTACATCAAGCATGATTTTGGTAATTATTTGTATTTACAAACATATACATGCATTTGCAAGGGTTTTTGTAGCTAAAATATAAGAATAAAGAGTGATGAATGGGTATTCATCAATGCCATATGGAAGTCACAGAAGTAGGTCAACTCTTTGACTTTCCTTCTTACTCGGGTCCGACCCATGCTTCCACTGCGCTCACCTTCATCTATAAATAACCATTGCTTAAGACTAAGGATCTCTTACGTTAAATTCAAAAGAATTCAATGTAAGAGCATTTCAACATTTATACATGCTTCATTAAATTCATACAATATGAATATTATGAAGCTTCATGAATTACTAGAGTATAGACAATAGAACAATGAAACTCATCGTATCTACATCCATCTAAACTCTTGAAACATTGGTTCAGGTAGGTATTCAAACATTTGAATACATCATCTCTTATAAAGATACCATTCTGCATGATGCAGTGAACCATGTCATACATGATAAATGTCAAGAGCACATATGTATGCCTGAATATCTTCTTAGATTTTATAAGGATTATATGACAATTATGATCATCATCGACATTTCACTTCCAAAGTACATTTGAGGATATCAAGACTATAGAGACATACAAATCGTAGGGTTGTAGTCCTATTATCTATTTAACTGTCATTCCTCATTATTATGAGGAAACTTGCACATTGCAACCACATACATTATGTGTACAACTGCAAGCACAATATCTGGATCATGAGTCCAATCCACGATATTTTACTGGTTATTATTAAGTATAACATTGAGTGGGTGTAATGAAGGATTATCTGAAATAAGAAATTTGCATAAGTGTATATATATAGATATTTTAATTTGATTTAGGAATTTTTTTATATCAAAGTTGTCTTGCCTTGTCAACACTGAAAGTTCATTCCATTAATCACTTTCAATGTAAGAGACATACTTACCATTATGTCTCAAGCAAGATCTGGGATCTCCTTCCTTATCTTTATTACATCCCAATAATATGAGAATCTACAACTCCGATAAAAAGAAGAGGGAACACATTCCGCCTTGCAAGTCCAACTTGCATCTCCCAATTCGGTCTTTAACACCTGGGCCCACCACCCCTATGGCGATGTTGACCCACCTTTAATTGAACCAACCATCAACAGGAATACAACTCGCTTTGCGCAATTCAATCGCCCAAATAATATGAGGATCCGATATTGGGGTCACTACGCATACGTCCTTACTCTTTCGAGAAGCGACGAGCCCGATCCAAGTGGATCGTATGCAAGAGCTGCCACTTTGGATAGGCATCTCCTACATACAATATCTGGCGACAGAACCCTTCGCCTTGATGGTAGACCATTGATGTCACTTATGTGATCCTACACCTCATATTTAAATTTTAATTAATTATCATGAATCATATTCACATAGTTAATTCTTACGAGGGGAATACACACCTATTCATAACGGAGTGTTTTTAATTAGATATAATTAATTCAATCATATTAAATTAATTATCAGTCCAATTCACTCAACAAACTTGATTGTTTTACTTGAATATATATATGGTATTATCTCAAAGTATGTATTAATTAGAATTTTAATAATTAGGAAAATATATCTTGATTTCTCCGGCATTATCGAGTCCCTACCCGCTGTCATGGCCAGTACCAACGAGAGTGGGACGAACCACATACATTGCAACCCGCTACCCCAATGCTCTCCGACTAGACACCATATCCATCTCAGGAAAGTATAATGTCAAATAGATCAATTTGTACTTGAGATGATCATCGGTTCTTCAACCGAAATTATACCATATAATATTAATCAAAACAGTTTTGATTTATATTTTAATGAGATTTGCTAAACAAATCCCAAATCTTATTCAAGTAACAAGTTTGTTGGAATGTAGATCATGTAGATCATGTAACCAATTAGTGATCTAGATCACATCTAATCAATTATTGGTTAAGGCAATGTCATTTTAGAAAATAATTATTATCAAATATTTCACAAATATTTATTCACAATTATTCCAGGAAATTAAACAATTTAATTTCACTAATTGATTAAATGACAAGCACTAGGTTCTTGATTAGGAAATTATTTCCAACAGTGACACTCACTTACTAAAAACACCATATCTCAATCAATTTAAATCCAAATTAAGTAAAGTAAGTTCCTAAAGTTTGCTAATTTCATTTACAATAGAACCTAAGTGATTTTAACGCATTTCAAGGCATTTTAATGCGCAATTAACTCTTTAATTACGTTGAGATTCGCAGTCCCCGTCTGTGGATACATGTTCACTAAAATGACCATAACTTAAGCAAACAGAATCGAAATCACGTAAACTCAGATCCTACGGTTTCCTTATTTAATGGGGAACAAAATATAATTAAGACCTCAACAACTCACTATTCTATGCCTTCTCTCTGACTTCTATTCCTGGGTTGTACAATGACGCCTCTATTCTGTCATCACCCTTGACAGCTGCGAGTCCTTATAGAGATCGCTGCAACAAGCCAGAGAGTCACCGGTTTGTTGACGCACCGAAAGAAAAGCCCCAGAGGGGATTATTTTCGTGTTTAAACAATTTAAACAGTGTCGAAAATAATCTCAAAACATAGATGCGAAAATGAAATGCAAGAAAACTTTCGCATACACTAATGAACCCAAGTCGTCCTCGGTTAATGGATCATATCCAAAACCACCGACCTAAGGCTCTGATACCACTTGAAGGATATGGTTATATCCTCGAGCGCATTACGGAAGCGTGAGCATCGTATCGAATACGACGAAGAACGACTAGTCGGACTAGTTGTTCTATGCAACAGAATTTAAAAATTTTCATGCGACAAAACCATATGATCTAGGAACACTTCTCGGATAATTTCATCTAAAACACAAACAAGTAATAGAATTACCTCTTGAAGTGTGGTTGCGATCGAGTCCCTAAACGAAGAGACCTCCTGTCTCAAGTCCGATCCGACTGAGGAGACGCTTGCGAGCGTGTTGATCTCCTTTTAAGATATTTTGGGATCCATGGATCTCAATCCATGGACAACACTAATCCAATGACTCTCATTGATTGTGTTTCTTTCAATGGCTAAGATTTATGTTGGTAAAAACCAACAACAATTAATTTAATAAAAATCAAATATATATTAAATATAATTTGATTTATATCAAATCAATCTCCATTGGAGAAATGGGACGGTGGCAAGCCTCCTTCCATGAATGGAGTTGGACGGCCAGCACATTCCATGTAGGAAATGTGGCAGTCCACCCTCTATACAAAGAAGGTGGCTTCTTCTCCTTTTATTCAATGAGATAAATTATCTCATTAATTTCTCCAATATTTGCAACAACTTTTGTTGCAAATTATTTCACAAAAATAATTCCAATTTATATTTTGAACATTGCAATCATGCCATTGGAAATTTATGAATCACATTTATAACCCAAAATAAAATGTAAATTACATTTTCAGTTTATTGTCCAATGTGTATCCAATTCACATCAACCTTAATTAACAATTGTAAATTACAAATAGCTCTCTCTTATATAATATAAATCATATTTATAATATATATGACTAATATGGATATTGTTATCCACATTATTCATATCCATGATAATTAAATCACATTTAATCATCTTGGATCTCTATTCTCATGTGCCCAATTAATATGAATCACATTCACATTATTCACATCTTTGATAATTAAATCACATTCAATTATCTTAGATAACTCTCTTTATAATATGAATCAAATTCATAATACTAATGATAATTAAATCACAGTTAATTATCTATTTTCTCAATTCTTGGATTCATAATATCAAGAATGAAATTATCTTGAACCCTTCCGAGGATATTGCGCTTTCTCCGTGAATACTTGGAGATAGGGACAGGGTGATCGTATTGTTCTGTGTATAGTGACTTGGATGTTTCGATCATATCTCAAATCCATATCGCGGGCCTCCGATAGATGCTTGATTAAATCTAGACCGCAAATCTAATCTTATCATTGCATCTGAATCACATTCAGATCAACGTCCAACATTTTGGACTAAGATCAGATTACTTCTCTATTGAGAGGAGTCACTAAAATCCAGACCCGTTTCATCACTCCCTAGGAATGGAAGCGTTGTGGTTATACAATCGTTTATGATCACATCACCCTCAGGTATTCCCAATACATGTACATCCTGCATACTAGAAGACTCAGAATAAACCTGAAGTATTGGATCAACTTTATATTGTCTACTTCATGGTTTTATCAGTAAGTTTCTCATTCGATCATTGGGAGTCGGTATTGATCATATACTTTCCAAAAGCATATATCATACCTAGATCTTGATCATATACTATCCAAAAGTATATATCAATCCTACAAATTGAGTCAAGCTTCCAAAATGAGACGACCATGCATGGAATTTGATTCTTCCCAATATCTCATGAGTGAACTCATGTCTTCCGGTTCAGTAATGAACCTGTACGATCCCTTTGAGAGATCGTATTACTCATATGCCCTTACATGCACACCAGCATGCCGGTGTATAGACCTTGGTTAGGTCATCAACCTATTGGTCTGCTAAATGTACATACTCAGACACATAGTAACACATCTGTCTCCAGTTGGAGGATGCGTGCGTGTATCGTGACAGCATATAATATAGGAATTTGGTTATCTTGATCTCGTTAAGTCAACTCTTTGACCTAACTAATCTGACACCTCCTAATCTCTATTCCTATGCAGATGTCCTGCATCAAGAGGTCGGTCAGATATCAGCCTAATTGAGAAAGGATTGCCATCTCCTATTCAGGCTGGAGATCATCTCTTAACAATCATTTGACAGTGCTTGATGAACTTTTTATTAAACATGTATCCATCTTTTCAGGGATGACAAATCTTAACATAATTAATGAGTTAATTACGTTTTTAAAAAGACTATAAGTGCATGTTTATCACTTAAATTCTGTTATGAATCCAATTACAAAACTTTGGAAACTTATTTTGCATAATTAGGATTTAAATTGATTGAGATAGGCTAATTTTAGAAAAGGTCACGGATGAAAATTACTTTCCTAATCATGAACCTTGTGATTGTCTTTCAATTAATTCATGGAAATCAATGGTTATTATCCTGAAATAATTAGTTGTTAACTATTGAAATAATTAATATTAATATTTATTTTGAATGATCATATCCTTCAAGATAAGATAATTGATCTTGATTGAATCGGTTACAATGAGCTTTCCAACAAACATGGTTGCTTGAATAGGATTGAGGATTTGTTTAGCTAATCCTCTTTTAATATTAATAAAAAAGGTTTTGATAAATATTATATAGTATAACTTCCGTTGAAAGACCGATTATCATCTCAAATACAAAATGACCAATGTCATATTATCATGATTTGAGGCAGATATGATGTCTAGTCAAGGAGCGTTGGGGTAGTAGGTTACTCCGTGAGCAATCTGTCCCACTCCCGTCAGTACTAGCCTTGACAACGGGTAAGGAAAGAATAATGCTTTAAGCAATCATGATGTATTTTTCTACATAATTAAATTCAAATAGTAGGTATATTGAGATAATACCATCCTTCAAGAAAAAATTAAAGTTGCTTGTTGGTTTATTGATTGGATTGATAATTAATTTAATATGATTAAATTAATTAGATCCAATTGAACACTCTATTAAAAATAGAGAAATATTTCCCTTTGAATAATTAATTATATGAATATTAGTCATAACAATTAATTAGAATTTGAACATGATATGAAGGATCACATAAATGACATCCATGGCCTTCCGTCAAGGAGAATGGTTTCGTCTCCATGGATCGTATGTAGGAGACGTCGGTCTGAAATGATAGCTCCTGCATACAAGCGCATTTGGATTGTACACTATGCCTCTCGAAAGAGTAAGGATGTTTGCTTAATGGCCCTAATATTGTTTCCTCATATATCGGAGTGATATTGGATTGCACATAGTGTGTGGTATTCCTGTCAACGGTTGGTTAAATTAACGAAGATCAACATTACTTTAGGAGTGGTGGGCCTGGATGTTAGAGATCGAATTGGAGATGCAAGTTGAAAGTGCAAGGAGGAATGAGTTGCCCTTTCCTTTTATCCGATTACAATTTGTCATATTATTATGATGTAAAAATGATAAGAAAGGAGATCCCACATATTGCTTGAGATATAATGGTAATTATATTCCTGACATTGAATGTGATTAAGGGAATGAAATTTCATTGTTGACAAGGTAAGACAACTATGATATAAAACTCCTATATCAAAGTAAAATATGTATTTATCTAAAATATCGTATTTCAGCTATTCCTCAAAAAATCCACTCAATATTGTACTCAATAATAACCAATAAATTCACATGAATTGGATTCATGGTCAAGGAATTGTACTTACAGTTGGACACATAATGTATGTGGTCGCAATGTGTGAGTTTCTGCATAATAATGGGGAATGACAGTCAAATAGACAATAGGATGACAACCTAGGCTGTGCGTGTCTCTACAGTCTTGATCTCTCATTAAATGTGCTTTGTGTGTATCATGTCGACAATAATCTTAATTATCAAAAATCCTTATAAGATCTAGGAAGATGTTTTGTCTTACATATGTGCTCTCAACATGTAATCATGAGTTACAAGGTTCACTGCATTATGTAGAATGGATGCTCGATAAGAGATGACATACTCAAATTATTTGAGTACCTACCAGAACCAGAGCCTTTTAGAGTTTAGATGGATGTAGATACGATGAGTTTCATCATTTTACTGATTATACTCAATTCATTGAGGAAGTTTCCTAATATTCATATTGTATGAATTGAATGAAGCGTGTATAAATGTTGAAATACTCATATTAAAATCCTTTGAATTAAACATAAGAGAAACTTTTTCTTAAGAAATTGTTATTTAGATGAAGGTGGCACAGTGGAAGCATGGGTCTGACCAAAGAAAGAAGGAAAGTCAAAGAGTTGATTTTACTTTTGTGACTTACATAAATATGACATCCAAAGAGTTTGATAAATGACACTACTGTAATATGCCATTGTATTGATAGTATGACTATCTAACTATCCATGATACTTAGAGAGGGATTCAGATTATGCATCAACATATTATACATCCACATATAATCACTGAATTGACATGCTTATTTTATAAGATCAAAGTCTAATAATTGTGTCTCATTATTTTGTAATATCACTTGCAATTAGTCGCATATTTTTTAAAAGACTGGAAAATTTGATCTTAAGATTTAATATTCATCCACATGGATATTGATGTAATTGTTGCAACAATCTCTATTGGATAGATAGACTTCAGCAGTGGGAGATCCCTAAGTCTTAGAGAATGTATCCGTGACGTAGATATTAGAATACATTAACTATTTTTTTTCTAGATGTTGGAAATGAGCATGTATTATGTAAAAGACCTATCATAAAGAGTTACGGAGGATATATTGTAGATAGTAATCTAACATCTAGTACACTCTACTATATATAATATTCATGAATAGTTCATTAATATTTCCAGATAATGAAAATGATACATTAAATAATTAATAGGTTAATGAAGATTATTTAACAATGCTATGACATCAAGCCTTGAACATAAGACTGTAGATGAGATCAATAAACAAACAAGTGATGAAGCTTTATAATGTCTGAAATTTCAAATCTTACATTCTTGTGAATATTTTATTCAAAGTAGATAATGTCCAATGCACCGTTCTCTGGGAATGGTGTTAGATGCTAAGGTATTCAAGATCTCATACATATTTATCTATGTAGATCATCTGTATCATAATAAATATTAATGATCTAGGATATCACTTGATGATTTTTGTGATACGATACTTCTTTCCTTCATATTAGAAAACTTTTGAAATGTTCAAAGATTTCACAATTTTGGTTTAGAACCAAGGTTTGAAGGAAGATGACATGAATTTGATCTAACCTAGGTAGTAAGTACCTATTAGATGAATTCATGGAATACCATTGGAGAAAGGAATTCCATTCCTCTCTAAATCCTTCTAATACACCTAAACTCAATAGAGTTGTACGGAGATACAATTGGTTAATGTGTGGTATGATTTGATCAACAATTAATATTAATATAATTACCTCTTAGTTTCCTTGTATATATATAGTAGAGACTGTAATATATATCTTTAATAATATTCCATGCAAATCTAAGCCTGAACATCCTCATAATATATGGTTTGGAACCTATCCTAGTCTGGGACACATAATGATTTAGGGTTGCTTGGTCCATAACTTTGTTATGGATGCATGCAAGTTGGAATCTAGCACCAGATTTTTGCTTCATTAGGAAAATAAAGTATGGTATTGCATACCTACTTTATGACCTTGAGATTCTTAAAAGATCCCATATTTAAGGATGTAATTTTTATATAATGACTTTCTTGAGAATCAAAATGAAAATGAAGAATAGTAACTCATTTAATCTTGAAAAGATAACGAGGATCCTTGAATAGGAAACCAAAAGGACAATTAAATATGAAACACTAATATCTCTTCAAAGGAGTTTGAGGACGGATTCCATGTGTTAGTTAAGTCTTACATTGATAAGATTTAAAATGATGAAGTTTATGTAGATCATTACATGGAAAGATGGATGTTAGCAATAAAGTCTAAAGTAGACTTCATATACAAGTGTTGTATATGGATACTCGAGGATCCCCTATAAGAGTAAGACCTGTTAGGTTTAAATGGATTTTCAAGAGAGAGAGAGATGGAACCTGATGAGAAGGTGTAGACTTTCAAAGCACAACTCGTATCCACAAGGTACACACTGAAGTGAAGATGTCACCTGTGATGAGACTTGCTCTCTCGTGACCATGCTTAACCCATAAGAATATTGCTAACTATAACTACACAACTTGACGTTGACATCTTCAAGATGGAAGTCTATATTGCATTTCTCTATAAATACCTCTTTGAGGATATTCACTTGAAGTAGCCCTAGGGCTTCAGGGTTGAGGAAAGTAAGGTGTACAAGCTAAGTAACATCATCTATGGACACAAATAATCTTCTTATAGTTGGAACATCAGATTTGATGAAATTATAAAGATTATGATTTCAGATAGATTCTTGGTGAACTGTGGGAAGCTTAGTGGGAGTGCCAATGTGTTTATAATGCTAAATGTAGATGATATCCTAATAATTTGGAATGATATAAGGATGATAATAAGTATTTTATAATCTGCATGATCCATAACTTGAGATGAATGATCTCAAGGATACCTCATAGATCTTAGATCTGAAAATGTTCATAGTCAAAGACAACAAGGTATCGGGACCATCACATTAGTGATACACCTTGGACATATTCCATTTGGTAAAATCTCAAGGAAGGCTTCTTTCTCTTAGGAAACAATACTGACCAATATAAAGGGATAACAACTCAAAGAGTTGAGGAAATGAATCCTGGAACTGCTTGCCTTTATGCATCAGTTACAAGGAGTTGAGTGTATGCTAGATCTGTACAAAAGTTAGATATATACCATGCAATGGGAGTAGTAAAATATCACTAATCATACTATGGAGATAAAATAATTGATTGCAGAAATAAAAACACCTTCAAGTGGGCAAGACTTTTGAGATAGTGATCTCTAAGTCTGACCTTAAAGAGCTTAAGACTTTATAGATAGTGATCTAAAAGGTCTTAACTTTAGATACCTTACGAGATAAAGATCTACGGGAAAAAGGGTATTTTGAAGGATAACATAAAGTACATAAAGGTTATAATGATTATTGAATTGTAGTGTCAACAATGGTATAACTTCTTCAAGATTGAGTATTGGTTGCATAAGATTCAACATTCACATTAGATGTAAGCATTGTATTGGGGGATATGCAATGCTGTAAAAGGACTTGGTGTAGTCTCTCCAGAACAAAGTGACTGATCAGTTTATCTGGCTATTTTTCAATATAGCCTACAATTGTTGCATGAGTGTGAATTTAAATCTTAGCCCGTTAATGGCTCTTTGGGCTAGTGGGTGATTGTTGGACATGCGAGCCCACAGTTAGACATTATGCAATAAATGTTATTGCAAATCATTACTTGATTTGAAATGAATAATAATTAATTGTCATAACAGGTCCCTTAGTACAAATAGCGTTATGTACCGTGGCCATCTTGATTATCATACACTTGTTGATTCAGTTATTGAATCATAGAGGCTAGTACTTGTATAAATATCTAAAGAGTAAGACTTCGTGCTCATAAGGCATTGTCAAATGATAATTAATAAAGAGTCTCCAACATTAGAAGGAGATGGGAATTCTTTCTCTAAAGGCTGATATTCGACCGTTCTCTTTACGTAGTTGCTCTACATAGGAAAGAGATTCAGAGGTATCATATAAGTTAGGGCACGTAATTGACTTAATGAGATTAAGATAACCAAAGATCTATGTCGTATGTTGTCACGATATAGGCATGCATCCTCAGACTTGAGATAGATGTGTTACTATATGTTTGAGTATGTACATTTGGAAGACCAGTGGTTGATGGCCTAATCAAAGTTTATACACTAGTGCACTGACATGCATACAAGGGAATATGAGTAATGATCTCTCAAATGGATCATACATGTTCATTTACTGAACTGGGAGGCAAGAGCTCACTCATGAGATATTGGGATCAAATTCCATACACGGTTATCTCGCTTTGGAAGTTTGACTGAATTGGTAGGTTTTATATATTCTTTTAGAAAGTATATGATCAATACCTGGGTACAATATATATTTTTGGAAAGCATGTGATCAATACAAAATCCCATTGATCAAATGATAAACTCAGTGATAAAACCATGATGAAGATAGTTTAAATACATCCAAAACTTTCAATTTATTCTAGTTCTTCTAGTATGCAAGATGTACATGTATTAGGAATAGCCGAGGGTAAAGTAATCATAAACAATTGTTTAACCTTGAAGCTTCCATTCCTATGAAGTGATGAAATAGGTTTGGATTTTAGTGACTCGTCTCAATAGAGAAGTAATCTGATTTTTGTCCAAATGTTGGACAGTGATATGAAAGTAATTCAGATGCCATGAAAAATTAGATTTTCAGCCTTGACTTTATCAATTATGTGTGGGAGCTCCTTAAGATCATGATTTGAGATGAGATCTCAATATTCAAGTCATTATATGTTAACATTCAATCGCTCTGTCTTTATCTCCAAGTATCCACAAAGAAGTGCATTATCCTTGAAAGAATTCAAGGATAATTTCACTATTAATATATGTATTAGAGCACTGAGAAACAAATAATTAAATAGGATTTAATTATCATGAATAATATGAATTTGATTCATATTACAAGGATAGCTATAGAAGATAAATAAATGTGATCTAATTATCAAAGATGTGAATAACGTGAATGTGATTCATATTACTTGGGCACAAGGGAATGGAGATCGAAGATGATTAAATGTGATTAAATTATCATGGACAAGAATAATGTGGATAACACTATGCATATTAATCATATGTATATATTTTTAATGTAATTTATAATATATTAGAGAGAGACTATTGCAATTTATATTTGTTGATTAATTATTTGATATGAATTGGATTCACGTTACATAATTAAATTAAGATATAATTTACATTTTATTTTGGGTTGTGAATATGATTGACAAATTTCCAAATACTTGATTGCAAAGATCACAAGATAATTTTGAACTATTATTGTCAAATTATGTTGGAGATTTTCATGAGATAATGAAATCTCATAAAATCGAAGAATATTACCAAACACCAAGAAAGCTGGTTTATGGCCACCAAGACCTACTTGGATTCGGTGGTCATACCCCCTTATTATGGTATGATGTTGATCTCCTTCCCAATTATCTTCGAGGATAGTTGATTTAAATTGAAATTAATTTATATTTATTATTCACCATATATTATATTAAATTAATTTAGTTGTTGCGTTTTTACAAAAAAATCGTGGCAATTGAAAGAAACACAAATCAATGTCAACCATTGGACTTGTGTTGTCCATGGATTGTGATCCATGGACTCCCAAAATTTTATAAAAGAAGAGGAAATCCTAGATCTTATTTAGAGAATGAAAATATTCTCTCTCCCTCTCTCTCTCTATGCACCATGAGTTTTATCTCTCACTATGGCTGTTCATCGTGGAACGCTAGAGAGAGTCGCCATTGCCGTCGCGTCGTCGCTATGATACCATATCATTTTCTCATGGATCTCAGTCTCCTTCGGTGTGCCTTGCTCATGAAGAGGATGTTGGATCTTTTTTGACAAGATTGGGAGATTCGTCACATGTATCATCAACATGGATTGCGAGAAGCACTTGTTTCATCAACGCGCTCGCAAGTGTCTTCTCCGTTGGATCAAACTTGAGACAGGAGGTCTCTTCGTTTAAAGAATTGATCAAAACCACGTTTCATGAGGTAATCATAATACTTGTTAGTGGTTTAGATGAAATGATCCAAGAAGCCTTCTTGAATAATGTGGTTTCATCGGTTTAATTTTTATTTTAAATTTCACTACCGCAAGAAACTAGTACAACTAGTCACTCATGATTGCATATGATGCGATCCTCATGCATTTGTAATGAGATTAAGGATCTTCCCTTATCTTTCATGAAAATGGTGATCTACCAACTAAAGTACCTCCCATCTTCTGATCGAGCATTTCCACCACCAGCCTTGATCCTCAAAGTAAACAGTGTTTGGAGCAATGATGCATAGTTGACCAGTCCTACGGGACAACATCAGAGCCATCTAACAACCAAATAGCCTTACCGCCAACCTCAGGGTGGTTGTCTTCCTCAATCCTTTCAACCTCAGCCTCAGTACTGGCATCACCCATCTCCACAGTACCAAGGAAATTGGAGATAATCTCAGCAGTATCCATAGTCGTAGTACTGTCATCCACAACCGTATAATCAATATGTGGTTATATAGTTGTAGTATCCCCCTCTGTATCAACAATATAGGCTTCCACCTCCTCTACAGCAATGCCAACAGTCACAACCGCAACTTTCCAACCATCAACAACAACATGGTCTGCATGTTGAAACTTCGAAGGCAGTTCCAATGCACCCCACCCCTAGATTGCTTGGCCCAAATCGTGAAGGGTCTAGCAAAGATGACCCAAACTAGATGACCTAACCACCACTGAAACTCCTATTCTGGCTCAGGTCAAAGCAAATCCCAATAATTTTAAAAGGAAAGAATGGGTAGAATGTGATGCCATGTCTATGCTTGTAGAATTAGATGATTGAAATGTTGCTTTATTTATTGTTGTCACTCTCAGAAGCGGTTGGACTTTGCCTCCATCTACCACAAGCAAAGGGAAGAATAATGCTTTGACAGGTGAGCCACCATCTTTTGCATCATCCGTGCCCGCTACAAGTTCAGGTGAGGAAGAAGAAGGAGGATCCATGCTAGTTGCCACCCACCCCCATCATCACCAACAAAAAGAACAAAAAATAAGAAAAATAAAAAAGATCGAAAAGATTACCACAGTCGACGTAAAGCCACGCCAACCATGTAGGAGCCAGCACCAACAACTAATCTAACGCCAGCCGATGGAGCAGAGACCGTGCTTTTTGCTTATCCACCAGGAGCAACACATTCATCTCCATCTTGTACACCTTTTTGTAATATGTATGTACATAATCTTATGGACATGAGTTTTATTGTAAATAAAAACACTACTTTTGATTTCAGCTCTATAAATATTCCTTTTTCTAATGAAATAAAAAAGTCCAACACTTATGCATATCCTTGGCAATTTGACTATGAGATACCTTTCATGAAATCCGTGGCATACATGCTTGCTTTGAAGAACCACACCATTATCACGTACAAAGAAGCATCGGCCAAGTTGTATCGACGAATGCCAAGAAGTGGAGCAGCACGTCCTTACCATGGTCACAATAGTAGCCATCCAAAATCTAATGATAAAGAAGCAGAGGGGTACCTTTGATCAAATGGGATTGTCCTTTTATTTCCCGATTTCAGGAGCCTCATTATCCTCTTAAGATTAAATGAGTTCCTATACTTCATTTTCATCTTGATTCTCAAGAGAGTCATCATCTAAGAATCACATTCTCAGAGATGAGATCTTTTAAGAATTTCAGGGTTATAAAGTTGGTATCCAATACCATCCTTTATTTTCCTAATGAAGTAGCACTCTCATGTGCTAGATTCCAGCTTACATGCATGGAACCTTATTATGGATATATATTATAGTCTCTACTACACATATATACCTGGAAACTAAGGTATAATTATGCTAAAATTCAGCATTGATCAAATCATGTCACACATGATCTAATTGTATCTCCCTATAACTCCATTGAGTTTAGGTATGCTAGGAGGATTGAGATAGAAATGATATTCATATCTTCATAAGGTATTCTTTGAATTTATCTAACAGGTATGGTTAGATCAAATTTATTTAATCTTCCTTCAATCTTTGGTTCTAAACCAAAATTGTGAAATCTTTGAACATTTCAAAGGTTTCCCAGGTGAAGAGAAGAAATCTCATATCATACATAATCATCAATAGATATCACATGTCCATAATGTTCACTATGATATAGATGATCCACTACATCAATATGTATGAGATCTCGAATACCTTGACATCTTACACCTTTCCCCAAAGAAGGGTGTATTGGACATTTTACTTTGAATACAATATTCATCAGTATGTATGATTTAAAATTTTAAACATTCTAAAGTTTCATCTCTTACTAGTCTATTGATCATATCAATAGACAAAAGTCCAAGACTCGATGCCAGATCATTGTCAAATGATCTTTATCCTCATATTGATCTTATAAAGGCTTTAATTTTCAGTATTAGAGATCTTAATGAACCATTTATTAATATTCTTATTTTGTGGAGTCCACTAGATGTTAGATTACTATCTGAAATTTATCCATCATAACTCTTTATGATAGTTCTATCTCAGAATTAATGTTTATTTCCAGCATTTTAGAAACAAACAACGAGTGTATTCTAATATCTAGGTCATAGAGACATTCTCTAAGACTAAGGGCTCTCCCGCTGAGAATATGAAGTCCATATATCTAACAGAGATTGCTGCAACAATTACGTCAATATCCATGTAGATGACTATTAAACCTTAAGATCAAATTTCTAATCTTCTAATATATATATATATATATATATGCAACCAATTGCAAGTATCATTAGAAGATTGGGATACAATTGTCAGACTTTATCTTATGAAATAAGTAAGTCAAAGTCAATGATTATATGTATATTATTCTAATGCTCTATCTGAGTCCTTCACTAAGAATTTTAGACAGACTTGATAGTCATACTATCAACACATCAACTTATTGTAGTATTGGCATTCATCCAACTCTTTGGATGTCATATGGAAGTCACAGAAGTACAATCAACTCTTTGATTTTCCTTCTTATATGGGTCTGACCCATGCTTCCGTTGTGCTCTCTTCATCTATAAACAACCATTGTTCAAGACAAAGAATCTCTTATGTTGAATTCAAAAGATTTTAATACAAGAACAATTCAACATTTATACATGCTTCATTAAATTCATACAAAATGATTATTATGAAGCTTCATGAATGACTTGAGTATATATAGTAAAATGATGACACTAATCATATCTACATGCATCTTAACTCTTAGAGACTTAGGTTCAGGTAGGTATTCAAACATTTTGAATACATCTCTTTCGAGCCACCATTCTGCATAATGCAAATAACCATGTTATTCATGATTAAATGTCTAGAGCACATATGTATGTCAGAACATCTTCTTAGATTTTATAAGGATTATTTTGACAATTGCAATTATTATCGACATGTAACTTCCAAAGTACACTCGACGAAAGATCAAGACTACAGAGACATACAGACCCTAAGGTGATGTCCTATTGTCTTATTTAATTGTCATTCCTCATTATGTTGAGGAAACGTGCAGATTGCAACCACATACATTATGTATTCAATTGCATGTACAATATCTGGATCATGAGTACAATCCATGATATTTTATTAGTTATTATTAAGGATAACATTGAGTGGGTTTAATGAAGGATTATCTGAAATAAGAAATTTGCATAAAGGTATATATATTATATATACATATTTTAATTTAATTTAAGAATTTTTATATCAAAGTTGTCTTGCTTTGTCAACAATGAATGTTCATTCCCTTATTCACTTTCAATGTAAGAGATATTCTTACCATTACATAGGAAGATCTGGGATCTCCTTTCCTATCTTCGTCACATCCCAATAATATGAGAACCTACGACTCTGATAAAAAGAAGCAGGAACACATTCAGCCTTGCAAGTCCAACTTGCATTTCCCAATTCGGTCTTTAATACCCGAGCCCACCACCCCAAAGGTGATGCTGACCCATCATTAATTGAACCAACAGTGAACAGGCTTAATACTTGTTGTACACAATCTAATATCACTCCAATAATATGAGGACCCGATATTGGGGTCACTACGTATACGATCTTACTCTTTCGAGAAGCAAGGAACCCGATCCAAATAAATCATATACAGGATCTGTCACTTCGGACAGGCGTCTCCTATATACAACATCTGGTGACGGATTCCATTACCTTGACGGGAGACCATGGATGTCACTTATGTGATCCTCCACCTTATAATTAATTATCGTGAATCATATTCTCATAATTAATTCTCCCAAGGGAAATACACATCTATTCATAATAGAGTGCTTTTAATTGAGTGACTATCACATGGTTCATGATCAAATTCGTCAATTTTCACCAGTGGCCTCACTCACTAAAATCAACATATCTTGATCAATTTAAATCCAAATTACGAAAAATCAGTTTCCTAAGATTACTAATTTGATTTATGACAGAACGCAAGTGATATTTCACCCATTTAGAGGTGCATGAAAACAGTAATTAACTCATTAATCATGTTTAGATTCGCAGTTCCCGCAATAGTGAATACATGTTTATTCAAAGGGTCATATCTTGAGCAAATGAAATCCAAATTAAATAAACTCAGATCCTATGGTTTCCTTATTTAATGGGGAAAAAAATCCAATTGAAGTTTTCGTGTTTAAACAATTTAAACAGTTTCGAAAAATTCAATTAAATAGGGGTGTGAAAATTGAAATGCAGTAAAAAGTTTCGCAATCCTTTCAAACACAAGTCGTCCTAGGTTTACGGATAGTATCCAAAACCTTTCTGACCTAAGGCTCTGATACCACTTGAAGAATACGAGGAATCCTCAAGCACATCACGAAAGCGTGTTGATCGCATCTCATGCGAATGGGTGACTAGTCGCTAGATGCGGCGGAATTTAAAAAATTTAAATCAAACGATGAAACCACATGATCACAAGAACATATCTTGGATCATTTCATAAAACCAAAAAGTATTAGAAATATATCTTGAAGCATGGTTGCGATCATAAGATCTCTAAAGCAAGAGATCCTCCTGACTCAAGTCTGATCTAGGAAGATGGCACTTGCGGGCACGATAATGAGACGCGTTCCTCCCGCAATCCTCCTCGATGAAGATCCAAGCCTTGAATCTCCTGATTTCGTCCAACGAAATCCGTCGATGGAGATCCACGAGCAATCAAAGTGTCAACAAACTAGAGTGGAGTCGATTGCTTCTTCCCTCAAAGAATAAGATGGACGACCACCTTAGAGAGAGAGAGAGAGGATGAGAATGAGAGAGAGAGAGAGATAGAGTATGCGTGTACTCTTAATATTGTATTTTCAAGATGCTAGGGTTGCCATCCTTTTATATTAGTCTGGAAGTCCATGGATCACAATCCATGGCATATAGAAAATCAATGGTTAGATTGATATGTATATTAAAGCAATGGCCATGATAAATGTTGTTCAAAAACAACATATTAATTTATATTAAATTAAATATATTTGCATTATCATCAACATAATTTAATTCTATAAAAATAATTAATAATCACAAGATAATGATATGATAATTAAAAAGATAATTATCCACCTATTAACTAAAAAGATAATTGTTGTTTGGTGGATTATCCTCTTTTTAATTTATATCATTATCTCTTATTTATCTTGCAACATTATCCACTAAATTAATTCCAAATAAATCAGTGTATTTTTATTGCAAAATTAACCACTAAATTAATTCCAAATTAATTAGTGAATAATTCAATCATGCCATTGAAAGTATGTGAATCATATTCACAACCCAAACTAAATTGTAAATTACATTTCCAATTAATTACTTAATATGAATCCAATTCACATTACTAATTAATAAATGCTATTTACAAAGGTGCTCTCTCTCTAATATATTATAAATCACATTTATAATATATACACAGATATTATTGATAGCACTATCCACAATCTGCATTTCCTTGATAATTAAATCCCATTTAATTATATCGGATAATCATTCTTATAATATGAATCCCATTCATATTATTCTTAATAATTAAATATCATTTAATTATCAACATCTTGTTGCTTGGATACATAATTCATCAAATAAATTATTCTTGAACTCCTTCAAGAATAATGTACTTTCTGCACAAGTACTTGGAGATAAGGACGGGGTGATTGTATTTGTCCACGTATAGTGACTTGGATATTGAGATCTCATCCCAAATCCAGATCTTACGTACCTCCCACAGATGCTTGATTAAATCAAGAACGCAAATCTAATCTTCTCATTGCATATGAATCTCGTTCAGACCAATGTCCAACACTTGGACCATGATCAGATTGCTTCTCTACTAAGAGGAGTCACTAAAATCCAAACCTATTTCATCACTCCCTCAGAATGGAAGCGTCATGGTTATACAATCGTTTATGATCACATCACCCTTAGGTATTCCCAATACCTCTACATCCTACATACTGGAAGACCTATGATCAACATGAAGATAAAGATCAATTTTACACTGTCTTCTACAGGGTTTGATCACCAAGTTTCTCAATCTTGGTCATTGGGGAGTCGGCATCGATCATATGCTTTATCAAAGCTTATATCATACCTTCAAATTCATGTCATGCTTCCAAAGCATGATGACCATGCAAGGAATTGGATTAGTCCCAATACCTCATAAGTGAGCTCATGTCTTCCGGTTCATAAGTGAACCAGTATGATCCCTTTGAGAGATCGTATTACTCATATGCCCTTACATGCACACCATCTCGACGGTGTATAGACCTTGGTTAGGTCATCAACTTATTGGTCTACCAAATGTACACACTCAGACATATAGTAACACATCTGTCTCTGGTCAGAGGATGTGTGCCTATGCTGTGACAGCATTCAACATAGGACTTAGGTTATCTCGATCTCGTTAAGTCAACTTTTTATCCTAACTAATCTAACACCTCTGAATCACTATTCCCATGTAGAGGACCTGCATCAAGAGGTTGGTCAGATATCAAACTAAGTGAGGAACGATTGCCATCTCCTACTCAGGATGGTGATCATCTCTTAATAATCATTTGACAGTGCTTGATGAGTCCTCTATGTAACACTTTAGATATTCATCGAAACATCAGGCTCTATGACTCATTTAATGAATCAACAACTATGTGATTATCAAGATGGCCATGGTACATAACCCTAATTGTACAGAGGGACCTATTATGCAAATTATTTATTCTTCATTTCAGATCAGGGAATGATATGTGCAATAACATTTATTGCATAATGGCTCACCGGGGGCTCGCATGTCCAACAAGTCATGCATTACCACCTGATGCAGACTCTGATTTTATAGAAGAGATCAGAGATACAGAACACTCTTTAAATAAAACATCGATGAAGGATATGGTTAGATCCTCAAGCGCATCACGAAAGCGTGATCGTCGTATTGAATACGACGAAGAACGACTAGTCGCACTAGTTGTTCCATGCAGTGGAAATTAAAAAAATTTCATGTGAGGAAACCACATGATCCAATAACACTTCTCGGATCATTTCGTCTAAACCAGAAACAAGTATTCGCTTTACCTCTTGAAGCGTGGTTGCAATCGAGTCTCTAAACGAAGAGACCTCCTGTCTCAAGTCCGATCCGACGGAGGAGATGCTTGCGAGCGCGGGGATGAACCGCGTGCTTCTCGCAATCCATGTTGATGATCCAAGCGGCAGATCTCCTGATCTCGACACACGAGATCCGACATCTTCTTCACGAGCAAGGCACGCTGAAGTAGACGGAGTTCCACGAGCAAACCATCGGGCAGCATAACGACGACGCTGCCGCGATGGAGAACCTCTCTAGGGTATCCATGGTGGACGACCATGAGAGGGAGAGATGGAGGGTGCATATAGAGAAAGAGAGAGAGAGACTTGTTGTCTCTTGTTGTGTAAAGAAGAGCAAAGGGGTGCCTCTCCTTTTATAACATTTTGGGATCCATGGATCTCAATCCATGGACAACACAAATCCAATGGCTCTCATTGATTGTGTTTCTTTCAATGGTCATGATTTGTTGCTAAAAACAAAACAACAATTTATTTAATTAAATTAAATATATATTGAATAAATCATAAATATATAAGTTAATTTAAGTCAAATCAATATGGAAGATTTAGGAAGGAGGCATGCCTCCCTTCCATATAGGGGGTGGCGGCACTCCTTGAATTCAATTCAAGGAGGCCGTGCATCCTCCTTAATAGGAAGGAGGCACTCCTCTTCCTTATTCATGAGATTTTATATCTTATGAAAATCTCCATTATATACAACAACTATTTATTGTAAATTATTCACACAAATAATCCATAATTATTTTGTGAACATTGCAATCATGCCATTGGTAATTAGTGAATCATATTCACAACCCAAAATAAAATGTAAATTACATTTTCAATTTAATGTCCAATGTGAATCCAATTCACATTAACATTTAATTAACAAATGTAAATTACAAATAGCTCTCTCTTATATATTATAAATCACATTTATAATATATATGACTAATATGGATATTGCTATCCACATTATTCATATCCATGATAATTAAATCTCATTTAATCATCTTGGATCTCTATTCTCATGTGCCCAAATATCAAGAATCACATTCATAATATTTATGTCGTTGTCAATTAAATCACATTTAATTATCTAAGACAACTCTCTTGATAATATGAATCGAATTCATATTAATCATGATAACAAAATCACATTTAATTATCCATTTTCTCAGTGCTCGGATATATATATCAACAATAGAATTATCCTGAACTTCTTCAAGGATAATACGCTTTCTCCGCAGATACTTGGAGAAAAGGACAGGGCGATTGTATTGTTCCACGTATAGTGACATGGATATTGAGATCATATCTCAAATCTAGATCGCGGGCCTCCCATAGATGCTTGATTAAATCAAGACCGTAAATCTAATCTTCTCATTGTATCTGAATCACATTCAGATCAATGTCCAACACTTGGACCAAGATCAGATCACTTCTCTACTGAGAGGAGTCACTAAAATCCAGACTCGTTTCATCACTCCCTAGGAATGAAAGCATCATGGTTATACAATCGTTTATGATTACATCACCCTCATGCATTCCCAATACCTGTACATCCTACATACTAGAAGACTCAGACTAAACCCGAAGTATTGGATCAACTTTATACTGTCTACTTCATGGTTTTATTAGTAAGTATTTCATTCGATCATTGGGAGTTAGTATCAATCATACACTTTCCAAAAGCGTATATCATACCTAGATCTTGATCATATACTTTCCAAAAGTATATATCAAAACTACAAATTCAGTCAAGCTTCCAAAGTGAGACGACCGTGCCCACGGAATTTGATTCTTCCCAATATCTCATGAGTGAGCTCATGTCTTCCGGTTCAGTAACTGAACCTGTATGATCCCTTTGAGAGATCGTATTACTCATATGCCCTTATATGTACACCAGCGCGCCGGTGTATAGACCTTGGTTAGGTCATCAACATATTGGTCTACCAAATGTACATACTTAGACATATAGTAACACATCTGTCTCCGGTCAGAGGATGCGTGCCTATATAGTGACAGTATACGATATAGGACTTCGATTATCTCGATCTCGTTAAGTCAACTCTTTGACTTAACTACTCTGACACCTCCGAATCTCTATTCCTATGCAGAGGACCTGCATCAAGAGGTATGTCAGATATCAACCTTCAGAGAGAAGGATTGCCATCTCCTACTCAGGCTGGAGATCATCTCTTAACAATCATTTAACGGTGCTCGATGAGTCCTCATCCTAACCCTTTAGATATTCATCCAAGCACCATCCTCTATGATTCAATAGTTGAATCAATAGCTGTATGATTATTAAGACGGCCATGGTACATATCCCTATTTGTACTAAGGGACCTATTATGCAAACCATTTATTCTCCATTTCAGATCATAGAATGATATGTGCAATAACATTTATTGCATAATGGCTCGCCGTGGACTCGCATTTCCAACAATCTCCCACTAGCCCAAAGAGCCATGAATGGGCTAATCATTTAAACCCGCACTCGTGTGACAATCATAGGCTATTTGGACAATAGCTAGGTAAGTTGATCAGTCACTCTATTCCCGCGAGACTATGCCATGTCCTTTTACGGCACTTGCATATCCCCAGTAACAGTGCTCGCATCCATTGCGAATATTGCATCTTATGCAACCAATACTCAATCTAGTTAGTTACAGTGTCTTTGACACTATAGCTTAACAATTATCACAACCAGTATTTCCATAATCCTTATCAGATTACCCTTATTTCTGGAGATCTCTATCTCCTATGGTATCTACAGTTAAGACCTTTTAGATCTCTATCTATAAAGTCTTAAGTTTTTGAAGATAAGACTTCGAGATCACTATCTCAAAAATCTTGTCATCTATGAAGATTTCGCATTTACTGCAACCAAGTGTTTTATTTCCGTAGTAGGATTAGTAACAGTTTACTACTCCCACTGCATGGCAACCATCTGGCTTTTGTACACATCTAGCACACACCCGACTTCTCAGAACTGATGCCCAAGGGAAAGTAGTTCTAGCATTCACTTCCTCAACTCTTTGAGGTGCTATCCCTTTAAATAGGTTAGTACCATATCTTTAAGGGAAGGAAGTCTTTCTTGGAATTTCTAAGAATAGAATATGTCCAAGGTGTACTACAAATGTGACAGTCCCATTATCCTCTGCTCTTTGCTTCCGAACAATTTCAGAACTAAGATCTAAGAGGTATCTTTGAAATCATATTTCAAGATATGGAATAGCCAGTCTATAAAACACTTATTATCATCCTTATATCATTCTAAATGATTAGGATATTATCTACATTTAGCACGATGAACACAAAGGCACTCCCACTAAGCTTCACATGGCTCATCCAGATTCTATCTGAAATCATAACATTTATAATTTCATCTAATCTTATGATCCAACTTCAAGAAGCTTATTTGAGTTCATAGATGGATCCTTAGCTTTCACATCTTGCTTTTCTCAACCATGAAGCCCTGGGGCTACTTCATGTGAATATCCTCAGAGAGGTATTCATAGAGGAATGCAATCTTGACTTACATCTTGAAGATGCAATAGTCAAGTCGTGTAGCTAAGGTTAGCAATATTCTGATGGTTTTAAGCATGGTCACCGAAGAGCAAGTCTCATCGCAAGCAATGTCTTCTCTTCCGGTGTATAGCTCACGGCTACGAACCGTGCTTTGAAGGTCTCCGCCTTCTCATCAAGTTCCCTTTCTCTTGAAGATCCATTTACACCTTTACGGGTATTACCCATATAGGTGGATCCTCGAGGGTCCATATACAACACTTGTATATGAAGTCTACATTAGCACTTTTATTGCTAAAATCCATCTTTCCATGTCGTGATCCTTAGGAGCATCATCACATGAAGTCCGATCATTGTCAGACTTAACTGACACATGGAATACATCCTCAAACTCATTTGAAGAGGTATTAATGTTTCATCATTAATTGTCCTTTTTAATTTCCAATTTCAGGAGCTTCATTATCTTCTCAAGATTAAATGAGTTCCTACACTTCATTTTCATCTTGATTCTCAAGAGTCTCAACCTCTAAGAATAACATTCTCAGAGATGAGATACTTTAAGAATCTCAAGGTCATAAAGCAGGTATCCAATACCATCCTTTATTTTCCTAATGAAGCAGCACTCTCAAGTGCTAGATTCCAACATACATGGAACCTTATTAAGGATATACATTGTAGTCTCTACTACAGAAATATATATTTGGAAACTAAGGGATAGTTATGCTAAAATTCATCGTTGATAAGATCATGTCACACATGATCCAATTGTATCTCCCTATAACTCTATTGAGTTAAGTTGTGTTAGGAGGATTGAGATAGAAATGATATTCATATCTCCATAAGGTATTCTTTGAATTTATCTAGCAGGTACTTGCTACCTAGATTAGGTCAATTTCATTTTATCTTCCTTCAAACTTTGGTTCTAAACCAAAAATAATGAAATCTTTGAACATTTCAAAGGTTTCTTAGGTGAAGAGAAGAAATCTCATATCATACATAATCATAGATAGATATCACATATCCACAATGTTCACTATGATATAGATGATCTACATACATCAATATGTATGAGATCCTGAATACCTTGGCATCTTACACATTTCTCTAAGAAGGGTGTATTGGACATTTTACTTTGAATACAATATTCATAAGTGTGTAAATTTTGAAATTTTAGACATTCTAAAGTTTCATCTCTTACTAGTCTATTGATCAAATCAATAAACAAATGTCCAAGGCTTGATGCTAGATCATTGTTAAATGATCTTCATCCTCATATTGATCTTAAGGTTTAATTTCAGCATTTAGAAATGTTAATGAACCATTCATCAATTTCCTAATTTAGTGGAGTCCACTAGATTTTAGACTACTATCTGAAATATTTCCATCATAACTCTTTATGATAGTTCTATCTCAGAATTCATCTTTATTTCCAACATTTAGAAACAAACAATGAGTGTATTCTTATATCCAGGTCATAGAGACATTCTCTAAGACTAAGGGCTCTCCCACTGAAATTAACAAGTCTATCAATCCAATAGAGATTGTTGCAACAATTGCATCAATATCCATGCGGATAACTATAAACCTTTAAGATCAAATTTTCCAGTCTTCTAAAACATATGCAACCTATTGCAAATGTCATCAGAAGATTGAGATACAATTATTTGACTTTATCTTATTTAATAAGCATGTCAATATCAATGATTTGTGTAGATTAATCCGATGCTCCATCTGAGTCCTTCTCTAAGGATTCTAGACAGACTTGATAGTCATACTATCAACACATCAACTTATTGCAGTATTGCCATTCATCCAACTCTTCGGATGACATATGGAAGTCATAGATGTACAATCAACTCTTTGACCATACTTCTTACTCGGGTCCAACCCATGCTTCCACTGCGCTCCCTTTATCTATAAGCAACCATTGCTTAAGACTAAGGATCTCTTATGTAAGAGCATTTCAACATTTATACATGCTTCATTAAATTCATACAATATGAATATAATGAAGCTTCATGAATGACTAGAGTATAGATAGTAGAATGATGACACTCATCATCAACATCCATCTAAACTCTTAAAACATAGGTTCAGGTAGGTACTCAAACAATTTGAATACATCATCTCTTATAGAGCTACCATTCTACATGATGCAGAGAACCATGTCACTCATGATTAAATGTCAAGAGCACATATGTATGCCTGAATATCTTCATTGATTTTATAAGGATTATTTGACAATTGTGATCATCATCGACATGTTACTTCCAAAGTACATCCAATGAGATCAAGACTATAGATACATACAAACCCTAGGGTTGTAGTCTTATTATCTATTTAATTGTCATTCCTCATTATTATGAGGAAACTTGCACATTGCAACCACATACATTATGAGTCCAACTGCAAGTACAATATCTGGATCATGAGTCCAATCCAAGATATTTCACTGGTTATTATTGAGTATATCATTGAGTGGGTTTTAATGAAGGATTATCTGAAATAAGAAATTTGCATAGATGTATTTATATATATACACATATTTTACTTTGATTTAGGAATTTTTATATCAAAGTTGTCTTGCCATGTCAACATTGAAAGTTCATTACCTTAATCACTTTCAACGTAAGAGATATACTTACCATTATATCTCAAGGAAGATCTGGGATCTGCTTCCTTATCTTGGTCGCATCCCAATAATATGAGAACCTACAACTCAGATAAAAAGAAGGCGGGAACACATTCTGCCTTGCAAGTCCAACTTGCATCTCCCAATTCGGTCTTTAACACACGATCCCACCACCCCTAAGGCAATGTTGACCCGTCATTAATTGAACCAACCGTCAACAGGAATACAACTTGCTATGTACAATCCAATATCGCCCCAATAATATGGGGACCCGATATTGGGGTCACTACGCATACGTCCTTACTCTTTCGAGAAGCGAAGAGCTCGATTCTAATGGATCATATGCAGTAGCTGTCACTTCGGACAGGCGTCTCCTATATACAATATCTGGCGACGGAACCCTTCGCCTTGACGGGAGACCATGGATGTCACTTTTGTGATCCTCCATATCATATTCAAATTCTAATTAATAATTATGAATCATATTCATTATGATTAATTCTTCCTAGGGAAATAACACATCTATTTATAATAGAATGTCTTAATTTTAATTGGATTCCAATTAATCTAATCATATTAAATTAATGATCCAATTAATATCCAACAAACATTTTTAATTGTTACTTGAAATTATGGTATTATCTCAAATACGTATTATTTCGAATTTTAATAATTATAAATACATCATGATTTATTAAGCATTATACTAACCCTACCCGTTGTCTTGGCCAGTACCGACGACAGTGGGACGGACCACATACGTTGCAACCCGCAACCCCAATGCTCTCCGACTAGACATCATATCCACCTCGGGAAAGGATATTGCAAAATAGATCATTTTGTACTTGAGATGATCATCGGTTCTTCAACTGAAATTATACCATATAATAATCAAAACAACTTTGATTAACATTATAATGATATTTGTTAAACAAATCCCAAATCCTATTCAAGCAACATGTTTGTTGGAATGTAGATCATATAGATCATGTTACCAATCTTGATCTAGATCACATCTAATCATTTATTGGTTAGGGCAAAGTCATTTAAGGACATAATTATCATCAAATATTTCACAAATATTTATGCATAATTATTCCAGGAAATTAAACAATTTAATTTCACTTATTGATTAAATGACAATCACTAGGTTCTTGATTAGGGAAGTATTTCCAGCAGTGACCCTCACTTACTAAAAATATCATATCTCAATCAATTTAAATTCAAATTAAGCAAAGTAAATTTCTAAAGTTTTCTAACTTGATTTACAACAGAATCCAAGTAATTTGCACGCATTTCAAGGCGTTTCAAATCTGCAATTAACATCTTAATTACGTCGTGATCCGCAGTCCCCGAAACAGTGGATACATGTTCACTAAAATGAGCATATTTAGAGCAAACGGAATCGAAATAATGCAAACTCAGATCCTACGGTTTCCTTATTTAATGGGAAATAAAATACAATTATTATTTTCTTGTTAACACAATTTAAACAGTGCAGAAAATAATATAAAAACAGAGATGCGAAAATGAAATGTAAGAAAACTTTCGCAAACCCTAATGAACCCAAGTCGTCCTCGGTTTATGGATCGTATCCAAAACCACCGACATAAGGATCTGATACCACTTGAAGGATATGATTATATCCTCAAGCGCATCACGGAAGCGTGAGGGTCGTATCGAATACGACGAAGAATGACTAGTCGCACTAGTTGTTCTATGCAGCGGAAATTAAAAAAATTTCATGTGACGAAACCACATGATTCAAGAACACTTCTCGGATCATTTCGTCCAAACCACAAACAAGTATTAGGTTTACCTCTTGAAGCGTGGTTGCAATCGAGTCTCTAAACGAAGAGACCTCCTGTCTCAAGTCCGATCCTACGGAGGAGACGCTTGCGAGCGCGGGGATGAACCGCGTGCTTCTCGCAATCCATGTTGATGATCCAAGCGGCGGATCTCCTGATCTCGACACACGAGATCCGACGTCTTCTTCACGAGCAAGGCACGCTGATGTAGACGGAGTTCCACGAGCAAACCATCGGGCACATTAACGACGACGCTGCGGCGATGGAGAACCTCTCTAGGGAATCCATGGTGGACGACCATAAGAGGGAGAGAGGGAGGGCGTGTAGAGAGAAAGAGAGAGAGAGAGAGAGACAGAGAGAGAGAGAGAGACTTGTTTTCTCTTGTTGTGTAAAGAAGAGCAAAGGTGTGCCTCTCCTTTTATAACATTTTGGGATCCATGGATCTCAATCCATGGACAACACAAATCCAATGGCTCTCATTGATTGTGTTTCTTTCAATGGTCATGATTTATTGCTAAAAACACAACAACAATTTATTTAATTAAATTAAATATATATTGAATAAATCATCAATATATAAATTAATTTAAGTCAAATCAATATGGAAGATTTAGGAAGGAGGCATGCCTCCCTTCCATATAGGGGGTGGCGGCACTCCTTGAATTCAATTCAAGGAGGTCGTCCATCCTCCTTAATATGAAGGAGGCACTCATCTTCCTTATTCATGAGATCTTATATCTTATGAAAATCTCCATTATTTACAACAACTATTTATTGTAATTTATTCACATAAATAATCCATAATTATTTTGTGAACATTGCAATCATGCCATTGGTAATTAGTGAATCATATTCACAACCCAAAATAAAATTAATACATTTTCAATTTAATGTCCAATGTGAATCCAATTCACATTAACATTTAATTAACAAATGTAAATTACAAATAGCTCTCTCTTATATATTATAAATCACATTTATAATATATATGACTAATATGGATATTGTTATCCACATTATTCATATCCATGATAATTAAATCACATTTAATCATCTTGGATCTCTATTCTCATGTGCCCAAATAATACGAATCACATTCACATTATTTATGTCATTCACAATTAAATCACATTTAATTATCTAAGACAACTCTATTGATAATATGAATCGAATTCATATTAATCATGATAATTAAATCACATTTAATTATCTATTTTCTCTGTGCTCGGATATATATATCAACAATAGAATTATCCTGAACTCCTTCAAGGATAATACGCTTTCTCTGCAGATACTTGGAGATAAGGACACGGCGATTGTATTGTTCTACATATAGTGACATGGATATTGAGATCATATCTCAAATCCAGATCGCGGGCCTCCCATAGATCCTTGATTAAATCAAGACCGTAAATCTAATCTTCTCATTGTATCTGAATCACAGTCAGATCAATGTCCAACACTTGGACCAAGATCAGATCACTTCTCTACTGAGAGGAGTCACTAAAATCCAGACCCGTTTCATCATTCCCTAGGAAGGGAAGCGTTAGGGTTATACAATCGTTTATGATATTATCACCCTCAGGTATTCCCAATACCTGTACATCCTGCATACTGGAGGACTCAGACTAAACCCGAAGTATTGGATCAACTTTATACTGTCTACTTCATGGTTTTATCAGTAAGTTTCTCATTCGATCATTGGGAGTTGGTATCAATCATACCCTTTCCAAAAGCGTATATCATACCTAGGTCTTGATCATATACTTTCCAAAAGTATATATCAAACCTACAAATTCAGTCAAGCTTCCAAAGCGAGACGACCGTGCGCACGGAATTTGATTCTTCCCAATATCTCATGAGTGAGCTCATGTCTTTCGGTTCAGTAACTGAACCTGTATGATTCCTTTGAGAGATCGTATTACTCATATGCCCTTATATGCACACCAGCGCGCCGGTGTATAGACCTTGGTTAGGTCATCAACCTATTGGTCTGCCAAATGTACATACTTACACATATAGTAACACATCTGTCTCCGATCAGAGGATGCGTGCCTGTATCGTAACAGTATACGATATAGGACTTCGGTTATCTCGATCTCGTTAAGTCAACTCTTTGACCTAACTACTCTTACACCTCCGAATCTCTATTCCTATGTAGAGGACCTGCATCAAGAGGTCTGTCAGATATCAGCCTTCAGAGATAAGGATTGCCATCTCCTACTCAGGCTGGAGATCATCTCTTAACAATCATTTGACGGTGCTCGATGAGTCCTCAATCTAACCCTTTAGATACTCATCCATGCACTAGCCTCTGTGATTCAATAGTTGAATCAACAGCTGTGTGATTATTAAGATGGCCATGGTACATATCCCTAATTGTACTAAGGGACCTATTATGCAAACCATTTATTATTCATTTCAGATCAGGGAATGATATGTGCAATAACATTTATTGCATAATGGCTTGCCGTGGGCTCGCATTTCCAACAATGGACTCTAGAAATCCTCACTCCTGAGGAGGATTGGGAAAGTATAGTCGAAACAATATCCCATGGCACTTGGGAGATAGGATCCAATTTGTTGATGCATCTCTTTTACTCAGAAGATTCCTTCCAGACCGAACCTGATGAGTTTCTTACAGATCTTTTCAGCACATTGTCAATGGAGCAACAAGCCACTGAGGTGAGCAGGACCTCTAAAGTCATGGCAGATCATCCACCTACTAGGATCATTTCTGAAGTGACTAGGAAACATGCCAGAGCAGAAGAAGAATCTAAGCCATTTCTTACAGGCCTTAAGTAAGCTTTCCTTGCGGGTGTAGAGAACATCTATCTGATCATCATTAGTAGTAGGATGACTCCAGATCAAGAATATCGACTTCTCGAGGTTCTAAAGAAAAAAAAACAAGGCACTTGGTTGGCATGTCTCAGATCTCCGTGGGATCAATCCTGCTTTGTTCTCACACCATATCTACTGGGAAGAAGATGCCAAGTCATCTCAAGAGTTCCAAAGAAGACTGAACCGAAATTTACAAGACGTCATCATGAAGGAAATCGTAAAATTATTTGAAGCATGATTCATTTAACACATCTCTAATTTGAAATGGGTGAGCCTACTACATGTAGTTCCAAAGAAAATCGAGAGCACCTGGTTAAAAATGACAGATGAGAGGAGATCTCTACCCGAGTACTGAAATTATAGCGTGTATGTGTTGAGTACCACCGTCGTAATGCAACAACCAAGGAGACCCATTTGCATTGTCGTTCATTTCTCATATGTTGGAAAGACTAACTGGCAAGGAGTTCTTCTACTTTCTAGATGGGTACTCTGGCTACAACCAGGTGGCGATCGCCCCAAAAGATCAAGATAAGACTAGATTCACTTGCCTGTTTAGCACCTATGCTTTCAGACTAATTTCCTTTGGATTGTGCAACGCACTACGACATTCTATAGATGCATACTTGCAGTTTTTGCTGTGATGATTGGAAACTTTCTAGAGATGTTTATGAACAATTTATCTATCTATGGTGACTTCTTTGATTCCTTTCTTGAGCACCTACTCATAGTACTTCAGAAATGCCATGAAGTCAATCTTGCGCTATCTTGGGAAAAGAGCCATTTCATGGTCACTGAAGGGATTGTGCTGGGTCACGTCATCTCCAAGCATTGCATGAAGGTTGTCCCAATGAAGGTGGATGTGATTGCCAATCTAGAGCCACCTCAGACAATCTGGAAAGTGAGGTCATTACTGGGGCATGTGGGATTATACAAGAGATTCATTCGTGACTTCGACCGCAATGCTGGAGCTCAAACAAAATTGTTGTATAAAGAGACGTAGTTCAATGTTGATGAGCATGTTATCCTTTCATTTAATAAGCTCAAGGATCTTATCACTCAATCTCCTATCCTATAGCCACTGAATTGCTCTCTCCCTTTTGAATCATGACAGGTATGTCCAACTCCTATAGTTGGAGCAGTTCTAGGACAACAGAAGGCCAAGGCACCCTATGCCATTCACTATGCCAGTAAGACATTAGACAAAGCTCAAAGAAATTACATCGTGATAGAGAAAGAATTGTTGCATGTGGTATTCTCCCTTAACCAGTTCATATCCTATTTCTTGGATCTAATGTCAACATCTACATTGACTTCTCTACTATATGACATTTATAATAGAAGAAGGATGCCAAGCCTAACTGATCAGATGAATCCTTCTCTTGCAGAAGTTTGGCATGGAAATAAAAGACAAGCCTAAGGTTCAGAATGTGGTAGCAGATCACCTCTTTAGAATTGAGCAACAAGATCATCCACTGATCATTGTACCCATCACAGACACCTTTCTTGACGAGTCAATTGTAGCTATTGATTCACTCCATTGGTATGCTGATATTGTGAACTACCTCATCTCTAGTGTAGTCCCACAACATTGGATGAAGATCAGGAAGTACAAGTTCTTGTCTACTATCGATTACTACCACTGGGAAGATCCTCTCTTATTTAGAGAAGGAGCAGACTAAATCTGGAATAGGTGTATCCCTTTGGAGGAGCATTATAGTATCCTAGAGCATTGTCATTAGCTCGAATATGGTGGACACCACTCTAGAGATAGAATGACAACGAAAGTATAATAGTGTGGCCTTTGGTGACCTACACTATCTAAGGATGCCGAAGCATACGTCAACGTATGCACTGGCTATCAAAGATTAAAAGGGATCCTTGCAGCTAAAGATTCCATGCCCTTAAAGTTCATTCTGATCGACGATGTATTCGATGCTTAAGGGGTTGGTTTCATGGACCCTTTCCTAATAGTCAGGGATATAAGCACAACCTTCTTGCCATTGACAACGTGAGTTGTTGGGTTGAAGTTATCCATGCTTGAGCCACAAATAGCTGCATAACATGTCGATTCTTGAGAGAGAGAACATCATACATGGTTTCGGATTCCAATGATATTGATATCAGATGGACGAAGTCACTCATTAACAGAGAGGTCAAGAAATTAATGAAGGAGTACAACATCATGCATCGAGTCACATCTCCATATCATACATAAACCAAAGGCACGATTGAACGATTGAATAAACAAATCAAGATGATCCTGCAGAAGCTTGAAATTGTATAGGAAGAATTTATCCCAACTCTTGGGCTCAGTCCTTTTAGCATATAGAACCGCTTACAAGTCTCCCTTGGGCATGTCGCCCTACCATCTTGTACATGGAAAACCATGTGATTTTCTTGTAGAGTTAATTCATAAACCATTGTAGGCAATCAACATTCACAATTTGGACTCACGAAAAGGATTCAAAAAAGAAAAGAGGGTATGAACATGCTCATGGAATTCCGAAACTACGCATATGATAACACATTGATGAACATCGAGAAGGTTAAATGCTAGCATGATCAGCACATTAGATGAAAGCCATCGAGAATGGACATAAAATGTTGCTATATAATGGAAAGTTGAAGATATTACTGGGTAAATTAAAGAGTAAATGGATAAGGTCATCATATTGCAAGAAGTGCATGAAAACTGAAGCATTGTAATATCAGAATTGCCTCCTTACGCACAACTGTTTGTCATTAACTATCAGTTACTGTAGGCTTACCTTCAACGTGATACTTTCCTGGACTTTGTCGATTCTGTTCAAGTGATATGCATGGAAGGAGCATCCACAACCGTAGCAGCATCACAAGATTCAGATAATGCCACTAAAAATACTTCCTTTAGTTTGCTTACTGTATTCTTTTCTTCTTTTATTTTGTATTTTCTGCTATGTTTTCCTCATCCATTGCTTCTATACTTATGATGTGCTTCCTCCTAAGTATTGAGGGATGGGTGATGTAATTTTTTCATTCTGTCTCACCACATGTCACCTCTCTTGTTTATATTCCTATTTATACTTAGGGATATATTACAATATAGGGGGAGATAGGTTGAATTGTTGAGTTGTTCATTCCCACCCTCGACCCTCCCTAGATGTAGATACAATCTGCTATACTTTGAATTATATGGTCCTAAGTACAGGGGGGACGATCGATTTCTCTCTCTTTGGATTCTTTTGGTCATTATTCTTTAGTCGTTGTAGTATATGCTTCTTTAAACTCCATACTTGTTATGTCTTCTATTTTTCTCTCCGATCTATAGGGACATAGCTGGAGGTAAGTATAGGGGAGTCGTATGTACTCTGTATATACCTTATCCATAACTCGTACATTCATATTTTAATAAATATGACTAAATTAATAATTTTTATACAAACACATAAAATTCCTTAAAATCAATTAATAAGAAGATGTTTATTATCCCTGAAATTCCTTTTGAATGTACATATTAATAAATTAGGTAATAATGTTTTACAAAATGTTTGAAAAAGAGTTTAAAAACATATTAAAATTTTTTGTAAACTATCTGAAAAATATTTTGTAATTTTTTTCATCCATTGAAAAAATGTTTGGTTTGTAAAAATTTCGTTTCTTAGTACGAAATAAAAATGTTTTGAAAACCTATATGCAAATGGTTTGGAAAATGGTTGCAGAAATATTTAAAAGTCTATATATACTATTTGAAAACCTTTACAAAATGATTTTAAAATGCTTGTAAATGTCTGTAAAATTCATCTGTAAATTTTATTTTGGACTATAATTTTCAAATTATTTGAAAAGTAATTTTCAAATAAGTTTGAGTAATATATACATCACACCAAAATTCTTTATTAACAATATATCTATCAAATTAATAACATATCCCTTGTGTAAATTCTTAAAATCCAAAATTTTGTAAATAATTGTTGCATCCCCCTTCAAATATTTTGTACCTATCTTTTATTTTAAAAGCTTTTATTTTGAAAATCCCAAAAACATTTGTAAAATCGAAAAAATCACAAAAAACTTCTGAAAAAAATATACATAAAAATTGCAAACCTTTTCAAAAATCCATAAAAAGTTCAAAATTAGAAAATGGCATCAGTAAAACTGTTTTCTTGCGTTGTACATAGATTTCACATGTTTTAGAATTGTATAGACAATCGAATAAGTAAAACTAATGTCCAAATATTGGAGCTTGTAATAGTTCTTAATACTCATAATTTCAGAGGAAATCATTAGGACTGGAAGTGGAGATGTTTCAGGTCACCATGACTTAATTCTTTAGGATTCGTCAAGGGTGGCTCAGGAACAATTCTTGGGGATTGCCGAAACTAGTACTCTTACACACTTCTTTTGGTAATAATTATATCTAATGATCGGAGATGGATTGAGACAATGCTTTAGATGAGGAATGGTCTACTAGGGAACCATTTCCAATATCCCAAAACAATGAATGGAATAAAAGATGTTATATACATCGAGGCATAAGCAATAATGCATTAGTTGTACAAAGTCAAATAAAATATCCAAGATCCTATACCAAAATTCCACCAAAATTTTGAGCTTTATAAAAAGCATGCTTCTAGGTGAATAATCGATTACAGTGACCGACTTCACAATGGAATGATGACTACACTAGTCCATTCCCACTTCTCTTCAGATTCTTCTGACTTTTCCCCCTATTCAGTTGTAAAGACCGAGAGTACCTTACCTTGGAAGGGAATATCTGTCTCCATGAGGACGAGTTACCAAAGGAGCATATGCCTTGATGTTTCAATAGTTTTTTCTGTGAACAATTGAACAAATTCACACACATGGTTATGTAATTTCAAGGTAGCAAGGGTATGAGACCAGGAGGATGGTTCTGACCAAGCTGTGAATTTGACTGAATGATAGGAGTAAGGAATATGCAGGTTGTTAGGTAACAATTCCCGATTTCAGTACTATTTTGGTCATACCATTAATCCAAATTCCATTCCTGAGCTCCAAACTTTGACTTCATACAAGACTAGACTAAATGTCAACAATTATTCCAAGTTATTTCTTTTTCTTCTCTTTATTTCTCATTTTCTGAACTTATTACATATGTGTTTGATAGGGATTAGCGAAGGCAATTATGGGTGAGGGTGGGCGTGATTAATCACCATTTCATCACCTTTATTCTATTATTTTGGCCTTAAAAACCCTAGCTAATGCAAGTAAATAGCATTATTTTGTACATTCATTATTTATTCCAATTATAGTATATGAAATAATATTTTTAATGACAAAAATATAGTATAAAGGAAACAAAAGAATAAAATTCCAAATGTATTTTACGACCCTAACCCCCAAGACACGTCAAGAATTGACTTGGTCGATAAGTAATAAATTAGGCGGAGATAATGGCCAAATACACAATAAAACCATACTCTATTGTTGATCACTAAAGCCCTTTTGGGACATATTTCATTTTTATTAATTACTCATCATGTCAATAAACTTTGTCGATAAAAGTTGTAGAAAATAATACATAGAAAAATACAAAATTGAGTATACCCACAAATAATATACAGGACAAATTATACTCAATATAAGAATCCAAAATCCCAACTTCCTGGAACCATATCTCATAAATAAATATAAAAAATACCAAAATCACCTTTAATTGTAAATAACATTTAATACACTATATTAGTGATGGTCGTTTCATATTTTTTGGAGTTAAAATGTGAAAAAATTAGGTTTTGGCTTATACACGATAAAAATATTCATTTTATTTATTCTTTATAAATTTTCAGTTTTATATTTTACATTTTTTTAAATATTATTTATAAAACATGTACATATTCAGAATATAGTAAAACCACAAAGAATGCATTGAAATAAAATAAGTATAGCAAATATATAGATGAATTATCTATTTTTATACATGTATATAAATACAGGTGAAATTCATTCTTTTATTCCTTTATATATTTATACTACGTAAATACTACTTATATTCTATTAAAAATTAAGAGATAAAATAATATAAAAGAAAATACTTTAAACAAATAATTTATCTAAACACATTGATGAAACACGTGTATTTATACCCATAAAATATCTATCCCTATTTATTTAAGTCTGCATAATATATCAAAAAAATATAATAAAAATTTATTTGTGTACATAAAAATAAGTTACTAATATATAAAATAACATGATAAAATAGTAAGTTTAAAAACTACAAATAAAAAATAAAATCCACAAAATATAGAAGAATAGGCATATAAATAAGACCTTAAAAATTAACTTGTAACAAACATACCCATAAAAATAAAATAAAATCATAATAAAATACTACATAAAATAATAAACATGTTTTATTTTATACCCAAACATTAATAAAATCATTTACTATATTTAATTATTTATTTTCGAAAAATGATGACTAGTTTATCTTGTAGTGTCCCCTATGGACCAATCAGATCGCAGGGAATGTTGCCTCAGTCAACTCCTTATCTTCACTCTGACTTGCGTCAGACATCTCAAGCCTGCCACCTTCTCCACCTCAAACCAATCGATCTGGACTTCCTTTTGTCTGGTGTCTTTCATGGATTCAGTTTCCATTATGTTCGTAACCCACACATACTCATTAGATTAGCTTGATTTGGATCGAGCCATTTAAAAATACCACTCAAAAATTGCCCAAAGCTATGTGTATGAAACCCCCAGGTCAATTCTTCCACTCTTGATCCTTCTCTATGCCCTGAATCCCCTCATCGTGTGTGTGTTTTGTTCCTAGTGACAGCTGGAGCATCTCTAAGGTTTGGGCATGCGATTTGGGCGAGGTGCAGCTATCCAAGATGGCTTTCATTTTTAATGTATTAGATTAACCTTATATCCTATTAAATCGTTCATTGGAGCTGCTAGGGCTCCGACATTTTCATCATGTTCCAGACCAATTCTAATCCCATCTTCACTTCATCTTCTTCCCCTATCATTTCTTCATCATGTCGACCCATTCAGCCCATCGCATCTAGTTCAGATCAGCCTGACCATGCTCATCTTCAGCCTCTCATTAGAGCACATTCATTCCCTCTCATTTCGACTCCATCTCCATCAATAAAGTCCCGGGTTTCTTCTTACTTGTCTCGCAGTGCTTCTGCACATATTTGCAGATCTTGGAAAGGGCATATGAGCCCAGGCAAGGTCCAAGAAACCAGCTCCATGTAGTTCGTGCTCCAAGTCCCATAAATAGGGTCTGGACCTATTTAAGCCATCTTCCTGATGCAAAACGTCCAGACAATCATGTAGAGCAATTCAACATAAGTGGAGGAATTCGAAGCAACAAGGTAAAGTGATCTGAAGCAGCCAGTAGCAGACTTCTTGGGTGGTTCTTCTAAGACAACTCATAACCATTTGATCAGGAGCACCCCTCAAAATGCAACAGGTGGCGTTGGATCATGACCCCACTCCACCATCAGATAAGGGGCCAGATCTAATCCCATGCTTAGATGGACGAAGTATTATCAACCGATCTAGGTCGTTGATCACATAAGTGGTTCACATATGTACCATCCCTGCAAGCTTGTATGGGGGTAAAATGCATATCCCATCCGCTTGTTGTTTTATTTATCTATTAGTCATGTAAATAAAAAGTGTAGTTTCAATAAATTTTGATATTTTGTATAGCAACCCCCCCCCCCCCCCCGAGTTTATTATAAATTACAAATAGGTCGATGCCAGGTCACCTTACATGTCATCCCACAAATGGAAATTTATATATTAATGTTTAGTCCAATAAAATTTAATACATGTTGTATATTTTTGGGAAACATGCACGCATACCCTTGATGTTTATTTTTTTTTCAGAAATGCCCTTCCCTATTCTTGTACATTTAGTGCCTGAATTTCATTTATTAGAAACAGTATCTGTCCTCTAAAAATTATGCAAAAATTGGATTTGATGCCTCCTAAAATGTATCTCCATGCTCTATTTTTATTTTAGAAATTTAGGAATTTTAGCTACTTATTAAAATTAAAAGGAGCACATTTTTGTATCTATTTGATTTATAAAAAAACTTGAAAAATGTTTTGAAAAATCCCAAAAAATGTATGTTGCCAGTTCTAATATGTTTTCTTTCTAAACCAATAATCCATTATAATTTAAAAAGAAAAAGCATAATGAAAAAGCGCTAAAATCCAAACACTATTAAAAATATCTAGAAAACCCGAAAATATTTTATTTTGTCTCTGATTCTCCTTTATATTAATATCTACCTACTAAAATTGGTTTGGAGAATTTTGGATGCTATTTTCTATTTTTAATCTTCAATTCATTTAACCTATTTATGAAATCGCTAAATTGGGGTACTTTTGACCTTTAAAATATATCAAAATTAGCAAAAATTCCACAAAAGTCACAAGAACATTAGAAAAATATGTAAACCCCAAAATGCTTCCTTTCCTGAATTTTGACTATTTTCATTAGTATTTATAATTACATTAACCTCCATTGTACATATAACCACACATGTTCTTTTACTATATACAAAATTTTTAAAGTAAATTTAAAATAAATAAATAAATTAATTAAAAAAATATAGAATTAAAAACAACATATACATATATAAAATAAAATAAAAACCAACATAATGAATAAATACATACATGCATATAATATACCATAATTAGAAATAATCCTAGGCTACCGGACTTGCACTCTATTATTCAACTTCTACATTCTTGCTTGCTATACATTTTGTGTTGAAGAGAATAATAAATTTTATTGTATTGTTATTTAATTGTTGATTGACTTGCGTTTCTTTAGCAGTCAATGCATTGACTGTGATCTTGCCTTGTTAGATCGTGCGACTCTCTGGAAATTCTCTTCATCATATGCCGTAAGATTAAGGGACAGATCTATTCCCAAACGTAGATCGACGAAGCGATATAGGCCCATTCAGGTTGTTTACCACATTAGTGGCATGCATCCAAATCGCCCCTTCGCACATGTTTTGGAGTGAATTGCATTTCTCATCCATATTAGTTTTGTATTTATCAATTAGTCATGTAAATATGTGTAGTATTTATAAATGTGGATATTTTGTGTAGCGATTCTTAGTTTATTGTAAATTACAAATGGTTCCATGCTAGGTCACCTCACATGTTGTCCCACATGAGTTGTCCAAATAACATCTACACCCCTGGCAGCTTATGTATTAATGTTTAGTCCAAGAAAATTTAATATATGTTGTACATTTTTGGGAAAATTGCACACATTTCGCTGATGTTTATTTTATCTGCAAAACTGCGCTCCCCAATACATTTGTTTTTCATGCTTGAATTTTATTTATAAGAAATAGGACCCGTGTGATGAATTTCCATTTCATATCCTTTTCTCTATCATTTTGGCCTTAAAATCCTGAGTAAATGCATGTAGATACCCTTAATTATCATCAATTAGCATTCATGCTTTGTTTTATAAATACTATATAAAATATTATTTTAATGCCATAATTATAGAATAAAAAAACAAAATAAAATAAAAGGAACAAAATATCAAAGATATTTTATGACCCTAAACCCCGAGACCTAGGTATCTTGATGACTAGGTCGACAAGGAATAAATTAGGGGGAGATAAGGGCTAATTATCAAATAAAATTCTCATTCACTAATTCATTATTTATTGATTTTTGGGACCCATTTTATCCTTCACTATTTATAACTCAAATAAAGAAACTTTGAACATTAAAGATGTATATAACAATACATAGAAAAAAATTGAGTTTATACAAAAAAATTTACATTATAGACGAAATACTCTAAATAATATTCCAAATTCCCAACATCCCAGACCCATATCTCTTAAATAAAACTTAAAATATATAAAAATCACTTTAATTGTATATAAATTTTAACAATATATTTAATGAAGGTGGTTTCATATTTTTCGGAGTTAAGATGTGGAAGTTAGGTTTTAGACCCCTACTTTACAATACACCCGCATAAAATATTATTTTTATTTATTACTTTTTATAAATTTATATTTTTTTAATATTATTTATGGTATATGTACATATTAAAACTAAAATAAAACCATAAAAAAATACTAAAACAAAATGTGCATAAAAAATACATAGATAAAATACCAATACTTACACCTATATATTTAATATACCGATTTATTAATGTGTACATAAGAGAAATACAATAAAAAAGTATTTATATATAGACAAATAACTTATAATTATATAAAATAATATAATAAAATAAAATAATCAAAAAATAAAAGAAACAAAACAGAGTTAAATACACTTATATTTATCCCCTAAAAATTAACTTGTAAATAAAAAGTGGAAAAAATTAAATAAAAATCATAACAAAATACTTCAAAAAATAACGAAAATTTTATATTCTATAATCTAAAACTAATAAAATCATTTGATATTTCAGAAGGATTTTACCAATTTTTCTAGGCTAGTTTTTCCTGGTTAGTCTACGTGGAGTAACTAGGTGTCTTTGAGAATTTACCAAGGTCAACCCTCTGACCCACGCCTACAAACTACCAGAACCTCATTTGACCCTATTTTTGTCAATTTTTGTAGCTCAATCTTGCATTATTTTGGGAAGATTCCTTTAAGACTTCCCTGCTTCGATCTTCCATCTAACCCACTCGCTTGATTTCTTGATCCGAGCGCCATTGATTCGCTCGATCTTTCTTGTTCTTTAGAGCCCGCTCAACACGTCTTCTTAAATGCGCCTCCATCTGAAACTGAAGAATGATCCCTCTTCTACCTCTTGATCATCTGAGCTTCTATTTAGTCTCCTTGTGAAAACATGCACTCATCAGCTCCTTCTGGTGTGAAGTTTGGCGTCGGATCGAGGTTTGATCCAGCTCTTCGCTCTGCCATCCCAAGATTCCCTTGAGGAGATGCTCTCGTGAGTTTTTCCACTCATTTTCATTCCATTTCCGTTCATAGACATATCAGTAGTATATTTTCATATCTACATCTCTTCATCTTATCGATTATTTCTCAAAAATCCAAAAAATTCGGTTGTCAGAGCTCTGCCTCTTCTGCCTATTTTCATCGTACCTCTACCTTGTACAAACCCACGACCACCTCCTCGATCTTCCCCTTCACTGCTCTCCACTCGATGCATGATCGTTCACCGTGTTCTTGCACAGAACATGTGACCAGCTCCTCCTCCTCCGTCGCTCATGGGAAGAGCTTAACCCACACCACTGTCCGCTCGTTCCACCACCTGAAGCTCTCAGTAGGTTCACATTTTGTCCCCTAACTATCTCCCACAAGAAAATAAAACAATGGGGCTCTCTTTCAGAGCCATCATGCCACTGGAGTATCCCCAGGTCCTCTGCCAACACCAGCCCCTCCTGACGGACCTTTGCTAGTTTTGAATCTTCTAGTCAACATGAAAGGACCATGTGGTCCTTTTGGGATTAGAAGATGTAAGGGAGAATGCTTGAGTCACTAGAAGGAGAATTGAAGTTCGACGTGGTGGTGTTCTGCATCTGTTCTTCGAACAGACCTCTGGACCATCGAATCGTCATCATCCCCTAGTCCTGATTTGCACCATTGGATACTCCGCTCCTCCTACCCTCATATCAACTTTGGGATCTGGTCCTAGTAGTTTGAGTGCAAATCGATAACGTGAAGCGTGGAGCGACCACGTATCTTAGTGGATCCCATCCAGCTGTCTCCTCCCGCCCGTGTTAGGCATTTTGCGTCTTACACCCAAAGCATTTTTGCATTTAATAATAAGTCCAAACAAATTCACTTATTTTTTAATATTTTTGTAATATTTGCAATACCCCCTCGAATTATCTTCATTTGCATTCTAGTCAATTCCATGTTTTCTCACATGTAGTACACATGAGGTAACTTGGAAATTTTGTAGGCTTGCCCTTGGACATTTCTATATTTCGTATTGGCGCTAGAACCCTTTAAGTATGTTATAAAATTTTGTAAATTTTGCAGGTTGGATGTAATTTTTTTACATATTTGCTCAAACAAGTCTAGCATTTTTTGTGTGTTTGCTTGATTTATTTAAATTAGCAACTATGCTAAACAGAATCCCAAAAAATAGGCTTAAGTTCCTAAGTGCTAGTATTTTCATGATATATATTTATATTAGCATTTAAATATTTTTTAATATTTGTTAAAAATACAAAATAACTTGAATTTTTCATGTCTAAAGTATAAAACCCATAAAAAATACGAAATCTTTTTGAAAAATTCCATCAAAATATTTTTTATATTTACTGAGTTATTTTACAATTCTAGAACAAAAAACATTAAGACAAGAAAAAGAGAACTCATGAAAACTAAAAATTCCAAAAATAGTGTTTTCTATTTTATATTTTTCTTTAAAACAATATTGATAAGTTTAAATTATTTTTAACAAATTTTTATACTATTTGATATTTTTCATCTAAATTAAAACAAATTAAAAATTAAAAATTAAAAAAAATAAAACCCACAAAAATAAATTTTGGCTAATTGATTGAGAGATGATGTATGCTTTGATTTTTTATCTTGCCTGCTCTACTCCATTACCTCCTGTGTTCCACTCCTACTTGCTTGTCACTGTTCACTTTTAGCAGGGTATAACAAATTTTAACTCTTCTCTTTGTTGCTAGATTATCTGTGCGGGTTAATTATTGAAACTGTGGGAAGGTTTGAGTAGTCGCCTCAACAACAAGTGAAGCTGATTTGTCAGCTCATTTTAGCGACTCTAATTTTTCTACTGTTTACCTTACTCTAAAAATTATGAAAAAAATGATAGAAGCCTGCTAACATGTATTTTTATGATCTAGTTTTCTTTTAGCATTTAAATACTTTAGTTATCTATTAAAAATCAAGGGAGCACATTTTCATCCCTTTAAAATTTATAAAATATCAAAAATTAAAAAATATTTTGAAAAATCCCCGGAAAATGTATGTTATCTATTTTAATAACTTTTCATTCTAGAAAAAAATACCTAAAAATAGAAAAAGAAATAGCATAAAAATCAGAAAGTTACAAAATCTAACAAAATTAAAAATCATCAAAAATTCCAAAATATTTGTTTTTGTCTCTGAATTTCCTTTATATTATTATTTTCCTATAAAATTTTTTTGGAAATTTTTGGATACTATTGGCTATTTTTAATAATCAAATCAATTCAACCTATTTATTAAATCCCTTAATTGGGCTACTTTTGACCTTAAAATATATATAATAATAAGCAAAAATTCCAAAGAAATCACAAACATTAGAAAAATATGTGCAATCCCAAAACATTTCCTCTCTTAAATTTCAATATCAGCACTTGTATTTATGCTTACATTATCCGATGTTGTATATATAACCATATATGTTCCTATATTGTAGACAAGATAATTATATATATATATATATATATATATATATATATATATTAAAAAGAGTTAGAATTAAAAACAACATACATATATAATAACATAATGAGTAAATACAAACATTTATATATAATATACCTTGATTAGAATAGGCTACATGACTTGCTTTCAGTGCTTCATCATCTACATGCTTGCTTGCTGTAATTTTTTGTTGTAAAAAATAAATTTTAGCTCACATTGTTGTTATTCAAGGATTAATTTATATTGTGGGTTATCTATTGATTGACCTAGTTTTCTTGAGTGGTCAATGCATCTAGTGAGGTCTCGCCTTGTGAGATCGTGTGACTCTCAAGAAATCCTCTTCATAAAGAGGTGAGATAGGATTTGACACAAATGCGAGATGTGAGAGCAGATGTGAGACGTGACAGACCTGGTGAAGGAGAGATTCCTAGACTTGATGACTAAGAAAATGTGAGAGCATATATGAGACTATTGTGCTCCATGAGGGTGCTGCACAACCTTAGTGCGACTCACACTCATAGTTGGATTCAACTGCCTGCTATTCTGGAGGATTTTGAGATCTGTCCACAGATAATTCTGTTGTTGCACAAGTTCCATGGGCTTGCCATCTAGGAGCCTCATCTACATTTCTATGAGTTTGAGATGATTTATACACAATCCATTATAATCGGGTGGACAAGGACATGGTTAAGTTTATAACCTTCCCATTTTCTGTGGTTGATTGAGCAACGTACTTGCTGAAACACTTGGGGAAGGTTGTCACTACCTGAGAGCAGTTGGTGACCGAGTTCCTCAACAAGTACTATCCACTCAATCAGACGAATGCAACAAGAACCAAGATTAGTAATTTTTCATGATGATCCTGTACGAGTAGTTCGGTGATTCTTGGGATCAATATAGAGAGCTCACAGACAGGTTTCTACATCATGATATCAGCAAGACAAACTTAGTGGAGGGTTCTATTTTTCCAACAATGAGGACCAGGTCTGGGCCATCTATGTGGAGATAACTGAGAACTACACTATTATGACCCAGGCCTAAGTCTACACTCAAGGTAAGCCTTCCCCCCCCAACGAAGTCTCATCGTAGAGTTGCACGTATAGAGCTAGGTCCATCTTCATCTTCCACAAGCACAACACTAACAGATTCACCAGCTACGGACATGGGCATCATTAGCCAAAAGATGTACCTCATTGAAATTATAGAGAAGAAGACGTTCTAGGCCTAGACAAGCTTAACAAGATCTATGAACTATGCCAGACTTTGTGTGAACTTAAGACATATATCATGTACCTCCAAGAGGAATAGATGGTTTCTTTGCCATAGTCTAGGTCACATGCTGATCAGGGGAACACACCGTCACAACTATCCACCTCTTAAAGACAGGTTCACTATATTCATGCTGAGTATGTACAGCTACCCCGCATTACCAATTGCCACCACCACCTTCACCAGACACAGAGATGGTGTTATATCATAGTGATCAACCATTGGCATCTCTTCCCCCACCATTTCACATGTATACAGAGCCGTTGATGGAAGTCAACAGGTTTTTTTGTATTCCTAGTACCAAAAGCATCCTGATAACTATCATGATCACCTCATGCTTCAGGTGCTCTACTGGAGGTTCTTAGTCGTAATAGCAACTTTCGACACAGTCAGGACATGTAGTAGAAGCCCTAGTACTCCAACATATAGTTCTTCCACCCTAGTAACAAGGACAATAGCGAAGGTCGTAGGAGCCTCACTCCTAGTTTCACAAGACTCCCCCTCACTCTTTCTAGAAGCAACATGGCCAGCCTCATCACTTTCAGAGAGGCAATCCATCTGGTTCTCATGCACTCTTGCGTGAGGACCCACTAATAGAGGATCTTGCCCATATGCTAGCAGAGTAGAAGACCACTTTTTGATGAGAGATGGATGAGTTCAGGAAGGGGATGAGAGAAGTCATCAAGGGTAAGGCCATCATACCACACAGATGGAGCCAAACCTGAATAATCTGAAGAGGAAATCTGAGAAGGTACATTTTATAGAGCCCTCGACTCCTAATGAGGTACATGATGACATGCATTAATTATTTGATGCTGATTTTGTGACACTTAGGATAGTAGGAAGTTAGTCGACGACAACTTATCTAGGAGACAACAGGATAACCATTCTAGAGCGCCAAATGAGCTAGAGAGAAGTGTTGATGCCGGTGATATGGTGGTGTTGATGCCACCCACTTCAAGACGATAGAGGGCAAGAGTATAAAAATAGATACAATTAAGGAGTTGAGAGCTAGAGATTCAGCTAGCTCATAATAGGGATCAAAGCAAACTACATATTCAGAGCTAGACATTCACTATGAGTATGATTTTGTGATGACATATGATGAGGAAATTTGGCAGACCTGATTCACGAGCTCTTGTCACACCTTCAGACTCCAAAAATTCACAGATTGCAGGAGTTGAGAGTTTGGAGAGAACAATTCAGGGTAGGATACCTTAGAGTTTGGTAATGTAGATTTAGGTAACGAGGTTGATTTCATTTTGTGTCTCTCTTATTAAGATTCATTAGACTCAGACATAGATTTCGATTAGCAAGATTTTGACGAGTATTTGACGTGTTTGATGTCTACAGAGCCGACAACCAGGACATAGACAATGCTAGTGCAGTTCATAGAGAGACTAGTAGGGCCATTTTTGTCAAGTTCAGATGAGCACCTAGAGTTATCACATTCAGATCTGGTAGTATTCATGTAGACATTTCAGAGGCCAGATTTGTTAACTCCCACATGCCTAGAGTTGAAGACCTTACTGCATAGAATGAAGTACATATTCCTTACGTGCGAACTTTATATGCTTTTATTCATTATCTCAACGTATTTGACTGATGACTAAGAATCCTTTCTCTAGTAGATATCATGGGGATAAGTCCTTCTCTGTGCTCCCACCACATCTATCTTGAGGATGATGATAAGCCTTCATGTGAGTTCCAATGTAGGTTGAACCCGAATCTTTGAAAGATGGTCATGAAGGAGATTTCCATGTGACAGAGCATTGATTTTGTCTACCCCATCTCCAACTACAAGTGGGTTAATTAATTACATGTGGTACCTAAGAAGACGGGTATCACTATAGTTGCTAATGAGTTTGGAGAGGATATTGCTACCCGTGTACCTACATCTTATAGGGTTTGTGTGGACAACGGACGATTCAATCGAGCCACCAAGAAGGATCACTTTCAGCTACCATTCATTGACCAGATTATTGAGAGATTAGCTGGGAAGAGTCATTACAACATTCTTGATGGGTACTGAGGGTATAATAAGGTGGCAATTGGGACCAAATACTGGTATAAATGACATCCACATGTCCATTTGGGATGTATCCTTTTAGACATATGTCATTTGGATTATGTAATGCCCCAGCTACACTCCAAAGGTGAATGCTTTCAATCTTTTCAAGTATGGCGGTGAATGTTTAGAGGCCTTCATGCATGATTTTTCTGTCTATGGCAATGGATTTGATGCTTGTCTTTCTTGCCTAGACCATGTACTTAAGTGGTGCACCAAGGCCAACCTTGTTCTATCGTAGGAGAAGAATCATTTTATGATGAATCAATCCTTGGTTAGATCGTCTCAAACACGAGTATGGAGGTCGATTCGATCAAGGTCGATATCATCAAGAAGGTCACTTTACTGTCCTTTTGAGTTAGTTGCAGTCTTTTCTACGGCATGTCAGTTTCTACTGATGGTTCATTCAGGACTTGAGTTGTATTTCTCGACCTCTTACTGATCTTCTTAAGAAATACACTAAGTTCCTTGTTGAAGATAAGTGCCTTTTGCAATTTGAGACTCTCAAGAATATCATTGTGCAGGCTCCTGTCCTTCATCCACCAGATTGAAATTTCCCATTTGAGAACATGATGGACACTTCTGATTTTGCCATAGGGGTTGTGCTATGATAGGGAAGGATGGTCTGCCTTTTACCATTCACTATGTTAGTCGTACTTTGGATGCTTCTCGGTGGAATTATATTGTTACAGAGAAGGAGATGCTAGTAGTAGTCTTTGCTTTAGATAAGATTATATCTTACATTATTGGATCTAGAGTGACCTTTTACGTTGATCACACTACCATCTGGTACTTATTGGATTGGAAGAATTCCAAGGCATGCTTGACTATATGGATCCTTGTATTTTAGGAATTTGATATTAATATTAAGGATAAACCTGAAGCCAAGAATTTGGTGGTGGCTAAACTATCTCGATTATAGCATCTTGAGGATTCTGAGATAACCACACATGTTACCAATACTTTCCCAGACGAGGTGATTCTTCCTATCACCTCTCTCCCTTGTTATGCGAACATTGTGAACAATCTTGTTGCCAAGAATCTTCAATGAGGTTGGACCAGGTAGCGACTTGAGACTTTGCTAGCCAAGCTAAGTCGTACCATTGGGATGATCCCTCCTTTTACCTTGATGGGGGGGATAGTGTATGGTGTCGATGTATTCCTCAAGAGGAGAACTATAGCGTCCTCACCTTTTGCGACAAGCTTGAGGCACGGGGACATCACATAAGGAGACATACAATACAAAGTATTCTCCAATATGACCTTTGGTAGCCAACACTCTTTTAGTATTCAGATAAATTTGTGACGAGGTGTACTGATTGTACTTGGATTGGTTCTTATGGTCATAGTGACATGATAATGATGCATCCCATTCACTTCTGTGAGGTTTTCTATGCATGGGGAATCAATTTTACGGGCCCATTCCCTAAGAGTTAGGGACAAAAGTACATTTTATTGATTGTAGATTATCTAAGTCATTGGGTTGAGTCCATCCCCACCCTAGTTGTTTATGTGAACATTGTTTGCAAATTTTTAAGGAAGAATATCATACCACGATTCAGGGTTCCTAGAATTTTGATTTCTGACGAGGGGACTCATTTTATCAACGATAAGGTATGGGCCCTTGCTAACGAGTTCAACATCAGTGATAGAGTTGCCACTCCATATCATCCACAAATGAATGTTCTCCTTGAGTTTCGATTGGGGAGATCGATCGACATTGCAAAAGGTTGTCTGCCCATACTGAAAACATTGGTCACAACATTTGGACTCAGTCTTGTGGGACTATAGGAAATCCTTCAAGACACCTTTGGGTACATCTCCATTGCGACTCATTTATGGCAAACCATGCCACTTACCTCTTGAGATTAGGCACAAGTCACTATGGGCAGTCACAGAGATATTATTGGATTTAGAGTGTGTAGGAGATCACAGGAGAGCAGATTTAGTAGCCCTGGAGAAGCTTAGAGATACTTCCTTTTTGAGTAGCCTACAATACAAGGATTGAGAGAAGATATGACATGATTCAAACAACAACCATAAGCAGTTTGAGCCTAATCATGGAGTATGGCTTTTTGAGGCACGACTGAGATTATTTCTTGTGAAATTACATAGCAAGTAGAAAGGTCCCTATTTTTTCATTAAGGTGCATGACAATGGCAGTTTTGATATATCTGAGTTGTCTTCTGAATCCTCCTTTCGATTTAACAACCAACGCCTTGATCCTTTTCTTGATCGTAACCTGTTGACTGTTTATGTTGCCTCGATTCATTTTGTATTAAATGTGCTTTTGATTCTCATCTTATGCATCTCATACTTGATTTATACTTCTATCCTAATCTTTATATATCCATGTTTTCTATTTTATTCTTTCATTCTCTTGTTCTGTTTAACACCCCAGGTCTCACTTAGGATTCTTTCTATATATGGACAAGCTTTATCCTAAGTATAGGGGGGTGTTGAACATGTGTTGTTCATATTTCTTTCTATTCTATTACCTCTGTTTTTTTGCCCATAATCAAGGACATCTGACCCTAAGTATATGAGAGGTAATATCTTTTTTTTTCATTTCTTTGAGTGTTCCCTCACTTGTCCCTCTACTGTTTATATTCTTTTCAATACATAGGGATCTTTTACCATATGTATAAGGGGGACAATTTGAGTCATTGGTTTCATGTACATTCTCTTCGTTTGTTTTTCCCTTTTATATAATCTTCTATACTTAGTATTACTTGATCCTAATAATAGAAGGATCACCAACTTCTTTTCATTTTTTTCCTTCATTCTTTGAGTCATTGTAGTATAGGATTCTTTTAAATTTTCTATACTTAACATGAGTTATGTCTTCCTTTGTTGCACTTTTGATCAATTTGAGGGTATAGTTCAATCTAAGATAGGGGGTGTCGTATATGTTATATATTTTAGACATAACTCATACTTTCGGGTTAATAACATGGCTATTATTTATAAATTGGATTTTTTTTTGAAAAATGTTCGCAAAAATGTGTGATTTTTTTGTAAAATTATTTGCAAAACTTTTTGTATAAACAATTGTAAAATTATTTTTGTATGAATTTTTCTAAAAATGATTGTAAAATGTTTTGTTTGTAAAATATTTGTAGACTAGTCTGTGTATCTGAACTATGTATATGGTATAAATGTTTCTAAAATGTGTGAAAGCAAATTGTTTGCAAAAACCATTTTGAAAAATTGTTAGTAAAGTGATTTGTAAAATTCTTTGTAAAACTTAGTTTTGAAAAAGGTTTTGAAAAAATTTGTAAAATGGTTTGTAGAAATGTTTGTAAAATTTTATTTTCTTTTCAAATGTGTTGTATATACTTTTATTTGCATGTGCATATACATTTTTCAGAATCATTATTGACTTTTAAACCAGGCTAGATAAAAATTGAAGAATGGAGCTTGGTTAAGACCTTAATCCATTTATCTATAGAAATCGACATTGAGACTTTTCAGGTCCTACCGACGTAATTCTTTGAGTCCACAATCACATGTCATCTTGATTGGTCTAAGTAGAACCTTTAAAAATGCACATATGATTCTTCTAATAGTGCTTAACTTGGATAAGCACTCTACATGTAGCTCTTTATGGATGAACTGGTGGTGGTGGTGGAGGGGGGCGTTTGAATACTATGGCTTCGAATAGCACACAAGTATGTAACAGCTAGTGGGAACATTCGTATTCCTCGAGGGAGGTGCATCTCAATATAGTCTAGTAGAATTGAGGTCTAACGCCACGATGTTGTGGGTTGCAATAATGCTTCGAAAGAAGAATAGTCTATAGGCTCAAGGAGAAAAACTACTTATGTACATTATACACCTTATAGATATGTTCTATATTTTTCATAAAAATGCAAAAAGTCCAAAAAAAGGGATAGGTCTGATTGAGAAGTAAATTCATGCCGGAGTGTATATAGTGAATAAGAAAAGCTTATGTGATACATTGTCTCATCTTATGGAGGCTTCAGCTGTAGACTTGGCTACACTAGTCAAGCTCCAAGGGATACATGGCAACACTGGCCACGGTTCATTCTCTTCTTTCCCCCACTTCTTTAGCTGTTACACTTGAACTTAGTAGAAAATAGCTTGCTCCTCGAGGAAAGAGTTGCTAAATAGGGGAATAGAGTTACCTTGTTGAGGGAGGTTGTTTGTTTTCCATTTCTTAGGTGGTAAGGTATATCTCACTTGTACAGTACACGTAAAGATTCATAGTCGTATGAATTTACATGTGTAGACTTGTTTTGACCTGACTGTTGAGGCAACATGAATAGGGTTCTTTTGGAACTTAATATATGTTAGGTCTTAAATCCATTTTCCAACATGGTTCCGCCAAACTTATAATCCAAACATTTAACCGACCTCCATTGTCCAATTATATGAAGACAAGCTTAATAATTAATATTGTTCTAAGTTCTTTGCATTTTCTTTTCTTTATTCCTTTTCACTTCTTCTTTGAGTAACTATTTACTAGGGGACTAACAAAGGTAAAGTACAAGGGATTGATGAATCCATGATTCATGATCCTTTATTTTTTAATATTAGGAAAATTCCATATGCAAAATACCTGTAAATGTATATCAATTACAATAAAGTGTCATTGTGCATGTTGTTGTTAATATTATATATATCATTCTTTTTAAACAAAATAAAAGAATAAATAAGAAAATAAATAAAATTAAATAAGGTTGTATTTAAATAATAATAGCAAACTGACCCGGACACCCAGAGAAAGTCAATTATTGGCCTCATAGACAAGGAATAAAATAGGGAAAGATAGGGTCCTTATTTATTCTGTATATATGTCTATATATATGTATATCATTCACTTATTTTATTTATTAATAAAAATATCTCACAAATAATTTACTCCCATAATAAAACTTGAAAAATAAAAATGAGTTTTAAATAATAAAAATTAAATTATGTTGTACAATACATATACTTGTAAATATGTACTTATTTACATATATATATATATATTGTATATGAATTGTATATATACACACTTGTATATATTAATAATAATAAGTAAAATTAAAATAAAATTCATCAAATACATAATAAAAATAAATAAATTCAAATTCTTCATTGTATAATATCATCAATATTGTATATATTTTACATACTATTAATTAATTAACACTTATAATGAACTTGTAAAAATCTCATAAAAGTATAATTGGATTCTTTAAGTTATTTTGTAAATAAATAAAATATAGAATCAAATATAATTTAGGTAAAAATAACAAAATAAAAATACATGTACACAATATATATGTATATTATGCCTATAAATTATACCATATACTATATATACTAGTATATATATTCTTAAAAATTATTAGAAATCACAGAAAATTGTTAGTAAAATAACTAACATTCTATTTTTATACTTTTTATTTAAAATTCATTTACTATTTTAAATGATTTTTCTTTTATTTTTGAAATTCCTTTTTTCTGATTCGTCAACCCGGGTCCATTTAATCGTGCACCCTTCCTCCTCCCAGATCCAACCCGGGCATCCCTTCGCCAGATACGATTTGTATCCATTTCCCAATGCAACCTCGACCACTTTTTTCCTCGGATTGTAGACACGTGTCTTCCCTATAGATCCGCTATACTCCCAGATCCCGAGGAAGGTCTGAATCATCCCAGGGTTGTGCTCTTTCGCTTAATCTTTCTAGACCCTTCAGACCCCAATAAGTCTTTTATTTCCCTATGCAGCACAAGGTAGCTCACTCCGCACCTCATTTTCTTCCACCAAAATACTTAAGATAATGACAAAGTCCTGAGGATACCTTTGGTGCTTGATTGGGTGGCGATTTGAGCAGTAGCACAATCGTAGCTGGAGGCCTCCACAACGAGTAGCCTCCTCAACCTTCCGAGTTGAGGCAATCACATCATCGTTCATACCATCTTACTCCGCTCTCCATTCCCGTATCTTCAGGTAACCCTTATCTCTTTCCATTCTGTCGGGTTCGTTCAATCTTGTTCATTTGTCGTCGTTCACCACCTTTGCTCTGACCATTGGATCTGAATCTCCACCCATCCATCTTGCCGCATTGATCTGCTCACCATATCACCCTACATTTTTTCACATGACATTATCATTCTAAATATCACTCAACAGAGTGAGATTTGGCTTGGACTTCCCTCCTCCGTATTCATCGGAAGTCGACTCCATCTCCCTGTTGCTTCTTTCCATGTTTCAGATAAAAATCTTGAGCTAAGGCATTGCCCTCTATATGTGATTGCCCTCGTAGGTAAAAGTGTGTGTGACAGGGCAATTTTGACCTTTAACTCTAATGATGGAGAACCTCAAGATGGTATACCTCCTATATCATCATTTAGCCTGTCTCAAACTCATAGGAGGCATCCACCCGACGTAGAACCATGTCATGAAGGTGCTGGACCTTATAGCCAAACAAATCGAGCATTGTTGCGCCAGACATCCTTGATCGAAGTCCAACCAGCTCCTCCTTCTTTGTGTTATTCGAGCAGCCATCACCACCATTTGGTGAAGAGGAGCGTTCCTAGATCTGATCTAAATCGTATAAGCATACCTTAATTCTAACGGTTTGATCAGAATCTGTGGAGAATCTGACATGCATGATTCCGACTTTTTTGGAAACTTCATATTTGTGCGAACGGTTCATTAGAGTCTTATGCATGTACCATGCTTCCTAGTTGTCAGATCATTTCCATAGATTCAATGAGAACCGCATATCAGACGTCACACGTACCATGTTTTTGCAGGGTATATTTGCTATTTACCAATGTTTTTATGTCATTTAATTTCTGTAAAAAATGTAATAATTAGTTAAGAACATTTGTAGTTTGGAACTCATATTTTCTTTATTAGCGTTTTAGTTTAATCAAGTCAAACTCTCATGTGCCTTCACATGTTTTATGCGATATTTGCATATATTTTCCCTTTGTTTTTCATGTGTTAACTAAAGCAGAAATATTTTTGAGTGTTTGCATTTATACCCATGTGTTTTGTGAATCACGTGCAACTCACATTTTTTTTGGATTAATTGCACTAGGGACCTTGAATTTTCTTCTTATTTATATTTGACAGTATAATGTGAAAATTGCATTCAAGTTTTGTGTTCATTGTTTAATTTTCTCTCTTTTAATTATTGCAATAAATTGTTAAACAACTTTAAAAATTGAAAAAAAAAATAGGTTTAGCACATGCTAGTGTGGTTTCATAAAAATTCGGAAAATACCTTAAAAAATAAAAAAAATCAGAGTAACTTTATTTTCATTTGTTTGAACTTCTATTGAAATTTCATCTCATTTTCTTTCATAAAACTCTAAAAATTTGCAAAACCCTAAAAACATAAAGATTGATTAAAATCTTTGAAAAATCTAAAAATTGATATTTCGGTTCTGTTTGTAGATATTTTCTTATAGCTTTTTATTAAAATTCATTCCTAGATGTTTTGAGTTTATTAGTTATATTTAATTTAAGAATACTACTAGATGTGTACTGTTTCAGTTTTCTTGGTTTTTTATTTTTATAAAATCCAATAACATCAAAAAATTATCCAAAAATTACAAAAACATTAAAAATGGGTTTAAATCATAAAAATATTTTTACTTGATTTTCAGGATTTTTTACCCTTTTTTAAAATACGAAGAGTTTGTGTTTGCCTTTTCTTCTTTATCTTTATTTTCCTTATTTTAAAAAATAAAAAATTTGCAAAATTAGAAACCACTAAAAAGAGAATAAGCATCCTTTAAATCTATTGATTTGACTACTTGGTTTATCATAGTGCTCCTTGTGTTCGACCTTGATCGCTATATTGGATTAATAAAAATAGCCTAAAATACTTTTTTACTTGTCTGATTTGTTCGTGGTTGAATAATTTCTCGACCTCGAATCGATTATTTTTGGGTGACAATGACATCTTAATTAATCAACGTATCCCTGGCCAGCCAGATCTCTCATTAATAGCCTTATATAGTTTTGTATTATATATTAAAAATAAAAATAAATTATAAATTAAAAAATATTAAAATAAAATAAAAATATAAAATTAGAATCAACTTGAAAAATATAATTAAAATTTTAAAAATTATAAAAAAACCACATAAAAACAAATAGACAGGAAGAACACACATTTTTGTGTATCATTGTCGAATCTACCATTTGCTCCCGGTGTTCGACACTCTACAAACGTACACCTATGCACATCCTTTATAGAGCTATAATAAATTTTAACTCCACATATTTTGTTTTCCATATCATGTACTTATTATGGGTTAATTGTTGAATTAGTCTGAGGTTCTCATCGGTTCCTTCGACGATTGTGTTCTCTCCTTGTGTGGAGAACAAGATCAATAGGATTTTGTGTTTTCTAATGGCACCGTTGCGTCATATAGAATGGATTTTAACCCTTTTCTTCTTTGTCTATTTTCTCTCTTTACTTCTCTTTATTTTTATTTGATATTTTTGTTGAATTGTTTAACCCGCTTCCTTGTTTAAATTTGTTGTGAGGGACCGTGTATCGAGGGAGTCTCTCCTAGGAACGCTTGTTCACCTACTTGAAGCAGACTCGACTAACTCAAGCTAGCTAATAAGAGAGTGCATTACATGAGTACTTGGTGGAATTTTTAATACAATAGAATATTAATTTTATTTTTATATGGAATTTAAGTGAAAGTGAGATAATTATATTTGTAATAATTCAGGACTCTCTAGGACACTCTTTTCACATCACGAGGTCAATTGCCCTAGCAATTATTCGCTTGGGGGCCTCGTCGGTTTTAGTTATGTTTTCTTGTGTTTTTTTATTTATTTCTTGCATTTTTGTTTTTCTTTTTTTTTGTGATTGAGCCCTAACATTAAGATCTACTTAACGATAGGCTAAGGCCAAACACATTATCACCATTACGTGTACCTATAGTGCTCGTTTGAACTTAGTCAAATTTTGGATTGCACTACACTTATTTTGGAACCGTACACCGCAAGATTCTTCCAAACATCACTTTCTGGCCTCATTGTGGTGGGCACCGAGGAGGCTCTAAGACTAAACCCTTTGGATCTTTTCTAACTGATTATCATAGTGTTCTTCACACTAGTAGCAGTTACTATCCATGCAGAAAGAGAGCTAGAGGCAAGGTGAGCATTTCTACTTAGCATTCATCATCGATTTCACTTGCATTGCTTTTCCACTCTCTCCCTCTGATTTTGATCACATATGATCTAAAAAAATTGACTCCATTTTAGTTTGTGAATTCTTATTAAAATACAAAAAATTGATAATAAATAAATTTGGGACTGCTAAGCTGACTCGACCATAAAATTGAAAATGATAAATATCCTAGTATTATTGAGAATAACCCCTCATTGATTTAACATTAAGTTTGTCATGTACACAGTAAGGAGTATTGCCCAATCCTAGGCATTCCTACATGCTTTGTACAATTTTGTGATTATCCCCTAACTCTAAAATTTGAAAAGATTAAAATATCGAACTTTCACGGTCTTCACCGTATTAAGTAGGTAAATTGAGGGGTTTGTTTTGTGTATATTTGTTTGTGTTTGTACATATCGATCTTCTCTGTGCATTTGCACCTTTGTACTGACATATATTCATTTGACCCTCATGTTTTCTCGATCATTATCTCTTATTTCAAACATGGCCGATTGGAGTGGTTTTTATCCGTGCTTTACGGATCCCTCATATACTACTACTTGTCCAATTTCATTTTATCAGGAGGATGATGAATTCATGATTCATTAACATTCTGTCTGCATTTTATCATAAAACCCTCTACAAGTGCATGTAAATATCAATTAATTTCCATATTTTACTGAATCCACATTCATGAATAAAAGTGCACTTTTATGCTTCTAAAAAAATTTAATTAATAAAAATGAAAAATAAAGAAAACAAAAAGAAGGCAGATTGAAAAATGTATTAATAAATATATATATATATATATACCAATCTCTTTTCCTAGTTATTTGTAAAAATAAGTTAAGATATTATCTTGTATATATGCCAAGAAATCCAACTTTGAAATTGTCAATTTCTCGACTTTCAAACATCTTAACATTCTCAAATGAACTCCAACTTCACTCTACTCACCTCTAAAGTTCATAAAACAATATTCTCTAACTGAAGGTGATTTCACTAAAATTGGAGTCTGTTTACAATTTTTGAAAAGCCAGCTTCGAGACCTAATGACATTAAGGTTTTTGGTCTATTTATTTTATTTTTGATAATAACTTTTTAAAAAATTTCTTGTTCTTGTATTTTGGTTATGATTTATTTCAGGATTTATAGATCTTATTCGATATTTAAATAAATTGAGAACTCTAATTTATAGATAAATTTGACATGTAAACTATTTATATTTATTTATTTATACATATAAACTCATTTATAAAAATTCATAAAAATTCGTAGACACTATATATTATCTTAATAATTAACAAAATAGAAAATGAACATGTTATTTAATAAACTTTAAATTTAAATAAAATATATTTATTAATAATTATATTTACTTATTTTTTAAAAGAACATTTATGTTTCATTAAATCATTGTGATTTATTATCTATTTTATACCTAATTTAAATAATGTTATTTACTATTTATTAGCAATTCTAGACAACTCAACTAATTAGGTGTTTACACGGATCAACATCTAGTTCCAAGGACCTTGCTTCTTCCATTAACTCTCGCGTCATCTTTCACCTTAAATTTAATATATTCCATTAATTTTCTATACCTAACCACCTACTTACATGCTTACCCTTGGATCACCAACAACTACCTATTTCTTTGCTTATAATTCTATCCAATGTTCGTTCGGTCGAAATAACTTTTCCTAACTAATTCCAGTTCCAGACAACCTTGTTGGGACCTCATCTTCTTCGCCTCTTTCCACTTGCATTTGGTTGCGACAGAGCCCCATCGCCCCCGTGTGGAAGATCACCGATAGGAGGATAGTTCCAAGGAGGAACTTCGCCAGGAATGGAAGCCCTTGAGTGCGTTTTGCCTCAGGAAGTTCTCCGACCCGTTGAGCTATCATCAGGAGGACCTTATATCTTCTAGCCCTAGAGACCTCCTTTACACTCTTCATTTTGCTTTGATTTTTGTATCCAAAGAACTGACATAATCACGAGATTTGACCATAATCATCATCTTCTTAATCCATCATCAAATTCACTTTCCAATTCATGTTCGATTTGACCAATTTGTTCATCATAGATTTTACAATTCTTTGCAAATCAAGCATCAAATTATCATTTGCAAGTATTCATTGTATCCTCGAATGCATCCTCATTCAATTCAACCATTTGAAATCCCATCTGCTTCGCCAATCCATCGAAAAGAACTAGTGTTCTTCGCTCCTCGATTTTCCAGGCCCTACTTAAGTTGTGTGCATCAGAATCAGCTACCCTCCTCGATCTTTTCTCACCATAGACAAGCCCGGAGGGGAAAGAGCCCCCTTTGACAGTACTACAGGTCGTCATCTCTGCCCAGATCCGCTGGAGAACGAAGAGGAGTCGTCAGTCACTTGAATTCGGGAAAAACTACCCCAAGAACTCGAAGTATAGGCACACGACACATGGCACCAGCTAACGACCCTGATTCACACGTCACGATCTAATTAGTTGACATTTTGCAGCAGTATCCCCTTTGAGTTCCTGCAATTGACGAGCGCCTCAAAAGTTTGAGATGTTATGTTTAGGTCCCTGTGTGGAGACCTAAATGTAAGAAACTTATTTTCATTACTTTTTAGTCCCTGTCAGGGACCAAACTACAAACATTTTTAGTTTTTTTACACATCTACCCATGTCTAGATTATTTGGACACCTTTTTGACATCATTTTTTTATCAGTTTTTCTAGGGTAGTTTCATAACTACCTTATGAGGATTTATTATGCTTTCAAGATTTTTCATTGTGCTTCTTAATTGATTTGATTTTTTAGCTACACATCCATTTTGTGTTTTGTTGAGTTTTCTCTTCGAGCCTATTGCTTGAGCCCTTCATAGATCTACTATATAGTAATTCACTATTGTGCAAATATCACTTTGAAAATTAAATAAAACTGGTAAAAAATAAAAATAAAATAAAAACCAAAAAATGAAAACCAATAAAAGATTTGCTCGCTTTCTTCAAGAAGAAATTAAAACTCACATAAATATCCCTTTTACTAAAAAATATACGTAAGGTTATTATGTTTCCTCAAGTTCGACCCAAGGATATTTACCTAGTTAATAATTAGTGTAGATAAAATAGGAAAGAGTTTACTTATCCTTTTTTATCTCTCTCTGCCCTATTTTATTGATTTTATATGATAAATCAAGATTTTGTTTTCAAGTGGTTTTTCAATACTTACATTACTACTTTTACCACTAATAAAATATTGGTTATCAGAGGACTTTGTTCCTGATTTTCTTTTTGTATATATCCACCTTAACCACAATTTCAGGCCTCGGATTTTTACCCACCACCTCCTCCCTCACATTTTCCACCATTCCTCTCACCCGAATTAGACCTGTTGGAGTAACCTCTCATAGAGTTCACCCTTGACAATTTTACCCAAATGATGAAGCAAACGAAGAAGAGTATTGATGACCTCACTAGTATAAATAAGATCCACAATGTTGCTTCTAGGATTCTTATGAGAGCTTTCGATCGCCCAAGGTACAAAAAATGAGAAAATCCAAAAAATACAAAAAGATTTCAAACGATACACAATTGAGTCAGTTTGTGAGGAGAGGGCATACTTGCCAGGTCTTATGCTCAGACAGACAGACACACACACACACACACACACACACACACACACACACACCAATTCCCACCATTGACCACAAGGATGGCATTGTACATACTACTCTTAGTCATCCTTGTGTATGTTATGATTCTGATCTTCTCTCTCTCGCATGAAGGAGATCCAAAATTTCAAAAAAAAATATTGACTGAATCTGAAGTGGTGGTAGCTACTAACGAAATAAAGGAGGCCCCACATTACCAGGTGATGACTCAATCAACTACTCCTATACATAAGAAGAAAAGAAAAGGGGCATACATGAGTGACACGTTTTAACCATGACCACTTCCCATGCCATCTTTCACTGTCCACACACTTCTATTATTGTGATAACACTCACCATGACCACTTCCCATGCCATCTTTCACTGTCCACATACTTCTATTATTGTGATAACACTCACCATAAGAAGAAAGGGAACACTGTCAAACTTCTTATGAGTTGCACGATATCTGTCTATTATTGTGATAACACTCACCTTGATGGTAATGCTTTGTTATATAACACAATTCTCACCGGTATAGTCTATCCACATAAGTCCTCTAATGAAGACCAGTATGATTTGTCAATTTGTTGATGGATCAATAAATAGGACAAAGGGTATTCTTGAGAATGTCGTCATTCTGATTCAAGGCATGAGTTTCACTGTCGACTTTATCCTATTGCCCATGGAGATCTCCATCCCTAAGAATCTTCCTCCAATCATCATGGGACAACCTTTCCTAACATCTACGAGAATTGTTATTGATTATGGATCTGGAGAGATTTTCTTACGTTTTGATATTGTGAGCAATCTATTTATCACTGCACCTAATGTTGACTACAGACTTGTACCCCATGAGAGTGTTCCTGTTATAACTAAACCCAAGGACTATGACCTTGATGATGATATTAGAGAGCTTTGTTGTATATTGGATGACACTGGGACCCTATAATTCATATTTGGTGAGGAGGACTCATCAAGAATGAACCTTGGAGTTCCCCCTTCCAGTGAGTGGCGACGCATTGATGATCTCTGCAGGATATACACGATTGACACTTTAGAGCGTAGGGTAGATGTAGTAGAGACTATAGTGGCTGAATATAATCTTATAACCTTTATAAATGAGTTAGGACCTTTCTGTGATGACTTAGTTGAGACCCCTTAGGCCAAACATGACCACATTACTTCCATTGAACAGTGCATGCCTTTTTTGCTTTGATATCGCATAGGATCTTCACCAGGTGGATCTTGATAAGTTTGTGTCTGATGATGAACCTGATATCAACCTGTACCTCATCAGATCCATTCCTCAATGATCACGCAAGAATGTTCACTTTCAACCTTCTTGATCTCTGCACATCCATCTCTTTGTACATTCTCTTTCGTTTACTTATCTCTTTCTCCCATTTTTACTCATCCACTTCATTCTATTTGTTTTGCCTTGCTTAGGAAGTACTTTATCTTAATAGAGGGAATGTAGATGAGTTGAGTACTATTTTCTTCTTTTCTTCTTTTTATTTTCATTTATCTTTTTCTTCCAAAATATATCACCCTTCCTCATTGATATATTTAGGACATACGTGTTCCTAAAAATAGAGGGTGTGCACCCCAAATTATTCATTCTTTTTTCCCGTCCACTATCTCCTCTTCTTGTCTATACATCGTATATCTTTCCCCAAGTATAGGAGGAGACAAGTGCGATCTGTTCATTCCCTCCCTCCACCCTCCCTCTTAGGATTATTTCATCCAAAGAATAGTCGGACTAGTTGATTTCTCGATCATTCCTTTCTACATTCTTTCATTCATTCCTTATTCATTATTCTTTTGGCTTTTCAATACAAGATAGAAATATGTCTTCTCTTTTATCTTTGATCTACGAGGGCATATCTTAGGCTAAGTATTGGGGGATTGTATATACTTCGTATATAATTTAACTCGTACCCTACTTTAATTAATACAAACATGTACCCAACTTTATGTATTTATCGATTAACAAATCAGGTTAAAAATAATGTCTGTAAAATGTCAGAAAAGTATTTCGAAAAAACCTTTGAAAATTTATTTGAATTCTATTTGGAAATATTTTTTAAAATATTTTCAATCTTTATTAAAAGAGTTTGTTCGTAAAAATTCTTTCACTATTTGAGAAATAAAATATTTTGAAAATCTATTTGCAACTGATTTGGAAAATGGTTGCAAAATTAGTTTGAAAAAAACTATTTGTACTATTTAAAAAATCTTTGCAAAATGGTTTTCAACTTTTGTAAAATGATGGTAAAAACTATTTGTCAAATTGAAAATACTATTTGTAAAATATTTGTAAAATTCTTTTCAAATTATTTTTGAGAATTGGGTTTGCAATAAAAAAGCTTTATAAAACATGTATAAACCTGTAAATACTTAAAAACCATCTCTTGTAAATAATAAGATGCATCCCCGTGTAAATATTTGTACCTCGTATTCCTTGCCAAAACTTTTTATTTTGAAAAATCCCTAAAAAATTACAAAATAAAAAATTTCAAAAACTTTTGAAATTTTTTTAAAAATTCACATAAAAAATTGCAAAACCTTTTTCAAAAAGCCTTAAAAAAGTTCAAAATATGAAAATTGCATTACAATAATATTTTCTACATAATGCTTTGCATTTACATTTTTCGGATTAATTTTGATAACTGAATAAGTCTATGTAAAATCCTAATATAGGAGCTTGATTAGACCTTAAATATAATTAATCACAAGAACCTTATGGGAATTGGATATGAGTACTTCAGGTATAGTTGACTTTTATCTATGAGAATCATGAGACTTGGTTCAATGTGGTATAGATTACCTAAGTAGAGTATTTCATAGTAGACATATTGAAGGATATTGAGAATCCTTAAGCGCATCACGGAAGCGTGTCGATCGCATCGTATGCAATCGGAGCAACTAGTCGTACTAGATGCTAGATGCAGCGGAAATTAAAATTTTTAACTTTAAAGATGAAACCACATGATCACGAGAACACTTCTCGAATCGTTTCATCAAACCACAAAGTACAAGGAATACCTCTTGAAGCGTGGTTGTGATCGCGAGATCCCAAAGTAGAGATCCTCCTATCTTAAGTCCGATCCACGAAGAACGCACTTGCGGGCGTGATGATGAGTCACGTTCCTTCCCGCAATCCTCGATGAAGATCCAAGCGATGGCTCCCCCGATTTCGTCAAACGAAATCCGTCGTCTTCCTTTAGAGTAAGCAACTCCAAAGAAGATGGAGATCCACGAGTCGTCGAAGAAGAAGCCGAGAGTCTCTCCTTTCTCAATACAAAGTGGACGGCCACTTAATGGAGAAGAGAAAGAGAGAGAGGGCGAGAATGAGAAAGAGAGAGAGAGAGTTGTAACCTTGCACAACTCTTAAATGATGTACCATGGAAGGCTACCCTAGCCCTCTATTTATATTAGTTTAGGATCCATTGGATCTCAATCCATGGGACACATAGATCCAACGGCTAGGCTTGGTCTATGTAAGATCAATGGTTATGATTGTTGTTGGTTAAAACCAACAACATTTATTTAAATTAAAAAAATGTTGCAACAATCAACATAATTTAATTTAACATTAACTAATTAAGAGATAATGTGATAAATAAAATGGAGTCAACCAACCTCCCCTAAAATTGGGGTGTTATTTTGTCTCCTTTTATTTTATCTTATTATTTCTTAATAAATTGCAATAACTATTATTGCAATAATATCCACCAAATTAATTCCAAATTAATTTGTGAATATTTCAATCATGCCATTGATCATTATGTGAATCATATTCACAACCCAAACTAATTTGTAAATTACATTTCCAATTAATTAATTAATGTGAATCCAATCCACACAATTAATTAACAAATGCTATTTACATAGATTCTCTCTCTTATATATGTATATTATAAATCATATTTATAATACACATATATCATGGATAGTATTATCCACATTCTCTAATCCTTGATAATTAAATCTCATTTAATTATCTTGGATAATAATATGAATCATATTCATATTATGCTTGATAATTAAATCTCATTTAATCATCAAGTCCTTGCTTGGATATACGTTTCATCAAATGAATTATTCTTGAACCCTTTCAAGAATAATGTGCTTTCTCCGCAGATACTTGGAGATAAGGACAGGGTGATTGTATTATTCCACGTATAGTGACTTGGATATTGAGATCTTATCTCAAATCCAGATCTTACGAACCTCCCACAGATGCTTGATTAAATCAAGACCGCAAATCCAATCTTCTCATTGAATCTGAATCTCATTCAGACCAATGTCCAACACTTGGACTAAGATCGGATCGCTTCTCTACTGAAAGGAGTCACTAAAATCCAGACCTGTTTCATCACTCCCTCGGAATGGAAGCGTCATGGATATACAATCATTTATGATCACATCACCCTTCAGGTATTCCCAATACCTGTACATCCTGCATACTGGAAGACCCATGGTCAACCCGAAGATCAAGATCTATTTTACACTGTCTTCTTCAGGGTTTGATCACTAAGTTTCTCATTTGATCATTGGGATTTGGTATCGATCATATACTTTCCAAAAGCATATATCATACCTAGGTCTTGATCATATACTTTCCAAAAGTATATATCAAACCTACAAATTCAGTCAAGCTTCCAAAGCGAGACGACCGTGCACGGAATTTGATTCCTCCCAATATCTCATGAGTGAGCTCATGTCTTCCGGTTCAGTAGTGAACCTGTATGATCCCTTTGAGAGATCGTATTACTCATATGCCCTTACATGCACACCAGCGCGCCGGTGTATAGACCTTGGTTAGGTCATCAACCTATTGGTCTGCCAAATGTACACACTCAGACATATAGTAACACATCTGTCTCCGGTCAGAGGATGCGTGCCTATGCTGTGACAGCATTCAACATAGGACTTAGGTTATCTCGATCTCGTTAAGTCAACTCTTTGACCTAACTAATCTGACACCTCCGAATCTCTATTCCTATGCAGATGACCTGCATCAAGAGGTCGGTCAGATATCAGCCTATGTGAGAAAAGGATTGCCATCTCCTACTCAGGCTGGAGATCACATCTTAATAATCATTTGACGGTGCTTGATGAGTCCTCAATCTAACTCTTTAGATATTCATCCAAGCACCAGCCTCTATGATTCAATAATTGAATCAACAGCTGTATGATCATTAAGATAGCCATGGTACATAACCCTAATTGTACAGAGGGACCTATTATGCAAATTATTTATTCTTCATTTCAGATCAGGGAATGATATGTGCAATAACATTTATTGCATAATGGCTCGCCGTGGGCTCACTTGTCCAACAATCTCCCACTAGCCCAAAGAGCCATTAATGGGCTAATCATTTAAACCATACTCATGTGACAATCATAGGCTATTTAGAAATAGCTAGGTAAGCTGATCAGTCACTCTGTTCCTAAAAGACTATGCCAAGTCCTTTTACGGCACTTGCATATCCCTAGGTAACAGTGCTCGCATCCAATGCGAATGTTGCATCTAATGCAACCAATACTCAATCTAGTCAAAGCAGTTATAGTGTCTTTGACACTATTGCTTAATAACTATTATAACCAGTATTTCCATAATCCTTATCAGAATACCCTTATTCCTGGAGATCACTATCTCCTATGGTATTCGCAGTTAAGACCTTTTAGATTTCCATCTAAATATCTTAATTTCTTGAAGATAAGACTCAGAGATCACCATCTCTAAAGCCTTGTCATCTTTGAAGATATCGTTATTTCTGCAATCAAGTGTTCTTTCTCCATAGTAGGATTAGTAACAGTTTACTACTCCCACTGCATGGCAGATATCTGGCTTTTGTACACATCTAGCATATACTTAGCTTTCCGTAACTGATGCACAAGTGCAAGCAGTTCTAGCATTCACTTCCTCAACTCTTTGAGGTGCTATTCCTTTAGATAGGTCAGTACCAAATCTCAAGGAAGGAAGCCTTTCTTGGAATTTCCAAGAATGGAATATGTCAAAGGTGTACTACAAATGTGACAGTCCCAATACCCTCTTTTCTTTGCTTCTGAACAACTTCAGAACTAAGATCTAAGAGGTATTCTTGAGATCATATATCAAGGTATGGAATAGCCAGTCTATAAAACACTTATTATCATCCTTATATCATTTCAAATGATTAGGATATTATCTACATTTAGCACGATGAACACAATGGCACTCCCACTAAGCTTCACATGGTACATCAAGATTCTATTTGAAATCATAACATTTATAATTTCATCAAATCTTATGTTCCAACTTCAAGAAGCTTATTTGAGTCCACAGATGGATTTCTTTAGCTTTCACACCTTACATTCCTCAACCATGAAGCCCTGGGGCTACTTCATGTGAATATCCTCAGAGAGGTATTCTTAGAGGAATGCAATCTTGAATTACATCTTGAAGATGCAATAGTCAAGTTGCGTAGCTAAGGTTAGCAATATTTTGATGAGTTTAAGCATGGTTACCGAAGAGCAAGTCTCATTGCAAGCAATGTCTTCTCTTCCGGTGTGTAGCTTATGGCTACGAACCGAGCTTTGAAGGTCTCTACCTTCTCATCAGGTTCCCTTTCTCTTGAAGATCCATTTATACCTTAATGGGTCTAACCCTTATAGGTGGATCCTCGAGGGTCCATATACAACACTTGTATATGAAGTCTACTTTAGACTTTATTGCTAATATCCATCATTCCATGTCATGATCCTTAGGAGCTTCATCACATGAAGTCCGATCATTGTCAGACTTGGCTGACACATGGAATACATCCTCAAACTCATTTGAAGAGGTATTAATGTTTCATCTTTAATTGTCCTTTTAGTTTCCGATTTCAGGAGCCTCATTATCTTCTTAAGATTAAATGAGTTCCTTTACTTCATTTTCATCTTGATTCTCAAGATTCTCAATCCTCCAAGAATCACATTCTCAGAGATGAGATCTTTTAAGAATCTCAAGGTCATAAAGTATGTATCCAATACCATACTTTATTTTCCTAATGAAGTAGCACTCTCAAGTGCTAGATTCCAGCTTACATCCATGGAACCTCATTAAGGATATATATTGTAGTCGCTACTACACATATATACCTGGAAACTAAGAGGAAATTATGCTAAAATTAATCATTGATCAAATCATGTCACACATGATCCAATTGTATCTCCCTACAACTCCATTGAGTTTAGGTGTATTAGGAGGAGTGAGATAGAAATGATATTCATATCTCCATAAGGTATTCTTTGAATTTTATCTAATAGGTACAAGCTACCTAGGTTAGATCAAATTCATTTCATCTTTCTCCAAACTTTGGTTCTAAACCAAAATTGTGAAATCTTTGAACATTTCAAAGGTTTCTCAGGTGAAGAGAAGAAATCTCATATCATACGTAATCATCAGTAGATATCACATATCCATAATGTTTACTATGATATAGATGATCTACATACATCAATATGTATGAGATCTTGAATACCTTGACAACTTGCACCTTTCCTAAGAGAAGGGTGTATTGGACATTTTTACTTTGAATACAGTATTCACAAGTATGTAAGATTTGAAATTTTAGACATTCTAAAGTTTCGTATCTTACTAGTCTATTGATCAAATCAATAGACAAATGTCCAAGGCTTGATGCCAGATCATTGTCAAATGATTTTCATCCTCCTATTGGTCTATCAAGGTTTAATTTTCAGTATTAGAAATCTTAATGAACTATTCATTAATTTTCTAATTTTGTGGAGTCCACTAGATGTTAGATTACTATCTGAAATATTTCCATCATAACTCTTTATGATAGTTCTATCTCAGAATTCATGTTTATTTCCAACATTTAGAAACAAACAATGAGTGTACTCTACTATCTAGGTCATAGAGACATTCTCCAAGACTAAGGGCTCTCCCACTGAGAATATGAAGTCCATCTATCCAACAGAGACTGCTGCAACAATTACAGCAATATCCATGTAGATGACTACTAAACCTCAAGATCAAATTTCTAATCTTCTAATATATTTATGCAACCAATTGCAAATGTCATTAGAAGATTGGGATACAATTGTCAGACTTTATCTTATGAAATAATAAAGTCAGAGTCAATGATTATATGTAGATTATTCTGATGCTCTATCTGAGTCCTTCACTAAGGATTTTAGACAGACTTGATAGTCATACTATCAACACATCAACATATTGCAGTATTGGCATTCATCCAACTCTTTGGATGTCATATGAAAGTTACAGAAGTAGGTCAACTCTTTGACTTTCCTTCTTACTCGGGTCCGACCCATGCTTCCACTGTGCTCTCTTCATCAATAAACAACCATTGTTTAAGACAAAGAATCTCTTATGTTAAATTCAAAGGATTTCAATACAAGAGCATTTCAACATTTATATATGCTTCATTAAATTCATTCAAAATGATTATTATGAAGCTTCATGAATGACTTGAGTATAGATAGTAGAATGATGACACTCATCATATCTACATACATCTTAACTGTTAGAGACTTAGGTTCAGGTAGGTATTCAAACATTTTGAATACATCATCTCTTTCGAGCTACCATTCTGCATAATGCAGAGAACCATGTCATTCATGATTAAATGTCTAGAGCACATATGTATGCCAAAATATCTTCTTTTATTTTATAAGAATTATTTGACAATTACGATCACCATCGACATGTCACTTCCAAAGTACACTCGATGAAAGATCAAGACTATAGAGACATACATACCCTAAGGTGATGTCTTATTGTCTTATTTAATTGCCCTTCCTCATTATGTTGAGGGGACTTGCACACTGCAACCACATACATTATGTGTCCAATTGCAAGTACAATATCTGGATCATGAGTCCAATCCAAGATATTTTTACTGGTTATCATTGAGTATAACATTGAGTGGGTTTAATGAAGGATTATCTGAAATAAGAAATTTGCATAAGTATATATATATTATATATACATGTTTTACTTTGATTTAGGAATTTTTTTTTATATCAAAGTTGTCTTGCCTTGTCAACACTGAAAGTTCATTCCCTTAATCACTTTCAATGTAAGAGATATTCTTACCATTATATCTCTAGCAAGATCTGGGATCTCCTTTCCTATCTTTGTTGCATCCCAATAATATGAGAACCTACAACTCGGATAAAAAAGAAGCGGGAACACATTCCGCCTTGCAAGTCCAACTTGCATTTCCCAATTCGGTCTTTAACACCCGGGCCCACCACCCCTAAGATGATGTTGACCCGTCATTAATTGAACCAACCGTCAACAGGCTTAATACTCGCTATACGCAATCCAATATCGCCCCAATAATATGAGGACCCGATATTGGGGTCACTACGTATACGGCCTTACTCTTTCGAGAAGCAAAGAACCCGATCCAATTAAATCATGTACAGGATCTGTCACTTCGGACAGGCGTCTCCTATACACAACAACTGGCGACGAAATCCTTTGCCTTGACGGGAGACCATGGATGTCACTTATGTGATCCTCCACCTCATATTCAAATTGTAATTAATTATTGTGAATCATATTCACATAATTAATTCTTCCAAGGGAAATACACATCTATTCAAAATAGAGTGTTTATTAAATATAATTAATTTAATCACATTAAATTAATCATCAATCCAATCATCAATCAACAAACATGTCTTTTACTTGAATAGTAGGTATATACTCAAAGTACGTATTATTCGAATTTTAATAATTAGAAAAATACACATTGTCTGTCTCCGGTATTATACAGTCCCTACCCGCTATCATGGCCAGTACCGACGAGAGTGGGACGGACGACATACGTTGCAACCCGCTACCCCAATGCTCTCCGACTAGGCACCACATCCGCCTCGGGAAAGGATAATACCAGATAGACCATCATGTACTTTGAGATGTTCATCGGTTTTTCAACCGAAATTATACCATATAATATAAATCAAAACATTTTTGATTATAAGGAGATTTGCTAGACAAATCCCCAATCCTATTCAAGCAAAAAAAAAAGGGTTTTCATGTAAAAGTTGTCCTACAACTATTGTAGGATAAACTATAGTTTTCATGAAGGCAATGTTTGTTGATGAACCAATGATCAAGATCTAATATCTTATCATTGTGGTTTAGGCAAATGTCATTCAATGAAATAATTATTTCTTTAAATATTTCACAAATATTTATCACTAATTATTCCAGAAAATTAACAATTAATTTTCATCATGATAATTGAATGACATATCACAAGGTTCAAGATCAAGAAATTGTTAATTTCCAGCAGTGACCCCCAATCACCAAAATTAACTTATCTTGATCAATTTAAATCCAAAAAATGCAAACTCAGTTTCCAAAGATTGCCTATTTGATTTATTAAAGAACCCAAGTGATAATTCACGCATTTCAAGGCGGATTAAAATCGTAATCATCTCATTAATTACGTTCAAATCCGCAGTTCCCGCAACAGTGAATATAGTCATATTCAAAAAGCCATATCTTGAGCAAATAAAGTCCAAATTTAGTAAACTCAAGTCCTATGGTTTCCTTGTTTAATGGGGAACAAAATCCAATTGAAAATTTCGTGTTTAAACATTTTAAACAGTACAGAAAAATTCAATTAGACAGAGGTGCGAAAATTGAAATGCAGTAAAAATTTCGCAACCCTTTCAAGAACCAAATCGTCTAAGGTCTATGGATCATATCCAAACCCTTATTCGACCTATGGCTCTGATACCACTTGAAGGATATTGAGAATCCTTAAGCGCATCACGGAAGCGTGTCGATCGCATCGTATGCAATCGGAGCAACTAGTCGTACTAGATGCTAGATGCAGCGGAAATTAAAATTTTTAACTTTAAAGATGAAACCACATGATCACGAGAACACTTCTCGAATCGTTTCATCAAACCACAAAGTACAAGGAATACCTCTTGAAGCGTGGTTGTGATCGCGAGATCCCAAAGTAGAGATCCTCCTATCTTAAGTCCGATCCACGAAGAACGCACTTGCGGGCGTGATGATGAGTCACGTTCCTTCCCGCAATCCTCGATGAAGATCCAAGCGATGGCTCCCCCGATTTCGTCAAACGAAATCCGTCGTCTTCCTTTAGAGTAAGCAACTCCAAAGAAGATGGAGATCCACGAGTCGTCGAAGAAGAAGCCGAGAGTCTCTCCTTTCTCAATACAAAGTGGACGGCCACTTAATGGAGAAGAGAAAGAGAGAGAGGGCGAGAATGAGAAAGAGAGAGAGAGAGAGTTGTAACCTTGCACAACTCTTAAATGATGTACCATGGAAGGCTACCCTAGCCCTCTATTTATATTAGTTTAGGATCCATTGGATCTCAATCCATGGGACACATAGATCCAACGGCTAGGCTTGGTCTATGTAAGATCAATGGTTATGATTGTTGTTGGTTAAAACCAACAACATTTATTTAAATTAAAAAAATGTTGCAACAATCAACATAATTTAATTTAACATTAACTAATTAAGAGATAATGTGATAAATAAAATGGAGTCAACCAACCTCCCCTAAAATTGGGGTGTTATTTTGTCTCCTTTTATTTTATCTTATTATTTCTTAATAAATTGCAATAACTATTATTGCAATAATATCCACCAAATTAATTCCAAATTAATTTGTGAATATTTCAATCATGCCATTGATCATTATGTGAATCATATTCACAACCCAAACTAATTTGTAAATTACATTTCCAATTAATTAATTAATGTGAATCCAATCCACACAATTAATTAACAAATGCTATTTACATAGATTCTCTCTCTTATATATGTATATTATAAATCATATTTATAACACACATATATCATGGATAGTATTATCCACATTCTCTAATCCTTGATAATTAAATCTCATTTAATTATCTTGGATAATAATATGAATCATATTCATATTATGCTTGATAATTAAATCTCATTTAATCATCAAGTCCTTGCTTGGATATACATTTCATCAAATGAATTATTCTTGAACCCTTTCAAGAATAATGTGCTTTCTCCGCAGATACTTGGAGATAAGGACAGGGTGATTGTATTATTCCACGTATAGTGACTTAGATATTGAGATCTTATCTCAAATCCAGATCTTACGAACCTCCCACAGATGCTTGATTAAATCAAGACCGCAAATCCAATCTTCTCATTGAATCTGAATCTCATTCAGACCAATGTCCAACACTTGGACTAAGATCGGATCGCTTCTCTACTGAAAGGAGTCACTAAAATCCAGACCTGTTTCATCACTCCCTCGGAATGGAAGCGTCATGGATATACAATCGTTTATGATCACATCACCCTTCAGGTATTCCCAATACCTGTACATCCTGCATACTGGAAGACCCATGGTCAACCCGAAGATCAAGATCTATTTTACACTGTCTTCTTCAGGGTTTGGTCACTAAGTTTCTCATTTGATCATTGGGATTTGGTATCGATCATATACTTTCCAAAAGCATATATCATACCTAGGTCTTGATCATAAACTTTCCAAAAGTATATATCAAACCTACAAATTCAGTCAAGCTTCCAAAGCGAGACGACCGTGCACGGAATTTGATTCCTCCCAATATCTCATGAGTGAGCTCATGTCTTCCGGTTCAGTAGTGAACCTGTATGATCCCTTTGAGAGATCGTATTACTCATATGCCCTTACATGCACACCAGCGCGCCGGTGTATAGACCTTGGTTAGGTCATCAACCTATTGGTCTGCCAAATGTACACACTCAGACATATAGTAACACATCTGTCTCCGGTCAGAGGATGCGTGCCTATGCTGTGACAGCATTCAACATAGGACTTAGGTTATCTCGATCTCGTTAAGTCAACTCTTTGACCTAACTAATCTGACACCTCCGAATCTCTATTCCTATGTAGATGACCTGCATCAAGAGGTCGGTCAGATATCAGCCTATGTGAGAAAAGGATTGCCATCTCCTACTCAGGCTGGAGATCACATCTTAATAATCATTTGACGGTGCTTGATGAGTCCTCAATCTAACTCTTTAGATATTCATCCAAGCACCAGCCTCTATGATTCAATAATTGAATCAACAGCTGTATGATCATTAAGATAGCCATGGTACATAACCCTAATTGTACAGAGGGACCTATTATGCAAATTATTTATTCTTCATTTCAGATCAGGGAATGATATGTGCAATAACATTTATTGCATAATGGCTCGCCGTGGGCTCACTTGTCCAACACATATGACTCTTGTTAATAATGACCTAGCTTGTACACCTGCACCTTGCACTCTGCTCACATTAGTTGAAGTGTTATAAGGTTGTATATGCAGGCATGAGACACAAGCCAATGGAAACATCTGAAGTCGCATATTTGTGTTCATTGTATACCAACCCGATCCAATGGCGACAAGGTCTAAAGAAAGAAGTTGTGGGTTGCAATAAAGCTTCAAAAGAGGGATAGCCTACCTGCTCAAGAGCAAACCGTACATAGGTAAATGATGTTATATATAATACTTCAAAAAAATGGAAAAATAAAAAAACTCCAAAAAATGGACAGACATGATTGAAAATAAAATGCATGTCGGAGTGCACATATTTGTATAGTCAATAAGCATGCTTGAGCTTCAAGTTATATTTTTCTGAGCTTGCAGCCGGCTGACTTGGCTACATTGGTTAAGTATCGTAGGATAGGAAGCTACACTGGCTACTTTTCATTTTTCTCTCTTCCTCCTCTTCTTTATCTTGTTGTCACTTGAACTAGTCTCACCACGCTATTAAGGATACTTGACGAGAGTTTTGGGATTCTTGAACGTCGTTGTGTTTTAAATCTGATTCCCATTAAGGTTCTGGTGGCACCTCAATTCGAAAGGTCTGACATAAGCTCTAAGCTTTGATTTTATGAAGACTGGTTTGAAAATTAAAATCAATCCACTTTCTTTCTTTTTTGTTTTCTTTTTTTATTTTCTGCACTTAATGCATGAGTGTTTTCTAGGGACTAGCAACGATAGGGATAGGGGGTGATGAATCTCCATTTCATCACCTTTATTCTATCATTTTGTCCTTTAAGACCATAGATAATGCATGTAAATATCATTATTTTATACAACTTAACATTAATAATTTATTATATTTTTTGTGTGTAATATATTATTTTTAATGCTAAAATTATAGAATTATAAAGAAAAGAAAAAGAATAAAATGGCTAAGGTATTTTTTGATCCTAAACCCCTAGGCCTAGGCATCTTGATGACATGGTCAACAATGATTAAAGATGGGGAAGATAGGGGCGAATAAATCGATAAAATCTCATTCTTTTATTTATCAATATTGCATTTTGGGACCCATTTTATCTTTTACTTTATATATCTCAAATAAATAAGCTTCGTACATGAAAGTTGTAGATAAAATACAAATAAAAATATAAAATTTAGTTTACACAAAAATAATATACATTGTGCTTTTTATACTCTAAATTGAAAAACAAAACCTAAACATCCCAGACCAATATATCCTCATTAAAAACACAAAATGTATGAAAATCACCGTTAATTTGTATAATAAGCTATTAATGAAGGTAGTTTCATTTAATTTGGAACTAAGGTGTGAAAGTTTGGTTTTAAACCCTTATTACATACGGTACAAGAATAAAATATTCAATTTATTTTTTTATTTTTTATATTTTTATAATTGTATAAATTTTTAATAATATTTATAATATATTTAAATACTTATAATCGAATAAAACTATAAAAAGAACAGAAACAAAATAGGTATACAAAATACATTGATGAAATACCTATACTTATACATATACATTATATACTTATACTTATTTAAGGGGTTGTAGAATATCAAAAAAATATAATAAAAATACATTTATGTATATAAAAATAATTTATAATTATATAAATTAAGAAAATTAATAAAATACAAATTACTAAATACAAATAAAATATGGAAAACATAGATGAATATACCAATAAATATACACCCAGAAAGTATCGTGTAATAAATAAACTTGAAAAATAAATAAAAATAATTTTCAAATACTACATAAAATAAAAAAACTACCTTTATTTTATAAATTTAATTTTAGAAAATAATTTATCTATTAGATTGTACAACAATTTCTAGGTAAGATTTTCTCCGGTTGGTCCACGTGGACCAACTAGATCGAGTCTATAGTTGACCTCGATCAACTATCCCTCCCTAGGGCCAAGTATGTAAGACCTAGATTGGACCCCATTATTGCCTTTTTTTCTCTCATAGATGAAAGCATCGATCAGGAATGGTTTCTTCACCAATATTCTCCTCCATCGAGCTATCTCACGCGACTTATCCTTGACGAGAGCTCCAATAAATTGAGTACTTAGCCTCAATCTTCTATCCCACTTCATCCCATGTACATAAGTCTCATATCCATCATTTTTAAATTTTGGAATCCCGTTGATCTCACTTTTTCTCCCCTTCTAGCGTCCTAAGGCTAGAGCCTTGTGACAGGAGGAGGCATAGTAGGAGATTCCACCATCTCCGATCACCTTGTCCGTGAGGTACTCAGCTCATGGCTCCGGTCATTTTAGACCCTTTTTGGTTGAATTATAGCTAGATTCTAGGTGTAGATTATATTTTCTTAAATTAGTTTATATTTAAGTTGTGTGCGTTTACCTTAAAAATGCTAATGAGTAGTTTGTTAAAACTTCGCTCCAACGAACCATCCATTCTTCCTCCTCCTATTTTCCTACCCACAACCACCTTCACTTAGTTCCTCTTCGCATTCTCTACACCGCATGCCCTTCCATCCAATTATGTACTTCTAGGATTTAGTGTTTCATGCCCCATCTACGTCGCTTGCAGGAAGAAAGTCCGCCACACCCCATTTCCACCCATCTCCACTAATAAGACCACCATATGCGTTTTCTTTGTGTGTGTGATCTTTATGTAGGACCTGGTGGGACAGAGGACCCCGCCTGGGTCAATTTCGATAGAGAAAAAGGTTCCTAGAGCCCCATTCTGTCCCTAAGCTTGTCGGACTTCACCAGTGCTATATGGAACCTTCTAACACAACCATCCAACACATAGGAGCTTTAGATTCATTTCACCCCTACTCCAAGGTTCCTTGGTTGCCATTGGAGTGCGGGAAGGCCATTTGAAGCTCTGCCCAACTGAGTTATTGGAGTGTTCTTCCTTGTGCCCATCCAGTCGTCCGATCATGTAGCCACTTTAGGAGTTTTAGCTATCGTCTGATCAAGCCCGCCTCGATTGTTTATCCCATCATAGTCATCTACCAGCACGAATGCAGAGATATAATTTGCATACTAAACCCCATTTTTGCTGCATTTAATTTTTGGTCCTGTAATTTAATTCAATAGTTTAAAGCTTTTGGTGAAAATTGCATGTGAACCCCAAAGCTTATTTGATATTACGTATTGGTCCATGAAGCTCACATCACGTGTAGTCCCACGTGAGGTAATAATTTTGCAGAGAAACCCTTGAAGGATCTTGTATTTCACTTAATGTTTTAGAATTGAATATTAGCTGTATTAATTTGGAAAATGTGCATGTGAAGCATGATCGCTATTTTTAATTATATATATATATATATCCATTTATAGTTCAATAATTTTTGTGAGTTATTTTTTTTAATTAATATAGCATCTGTGCTCTAAATATACTCCAAAAATAGGGTTAGGTGCCTAGTAGTGGGTACATTGAGTCATATTTTTGTATTTTCATTTTAAGCACTTCTAATTTTTAAAAAAATCAAATGAGCAAGCTTTTTTTCATATTTAACTTACACAAAAAACTTTTTGAAAACTTCCCAAAATTATTTTACTTGCTATTTTATTTTTTACTCAAGACCAAAAATTCCTAAAAATAGAAAAATGAAACTAATAAATCTCCAAAATCCTCGATAAAAATCTAAAAAAAATTCTAAAAAGTTGCAAAAATATTTTTTCCACTCTAAAAATTTCTTTTTAATATATATTAATAATTAAAAAAATAGAAAAATTTCACTTTATTTTCTTTTTTTAAAATTTTAGATTGGCCTATTTATTTAATCCCAGATTTCAGATATTTTTTACTTTAAAAAATATAGAAATTAGCAAAATTTCCTTAAAATAGTAAAAAATTATTTATTACTGAAAACAATTTATTTCATGTATTTTGTCAATTTACATTTATAGTTATTTTAGCATATATTCCATCTATAGCCATATAAAGTTTTATATTACATATTTAAAGAGAAAAAGAAATAAAAAATCAGAAAATATAAAAAGAAAATATAAAATATAAAATTAAAAACAACTTAATAAAATATATAATTTAATTTAAAAAATAGAATACCACACGAAAACAAAGAGATAATAAGAGCACATATTTTTGTGCATTATTGCTCAATCTGCCATTTGCTCCCTTTGTTAGACACTCTACATACATACACTTGTACACATCTTTTGTAGAGTAATAATAAATTTTAACTCCAAGCTTTATACATTTTGTGTTAGTTGTTGAATTAGTTCGAGTTTTTGAGAGGTCATCTCAATGATTACAGTTTTGCCTTGTGAGATTGTGTGACCTCTCCAATATTTCTCTGTTCATTAGGTTATAGCCCAAATCATTGGACTTGCGCTCTATGTCTCCAGGTTCAACTCTTATGAGTTTGGGAGCTACAAGTGCATGTGTTAGAATTTTTAAATAAGGAAATACATAAAATAATAAAATAAAAAATACAGAAACATGAAATGGGGTTTTTAAATACCTATCAAATAAGATTGAGCTCAACTTTAATATTCATAGATAATAGCTATTATAAAGCATATTCAAGATCTTACAACATATTTCTTTATTTTATGCATTTTTTATAAAATTTTATATTTTTTTTGTGTTTTGTAATTTGTAGGAGTTTTTCTTGATATTTACTGAAACTATTTGGACAAAGACAATTATAACTAAATAAACATATAATATTGTTTTGGTGTTTTTTTCAAAACATTTTGTAATTTTATAGATTTTCAAATGCAAACTCGGAGAAAATGTATTTTTTTATTTTTGATAAATTGGAAAATAATTTTTATTGCCTTACAAAAAATATATGTAATAATATAGGATTCCATGCATGTGAGATATTTTTTTATAAATTTTAAATGAAAACTGATTTTTTTAATAAAGGAATTACAAATACAAAATTAAATCAGTAGTATAATGACCTAGATGCAATATATGAGAAGTTTCAGAGTATTTAATAATCCCTCAATAAGATACAAGGGCATACATGCAATATTGATATATTTAATAACCCATACTAATAGGGTTACAAATGCAAATAAAGAAGACCAAGCATGAAAATTTACCAAAAATCTTTCAATTTATATTCAAAGTTACTGGACAAAATACTAACATAATACCAAGAGGTGGTCCACACAAAATTATTGCCCCCTTACAGGTACATGCACTGAAGTGACAATGAATGGACTAAAGTCCAATAAACAAAATGTTTGGTGTCCTTAAATTAAATATTACAAAAATATTACAATAGTAGATGAAATTTTATAGACTAAATAATAAATACAGAAATGTGTTTGAAATTATTGCAAAATAATCCCACAAATGCTAGCGGATAGTTGTGATATGCTCACTTATTCACATGGCGCGAGATGAATGGTTGATGATGGTTTGTAGATGGAGGCAGAGATAAGATCCTACCATCTGATCCGATGGTTGATTGGTATTTGATCAAACAACAACTCTGCCACGTGGGTGCATTCTTTATTTAACTGTCAGGAGAAGGTATGGAAGAACTCAGAAGAAGCATATCATGGATGAGCTTCGATCGAGCCTGGCACTTGATTATGATGATCTACGCAATCTTAGGAGTGTTTTATAGCTAGTAGATGTCTAAAATGATACATACCTCATCGGTGGAGGTATAGGAGGTCGTAGAAGACTCGAGTACCTAGAGTCGCAATCTAAGCCAATTTGATTCTCAAATGGGATCCTATCGCACCTAGGTCTGCATTAGAAGCTTTAGGGCTCAAGGGGAAATCTCCTCGACGCACTGGTAAGAAAAATGGTATGTAGTGGAGGAGCGACTAAGCTCAGATGATGGGTGAAGAAGAGGATCTTATCTCACCGATTTTAGCTTGGCGCAAATGTGTGGAGGTGGTCCGAGTCGGTCTATAGTTGAGGATAGTGGGAACAAAAGTCAGAGCTCGAAGCTCTAACGAACTATGATCTTAAATTTTATGATAAACAAGACTGAATCCATTGAAATAAACTACAAGGCAAAGCTACTACTACTCCTAGGAGTTCAAAAGCTAAGAAATAACAAGATTGCCTTCTTTAAAAGGCTGAAATAAAATCATTTGGAAAGTCTCTGAGGAAGGGTGAATCGCTTCCTCAACCCATCTTTTACACTGCCAACTAGCAGTCTCCACTTCCTATTACGAAGGGCAACCTCAAGGAACCATATTTGGGTAGAAAAGTTGGATGAGGATTGAAATTAAAATTTGGGTGGAGGAGGTACTTTATATAAGGAAGACTGAGGAGCCATCTCCACCTAAGGTTTTTTTATTGAATCAAGTATTATCTGGGACCAATCCTTAATGACGTGATGAATCAAAAATAGGTAAAGAAATCACACGAAGAAATTGTAGGAAGAATAGATGTGTATCAGGCAAAAAAATTGGGTGAAAACGAGGAAAAAAGAATGATCAAACTGGTCCAAGGAGGGAGCGGTGAGTTGACCCAGGTCAACTAACTGATGAATCTCTACTCCATCTCATTTAATCTTTCATTTTGGCATGAAGCTGCTAGATAAATGAATGTATATCTTTAATTTGCAAAAAATAACACCTAATAATTCACATAAAATACAGTGTAAAATCTTGCATAATACTATTTAATTCCAAAATAAAGAATAAATAAAAGAAAAATAATGATTTTCTAAATACATCAAATGACCACAAGTCCTAGAAATCATGTCATCATAATGACTTGGTTTATAACGAAGGGGAGATAGGGTAGAGAAATGGTATGGAAACCACACAAAAAACCTAATTCTTTTTGCCCAATAATTACATTTTGGGACCTATTTGATTTTTTTATTTATACCTCAAATCAATGAACCCTTAACATTAATATTGCAAATAAAAATACACAGAAAAATTCAAAAATTGATTTCACTCAAAAATAATACACAGTGTGCACGGGCACATAGACAAAAAAAGTTGCGAAGAAAACTTTGCAGATATATATCCTCTTAATACAAGCTAAAAATTCACCAAACGTACATTTATTTTTCGTAAAATTAAATTATTTATTTGATGAAGATGTTTTTGTTCAATTTGGAGTTAAGATGCAAAATTGGCTCTTGGGCTCTCATCGTGTAGGATACCAATATATAATATTAAATTTATTTATTCTTTATATTATTAGGTATGTTATATTTTTTATAAAATTGTAAATATTATTTTAAATATATGTACATAATTAACATAAAAAATCAGAAATAACATCAAATAAATATAGTATTTTAATGTATACGTTAAAAAACTTATAAAGTACCTTTATAATAAGTATACATAATTATTTAAGTATAGATAAACTAAAAAACTACAAAAATACCAAATATGTATATAAATAAATTACAAATATATAGATTACATGTATATAATAAAATACAAAATGATATTTATAAAATACAAGTATGTTTGCATATATATGCACATGTAAATACTAACATATTATAATTGGCCTTTAAACACTAAATAATAATGCCCTAAAAATACTACATATATAAACATTTTTCATGTTTTGACCAGAAATTAATAAAGTTTATTATTAATTAATAACAATTCTACATTTAATTTTGGTCTGAGAAATTTCTAGTTGGTCCACATGTACCCACTAGAGGTGGAGGACCGTTGACAACAAGTCAACTGTCCTCTCCACCACCATACTTGTCAGAAGGTCATGGGCAACTATCTTTTCCATATTTCCACTCCATCTCCATGCACCCCCCTCTCCCCGAGCCATTCACCATTCCAGAGCTCGCACATCCTTCTCCCTCATTGATCCCATGCCTCTTACCAACCCCTTCTTCTTCCCACGCAACCCCTCCTCGAAGTCAGCCTCCTCTCCACCTATATATAAACCTCCTTATCCATTTTTGCAGAATTGATCCCCTCTCAGCAGTTTTATCCCCTCAAATCGGCCATAAGGCTTGTTGTTGGTGACATTGATGCATGGCTGTTGATTTGCGATGAGGAGGAGCTCCTGGAAGGAAGCTCCAGCCATTGATAGAGTACCCCTCTGCAGGTTCTTCCTCTCATTGTCCTGGACCTGTTGGAGGCCTTTTTTCATCATTTTTTGGATAGTCTTAGTTGTTGTTTGTATTTCTGCATTTTAATTTTAATTTTTAGCACTTCATTTTTGGTAGAATTAAAACCTTCTTTTGATCGAGAGCTCGAATTCCATGCCAAAATTATCCGATCCATAGTTATATTCTGCCTCAACTTCACTTCCATTTCAGTCCTCACTACATGCTCCACCTTTTGCCCATCTTCCTAACCATGCTCCTACAAGGATCTTGTGAATCAAGCTTCACTGTTTCACTGTCTGTCAGAAACTCATTACTACATCCATTTCCTTGCTCTACAACTTTAACGACCGACTGAAGCGACTCAAATCGATCTACTCTGAATTTTATTGTAGGTTCAAACGGTTGAACCCCCTAATGGAGCAAGAATCGAAGAACCGTAGCTGCTCTAAGTTGTTCGAGCTTGAATCACTTCTAGGTCCTCATTATGGGGACCTGAAGTATATCGAAGACCACCTACAACTGTGGAGCTTCCCCAGGAAGCCATAACGACATCCTATGAGAAGAAAGGAGGCTCGAGGTAGAAGTTATCAACGTTCAAAGCTCATTGGAGGATGTGTTCTTCTGTGTTGTTCCACCCTCGTCCTTCATTATCTGATCAATACTTGGGCCCAGATCTAATCAGTACCCTTCATTCAAGCTGAAGCAGTTCGTGTTCGAGGCCTTGGGGTCATCCACGAGGCATAACAAAATCGACCTGATCTGGGGGATGTATGTTGGGTAAATAATTTAAGACCCTACCTTTTATAATTATTAAATACCCCAATAAATTTTACATTAAGTACAATCTTTTGTGTGAAAGTTGCAAAAGGACCCATGCCTGTATCAAAAATCACATTAATGTCAGGTTCCAGGTCAGCTCACGTAGCCCTCCACGTAAGGTGGCCAAATTGCAATCGGACCCCTCCTTGTTTCTTTATTTTATTTTAATATATAATGTTTGTAATTCAGTTAAAAACATTGGGTATTCTTGCACGTACACATTCATCTTTTATTTATATTACAAAAATAGCCCTGTTAGCTTGTATGTTTTTATTTATGCTTTTCTATTTTTCATAAATACTCCCCATGCTCCAAAATTCATAAAAAATTAGGTAAAGGTGCTTGATGATTTGCGCATTCATGCGATGTTTTTTACTAACCATATTTTTCCAATTATTTAAAATAAAAAGGAGCCTATGTATTTCCTATTTAGATATAAAAAAATAGAAAACCTCTTCTAAAAATACCAAAAGAATAGATATCATTTATTACTATAATTTATCAATACATACAAAAAATAAAAAAAAATCAAAAGAGAACCATTAAAATAGTTAAACCCTCCTAACCCTATAAAGAATATAATAATCTCTTTAAAAAATCAAATAAATAGTAATATATTCCATACTTTTATATATGGGAAAAGGGAGTATGCTCCCTAGTTGTAGCCAACTTACATGCTCCCACCCATTTTCCCCTGTATATTTTTTTATTTTTCTGAAATGAAACCTATTGGAATTTAGATCACAATATGTCACCATGGTGTCATTCAAAATTCAACTTAATTCGAGACTTCTATCCCCTCCATCAAGACTGTCAAATTTTAACGGTCTCAGAATTACTGAAATTGACCCCCTTCAGATGGAGGGCATAGGAGTCTCTGTTTCTGACGAATTTGGAATGACATGTTAGGGGGATATAGTAATGAATATACATATTGTTTATTTTCAAAAAAAATAAAAAAATAGACAGAAAATAAGGGTGGGAGTAGCCAATTGGCTACAACTAAGGAGTAGCCTTATTTAACCCTTTATATATACATATTAATGCATATTAAAAATAGATTTGGCAAATATTGGATTTTTTTTATATTTTGAATCTCAAAATATGTTGGCCTATTTATTTATTCCTTATTTTGAACTATTTCATATTTTAAGAGTACATAAAAATTAGCCAAAATGACGAGAAAATTCTGAAAAATAGATAAAAAGATAAAGAAGAAAATTTATTTTTTAATGTATGAATATTTATATTATATTTACATACATATATATATATATATATATTTATATATACTTAAAAATATTATTATTAATCATAAAAATATAAATATATTTTAAATCCTCTAAAAAATCAAAAGGGCTATTTTTTGGTATCTACTTAATACATATATTATATCCTTTATATCCTTTATATTATGTATATTACATTTTATACACATATATGTTATACACTAAAAAAGAAAAACAAACTAAGATTTAAAATTTAAAAAGAAAATTAAAAATTATAAAATTAATATATATATATATATATATATATATATAACAATAGAATAATCCGTATACCGAAAACTCAAGAAATACTTAGTACATAGTAGATATATCTATATCTTTATATTACTTAGAAATAAATAGTAACCTACACTCGTTTCTTCCCTATGTTCGACACCTTACAAATACTTGTCCACTATACACTTATTTAAAAGGTATATAAAAAAATTAAATCCACATTTACATTGCATTGCTTTATCTTTCATATGTGGGTTAATTGTTGTATTCATCAAGTGTAGCATTCGGTTACCTCAACCACTCTGGTCTCTCCTTGTGAGACCTCATGACCGCTTCATGTGCATATTTGTGTAAATTAAATGGTACCATTGCTGGGGAGTAACATGTAATGTAGCATAGCTTGTTTATGTTTCTCTGCATTTTTATTTGTCTTTTATTCATAATTGTTTTAATTGACTTTAACTATTATTCTTTATTGAAATTCTTATGAGGGATCTCGTGGCGTGGGCAATTTCTTAAGAGATTGGTGCACCTGAGACATGAGGAGATTGAATCTTCTCCTAATGAACAAATTGGAGAAAGAAGGAAAGAGAGACATAAAGAGAAGTCAAGAGAATTATTTTTAGCGTAGAATTTTCTTTTTTACGAGAGAGAGTTTTATTTTATTTGCATTATTATTTGTAATAACTCATGCACATTAGACATTCACATTCTACGACATCCATCGCCTAGGTGATTTTTTACATGGGGGCCTCGTCAGATTTTTCATGTTTTTATGCCTTTCATTATTTTGTTTCTTGCAATTTGAGTTTTTCACCTCTTTTATTTATTTTGTACAATTGAGCATATAGAATTGGGATTTCCTAACACGATAACTAGGTCCAAAGCCAAATTAGAAGCACATTACTATAGTTCTTTATGCTTGGATTTAGTCAAAGTAAATTGTTGATTACGTGGATTTGAAATCGATTGACATGAGAGGCTCTTTATAATGCTAACAGGATCTGCTATGGTAGACATGATGAGCATCCAAGGTTGGATTTTTGGGTTTCTCTTATAGTTATCCAGTATTTGGTTCTTCACGAGTAATAGCAATTCTTATTTAGGGAGATTTCCTCATTTATCGTACGGTGCATGCAGTATAAATATTTCAGTTCTGTCTTGCATACAACATGGAGAGAGATGGGAAGTAATGTAAGCTTTCTGTTTGAAAATGCATAATTAGGTACTAAAGTGAGGTTTCCATCTAGCATCAACTTGCAAGGCTTTTATGTCTTCTCTCCTAGTTTTGGATAACACAGTATTAACAAGAAAATGCAAAAAAATCCATTAGGTGCTTATTATTGAAAAATACTCAAAAAGTAAAAAAACTAAAAACTAAATCAACAGACTGCTAATAACACTTTGACTGTAATTAAAATCCATACCATACATCGTTATTTTGGGTTCATAAAGCCCTCACTAATTTAAGAATATCTCCAATAATTCGGGATGATTCGCGAGGACCTATTTAAGACTTTGCAAACCACTCTCCTGACTCCCCATCTTAAACAATAATTCAAGATCACTCTTTTCATGAGCTCTATCCATTTTTGGATGGAGACAGACTTCACTCTCCATCCCTAATAAAGTTATGTGTTGACCTTAACACATAACACTTATGTATATCTAATTCTTATATATAGACTAATCGGGGCATTATTCCCTTTTTAGACCAAGAGCCTGATATGGATCCCAAGATCTTATAAGATTCAGAATCAGAGATGGCTCATATAGGATGAGCAAAGTAACCTCAACATCCACTACAGGTAGATTAGGACCAACATCCGAACCAGAATGCTGTGAATGCCCAGTTGCTCACAATTCAATCCATCCAACAACATCTCACAGACCAAGCCTTGGCCTAGGTTGCTTACCATGTCATGCTTAATGATTTGACGAGAATAATATAGAATCAAGGAGGATGAGGAGGAGATGAAGAACAAGGAGATGGACCTCCTGGACGTCCTGAAGATGAGTGAAGAAGAGAGGATCCTAAGCCGACCCTCAAGGAGAGATATAACCTTGGTGCATGTAAGAGGATAGAGTGGATTCAGATTCCACCAATCCATGCACATTTTGAGATTAAGCCTCAATTCCTAGCAATTCTTCCTTCGTTCCATGGGAACCCCAATGAAGAACCATACATCCATCTACAGCAGTTTGGTGGCATCTATGGTACCATACACTACCCTAACATTCCGTTAGATATAGACAAAATGACAACATTTCCTTTTGCCTTTATAGGTCTCTCTACTGGATCAATCATTTGGGGAAGGTCATCATGATCTGGGAGGAGCTCATGTCTGCACTCCTCTACAAACTCTATCATCTTGGTCAGCTCAATCAGATGTGAGCCAAAATCATCAATTTCTCATAAGCCACACAGGAGACTATACAGGAATCTTGGGAGAGTTTCAAAGATCTTCAAGAGAAGTGTCCCTATCATGATATTCTTTAGACCAGCATTGTCCAACATTTCTTCAGAGGACTTAATCTAGAGGTCTAGATGCTCATCGATGCTTCTTGTGGCAGATCAAATTTTAACAAAGATGAAGACGTCTTCTAGCAAATTTTTTAGGAAATGGTTGAAAGTAAGGATACCTTATCGTTGTCTCATACATATAAACATCATCCAGAGATTATTGAAAAACCTGTTAATATGGCGGAAACTCAAGAACCATATAGCGTCGAGACCTCCAACCTTAGCATCATCGGGAGCGACTTGTTCAAAGTGGATATAATAGACTTGGGATAAAATAGTCTATAAAAATTATCTGTAATCGAAAAACGGTGAAAAACTAGTACACCGTGGATCAAGTCACCAAGTAGCAAGAATTATTGGTGAGTATAATTAATCCTTTCTGTTGGTGATGACATCAACTGCAACCCCTATAGAGAAGAAGGAGACATCATCATCTCATCGTACTTAACAAAGTACAGGACAATCGACGGTCCAACACATGTATTACATGCAAGCCCCTAAACAAACCCCTCCTTGTACATGCATACCAGTTAGATGTCATCTAGCACGAGCCTTATCTTATTCTGAATCCATGTTTTCCACCATCGCCCCTTATTTAGAAGGTCAATGGGGTATGGACTAACGAGTTATAGCTGGCCTGTCAAGGATGACATCAACAAGTCCAGTCTTCTACTACTCTTCCATTCTCTCAATATTAAGGATGGAAATTTCTCCAAAGCCATCTGCCTCAACACCATCAGTCTTTACCATACACGAGCAACTAAAGACGTATTTCTTAACAATAGTCGACGTATCATAAACACCGGCAATATCAGCAATACATAACTTCTCAATACAGGCAGTATCCTCCTCCTCAACACTATCAACATCGACCTTCTCCTTAGTATAACTCCTAGTATTCCTAACATCAACCTCCACACCATTCCTTATTTCAACTTGGCCAGCATGCTAACCATCCAAGGTGGTACCTGTAAACTCAACCCTTCGCTGCTTAGCTAAACTAGTTAGGAGCTCAGAAGAAATGAGTCAGAAGCTAAAGGACCTCACCACTGCCAAAACATATATTCCAACACCAGTTGACACTGACACCAATAATTTCAAGCAGATAGTGCAAATAGTTTGTGATGTCCCATAAGATCTCACTGATAAGATGTTCTTGATATTTTCTTATCTAATACTATCACTCTTAGGAGTGGTAGGACTTTGCAGCCTTCTTCCACAATGAAGGGGGAGAATAAAGTGGCTTCTAGCGAAACATCATCTTCTCCATTAACCGATCCAACAGTCAGGATGAATGAGGAGGAAGAAGGAGGAGGAAAAGCACCAAAACAAAAAAAAACAAAATCAAAAAGACCAAAAAGAGAGTAGCAGCTGAAGCAATACTGTGCTGGTAATGGACAGGAATGCATTAGAAGCTGATCCAGAGCCTATCGATGGAGCCGAGCTTGTAGTTTTTGGATACCAGACACTTATGGACGTGTACACTCTTTTCGTCATCCATTTATATAACAAGAAGTGGACATTAATTATGATTTAATAAAGAAAAATACTTTTGGGTTTGATTATATACAATTTCCATTTCGTGATGCAATGCAAAATAATAGAAAATTAAAAAAATCCTTTGTTTGATCCTAATGGTGTAGAAAAAATTTAAAATCTTGTGCTTAAAATACCTAATGACATTAAAGGTGTTCTTAACATTAATAAAGGGATAAAGTAGGCATTCATAACAAAGCGACAACTACATCGAGTTAGTGAAAGAAGTGTGAAGCACATCACAATGGTGACTATAGTCAATGCAATAAGCAATCTCACATGCGCAAAGAAAGATATAGGATACCCTCTTGTTATATGTCAGTTGTTCGAGCAAGAGTTCGATAGAAAACTCCTTGACAATGAATTGTCCATCAATATGATGCGTACTTTACCACTAAAAGAATTTGGGTTGGGATTTCTCATTTATACTGGAATGGTCATTTAAATTGCAGATAGATTAGTCAAGTGGCAAGGAGCATTTTGGAAGATGTCATCATCACTATTCAAGGGATGCAATTCTCTATGGACTTCATTATGTTAGACATGGAAACCTCAGCTCCTTTAGATCACACCTGGATCATACATGGCTGGATATTCCTCCGAACAACTAAAGAAGTTAAGGATTGTGACATCAGATAGTTCAACTTTCGTTCCAGTTGCGACAAGGTGCCCATCGAGACGATCCAAGTACCAAAGCTGACATATTCTGCATCACATGAGAGCGAGCCTATGCAATAGAGAATAAAGGAGTGCGACTTTGTAGAGGTAATCAGAGACACAAATCTATTCGCGATGAAATCGAGACCTTCAACTTCCTCTCCATTGAGGAAGGAGTAGTGATGAATTGCCTAGTCAACGAGATTAAGTTGTAAAATTAAGGTGTCGTTGTTCCATTAGCTAACCGAAAGATTCAACCATGAAAAATTTGTGCAATCAACCACAAAATGATATACACTAAAATCTAAGGTGGTCAAGCTATGGCTTTAACCTGGTAAGGCTCCTAGGGTTGAACACAAGGAGCACATGAAAAATTTAGCATTGAAAAATAGAAAATGTTTTTTTATTTTTTTTCCTTTTATATTTTGAGTTTCGCTTTTGTGGTTTTCATATTTTTTGTTTACTTGAAATTTACAATTTTTTTATGTTTTCAATTTTTATTTTTCTAGAATTTTACAAACATATTTTTCTCATTTTAAAAAAAAATGAAATTAAAAAATCAATTTATACACAAAAATACAGAAAGTGTGACATTTTTTTAGATTTTTCTATTATATCAAAATGCTCAAAAAATTCGAAGAAAACATTTTTGGGGTATAAATCTTTTTATTGTTTTTATTGATTTTTCAGAAAATTTTCAAATTTTTGATAATTTTCTAAAAATCAAAAAGTGCAAATTACATTAGACAGGAGTATTTATCAATTTAAAATAAAATGTAAATGCAAAAATTATGAATTTATTTTCTGGAAACTATAAGATAATATCTAGACAAATAGACCAAAAACACATTTTTTTTATTTTTCAATATTGTCTACAATATTTTATGTTTTAAAATAATTTACAAAAAAGTCCCTAAAATATATGCCTGATTTCAATGCCATACATATACTTTAAAAAGTAACAATGTGGTACCCTACATTTTAAATTTATATCAATGTGGTCCCTGACTATTGAAAATTAAGATCAAAATGACGAAATAATCATCTAAATTTCTATTGGGAAGCACAACATTAAGTCAAATTTGAAAGTTAGGGTACCACAATGTTACTTTTTAAAGTTCCGGTATGACATTGAAATCAAGTGTATAGTTCAGGGACTTTTTTGTAGTTTGCTCTTTTAAGTATTTTGCAATTTTTAGGATATTTAAAAATAATCAATGTGTACAAATTGGCTCAAAATCAATACGTAGAAAATGAATTCTACACTATGTTTTTTGGTATTTTTCAAATAATATATGATTTTTAATCATTTTTCAAATGTAAGGTAATAAAAATTAAGTTGTTTTTGATTTTTTAATAGCAAATAAAGTCAAGATGTCACGAAAATTATATAAATGAGGAACTCATAAGCTAGAAATTAACATGAAATTTTCAGAATTTGTTGATTTTCAAAAACATTTATTTCAATAGGAAAAAGGATGAAAAATAATGTATAAAAAATAGGGAGTTATTTTCAATTATTTAAGGTTTTGTTATCCGAAAATAAAAAACTAAACATTAGGAAGGAAATCGCAAAATACCCTAATGGGGGCCGTGTGGTGCACGTGACTGTCTGGACGACAAGGCTTCTTTGCAATTTTTAGAACCTCCAGGGACTGAAATGCAAGTTGTCCAATTTCTTTATTTAAAATCCCCTAGGGCTCTTCTTGTTTTGTACTTTATTCTTCAATGCTAGAAGGGGAAAAAGGGGTGTGATGTCCCTTGCCTTCTTATCCAATCGAGAGGGATCAATGATGGTGGAGCTCCCTCCAGATGGCGGTGGACAGCGACGGGTGGAGTGTAGAGGATGCAAGAAGTGGTCGGGGCTAAGTTGTCACGTAGATGGAAGCATCCAATGGTTGACTACGGGCTCAACAAAAGGTCTGTGTGATGACGGATGGCTACGCCGCATGTCAGCACATGTGGAGGTTGTTCCAGGTGCGTGGGGGAGTGGGTCTGGTGCTGCTCGCATGTGACGTAGGAGGACTTGATGTTTCGCACAGGCAGTGGAATAGGGTCTCCTGGGCGTGGAGTGGAGATAAGCGTGGTCAACGGTGGAGCTCTACGCCAGGAGATCTTAGGTTAGATGTGAATCAACGGTTGAGCTCCTAGCGAGCGTTAGTGGCAGTGCGACTGGCGATACGAAGGCGATGGAAAGGGGACCCTCACGAGGGGGTGAGGTCGTGGATCGACGGATGTTGGAGATACCCCTCAGCCGACACATGATCGAGGGCTACTGCAGGCGGAGCGGTGGTGGGCTACACGTCGGTGGAGTAGTACGAGGTTGAAATGGAGGAGGAGGTCAGCGGCAGTGGCCGGGGCAGCCAACCGGTCCCAAGAAGGCAAATTGAATGCTATTGGCCGTGCTAAAAAAAATTATTTTTTTTAACTTGCAAAAGATGTTAAAAATTTTTGTGTATATATATTTTTTCCTAGAAAGCAAATGTTAATATATATATATATATATATATATATATATATAATTTTTTATTCTACATAAACAAATAAATGATAATCTCCATAGGAAGAACTAGTCCTAAATGCTTGACACAATTCTACAGGCTTATCGGATGACGCACAAGTCTCCATTGGCTATGTCTCGCTACAAATCGGTGTACAGAAAGCTTTATCACCTGCTAGTAGAATTAATTAACAAATCATTATGATCACTATGCACATGCAATCTTGATTATAAGAAAGCATGAAAGAGAAGGAAAATTGATATGAAGAAATTGCTGGAATTCCAAGATTTTGCATATGACAATTGACTCAAGAATAAGGAGAAAGTCAAGTGTTGGCATGATAGACACATTAGAAGGAAGTCTTTCTGCCCAGATCAGAAAGTTTGGTTGTTCAATGCTATGTTGAAGTTGTTTCCATTAAAATTAAAAAGCAAATGGTTAGGACAATTCATTGAGAGATGTGCATGACAATGGAAGTATTGTCATATCTCGGTTGTCATCTGACGCACAACCATTTCTTGTGAACGGACATTTGCTGAAGCCATATCTATATCATGGCACATTTCTATCCGTGGTTGATTCTATATTTATGGTATGATACAAATGATTTTTTTTCATCTTCTGCGTCCGTTACATGAGCTAACTTTCTCTTGTATATATCCTTTAATTTTATTCCTTCTTCTTCTATTTGTATCATTAACCTATTTCCTGTGTGCGCACTCTATACTTAGAATGTTCTCCATCCTAATTATTGTGGAGGTGAATGACTTGAGTTATTCATATTGATCTGGTTTCATCACTCTTTCGGTGGCTTATATTTAGGGATCCCTTACCCTAAGTATAGGGAAGTGATGTTGTCCATACCATCTTTATGTGTTTTCATTTGTTTTCTTTCTTCATATCTCTCACTTGTCCATCAACTTATTGATATTCGTTTTCTATATATAGTGATCTTTCGCCATAAATATAGGGGTGGACAAGTAAAGTCATTGAGTTTATGCATTCTCTTTCTCATTCCCCCCCATTTATACAGCCTTCTATATGTAGGATTACTTGATTCTAATTATAGGGGGATCATTGACTTCTATTCTTTTCATCTATTCATCAAGTCATTATTGTATAGGTATCTTCTCTCTTTTCTATACTTAGCACGAGCTATATCTTCCTTTGTAACTCTTTGATCACTATAAGGAAATAGCTCGTACTTCTATTACTTAAAATGGCTATAAAAATATGTTTTATACTATTGTAAAGGTAGTTTGCTATTGGGAAATAAATTTGTTAGCATTAAGGTCTAAAGACAAGATGCTTTAAAAGATGTATAGTCTATTGGCTCAAGAAGAAAAACTCCGTATGTATATGCTGCACCCTTATATATATACATATATATATATATATTAATTTACAGAAAATGCAAAATCTCCAAAAAGTGGACAAGCCTCATTGAAAATAAAATACCGTCGGAGTTTACAGTCAATAAGCAAGGATGATCTTCAAAGTCAAATTATTGTGAGCTTGCCGCTGGATGACAAGGCTATACGGGTCATGCATCCAAGGATAGGTTGCTACACTTGCTACCATCCATTTGTTTTGCCATCTCCTCTTCTTTCTCTCATTGCACTTGAACTTAAAAAGGGAATATCCCCACTCCTCGAGGATAGAGTTGATATATGGGGAACTAGAGTTACCTTGTTGAGGGAGGATGTTTCTTTACCACTTTTGAGGTGAGGTGTTATATTTCACTTACACCATACAAGTAAAGATTCATAGTCATAAGCATTTGTGTATATAGATATGTTCTGACCTGACTGTTTAGGTGACCTAAATAAAAGTCTTGTGGAATGTGGGGGCTGATAGGTTTTAAGTCTATTTCCCAATAATGTTCCACCACACTACAAATCTAATGGTCTGACCAAGGTCCATAGTTTTCGTGTATTGGATTTCCTGTCTATGTCTCCATTGTGTGTGCTTGGGGTAGAAGTTTTGTATAAATGTATCGCCATCTTATTAAGTGGTTTGCTTTAAGTTCTTTTCCCTATAAGTGGTGGAATAATTTTTTAAAGATAAGTTTAATACTCCATATTGTTGTAAGTTCTTTATCTTTTATGTATTCTTTTCTTTTTCTTTTATCCACTTATTCATTCAAATAAGTTTATGCTAAGGGACTAGCAACGATAAAGCATAGGGGGATGATGAATATGCATTTCTGCATCTTTATTATGTTATTTTAGCTTAAAATCGCTTATAGAACACCTATAAATACTGCTAGCTTCATTCTTCTACTAACTCTAATTATTATGTTAATATTGTATACTTATATTTTAACCTAAAATAAATAAGGAAAGAAATGAAGGAAAAATAAAGAACATAAAGGACTGTATACATGCAATAGATACCAGCTGAATCAAACTCCGAGAAGGTCAAGAATTGACTTGATCGACAAGGAAGAAAATATGCGGAGATAACGTCTATTTACCAGAAAATGCAGAAAGTAAACTTGTCACATGTTCATATCCATCATCTGTATAATTTTTTATATTGCAAATTATTCCATAGTTTTGGTTATCACCGCTCAATAAATTACTAATATTTATTATTGATATTTTCGAATAAAATCCTCATGAAATCAATGAAAATGATTACAATTAAAATCTATGTATATTGTGTAAATAACACGACTCTCCGAAAGCTACAAAAAAACAAATGTCAAAGATCAATATCTGTTCCACATGAACTCTAAATTCATCAAGCTCACTTTTAATGTAGTCCAAATTAAATTATCTTTAAACGAAGGTGATTTCATATCCGAGTTAAGGTGTGAAATGTGGCCAATTGGGGCACTATTTTATATTATACATATATATGTTATATATACCACTGATTATGTATTTTATTGAACATATTTTTGAATATTGTATTTTATTTTAATTTTATATATTGTATTTGACTTATATAAAATACAAATGAAAATCAAAAAAATAAAAAATCAACAAAAATAAAATCTTATTGCTCTTCTCCGTAGAGGATTTGGGCGATCCAAGATCGAGTTTACCTGATCAAAACTCGTCAGAGTTCTCCTTCTTCCCAGTTCCTCTAGGTGTCTTCGTCACCGCATGATGAAGAATGACTCCTTTATAATGTTCCCATACAACTTGGGAAACAATGAAATGAAGGATGGTATCAGGTTGTAGGCCCCTAGATTCAGTGGTAACCGAATCCAATTGTATAAAGACCTAGCTGTTGGGTCATACTCATCTATCTATGTAACAACATGAATTGTAGCAACTTGTGTTGTTTTCCCTACTCCTACTCTTATTGTAGAAATCTTAGCTCACACCTCATCCTGGGCTCTAAACTGATGTCTAATATGCGTGCTCGTCTGCTGAAGTGTGTCTAGAGTCGTGGTTCTTATATAGATCCAGTCTATCATATGTATGTCTCTTCTCAATAGTTCTATCTTCAATTGGGCCCACCCTCTTGCAATTGTATCCATAAATCCTCTAAGAATGAAAAAGTCTAATAAGCACTTAGGAAAAAATGCGTAGACAAAACTGATGAAAAGTCTAGGTGAGAGTCATCCTCAAAAAAGGGTCAGGAGGCGAGAGAGCCTAGGTTTGACTCACCTCGTAACTAGGTGGGACCAACTTGGAAAGATGGTCATCCAGAGCATGTGAAGACATACATGAGACAGTAAAAGATTGATGGCTTGCAAAGTCCATGTGTAAATACCATCCAATGCCATCCATGATGTCAAATGTGTACAAATAGTAATACGTTGTCAAGACAACATAAAGAGTGTGAAGGCATTTAAGATATTGAATTAGCACACCCTGGTAACAAACACAAGGAAAACCCCCAATTCACCAACTTCACACAATGATGACCATTAAAGGTCAGTAATTTATATTTTCAATTTTAGTTAGGTGATTCAAGTATTTGTATAAATAGAATCACAGGTGGTGTCACTCTGTCAATGAACAAATGTTTTCACACTCCTAGAAATGGAAGAACCATCTACCCAGGTTGTTGGGTTATACTAGGCCAAAAAGGAAATGTAAAGCGGTGTGCACCAAAACGACTATCTATGGTCGGAGGCAAGTGCTTGTAGCTACGACCGTGTACCAAAAGGTTATACGCAGGTACTAAGGGCACAAGTCTAGGTATTTTTGGCTCTAGTCCTTAGGTCTATGCCCTCACCCACTCTATCTTAAAGTTAGTATCTACAATAATGAGGATTTTCTCTCCCTAAACAATAATGTCCAATTATTCTTTTATTATTTTATATAAAAAGTTTTAAAAGAAAAAACATTTTTTATTTTCAGGGTTTGATTTTTTTATATTTTCAACAATCTAATAGGACTTTGATTTTCCTTTGTTTATGAAAATTATGCCATACAGATGGAGAATCAAAGAATGTCATGCAAAAACATGATGCATGCAAGGAGAGAAAACATACTTGTCTCTAGCACTATATGTACAATATGATCTGTGCTGAATTGAAAACCAAATCTAAAGCATGCTAAAAGCAGTAAAATTGGACTCTAAACAACTAGCTCAAGCGTAACAATGAATTAATTTTTTTAAATTCGTATAAATCGGGCATGTGTGGATTAGGACAGTTGGTTTACATTAATAATATAATGATGCAAATATTAACTACAATCTACACAAAATCACGTGAAACAAAGAAAAAAAAATAAGAAAACCGCAAATCCATAATGAGGTCCCCCAGGTACACCAGCACATGGTAAAATAGACCTCGAGAAAAGTGTGAAAGTTTGCGTACAAGTCTAGATGTTCTTAGTGGACTCCTCATTACAAAATGAAAAAAATGGGAAAGTGCCCCTTCCTCTCTCACAAAAATAGAAAAACAGGCAGAGGCCCTCTCACTCAGAAGAAAATAAAAAATTATGTCTCTAGCAAATACAACAAAAACTGACTGAATTGATTTGTACTGCTCCTCTTCAACCAGATCGTAGGATAGGAGCTCGATTTCTACACTCTCAACTAACTCGATTTTTGGAGAAACTGGTTGGTCCTCCAAGCCCAAAACAAAAAAAGAGACGGTGAAAATCCATAAAAACAAAGAGAAGAAATTCAAAAAAATAGAGAATATAGAAAAAGCATATTTTTTTCTCAAAAACTAAGTATTACTATTCCTTCCTTACAATGGTGCCATTTTGATAACTGGCGTCTAACTTAGGGGTAAAATGTGGCTGTTGTAGAGAACGCAGAAGAAAGATTCAGTTTATTAAATAAAAGTCAATAAAATAGAAGAGAGAGAGTGAGAGAAAGAGAGAGAGAGAGGATAAATAGCAGAATAAAAGGATGCTCTCTTATATTTTATTGTTCATGAAATATTGACTAGGTAAGTGTCCTTGCGTCAAACAGAAGGAGGTAGAAGGTATTATTCCAGATTTTCAGGATACAATATTTTTATGATTATTATTCTTCAAGAAAAATATTCTGTTAGTTTTAGTTTTTATACTTTTTTATTTGATGTTATCTTTTTCTATTTTTTTAAATTTTTTTAAATTGATGAATTTTCAATATAAATGATCTACTATATAGTATGTATGTGGTAGAAAATGTAGACGATACTATATTTGTAGATGACTCGAAGAAAACCTGAGGAACTTACTCAAACAAAATACATTAAAATATCAGAATGTAGTCAAAATGCGAGGAATGAAATCTCTACAAGAATGCCATAAAATTATTTAAAAATCAACTCAAAACAAAATTAGGCTATTTGAGTAATTACACCAAGAAAATGAGGAAGAAATAAAGTCTGAATAGGTCCCAAAATAACATATAGTTATGGAGTACAACTACAAGAAAGGATAAATGAGATTTCAAATTGGACTCTAGTCAGGCACCTAAATGAAAGTGAAAAAGTTATTTTGCAATTAGGTCTTAGTATGGGTACTTATTTGCAAATAACCAAAGCTTCTCGAACAAGATCTGATTCAGGAACTTGCACGGGTAGTGTTGCAAATTTTCCATCATTTCGAAACAGGCGACGGAGATTAGAATGGCACACACGATTTGGTGCTCCCATGCGTGACATGTGTCAGTAGATTATAAGGTCTGGAGCTCCTCCAGTTCTTCAATTTGTTCTTCCTCATATTAGGGGTTAGCGGCTGTGATTCTTCGATTCATGCGACTCCATTAATGGTTTCAGATAGAGGTGCTCCAGAAAGTTGGAGGTAGGCCTAGAAGTGGGCTCCTCCTCCTTCCAGCTTGCTTATTATGTGGTGGTAGGCGTTGAAGAAGAGGATCAAGTCACTAGTGATTTGTATTCTGAAAGGATATATTTGCAGATCTGATTTGTTCCTAGTCAAAGCATGATAAGATGGAGGCTCCACATTGCTTCAAATGAAATTGAATGCACCTCCAAAGCATAGGAAAAACTTGCACAAATTAGATGGCTAGATTCTGGTGGAATTGACCAGGAAGTTGCATGTAGTGCATGCTTGATAGTATGGGTTCCACAAAAGGATTTTCAGAGATAATTTCAAAAGCAAATTGGATCAAACTGAGGAGGGATTTCAATCCTACACTAAAGAAGAATGATTAATGAAGCTAAGATGGGGCTTAAGCCAACCAATTCAGTGGTGGAATTGAGGAATGAAAAAGTATTCGGTGAGCGAGTACAAATGGATAGAGGGTTTAAGACCCTTTGGTCTTCGCTAACGTCCAGTATTACTGGAGCTCTACATCAATGAGGGCAGCGATGCAAGGAGGATCCATGCCTTGGATCTAATTTCATTCCAATCCTCCTCCACACAAACCTTCCACCATGGCGCTATCACCACCATGTGCAACAGAGATCAGTTCGAAAGTCAGTATGCCTATCAATTTTGAAGTTGAACAGAGAATTTAATTGGCTCGATCCAACATCACGTATTTATATAGAGAATATGACGAAGGATAGGTGTCAAAGTAGGTTGTTAAGAAATGAAATTGAAAGGTTCAAATGCGATTTTATTGTCGAAATGACTGTGCGAGAAATAGTTCAAGAAGGGCATTTCAAATAGAACTTGTCCTCAGTTCATGGATGAAGAAGGGTTGTGGTGTTGACACGTGTCAAGACTAGAATAATCTTGAAATTAAATACTTTATAAATTATATAATAAGTAATAAATTGCATTATTTTCAACATATATAAAAATAAAAAAATAATTGAATTACCTTAATTATGGTATTTTTATTAATAATATATATTGTGATTAATAAATAAAATATTGTAAATACATATATATTATACTTGATAAACAATATATATAATTTTAATTATATATTTTAGAATATAATATATATATTTTTATTTTATTAAATAATAAAATAATAAGTAAGTGTTTTGTGATTTTCATATATTTTAATAAATTACTTTTCATTTATTAGTAAATACAGGTATATATCCTACATTTCAATATGAGTATTTTTAATGTCTTTGATTAATTTAAAATATTAAAAAAGGTTTTAATTTTGGATTTTTCTTGTAAATAATCTATAGGATCACAATAATAATTAAAAATTGTAAAATAAAATTTTCTGTAAATCGTATATAAAGAATAAAATAAATAGCTCAGAAACCTAATTGTCATTAGTTCCAATTCGATTTTTTGCAAATGGACTTTGACTTTATTGAAATCATATTAATTAATTAGAGAATATTATTTTATGAACTTGAATGTGAGAATGTGAATTTGGAGTTTGTATGAAGAAGTTACAAGTTTTGGCTGTTGGGAAATTAACAATTTGTAAACCAGATTTCTTAGCATATGTACAAGTTGGAACTTTTATGATTTTTATATTTATATATAAATTTTAACAAACACAAAGGAAAAGAGTTTGTGAAAAATATGTAAATATGAATTAATTAAAGATAAATGAAGATTTGGCAAATAGTGAATAAATAAGAATAAATGTTAGTTTTACGCAATTAGTTATTTTGGTATTTTATTTCCTATCACCCCAATTTGTTGTTTGCACCAAGTCCTACTGACTTGATCTTGGGGGATAGGTTATATAAATATATACATCTCTATTTACATTTTTCTAAGTCATATTGTACATATATACATATTTACAGTATGCCTTTCTTTTGTTCTTTCTTTTTCTTCTTTCATTTTTTTATCATTTTAATCATAAAAAATTATTTTTATTCGTGCATTTTTTTGATAAAAAGGAGAGTTTATGAATATTTACATGTATTTGTTAATGTTTTAAGGCAAGATACAAAAGAAATGATAAATGAATCATGTATTCATCGGTAAGTATTCATATGGGGGACTTGATCAGATTTTTCAAAACTTCACTGTCTTCTACTTTTATTTCTTTGTATTTACTTTTTTTTCTTATTGCTTTTTGTGATTTGTGATTTCTACTTTAATTCTATTTATTTAATTGTAGAATGATGCCTTAAACTCTAGGAGTGGATGTTCGACTGAATTAGGTCCAAATCCCTAATTAAATTCTTGCACCAATAGTCTCATGTTAGGATCTGGAGAAATTGAACAAAATTTTCACGATAATAGAAACCGATGTCTTTGGTCTATTTCATCATTACATTGTATATAGAATAATTTTAAGATTTCTATATTGCATCCCATACGAATAGAGTTGCGAAGGACTGTAAGTCTACTAACTCAGCATATCATTATTGTTTTTTGCATTGCTTGCCTCTTGCATGAAAAATAGCAAAAATAAAGAAAACTGTATACTTAAAAAAAGGCACTATTAAGAAAACCTTGAATTAATTAAAATTTATGAATTCAAATCAATTGTATTGGTTTTACAACACTGATGAATCTGCGATTCGTCATCTTTATTCATTTATTTTAGCTTAAAACCCCTTATAAAACACCTGCATATAACGCTAACTCCATATTCTTACTAACTTGCATTTGTGTGTAAATATTGTACATTCCTTACTAATTTTAACCTAAAATAAATAAATAAAGAAAGAAAGGAAAAATAAAGAAAATAAAAAAAAGGAAGACTGTATACAGGTCAAGACTTGACCTAATCGACCAGGAATAAAGTAGGGGGAGATAGGGTCCTCAATCAGAAAATCCAAAAAAATGTGTTTCTCACTTATTTTGTGTATATCTGTATAAATCTAACACTAATTTATTTGTACCTTAATTGACACCAAATCAAATAACATTCAAAATCAAAGTTGTAAATAAAAATGGGTCCTAATTAATAAAACTGATTGCACAATTAAATCATGTACAAAATAAAAGTAGCCACACTTGGAAAAAGCCACTAAGCACTAATTGAAAATCAATTCCGGCTCCATATGATCTCAAATTGAATAAATATCACTTCCATTGAATTCTAAATTAAATTATCTTCAAAATGACTGTGATTTTATAATTTTTGGAGTTACAGTTGAAAAGTCGGTTTTCTGGGGTGGTTTGTGCAATTTTCCCTTGTATTTTGTGTATATTGTATTTGTATATATATTTGTAAATATTTTTACTAATTACTTAAAACAAAAATAAAAATAAAAAAAATCAATAAAATTCATAAAACAAAAAAATAGGCTAATTTCCCCATTTATCCTTGTATATAATGTCATATATGTATATAGTACATGTATATAATTGCTATTTTTAACTAACCATCATAAAAAAATAAAAAAATAACATTTTTTAATTCAAATAAATAAAGTGACGAAAATTCAAAAAAAATAGATAATTTTGTAAATAATTTTATCTTTCTATTTTATCTCTCATGTTATCTCTTCCACCAAAAAAATCTCTCTTATCTTCTTATCCAAAAATTCAAAAATTCAAATGTCTCTCTTTTCTATTTATATGGCTCCATCTCCCTCATTCCAACCTGATCAATCTTTAGAGAGAGGAGCCCGATCTCCGAGAGAAATTTCGTTGAGTAAGTAGCCTAGCCTCCAAGCCGTCCGGTGACAGCGAGTCGGCCTTGTCGAGGCGATCACGGTCCATTTTCCGCTCCTAAGGTGAGATCCAAAATTTTCTTCACATTTTTATCTTAGTTTAATCGTACTTTAGTTCATCGCATTTTTTTTCGTTGGCATTTTTGTTCTTCTAGATCATAAAAAAAATTCATCACGATTTTTGATCTGTCACCGACTCGAGTCGAATTTCCATCTCACTTTCTCGATCTCTCCGCCTTCAATTTCTATCTCCCACGCGATCTATCAACACGGACCACGTACGGTGGTCGGAGAATCGGATTCAATCTTCCACTTTCACGGATCCCCATTCATTTTTTCCCAATTGGTAAATAAATAAATAAACAAACATTTTTTCCTTTTTGTTCTCTAACGTTGATTTTGCAGGACCATAAAAAACAAAAAAAAATCTCTATTTTGCCTAACATTTGTTTTGCAGGATAACAATAAAAAATTAAAAAAAAAGAAATTGCTTTTCCTTTTTCTTTTCTTATTTTCGGATTTATAAAAAAATAAAAAAAGTTTTTTTCCTTCTTTTATTTATTCACTGTCTACATCATAAACAAAAAAAATTTAAAAAAAGTGAAAAAAATACGACAGCAGCCACCGGGCGGCGCAACAGTGCCCTCCACCGCCGCAACCCTTCACACTCCGCCTGCGGCCGCCTGTGCGCGGTCGCCCCTCCTCCTAGCCAGCGCCCTCCACCACCGCAGACCGCGCCCACGCCTCCCTCCTCCGCCGCGTGGGGTGGCGCCGCACCATCCCACGTCGCCGCTTCCAGCCTCCGTGCCACCTCGGAAGCCGCACCGTCGTCTGCTCCAACGTGCCTCCAGCAGATCTCGCCCCGCGTGCTGCTAACCGCCCGTGCGCCTCCGTCCGGTGCAACGCCGCCCAGCCGCGCTCGCCGTAGCGCGCTCCGCGGCCCAACCTCCGTTATCCCCAACCTCTGCGCGCGGAGAAGCGCGCCTCTCTAGCCTCCCGCTTTGGCATTTCTTTTGAATACACGAAGAAACCAACCCTAGGGTTTCCTTGGATATAATAAAAAAGGGGCAAATTACAGATTCACCTTTCAAAGTTTTCAAATTCGCCAAAGAGCCCCTGCCAGACTCAAGCACATGATATGCACGTGATATATTGGTAAAATTGCAATTTCTCTCCTGCGCTTTATTTCTTTTATTTATATTTGCAAGAACTTCAACTCTTCACATTTCAGTGCAGAACTTTTCAGTAATTACATTTTTGTCCCTGAACTGCATAATTGTAGTTTGCTTGGTCTTTTGAAGAAAATAAATGTCATTTGTGATCCAAAAATTCTGAGAAAACTGTGCTATGCTCCTGATGTTCATATCCATCTAGCATAATTTTTTTATTGCATTTTGATTTCATTTATCATCATTAAAAAATCAAAAACAATGCCTTTTTGTCTTCTTGAAATTCGAAAATTCATAAAAATTTGAAAATACCTCCAAAAATTCTAAAAAAAATAAATTAGTTGTATTTCATTGTCTTTTAATTTCTGACCATTTTTCACGCATTAATTATTTATAAAACCCAAAAAAATTGAAAAATATCAAAAATCTTCTAAAAATCATAAAATATTCTACAAAAATCCAAAAATTGCGATTTTTAAATTTCAAATTACTCCGGGCTGTGCACTTTTTCTTATTTTCTCACTGTTTGATTTTTAGAAAAATACAAAAACATCTGAAAATTCCACAAAAATTCTTAAAAACATTTCAAAACTTTTAAAACTCAAAAATATTTTCTTTGAATTTTTCTGAACATTTTTTTACTAATTGAAAAATTGTAAAAAGAGCTGGTGTGCGTATTTTTGATCTTGTGAATATTGCATCGTGTTATTTTTGAAAATAAAAAGAATTGAAAAATTAAAATCACTAAAAATTTGAAAATCAGAAAATAAAAAAATTAGAAACAAAAAAATAAAAAATAAAAATATTAAAAAAATCACAAAAACCAAGGATAGTTGTCCTTTGAGATTCGTGTTTTCTCTTGATTGATTTTCGATTAATTGAATAACCCTCGGGAATTGTAGCCTCCCTGAGTTCGACCCTGTCCGCTATACAGGTTAATAAGTAGAAAAAAAAATAAAAAAATATAAATCTTTTGTTGACGTGGGTTTTGGGGAAAACAACGACCTATTTTCCACCAATTAATTTCCGTCCTCGAATTTTGCGTTCAACAAAATGGCGCTATTGTCGGGGAGGCACGGCGAGGGTAGTTAGGTTTCTCTTTTGACCTGTTATTCTTGGTTGTAAATATCTATTTATTTGTTCACCACATTATTCCATTATTTATATCCATTGCATTCATTTCATCATTTTCTCATATTTGAATTTTGTGTTTCTTACACATTCTCTTTTCTTTTTCTTGCGAGGGCCCGCGGAGCGAAGGAGGCGATCTTAGGAGAGCCGAAGCACCCAAGCGACGTGGAGGCGGCTTGATTCTTCACCAAGCCGCAGGATAGCGTGAGAAGAGGAGAAGGAAATTGAAAGAGCCGAAAAAAAAGAAAGAGAGAGAGAGAGAGAGAGAGTCTTTATTTTCTAGCATTTGAACTCTTGTAAACGGACATTCATTTGTTGCGGGATCTGTTTCGCCAAGTGCTGGTGCACTTGGGGGACCTCATCACTTTTGTTTTCATCGCCTTTATTTTTCTTGGTTTTCCGTGGATTTTGCGAGCCACCTGTTGATTGCTTTAATTAATTTGCTTGAGCTAGGTAATTAATTAGGTCCAAACCCCCTAAACAAGAATTTCTGTGCCTATAGAGTAGATCGTAATTTGGACTTAGTCAAATTAACTTGTTCTTGCCCGTTAATAGAAGTTATCATCTAGGACGGTTTACTTGCATTTGCATATAGGTTAGTTTATTTTCTGTATTTAAATTCTGCGCGGATCACTTGCATGTAGAGTGCTGGCGACAAGGTACGCATCTCTAACCCCTGCATGCATCATCGTTTTTAATCGTGCATTGGCATTTCCGATCTCCTCCCTTGTTTTCACTCACATAAGTTAAAAAGGAAATTGGACACTCGGTAGGTGATTCTTTGAAAATATTTTAACCAAGTGATAACTGCCTAAAATTTGGGACTGCTAAAGAAAACTCGACCTTAAAAAAAATACAAGGAAAAATCATTGTTTAGGGGAGAGTAACCCAAATCCCATAATTCAGCCTAAGTGTTTGTACAACTTTGTGATTATCACCTAACTCTAAAACAGACAAGATTAAGAGACCGAACCTTCACGGTCTTCACATTGCGTTGAGTTGGTGAATTGGGGGTTTGTATTGTGTTTGATTGTTTGTGTGCATACCAGATCTTTTCTGTGCATTTGCGCCTTTTTCTCCATGTCTTTTGGCTTGACCCTCGTGCTCTCCCATCATTTGTTTCGAAGATGGCCGACTGGAGTTATTTTAATCCGATCTTCGCAGATACCTTGTACTCTCCAGACGATCCACCTTCCCTTTTCCAGGAGGATCTTCCTCTTGATGTTTGTGCATATCCGCCTAACCCATTATTTCAGGAGACAGAGGACTTTGATTTTCACCCACCCACATTCAACCCACCCGATCCTGGGATTTTGGAGTCACCTTTCATGATTTCCACACTTAACACATTGAATCAAATGGTGGAGCATATGAATTCGAAGATTTCCAATTTTATTAACAAAAATGAGAGCCAGAACGCTGCTCCAATATTTGAGGATATTGATTCACTTGAGGATAATCATGAGAGATTGAAATCATCCAAAATACAAAAAAATGAAAAAATTTTGAAAATACAAAAAGATTCTGGGAGACATATTATTTATTCATTTTGTGAGAAAAGAATCCAAATGCCCGATCATTCACCCACACAGCCATGTCCCAATCTAGCTCCCGAGGATGCCACTGTACAGACTGCTCTTGGCAATCCTCATGTAAATGTGGATTCCGACCTCCTCCCTTGTATGGAAGAGGTCCAAAAATTCAAAAAAATGTTGACTAAACCCGAAGTGGTGGCCACCCTTCATAAGATCATTAAAGCCCCACTTCAACAGGCCATGACAGATTTATCTACTCCTCAACAAAAGAAGAGAAAGAGAAGGAGAAGATCTGAGCATCACATCTTGACCATGGCCACTGCCTACGCCATCTCTCACCGTCCGTATTTTAAGAAAGGGAACACTGTCACACCTCTTGTGAGTTGCTCCATATATGACTATTCTTGTGATAACACTCTCCTTGATGGCGGGTCATCAATCAATATAATACCCTTCTCCATGGTACAGTCTCTTCATCTTGGGCCTCTCAAGAAAACCAGGATGATAGTTCAATTCGCTGATGGATCTATCAAGAGGCCAAAGGGTATTTTAGAAAATGCTGTCATTATCATTCAGGGAATGGATTTTACTTCGGATTTTGTTGTAATGCCGATGGAGACCTCCACCCCTGTGGACCACCCTCCAATCATCCTGGGACGGCCTTTACTTGCCTCTGCAGGAGCCGTTATTGACTATGGTTCAGGAGAGATTCGCTTCCGTTCTGATGTAGGGAGCGATGTGTTAATCACTACACCCACTACTGTCCAGAAACCCGTATCCCATGAGAACCCACCTGTGTTAGACAACCCCAAGGACTTTGATCATGATGATACTACCAGAGATTTTTGCTATATGATGGATGATACTGAGACCTGAGAATTCCTCTTCAAGGAGGAGGATTCGGAAAGCATAGACCTTGGAGTTTCCTCTTCTGGTACGTGGCGATGCATTGATGTCATCCGCGGAATTTACACGATAGACACCCTAGAGCAGAAGGCCCCTGAGACTAGACAGGAAGGATATGATTCGACTACTTTCACTAATGAGTTCGTTCCTATTCACCTTGATTCAGATGAGACCGATCAGGCCAAATTTGATTTGATTGCTTTTATAAAGGAATTTGGGCCTTTTGATAGAGATGATGATCCGGTAGAGGCTCGCCAGGCTGAAATTGATCCTACTTTTTCTGATAATGATTTCGAGCCATTCTACTTTGATGTTTGCGAGACTTCCAAGGCAGGACATGATCACACTACTTCCAATAATCGGTTTAGGCCTGCACAATCTGAAACCGCTGAGCATACATTCTTGGTCGATTCTACTCAGTTCATATCTAATGATAATCCCAATATCGACCTACATCTTGTCAAATCCATACCTCAGCGGTCCCGCAAGAAGGTTCGTTTTCGACCTTCTTAACCTTTATAAATCCACTCCTCTTGTATATCCTTTCATTTCACTCTGTCTTATCCTGTTTTATCATTTACCCCTTTTCCGTGTGTGTGTATATATGCTATACTTAGGATGTGCTTTATCCTAAGTATAGGGGGGGAAGGATTTGTGTTGTTCATATTTGTCCTGTTCATCATCCTTGTTGTTGTTGCCTATACTTAGGGATACTCTACCCTAAGTATAGGGGGGGTGATGTTGTTTATATCGTGTCTTTGTGAGCCTGTAGATTCTCTTCATCGGTTTTCCCCTTTGTACATTCCACTATACTTAGGATTACTTGATCCTAAGTATAGGGGGGGATCACCAACTTCTCTTTATCTTTTCTTTGAGTCGTTGTAGCATAGGAGTCTTTTTACCTCTCTTTGCTTAGCACGAGTTATGTCTTCCTTTGTCGCTATCTGATCACTATGAGGACATAGTTCGAGCTAAGTATAGGGGGGTGTCGTATATATTGTATATATACTTTAGACATAACTCGTACTTTTAAATACATTTATTTGAGGGGTTATGTGTATATTTTGTAAAATCCACGTGTGTAAAAAACAAATAAACAAAAAAAACAAAACAAAAAACAAAACAAAGCAAAAAAAAGAAGAAAATAAAAAAATAATAATAAAACACAAAAAAAAACACAAAAACAAAAACAAAAAAACACAAAAAAAACAAAACAAAAAAAATGGGAAGAGAGAGAGAGAGAAAAACAACAAAAGAAAACAACAAAAAAAACAAACAAACAAAAAACAAACAAAAACAAAAAAAACACACAAAAAAAACAAAAAAAATCTCTTGTATATACTTGTATATATTACTAACCCTTTCTCCTTTAAAAAAAACTACAAAACCAAAAATCATAAAAATTTGCATAAAAAAACTTTCTTTCACATCTGCATTTTTCTCCAAAAATCCATAAAAAGTTCAAAATTAGAAAATTGTTTAAAAAAATGGTTCTTTTCACATGTGCATCATTCTTTAAAAAAAACTCTCTGCATTGTTCATAGTCTGCATTTGCATGTGCATTTTTCTGGGTAGTATTGATATTTAAACTATGTCTGGAATAAAATTGAAGAATGGAGCTTAGTTGGACTTTAATCAACCTAATTCTCAGAGGAACTTCACAGAGAAATGGGATTTTAGAAGCTTCAGGTCTTTGACTTAATTCTTTGAGTTCCACATGACAATGTGCAGCATTTGACTCTTAGTGTCTAACCTGGTCTCTTCATTCTGGGTACAACTCTGCAATAGCGAATTAATTTGTACTCCCGCACTATGCACTTAGCTCAACTCAGACGGGATGTTGGAAGACTGTATGAGTTTCTTTTCTGGTAGCGTGGAAATCTAAAGACCGGAGTATGGGTTGAAATAAAGCTTCGGAAAAGGGATGGACGGCTGGGCACAATTTTTTCTAAGACCCCAAAACATGTACGGAAAAAAAAAGAATCTATATCTGTAGGGGCACAATAAGATCCAAGCAGAACCACCAAAACTCCAAATACAAAGAAGTTACTACCAAATAAAAATCTGACCAAAAAGGTCCAAGCTTCAAGAAAACCTGCAGATCTTGGTGGAGACTCGGTTGCACTGGTCAACTTCACAAGGAGAGGTGACTACACCAAACCACCCTCCAGTTCTTTTCTCATTCTTCTAACTTCTCCCCCAATTCGATTGTGAACACAGCACGACAGACCTTAGAAGGAAATACCTGACTCCCCGAGGATGATTTATTAGAGAGGAGATTTGCATGGTAGTCCGACATTCTGGATGGGAAGAGCTAAAATTTTTCACACACATGAGTCGATTATTCAATGTTCATAGGGTATGCTTTGGGAAGAGGATCGATCTAAGATGACTTCTGGGCCAAAACTATGACAATGATGTGTAGAACTTGAAGGCTGTTGGTTTTAAAATTCTATGTCTCACAGAGGTTCCGACACACAAATAATCCAAAGGTCCGACAGAGCTCCAAACTACAATTTTATGAAGACAAGTTTAATACTCAATATTGTCCTACTTTCTTCATTTTCCCTTTCTTTTTCTTCTTCACTTATTCTTTCAAATAAGTGTTTGCTAAGGGACTAGCAAAGGTAAAGCATAGGGGGATGATGAATCTACGATTCGTCATCTTTATTCATTTATTTTAGCTTAAAACCCCTTATAAAACACCTGCATATAACGCTAACTCCATATTCTTACTAACTTGCATTTGTGTGTAAATATTGTACATTCCTTACTAATTTTAACCTAAAATAAATAAACAAAGAAAGAAAGGAAAAATAAAGAAAATAAAAAAAGGAAGACTGTATACAGGCTGATCCGAACCCCGAGAGAAGGTCAAGACTTGACCTGATCGACCAAGAATAAAGTAGGGGGAGATAGGGTCCTCAATCAGAAAATCCAAAAAAATGTGTTTCTCACTTATTTTGTATATATCTGTATAAAACTAACACTAATTTATTTGTACCTTAGTTGACACCAAATCAAATAACATTCAAAATCAAAGTTGTAAATAAAAATGGGTCCTAATTAATAAAACTGATTGCACAATTAAATCATGTACAGAATAAAAGTAGCCACACTTGGAAAAAGCCACTAAGCACTAATTGAAAGATCAATTCCGGCTCCATATGATCTCAAATTGAACAAATATCACTTCCAATGAATTCTAAATTAAATTATCTTCAAAATGACTGTGATTTTATAATTTTTGGAGTTACGGTTGAAAAGTCGGTTTTCTGGGGTGGTTTGTGCAATTTTCCCTTGTATTTTGTGTATATTGTATTTGTATATATATTTGTAAATATTTTTAATAATTACTTAAAACAAAAATAAAAATAATAAAATAATAAAATTCTTAAAACAAAAAAAGAGGCTAATTTCCCCATTTATCCTTGTATATAATGTCATATATGTATATAGTACATGTATATAGTTGCTATTTTTAACTAACCATCATAAAAAAAATAAAAAAATAACATTTTTTATTTCAAATAAATAAAGTGACGAAAATTCAAAAAAATTAGATAATTTTGTAAATAATTTTATCTTTCTATTTTATCTCTCATGTTATCTCTTCCACCAAAAAAATCTCTCTTATCTTCTTATCCAAAAATTCAAAAATTCAAATGTCTCTCTTTTCTATTTATATGGCTCCATCTCCCTCATTCCAACCTGATCAATCTTTAGAGAGAGGAGCCCGATCTCCGAGAGAAATTTCGTTGAGGAAGTAGCCTAGCCTCCAAGTCGTTCGGTGACAGCGAGTCGGCCTTGTCGAGGCGATCACGGTCCATTTTCCGCTCCTAAGGTGAGATCCAAAATTTTCTTCACATTTTTATCTTAGTTTAATCGTACTTTAGTTCATCGCATTTTTTTTCGTTGGCATTTTTGTTCATCTAGATCATAAAAAAAATTCATCACGATTTTTGATCCGCCACCGACTCGACTCGAATTTCCATCTCACTTTCTTGATCTCTCCGCCTTCAATTTCTATCTCCCACGCGATCTATCAACTCGGACCACGTACGGTGGTCGGAGAATCGGATTCAATCTTCCACTTTCACGGATCCCCATTCATTTTTTCCCAATTGGTAAATAAATAAATAAACAAACATTTTTTTCCTTTTTGTTCTCTAACGTTGATTTTGTAGGACCATAAAAAAACAAAAAAATCTCTATTTTGCCTAACATTTGTTTTGCAGGATAACAATAAAAAAATAAAAAAAAGAAATTGCTTTTCCTTTTTCTTTTCTTATTTTCGGATTTATAAAAAAATAAAAAAAAAAGTTTTTTTCTTCTTTTATTTATTCACTGTCTACATCATAAACAAAAAATTAAAAAAAAAGAGAAAAAAATACGACAGGAGCCACCGGGCGGCGCAACAGTGCCCTCCACCGCCGCAACCCTTCACACTCCGCCTGCGGCCGCCTGTGCACGGTCGCCCCTCCTCCTAGCCAGCGCCCTCCACCGCCGCAGACCGCGCCCGCGCCTCCCTCCTCCGCCGCGTGGGGTGGCGCCACACCATCCCACGCCGCCGCTTCCAGCCTCCGCGCCACCTCTGAAGCCGCACCGCCGTCCGCTCCCACGTGCCTCCAGCAGATCTCGCCCCGTGTACGGCTAACCGCCCGTGCGCCTCCGTCCGGCGCAACGCCGCCCAGCCGCGCTCGCCGTAGCGCGCTCCGCGGCCAACCTCCGTCATCCCCGACCTCTGCGCGCGGAGAAGCGCGCCTCTCTGGCCTCCCGCTTTGGAATTTCTTTTGAATTCACGAAACCAACCCTAGGGCTTCCTTGGATATGATAAAAAAGGGGCAAATTACATATTCACCTTTCAAAGTTTTCAAATTCACCAAAGAGCCCCTGCCAGACTCAAGCACATGATATGCACGTGATATATTGGTAAAATTGCAATTTCTCTCCTGCGCTTTATTTCTTTTATTTATATTTGCAATAACTTCAACTCTTCACATTTCAGTGCAGAACTTTTCAGTAATTACATTTTAGTCCCTGAACTGCATAATTGTAGTTTGCTTGGTCTTTTGAAGAAAATAAATGTCATTTGTGATCCAAAAATTCTGAGAAAATTGTGCTATGCTCCTGATGTTCATATCCATCTAGCATAATTTTTTTATTGCATTTTGATTTCATTTATCATTATTTAAAAAAATAAAAAACAATGCCTTTTTGTCTTCTTGAAATTCGAAAATTCATAAAAATTTGAAAATACCTCCAAAAATTCTAAAAAAAATAAATTAGTTGTATTTCATTGTCTTTTAATTTCTGACCATTTTTCACGCATTAATTATTTATAAAACCCAAAAAAATTGAAAAATATCAAAAATATTCTAAAAATCATAAAATATTTTACAAAAATCCAAAAATTGCGATTTCAGTTCCTGTGTGTAGATAATGATTTCTAGTTTCTTCTAAAAATAACTGCCAGGGTTGTAGGCATTTAAAGGATTTTTAAATTGCAAATTACTCCAGGCTGTGCACTTTTTCTTATTTTCTCACTGTTTGATTTTTAGAAAAATACAAAAACATCTGAAAATTCCACAAAAATTCTTAAAAACATTTCAAAACTTTTAAAACCCAAAAATATTTTCTTTGAATTTTTCTGAACATTTTTTTACTAATTGAAAAATTGTAAAAAGAGTTGGTGTGCGTATTTTTGATATTGTGAATATTGCATCGTGTTATTTTTGAAAATAAAAAAAATTGAAAAATTAAAATCACTAAAAATTTGGAAATCAGAAAATAAAAAAATTAGAAATAAAAAAATAAAAAATAAAAATATTAAAAAAATCACAAAAACCAAGGATAGTTGTCCTTTGAGATTCCTGTTTTCTCTTGATTGATTTTCGATTAATTGAATAACCCTCGGGAATTGTAGCCTACCTGAGTTCGACCCTGTCCGCTATACAGGTTAATAAGTAGCAAAAAAAAATATAAATCTTTTATTGGCGCGGGTTTTGGGGAAAAACAACGACCTATTTTCCACCAATTAATTTCCGTCCTCGAATTTTGCGTTCAACAAACACCCTCATTGTATTCAAGTACCTTCGAGACAGAGCGAGGCACAATCCTTACATAATAGCGCCCTAACCTAGCCTGGGTGCTGCAATGTCTATTGCTTGTATTTACTAAGTATTGGCGCTTCTATCATACGTGGATGAGTAGGGATTCATCTATTTGCGAACATAGTATGAAGTATTGAGCTTAGATCATCCCTTTACATTGGTGTATGTCTCATCGTTCGACATTCGAGTAGGGTCGTGTATGCTTGCGAACTAGGTTGCAAAGTATTGGTTTCGCCTATCAACTTCCCCCTCTACTTCTTTTGCCAAGTAATTGACATGATCCCATAACATGTGCATTTAAAAAGTACAGGCTACTAGTTACAAAGTAGAATGAAAGTACACAATGATTGTCGGGTCTGTACTCACTCGCTTGTAGGATTTGCCACTAAGGACCAATTTTGATAAGATTGCCCTATACAACCATTAAATTGATAGTATAATCATCGAATTTGTATAATTTATTGTGTTGAGTTGGTGAATATAATCTTGTTTTGAGGTATGGTTTATTATTTAAAATGGTCAATATATAAAATATCATGCCTTTGCAGCTTTTTGTCTCACACTTCTGTTCCAACTTCCTTTTCTTCCTTGCTCTTTCTTGAGCTTTCTCTTCTCAATCCATCTTTAATTCTTCATTTCCTTCATCTACTCCTTCATCATCAATTCTTTTGTCTCCCAAGATGTCGCATTCAAGATGGTTTTGTTCAGATTTTGCAAATATCAACATCGATTCCCAGATGCCGACACCATCAATAACACATGCTATCTCCAATAATCAAGTTTGGTCTTTGTTGACTTCTATTTGTAGTCCCCGATATTTCCTAATTCAATGGTCGAGATGACTTGTCCCGATCTTGATTCTTTCCCCACATTTCTTTCACCAATAAATCCCTTGCTCGAGATAGACTCGCATGTCAAAATTTCTCCTTCTTTTTTGAGGATTCAGTAGGTTGTATTTCCCAATGTAGTTTCTACATCCGATCAAGACTCTGACATCTAGTTGGATCTTGAGATTACTCCCTAGAGATGTGAGAAAGGGCAGAGTTCGAATGACATAGTAGATCATAATTAAGTCAACGTAGTTTCTCCCCTCAATTCAAGACATTCATCTACAATAGACAGATTAGGCTCTCACCTAAGTTACATTCAAGGAGATGATTAACGAGAGAGATATAGAAAGACAAGGATGATAGAATAAGGAGCACCATGGTATGAATGAGAATGAGCAGCCTGCAGAAAACCATGGATGAGAAGATGAGAGGTCCAACAGAACCCACTAAGAAAGAAAAATATAACTCTAGTGATGGCTAGTTTATTGAGTGGATTATAATATCTACGATCCATGGACACTTTGACTTGAAGCCATCACTTCACCATTTCATTCCAATATTCCATGGCAATATCAATGAGGAGCTTTTGAGAATGAAAATACATGGGAGAGGATCTTACACTCCATACAACGTGGGAGCAAAATCGTTGAAGTGATTCCTCACCAAGAACAATTGTCTAAAACAATAATTAACCCACACAATAATACAAAGTAATAAATATGTAGGCACGAATCAAATTTATTATAATCGTACATATAAATGTATATAGTGACAAATAGAGTTGTCTATAAAACACAGGGAGACAAATCGGTGTAGTAAACATATTCTTTCAAAATAAATAATGAATAAATAATATATGTACATTTTCTACACTATTTACTCAATAGTTTAATTAGTGAATTTATTGATTTTTGAAAATAAATAAAATAATAATTTAAAATAACTAATATAATTTCTTTATATTTATTTCTTTATATTTTTCACTCTTTATAATTTTTTTGATTTTTTCCTTTTTATTTTAAATATATACTATGGGTAAATATACAAAATTATATACATATATTTGATATGTATAATATGATTATAATATAATAATAAATATACAAAAAATAAATAAAAATACTTAAGTAATAATATTTTTATTTTTCATGGATTTATAATGTTAATATTGATAATAATAAATATATATAGAAGTATATTCAATATAAGGAATTTCATTTTCAAATATAGGTATAAAGAATCCAAAAAATGTAGAATAACTTGTTTGTATGCTTTTTTATTTTTCTATTTTTTATAGGAGTTCTTACTAATTTGTATGTATTTCTAAAATTGAAAAAGTCAAAAAGTGACTCATTAAATAGGACAGATTGTTTTGAGATTTAAAAATACTAATTAAAGTAAACCAGTCTCAAAACTATTTTTAATAGGTAATATTATATATATAATTCAGAGATAAAAAATAAATAATATTGTATTTTCAGAAGAGTTTTTATAATTATAATGAGGATTTTGGATTTTTTTCATGATTTTCTTTTTTTATTTTTAGGGATTTTTGGTCAGGAGGCTGAAACATAATAATAAACATATATTAGTTACTTTAAGTTTTTTAGGTATGTTTTAATATATTTTGGTATTTCTTATTTAGACACTAAATAAATAGAAATTGTTTGATTTTAGCAAAAAATAAAATGACTTAAAATGTAACATAAAAACTATGGCATGAATGTGTATCACTACAATATATACACTAATTTTTGAAAAATAAAGACCAAATAGGATCTATTTTTAATAAAAAGGAACTTGAAAATAAAATGCATAATATAGCAAGGACCAATGTGTAATTAAGAATAAGTATCCATGCATTTAATAACAAAAATACAAAATCCGAGGGCATGGGTGCAAAGTTTCCAATATATATATATATATATAATATTACATGTGCCTAGTCAGGGCATTTTTTAATTTGCACAACATAGAGGTCCATATATACAATTTTTCCATAAAAATTTACACTGGAAGTACATTTTATTAGACTAAACATAAATAAAAAAACCGAAAGGGCAAATGTGCAAAAATCACATGTATGACATGGCGTGCATATGAGGTCAGGTGGCACGGACCTATAAGCAAATATCAAAAAGTTCAGGGGCCCTTTTTCTGTCCGCATCTTTTTAAATCATATAACAAATTTTAAATACTAACAATAAATAAACAAAATGGTGAGGGCTTATCAGAAGTTTACCCCATGTATGCGTGTATGGAAGGCAAAGATTGTGCCACATGGTTACACTTAAGTGAATCGAACGAGTGAGGCGAGGTACGACTTCGTCTTCTATCAATGACCTAGATTAGATCTTGGGCACGCATGTCATCCAAACGACTCAGAGGGCATGGGCAAGAATAGGGAAGATCATTTCCCTGTCCTCATTTCAATCGTAAAATCCTCCTTCTGCCGACCACCTAAGGCTTCGTTGATGGGCTCTTAAGCTACATGGAATCTATCCACGACATCTGGTATCGACAAGAAAGTTTAGCTCTCGCAAGGGAGAGGCCTGGAGCTCGATGAAGTACTGGTCACCTAGGAGCCTTCTCTTGCTTCAGATTTGACCCTACTAATGGACATGATCCTGCGAGGGTCTAAGGAAATGATCTTCACTGGATAAGAGAAGATAGACTGTCACGATGCGACCGCTCATGACATCACATGTTCAATCAACAAGTACCCACAATGTATAAATAATTAACGAAAAAAAGATGTATTTCATGCATGCATGTAGAGGCCGAACCACAGAGAGTAAGCTAGGTAACCTAATGATTATTGCTAATCAATGTGAACTATGTACATAATTGTCTTTAAGTCATTTTATGTGGATTCATACAATTTTCAATTATTTTTTTGAACATTTTTTTAATTTAAATTTTTATGATTTTTATTGTTCTTTTCAATTTTAATATTAGATAATATCTATATATATTAATATACGCACATATATTTTTAAAGTAGTATATAAAATGGAGTCTATAATACATACATACACACACACATACACACACACACACACACACACACACACACACACACACACACACACACATATATATATATATATATATATATATATATATATAAATTGGAGAGAGATCATGAGATTCAGTACAATATATAATTTAAAGTTTTTAAAAATATTAAAATGACCTTTATATTACGTAACAATAATATAGAATATATTTAGGTATATATACAGATGTATTATAAATTATAGGGTATAATAATTACAAATATAACTAAAATTATAAAAAATACAGAATTTCATAATTTTTTGTAATTTTCATATTTCATATTTTTTGTGTTTTTTATAATTTTAACCATTTTCTTGATTTTCGAGTATTTTTGCTATTTTTTAAGTATCTTTGTAGTAAAATATATCCCAAAATAAAGATTAAGTAAATATGCAAAAATTATCTAAATATTAAAATACGCAAAAAGTGTCGAACATTCTTAAAATTAGTTTTAATATATGAATAATAATATATAAAAATTTGGAGATAAAAATAAATATTTTTGGTGATTTTTCCTTTTTTACCAGATTTCAGAGCTTTTTAATTTTTAGTCTTTTTTGGTTTCTATTTTTAGGGTTTTTTTTCTCATGAGTCAATAAAGGTAATAACAAGGATATTATAATTTTTTATGATTTTCAAGGCATTTTGAGTTTTTTTAGAATTTTTATTATTGGACAAGGATAAAATATGATCCATTTTTATTTTCAATAACTAGGCAACGTCATAATATGTATAATAAATTAATGGCATGAAAGAAAAATATCTAGGTACATTACACGATTTTTGTATAAATTTTTGAGAACAAATTGTATTTATATAAATTATTGTAATATATACAAAGATTCTTAAACTGGAAATGACATACATGCAACTAAAAATAACTATAGGGAGGTAATGCAAATTTCCCAGAATTTGCAACTTTATATCAAATAATATAAACCAGTTTCCAATTACAAAATGCATAAGGGATAATATAAATATGCAAAATGTCACCTAATGTGGTGGTCCACGTAAGGTGACCTATCATACATACATACATACATACATACATACATCCATGCATGCATGCATGCATGCATACATACATTCATACATACATACATACATACATACATACATCCATACATACATACATACATACATACATACATACATACATACATACATACATACATACATACATACATACATACATACATACATACATACATACATACATACATCCATACATACATCCATACATACATACATACATACATACATACATACACACATATATATATATATATATATATATGCAAATGCATAAAATTACGAGGGGTTCCATGCAATTAAACCACTATCATTTACAATACTATTATATTTACATGACTTCACATAAAATAAAAAAATTGAAGGTGTCCATGAAAATTACCATTTATTTTCCCATGGGCCAACAATCGGATGAGTTCACCTGGGCTAGTGACGTTTCGTGTTCCGACGACAAGGACTAGATCTCTAGCGGTGATCTGACGGTTGATTGCATCTACATTGGAAGGTAGCTGCTTGATATGGCACTTCATATTTGATCAGACGACTGTAAGGTAACTCGAAAGAACTTATAAGAAGGCATTCCCTTTAGATCTTCGATTTGATGATGTGCTTGACACATGCCATCTTCAGGGATTACTACTAGGATGAATAACTTCATCTCATAGTTTTGCACTTTTAGATATGAATTTGAAGCTTTAGAGGTTAGTGGTGGAGCTCTGGAGGTATTGAGAAGGCGGGCGCTCCTGGAGATCCTCCTGGGATAGATGAGCCTTATTTGGACGGGGACATACATGGTAGACAGAGGAGGTTGAAACGATGGTCATAAGCAATTTTTGATGGAATTCGAAGGGGGGATGAATTGAGCAAAGGTGTTGTGACAATAGACAGAGGACTGTCTCCAATCCTCTGATTCACGGTGAATCATAGGTGATCAAGTTTAGAGGAATGGAAGAACATGCAATAGGGAAGAGAATGAGGGTAGAAGGAAGTTAGAATGAGTCGTGTTCTTGGTGGAATGTGGCAGACCAGTGAGTTTCAGCGACCAAATTAATTGAAAAATGCATTATGATTAACACTTGAGCTTTAACTAAATGCTGGAAGTAAAAGACAAAGAGAAATCTAACTAGAAATTAAAAATGCATGGATCATACCTGATGGATGGTTAGGGACTAGGACACCGTCGGAGAACCACCTTGGATCACTCCTCCTCCTCCAATTCACATGCCCACACCTCAGATATCACCTCGTTATAACCAAGATCACACATACGTACAAGATGAGGGGAATCAGGGCTTGGAGATGGATCGAAATCAAGCACGGAGGGAGAAGGCTTTATTTATAAACATGGGTTCTGGCATACTTTGATTGGCATTATTTAGTGTCTAGATGGAGACCAATAGGATCTCAAGATGGCACAAGAAAGATATTTATGATGGGAAGAGAATCAAAGAAGGACTCGAGGCATTTTGGTTATCAGAGCATCTTGAAAAAATCGAGGAAATGGGTCAGACGAAGTTTTGACATAATCAGATATACCAAAGGTCCAGTTGACCGAGGTCAACAAAAGAAGAGTTCTGGTGGGTCCACATGGACCAACCAAAAAATGCAAGGTAAAAATGACTTCTAAAATAAATAACAAATAACAAATAAATTTAGTAATTTTAGGTGTTTAAAAAAATCTTTAGTATTTTCTGTAGTATTAAATTATGATTTTTATTTAAATTTATGGATAAATTTGTTTTGAGTAATTATTTACAAGTATAGTTATAGTTATATTTACCTATATATGACTTATTTTATTTTTATTCTATATTTTATATATTTTTTTATAAACTTAATCATATATTTATAACTTATTTAAATATACATAAATATATTTTTGTATTATTTTTCTGGTGTATTTTTTACATGTAAATAAATATGTATACTTATTACATAAATATAATTATTGTACATTCGTCTGAGCATTTTGTGTATGTATTTTATGTTAGTGTTTTTTTTTGTTGTTTTATTTCATTATAAACTTTTCATAAACTACGAGGAGTTTTTTCAAATTTATAAGAATATAAAATTATGTGATATGTAAAGAACTAATAAAATGATAATTTTTTAGCTATATAATACAATAGGGGTCCAAAACCTAACTTTGCATCTTAACTCCAAATCAAGTGAAACCACCTTTGTTAAATAGTTAATTAAAAGTTAAATACAATCAAGGGTGATTAGGATGTTTTTAGTTTTTATGGAGTAGATATGGGTTTGTGAAGTTTGAGTTTTGGAACATTATTTAGAGTGTAAAATGTGCATTGTGTATTATTTTTCTGTGAAAATAATTTTGTATTTTTTTGTGTATTTTAACTAATACTTTCATATACAAAGTTTCTTTATTTAATGAATAAAAAATAAAGAACCAAATTGGTCTGAAAATCTAGTTATGGGACTATACTTTTTGGATTTTTAGATTGTACAATCTGTATAATTGGCTGTCCTATCTCCCCCTACTTTATTCCTTGTTGACTCAGTCATAATCATGACTCAGTCTTAGGGGGTAGAGGCACTCAGCATCTATGGTGTCTCATTTCTTTCTCCTTTCTTCCTTTATTCTTTATTTTTAGAATTTAATACAATAAATGTATAGTATCTTATACAATATTTAATATAATTTAAGGATGTTTATTTGACAAATTAATGCTATATACATGCATTTATTTATGATTTTAAGGCCAAGACAAAAGAATAAATGTGAAGAAATATAGATTCATCACCCCCATATGCTTGTCTATTATATTCCCTAGCTAACATTATTCTTATAAGTGTAGAAAAGAAAATAAAGAAAATAAAAAGAAATAACATCGAATAATTTTCGACTTTTAAACTTGTCTTAATAAAGTAAAAGTTTGGAGCTTAGAGAACACCTTTGGATTAATGGTATGTTCAGAACCACATGGAAGTCAGGAAGTGTGACATAATAACCCTTAGGTTCCATACCCTATCATCCAAAACCATTCACGACTAGGTCAGAACCATCAACTCAGTCACATAGTCTTGCTACCTTGAAGTAATAGAATCACGTGTGTAAAATTGTTCACCTCTTCCAAGACAAAATCGTTGAACCATCAAGGCATGTGCTCTTATGGTAACTCATTCTCGTGGCAGAAAATATTATCTTCTATGGTTAGGTGCTACTGGTCTTTTCTACTTAATGGGGATGAAGTTAGAAAGATGGGAAAATAAATGAGAATGGACGTGTGTAGTCTTCATTCCATTGTGAAGTTGGTTGGGTAACCGACTCTTCACCATGAAACCATGAAGCATACTTTTTCTGAAACTCAAATTTTGTGGAATTTTTTGTATAAGCTTCTTTGGATATTTTCTTTGACTTTATATAGCACCTTCATTCTTGCTTGTACCCTTATGGATATAGCATCTTTTGTTCCTCCCATTTTTGTGGTCTTAGAAAAACCTGTAATGGTAGACCATTCCTCATCCGAAGCATTGTCTCAATCCATCTCCAATCATTAGATATCATTATTATCAAAAGAAGTGCATTAGAGTACCTGTATCAACAATCCCCAAGAGTGCTTCTTGGGTCACCCTTGATGAAGCGGCCTTACATCATCCCGAATTAGACTCCAAGATTTTTCAACAATCCATCTTAGTAGAGCTAAGTGCTAAGTGTGAAGTTTCCAATGATGTCACTATCTCAAGAATCTTGCAGATGATATAAATGGTTCTATTTTGTACATTGAATTGACCCACGAACACAGTCTTATGGAACCTAAAGAATTAAATAGAGGTGACCTAAATTGTCACCACTTCCAATCCGCAGTGGGTTCCAATGAAATTAAGTGTATTAAGGTCTATTCCAAACTCTTATCTTCGTAGTTTATTTGGACTTGTTCAATTATCTATGTTATTTCAAAAAAATGTAATTGTTATACGCAATGCAAAAAAATATTTTTGTGATGCAACTTTCTTATTATGTGATTTTTATGGGTTTTTGAAAAGGGTTTTGCAAAAAAAATATGCATTTTCTTAAAAGGATTTTGCAAATGTTTTTGAGATTCTTTTATATTACATTTTTAGAGTTTTTTCAAAAGGTTTTTGGAACAAAGACGTAGTATATGCAGTTATTTACAAGAGTGCACATACTTTTATTTTGAAGAATACAGATTTAAGAATTACCATGATTTTATATACAACATTTGTAAAGTTTCTTTATTTGCTTGAATTATGTATATAGTTCTAAAAATAATTTGAAAATAATTTTGCAAACATCTTGAGAATCTTATTTTACAAACTAATTTAACAAATAGTTTTTAAAAACATTTTCCAAAATTTGAAAACCATTTACACAGATTTTTCAAACAATATGTATAGATCTTTCAAAATATTTTTGCAACCCTTTTAAAACATTTGCAAAAATATTTTCAAAACATAATTTATAAATAAGGAAAGAAGTTTTTACAAAGAAGATTTTTTTTACAAATGGTGAAAATATTTTACAAAATAGTTTTTAGAATATTTTTCAAATAATCTTCCAAACAAATTTTCAAACATTTTGCAATACATTTTTACATGATTTATTATTCGATATATACAATGAATTTTAACGAATTTTATATAAGTATGTTCTTTACTCTAAATTAATTGTATTTAACCCATACTTATTGAAAACACCAAAGTACACGTTACGGCTAATGTATATATAGAGTATATACGGCCCCACTATACTTAGATTGAGCCATGTCGTCATAGATCAAAGAGAAAATAGAAGACATGTTGTTTTATATAGAAAAGCCTAAAAATGAACGAAAGAATAAGAAGAAAGAGAACTCAACCATTCCCACTATACATAAAATCAAGTAATCCACAGTATAACAGAATATACATGATGCATGGAGGGTCAAGGGGGGAATAAACAAATCACCACTCGGTCTGTCTCTCCCTGTACTTAGGATTGGATATCTCTAAGCCAAGATAGAAAATATCAAGATGAGAGGAGACAAGTGAGGTTTAAAATAATGAACATATGATGTCACTCATTCCCCTTTAATTAGGAAGAAGCATATTCTAAGCATCGAAGCCATAAATGAGAGAAACAAAGTAGAAAATAGAAAATACAATCGAAAATAAGAAAAAGAAGAGAATTGAAGAAAGAGTTTTTAAGGAACATGACTTGAATCATCTACTAATGCACTGGTTGTGGATGATTCGTCAATGACTATGTCAATTGCATCGACGATGATCCGGAAAGTGCCATGCTTGAGGTACAACTTATGTAATTGACCATTGATGATGAATGGTTGTGCGTCAGCTGACAAGTTTGATATCACGATGCCTCCACTATCACACACTTCTTTCACTCTGAAAGGCCATGCCCATTTACTCTTTAATTTTCCGGTGAACATTTTAAGCTTTGCGTTAAATAGACATAATTTTTGTTCAGTCTCAAAGGAATTTCGTTTGATGTACCGATCATGCTAGACATTGACCTTCCCCTTGTGCTTCAATGTATTATAATAGGCATAGTGTCAAAATTCAAGGAGCTTGTTCAGATCCTCTTTTCTTTAGTGACCACCTTTACCTAAGTCGAAGTTTTAGATATTAATTTCCCATAATTATTTATGGACTAGTTCCATGGGAAGATGGGATGGCTTTCCGTACACGAGATAATACAGATACATGACCAAGGGAGACTTGTAAGAGGTTCACTATGCCCAAAGGACGGAGTCCAATAGTTGGGACCAATTATTTAGGTTAGGCTTCACAATCTACTGCAAGATCGTCTTGATCTTTCTATTTTATAATTATTCGATGCCATTGGTCTAGGATTATAGGGAGAAGTGTCTCGGTCCTCAATGTCGTACTCCTTAATTAATTTTCCGACCTCTCTATAAATGAAGTGACTACCCCCATTAGATATCATAATATTCACAATACCAAATCACGAGATAATGTTGTCTCAGACATCGACACACAATGCGATTGTCAGCAAATTGGGCGGGAATAGCTTCAATCTAGCGAATCACATAGATAATGGCAAGAAGGATGATCTCAAATCCCTAACTGTTGGGAAAGGGTCTAATGAAATCAATGTCCCTCGCATTGAACACATCTAAAAACTGAATAAATTTTAGGGGTATTGTCCTTTGCTATAAGGGTGCCTCCTAGTCTCTGAAAGTTAGTGTAATTCTTTGTATATGTTGTAGCATCCTTAAATAGTGTCAGATACCAGAGGCCAAACTGTAGTACTTTCTTTATTGTACTATATCCAGAGTGGTGTCCACTAGATTCGAGCGAGTGACAATTCTCGAAGACACTTCGATGCTCCTATTGAGGAGTACACTGGAGCTAAATGTAGTCTACTCCTTCCCAAAATAATAGCAGATCTTCCAATCTGTAGAAATGGATTCGGGACAAGATTTTATCCTTCTTGATCTTCGTCTAATCTTATGGCATTGCCCGAGATATGAGGTAGATCACGATATCTTTGTACCAAGGGAGGGAGTTCTTGATAAGAATCGATTCATCAGGAAAGGTATCTGATATGGATGCATTGATCAATAGAGGCTCTTGATCCTCAATTCTAGAGAGGTGATTGTTGGACATGTGAGCCCACGACGAGCCATTAAGCAACAAATGTTTTTGCAAATATCATTCCATGATATGAAATGAAGAATAATTAATTTGCATAATAGGTCCCTTAGTACAACTAGGGTTATGAACCATGACCATCTTAATGATCATACGGTTGTTGATTCAATAATTAAATCATAGAGGTTGGTGCTTGGATGAACATCAAAAGAGTTATATTGAGGAATCATCGAGCACCATCAAATGATTATTAAGAGATGATATCTAGCCTGAGGAGGATATGGCAATCCTCTCTCTGAAGCCTGATATCTAACTGAGCTCTTGGTGCAGGTCCTCGACATAGTAATAGAGATTCGAAGGTGTTTTGTAAGTTAGGTCAATGAGTTGACTTAATAATATTGAGAAAACCAAAGTCCAATTCCGTATGCTGTCACGATATGGGCACGCATCCTCTAACCAGAGATAGATGTGTTACTATATCTCTGAGTATATACATCTGGCAAACCCATATGTTGTTGACCTAATCAAGGTCTATACACCGGCTCGCTGGTGTTCATACAAGGGCATATGATTATATGATCTCTCAAAGTGATCATACATGTTCAATTACTAAACATAAAGACATGAGCTCACTCATGAAATATTTGGAAGAATCAAATTCTGTGCATGGTCATCTCGCTTTATATGCTTGATTGAATTTGTAGGTTTGATATATACTTTTTAGGAAAGTATATGATCAAGAGCTAGGTATGATATATTCTTTTGGAAAGTATATGATCGACACTGACTCCCAATGATCAAATGACAAACTTATTGATAAAATGTTGAAGTAGACAGTGTAAAATATATCTTGTACTTTGGGTTTATTCTAAGTCTTCCAACATGCACGATGTAAAGGTATTGGGAAACCTGAGGGTGATGTCATCATAAACAATTGTATAACCATGACGCTTCCATTCATAGGGAATGATGAAATGTGTATGGATTTTATTGACTCCTCTCAGTAGAGAAGTAATCTGATCTTGGTCTAAATGTTGAACATTTATCTAAATGTGATTCAGATGCAATGAGAAGATTAGATTTATGGTCTTGATTTAATCAAGCATCTACGAGAGGCTCGATATATGGATTTGAGATTTGATATCAATATCCAAGTCACTATACGTGGAACAATATAATCACGTTGTCCTTATCTCCAAGTATCCGCGGAGAAAGCGCGTTATCCTTGAAAGAGTTCAAGATAATTTCATTGTTGATATATGTATCCGAGCATTGAGAAAAATGTTAATTAAATATGATTTAATTATCATGAGTGATATTAATTTGATTCGTATTTTAAAGAGAGTTATCATAGATAATTAAATGTTATTTAATCATCAGAGAAGTAAATAATGTGAATGTGATTCATATTATTTGGGCACATGAGAATAGAGATCCAAGATGATTAAATGTGATTTAATTATCATGTATATGAATAATGTGGATATCACTATCCATGTTAATCATATATATTATAAATGTGATTTATAATATATAAGAGAGATTTATATGTAATTTATATTTGTTGATTAATCATTGGTGTAAAATGGATTCGTATTGGATAATTAATTGAAAATGTAAATAACTTTTTATTTTGTATTGTAAATGTGATTCACAAATTTCCAATGGAAAGATTGCATTATTCTCAAAATAATTATCAATCATTTTTGTAGAATAATTTACAACAAACATTGTTATAAAAATCTTGGAGATTTTCAAGGATTAATGCAATCTCATCAGATTGCATGAGATTTCATCAACCATGAGATATGGTGGACGACTACCATCTCCTATAAGGAAATTGGTAGCCATCCCACCAATTATCTTGCCGTAATGAAATATCCATACAAGAAACTCCATGTTTGCATGATTTAATTTATGATTGAATTATAATTTTATTTATCAAATATATTTAATCTAAATTAAATTAATTGTTGCTTTATTTTTACCAACAACATCTTGACCATTGAAAGAAGCACAAATCAATCTCATCCATTGATTTGTGTATCCCTTGGATTGTGATCAATGGACTCCCAAAACCCTATATAAAGAAAGGCACCCCATGCTCTCCAGGGTTAATAAGAAATCGGACAACATAAGTTATCTCTCTCTCTACACACCCTTCCTCTCTCTCATATGGTCGTCTACCATGGAAGCCCTAGAAAGAGTCTCCATCGCGACAACATCGTCGTTATGTTGCCCGATCGTTTGCTTGTGGATTTCTATCTTCTTTGGTGTATCTCGCTCGTGAAGAAGACGTCGGATCTCGTGTGAAGAGATCATGATATTCGTTGCTTGGATCATCAACATGGATGTGAGAAGCACATGTCTCATCCACACGCTCGTAAGCATCTCCTTCATCGGTTCGGACTTGAGACAGGAGGTCTCTTCGTTTAGAGACTAGATCGCAATCATGCTTCAATATGTAATCCTGTTACTTATTTATGGTTTAAGATGAAATGATCCGAGATGCGTTCTTTGATTATGTGGTTTCATCGCATGATTTTTTTTTAATTTCTGCTACCTCGAGCTACTAGTGCGACTAGTCGCTCCCGATCGCATACGATGCGATCCTCATGCTTCCATGATGCGCTTAAGGATCTAACCATATCCTTCAGTGATCTGCTACCACATTGTAAACTCTAGGTTTATCCTTGATTTCCAAATCGAATTCCTTGAGGAAAAGGATCCATCTTATCAATCTCGACTTTGCATCCTTCTTCTACTATAAATACTCGATAGAAGAGTGGTTAGTATAGATCGTGACTTTAAATCCATGCATATAGGATCTGAATTTCTCTAGGGTGAATACCACAACTAACAATTGTTTTTCTTCGAAAGTGTAGTTTCTCTAAGGTTATCTAGTGTTTTATTGACACAGTCAATGGAATAGGGCATATTGTCATTCATTTATCTTAGAATAACCTGAACTGTAAAGTCTGATGCGTGAGATATGATATCAAAAGGGAGAGACGAACGTGGTTGCTATAGGATGAGAGCTTGAGTGATTAGCGCCTTTAGCTATTGAAAGAGAGGAGAACATGTTGATCAACATTTATCTCAGTCTCCTTATAGATTATCTCCGTTAGAGGTCGGTCAATGCGGTTGAAATCATTGATGAAGCATATGTAAAATCCCACATGTCCCAAAATGACCTCACATTTTTGACATTATGAGGTGGATCAATATTGGCAATCACGTCGACCTATGCTGGTTCGACTTAAATGCCATGATTAGAAATGATGTAACCCAACACAATTCCTTCTGTGACCATGAAGTGGCTCTTTTCCAAGATAGCATTAGATGACCTACCGACATTTCTGAATAACTTTGTCTAGGTGGTCATGACAAGCATCGAAACTATAACCATAGATGGAGAAGTTGTCCATAAACACCTCGAGAAAGTTTACCAACCATCTCCATCGAAAATGCTAGCATGCATCTCTAGAATGTGGCAGGTGCATTGCATGGACCAAAGGGAATTCTCCTGAAAGAATCATTGTCGAACATGCAAGTAAAGGTCATCTTGTCTTGGTTCTCCAAGGTGATTTCCACTTGGTTGTCCTTGAAATACCCATATAAAACGCATATAAACTTCTTGCCGGCTAGCCTTCCCAAAACATGATCAATGAATTGCATGAGAAGTGGTCCTTCTTTTTTGCGGCATTTAGCCGGTGGTAATCAACATATACATGCTAGGATGTTAGTACCCAACTAGAAATATCCTCTCCTTTTTCATTCTACAATGAGCCCTGACATCTTTGGAACTACATGCAACGGGATCTCCCATTTTGAGCCAGATACAAGGTAAATGAAGCTGCATTACACCATTTCATGATTTCTTTCATGACCACATCCTCCAAATTTGGGTTCAATCTTCTTTGAAACTCTCGTGAGAGCTTGGAATCTTCTTCTAATGGAATATGGTGTGAGCAATGGGCATGATTTATCCCGTGGAGGTCTGATAGGTGCAAACCAAGTGCCTTACAATTTTTCTCTAGAACCTCGGGATGTCGACACTCTTGATTCGAGGTTAGCCTATTACTAATGATGATCGAATATATATTTTCTTCACTCGCAATGAAGTCATATTGAGTCCTGCTGGAAGTGGCTTTAATTCTAGTTCTTATATGGCCTACTTCTCAGTAACTTTGGAAACTATGCTGGTAGGGGAATGATCTACCATGACTTTGGAGGTGTTTCCCTCCTCAGTGACTTATGGGTCACTTGGTTAGGTGCCAAACAGGTCTGTAAGAAATTCATCATGTTCGTACTAGCAAGAATCTTCTGAATCGAATAAATGCTTCAATTTATTGGAATCTATCTCCTAGGTGACATTGGAGCATGTGTCGATTGCGCCTTCTTGGACCTCTTTAGGAGAGAGAATATCCAGGGTCCATGTATCATTAAAAGGGAATTTTCTAACTTTTATTTCTACAATAAAGTCATAGTATGCTCTTGACTATGCTACATGGCTTTCTTCATATACGACTTTTGTCTCACTGGCCATGTCTATTAGAACTCTCTTGCTTCTCGAGCTGAATGTGATATTCCCAAACCCATTGTGAACTACAAACTCTATAGTTTTGAAGAATGTTCGTACAATAAGAATTAGGGTCTAAATTAATGTGTAGGGGAGTCCATATCAAGGACAAAAAATCAACAAGAATCTGCATATCCTCCACCTTTACAACAACGTCTTCCAACAAACCTCGGGGTTGCTTGATGGATCAATCAGCAAACTAAAGTATGATGCATCTCTGCTTGTGTGGACCTAGCATGAATTCATGCGACAATGATGAGAGGAAGGAGGTTGATAAAAGATCTACTATCAGGAAAGGTTGGCTCGAGGACTAGATCAAAAAACTCGCATCTGATCAAGGTGGTCCATTGTTTGGCTTCTTTTCACAAAGGTTGCTGATGGCATTGACTATGGCCATGGTCAAGACATGTGTCTCTACTAGCTGATATCTGTACTTGTGGCTAGATAAATGCTTGTTCGTGCATGCCTCTTTCAATCCTTTCTTCACAGTGGGCATATATTCCACGGCTTACATTAAAAGAAATTCAACATTCAAAATTTTTAAAATGTCCACAACATCTGGATCAAATAATGCATTTTTTCTTTTTGCATTTTTTTGGATTTTTCTATTGCATCAAGAAATGGAATATTTACATAACTGAAATTAAAACATTTTTCTTATTTATAACATAATTCATGTATGCACAATATTATTGTACATCAAGATTGCAAAAAAGGTATACAATAACTAGCATGGGCTGGACATCAAAAATGATGATCTCCACTCAATTAGTTGGTGCTGGATCGACTGCTCATCGTTGCCCTCCATGGTTGGTGTGGCTCCACATCGATTGCGATCATCTTTTTGGTCTTTTTCACTTTGCTAATTTTTTATTCTTTTCGTTGGTGATGATGGTGGCTGATTGATGGAATGTCTCCTCATTCTTCTTACTGACTGAAAATGTAGTAGGAACGATTGATGCAGAAGTCGATGATTCAACAGATGAAGCTTTATTTTCTTCCCTTATAGTAGCAGACAGAGGTATTACCCTTCCGTTCCTACGAGTAACAGCATTAGAAAAAGCACAATCACAATCACGGGACTCTACAGGTACAAACGGAACATCGCATTCTACCTACTCTTTTCTCTTAAAATTATTGAGGTTGACTCGACATGGGTCAACATTGGAGTTTTGGTATCCATTAGGTCTTATAGATTCCTTTTCATCTTTACTAGAACCTTTGCCGATTCGGCCAAGAAATCGAGGCTCGGAGTTACAAGAACTACCTCAGAAGGTACAACATGTTAACAATAATGTGGCTGATGACGTGGACGCTAAGATGGGTGCTGCTAGTATTATTGCTGAGGTGTAGGAATCTTATATGGATGCTGGTAAGGAGGAGGATATTGCTAGTTAGGCGTAACCGCATACTGATGGTATGATTGCTGCGGGTGATACGATGGCTGTGAGTGCTGCTGAGTTTGTCTCCAATAGTAATGGAATTGTGGTGACTGGTGGTACTCTGACCAAGTCTAAGACTTGGCAAATCTCCCTCCTTAATGTTGTGGTAATGGGAAAAAATTAGCGGGTCATGCATGTTGAGGTCTGCCTAGACGAGCAAGTTGCACATCATTTGAATATACATCGTTCACTGCCTAAATGAAAGCTGGTGTAGGGAAGAATGGATCATTGGAACATAAAGGCTCTAGTTGGTAGACCACCAACTAATGTTGTTGTGATGCTTGGTCAAGAGTCTATACGTAGTATACGTGATGAACTATAGGCTACTACTGACTCAGCTGAGGTCGTTGTGGTAGTGTTGGCTCATCCTTCTTCATAAAAGAAATCTCGGGCGATGAAGTCATAAACTGGTAAGCACTGATGGCACTAACCAGCAATTCCAGTTGATTGATAATTTGACCAATTTGTTTTGGTTATCGGTACTTTGTTCCATCATAGCTAATTCATCTTTATCATGTGATCAATTCTTGATAATATCAATCTTTGAGAGATGCCCCTTTTGATGTAGAGGTTGGAGCTCTCATCTCTCACTGCCCTACAATATGTTGCCATGTGGACTGACTTGTGAAGGGAATGTGGTTGTCTCTGATAAGCACATGATGAAGAGAGGGCATCCTCTCCCTCGATAATTTCTTATAAGATCTGCCAAATTATATCTTCACTCTTGTTGAAGTAGGAACTCCCACATGCAACATCAATTAGTCTTTGATTTTCAAAATTCAAGCCCCCAAAAAAGTGTTGGACCAAACTGGTCCTTGGTATCTCATTGTAGGGGTACTTCTCACACAAATTAGTAAATTGCTCCCAGACTACAACAATCGACTTGTGGGTGTTTGGGAAAAGTTTCTTATCTTGGCTTGCATCTGGTTGAGCAAACTTAGGGGGTAAAAATTGTGAAGTAACACAGTCTTAAGTTCCTCCACGGTCTTCATGACATTTCCCAAATGATTAACCCAGTCGGTCATCTCGTTATCTCCACGGCTTTATGTCTCTTCAGTGTTGGTTTGGAGTTCTCATTCATTCCACACTCTTCTTCTTAATCATAATGGGGTATTTCACCATCTCCTCATCCTCCTCCTGCTAGTATGTTCCTCTTGTCATTAAACATATCTTGAAATCTTGTTTGCATGAGTGCCTGCTGAGTCAGTTGTTGTAGGATGGCTTGGATGGATGCTAGAAATTGAGCATTCACGTGACTTTGATCAAGCATTGAGCCTTTCTCCAGATGGGGCGATTGATGTCCTTTGACCTTTCCCTAAGGAGCCATCTCTGGGTTTGAATATGAAGAACTGAATTCTGGATTGGGATACAAGACTGGCTTCTATATGCAATGCAAGAGAAATCCCAGTTAAAACACTGTGAAACCGAATGCCTACTAAAGTTATTAGTATGATATTAGGGTCTATCCCATATAGTTGTAAATTGAGTAAAAGATGTAGACTGGAATCGACCTCCATTCGCAACAAGTGGAGATGGGACAAGAGGGGTCCCGACTATTGGGAATCATCTCGAATTATTTTACAATACCGAGTTCAAGGAATCAATGTAGGTGTCAACAGAGTTCTAACTAAACCATTCAAGGATTGACATCGTGGAGCATGTGAGGATTGATGCAGGAGGAAGGATACAATGGTCAACTGAATCTCCATTTCATTATCTTTATTCTATCATTTTGGCCTTAAAAACCCTAGTTAATGCGTGTAAATACCCTTAATTCGTTCCTTTTAGCATGTGTGCATCATTGTATAAATATTGTATAAAATGTCATTTCCAACGCCAACATTTTAGAATAAAGAAAATAAAAGAAAAGGAATAAAATATTGAATATATTTTATGAACCTAGATCCCAAGACATAAACATCTTGATGGCTAGGTTGATAAGGAATAAAGTAGGGGGAAATGAGGGCCTAATACAAGTAAAATTTCTATTTATTTTATTCAATTATATTCATTTTTGGGACCTATATTAAGTTCAACTTGTTATACCTCAAATAAAGAAATTTTGAACGTGAATATTGTAGATAGTAGAATATACAGAAATACAAAATTGATACAGAAATAATACTCAAATAAAAAGATACATTCTAAATAAGAGTCCAAAATCCCAGCTTCCCAGACCCATATCTCTCAAATAAAATCTCAAAATATATCAAAATCACTTTAATTGTATATAACTTGTAATAAGCTATTTAATGAAGGTGGTTTCATATTATTAGGAATTACGGTGTCAAAGTTAGGTTTTGGACCCCTACTGTATAGTTGTACTGATTAAAATATTCATTTTATTTATTATTCATTATCTTTCGAAATTTTTATTTTTACTATTTCTTAAAAAATATTTATAATATATATACATATAAAAAAACTAAAGTACAACACTAAATAAGACATAAAAATAAAATATGTATACAAAGTACATAGGTAAAATACCTATACCAAAACCTATATAATAAATAAACCTATTTATTTAAGTATATATTATATGAGAAAAATATAATAAAAATATTCTAAAGTATATAAAAAAGATATAAATTTATAAAACAATAACTTTAATTATTAAAATAAAAATGTAAAATAAAAATAAAATACTAAAGTATATATATGAATATACCTATATATAGACCACAAAAAGAAACTTGTAATTATATTCCTCTAAAAATTAAATAAAAATCACAATAAAATAAATTAAGAAATAATAAATATTTTTTATTTTTAAGAAAAAATCCGTAAAATCATTTATTATTAATTACATAATTTTTAAATAATTTTTGTCATGCTTTTTTTGGGTTGGTCCACATGGACCAACCAAACTTCTACGTCAGTTGACCTCGGTCAACTCTCTGGCGGAGGATTGCTCCCTGTCAGACATGTCTTTGGCATTTTCTTCTCGACATTTTCCCCACCGCTCCCTTTACCAATCCTTGTTGAACTATTCCCGACTTTTTCTCCTCGTTCATCGAGCTTATATGCTAGTATCGTTCCTCAAGGAATGGATCATCACATTGGCTGCTGCACCTCGTCCTTTGGAGTCGCTCGTTCACTTAAACATAAACGCCCTTCTTCTTTCTTACCCATTTGGAACCTCTTGTTTATTTAACTTCCCCGCCTCTTCGAGTGTTTTGGATTGAAGGTGTGACAGGACTTCTCCAACCGTTGAGAGGGAGAGAGGCTTGGTCAGGAGTGCTTCCAGCTTCCTCTGCTGGTCACCGGCTTGTAGTTCTCATCTCTTACCTCCGCCAATTAGGTAACTCTATTTTTCTTGCATTTTTCGCTTAGTTTAAATTTTAGGTTTCATTTCCAGCAATTTGTTTTGTGTATTATCCATTATTGTAGCGTCAAAATCATTAGCCCGTAGTTTGCCGCAGTCTCGCTCCGACGAACCTCCACCGTGCGATCCCCTTGTCCCAGACATGCCCTTTCGCCCTCATCTTCTACCCCTCTGATTACTCTCCACGCTCCACCATGAGCCTCCAATCTGGCCTATAGGACCTCTACTCCTTCACATCGTCAGAAGTACTCCGCCACACCTCACCAGCCATTCCCCATCTCCAATAAGAGCCCCAGTTCCTTCGTTTTCTTGCTTGTACTTTTCTTGTAGGGTCAGGGGCCAAAAGACGTCATCTAGGGTCAATTATGCAGAAGGTCATGATACATAGAGCACCACATTCTTCCCGATCCCAACGTCCATCATCGGAGCTCCATGACCTCAATTGAAGGCACCAATCGACACGGGAGTCTTGGACAACATTTTGCATCTCCTGTGATCAGCTCAGGTAGCCAGAGCAGTATTACCCCCCGACGGAAGCTCGACATGCGCCTTGTTCTTGTATGTTCTTATAGGGGAGTTCAAGATCGTTGGATCAGGTCCTAATCCCAGATCCTCCATACTCCCTTCGATCAGGAACTTCCCTGTCGTTGGATCCCTGAGAGAAGAACTAATCTGGGATGTCGGATGGCGAAGCGACATCGCCCTCCCCCGTGCTGACATGTGGATAAGTGAAAGGAGGAGAATCGTTCATCCACGTACATTTGGGTATTTTGCATTATCGCTTTCGTGCATTTCATATTTCATTACATAGTTTACAAACTTTGCTCTGCCAATCAAATTTATTTTATAAGATTTACATCCAGCCCCCTAAACTTTATTGCATTTGCTTATTGGTTAATGCCACATCACCTCACGTGTTGCGTCACTTGAGGTGGTGATTTTGTGGCGGGACCCTTTGGGAGATTTCAGTTTAGTCCATAAACTATTATTCAATTTTATATTTTTGTAACATTTGCATCCTGGACTTCATACATTCATATACTTGGATCCAAGTCCTTGCCAGCGTAGCTCACTTTCCTGTGCATGTGGGCTAGGCATTTTTGCACCAAGGCCCTCACTAGTATTGGAATTTAGGATATGTCCTGAAACTTATCATATACATTGATTATTTTTGGGGAACTTGCAATTTGGCCCCCGGACTTATTTCTATTTACATTTATACCCTTACAAGTAGTGTAGTTTTACTCTGTTGATTCTATTTATTTTAAATAGTTTTTCAACTCTAAAGAATTTCAAAAAATAGATGTAGCTTTCATGCATAAATTTTAATTTGCAATGTTTAAGTTTTGTAATATTGATTAAAATAACGGATCTTCTCGATGTTTGCAATATAAAACACATAAAAATAACAAAATCGTTTTGAAAAATTATAAAAGATATATTTTCTCTCTGTTAACTTATTCGAAAACTCTAGACAAAAAATAACTAAAAAATATAAAAGAAAACTATATAAAATAGAAAAATGTAAAAAATACTTAAAAAATTATATAAAATAACCAAAAAAATTCTAAAAAATCAATGTTATGTTTCTTATTTTCTCTAAATGACTATATATTTTTAAAAATTAATTTGGAGTAATTTTGATATAGTTTTATTTTTTTAATCTCCATATAATTTTGGATATTTATTTTATCGCTGTTTTAGTGTGTTTTCAACTTTAAAAATATATAAAAATTAGCAAACTATCTAAAAATCACAAAAATATTAAAAAGCAATTTAAAACCCAAAAAGATTTTATTTTCTTATTTTTTTTATTTTTTTTAATTATTACATATACACTAGCCTCTCTTGTATTAATACTATTTATATAGCTTTACATATATTTTGAAAGAAAATATAAAAATATATTAAATATGAAAATAAAATATAAAAATAGAAACTTTAAAACAAAATAAAAAAATAGAAAATCAAAAATAAAATAAAAATAAAAATCAGAAACCATTAAAAGAGCACATATAGACAATTACATCAAACTCACACTGTTGTGCATTAGTGCTCCGATCTGTCTTGCATGTTTCCTATGTTCGACCTATACATACATGCATCTATACATATCCCTATTGTAGAGTTATAATAAACTTTAACTCCGCACTTTCTTTTCATTATTTGATCATCATTGTGGGTTAATTGTTGTCTGTAGACCAGATTTCTTGTGGGTCGCCACAACAACTGTTTCTCCACCTTGTGTGTGACATAGTTAGAATCGTGAAAAATTTTCTTCAACATCAATGAGAAATAATAAGAGTGTAAAGCAGTAGAAATTCTTGAATTGAGTAGGGTGTCAACAGCTAAACACATAACAAAATTTACGCAGATACATGGGACTTGATATTTGAACCTTAATCTAGATTCGTACAAACATAATATAAAATTGAGTCCGCCAACTATACACAATTTGAAGCCGTAAAGGATAGATTTTTTTATCGTTTCCTTTTTAGATATGTTACTTTCGGCATATCATTTAATAAGTCCTCATACACTAACCCTATAGCAACGAGAGTACTATTGGAAAAGTATCTTGTACAAGTCCTCCTCCTTTGCATCAGGTAGTGTGTATATTTTAATGTCCTTGTAACCCTTCTTAGATCCCTACATAGCCAAAGAACAAGAGGGAGGAAGCTGATAGGTGAAACCACTAATTCGAACCTTGCTTGCAACGGGATCAACTATGAGCGTGCATGGACTTACTCAAACACAAATTGATGAGACAGACACACATGTGAGGGTGTGGCCTAAGCTCAGTACATAAAACCAAGTCGATGTTTGACTTAAGGAAGGAAAACCATCGATGACTGGGCCCTACTCGAACACGTCTAATAGAAGTGACAATACCTTAAAAATCTATGTGATACACAAGGCAATTACATAATAGGTTTTGGGATCAAATTCTTTGTGGGTCGTGCCTCACTCATGGAAGGGGTTTTGATCCCCTACTAAGGTACTTGAAAACAATGAAGGATTTATGAACCAAAAATAATGAAATCCATCACCGATTTTAATTAAGATGAAAGTTTATTTAGTAGTCCCCTTAATTTAGATTTTTGGGGTTTCATCTTTTTTTGGATATTTTTCATACAAGTGCCTAATGGTTTTGCATATTTTCATTTAAGTCTCTAGGATCTCAAAATCATAGGGAGGCAGTAAAAAAGCCATGTGTATTTATTTGATTATGGAGATCTCATCATTGAATCTAATGATGTATTTAGAGTTAGAGGACTTACATTACTTACAAGCTCACTCCTTGTGGTATGCGAAATAGAATTTTTAAACCTATCTACATGGTAGTGTGCAATCAACAAATTTGTCATAAGTAGTAGATGATATTATTTGTGAAGAACCATACATTAATTACTCAGAAATAAACCATTGGATATGATCTTGTAGACATCTCGGTGGCCGCTACAACATGTCCTGCCAGTGTTGTAAGATGCCTCTCTCTGCACATGGGTTGAAGTCCAAATTAACAATAATTAATTTGACTAGATCTAAACATAAGAGACTATAGGAACTTAATTCTTATTAGTGTTTGGACCTAATTACCAATACAAGCATCCTAAAGACTAGGGGCTCCATGTATACAAATCAAATAAAAAGAAAGTTAGAAAACTCAAACATCAAGAAACAAATAAAACAAAGCGATGAATACTCGAGAAAACCACGATGAGACCTTAGTTAAACAATCATTTGGGGAATGGACATCTTAAGTAGAGCTTTATGCAAGTATTACTGGAAATAATAATTTATGAATGAATCACTCTCTCACCGAAATAAAATAAAATTATAAACTAAAATCTATGGTAAATGGCCTTCTTGCTTTGATTGCTCCCTCTCCAACTGGTCATGTTATGTAGACAAGCCTCCACCGAGCTTGGCTGCCTCTACTCCCTATGAATCCTCCTCGCATAGCAGGACCTCACAATAAACACAAAAAGGTGATGTGTATTAGCACAATTAATCAATAATATGTAAATAAACCACAACTCTAAATGTGAACATGTAAGAGAAGATAAATACAAGTGTAAGAAAATAAAATAAAAATATGCATAAATTAGCCAACACTACGTTGCTCCTCGGTAACATTGTTATTTAATGAAGACATGGTCCTGCGAGTATCTAAAAAAATGATCCTCACTGAAAAAGCAAAGATAGATCGTCATTGAGGCGACTGCTCACAAGATTTCATGTTCAATCAACAAGTACCCACAATGTATGAATAAGCAACGAATAGCCAAAAGTGTTATTCAGGATTTATTATACCATAAAAATAAAGATGTGTAACATGTAAGCTTGTAGAGTTCGAACCAAAGAGAGTAAGCTAGTTAGACTAATAATTATTGCTAGTCAATGTCAACTATTCTCATAATTGTCTATAAGTTTTTTATGGGTTTTTTTATTTATAATTTTTATTTGAATTTTTTATATTTTATATTTTTTTATATTTTTATAATTTTAATTTTCTTCTTAATTTTGTTATTAGATAATAACTATATATATATATCTACGCACATATATTTATAATGTATATATAATGGAGAATATAATACATATATGCCAAAATTATAGAAATATCATAAGATTCTGTCCATTATATATTTTCTAAAGATTTTAGAAATATTAAAAGGGTTGATATATTACGTAACAATAATAATAGAATATATTTAGCAATATATATAGGTGTATGATACAATATAGCGTATAATATCTATAAATATAATAAAAAATGAAAAAAAATCAGAATTCCATATTTTTGGGGATTTCGTATTTTTTTATTATTTCTATGATTTTCAAAGATTTTGCTAATTTTATGTATATTTAAAGTAGAAAATATCCCAAAACATGGATTAAATAAAAAGGCTCAATTGATGTGAAGAATAACAAATGGTGTCAAATTTTGTTCAAATAAATTTTAATGTATAACTAATAATATAGAGAAAATTTAGAGATAAAAATAAATATTTTTGGTTTTCTTGTGATTTTTCCCTTTTTACTGGATTTTTGAGCTATTTTTAGTCATTTTCTTCTTCTATATTTCAAGCTTTTCTGTCGGGTAGTCAATATTTGTAAGTACATTAATTTTTTTGTGATTTCTAAAGTTTTTTTTTTGCATTTTTAAAATTATACAGTGACAAAATAGGATCCATTTGATTTTTATAAATAGTAAATTCACAAGATATGCATAAAAAATTTATGGCATGAAAAAGCAAGCATCAAAATACATTACACTATTTTTGCATTTTTTGGAGCACAAATTATATTTATAAAAAATTTGGAAACACGCACAAAAATGCTTTAATTAGAAGGTATGTATTTGCAATTACCTAATAACTACAACAAGGAAGATGCAAATTTCGCAATACATTACAACTGTATCTCAAATTTTATAAACTATTTTATAATTACAAAATCAAAGGGCATAATATGGAAAATGTCACCACAAGTAGGGGTCCATGTGTGGTGGCCTACCATATATATATATATATGCAAATGCACAAAATTACAAGTGGTCCATAATTTTTAAGCTCTATTATTTACACTACATAATAATTTTTCAAGACTTCAAATAAAAATAAAAATGGTGGGCTCCATGCAAATTACCCTTTATTTGCACTCAGGCTAACGATCGGTATGAATTCACTTGGGACGTGACAACTCCATGGCACGTCATGACGTATCACATTCTAACGGATGAGATTAGATCTTTAGCAGAGATCTGACGGTTGAGTGCATCTCGATCAGACAATAGCTGCTTCATCTGGCACTTCATTCTTGATCAGACGATTGTGAGGTAGCCTAGAAGAACACGCAAGAAGGACAGTTCTTCTGAGCATCGATTTGATGTTGCGCTCCACACCGACCATCTCCGTGGATACTTGTAAACTGAGTAGCTTCGTCTCACCATTTCACCTCCATATATGCATTGTAGGCTCTGAATATCACTGATGGAGCTCTGGAGGTCTCAAAAATGAAAGTTTCCCAAGAGGTCCTCTTTGGATCGATTTTCTCCACATGAGCCTCATTTGGACGGGGACCTGGAGCATTAGACAAAGGAGTCTCGGGCGATGATCCATAGGCAATTATTGATGGGATTCGAAGGAGGGGGGTGAAGCGGGAAGACGAGCTATGAGAATCGGTGGAGGAACGACTCCCATCCACTGATCCATGGTGAATAAGAGGTGGTCAAGTGTAGGGGATGGAAGAACATGCAATAGAGAATAGAACGAGGGTGAAAGGGAGTCAGAACGAGTTATGTTAACGGTGTAAGATGGTCAGAGCAGTGAGCTCTAGTGATCAAATTATGTGAAAAATATGGTTAGATTAACACCTAAATGATAAACTAAATTCTGGAATAAAATAATGGAATAAAAATCTACCTATAAACTTAAAATGCGCAGCTCATACCTGATTGATGATCAGTGAGTAGGATGCCACCAGAGCATCACCTTGGATCACTCCTCCTATTCATACACCCATACCTTTAGGATAACTTCGTTGTCATTAGGATCTCATAAACACACAAGATGGGCGGAATCAGTTCTCGATGAAGGATCAAAATCGATCTTGTAGGGAGGAGGCTTTATTTATAAACATGGGTTTTGGACAACTTTAATTGGCATTATTTAGTGGCTTGATGGAGATCAATAGGATCACATGATGGCACAAGAAAGATGGTTGTGATGGGAAGAGCATCAAAGAAGGACTCGAGGCATTTTTGGTTATCAGAGTGGCTTGGGAAAATAGAGGAAATGGGACGCTCGAGGTTCTAACATGGTCAAAGATGCCAAAGGGGTAGTTGACCGAGGTCAACAAAATTAAAGCTCTTGATGGTCCACATGGACCAACCAGAAAAATGCAAGGCAAAAAATGCCATAAAAAGATAGAATAACTAGGAAAAGAATTTATGAATTTTAGGTTAGAAAAAAACAAATGTTTAATATTTTATGTAGTATTTAGTTAAGATTTTCATTTATTTTTATGGGATAATTTGTTGTGAGTAATTATTTACAAGTATTTTATATGTATATTTACATATCTATATATGATTTATTTTATTTTTATTTTGTATTTTATACATTTTTGTTTTATAAACTTAATTTTTATATTTATAACTTATTTAAATATACATAAATGTATTTTTCGGAAGTATATTCTGTGCTTAAATAAATTTGTATACTTATTATGTAGGGAAAAGTATTGTATATTTGTCTATGTTTTTTTGTAGTATTTTATTTTAATAATTCTTTATGATTATATTTTATTCCAGATATGTATATAAACTAGGAGGAGTATTTGAAAATTTGTAAAAATATAAAACTGTGAAAAATATAAAGAATTAATAAAATGAATACTTTATTCAATTGTATAATACAATAGGGGTCCAAAACCTCACGTTTGCATCTCAACAACAAATGAAGTGAAACAACCTTCATTAGATAGTTAGATAAAAGTTATATAAAAATTAAAGGTGATTTTGATGCATTTTGAGTTTTTCTCGATAAGATATGGTATGTGATGTTTGAGTTTTGGAACTTTATTATGAGCGTATAAGGTGCATTATCTATTATTTTTGTGTGAAAAATCTATTTTGTGTTTTTCTATGTATTTTTTATCTATAACTTTCATGTACAAAGTTTCATTATTTTATAGATAAATACTAAATAACCAAATAAGTCCCAAAAGTTAGTTATGGGCTTATGTTTTCTGGTTTTTAGATTGCAAAATCTGTACAATTGGTTGCATCATCTCCCCGTACTTTATTCCTTGTCGACTAAGTTGTCATGATGATTGAGTCTCGGGGGCTAGGGACACTCAACACTTGTGGTGTCTCATTTTTTTTCTTCCTATATGCTTTAATTTTGGAATTAAATACAACAAATTTAAAATAACTTACATAATAATTTATACAAATTAAAGAATCTATATTTTGATAAATTAATGATATATACATGCTTTTAGCTAGGGGTTTAAGGCCAAAATGAAAGAATAGAGGCGGTGAAATGGGGAGTCATCACCTCTTGGGGTTTTAGGTATCACATACATGTAGGATAAGTCTCAGGAGCATGTGGCGAATTGCTTTGACCCAAATTGAATCTATTGTGCACAAAAATGAGGTTAAACGGAGGAGATCCGACAAAGGGCGAAGGATAGGCTCCTATTCTGTAATCCTTGAAGAATCAGGTTGGATCGAGGGGTGCTTTCGATGCAAAAGACAATGAGGAGATATGTGAACATGAAATGGGGGAGTCGTAACAATAATGAATATGGCGGAACATGGCCGGAGCAGGGAGCTCCTGCCATCAAAAATCTTAGAAATTACGCTAAAGTAGGATGTGAATAAGAAAATCTGGGCTAATATTATACTAAGGAATGTAAAGGTAAGATATAATAAAGAAAATAAACAGCTCGCACCCGGGATTCCAAAGAGTAGGAACCATCACCAAAGCAACGAAGCTCAATGGTGGTGGACCGCCTCTCCTCGTCCTTTCTCCTCTTCGATACCTCGGGGGAACTCCTACTATCGACATGAAGCACTCTTGTACTTTGTATTTGGGATACAGTGGTTGAAGATGGATCAAATTAGGAAAAGAAGTTAGATTTCCTTATTTATAGACACGATAGGAAGACATATTAATCAAGAGATTTTAGCTCAATCATGGACATTACATTAGATCTTTAGCCACAGCATGATTGAGGGGAGTTAAATCTCATGAAAACGGGCGGCACAACATGGGAGAGCATCTTGAAATCAATGGGAAAAAAGGATTAAAACCCTAGGTTTTGACATATCTGCAACCCAGGAAGAGATTGGGGTATTGTTGACCGGGGTCAACATACGGAAGCTCCTAGTTGGTCTATGAGGACCAACCGTGAAAAAGATAACCATAAATTCTTTATAAATTTTATAATAATTAAAAAATGAATTAAATAAATTTTGATTAAAATAAAAATGTTTGTTATTTTATGTATTATTCAATTCGTATTTTTATTTAATTTTATGGGACAATTTATTATGAGATATTATTTACACACAAATCGTTGGTATATTAACATATATGTTTTATATTTTATTTTTATTTCATGTATTAGATTTTATTATTATTTCATTCACATAATTTAGATATTATTTATATTCACATAAATATATTTTTATTGTATTTTTTTAAGTTTATTTGTATACTTAAAAATTTTTTGAATTAATTGTATAGGTTTATATATAGGTAATTCATCTATATTCTTTATGCAATTATTTATTTGATTTAATTTTTAGTGGTTTTATTTTATTCTAATTATGTGCACATACTATAAATCATTTAGAATATTATAAAATTATATAAGTATGAAATATATAAAGAATAAATAAAATGAATATTTTATTCACTTGTATTGTACAATAGGGGTTTAAAACCTAACTTTTACATCTGAACTCCAAATTAAGTGAAACTAACTCATTAAATATCTCGTATAATATAATATACAATTAAATGTAATTTTAGTGAATTGTGATTCATATGGAGGATATAAATGTATATAAGTTTGGATTTTGGGACTTTATTCTTAGTGTAGAACGTACATTTTGTATTACTTTTGGGTGACATAAATTTAGTTTTTTTCTATGTATTTTTATCTAAAAATTTCATGTATAAAGTTTATTTGTGTGAAGTGTAAATAGTCTAGAATAAAATAGGTCCCAATTACAAAAAAGGTTTGATGTATGTATTGTCCCTTATGTCCCCCTACTTTATTCTTTTTTGAATTAGTAATCATGATGCATAGGTCTAGAAGTTTAGGGTCAAAAAATACCTTCGACATTTTATTTCTTCTTCTCTTTTCTTTTCTTTATTCTTTTATTTTGGCTTTAAATACAGTATTCTATGAAATATTTACATAATAAATACTAAATATTAATTTATGCAAAATAATGATATATGCATGCATTTAGCTAGGGTTTAAAGGCCAAAATGAAAGAATTACGATTCTGAAATGGAAATTCATCGCTACCCTATTCTTGCCTTTGCTAATCATTATCAAACACTTATGCTCATAAGTGCAAAAAAAAGAAAAAAAAGAAAACAAAAATAAGGAACTCGGATTGATTTTAACTTTCAAACTTATTTCCAAAATAATCAAAGTTTGGAGCTCAGTCGGACCTTTGGAGGTTAAGTTTGGTTGGAACATTATTGGAAATCAGATTTAAAACACAACAAACCTCATCTCCAACATGGTGACCCTAATTCCCAAATCCAATAGCTCTTTCATTGAGATGTGGGGTATTCCCTTACAAGTTCTAGTACAACCTGCTTAAGAAGAGGAGTTGGAGAGAATAATGGATAGTAGTCAATGTGCTATCTATCCTAGGATGCTTGACCAATGTAGCCAAATCATCCAGCTGCAGGATCACATACATTTGACTTTGAAGATCAAGCTTTCTTATTGATAATACAAATATACACATACTTTGTCGGGGATCAATTTTTCTTGAATTTTGCCCATATATTCTTTTTTGAGTTTTTGATCTTTCCATTTTTTGAATAATGTATATAACAACATTTAAATATGGGCTATTTCTTCTTGAGCCAGTAGACTATCCATGTTTTGAAGCATTATTGCAACCCACAACTTCTGTCATTAGACCTCATGGCTATTGGATCTGATTAGGGTATAATGGCTAGAAATGTGTGACTTCCAATTTTTCCATTGGCTTGTATCTCATGCCATCAAATCCATCCTTCTATCACCTCAACTGAGCAGAGCAAAGTTCAAGGTGCGAGTATGCAAGCTAGGTAACTTTATACAACAGTTGCACCTGTGTTCCAAAGTATTTTACTTAGGAAGGCAAGAAGACATTGAACCAAGTCTAGTGATCTCACAGATTTAAGTATAGTAGACCAGAATACCTCAATTCCAGTTCCAATAAGGTTCCTGTGATTAGGATGATTAAGGTCCTACCATGCTCCAATCTCCATATTTTACTTAGAAACGTTCAATTATCAATATAAATCCTGAAACTGCAAATGCGATATACTATGTAATTAAAATATTTTTGTGGTACAATTTCCTAAAATTGAACATTTTATCAATTTTTGAGAAAGTTTTGCAAATTTTTATGTAATTTTGAAAAAAAGATTTTTAAAACATTTTTAGAATTTTTACTTTTGCAAATTTTTAGCGATTCTTCAAAAAACAAAAACAAAATGTTTTGGCAAATAACAATGTGTAGCTATTTACATATGTGTTCATCTAATTATTTACAAAACATTAAGTTATTTAGAAATTTACAGATTTGTATATACAATGTTTGTAAAGGATTTTAATATTTAGATTATGTATAAGGTTCTCAAAATAAGTTGAAAAGGTTTTTGACAAACATTTTCAAAACTTTATTTTTAAAGAATGATATGAAAAATAATTTTTGCAACATTTACAAAATTTGAAAATCCTTTTGTAAAGATTTTTCGAACATGTATAGATTTTCAAACTATTTTGCAGCATTTTTGAAACCTTTTGCAAATAGTTTTTCAAAATATTTTATTCAATAAGAGAGGATATTTTATAGACAAAACATTTTTACAAAGGTTGAAAACATATTACAAAACATTTTCCAATGAGTTTTCAAAAGACTTTTTAAATTGATTTTCCAACCATTTTTCAAACTTTAGATAATATTTTAGATGATTTAATATGTGTTTTAGTTTTTTTATTAATTATTTATATTATTTAAAATACGAAAGTATGATTTATGGCTAAAGTATATACAACGCATATATGGCCCCATGTACCTAGCTTGAGTTTTGTCCTCGTAAATCGAAGAAAAAAAAGAATGCATAACATGTACTAAGTATAAAAGGGTCTATACTACGATGACTCAAGAATAAAGAATTAGCAAATGACAAGTCAACTGTACCCCTATAATTGTGATCAATTAATCCTATGTATAGCATATTGTATTCTTCACGTAGAGAGGGTCAAGGGAGGGTGTGAACAATTTAACGATTCATCTTGTCTCCCACTATACTTATGGTAAAATATCCCTAGGTATAAACATGAGTACCAACAAGAAAGGAGATAGATGAGGGATCAAAGAATGAATAGTTGAACCAACTCATACCACCTATACTTAGGATGAAGCATATCCTAAGTATATCAGTGATAACTTATAGGAATGAAAGAAAGAAAGAAGAAAATGAAAAGAATAAAATAATAGAAAAAATAAGAAAATAATAAAACTTTGTAAATTTTTTAATATAGTATTGTCAAAATCTTTTAATGTATCAACAAGAGAGGAGACAGGTGAGGGATCAAAGAATGAACAACTGGACCCACACATCCCCCTATACTGAGGATGAAATGTATCCTATGTATAACAGTGATAACTAAGAGGAATGAAAGAAAGAAAAGAAATGAAAAGGATAAAATTATAAAAGAAAATAATATAAGAAGAGAATAAATCTATACACAGAATTTTCATGTATCCTGGTCAAAATCTTTTGATGATGTTGTAGTGGTGGAGGCTTCTTCATTAGTCAAGACTTGAACTGAGTTGACAATGGCCAAGAATGTGTCATGCTCTAGGAAAGGCTTCGACAACTGACTGTTGACAACAAAAGGTTATGTGTCAGGTGATAAATCTGATATCAAGATGCTTCCATTGTCACAAATTTCTTTAACCGTGAATGGACATGTCCATTTACTTTTTAATTTTCCCAGGAATATCTTCATCTTTGCGTCAAATAACCACACTTTCTACCCAGACTCAAAGGTCTAACATCAGATGTGCTGGTCGTGCAGTGTTTAACCTTCTCCTTGTACATCAAGTTGTTATCTAACGTGTAGTATCAGAAATACGAGAGCTTGTTCAGATCCACTTTTCGTTGATGACAAACTTTTCATGAGTCCAGATTGCAAATGATCAATGCCCACAATGATTTATAAAGTAACTATATGAGAAAATAACAGGGCCTCCCATACACAGGATTATAGGGCGACATGCCCAAGTGAGACTTGTAAGAAGTTCTATATACCCATAGGACAAAGTCCAAGAGTTGGGACTAGTTCTTCATGTCTCGCTTTACAAGCTTCTCCTAGTTAGTCTTCATTTATCTGTTGGATAGTTCGACAAAGCCATTAGTCCAAGGATGTAATGGAGAAGCGACACAATGTTCAACGTTGTACTCCTTCATTAATTTCTTGACCTCTTTATAGATGAAGTGACTACCTCCTTCTGTTATTATAATCTTCGGTATCCTAAATAGTGAAATGATGTACGCTTTCAAAAACCAGCACACTGTGCGGCTATAAATGGCTCAAGAGGGGATACCTTCTACCTAACAACTCACAAAATCATGGACAAGAAGTATATATTCAAATCCTTGATTATTGGGAAATGGTCCCATGAAATCGATAAAACATGCATCAAAGACATCTGAAATCTAAATGAACATCAGGGGCATGTAGTTACTGACGGTGAGGGATCCTCCATTTTTTTAGTAATCTACGCAGCCTTTGACATATGTTGTTGAATCTTTGAATAATGTGGGCCAACAAAGGCCACACTATAGTACCTTCACTGTCGATCGGTATCTATAGTGGTTTCCACTAGATTCGAGTGAGTGACAATGCTCGAGAACCCTATGATGCTCCTCCTGATTAATGCACCGGCACAAAATACAATATACCCCTTCCTTGAATAAGTATGAGTCTTCCAAGTAGTAGAAATGAATGGTGGTTAAGGACTTATCCTTTCTATTTTTTCTCATTCTTGTGGGACTACACCGGATATGAGGTATTTCACATTATCGACATACCAAGGGAGAGATTCCATAATGAAAGTTGATTCATCCGGAAAAGTTTCTGTGATGAGTGTATTATTTAGCGGAGGTTCTTGACATACAATTCTAGTTGATGTGATCTGATGCCACATTATGAACACCAGGTTTATACACGATTTCAAAGTCTAACTCTTAGAGAAGAAGGATCCATTTGATCAAGATGGGCTTCGCATCCTTGTTATGTTGTAGGTACTGGATAACAGAGTGGTAATATAAATTGTGACTTTAAATCCAAGAAGATCGGCCCTGAACTTCTCAAGAGAGAAAACAACTATCAACAAATCTTTATCTGTTACAGTATAGTTCCTTTGAGATTCATCCAATGTTTTGTTGACATAGTAAATGCCATAGGGCATTTTATGCCTTCCTTGTCCCAAGACAACCGCAGCTAAGAATTCAGATGCATCAATCATAATCTCAATGGAGAGAGACCAATCGGGTGGTTCTTGCATGGGAGCTTGAGTGAATAGCTCTTTTAACGGATTAAACGACTGGACAACCTGTTGATCAACAATAAACTAGTTCTCCTTACAAAGTAGATCGATGAGAGGTCAAGCAATGTGACTAAAGTCATTAATGAGTAATTTGTAAAAGCCAACATGGCCCAGGAATGACCTCACACCCTTGATATTCCGAGGTGGATGAAGAATAGCAATAACATTGACCTTTGTCAGGTTGACTTCCTTGCCATGCTTAGAAATGATGTGTCCCAGCACTATTCATTCAATGACCATGAAGTGGCTCTTCTCTCATGACGATACTTGGTTTACTTCATGACATTTCTTAAGCAGACGATCCAGGTGCTGAAGACAAGACTTGAAGCTGTCACCATAGACCGAGATCTCATCCATAGATATCTCGAGAAAACTTCCAGCCATAACAGTGAAAACTACAAGCATGCACAACTAGAATGTGGCAGGTGCATTACACAGACCAAAGGACATTCTCCTAAAGGAATAAGTATGGAATGGGAAAGTGAAGGTGGTCTTATCTTGGTCTTCCAGAATGATTGTCACTTGGTTGTACCAGGAGTAATTATCAAGAGAACAAAAGAACTCCTTACCAACTAATCTCTATAACACTTGATCAATAAATGGTTAGGGGAAGTGATCCTTCTTTGTTGCAGGATTCAGGCGGTAGTAATCCACATACACACACACACACACACTCCATGACGTTGGTACCCGAGTAGAAATATACTCTCCTCTTTCATTAGTGACCACAATCATCCCTGATTTCTTTGTAACTACATGCAAGGGACTCACCCATTTTGGAGTCAGAGATGGGAAAAATGAGGCATGTGTCACACCATTTCTTGATTTCATTCATGATGATGTCCCGCAAATTGGGGTTCAATCTTCTTTTAAATTCTCTGGATGGCTTGGCATCATCTTCTAGATAAACAAGGTGTGTAGATGTTTGGTCTGCAATGATTTTGGAGGTGCTTCTCACCTCGGTCAATTGTGGTTCATCTAACAACGTGCTTAGTAGATCATCTGAGAACTCTTAATGTTTAGATGGGCTTGAATGTTGTGAATCAGAATGGACCATCAACAAGTAAGAATCAATCTCCTAGTTAACATTGGCGCATGTATAGACTGCGCTTTCCATATCCTCTAAAGAGAGGATTTCCTAAGCCAACCTATCATTCAAAAATAATTCTACATCTTTGATTTTTGAAATAATGTCACAGGCTGCTACAAGCAGTTCTGCTAGTCTTTCATCAGATACAACTCTTATATCACTCATTATACCAATGATGACTTGGTCGTTTCATGAAATGTGATCTTTCTAGAACCATAGGCAACAATCGCTTCGATTGTTCGAAAGAATGGTCGCCCAAGAATAATGAGTGTCTACAGTAATGGTGTAGGAAAATACATGGCCATGATGACAAAGTCCACTAGGAAGCACATATCCTGTATTTTTATAATAACTACATTCAATAAACCTCTAGTACATCTAATGGATCGATCAACAAACTAAATAATCAAGTGTGTCGGCTTGAGCAAACCTAACCAAAATTCTATGAGCAATGAGGCGGGCATGAGGTTGATTGAAGAGCTTCTATCAAGAAGAGTTTACTCGAATACTTGATAAAAATCTCGCATCTGATCAAAGGTGCTCCTTTGTTTGACTTTTTCTGAGGGAGGTTGCCGATAACACTAATTGTAGTTGTGGTCAAGATGTGCTTTTATACTCTATTCCATAAATTTTTGCGGGGCCGATGCTTTGTTGTACATGACTCATTAAATCCTTTCTTAACTATAAACATATATTCCAAAGGCATTTCCAAAACAAAATTCTTAATAATCTACACAACTGATGTATTGGAACATGTACTTTACATTTTTTTATTTTTTTGGATTTTTGAGTAGCATCAAGAAAAGGAACATTTATAGAACCAAAAGCAGTGTCTTATGTACATCATAATCAACATTTACAAATGACTTGCTAGAAAAAGGTAATTCGTCATTTAAAAATGTAGGTGTTGCAGGAAGAAAAGAAAAAAATTCGACTTCATCAATTGGAATGTGATCGCTAGATGGTACTGGCATCTCCTTGGTTCTCTCGATTCTAGCTTTGATGTTATTCTATTTTTTGTCTTTCTCATTTTGTTGTGTTTTTGGTTCTTTTTGCTGGTTGTAGTTGGTGTGGCTCCTCCTCGTTCTTCCTCATATGATCCTAGGACTAACACGACTAATGGTGAAGAAGATGTTTCACCATACAATGCATTATTGATACCTCTGGTGATGGCAGATATCAACAAAGTCTTACAGCTCCTAAGTGTAATGACATTATATAAAATAGAATATTGGTTATCTAACTTAGTTGGGACGGATGAGACATTACACACTACATACTATTTCCTCTTGAAGTTATTGGGTTTAACTTCGACCATCATTGGGATAGGAGTTTTTTGTGGCAACTAAGTCTTTCAGCTTTTGGTTCATCTCAATAAGTCTCTTTACTAGTTGAACCAAAAAATAGTGCAGGGTTCATGGGAACTACCACTGAAGGTTCAACATGCTGACCATGCAGAGATAGATAAGTCTGTAGAGGTTGCTGGTTGTTGCCTTGGTGGTGCAGAGGAGGAGGAGGAAGCTGATATTGCTAATATGGAGGAGGACGAGGGTACTACTGATGTGGGGCAATTGTGTAAGATCTATACAATTACTAGTACTGCCATTACTGGTAAGGTTAATTTTGTATCCAATTATTTTGATGTTGAGGAGACTAGTGGTACTGATGTTGTTGGTTGTGCTGGACATGTCTACCACCCTAAGGCTAGTGATACGGTCGAATGATTGAAGACTGACCCTGTAGTTGTCCTCCAGGATGGGCCAGTTGTGAATCATTATTCCAGATGTCATTTGCTTATTTGATCTGGGGTGGTGGTGGGAAGTTTGGATCATTGGTTTACTGGTGGTCTGGCTAGTATACCACCAATTGCTTCTATGGTGGGACCTGTTCGAGAGCCTCCACATAGTACACGTGCGGGACTGTCGGCTATTGTGGACTAGGTTAAGGCCGATGCTATGTGGGTTTCTCTTTTTTCATCTCAGCTAGAGTCTCAAATTATGTGGTTGTTAATTGGCAAACATTTATGGTGCTCACCAACACTCCAGCTTCATAGTGATCTAATCAAATTTGTCCAGGTGATGGGTTCCCTCCTTGATCATTGCTAGTTTCTACAATCATGTGATCGTTTCTCTACGATGTCCACTTTAGACAGATGGCTCCCAATGATGCTAAGATTGGATCTTTCATCTTCGTCTGCTTCCTGAGACGTTTCCATATGGACATGCTTGTGGAGGACTTTGGGTTGCCTTTGATATGCACATGATGAAGAGAGATCGACATCTCCTTCTGCCATCTTCTCGAATACCCACCAGACTACATCTATATCCTTTTTAAAGTGGGATCCACCACATGAAATGTTGACAAGCCTCTAACTCCCAGTGGTCAGACCCCCAAAGAAGTGTTTAGACAAGCTGGTCTTCAGTATACAATGGTGTGGGCATTTCTCCTGCAGATCTCTGAATTGCTCACAAGATTCATGAATAGTCTCGTGGGTATCTTTGAGAAGTTGCTAACCCAGGATCGCATCTAGTTGAGTCGAACGAGGGGGTAAAACATGTGAATTAAGCAGACTTAAGGTTCTCCAAGGTCATTATGACCATACCGAGATTGTTGGCCCAAGAGGGCCTTATCTTGGAGACTAAAGGGAAACATAGTCATCTTGACTATGCTTAATGGAATGTTTGGATAGTGCATGGTTTCATAGATGGCGTGAACTACCGAAGGTAAATTCAAGGTTCCTCATTAGATTTTCCATGAAAGGTGGGAAGAAGAACAAGGATATGAGGCTTGAGCTTGAAGTAGGCATGCATCAGTGGAATTTGTATACACATGATCTTTTGGCTATCTCCAGGATTATAAGTTTTTTTAGCATAGACTTCGAAGCCTCGAGTATTTATTACTCTTCCTCTCGATAATCGCGATGTATTTCATCCTCTCCAACTTACACTTGGTTTGTTTCTCAAATCATTCAGCATCTCTTAAAATGCAGTTTGGGCCAAGTCTTGCTCAGTTAGTTATTATTGTATGGATTGGACAAAACCAACCAATTGAGCATTCACTTGATTCTTATCGGGTGCCTCGTCCTGTTCCATATGAGAAGGTTGTTGTCCTTTTCCTTTTCCACCTTGAGGAGACATCTCAGGGTCTGAGTTACATGACACAAATTCTAGATTGGGATCTAGGTTATGACTTCAATTTGTAATACGAAAGGTATCCCTATCTGATCAACTATAAAACTGAGCACAAACTAACTAGGTGACACTGAGATTAGGGTCAATCTCATATAGCAGTGAATGGAGCATTTGATGTGGAATGTAACCGACCTCCGTTTAAAATGGATGGTGATGGGAAAAGATTGATCCTAGCTTATTAAGGAAGTAAAAAGGAAAGAAGATGTGGAGACTAGAGATCATTTCGCAATATCCAAATTGGATTCTTGGGAATCTCCTCAAATTTATTGGAGATGCCATATTCATGGAACTGATGTGGGCATTAGCAGAATCCCGACTAAACCATCCATGAGTCAACATCTTTGAGGAACAAGAGGGAGATCAATGGAGGAAGAAAGACACGATGGTCAATGATGAATTAAAGGGAGTTCAAAAAAGTAGAAGGCTATAAGTGAGTAGGGGGTCAAAAAATTTCATGAAAAGGAATCAAGAATAAAATTTGCACAAGTGTGCACGACATGATCTTTAAACCTTAATCTGGAACCATACAAACACAATACAAAATTGGGTTCACCAACTCAATACAATGTGAAGCTGTAAGAGATCATCTATTTTTATCTTTTCAATTTTATTGTTGTTTGAGGATTATATGATAATGAGTCCTTATCGGCTAACCTTATAGGAGTGTATGTACTAGCATAAAAGTATCACGTACTTCTTCCACCTCCTTTCTAACCCGTGTAATGTGCACTTATAGGTCCTTAATCTTATGCATGGGGGGTTAATAAGCTAAAGAAAAAGAGAGCGAAAGCCGAAAGTGGCAAATCCAATACTTCAAACCTAGCTCGCAGCAGAATCATCAGTGAGCATGCAAGGCTCTACTCAAACGCGAGACGATGAGACAAACTCCCACGTGAGGGTGTGGCCTAGGATGCGTACTTCAAACAAGGTTAGTGATCAATATCATCGTTGACCAAGTCCTACTCATATACGTACAATAGAAGCATCGGTACTTCCTCACTCTCAAGTGATATTCAAGGCACCACAGAAGGTGGGTTTTGGCTTTAATACTTAGGGATTGCACATCACTCTGTTTGGAAGAAACCGGGAAACAATGAGGTCTTCTTGAACCCAAAATGACGGATTCAATTACAGATTTCAATTAAGGTCAAAGTTTATTAGTAGTCCCCTTGTTTTAGATTTTAGGGTTTTAATTTTTTTGATTATTTTTGAATGCAATATGCCTAATGATTTTTTATAATTTCTTTTGTTTCCTAAATGATATAAAACAAGGGGGAGAGAATGGAAAAGCAATGCAAGTTACCACTAAGATGGAAATCTCACCTCAGTGACGAATGATGCATGCAAAGTTAGAAGACTCACAATTCTTTCCAGTGCTCTTCAAGTGGGATGGATGGTAGAATTGAAACATCTACATAATATGGCAATACGTATGCGATGAAAATTTCCTTAACAATACATGATATTATCGAGAAGAACAAAAATGCAAACTACTCAAAGATGGATCGTACGTGTCCAGTTTTGGGGACTCCTCAGTACCCACCATAACGGTTCCTGCAAGTGTTGTATAGAGTATCTCACGATGCATGGTTCTAAATTCAAGAAGATCGTGATTAACTACTTGATTAAGATCAAACATAAATCACTACAAGTACATGCTTCATTAGTAGTTTGGACCTAGCTCTCAATGCAAGAAAGCCTAGATCTAGAGGTTTTAATCGCATAAAACAAATGAAAATAGCGGAGGAAAGCTAAGAACATGATAAACAAAATAAAATGAAGGTGAGAAACACGAAAAAAACATGATAAAGCCTTAGAGTGAACAACCACCTAGGCAACATACCTCATAGGTAGAGTAATGTCCAAGTCAAAAATTATTTACAAACAATTACATAAAAAATGCCACTCTCATAAAATGGAACAAAAATCTAAGTGTGAATTATTCTACTTCTCTCTTCCTTGATCCATTTCTTTCTCTCTCCTAGATAGATCATAGGTAGAAGAGTTTGCCTACTCGCATATTAGGTTTGTCCACCCACTAGGAGATGGGCTTCGGTACGTGGTTGAGAAGTTCAGAAATTCCTATGTTAATTTGTGATAATTAAGTGTTTACAAATAAATGTACCATTCATTGTAGATGGGCAATCAGAATCAATTAAGAAATTATGAGTTAATTAATTAATTAATTTTAATTTGTGTAGTTTCATATTTATTTATCTAGGCAAGTCTCAAGGTCAAACTCAAGGAGGTAAAGGAACAATTGAGGTTTAAATCTATCAAATTTTATGTGAAGTTTCTAAGACATAATAATTTTGGTATTTTTAATGCAATTTTTGAATGCAATTGAAACATGTGCTAATTTTTAAGGATAAAAATACAATTATCATTTAGTTATAGTTCAAAAATAATGAACTTGGTCGGAATTTCATATATTACGAAATAAATGAACTTCATTTTTTTTCGATTTTTCGGATGCAATAGGAATATTTAATAATAAACGAAATCAAACTACGTGTATTGCAATAATTGATTATAATAAATATAAACCAATGTATTTTCAGGAAGTAAATTATCCAATATTTACCCACTAGGTGATTTATCTCAGAAAATCCTAAAACCTAAATATGTAATATTTAGCAAGTAATAATTGAAATATATAAAATGATCTTTAAAGAGCAAATGATGTAAGCAAGTGCAATTCTTTTGGGGAACAAGTTAAATAAAAATTAATTATACTATCCATGAATTTTCGATAATTTTATGGAAAATGATTATTTTTCTACAAAATTCATAGCACAAAATGGGTAAAATATGAAGTTTTCCACGAAAACCATTTAATGATAATTAACCATAGTTCATAAAAATATAATGAGCATACCATCAAAGAGAGGGTCGCTTGCTAAGCACGTGACCTTGGGATGGTGGGGTTGTTTTGGAGATTCTAAGATCTTAAGGGGGTTGAATGCTAAAGTCTTGTATGGGGGAGCTTGGTCATATTTTCCCTCCCACAAGTGCGGAGCACGTGGGGTGGGGGGACTCGAGCCTCGTAACTAGAGGTTGGCAATAGAAGGCTGCTAGCAGTGTAGCGATGGGCGGAGGTAGCCCGCTTGTTGAGAGGTGGTCGAGGTGTAGGGGTGTAGTGGTGGTGGGAGGACCTCTTGAAGCGGGATAAGACGTGGCATCGATTGTAGAGGATGGGGAGAAGCACCTTGCGAGGCTGTAGAGAGGTGATGTTCTTCTACGGAGGAGTTGTGAATTATGGTTGGCGGAGCTCTGGTCGAGAGTTTAGGATATTCTACTGTGACAGAGCCTCCAGCTTCAGGTTGGTGTCGATGAAGGATATGTGACACAGAGGGAGGAGTGGAAGAGGATATCAAAGGTGGAAAAAAGCAGTGGAGTGTACACGAGCTTGACAACATAGAGGAACACCGGAGCAAGGCAATCGTAGATGCCGATGAACCGCAAGAGTCGTAGGGGAGGCTCGTTCTCATCGGATAACTTGGAGGCCAGCATAAATGTTATCACCATCTATGGTTGGGGAATCCTCTATTCTTGAGTGTTCGCAAATGAGGATCAAGTGGTGTGGCATTGGTCCTTAAATAGGGTAGAGGGGACAACTATAGATGGAATATTGATGGAGTGATTGGCGATCTGGTAAGGATGATTAAAGGAGGTGGCATTGGCCAACCAAGGAAGGGAGTGCGAAGATTGCGGATTCAGAAGGGATTCGACAAAATATGAAGGTGGTTGGTGACTTGGAAGGGGGGCTCGTGAGATTGGGGGGGAGGAGATTGAAGTGAGTGGCGGTGGCAACCATGAATGGAAGGTGATCAGGGAGATGGAGACCACCCCATTTTGGAAGGTGAAAGGGGAGGTGGCAGTGGTGTCCCTGATTTGCGGGCAGGCAACATGAGATGGGCAGTTGTTAATTGAGATTTTTCAGGTTTTGATTTAAATGATATATGGAAGTGTCTTTAACCCAATTAATCTCGTGACAAACAAACAAATTTATTTTTTTTATCTTCTCAAGATGTAAAATAAACTACAAGATAATGAAGCAAGAATTTTTTTTTCGCTACTTATTTACCTGTATAGCATACAGGATCGAACTCAGGGAGGCTACTATTCTCGAGGGTTATTCCTATAATCGATGAAAAATGAATTGAGAGAAAAAGCAGGAATCTCAAAGCCAAACTATCCTTGGTTTTTGTGGAAATTTTCTCTTCTATTTTTTTATTTTTTATATTTCTATTCTTTATTTTTAGATTTTCAATTTTTTAGTCATTTTATTTTTGTAAATATTCCTAAATTTCAAATAAGGAACAACATGCACAAGATAAGAAATACGGACACCATACTCTTTTTGTAATTTTCAATTATATAAAAAATGCCCAGAAAAATCCAAAGAAAATATTTTTTGGTTATAATTACTTTGAAATGTTTTTGGGAATTTTATAAAATTTTTAGATTTTTTTGTAAAAATCAAATAGTGGAAAAATTATAAACAGTGCACAATCTAGACTAATTTGCAATTTAAAATTATTTTAGTGCCCAAAAATCCTGACATATATATCAAAAAACATGAATTGAAATCATGATATTTAGTTTTCTTTATATTTTTTATTATTTTTTTAAAGATTTTAGTATTTTTCATTTTTTGGGTTTTTAAAAGAACTAATGCACGAAATTTTGGATAGAACTTAAAGAAAATAATATAAAACTACATTATTATTTTGGAATTTTCAAAGCAATATTGGAATTATTAGGAGATTTGAATTTCCGGAAGAGAAAAAGACAATGTTTTTTATTTTTTTTAATAATAACAACAACTGATTTTAAAAAGTAATGAAAATTTAATGTTAGAAAGATAAACACATCAGGAGCATAGCATGATTATTGGAAAATTTATTGACCAACAAAAACATTTATTTCAATAAGAAAGGCAAGAAAAATAAAGGTCTGAAATTAAGGGCCTAGTTTGTAGATAGTTTCTTATTTTTGTAAATAAAAATATCAGAAATAAAATATGAAGGGAAGAACATAATCTACCCAGATAAACACGTACAATGCACCTGCTTCATGATGGCAAGGGCCTTTTCGTAATTCAAACAACTTGTAGGGGCTTAGATGTAATTTCCCCAAAATTAGGGTTTTGGGGGTCTTCTTTTCAATATGTAGAACTTCCAAGGGCTTTTACGATATCTTTCCAATTTTTATTCTAATATCCCATAGGGTTCCTTGTCAGTTCCCTTCATTGTTAAGCAAAAGAACAACGGTAGGGGGCACCGCCACCTGCTTGTTATTCGCTTCCAAGCAATTAGGCAGAGATGATGCTAGTTGCAGCTCCTCGACTGGTGATATCGACAATCGGTTCTGGATGCATGTGCGGCTTTATCGGTGAGGTGGGGCTTGGCGTACTGCCGATGAGTGGCGTGACAGATCTTGGCCGCTAGGAAGGTGATAATGAGCATTACTAGAGGGTCGCATGGGGTGAAGTCGACTTCGCGGTTTCAGGTAGAGGTACCAAGAGATGCAGGTGGTACACTTGTAAAGTGGCACCCTGGTTGCTGACATAAGTGCTACTGTTCAGGATGGTGGCGGTGTCGATGATGTTGTTCAGGACTGTTTCAGCATGGGTATTGTTGTTCAGGGTGGTGGCGGTGGCTGCCGCCCCCGTGTAGCTGCTTTCCCTTTTTTTTATTATTTTTTAACTTTTTTGTGAATAAAAAATGATAAATAACCAAAAAATTTTTTTATATTTTTTAGACAAAACAGAAACATAATTTTTTTTAAATTTATATTTTTATATTTTTCTTGTTAAATAAATTTTAGAGAAAAAGAATAGATAATTTTTTTCTATTTTCTATATATATACAAATTTGGAGGCGAGCATGATGACTCGATCCCAAAATCAAAATGGAATGCGTGAGTGGCTGCAGATCCTTGCGATGTGGATGATGGATCCGAGTCTCCGACCACCATGCGTGGACGGAGGTGAGAGAACGTGTGAGGTAGAAAAGAATGAGAAGAGATAGAGAAAGTTAGATGAAATATTGAATCGGGTGAATCAAATCATGATGATAGATTCTAAGATGAAACAAAAAATTGACAATGAAATTAGAATGTGGAAAATAAAATTAATGTTAATATAGATAAAAAATAAGAGGAAAATTATGGATCTCACCTTATGAGCGGAAAAGACCGTGATCGCCACGAAGAATGCCAACTAGCTATCGCCGGACGACTCGGAGGCTAGGCACACTATTTCGACAAGAAGACTTTCAGAGATAGGGCGACTCCTCTCACCAAATATTGATCCCATTAGAAAAAGTGACGAGGAGCCATATTAATAGAAAGGATAGGAATTGAAATTTGAATTTTTTAATTTGCAGATGAAGATAAGAGATAAGAGAGAAAAAAATTGAAATGAGAGAAGTGTTAAATCTATTTACAAAAAAAAACTATTTTTGGTATGTCCGTTACCTTATTAATTTGAAAATCAAATGTTTTTTTATTTTTTGTTGGTAGTTAGTTAAGAAAGGTAACTACGAACATATGCTATATACATACATGACATTATGTACATGGGTAAATAAGAAAATTAGTTTTTTGTTTTAAAATTTTTATTTTTTATTTTTTATTTTAAATAATTCGAAAAAATGTTACAAATATGTACAAATGTAATATGTATAATTAAATGGCAAACTTGCACAAACCATCTAGAAAATCGACTTTTTAACCGTAACTCCAAACATTATAAAATCACAACCATTTTAAAAATAATTCAATTTAAAATACAATGAAATTGAGTTTGGTTCAATTTGAGTTCATATAGAGCCGAAATTAATCTTTCATTTATCGCTTAATGGCTTTTTCTGAAAGTGGTAACTTTTATTATAAATATGATTTCATCGTGCAAATATTTTTATATATAGCAAAATTTTTTATTTAAAACTTTTGTTTTGAAAATTATTTTATTTGAAGTCAACCTAAATACAAAAAAAGTGTTAGTTTTATCATGTCTTGTCCTTCTCTCGAGGTTTGGGTTAGCCTGTATCTATTACATATATACAATCTTCTTTTCTTTTATTTATTTTCCATTTCTTTCTTTCTTTATTTATTTTAGGTTAAAATAGTATACAAATATAAAGTATTTACACATATGCAAATTAGTAAGAACATGTAGTTAGTATTATATACAACTATTTTATAAGGGATTTTAAGCTAAAATAAATGAACAAAGATGATAAATCGTAGATTCATTATCCCCCTATGCTTTACCTTTTCTAGTCCCTTAGCAAACACTTATTTGAAAGAATAAGTGAATAAAAGAAAAAAGTTAGGAAAAATAAAGAATTTAGTACAATATTGAGTATTAAACTTATATTCATAAAATTACAGTGTGGAGCTCTGTTAGACCTTTGTATTATTACTGTGTCGAATTCTTAATGGGAGATGTATTTAAAACCTAACAGCCTATAAGTTCCACAAGACTCCTAATCAGGTCACCTCAATAGTCACATCGGAACAAGTCTACATACACAAATTTTTGTGACTATGAATCTTTACTTCTATTGTGTAAGTGAGATATAGCTCCCCATCTTAAAAGTATTAAAGAAACAACCTCCCTTAACAAGGTAACCCTAGCTCCCCGGTCTTGCTACTCTTTCCTCGAGGAGCAGAGATATTCCCCTTCTAAGTTCAAGTATAACCAGCACAAGAAAATGGGATGGAGAAAAGAATGGACGGTAACCCGTGTAGCTACCTATCCTTGGATGCATGACCAGTGTAGCCAAGTCAACCGCTGCAAGCTTACAAAAATTTGACTTTGAATCTCTTATTTTATATATGTAAGTGTGTGTGTGTGTGTGTCTATATATATATATATACATATATATATATACACATATATATATATCTGTATATACACTCTGACAGACATTTTACCTTTCAGTTAGGCATGTCCACTTTTAGAGATTCTCCATTTTTCCTCTTTTTTTTGAAACTAGATACAAGCTGAAACATGTACATAAGGAGTTTTTCCTCTTGATCCAGTAGACTATCCCTCTTTTGAAGCATTATTGCAACCCCACAACATTCTGCCTTTAGACCTCAACATTGTTATACTAGGTTGAGACACACTTCCTTCCCAGGAGGAAGATGAGAGGTTCCGCCTAGAATGTAGTACCCTCGTATGCTACCCCAAGCCAAAAGATTCTGCCTCCTCACTACCTCATCCATGAAGAGCTACATGTAGAGTGCTTGTCCAAGATAGGCCATGATCTGAGAGAATCATGTGTGTGTTGTTAAATATTCCACTTAGACTACTCAAGATGACATATGAACATTGTCTTATGGACTCAAAGAATTAAGTCACTAGGATCTGAAAAGTCTTAACTACATTTATTATAAGGTTTCTCTGAAATTAAATGGACTAAGGTCTAACTAAGCTCCATTCTTTAATTTTATTCCAGACTTAGTTTAAACGTCAATACTATCCTGAAAAAATGCACATGCAAATGCAAGAAAATATGTACAATGCAAAGAAATTATTTTTTAAAAAATGATGCACATATGAAAAGCACATTTTTTTGAAACATTTTTCCAATTTTGAACTTTTTATGAATTTTTGACGAAAAAGGCAGATGTGAAAGGAAAGTTTTTTTTGAATTATGCAAATTTTTATAGACATTTGGTTTTGTAATTTTTAGGTATTTTAAAGTAAAGGTGTTAGTAAAATATATACAAATATACAAGTATATACAATAAGGATTTCTTTATTTTTTGTCTTGTTATTTTGGTTTTTCGGTTTTTTAGATTTTTGTTTTAGTTTTTAAGTTTTTTTACACACGTGGATTTTACGAAATTATATACATATCCCCAAAATAATTATCTTAAAAGTACGAGTTATGTATAAAGTATATATACAATATATATGACACCCCCCATACTTAGCCTGAACTATGTCCTCATAGTGATCAGAGAGAGACAAAGGAAGACATAACTCGTGTTAATCTAGAAAAGTGAAATCACTCCTATGCTACAACTACTCAAAGAAAAGATAAGAAGAGAATTCGGTGATCCCCCCTATACTCGGGATCAAGTAATACTAAGTATAATAGAGTGTACAAAAGGGAAAACCGATGAAGATAATGTACATACTCGATGGAAAAACAAAAAAAACATGATATGAACAACATCACCCCCCAATACTTAGAGTAGAATATCCCTAAGTATAGTCACAACAAGAGTGATGAATAGGACGAATATGAACAACACAAATCCTTCTCCCCCCTCCACTTAGGATAAAGCACATCCTACGTGTAGCATATATACACAAGGAAAAGGGGTGAATGATAAAATGGGAGAAGAAAAAATGAAACAAAAGGATATATAAGAGGCAGTCATCTCATGTATTAGATGCAGAAGATGGAATCAAAAGATCATTATCTAATACCACAGGTATAGAATCCACAATGGACAGAATGTATCATGATCTAGATATGGCTTTAGCATCTATACATTCACAACAAATGGTTGTGCGTTAGATGACAACCCAGATACGACAATACTTCCATTGTCACACACAAATCTCACGATGAATGGTCCAAACCGTTTGCTTTTTAATTTTCCAGGAAATAGCTTCAACTTAGCATGAAATACCCAAACTTTCCGATTAGGAGAGAAAGTATTCCTTCGATTTTGTTTATCATGCCAACGCTTGACTTTCTTCTTATACATGAGTTAGTTATCATATGCAAACTCTCGAATTCCAGTAATCTATTCAAATCTAATTTCTTATTTTTTCCAGCCGTCTCATAATCAAGAATGCATACACGGAGTGCCCATAAAGATATGTGAATTAATTCCACTGGCGGTGGTAAGGACTTCCATACACCTATATGTAGGGAGACAAACTTAAAGTAGACTTGTACGCCGTCCGATAAGTCGATAGAACCAAATCAAGCATCTGGGACAAAATCTTCCTATCTGGACGTATAAGTTTTTGCAATATTGTCTTTATCTCCCTATTCGGATTTTTTCCAAGCCATTAGTCTAGGGATTGTAAGGAGATGCAACTCTGTGCTCAATGGCATACTCCTTCACAAACTTCTCTACTTATCTATTAAAGAAATGGCTTCCACCGTCTAAAATTAGTATTTTGGAAATCTCGAACTATGCAATAATGTGGTCCTTGAGGAAGGAACACACTGTACAACTATATGTGGCTCGGGTGGGGATAGCCTCCACCCATCATCTAACATAATCCACGGTGATTAGGATGTATTAAACACTCTGAGTGATAGGAAATTGGCCCAAAAAGTCTATACCCTAAACATAAAAAAAATCAAAAATCTGTATGTATCTTAGGGGCATGGTATCTTCGAGACCAACGGTTTCTCCCATTTTCTGACATTCGGTATTGTTGAACATGCGAGCCCATGATGAGGCATTTTGCGATAAATGTTATTGCGAATATCATTCCTTGATCGGAAATGAAGAATAATTAATTTGCATAACATGTCCCTTATTAAAATTAGGGTTACGTACCATGGCCATCTTAATAATCATACAACTGTTGATTAAACTAATTAATCATAGAGGCTGGTGCTCGGATGAATATCTAATGAGTTAGATTGACGACTTTTGAAGCACCATCAAATGATTGTTAAGAGATGATCTCCAGCCTGAGTAGGAGATGGGAATCCTTTCTCAGCTAGGCTAATATCTGACCAACCACTTGATGATGGTCCTCTACATAGGAATAGAGATTCAGAGGAGTCAGATTAGTTAGGTTAAAGAGTTGACTTAACTAGATCGAGATAACCAAAGTCCTATATCGTATACTGTCATGATTTAGGCACGTATCCTCCGATCGGAGACATATGTGTTACTATATGTCTGAGTATGTACATTTGGCATACCAATAGGTTGATGACCAAATTAAGGTCTATACACCGGTGTGCTGGTCTGCATGTAAGGGCATATGAGTAATACAATCTCTTACAGGGATCATACATGTTAAATTACTGAACCGGAAGACATGAGCTCACTCATGAGATATTGGGAAGAATTAAATTTCGGGCACGGTCGTTTTGCTTTGGAAGCTTGACTTGATTTGTAGGTTTGATATATATTTTTGGAAAGTATATGATCAAGACCTAAGTATGATATATGCTTTTGGAAAATATATGATCGGTACCTACTCCCAATGATCAAATGAGAAACTTACTGATAAAACCCTAAAGTAGACAATATAAAGCTGATCTAATACTTCGGGTTTGTTCTGAGTCTTCCAGTATGTAGAACGTACAGGTGTTGGGAATACCTTAGGGTGATGTGATTATAAACGATTCTATGACAATGACGCTTCCATTTCCAGGGAGTGATGAAACGGGTCTGGATTTTACTCCTCTCAATAGAGAGGTAGTCTTATATTGGTCTAAATATTGGACATTGATCTGAATGCGATTCAGATGCAATGAGAAGATTAGATATGTGGTCTTGATTTAATAAAGCATCAATGGGAGGACCGAGATCTAGATTTGAGATGTGATATAAATATCTACGTCACTATACGTGGAACAATGCAATCACCCGATCCTTATCTCCAAGTATCCACAGAGAAAGCGCATTATCCTTGAAAGAGTTCATAATAATTTCATTGTTGATATAAGTATCCGAGCATTGAGAAAATGGATAATTAAATGTGATTTAATTATCATGAGTAACATGAATTTGGTTTATGTTATAAGGAGAGTTATCTTCGATAATTAAATGGAATTTAATTATCAAAGATGTAAATAATGTGAATGTGATTCATATTATTTGGGCACATGAGAATAGAGATCCAAGATGATTGAATGTGATTTAATTATCATGGATATGAACAATGTGGATAGCAATAGCCATATTAGTCATATATATTATAACTGTGATTTATAATACATAAGAGAGCTATTTGTAATTTACATTTGTTAATTAAATATTGATGCGAATTGGATTCACATTGGACAATTAATTGAAAATGTAATTCACATTTTATTTTGGGTTGTGAATGTGATTCAAAATTTTCTAATGGCAAGATTCCAATATTCACAAATTAATTATGAATTGTTTTTGTAGAATAATTTACAACATGTGGTGTTGTAAATCTTGGATATTTCAAGGGAATAATATAATCTCATGAGATTGCATGAGATTGCCACCAAATCCCATATTATGGAAAGAGGCAATCATCATTCCATAAATCTCCATGCTTGATTGATTTAATTTGAGAATAAATCATATTGATTTATCAATATATTTTTAATCTTAATTAAATTAATTGTTGTTGGTTTTTCTACTAACAAAAGCATGGCCATTAAAAAAACACAAATCAATGTAAGACATTGGATTTGTGTTGTCCCATGGATTGAGATCCAAGGATCCAAAAATATTATAAAAGGAGAGGCACTCCTTGCTCTTCTTGGTTAAAACAACACAATGAGAACACGAGTCTCTTTCTCTCTTTCTCTCTACAGGCCCACTCTCTCTCTCTCTCATGTGGTTATCCACCATGGATGCTCTAGAGAGATTCTCCATCACCGCAGCATCGCCATTATGCTGTCTGAAGAGGACGTCGTATCTCGTTTGTCGAGATCAGGAGATCCGTGGCTTAGATTATCAACATAGATTGTAAGAAGCACGCGTGTCATCTACGCGCTCGCAAGCGTCTCCTCTATCAGATCGAACTTGAGACAGGAGGTCTCTTCGTTTAGAGACTCGATCACAACCACACATCAAGAGGCAATCCTATTACTTGTTTGTGGTTTATACAGAAAAACCTAAGAAGCGTTCTAGGATCATGTGGTTTCGTCCCATGAAAAAATTTAACTTCCACTACATTAAGCAACAAGTGCGACTAGTCGCTCCTGATCGCATACGATGTGATCCTCATGTTTCCGTGATGCGCTTAAGGATCTCACCATATCCTTCATCGATGGTTTTGGATGCAATCCATAAATCAAAGACGACTTGGGTTCGTTAGTGTTTGCGAAAGTTTTCTTGCATTTCATTTTCACATCTCTAGCTTGTGATTATTTTCTGACCTGTTTAAGTTATTTAAACTCGAGAATACTATTTGTATTTTGTTCCCCATTAAATAAGGAAACCATAGGATCTGAGTTTACGTAATTTGGATTTCGTATGCTTGAGATATGCTCATTTGAATGAACATGTATCCATTGTTTCGGGGACTGCAAATCTTTATGTAATTAAAGTGTTAATTACGGATTTGAGATGATTTGAAATGCATGTAAATCATTTAGGTTCTATTGTAAAACAAATTAGAAAACTTTTAGAACTTTTCTAAATTTGGATTTAATTTGATTGAGATATGGTAATTTTAGTATGTGAGGGTCACTACTGAAACTACTTTCCTAATCAAGAAACTAGTGATTGTCATTTAAGAAATTAGTGAAATTAAATTGTTTAATTTCCTGGATTAATTATGCATAAATATTTATGAAATATTTGATGATAATTATTTCCATAAATGACATTTCCCTAACAAATTATTGATTAGATGTGATCTAGATCACAAATTGGTTACATGATCTACATTTCAACAAACATGTTGCTTGAATTGGATTTGGGATTTATTTAGCAAATCTCATTAAATGATAATCAAAATGGTTTTGATTGTTATTATATGGCATATTTTCTTTTTAAAAATCGATGATCATGTCAAGAACAAAGTCATCTATTTTGCATTATCCTTTCCCGAGGCGGATATGGTGTCTAGTCGGGGAGTGTTGGGGTAGCAGTTTCATCGTGTGCGGTCAGTCCCACACCCGTCGGTACTAGCTATGACAATGAGTAGGGTTGGTATAATGCTTATGAAATCATGATGTATTTCTAATTATTAAATTTCGAAATAATATGTATTTGAGATAATACCATAATTCAAGTAACAATTAAGAATGTTTGTTGGATATTAATTGGATCTTTAATATAATATGATTATATTAATTGGAATCCATTAAAATTAAGACAAACTATATAAATTTATGTGTTATTTCCCATGGAAGAATTTGTCGTAATCAATATTATTCATAATGATTAATTAGAATTTGAATATGATATGGAGGATCACATAAGTGATATACATGGTCTCCCGTCAAGACGAAGGGTTCCGTCGCAAGATATTGTATGTAAGAGACGCCTGTCCGTAGTCAGCTCCTACATACAATCCATTTGGATCAGGATCGAAATAGTAAGCATATATGCGTAGTGACCCCAATATCGGGTCCTCATTTTATTAGGGCGATATTGGATTGTGCATAGCGGGTTGTATTACTGTTGACGGTTGGTTAAATAAATGACATATCAACATCCACCATAGGGGTGGTGGAATCGGGTGTTAAAGACCAAATTGGAAGATGCTAGTTGCACTTGCAAGGCGGAATGTGTTCCTTCTTCTTTTTTATCCGAGTTACAGGTTCTCATATTATTGGGATGTAACGAAGATAAGGAAGGAGATCCCAGATCTTGCTTGCGATATAATGGTAAGTATATCTCTTACATTGATAGTGATTAAGAGAATGAAGTTTCAGTGTTGACAAGGCAAGACAACTTTGATATAAAAATTCCTAAATCAATGTAAAATACGTATATATATATATATATATAAATCTGTGTGTGTATACTTATGAATATTTCTTATTTCAGATAATCCTTCATTAAACCCTCTCTATGTTATACTCAATAATAACCAGTAAAATATCATGGATTGGACACATGATCCAGATATTGTACTTGCAGTTGGACACATAATGTATGTGGTTACAATGTACAAGTTTCCTCATAATAATGAAAAATGACAATTAAATAGATAGTAGATCTACAACCCTAGGGTTTGCATGTCTCTATAGTCTTGATATCATCAAATGTACTTTGGAGGTGACATGTTGATGATGATCTTAATTGTCAATTAATCTTATAAAAAAATCTAAGAAGAGATTCTGGCATACATATGTGCTCTTGACATTTATCATGAATGACATGGTTCACTACATCATGCAGAATGGTTGCTCTATAAGTGATGATGTATTCAAAATGTTTCAATAGCTACTTGAACCAATGTTTTAAGAGTCTAGATGGATGTAGACATGATGAGTGTCATCATTCTACTGTCTATACTCTAGTCATTCATGAAGCTTCAAAATATTCATATTGTATGAATTTAATGAAGCTTGCATAAATGTTGAAATGCTCCTACATTGAATTATTTTGAATTTAACATAAAAGATCCTTAGTCTTAAGCAATGGTTATTTATAGATAAAGGGAGCGCAGTGGAAGCATGGGTCATACCCAAGATGAGAAGGATAGTCAAAGAGTTAACCGTACTTCTATGACTTCCATATGACATCCAAAGTGTTGGATGAATGCCAATACTGCAATAAGTTGATGTTTTGATAGTATGACTATCAAGCCTGTCTAGAATCCTTATTAAAGGACTCAAACAGAACATCAAAATAATCTACATATAATCATTGACATTCACTTACTTATTTGATAAGATAAAGTCTGATAATTGTATCCCAATCTTCTAATGACACTTGCAATTGGTTGCATATATTTTAGAAGACTGTAATTTGATCTTCTAGTTTAATAGTCATCTACATGGATATTAATGCAATTGTTGCAACAATCTCTATTGGATTGATAGAATTCTCGATTATCAGTGTGAGAAGCCGAAAAGTTTAAGCAACTCACGTAATCGTTGAACTCTTGCCAATTTATTCTGCCTAGCTTTATCAAGATAAGAAGAGAGTTTTGGATCTCACCTCCGCTCTTTTTTCCGCGTTGACTGCAATCTCATCCGATATAGCCTTTTCCCTCGTCACGACTCTCCCCCAGTCTCATATCTTTCTTGAATGATGGAAGCTTTTGCTCCTATGTTTCTCTAATTGTAGCTGATCTCGGTGGTAATAGAAAAGCCTTAGTCTTAGAGAATGTCTTTATGACCTGGGAATTAGAATACACTCATTGTTTGTTTCTAAATGTTGGAAATAAACATGAATACTGAGATAGAATTATCATAAAGAGTTATGATGGATATATTTCAGATAGCAATCTAACATCTAGTGGACACCACAAAATTGGAAAATTAATGAATGGTTCATTATGTTTTCTAAAAATGAAAATTAAACCTTTAAAAGATCAATACGAGGGTGAAAATCATTTAACAATGATCTGGCATCAAACCTTTGACATTTATCTCTTGATTTGATCAATAGACTAGTAAGAGATGAAACTTTAGAATAACTAAAATTTCAAAACATATATACTTATGAATATTGTATTCAAAGTAAAATGTAAAATAGACCCTTCATTGGGAAAGGTATAAGATGTCGACGTATCAAAGATGTAATACATATTGATGTATGTAGATCATCTATATCAGAATAAACATTATGGATATGTGATATATATTAATATTTATTTGTGATATAAGATTTCTTTCCTTCAACATTAGAAACCTTTGAAATGTTCAAAGATTTCACAATTTTGGTATGGAAACAAAGTCTGAATGAAGATGGAAATGAATTTGGTCTAATCGAGGTAATCAGTACCTAGTTGATGAATTCATGGTATACCTTATGGAGAAAGGAATATCATTCCTATCTTACTCCTCCTGATAAACCCAAACTCAATAGAGTCGTAGGGAGATACAATTGGACCATGTGTGTCATGATTTGATCAATGATGAATTTTAGCATAACTTCCTCTTAGTTTCCTGGTATATATGTAGTAGAGACTACATTATATATCCTTAATAAGATTCCATGCAAGAAAGCTGGATTGGAGCACTAGAGAGTGTTACTTCATTAATAAAATAAAGGATGGTATTGGATACCTACTTTATTACCTTGAGAATCAAGGTGAAAATGAAGTAAAGGAACTCATTTAACCTTGAGATGATAATGAGACTCCTGAAATCAGAAACTAAAAGGACAACTAAAGTTGAAACACTAATACCTCTTCAAATGAGTTTGACGATGTATTCCATGTGTCAGTTAAGTCTGACAATGATCGGAGTTCATATGATGAATCTCATGAGAATCATGACATGGAAAGATGGATTTTGGCAATAAAGTCTAAAGTAGACTTCATATACAAGTGTTGTATATGAACTGTCTAGGATCCACCTATATGGGTAAGACCCATAAAGGTGTAAATGGATCTTCAAGAGAAAGAAACCTGATGATAAGGTAGAGACCATCAAAGCACGGCTCGTAGCCATGAGCTACACGCTTGAAGAGAAGACATTTCTTGCAATGAGACTTGATCTTCAGTGACCGTGCTTAAACTCATTAGAATAATGCTAACTATAGCTACACAACCGTATTTTGACATCTTCAAGATGGAGGCCAAGATTGCATTCCTCTTTGAATACCTCCTTGAGAATATTCTCATGAAGTAGCCCCATGGCTTCATGGTTGAGGAAAGTAGGATGTGAAAGCTAAAGAAATCCATATATGGACTCAAATAGGCTTTGTGCAGCTGGACCATGAGATTTTATGAAATTGTAAATGTTACGATTTCAGATATAATCTTGATGAACCATGTGAAGCTTAGTGGGAGTGCCATTGTTTCCATCGTGCTAAATGTAGACAATATCCAAATCATTTTAAAATGATATAAGGATGACAATAAGTGTTTTATAGATTGGTTAGTCCATATCTTGAAATATGATTTCAAGGATACCTCTTAGATCTTATTTCTGAAGTTGCTCATAAGAAAAGACAAGAGGGTATTAGGACCATCACATTTGTAGTATACCTTGGACATATTCCATTCTTGAAAATTCCAATAAAGGCTTCCTTTCCTTAAGATTTGGTACTGACCTATCTAAAGGGGTAGCACCTCAAAGAGTTGAGGAAGTGAATGCTAGAACTGTTTGCACTTATGCATCTGTTACGAGAAGTTGAGTGTATGCTAGATGTGTACAAAAGCCAGATATCTACCATGCCATGGAGTAGTAAATTGTTACTAGTCCTACTATGGAGATAAAACACTTGATTGCAGTAATAACAAAATTATCAAATATGACAAGTCTTTCGAGATAGTGAACTCTATGTCTTATCATCGAGAAATTAAGACTTTATGGATAGTGATCGAAAAGGTCTTAACTTTGGATACCTTTGGATATAGAAATCTCCATGAATAAGGGTATTCTGATAAGGATTATAAAAATATTGGTTATGATAATTATTAAGTTGTAGTGTCAAGGATACTATAACTAACAAGATTGAGTATAGGTTGCATAAGATGCAACATTCGCATTAGATGCGAGCACTGTTACCAGGGATATGCAAGTGTCGTAAAAGTACTTAGCGTAGTCTCACAGGAACAGAGTGACTGATCACCTTACCTGGCTATTTTCTAAATAGCCGATGATTGTCACATTGTAGGTTTAAATGATTAGCCCATTAATGGCTCTTTGGGCTAGGTGGAGATTGTTGGACATGCGAGCCCACAGCGAGCCATTATGCGATAAATGTTATTGCGAATATCATTCCCTTATCTGAAACGAAGAATAACTAATTTGCATCATAGGACCCTTAGTACAATTAGGGTTATGTACCATGGCCATCTTAATAATCATATAGATGTTGATTCAACTATTGAATCATAGAGGTTGGTGCTTGGATGAATATCTAATGAGTTAGATTGAGGACTCATCAAGCACCGTCAAATGATTGTTAAGAGATGATCTCCGGCCTGACTAGGATATGGCAATCCTTTCTTAGTTAGGCAAATATCTGACCGACCACTTTATACAGGTCCTCTGCATAGGAATAGAGATTCATGTGTGTCAGATTAGTTAGGTCAAAGAGTTGACTTAACGACATCCAGATAACCAAAGTCCTATATCGTATGCGATCATGATATAGGCACACATCCTCTTATTGGAGACATATGTGTTACTATTTCTGAGTATGTACATTTGGCAGACCAATATGTTGATGACCTAATCAAGGTCTATACACCGGTGCGCTGGTGTGCATGTAAGGGCATATGAGTAATACCATCTCTCAAAGGGATCATACAAGTTAAATTACTGAACCAGAAGACATGAGCTCACTTATGAGATATTGGGAAGAATTAAATTCCGTTCACGGTTGTCTCGCTTTGGAAGATTGACTGAATTTATAGGTTTGATATATATTTTTAGAAAGTATATGATCAAGATGTAGGTATGATATATGCCTTTGGAAAGTATATTACTGATACCAACTCCCAATGATCAAATGAGAAACTTACTGATAAAACCCCGAAGTAGATAGTATAAATTTGATCTAATACTTCGAGTTTATTTTCAGTCTTCCAGTATGCAGGATGTACAGGTGTTGGGAATACCTGAGGGTGATGTGATCATAAACGATTGTATGACCATGACGCTTTCATTCATAGGGAGTGATGAAACGGGTCTGGATTTTAGTAACTCCTCTCAGTAGTGAAGTAATCTGATCTTAATCCAAATGTTAGACATTGATCTGAAAGTGATTCAGATGCAATGAGAAGATTAGATTTGCGGTCTTGATTTAAAAAAGCATCTATAGGAGGCCCATGATCTGGATCTGAGATGTGATCTCAATATCCAAGTCACTATACGTGGAAAACTACAATCACTATCCTTATCTCCATGTATCAGTGGACAAAGCGCATTATCCTTGAAAGTGTTCAGGATAATATCATTGTTGATATAAGTATCTGAGCACTGAGAAAATGGATAATTAAATGTGATTTAATCATCATAAATAACGTGAATTTGATTTATATTATAAGGAGAGTTGTCGTAGATAGTTAAATGTGATTTAATGATCAAAGATGTGAATAATGTTAATGTGATTCATATTATTTGGGCACATGAGAATAGAGGTCGAATATGATTAAATGTGAATTAATTATCATAGATATGAATAATGAGAATAACAATATCCATATTAGTCATATTTATTATAAAATGTCATTTATAATATATAAGAGAGAGTTATTTGTAATTTACATTAGTTAACTAAATGTTAATGTGAATTGGATTCACATTAGACAATAAATTGAAAATGTAATTCACATTTTATTTTGGGTTGTGAATGTGATTCACAAATTTCAAATTGCAAGATTGCAATGTTCAAAAAATAATTATGAATTATTTTTGTAGAATAATTTACAACAAGTGTTGTTGTAAATCTTGGAGATTTCCATGGAATAATGTAATCTCATGAGATCTCATGAGATTACATGAGATCGCCACCAAATCCTATCTTATGGAAAGAGGCAATCTTCATTCCATAAATCTCCATGCTTCATTGATTTAATCTGAGAATAAATTATATTGATTTATCAATATATATTTAATCTTAATTAAATTAATTGTTGTTTTTTTTACTAACAAAATTTTGGCCAATAAAAGAAACACAAATCAATGTAAGCCATTATATTTGTGTTGTCACATGGATTGAGATCCATTGATCCCAAAATATTATGAAAGGAGAGGCACCTCTTGCTCTACTTGGTTACAACAACACAATGAGAACACGAGTCTCTTTTTCTCCTTCTCTCTACACGCCCTCTCTCTCTCATGTGACCGTTAACCATGGATGCACTAAAGAGATTCTCCATCACCGCAGCGTCGTCGTTATGCTGCCAGATCGATTGCTCGTAGATCTCGATCTACTTCGGCGAGCCTTGCTCATGAAGAAGACGTCGTATCTATTTTGTCGGGATCAGGAGATCCGTGGCTTGGATTATCAACAGGGATTGCAAGAAGCAAGCATCTCATCCATGCGCTCACAAGCGTCTCCTCCATCGGATTAGACTCGAGAGAGGAGGTATCTTCATTTAAAGACTCGATCACAACCATGCTTCAAGAGGTAATCCTACTACTTGTTTGTGTTTTAGACGAAACAATCCGAGAAACGTTCTTGGATCATGTGGTTTCGTCACATGAAAAAAATGTTAATTTCCGTTGCATCGAGCGACTAGTGCGACTAGTCGCTCCCGATCGCATACGATGCCATCCTCATGCTTCCATGACGCGCTTAAGGTTCTCACCATATCCTTCAGGTACAACCTCTAACATACTTTATAGCATCTTAAATAATGTGGGCCACCACAGGAAACTCTATAAAACCTTTGCTGTAGTGCATTTCCCCAAAAGATGCCCACCAGATTCTAATTTGTGATACTGCTCAAGTACACTGTTGTGTTCCTCCCGAGGAGTGAACCTTCTTTAGATACAATCCGTACCATCGTGAAATTGGTGTTGATCCTCCCACTAGTAACAATGTATCTCTGACATAAATCTGTCTACCTTGTACATCGACCAATCTTGGGGAACTTTCTTGGAGACAAGATAGTTCACAATATCAACATACCATGGGAGAGAGTCCATAGACAAAATCGCCTCATCTGGAATGGTTTCAAAAATAGGAATCATGTTCTGCTCAAAGGTCTTTGCATCCGTGATACGAGAAAGGTGATCTGCCACAATATTTTTCACTGCAGGTTTATCTCGAATCTCTAAATCAAATGCATGGAGAAAAAGGATACATCTGATAAGGCATTGTTTGGCAGCCTTCTTTGACTGCAAGTATCGTATGGCTGTGTGATATGTGTATACTATAATGTGGGAATTGATGAGGTCAGATATGAACTTCTCTAGACTAAACACAATTGCTAACCTTTCCTTCTCTGTAATTGTATAGTTTCACTGTGCCTTATCCAGAGTCTTGCTAGCATAGTGTATAGCAAATGATATCTTATCCCATCTCTGTCCTAAAACACCTGCACCTGCGAAATCGGAGGCATCCATCATGGTCTCGAAAGGAAGAGACCTGTCGGGTGTCTGTAAGACATGAGAACTCGTAACCGTCTCTTTCATCTGATTGAATGCAAGGAGGACTTTCTCATCGATAACAAAATCTGTCTCCTCACACAGAAGCTCAACCAATGGCCTGGTGATATTGTTGTAGTCCTTTAAGAATCACCTATAGAATCATACGTGTCCCAAAAATGACCTCAACTGCTTCAAATTCTATGGTGGCTATAACTTGGAGATTACAAAAATATTAGCCATATCAACCTCGATACTATGTTTGAGATGACAGGGCCCAATACAATCCCAATAGTCACCAAAATACAACTCTTTTCCCAAGAGAGCACTAGGTTTACCTCACACCAATGTTGAAGAACTCGGTCTAAATGAGTAAGACATGTGTAAAAACTATCCCCGTAGATCAAGAAATCATCCATGAAGATGTCGAGGAAACTACTTACGATGTCGGCAAAAATGGTCAACATACACCTTTGGTATGTAGCGGGAGCATTATACAATCCAAAGGGCATCCGTCTAAAGGCGTAGGTGCCAAACGTACGGGTAAAAATAGTTTTCTACTGATCCAAAAGACCGATATCAACTTGGTTGTATCCCAAGTACTCATCCAAGAAGTAAAAGAACTCTTTTACTGCCAATCTCTCAATAATTTGATCAATAATGGGTAGTAGAAAGTGATCCTTCTTGGTAGCTTATTTCAGGCGTTGGTAATCTACACAAACACACCATGAAGTTGGTACCCGGGTCGGAATCTACTCTACATGGTCATTCTTTACGATCGTAATCCCGTATTTCTCTAGGACCACATGTAAGGGTCTCACTTGCTTGGAATACGAAATGGGAAAGCCAACATCACACCCTTTTGTGATGTCCTTCATGACGGCTTCCCTTAGATTTGGATTTAGACGGCACTGACATTCACTGGAGGGTTAACAATCACCCTCTAGGTAGATACGATGCGAGCACAAAGTTGGATTAATCTCACGGAGATCCGAGATATTCCATCTTATGGCCTTACGATTTCTTTCAAGAACCTCTAGCACGAGTGATTCTTGTTCAGCGGTTAACTGCAAGCCGAGGATGACCGGAAATATTGGGGGGGGGGGTCCCGCAGGGACGGCATATTCCAACGTTGATGGTAAAACCGTGAGCTCAGGGGGGTCTGAATTGGCTCTACAATTTCATTTTCTAATGATCTGGTAGATGGCATATGATATGTACTATGTGAATTATCCACCTTGGCTATTAACAGCTCAACAAGTAAAATATCTGATAGATCTGCAATGAATGATCTCGACTAAGAAAGGAGGGGCTCGTTAGGGTGTTCAATATTCTTATCAACAAGTGGTTAAGATATCTTTACAATAATCTGAAAAAGATGACTCTCATCTTTACATAAATAAGGAAAGTCAACGCATGGCTCAGATATTTGTACTTCAGAATTCTCATAATGAGGCCTATCATTTGTAGTCTAAAAAAAGTGTACCAAAGGAATATCAGAAGGTGTCTCTAAAATCTCAGATTGATCGTCAGAAATAAACTCAAACTATCCATCAACAACTAGTTTCATTGGACCACAAAGGGACTTATGTCGACTATGCTTTCCATAGAGTCCTTTTGGGAAAGTAACTCCTGGGTATCTATAAAATTAGTAAAAAGATTTGTTTCTTTGAATTCAGCAAGAAAATCACAGTCATCTGGCTCTGATATAGCTTTCTCTGTCTCATCTGCTGCAGGTGGCGGTGATTGTCAAGGATCAGAGATCGTTTCAATTTTCACCTTGTCACTGGGAGAGTGAAAGATGATATCTCCAGTACAATAATCAATGACTACTTCGGCCGTTTGGAGGAACGGTTGACCTAATATGATCGGGGGGGGGGGTGTGGAGTAACGGTGTAGTTGTGTCCATATCCATCACAACAAAATCAATAGGGAATTTCATTCCATGCATTGTTACAATAACATCCTCTAAAATGCCTCTAGTCCTCTTAATTGATCTATGAGTAAACTGAAGGATCGTCCATGTTGTTTTAAGAGGCCCTAATCGAAATTCAGTTAGTAAAGAGAAAGGCATGAGATTGATGGAGGAACTGCTATCGAGAAGAGTACGATCAAATTCTTGATCAAAGATAAGGCAATGGATGTAAGGTGCTCAGTTGTCTTTCTTTTCTGGCTGGAGGTTACTGATGGTATGAACTGTGGCCATGTTCAAGATGTGTTTCTCTATTTCCTTTCGTCTGTTCATCATTGGTTGACACTTTTGTGTATATGCCCCTTTCATTCTCTTTTTTACTTTAGGCATGTATTCCATGGCCTTAGGGACTGGCATCTTTAAAAAGATGTTCTGTAAGAACTCGACCACTCCATCATTAGATGGGGTTGTTTTTAATTTATGTCTTTTCTTTGATTTGAGAGCATGAGGAATTTGTACTGAATTAAAATAAACATGCAAACGTTCATTTCTAATATTCATAGTAGAATCCTCATGTACAAAAGGACAAAGGGAATCAGTCCGTGCAATGTTGTCCAATTCTGGTGGTGGAAAAACATAATCTAAAACAGAATGAGATGTTGCTGCTGGCGAAGAGGAAGAATATGCAACTTCTATATTTTCCCTTGATGATGGTGATATACATATGCCGGGTGAAGGTGGTTGATGGCGGTGAAACTCCAGACTTGGGTGCTGCTACATTGGTCGTCTCAACTGCAGGTGAAAGAGATGATGTAGAAGATGATGCTCTCTCAGTGGTTCGATCTCCCAATCCCAACAGGCATGTAGGTGGCTACAATCTCCTACTGCTTCTGAGATGAATGGTGTTAGATAAACATGTAAAATCAAGGGACATACGTGTCTCGGGGGTGGGTAGTCTATTGGCTACATGCACCTTACGTCTGACGTTATTGGGGTTGGCTTCGAGCCGTGCTGGATTCAGTGTCTTGGTGGTAGTCAGGTCATCGATCTGTTGATTCAGTTCATTCATGTTCTTTATAATCAATGTAAGTTGTTCCAGTGCAAGGTTGATTGAAGGGGCCTCAGGTTGCTCATTGACTCGCTGTCGTTAGGACTGATAGTATGAAGGTTGTTGGTAACCATACGGATTTTAGTAATGAGGAGGAGGAGGTGGATATTGTCCATAATATGCAATCTTTTATTGGTCATGTTGAGGAAAATACATAGAATGTTGTTGTGGCTGGCCTTGTCTCCAATTTTGGAATTGTGGTGGAGACTGCAAGTGCGACAAGAACTACTAGTGTTGATACTGTTGTTGTATGCCTCCCTGAAGCTAGTGGGAGGGTCTTCGACCCTTTGTGAACGCAACTGGACTTGCCCTAACATACGGAGTAGTTTCACTCACAGTCGAGCCAGATATCGTTCACCTCCTAAATACCAGGTCGAGGTGGAGACTGTTGCTCAAGAATGTAGGATACCTCCTGCTGGTTTGGAACTATATGATGTGCATGTTGCTGAACTTAATCAGGTGTCTCCACGTAGTAGACATGTTGAACTGTGGATGATGCTCTGCTACTCTGCTGAGTAGAAGAAGTCTGCTCCCTAGTAGAAGTATTGGTTGCTGCACTCACACTGTGAACTGCACTGATCTTACTCAAAAGAAGCTCCAATAGTTTTGTTATCTCATCCAGCTTATCCAGGTTCTTTGTCCTATGTTCGATCACTTAAAGCTTCTCAATCTCCTTGTATTGTTTCTACATAATGTTTGCTTTAGATAGGTGGTTTCCAATAATGGTCATGTCAGAGCTGTCCACCCTATCCACTTTTTGTGATGCTGTCATGTTGACATCCTCGTGGGGTACTATAGGAGTGGTGATGGGTTGCTTCTAAAAAGCACGTAAAGAAAAAAGAGATGCTAAACTCTCCGCTATCTCCTCAAAAATTTAATAAAGGACATCCTCATCATTATTGAAATGGCTCCCCCCACAAGCAACAATCTACCTGCTTCTAATTCTCAATGCTTAAACCCCCAAAGAGATTTTTTACAATGCAAGTCTTTGGTATATCATGATGGGGATATTTCTCCCCATATCTTTGAATCTTTCCCATGCCTCGTGAATAGGCTCTTAGGGTATCTAGGAGAAATTAGTAATCAAGGATTGCATTTGGTTGAGTCGTCCGAGCGGATAATATTTGTTCAGAAATTTGGACCTCAACTCTTCCCAAATGGTGACAACCTTCCCCAAGTGATTTAACCAATAAAAAGCTTTGCTCATCAGACTGAATGGAAAGGCGGCCATCTGTACTACCTCTAATGGGACATTTGGGTAGTGTATTGTTCCACAAATGCAATCGAACTGCTGGAGGTGTATATAAGGTTATTCATAAATATTTTCGTGGAATATTGGGAGAAGAGGTAAAATAGTAGGCTTAAGATCTAAATGCCCATGAACCGTAGGGATTTGTATCCAAGAATTTGTGTGTCCTGCTCCTGGATTATAAGCATCCTTTAGTGTAGGATTAGCCCCATATTCTATGTGAGGTTCTTCTCGCCCATTCCCACCTCCAAGGTTTCTGTTATCCCCTTCTCTCCTATCTTCTCTTTCCTATCTCATATTGAGAATTATATCTCTCAGTGTGGTATGAAAAATAGCTTGCTCTGTTAACAGGGCTCGAATTGATTGAATGGAGGCTGACACGGTAGTGTTGATCTCACTCCGCTCCGACATGGTTCCCTTTCCCTTTGGTGGCATTATGAGTTCGGCATCTGACTCTGAATTTTGCATGCCACTTGATTAGTGCTCAGAATTGATGGAGTCTCCGATATTAATTCGAGATTGAAGCCAATCTCAAATAGTGGGTTGATGTTTGCGAAGGGTGAAGAGGAATGTTCATGAAGTGAGTCTCCCAGAATAAAGGTGAACGAGTCGGAGCGTAGAATGAGTTCACAATGTTCGAACGAGAAATCCTCTGGTTAGACATCTTCGAAATCAATAGGCAAGATGCGAGAGCACGAAGGTCAATGCAAGAGTAAAAGTGAATGAAGAAGCAAATTGCACAGAAGGATCTTTATCACTATCAAGAAAACACAATAGAAAACCCCAGTTCACCAACTCAACTCAATGTGAAGACCGCGATGTTTCAGTCAATTATCTTGTCAATTTTAGAGTTTGGTTAGAACACAATCAATCATACCGATTAAAGCGAGTTGTTCGGAACCTAATGCTCCCAAGAGACTGGCTTAATCCCAAAGTTAGATCTTTCCCAGCTAGTATGAATTGTAGGTCTTTTACTGGCTACCCGATCAATTCAAGTTGTTAAGAACATCTCAGGCCACTTTACCGGTTATCGGAGATATCCTCACTGGAGAACGACTAACCCAAGATAGTAGTCTGAAAAGAGTTCGGGGTGTGGTTCTATCATAATGTGCGGGTCGCATTCTCATTGCATACAAACCAAACAATGAGGGGGTTACTCTCCCCAAAACAATGATTTTTCGTTGTGTTTATTTTAGGGTTGAGTTTTCTTTAGCACTCCTATATTTAAGGCAGTTGTCACTTGGTTTAAAAATTTTCATTGAATGGCCTATCGAGTGTTCAACTTCCCTTTTAACTGATGTGAGTGGAAATGAGGAAGGAGATCAGAAATACGAATGCGTAATTAAAAACAATGTTGCATGTAGGGGTTAGAGATGTGTACCTTGTCGCAGAGATGTGTATCCTATATGATGCAAGTGATGCATCCTAGATAATAGCTTCAATTAATGGACAAGTACGAATAAAATTTAACTAAGTCCAATTACGCTCTACTCTATAGATACAAAAGTTCTTATTTAGGGTGTTTGGACCTAATTAATTACCTACCTCAGGCAAAATAATTGAAGCAATCATAAGGTAGCTCCCAAAAACTGCGTGAAACAAATAAAATAAAGGCGACGAAAACAAATCTGGTGAGGTCCCCCAAGTTCACCGGCACTTGGCGAAACAGACCCCGTAACCAATAAATGTCCATTTTACATAGTTCAAATGCTAAAATAAATAAGAAAACTATCTATGCTCCAAATGATGTCTCTCTCAAAGCGCTCTCTTGCGGCTTCGAGATGAATCAAGCCGCCTCTGCTTCGCTTGGGTGCTTCGGTTCTCCTAGAATTGCCTCCTTTGCTCCGCAGGCTCTCTCAAGAAAAAGAAAATAGAGAAACACAATTATAAAAATATGAGCACAAATAATGAAATGAATGCAATGGATATGCACAATTGAGTAAAGGGAAAATATAAACATATATTTACAATCAAGAATAGCAGGTCAAAAGAGAAACCTAACTACCCTCATTGTGCCTCCCCGGCAACGTGCCATTTTGTTATACAAGATTTTTTAGGTTTTGATTTAAATTATATATGAAAGTGTTGTTGAGATAATTAATCCCGTGACAAACCAACAAATTTATTTTTTATCTTCTCAAGCTTCAAAATTAACTACAAGAGAATAATGAAGCAAGAGAAATTTTTTGCTACTTATTTACTTGTTTGGCGTACATAATAAAACCCAGGGAGGCTACAATTCTTGAGGGTTATTCAAATAATCGATGAAAAATCAATTAAGAGAAAAAAGCAGGAATGTCCAATGCAAACTATCCTTGATTGGTGGATTTTTTTCTCTTTTTTCTCCTTTTAATAATTTATATTTCTATTTTTTATTTTTTTAATTTTAAAATTTTTAGTAATTTTAATTAAGCAAATTTTTAAAGTTCAAACAAGGAACAACAAGTACAAGATAAGAAATGCTCACACCACTCAGTTTTTGAATTTTTCAATTATATAAAAAATGCTCAGAAAAATCCAGAGAAAATATTGCTGGGTTTTATATACTTTGAAATGATTTTGGGGCTTTCAGATGTTTTGTATTTTTTCTAAAACTCAAACAGTGACAAAATGATAAAAAGTGCACAAGCTGGAGTAATTTGCAACATAAAGATATTTTAATGCCAAAATGTCCTAGTAACTATTTTTATGATGAAATATAAGAAAATATCTAAAACAAGAATTGAAATCACGATTTTTACTTTTTTGTAGAATGTTTATGATTTTTATAATCTTTCTAGTATTTTTATTTTTTTCGGTTTAGTTAAGACTTAATGTACGAAATTTGGACAGGAATAAAAATAAATAAAATAAAACTACTCTATTTTTTAACACTTTTTAGAGAAAAATTGATTTTTTTAAGAATTTTTGAATTTCAAGAAGTGAAAAAAACACTATTTTTTATTTTTTAAAAAAAACTGATTATAAAAAGCAATGAAAATTTTATGCTAGAAAGATAAACACATTAGGAGCATAGCATGATTTTTGGAAAATTTATTGACCAACGTAAACATTTATTTCAATAAGAGAAGCATGCAAAATAGAGGTGTGGAATTTAGAAACTTGTTTGAAGATAGTTTATTATTTTCACAAAAAAATAACAGAAATAAAAAAAATCACATTTTGCCCAGATAAACACGTAAAATACATGTTGTTGATGGTGGTAGGGGGCTTTTCGTAATTCAAACAACATCTAGTGGATCAGATGTTATTTCCCCAAAATTAGGGCTTCAAGGGGCTTCTTTGCAATATGCATTACTTCTAGGGGCTTTTACGATATTTTCCCATTTTTTCCTAATTCCCCTAGGATTCCCTATTCATTCCCTTCGTTCTCAAGCAATAGATCAGTGATGGGGGGCAACGTCCACCTTCTTATTATTCTCGTCCAAGCAACTGGGCGATGACGGTGCTGGTTGCGGCTCCTCAGCATAGTGCTGTCGACGATCGGTTCTGGATGCACGTGCAGCTTCAATGGCAAGGCGGGGGCTGGCATGCTGCCTATGAGTGGTGTGGCAAAGCATGACCACTAGGAAGGTGATAGCTGGTGTTCTTGGATGGTCGCGTGGGGGTGAAGTCAACCTCACGGCTTCAGGTGGAGGTGTCGTGAGATCCAGGCGGCGCACTTGGGCGGGGGTTAGCAGCGTCAGTGCTACTGTTCATGGCAATGGCGACATCTGTGCTACTATTCAGGGCGGTGGCGGCGTCAGTGCTGTTGTTCAGGGCGGTGGTGACGATGGCAACTCTCCTGTGGCTTCTTTTGCATTTTTTTATTAATTTTATATTTTTTATAAATCAGAAGCGATAAATATATAAAAAAACTTGTTTTATAATTTTTAGACAAGACAACAATGGTAATTTTTTATTTTTTACCTAAAAGAATGTTAGAACAAAAGAAAATATATATTTTTAGTGATTTTTATTCTTTTTTTATAAATAAATTTGGCACGAGCACAATGACTTCATCTCAAAATCAAAACGGAATGCATGAGTAGATGCGGATCCTTGCGATGTGGAATATGGATATGAGTCTCTGACCACCGTGCATGGTCAGAGGTAAGAGATCGTGTGAGGTAGAAAAAAACACGAAGAGATCGTGAATGTGAGATGAAAGATCAGGAAAATCTAATCCAGATGGTAGATTCTAAGATCTAAATAACAAAAAGATGACGAATTAAAATGCAAAAAATTAAACTTAGGTTAATCTGGATGAAAATCAAAGAGAAAATGATGGATCTCACCTTAGGAGTAGAAAAGACCGTGATCGCCTCGACGAAGGTCAACTTGTTGTCACTGGACGGCACATTTCTGCCACAAGAAGACATTTCGGATGGGGCTCCCGTCACCAAAGATTGATCCCATTGAAAAGAGGGACGAGGATCCATAATAATATAATAGATAGGAATTGAAATTTGAATTTTTAGATGAAGATAAGAGTTACGAGAGAAAAAATTGAAATGAGATAAGTGTTAATGTTATTTACAAAAATTAACTAATTTTTCATGCTTTCGTCACTTTCTTAATTTGAAAATTAAATGTTATTTTTTTGTGGTAGTTAGTTAAGAAAATTATCTACATACATATGCTATATACATATATGACATTATAAACATCGTAAATAGTCAAATTAGTTTTTTTTATTTTAAAAAATTTTATTTTTATTTTTTTAAATAATTCGTAAAATATTTACAAATACAATATCTGAAATAGATAACAAAATTTCACAAACCACCCAAGAAAACTGACTTTTCAACTGTAACTCCAAAAATCATGAAATTAAACTATTTTAAAGATAATCTAATTTAGAATAAGACAGAAGTGAGTTTGGTTCAATCTGATTTCATATGTAGCCCGAATTGATCGTTCAATTATCGCTCAATGGCTTTTTCCAGATGTGGTTACTTTTATTATATACATGATTTCATTGTACAATTATTATTATTTAACAAACCTTTTTTTAAGACTTTCGTTTTGAAAATCATTTTATTTAAGGTAAAATTATATACAAATAAAGTAATGTTATTTTATATAGATATACAAAAAATTAGTAAGAAGTATTTACGACACACACATTTTTTTGGATTTTTTGATCAAGGACCCTTTCTCCCCCTACTTTATTCCCGGTCGATCAGGTCAAGTCTTGACCTTCTTTCGAGTTCAGGTTAGCCTGTATCAATTACATATATACAATCCTCTTTCTTTTATTTATTGTTCCTTTCTTTCTTTATTTCTTTTAGGTTAAAATTATATACAAATAAACAATATTTACACAAATATGCACTTAGTAAGAACATAGAGTTAGTATTATATATATAGGTGTTTTATAAGGTATATTAAGCTAAAATAAATGAATAAAGATGATGAATCGTAGATTCACCAACGATGCCAGTTAGAAGAGGAGAGGGGAAGGAGAAGAGAGGTGGAAGGTGGAGAGGCATCAACCATCGATTCGACCAAGATCAGACGGTCGAGGTTGTGACTCGTGGGAATTTATTTCAAATAGTTTTTTATTTTATTTCTTTTTATTTTATTTCTTTAAATAGACGTGTAATAATTATTCAAAACATGGGTGACACATAACATCTCTAGGAGCGGCCATGTGGACCTCTAGAAATATTGAAAAATAAAAATAAAAATAAAATAAAAAGAAATATCAGACTACCTCAGATTGAGAAATTATCTTCAAAAAAGTTGCTTGTCTCAAAGAGATCAACAATTTTAAGGAGAGATAAAAACTAATATAGGTCATTTGCAAGAAGTTGTTTGTTTGCGGGCACTCTACATGTATAAAATACCTTTATTTTTTTTAATTTTGTATTTTTTGTGATTTTTAAATACGATAAAAATTAAAAAAGTATGATAAAATCAAAGTCAAATATTTACACATTACTATGATTTTTTTGGATTTTTATTAATATAGAAAATGGAGAAATAAAGTAGAGTACGTTAAATATGACTTTTGTATAAACTATCAGTGAACACTCAATCTTGGTTAGTTTCATTGATTTTGTTTTTATTTTGGATTTGAATTTTTTAACATTTTAATAAAAAAATTTCAGATAGAATAAATGAAAAATAAATAAAATAGAGATGATTATGTACATAAAATTATAGGTCAAAAATAGGTAAAATACACAATGTACAAAAGAGACCCAAAGCCCATCATTCGCACATGAGCTCTAATTCACTTGAACTTGGTCTTGTTTTGGAGGTTATTATTAAATGTACATTACACAAAAGTGAGTATGATTATATTGGACACTGTATAAGGAAGATATCAATGTTTTAGTCTAGTTATCCTGAAATAAAGGTGTGGGTTTTTTTCTCAGTTCTTTTAGTTAGTGATCTTTTTTGTATTTTTCCATTTTTTTGTTATGAATATGTACATAATGGAGTAGTTTCAGGTGATTTGGAGTTAAAATAAATTAGTTAAAAATTTAGGAAGTTAGCTTATTTTAATGATGGATTGAATTATAATTTTTGGCCTCTTAATTTATGCAATTATGCTTGATAAAAATGCAATTATTAATTACACATGTATATATAACACATATTAATGATAATTGATAAAATATTGAAGAATCTTGGAAAACTGAACTTAATTAATCACTTTTAGAGTGATGAAGCACAAATTCATCAACCCACTATACTCAAACCATGCTCGTCCTCGAGCTTCCAGAGAATGAAATGAGGTGAAATGAGATCGGGTTCCACACTAAGACCATGAGCAAAATGTGAAAATGGATCTAGACTCGACCTTTGGATTATTAGTTGGGCAGAACTTCCGTAAGAATTAGGATTTTAAAATACAACTTCTAAGTTCTACACATCATTGTCACAATTTTGGCTAAAAAGTCAACTTAGAATAATCCCCTTCCCAAAGCATACCCCATGAACATTGAACAACCATCTCATGAGTGTGAAAGGATTGTGATCTTCCCATTAAGAATGCCAGACTACCATGCAAACAACCTCCCAATAACTCATCCTCGAGGAGCCAGGTATTTCCTTCTAAGGTTTGTTGTGTTGTTCACAATCAAAAAAATGGAAAATTTTAAGAAAGGGAAAAGAATTGGAGGGTGACGAGTGTAGTCACCTCTCCTTTTGAATCCAACTAATTTAGCAATGTTTGCACCATGACCTACAGGTTGACTTGAAGCTTGGATATTTTTAGTCAAATATTTATTTGGTAGTTGGCTTCTTATTATCTGGATTTTTATATCCCTATGTGGATCTTATTGTGCCCCTAAGTGTATGGAATCTTTCTTTCCGTACATGTTTTAGGGGCTCGTAAAAAATCATGTCTAGTTATTTATCTCTCATCTGAAGCTTCGTTTCAACCGTACACGATCATTAGATGTCCATGCTACCAGAAAAGAAAATCACATACTCTTCCATCATTGCATATGAGTTGAGCTAAGTGCATAGTGCAAGAGTAAAAATTAATTTCTTATTAAGAGGCGTACCCTGAATGTGGCAACTGGGTTAGACATTAAGATCAAATTATACACATTGTCATGAGAAACTCGTAGAATTAATTCAAAGACTTGAACTTTCTAGAATTTCTCTTTCTCAATGAATTTCCTCTAAAATTAGGTGGATTGAGGTCAAGTCATGACTACTCTTGATTACTGCTCATAACTCATTTCCAAACCCTAGTACTTTTCACTAATGCAAGTGCATGTAATGCAGGATGAAGTGCAAATGCATGGAATGCCAGAGAAAAAAATGAGATTTTTAATGTTTTTTTGTTTTTTAATGCAGAAATGAGAAAGAAGCCATTTTTCAAAACATTTTTTTTATACACGTAGTGTTAATTTCCCAAAACAGAATGTTAGTTTTTTGTGCTTTTAAAGTTATTTACCCTCCCCTAAATAAGAATATAGACTTACTCTAAAGTATGATATACGAGTAAATATATATATGGAGTATATGCACACCACTTCTACTTCACGGGGGCTTTGCCCTTAGAGTACAAGAAGCCCAAAGAAGACATAGATTGGGCCAAATTTAAGAGAATGAAAAAGATAAAGAAATCGATCTGCCCCCTATACTTAGGTTGTGAATAGTGTATGTACAGAATAAGGGAGAAAAATAAGGCAGGAAGACGAGGACATGAGAATTGAACGAGGAGAATACATACAGTGGTCATCAGGTCACCCTATACTTAGGCTCTAGTCAGCCTAAGTATGGAAGAACAGTGGAAATGGGGTGGTTGAGGGCAGGAGTGGATGAGGAAAGTGGTATATACATATGCGATAAGTCCCCCCATTTACTTAGGCCTTGGCCTAAGTAGAGGAAGAAGAAGTATGAGTGAACTTATGGGGTTCAGATTGGAGGGTGCCGATGATTAAGGAGGTCTTCAACAGGTCTTTTTGTGAGCCTTTGGTGGGAAGAGAATGAATAATATTATTCTCAACCATCATCGGATTTTTCCTCAGAAGAATAATACTGAATGGCGTATTAATGGGAAGAAGATGAAGCAAATGAAGCAGATGATTCCCAGACATCGTCAAACTTATCCTTATAAGCATAGTACTGGAAGATGGAGGCACTCCAAGCATTCTTGTTCTTAAGCTATTTTCTGAGAATGTGATTAGTCTTGTGGTCAAGTGCTTCGTCCTTGGACGATGAATACTCTGAAGCACCAATCTCATTCTAGTCATAACAGATTATTCTGGTATATCTAATAAGGCCAGAAGGGTTTGCTTTGGAGGATTAATAGTGAGAAGCAGGAGTTGTCCAACGAAGATTGATATTTGGTTGCTTATTGATATAGGGCTTTAGAGCTGTCAAACTAGGCTCCAATAAAATGATCACCTTATCCGGACTTAATGCATAATTATCAGATGATTCCTTTTCCATCATGTCAAAGGAGACTTTCATGGTTAGTTTTCTAGAACCTGAAGTAATAAGAGGAGGAAGAGGTTGATACAACTTGAAGTGTTAAGAGGAATGCCTCGAGGGATCAATACTTTCCCTCTTCTAACCAGATAATAACTACTAGATGAAGGAGCAAACAGTTTAACGGTATTGATCAATTTAGTCCATGTCATTTGTGAAGGTAAAGGACCTTAAGGTGAGGTGCTAATAATTGGGTCTTCATTAGATGAATAACCATTGTAATATTCCTCCCTATTCAATGGATGTCCCACGTAAGTGTTCTCAGTTAGCTTGGTATTGGCGAGTTCCTATGTCAGTTATTAAATGGGTTAAAGTATTCAGACGATCTTGTCCAACTCAAGCTTAGCCCATGTTTATGTGTCCTCATAAGGAGCACCATATAGATGGTAAAATTCATGTATCAAGTGTTCCTCTGTTGGATTCATTACGGTAGTGGTTAAGGTGTAAGCAACCCGGATTGGGAGGATGCGATGAATCTCATATCCAATGGGTGACTCAACGGTCATTATCTCAGGTGTATCCGTGAGATAGGTCTCCTCTACCACTTGACTAATACGGATGTTGACGGCATTGTGGGTTTCCTTAAAATATCGTGTTTCCTAAAAGTCTGGATGTGATCGAAGTGCTCCTATTGCGCTAAAATTGATTTCCTGGGTCACACACTCTATAGTTTCCTTATCTAAGGCAAAAACGACATTAATACAATTATAGGAAACTGGGTGAATTCTCCTTGATGCCTAATATCGACGGTTGTGAAGTCACTTTGAGCGTATCACCTTGGAATGTAATGATGACTGAGATTGTTCCTCTCGATCAATTTATAGATCAAACTACCTATTGAACAAGCTCTCTTGATTAACTGATTAGTCCGAGTTTGAGCTTGTCAAACACCAAGGTCGGGAGGATATTGATTAGTGAGTTGTCATCGATTCGGTCATGCGTGAATGTAGTATCTTTGATTTCACAACAAAACCTAGGCAGTTGCTTTACTCTATGGCTCTTGGTCTTCCTCCTCATCTCCAATGAGATGGCCATTGATAATATGTGTCTTTCAGTCCTTGTTCTCTTCTTGCCCGACTTTTCAACATTAATTTACCCATTACACATCTTTCAAGGTTGGGGAAGTGTTTAGTGGCCTATATCAAGGGAAGTTCAAAAATCAATATTTTATCCAACACTTCCCTTAGAGTAGGATCCCTACTCTTCCAATACTCTCCACTTCCAAATTTTATGGGTTGTTCTATTTTTTTGGGTGTTTTTTTATTTTTTTGAATTTTTTGTTCTTTTTGATATGGCGTGTAGATGTGATGCTTTCAATAGTTGAGGAGGAGCTTAGACATGCCAATAATAGTTATCCTAAAGTGAGTAGCATGCATAGGTGTCCCATCAGAGTTATCTCTAGGGTATGCGGAGTTTGTGAGTTTTGAGTTTTCTCTAGGTTTTCATCCTAAGATCCAATTCATTTTCCATTTTCATCCATGATTTAGGCATAAATTCTCTCAACTTATGCCCTCTTAATCTCAACTTTTCATCCATGAAAAACTTATCATGAGAAATCATGGGCAATGTTTGGTTTAAAGGAAGATTCTGTGGAAATCTGTAGGTCTCATACTCAACATATCGTGACTCAGGAATGCAATGTTTGGTAGAGTGGAGTCCATATCTATGGTCGTGAATGGTCGGATCTTCATACGGTTTAGTCAACATATAGGGTTTATTTATTTCTATATCAACAGTCAAATCCTCTATATGTGCATGTTGGCTGAAGGAGGGCTATATGGGTTGGTCATTAGAGATTTAATCATTACAGTTCATCCAATATGGATGATTATCAGGAGCATGTCGACCATGTTATTTCTTATGGTAAAGGAACGATGTGGATTTGTGAAGAGTGGGCCTATCCCATTAAAATCGTGATGACAAAATGCAGTCGATTTGGATTGGTGTCTCTGCCAGTCATTTGTCTTAATAGCATATTGTTTTTTAAATGGTTCATGATTTTTGGTTAAAAATAGAGAACGAGATGGGTCATCCCATGATGGAGATTGATCATGCGTATAAAAAGGTGGGGGAGGTGGAAAATATGTAGAATGAAGAATTTGGTTGGATGATTGTGTTAGCAATGTGAGCCAGAGGCGAACCATTCCCGCTATAAATGTTATTGTAATAAATGATTTATCAATAAAAGTTATTGATTATTTTTCACTCCCTTTCTGAGATTGAATGAATGAATGCACTATAAGATCCCTCTGTACAATAAGGGTTATATACCATGGCCAACATAATAATCATACAACTGTTGATTCATTGATTGAATAGGTTGATGCTTGGATGAATATCTAAGGAGTTAGATAGAGGAGTCATCAAGCATCATCAAATGATTGTTAAGTGATGATCTCCGGCCTGAGCAAGAGATGCCAGTCCTTTCTCATCTGGCTGATATCTAAATGACCTCTTGATGCAGGTCCTCTTCATGGGAATAGTGATTCGGAGGTGTCAGATTAGTTGAGTCAATGGGTTGACTTAACGAGACCGAGATAACCAAATACCTATGTTGAATGTTGTCACAACATAGGCATGCATCCCCTAACCAGAGACAGATGTATTGTTATATGTCTGAGTGTGTACATTTGGCAGACCAACAGGTTGATGACCTAACCAAGGTCTATACACTGGCGAGATGGTGTGCATGTAAGGACATGTGAGTAATACAATCTCTCAAAGGGAACGGACAGGTTCACATGTGAACCGGAAGACATGAGCTCACTCATGAGGTATTGGAACTGATCAAATTCCATGCATGGTCGTCATGCTTTAGAAGCATGACTTGAATTTGAAGGTCAGATATATGCTTTGGGAAAGCATATGATCTATTCCAATTCCCAATGACCAAGATTGAGAAACTTGGTGATCAAACCCTGAAGATGATAGTGTAAAAGTGATCTATATCTTCAAGATGATCATAGATCTTCCAGTATGCAGGATGTATAGCTATTGGGAATACCTGAGGGTGATGAGATCGTAAACGATTCTACAACCATGACGCTTCCATTTAGAGGGAGTGATGAAACAAGTTTGGATTTTAGTGACTCCTCTTAATAGATAAGTGACCTAATTTTAGTCCATGTATTGGACATTGATCTGAATGAGATTCATATGAAATGAGAAGACTAGGTCTACGGTCTTGATTTGATCAAGCATCTGTGGGAGGTCCATGAGATCTGGATTTGAGATGTGATCTCAGCATACAAGTCATTATAGGTGGAACAATACAATCGCCCTGTCATTATCTCCAAGTATCTGAGGAGAAATCACATTATTCTTGAAAGGGTTCAAGAACAATTCCATAGATCTGAGCATTAAAAAAAAGATGATTAAATGTGATTTAATTATCATGATGTGTATGGAAATTATCCAATATCATTAAATGTGACTTAATTATTAGTGATAAGAATAATATGGATAGCAATATCTAATTATTCATGATATATTATAAATGTGATTTATAATGTATTAGAGAGATCTAATTATAATTTATATTTGTTGATTAATTATTAATGTGTATTGGATATACATTGTGTAATTAATTGAAAATGTAAATTATATTTTTGTTTTGGGTTTTGAATGTGATTCACAAATTTCCAATGGAAAGATTACAATATTCTCAAAATCAACTATGAATTATTTTTGAAGAATATATCACAACAAAAATTATTGGAATAAATAATGGAGAATTTCTTGGAGACATGCAATCTCCTGAGATTACATGAGATTGCCCCACTTGGAAATAAGTGGACGGCTACAAAGTCCTATATGGAATTGGTGGTCGTCCACTATATTACAATGGGAGATGAGATCTTCATGGTAATTGTCTCTTATTTATTTGAACTAATTTAGGATTGATTTATATTTGATTTGTCAAATATATTTGACCTAAATTAAATTAATTGTTGATTGGTTTTTACCAACAACAATCTTGACCATTGGATTGAACATAAATCAATCTCATCCATTGATTTTATATGTCCCAAGGATTGAGATCCGTGGATCCCAAAACCCTATAAATAGAAAGGCATACCATGCTCTCTAATGCTATGCTTTTGAAGCACATCTCTCTCTCTCTCATTCCACATGTCAGCCCTCTTCCTCTTTGTTTGGTGGCCAACCACCAAATCCCTATAAGGGATCTTCATCGTCGCCTTCGCCAGCGCGCCGCCGCTTCGATGTTCTTCAATTCTCTATCTTCTTGAAGTGCTATGCTCATGAAGAAGACATTCAATCTCGTACGATGAGATCAGGAGATTACAGTGTTTTGATCATCTTGTTGGATTGCGAGGATCACGCGGTTCATCCCCGCGCTCGCAAGTGCCTTCTCCGATGATCGGACTTGAGACAAGAGGTCTCTTTTCGTAGAGAGTCGATCAACCACGCTAAAGATGTATTCCTTTATACTTGATGTGGTTCTAAATGAAAAGATCTGAGAATCGTTCTTGGATCATATGGTTTCATCGCCTGAAAATTTTTTAAATTCCGCTGCATTGAACCACTAGTACGACTAGTCATTCTACGTCGTATTCGATATGACGATCACGCTTCTGTGATGCGCTTGAGGATAATACCATTTCACTCACATTGTCTTTATGATCAGAATATAAAATGATTGGAATTCATAGAGTGGATCTCATTCATTTTTGTATGAGAGTCCCCCTGGAATGATGGAGGATGTCTGGAGGAAGAGGGATTAGAAGATCAGGGTTAGATCGAAAAGAAATAATCGGGTGCACACTCGGACCAATGTCGCATCATTTTCAAGGGAGATGGATGACCAAACATAATGGATATAGGTTCAAAGCAACCAAGTGCACATGATACTCGCAAGAATATTCCTTAATTTTTTTGGAAGTGATGAATCAAGAAGTGAGAGTGATGGCACAAGTGTGCGGTTTTTGTATTTGAACTCAGTTCATACGTACCAATGCAAACACAATTCAAAAAACCAGTTTTACAAACTGACACAATGAAGGTTGCAAGAGTCCAACCAATTTATCTTTTAATTTTAATTGGTGGTAATTTCTATCTTTGAAAAATAATTAACGAGTTATTATGTGCCGATAATTTTCTTAAAGAATGTCCTGAATTCATATGGCTTGTTGAATTCACTTTCAATCAGTATGAGTGTAAGTATACAGCAGGAAACAACTATTGGTATTACTTAATGATGGTGCCAATCATGTTGTCCTTTAACCGGCCACTCTACCAAGGGAGATCGTAGTTCCCTCATTGAGAAATAACTAGTCATTTTTAGAATCAATAGTCTAAATGATTATTTCAGAGCTTAGTTTGATCCAAACGCGTGTATCTCACTCTCGCTAAAAAAATGAATCCAAGGATGGGGTCGTTCTCCAGTAACAAGTCTTGATTTTCTAAATTAATTAAAATTATCATTATTTAGCTGTCCTAAAATTAATTTAGGTGATGATTGAGAAATTAGATGAGCACAAAATACATGTCTATCATCTAGTCTGAATTTCCTTTAAAATTTACGTGACAATATAGGAGGGAGAAAATTGGGAAAAGCCGATCCACATAGAAAAAAAAGGATGAATGCTCATTTAGAAGACTTACAATTAATCCCCACGATCACCGTGTGGGATGCAATACAGGAATTGTAATTTATTCTATATGGAATGCAAATCGACAAAACTGCACACAACGGATTGTTCTATTAGACGGGAATAATTGAGATAAATTTTTGACTAAGTTGGACGAGCTAATATGCATCTCAAATAAGTGCAACGTAGTCCTTGGATCTACGAGCACATACTAATAATACTAGTAGTTCTAATAGTCCTACTACATGTCTAACGGACGAGCCAGTCAATTACACACATAAGAATCCAAATGGAGACGTCCTTAAATGAGAAATTATAACAAATAATTACAAAAATTAAAATTTAATGAAAATAAATCCTAAACTCTACACGCTCTCATGACTAAGACTCAATCTTAATTTATTGTAATTTTTCGGGCTGTCAGTGAAGATGCGTTGGTTTTGAGAAAACTACTTCAAGTACATCAGGTACCTCATACGAAAAATAAGAGTGTGTGTGTGCAGAAGATGATACAAGAATGATAAAAAACTAGAAAATAAATGGTGAGAAGAAAAATAAATAAAATAGTGCTAAAAAAATGGAAATTCTACACCGATGAGAGTAAGGGGTCAGACTACCCGAATTCCTGGAAAACCTAACCCTAAATATTCTAGACAAAAAACCTATGCAGTTTCCCCCCTATAATGACACCATTTGACGTGTCTGGAAAACCATCTATTAATTTGTGATAATTAAGCATTTAAAAATAAAAGTGTCATTCGTCGTAGGCAGATAATTAGAATCAATCAAGAAATAACATGTTAATCAATTAACCAATTTTAATTCGAAAGGTATGTTTATTTAGCATGGGAAAGTTCTAAGGTTGAACTCAAGGAGGCAAAGGAAGAATCTAGGTTTAAGTCAATCAAATTTTATGTGCAATTTTTGGCATAGAATATTTTTTAATTTTCAGTGTAATTTTTTAATGCAAAAGAAATGTGGGTCAACTTTTAAGGACTAAAATGCAATTATCATTTAATAGGAGTCCAAATTTATGATACTTGGTGACAATGTAAAATAGGATGAAATAAATGCAATAAATTTTTTGGTATTTTCTAATGCAATATGAATATTTAATGATTAAATGAATGCAAACTATGTGAATTTCAATAATTAATTTAATACAAATTAAACCGATATACTTTCAGGAAATAAAATTATCAAAGATTTATCAATAGGTGATTTATCTTAGAAAAATCCTAAAACCAAAAAAATGTTAGGTTTAAAACCTAGCTAAAATTAATTATTGAAATACACAAAATGATTTTTAAAAAGAAAATGATGTATGCACAAAATTAATCCGATTAACTGTGAAATTTCGACAATTTCCTAGGAATCGAATAATTTTCTTCAATTTTTTAGCACAAAATGGGTAAAATATTAATTTTTCAACAAAAATAATTTATTTATTATAAACTACATAGCGAAAAAATGTAATGAGCATGCTACAATGTAAAGAATTAATTTGATAACAATATGTTATTTTTTCAATAATATAATAACAAAATAAAATCCAAATAAGATACCAAACGTGAGGTTCTATTTCCTATATTACAATAATTGAAATAAAGCAAAAATACAAAGAGAGGGGCCTAAATGTGATTACCTATACCCGGAGGGGAACTTCTATAAAAAGTCCAAGGGTCTCCTGCCAAGCACGTGACCCTGGGATGGCAGGGTTGTTCTACAGATTTGAAGATCTAAGGGAGGTTGATTGCGAAAGCCTAAGAGGGGGTGCTCGGTCATATGTTCCCTCCCACATGTGTGCAACACGTGGGAGGGCTTCATGCCTCGTGTCTGGTGGCTGGCTAGGGAGGGTCATTAGATGTAAAGCCTTGAACTTGGTCCCTCTCGAATCCTAGATCATAAGATCTAGCTCGTCAAGAGGAAACTAACGGATTTCATTTCGTATGAATCAGACTTCATTGGGAATTGTTATGATTTTTGAAAGAAAGAGAAGTAAAGAGGTTCAAGATGTCATTAATCTATAATGCCCATCATTAAGACTAATTAAACATGATTAAAAAATTAATGACATATTGAAAACCACTAATAACCACTAGTGAACACTAATCAATAGTTAGCAAAAGATAAGCATAAATCGTGGAAGCTAAATGGTCATTAGTGAAAGTTGATCAAGATTAACATTAATTAAACGTCATTTGCGAATCTAGAATCTTCTGGAATGATCTAACATAATCCCTATGTTTTGGATAAGTTTTTTCCAAAACCATGGGCCGATAACCGCGGTTTACTGGCCATGGTTGGTGGTTTTCTGGAGCCTATAAATATTGCCCCCTACCCATTCATTCTCTACGATTTCCACTTCTAGCACCACACCTAGGGCTAAGGTTGAGAGGTTGGGAGGAGGAGTGGGATGCGGGGAAAGAGCACTAGAGAAGCGCTGTCGGGAGAATGAGGAGGATAATGGTATGATCCTCTCTCTGTTTACTTTATAAGCTAGGATTTCAATTCATTCTCTTTTCTTCCAAGATTTATTATTGATTCATCTTTCTATCTGATTCGTTTTCTGTTGTGGTTCGAGGAGAAATCTGTGTAACACCCTGCTTAGGTGCGGGTGGCTATGCACGTCAGTGAACCCTGTGATTCCTCACACATTCGCTCATCTAAGACGTGTGGTGTCTTCCAAATCTCCAACGCTTGTGTTTCTATTCTTTTAAGTCTGCATTTATAGTAATTTTGATGGGAAAATCTGTGTAATACCCTACTTAGGTGCGGGTGGTTATGCTTCGTGTGTTCTTCACGTTCTTCATTCATTATTTGTGTTCTTGGCATGTTATTAGTTTTTTTATACAAAAATAAAATTCGATCACTTGATGAGCTATAAATATTTCTTTTTGAAAAAGAATCATGATAAATCATTGTATACGTGGGAGAGCGCTCGATTAGGTAACAAAATCCTTCCTTCTGCTGTTGGGTTTTCATATGAGATTGTTGAAATTTTTGATTTTATGTTCTTTCCTTTGATGAACCATAATTTTGGCTATTTTTGAGATAGTATGAAAAGTTGCTTTGTGATTCCCACTAAAATAAGATTTAAGCATCGAATTGATGTAGTGGCTTGGAAAGTTAGGGTTTACGAGTTAAAATGAGCATAAATACGAGTATATATGATCATGAATAATATATATGTGATTCTATACTAAGTGTTGATGATTATGAAAATAGAAGACTTAACAAAAGAATTACATCATGGGAATTGATGTGGTTTGAGTTGGATCCTAAAAACGATCGCATGTCATGCTAAGGATGACCAGGAGTAGAACTACAGGTCAGGAATGCAACCTGAATGTTTGTCGGAAGGAACCCGTATTGGCGTTTCCCTATCTAGGTGGTATACAGATGACCTGTTATGATAAGTGCGCACGAAACAAATCATTTGCAACTTGAGGTAATAGGAGCCAATATTTTTGGGTTGAACGACGGGAGATGTGGTCATGCCATGCGGAGGCACGGGTGGTTCAATAGCGGTTAGGTCACGATAATATATTTAGAGCCGCTAGGTTATATTATTAAATGTTAGTCTGAGATTTAAGCAACCCCGTTGTCAAGGACGGTGTGCTCCTTTGTTTTCCAAGATGAGGGTTTGAGACCCTGATTAATAAAAGAAAAGGAAATTGTCAGGGTAGTAATGGAGGATTGGTTGAGGCGACGTGCAGCAACGTAAGCTCATCATACCAACGCAATCTCCAATCATGAGGTGTCCACATCTTCGGAGTCCAGGAATGGTGGGGTTGGACTAACCTTGACGTGGTATAGAAAGGAATAGGACTTAAATTAATGAGAAGGAATAAAACTTTTTGTGATAACAACTTTTTCAAAAATTACACAATTTCCTTGCTTTTTCTCTTCTTCATTACTTAGCATTTGCTAATTGTTATCCTATGATTTATGGAAAACCCAATAGGTGTCGGTGAGCCATCGCAAGGACCTTAGACATCCAACCAACCATAGTAGCTTTACATTGTAAGGTAGTTAGTAATCTTTTTGTGTATTTTCCTTTCAAGATGATGTATATGTAAATGGTTATACTGGGACAATGTATCATCTGAACTATATTTTGTGAATGGAAAAGTGATGAAATACTTTCTCCTAAATATACTTTATTTGCAGTCTCTTTATGAATATTAGTTGTGATTGTTAAATAAATTATAGCTGAGTAACCAGATCCGATTATTGGAAGATCCGACGGCCCGAGAATTGGGGTCGTGACAGTTAGGTATTAGAGCCTGGTTACTCCAGTATATTATTTAGTAATTGACAACTATGAGGGGTATTCATAAACTAATATTGTATTAAGATCCTCTGATCTTAATAATTGACTGCAGTACCATTCACAAGTCATTGTCCCTTATGTACATCATGCTAAGACATATAGGATCTGATGTTTTGGCCTTGACTTATCCCAATATCATGGCAGACCAAGACATGTCTAGGCAATTGTCTGCTATGAAGATAATGCTCCAAGACATGGGGTGAAGGCTACAAGTATTGGAGGAAAGGCTCAATGCACAAGATAAAAAACCTGAGGCATCCAAACATGTGGATGCTAGAGTTGAGGATTCTATTCATTTTCTTGAGGAAGAATCTAGTTACCCTCTGTTGACACGAAAATTTGATCCACGGAAAAATTGATAATAAATAAGTCGTCATTGTTATTGCTATCCATAAAATCCCGTGACAAAAAATATTTTTTTTTATTTTTTGCTACTTATTAACCTGTATAACGGACAAGGTTGAATTCAGGGAGGCTATAATTCGCGAGGGTTATTCAATTAATCGAAAATCAATTAAGAGAAAACATGAATTTCAAAGGACAACTATCATTGGTTTTTGTGATTTTTTTATCTTTTTTTATTTCTGATTTTCAAAACTTTAGTTATTTTGATTTTGCAATTTTTTTTAAAATTTTCAAAAATAACATGATGTAATATTCACAAGATAAAAAAATACGCAAACCAACTATTTTTTGATTTTTTTCAATTTGAAGAAAATGCTGAGAAAAATCTAAAAAAATATTTTTGGGTTTTAAAAGTTTTGTAATGTTTTTGAGATTTTTTATGGAATTTTCAGGTGTTTTTGTATTTTTCTGAAAATCAAACAGTGAGAAAATGCTAAAATATGCACAGCTTAGAGTAATTTGCAACTTAAAAATATTTTAATTGCCTAAAACTCCTGGCAATTATTTTTAAGAGAAACTAAAAGCAATTATCTACAAACATGAACTGAATTCACTATTTTTAGATTTTTGTAAATTTTTCTGTGATTTTTATGAAATTTTTGAGGTTTTCAATTTTTTAGGGATTTATAAATAATTAATGCGTTAAAATTTGTTAGAAATTAAAAGATAATGAAATAAAACTACTTTAATTTTTTTCGGAATTTTTGGAACAATATTTGAATTTTTACGAATTTTAGTATTTCAGAAAGACGAAATGACATTGTTTTTTATTTTTTAAAAATAATAAATGAAATTAAAATGCAATGAAATTTTTATGCTACGAAGATAATCACATCAGAAGTATAGCATAGTTTTTGCAGAATTTTTAGATCACAATATTTCCTTCGAATATAACACGCAAGTTTTTGTTCTGTAGTTCAAGGACCAAATTGTAAATGAGTTTTGTCTTTGCATCAAATAAATAATAAAAATAAATCACATGTGCGAAAGCGTAATTTTACCACATATCAGGTGCATGTCATGTACTTGAGGCTCTAGTAGGGGCTTACACGAAATTTCTGAAAGTTTCAGAGGCTGTAGATGCAATTGTTCCATTTTTTTAATCAAAAGCCCACAACCCTAGGAAGGGTTCTTCGTTGAAATCACAAAGGGCACCATGAGGCATGTCGTCGTCGCCTCTCTTTCTTCCCTTCACGCGCATGCGGCGTTGTGGCGGAGGATGCGCGGGGTACGGGCTGCTTGGAGGTGCTGGCTGGAGTCGGCTGCAAGAGAAAGGTTGGGCCTTGCGCAACGTTGGGCTGCTGGATGGAAAGACGGCGTCGTCGAGGATGGGGGAGCGAAGGGGGCAGATGCGGGATTCGGTACGTGACCGCCTCAGAGGGGCGGCGCGCGTCGGTCTGGAATGGGCCGCTGGCCGGCGGCAAGTGCGCCATGGCGCCTGGAGATGCGAGCCTCGGCACGTGGGCGAACCAGTGCGTGGAGAAAGACAATGGAGGTGCGGTGCCGCCGACGGTGGTGGAGTTGGTGGGCGGCGGGGGTGGCGTTCCCGCTGCCTGTTGGAAGATTTTTTTTTTGTTTTCTTTTTTTGTAATTTTTTTATTGTAATGTAACAGTAAATATTTTTTTATTTTTATAATACGAAATAATAAATAAATAAAAAATGAGAAATTTTTTGTTTTCTTTTTAATGTTCACGCAAAACAAACGTTAGCGTAAAAGAAACAAATAATTTTATTTATTTATTTATATACAACTCAGAAAATGAATGGGGATCCGGCGAAAGTGGAAGGATCGAATTCGACTCTCCGACCACCGTTCGTGTTCGAAGTTGATAGATTGTGGGAGGTAAAAATTGAAGGCAGAGTGATCGAGAAGATGAGATGAAAAATCGAGTCGGTGGTTGATAAAAAACGTGACGGATTTTTTTAATGATCTAGGAAAACAAAATGACGATAAAAAATGCGACGAAGTAAACAACTATTAACCTAGGTAAAAGTACGATGAAAAATGTGGATCTTACCTTAGGAGCGGAAATGAACCGTGATCGCCTCGGTATGGCCGACTCGTTGTCATCTGACGTCTTGGAGACTCGGCAACTTTCTCGACGAAATTTTCTCTCGGAGATCGGGCTCCTCTCTCTAAAGAATGATCAAGTTGGAATGAGGGAGAAGGAGCCATATAAATATAAAAGATGGAATGAAATTTGATTTTTGAATTTTTATATAAAGAGATAAGAGATGAAAATTGAAATTAATTTTTGAATTTTTTGGTGGAAGAGATGACATGAGATAAAGTAAAAGAGATAAAACTATTGACATAATTATCTATTTTTTTGAATTTTCATCACTTTATTTATTTTAATTAAAAAAGTTATTTTTTTATGATGGTTAATTAAAAATAGCAACTATATACATATATCACATTATATACAAGGATAAATAAGGAAATTAGGTTTTTTTATTTTTTTATTTTATTTTAAATAATTGGTAAGAATAATTTACAAATATATAAAAATATAATATTTACAAAATACATGGAAAAATTGCACAAACCACTCCGTAAAACCAACGTTTTACTTCTAACTCCAAAAATTATGAAATGACAGCCATTTTAAAGATAATTTTATTTAGAATCCAATGGAAGTAAGATTGGTTTAATTTGATTTCATATGGAGTCGGAATATATTTTTCAAGTAGTGTTTGGTGGCTTTTTCCAAATGTGCCTATATTATTCTGCACATGATTTAATTGTGCAATTATTTGTATTGATTATGACACATTTTTATTTACAACTTTGGTTTTGAAAGTTATTTGATTCGAGTCAATTAAGGAACAAATAAATTAGTTTTAGTTTTATACATATATACATAAAATAAGTGAGAAGTATTTACAAGAACACGCATTTTTTTGATTTTTTGCTAAAGGACCCTTATCTCCTCCTACTTTATTCTTGGTGGATCAGGTCAATTCTTGACCTTTTCTCAGGTTTCGGGTCAGCCTGTATACAATCTTCCTTTTTTTTCTTTTCTTTATTTTTCCTTTCTTTCTTTATTTATTTATTTAGGTTAAAATTAGTAAGAAGTGTACAATATTTACACAGATGCAAGTTAGTAAGAATATGGAGTTAGTGTTATATGCATGTGTTTTATAAGGGATTTTAAGCTAAAATAAATGAATAAAGATGACAAATCGCAGATTTATCATCCCGCTATGCTTTACCTTTGTTAGTCCCTTAGCAAACACTTATTTGAAAGAAGAAGTGAAGAAAAACAAAAAGAATGGGAAAATAAAGAAAGTAGGACAATATCGTGTATTAAACTTATCTTCATAAAATTGTATTTTGGAGCTCTGTCGGTCCTTTAGATTATTAGTGTGTCAGAACTTTTGTGAGACTTTGAATTTTAAAATCGATAGCCTTCAAGTTCTACACATCATTGTCATAGTTTCAGCTCAGAAGTCGTCTTAGATCAATCCTCTTCCCAAAGTATACCAAATGAACATTGAACAATCGACTCATGTGTGTGAAAGGTTTTAGCTCTTTCCATCCAAAATGTCGGACTACCATGCAAATCTCCTCTCCAAAAACTCGTCGTCGGGGAGTCAGGGATTTCCTTCTAAGGTATGTTGCGTTGTGTTCACAATCTAATTGGGGGAGAAGTTAGAAGAAGGAGAAAAGAATTGAAGGGTGTCCAGTATAGTCACCTCTCCTTGTGAAGCTGGCCAGTGTAGCCGAGTCTCCACCAAGATCTGCAGGTTTTCTTGAAGCTTGGACCTTTTTAGTCAGATATTTATTTGGTAGTGGCTTCTTTGTATTTGGATTTTGGTGGTTCTTCTTGGATCTTGTTGTACCCCTACATGTATAGAATCTTATTGTTCCATACATGTTTTGGGGTCTTAGAAAAAATTGTGCTCAGCCGTCCATCCCTTTTTCCGAAGCTTTATATCAACCTGTACTCCAGTCTTTAGATTTCCACGCTACCAGAAAAGAAACTCACCTAGTCTTCCAACATCCCATCTGAGTTGAGCTAAGTGCATAGTACGAGAGTACAAATTAATTCCCTATTCCGAAGTTGTACCTATAATGAAGAGACAGATTAGAAACTAAGAGACAAACACTGCACATTATCATGTGGAACTCAAAGAATTAAGTCAAAGACCTGAAGCTTCTAAAATCCTATTTCACGGTGAAGTTCTTCTGAGAATTAAGTGGATTAAGGTCCAAGTGAGCTCCATTCTTAATTTATTCCAAACATAGTTTAAATAACAATATTATCCTGAAAATGCACATGCAAATGCAAAATATGAACAATGCATAGAGTTTTTTTAATGCACATGTGAAAATAACATTTTTTTACAATTTTAAATTTTTGAACTTTTTATGGATTTTTAGAGGAAAAATGCAGATGTAAAAGAAAGGTTTTTTTGGAATTATGCAAATTTTTATAGATATTTGGTTTTGTAGTTTTTTTAAGGAAAAAGGGTTAGTAAAATATATACAAGAATATACAAGAGAACTTTTTGTTTTATTTTTGTTTATTTATTTTATTTTTGTGATTTTTTGTTTTTTTGTTTTTTTGTTTTGTTGTTTTTTTACATACATGGATTTTACAAAATTGTACATATAACCCCCCAAATAAAAATTTTTAAAAGTACGAGTTATGTCTAAAGTATATATACAATATATACAACACCCCCCTATACATAGCTCGATCTATGTCCACATAGTGATCAGAGAGCGACAAAGGAAGACATAACTCGTGCTTAGTATAGAAAGATGAAAAGACTCCTATGCTACAACGACTCAAAGAAAAGATAAAAAGAAGAGAAGTTGGTGATCCCCCCCATACTTAGGATCAAGTAATCCTAAGTATACTAGAATGTACAAAGGGGAAAACCAATGAAGAGAATGTACATACTCCCGAAGAGACGATATGAACAACATCACGCCCCCATACTTAGGGTAGAGTATCCCTAAGTATAGGCAACAACAACATGGGTGATAAACAGGACGAATATGCAAAACACAAATCCTTCACCCCCCTATAATTAGGATAAAGCACATCCTAAGTATTGCATACACACACACACACACGAAAAAAGGGGTGAATGAAAAAATGAGAGAAGAAAGAGTGAAACGAAAGGATATACAAGAGGTGTTGAGCTTATGTATCGGAGCAGAAGGTGGAATCAAAAGATCATCGTCTGATACCAAAGATACATAATCCACAATGGAGAAGAACATATCATGATCTAAATATGGCTTCAGCAACTGTCTCTTCACAACAAATGGAAATACGTCAGATGACAACCCAAATATGACAATACTCCCATTTTCACGCACAACTCTCACAATGAATGGTCCTGACCACTTGCTTTTCAATTTTCTTGGAAATAACTTCAACTTAGAATCAAATAACCAAACTTTCTAATCAGGTGAGAAAGTCTTCCTTCGAATGTGTTTATCAGGCAAGCGCTTGACTTCCTCCTAATACATAGGTGAGTTATCATATGCGAAGTCTTGGAATTCTAGTAATTTGTTCAAATCCAACTTCCATTCTTTCCTGACTTCTCATAATCTAAATTGCATACACAGAGTGTCCATAAAGATTTGTGAAGTAATTCCACTGTCAGGTGGCAAGGCTTTCCATACACCGATCTGTAGGGAGACATACCCAAAGGAGATTTGTACGCCGTCCGATAAGCCCATAGAACTGAATTAAACATCTGGTACCAGTTCTTCCTATCTGGACGTACAAGTTTTGGCAATATCATCTTGATCTCCTTGTTTGAAATTTCTGCCAAGCCATTAGTCTGAGGTTGGTAAGGAGACCCAACTCTGTGCTCAATGGCGTACTCCTTCACAAACATCTTTAGTTCTCTATTTATGAAATGGATTCCCCCACATGAAATCAGTATTTTGGGAATAACAAACCACGCAATAATATGGTCCTTAAGAAAGAAACACATCGTACGACTATCTGCGGCTCGGGCGGGGATAACCTCCACCCATCGACTAACATACTCCATGACGAATAGGATATACTAAAATCCCTGACTGACAGGAAATGGGCCCATGAAGTCTATTACCCAAGCATCAAAAACATCTGAAATCTGTATGTATCTTAGGAGCATGGTATCTTTGGAACGAACTATTCCTCCCATTTTCTAACAATAAATACAACCTCGAACATACTCTGTAGCATCCTTAAACAATATGGGCCACCATAGGCCACTCTGTAAAACCTTTGCTACCGTACGTTTCTCCGAATGATGCCCACCAGATTCTAGCTTGTGACGGTTCTCAAGTACACTGATGTGTTCCTCCTGAGGAATGCACCTTCTCCAGATACAATCCGCACCGTCATGAACTAGGTTCGGATTCTCCTACTGGTAATAATGAATCTCTGACAGAAATCTATATACCTTGTTCTTCGACCAATCTTGTGGAAATTTCTTGGAGACAAGATAATTCACAATATCAGCATACCTTGTGATTGAGTCCACATACAAAATGGACTCATCTGGAAAGGTTTCATAAATAGGAATAATGTTCTACTCAGAAGTCTCTGTGTCTATGATACGGGAAAGGTGATCTGCCACAACGTTTTTTACTCCAGGTTTATCTCGTATCTCTAATTCAAATTCCTGGAGAAGGAGGATCCATCTGATAAGGCATGGTTTGGCATCCTTCTTTGCCTGCAAATATCGTATGGCAGTGTGATCCCTGTACACAATAACATGTAAGCTGATGAGGTAAGATCTGAACTTTTCTAGCCCAAACACAACTGCTAACATTTCCTTCTCTGTAACTGTATAATTCCTCTGTGCTTCATGTAGAGTCTTGCTAGCATAGTATATAGCAAATGGTATCCCATCCCTTCTATGTCCTAAAATTTGTTCCAACTGCGAAATCTGATGCGTCCGTCATGATCTCAAAAGGAAGAGACCAATCAGGTGGCTGTAAGACCGGAGCACTAGTAACCATTTCTTTCATCTGATTGAATGAAGGAGGACTTTCTCATCGACAATAAAATTTGTCTCCTTACACAGAAGCTCAGTTAAAGGTTTGTTGATTTTGCTGAAGTCTTTTATGAATCGTCTATAGAATCCAATGTGTCCCAAAAATGACCTCAACTGCTTCAAATTCTGTGGCGTCTCTAACTTGGAAATCACATCAATCTTAGCCAGGTCAACCTCCATACCATTTTTGGAGATGATATTTCCCAATACAATCCCATTAGTCACCATAAAGTGACTCTTCTCCCATGAGAGCACTAGGTTTACCTCACAGCAACATTTAAGAACTCGGTCTAAATGAGCAAGACATGTATCAAAACTATCCCCGTAGACCGAGAAATCATCCATAAAGACTTCAAAAAAATGACCCACCATGTCGGCGAAAAACAACCAACATACACCTTTGAAATGCAGCGGGGACGTTACACAATCCAAAGGGCATCCGTCTAAAGGCATAAGTGCCAAACGGACAAGTGAAAGTAGTTTTCTCTTGATCTTCAGGAGCGATAGCATCTAGGTTGTATCCCGAGTACCCATTCAAGAAGCAAAAGAACTCTTTCCCTGCCAACCTCTCAATAATCTAATCAATAAATGGCAGTGGAAAGTGATCCTTCTTAGTAGCTGAGTTCAAGCGTCAGTAATTTACACAGACACGCCATGAAGTAGGTACTCGAGTCGGAATGTCCTCACCATGGTCATTCATTACGGTTGTAATCCCAGATTTCTTCGGGACCACATGTAAAGGGCTGACCCATTTGGAATCCGAAATGGGATATATAATGCCAGCATCACACCATTTCTTGATCTCCTTCATGACAACCTCCCTTAGATCTGGATTTAGACGGCACTGGCATTTATGGGAGTGTTTACAGTCATCCTCTAGGTAGATCCAAGATATTCCATCCTATGGCCTCGCGGTTTCTCTCAAGAACCTCTAGAACGCGAGATTCTTGTTCAGCGGTCAACTGTGAGCTGAGGATGACCGGAAATATTTGGGGGGGGGGGGGCGTAAGGAAGGCATATTTCAACATTGATGTTAAACCTTTAGCTCAGGCGGGGTATGAATCGCCTTTATGATACCTTCTACTACTTTACTGGTAGACGGTATGTGATCTGTGCTAAGTAGACCATCCACCTTGGCTATTGACGGCTCAACAAATAGAATATCTGATAGATCTGCGATGAATGATCTTTGCTCAGAGAGGAATGGCTCATCAGGATGTTCAATATTGTTATCAATGAATGGCTTAGATATCTCAGCAATAATCTCAGAAAGATGTTTCTTATCTGCGCATAAATCAGGAAATTCAACGTACGACTCAGATATCTGGACCTCGGAACTCTGCTCAAACTGCTCATCAGCAACTATCTAAATTGGACCACCAAGGGAACTCATGTCGATTGTGTTTTCCAGAGAGTCCTTTTGGGGAAGGAACTCTTGGGTATCTATAAAATCCGTGAAAAGATCTGTCTCTTTAAATTCCACAAGAAAATCACAATCATCTAGGTCTGATATAGATTTCTCTGTATCATCTGCTGCTGGTGGCGGTGATGGTCTAGGATCAGAGATCGTCTCTATGTTTACCTTGTCACTGCGAGAGTGAAAGATGATCTCTCCAGTACCATAATCAACTGCTGCTTCGGCCGTTCGGAGGAACGGTCGACCATGTATGATCGGGGTATGGAGTAACGGTGCATATGTGTCCATGTCCATGACAAAAAAATCAACAAGGAATTTCATTCCCTGCACTGTTACAATAACATCCTCTAAAATACCTTTTGGCCTTTTAATCGATCTATCGGAAAACTGAAGGATCATTCTGGTTGTTTTAAGAGGCCCTAACTGGAATTCAGTTAATAAAGTGGAAGGCATGAGATTAATGGAGGAACCACTATCGAGAAGAGTACGATCAAATTCTTGATCAAAGATATGGCAACGAATGTGAGGTGCTCCCTTGTCTTTCTTTTTCGGTGGAAGGTTGCTGATGGCATAAACTGTGGCCATGGTCAAGATGTGTTTCTCTGTTTCTTTTCCTCTGTTCTTCCTTGGTTGACGCTTTTAGGTACATGCCTCTTTCATTCCTTTTTTACTATAGGCATGTATTCCATGGCCTTAAGAAGTGGCATCTTTAAAAAGATATTATGTAAGATCTCAACCACTACAGGATCAGATAGTGTTGTTTTTAATTTTTGATTTTTTTAGCTTTGAGAGCATAAGGAAATGGCACAGAATTAGAATAAACATACTAAAGTTCATTTCCTTTATTCAAAGTGGAATCGTCATGTATAAGAGGACAACCAGAATTAGTGTGTATAGTGTTGTCCAATCTAGGTGAAGGAAAAATAGAATCTAAAACAGAACAGGATGTTGCTGCTGGTGAAGAGGAAGAATATGCGACTGGTATATTCTCCCACGCTTATGGTGATCTTCATATGCCTGGTGAAGGTGGTGGTGAAGGTAGTGAAATTCCAGATGTGGGTGCTGCTATACTGGTCCTCTCGAATGCTGGTAAAGGAGATAATGTAGAAGATGATGATCTCTCGGTGGATTGATCTCTTAACCCCAACTATTGCGTAGGCGGCTGCAATCTCCAATATCTCCTGAGATGAATGGCATTAGATAAACATGTAAAATCAAGGCACATACCTGTCTCAGGGGTTGGTGGGCTTTTAGCTACCTGCTCTTTGCATCGATAATTATTGGGGTTGGTTTCGACCTGTGCTGGAATTAGGATCTTGGTGGTAGTCAGGTCATCGATCCGCTGTGTCAGTTCATTCATGTTCTTCATAAGCAATGCAAGTTGGTCCAGTGCTGGATTGACTGAGACTGATAGTGCGGAGGTTGTTGGTCCATAAAGATTCTAGTAATCAGGAGGAGGGGGGAAAGGATATTGTCCATAATATGCAGTCTGCTGCTGGTTAGGCTGAGGGAAATACATGGACTGCTGCTGTGGCTCGTCGTGTCTCCAGTTTTGGAACTGAGGTGGAGACTGGTACTGAGGCTGGAACTGCTGGTGTTGGTACTGGTACTGTTGTTGCTGTATGTCTCCTTGAAGCTGGTGGATGGGTCTTTAACCCTGCTGTGAACCCAACTGACCTTGCCCTGACGGACGGGGCTGGTTTCGCTCACAGTCGAACCATATACCATTCACCTCCTGAATGACAGGTGGAGGTGGAGATTGCTGCTTAGTAACGTAAGCTACTTCTTGTTGGTACGGAACTATCTCATGTCCATGTTGTTGATCTTGATGAGGTGTCTGCACGTAGTAGACATGCTGAACTGTAGATGGTCCTCTACTACTCTGCTGGGTGGATGGAGTCTGCTCCCTAGTAGCATTCATAGTGTGGACTGCACTGATCGTACTCACAAAATGTTCCTGGTGCTTTGTTATCTCATCCAGCTTATCCATGTTCTTTGTCCTATGCTCAATCACATGAAGTTTATCGAGTTCCTTGGATCTCTTCTCAATTGTGTCTACTTTGGATAGGTGGTCTCTAATGATGGCCAGGTCCGTGTTATCCACTTCTTGTGTTGCCGTCATCTTGACATCCTTGTGGGGTATTGCAGGGGTTGTGACGGGGTGCTTCTGAAAATCACGTGAAGAAGAAAGAGCTGCTGAACTTTCTGTCATCGCCTCAAAATTTGATAAAGGACATCCTCATCCTTGATGAAGTGGCTTCCCCCACAAGCGGCATCTACCAGCTTCCGATTCTCAATGCTTAAACCCCCAAAGAAACTTTGTACAAGTCTTGTCTTTGGAATATCATGATGAGGGCATTTCTCCGTCAAATCTTTGAAATGTTCCCACGCCTCGTGAATAGGCTCATGGGGCATCTGGGAGAAATTAGCTATCAAGGATCGCATTTGGTTGAGTCGTCTAAGTGGACAATACTTATTTAGAAATGTGGATCTCAACTCTTCCCAAGTAGTGACAACCTTCCCCAAGTAATTTAACCAATACAAATCTTTGCCCATCATACTGAATGGAAAGGTTGTCATCTACACTACCTCTAACGGGACATTTGGGTAGTGTACTCTTCCACAAATGCGATCGAACTGCTGGAGGTTTATATAAGGTTCTTCATTAATATTTCCATGGAATATTGGGAGAAGAGGTAAAATAGTAGGATTAATCTCAAAATGCCCATGAACCGCAGGGATTTGTATCCAAAAATTTGTCTGTCCTGCCCCTGGATTTTATGCATCTTCTAGTGTAGGCTTTACCCCGTGTTCTATGTGAGGTTATTCTCCCCCTTTCCCACCTTCAGTGTTTCTGTTATCCCCCTCTCTCATGTCTTATCTTTCTTGTCTCATCTCGAGAATCATATGTCTCACTGTGGCTTGAAAATTAGCCTGCTCTGTTAACTTTGCTCGAATTGATTGAATGGAGGCTAACATGGTACTGTTGATCTCGCTATGTTCCTACATGGTTCCCTTTCCCTTTGGTGGCATTAAGTGTCCGGCTTCTCTCTCTGAAAATGTATATGCCACTCGATTACTGCTCAGAATTAATGGAGTCTCAGATATTAATTCGAGATTAAAGCCAATCTCAAATAGTGGATTCATGGACGCTGTGAATTGTGATGTAGGGAAAGAGGAATATTCGTGAAGTGAGTCTCCCCGAATAGAAGGTGAACAATTCGGAGCATAGAATGAGTTTGCGTAGTCCAAACGAGAAATACTCCGGTCCGACATCTTCGAAATCTATAGGAAGGATGCGAGAGCACGAATGTCAATGCAAGAGTGAAAGTGAATGAAGGCACAACTTCGTAGAAGGATCTTTAGCACTAACAAGCAAACACAATACAAACCCCCATTTCACCAACTCAACTCAATGTGAAGACCCTGAAGGTTCGGTCAATTATGTTATCAGTTTTAGAGTTTGGTGATAATACAATATATCAGAGCGGTTAAAGCGAGCTATTAGGAACCCAATGTTCTCAGGAGACTGGCATAATCCCAAAGTTAGATCTTTCTCAGCCATTATGAATTGCTGACCGTTTACCGGCTACTCGATCAATTCAATTTGTTAAGGACATCGCGGACCGCTTTACCGGCTACAGGAGAGATCCTCATTGGAAAACGGCTAACCCAAGATAGTAGTCTGAAAAGAGTTCGGGCGTGGTTCTATCGTAGTGCGTGGGTCGCTCTCTCGCTACATACAAACAAAACAATGAGGGGGTTACTCTCCCCAAAACAATGAATTTTCCTTGTCTTTATTTTAGGGTCGAGTTTTCTTCAACAGTCCCGTATTTTAGGCAATTGTCACGTGGTTAAAATATTTTCAAAGAATCTCCTATCGAGTGTCCGATTTCCTTTTTAACTTATGTGAGTGAAAACAAGGAAGGAGATCGGAAATGCCAATGCATAATTAAAAATGATGTTGCATGCAGGGGTTAGAGATGCGTACCTTGTCGCCATCACTCTACATGTAAGTGATCTATGCAGAATTTAATTACAGAAAAATAAAATAACATATATGATGCAAGTGAACTGTCCTAAATGATAACTTCTATTAACGGGCAAGAACAAGTTAATTTTACTAAGTCCAAATTACGCTCTACTCTATAGGCATAGAAATTCTTGTTTAGGTTGTTTGGACCTAATTAATTACCTGTCTCAAGCAAATTAATTAAAGCAATCAATAGGTGTCTTACGAAATCCACGGAAAAGAAAGAAAAATAAAGGCGATGAAAACAAATCCGGTAAGGTCCCCCAAGTGCACCGACCCTTGGCGAAACAGACCCCGCAACAAATGAATGTCTGTTTACAGAGATCAAATGCTAGAAATCCCTCTCTCTCTCTCTCTTCATCTCTTTCAATTCTTCTTCTCACGCTATCCTGCGGCTTGGTGATGAATCAAGCCGCCTCCACGTCGCTTGGGTGCTTCGGCTCTCTTAAGATCGCCTCCTTCGCTCCGTGGGCCCTCGCAAGAAAAAGAAAAGAGAATGCGTAAGAAACACAATTATCAAATACGAGAGGAAAAATGAATGAATAAAATGGATATAAACAATGAAGTAATGTGGCAAATTATGCACAGATATTTACAACCAAGAATAGCAGGTAACAAGAGAAACCTAACTACCCTCGCCGTGCCTCCCCGTCAACGACGACATTTTGTAATTTTTTCTATTTTCAAAAGCAAACAATATGCAAAAGCACAAAAAATAATCACACCAACTATTTTTGTAATTTTTCTATTTGCCAAAAATGCTCAAAAAAATCCTGAAAAAATATTTCTGGGTTTTAAATGTTTTGGAATATTCTTGAGAATTTTTGTGGAATTTTCAGAGGTTTTTGTATTATTCTAAAAATCAAACAGTGAGAAAATGCTAAAATGTGCACATCCTGGAGTAATTTGCAACTTAAAAGTATTTTAAGTGCCGAAAACTCCTTACAAATATTTCTTAAGAGAAACGAAAAGCAATTATCTACAAACAGGAACTGAAGTCACTATTTTTGGATTTTTGTATAGTTTTTCTATGATTTTTGATGTTTTAAAATTTTTTGGGGTTTTAAAAATAATTAATGCATTAAAATTGTATAGAAATTAAAAGACAATGAAAATAAAACTTCTCTAAATTTTGTGGATTTTTTGTATTTCAGGGAGACAAAATGACACTATTTTTAAAAAAATAATAAATGAAATTAAAATGCAAAGAATTTTTTTGCTAAGAAGATAATCACATCGGGAGTGTAGCATAATTTTTGTAGAATTTTTAGATCACAAATAACATTTATTTCATTCAAATATAGCACACAAGTTTTTGTTCTGCAGTTCAGGGACTAAAATTTAAATAAGTTCTGTCTTTGCATCAAATAAATAGTAAAAATAAATCTCAGGGCCGAAAGCACAATTTTACCACATATCATGTACATGTCATGTGCATAAGGCTCTGGCAGGGGCTTACTCATAATTTATGAAAGTTTTAGAGGCTGAATATGCAATTGTTCCCTTTTTTTAATCAAAAGCCCCCATCCCTAGGAAGGGTTCTTCGTGGCAATCACAAAGGATATCAAGGGGCATGTCACCACCGCCTCTCTTCCTTCCCTTCACGCGTGGGCGGCGCTGGTGGTGGAGGATGCGTGGGGTGCGGGCCCCTTGGAGGTGTTAGCTGGAGTCGGCTGGAAGAGGGAGGTCAGGCCATGTGCGGCGTTGGGCTGTTGGACGGAATGGCGGTGTCATTGAGGTCGGGGGAACACTAGGAGCAGATGCAGGACTTGGCGTGTGACAACCGTAGAGGGGTGGTACGCGTCGATCTGAAGTGGGTCGTTGGTAGGGTTGGGCATTGGGCTGGGCCGGCCCGACCCGGCCCAAAACCCGACCCGTATAACCCGACCCAAACCCGAACTCGAAATTTAATGGGCGGGCCGTGGGCCCTAAAATGAGCCCATATTGATTATCGGGCCGGGTTTGGGCCTGAGAAGGCCCAAACCCGTTAGCCCGATAGCCCGACCCATTCTAAAGCAAGTATATTCATATCTAGTAGGGTATAATTATATCCTTCATTCCAAATACCATGTTCTAACTTTAATATCCTTATTCGAGTGTAGAATAAATGCTTAGACACATTTATAATCATATCCATTAGTGTATTGAGGATATTATTACATTAATATACAAGATTATTATATTAATATGTAAGAATGGAATATGTGTCCTCAAGTGTTACAACATGTACAACTGTAAGTAACCAATCTGGGTCATAGTGCCCGCATCTACAATAGCATATGTAATGGTGAATTGAATGGTGTCGCCATATTTTTACCACATTTGTATTTCCAACATACAACTAATGTTAAAATCACAAATTAGTTAGCATGCTTTATAGTTTTAAACATGCACACATGCATAAGAAACAACCACACAAATGCAAGAAGAATGGAAGACATGATATTGGTATACATAGCTGTTAAATTGGGTCGGCCCGACCCGAACCCGACCCATTTTGTTTGGGCCGGGTTTGGGCTTGGGCCTAATTTTTGAAAATAAAATGGGCCTAGGCCCGACCCGTTAGCCCATATTCTAAAATGGGTTTGGGTCGAGCCAAGGCGAACCCGGCCCGAGCCCGGCCCATGCCCAACCCTAGTCGTTGGCGGGCGGCTAGCGCACCCTGGTGCCTGGAGGTGCAGGCCTCAGCACGTGGGCGAACCAGTGCGCAGAGGAAGACAACGAAGGTGCGGTGCCGCAGATGGCGGTGGAGTTAGTGGGCAGCGGGGGGTGGCATCCCCGCTGCCTGTCGGAAGAATTTTTTGTTTTTTTTTGTAATTTTTTTATTGCAATGTAATACTGAATATTTTTTTAAAAAAATTTTCTATTGTAAATCCAAATAATAAATAAACACAAAATGAGTTTTTTGTTTTCTTTTTAATGTTCCTACAAAATAAATGTTAGGGTAAAAGAAACAAATAATATTTTATTTATTTATTTATTCACAACTCGGAAAATTAAGGGGGATCTGGCGAAATTGGAAGGATCGAATCCGACTCTCCGACCACTGTTCGTGGTGGGAGAGATCGAGAAGATGAGATAAAAAATTGAGTCGACGGCGGATCAAAAACGTGGCGGATTTTTTTAATGATCTAGGAAAACAAAATGACGATGAAAAAAAATGCGACGAAGTAAACAACGATTGACATAGGTAAAAGTACGAAGAAAAATGTGGATCTCACCTTAGGAGCGGAAATGAACCGTGATCGCCTCGATAAGGCCGACTTGTTGTCGCCCGACGGCTTGGAGACTAGGCAACTTTCTCGAGGAAATTTTCTCTCGGAGATCGGTCTCCTCTCTCTAAAGATTGATCAAGTTGGATTGAGGGTGAAGGAGCCATATAAATAGAAAAAGATGGAATGAAATTTGATTTTTGAATTGGGATTTTTACCCGGCAGACCCTGAAATCTTTTGCAATTACCGCTACGACCTTTGAAACATCGTAATTCCTCCCTCGACCCTGTAAACTTGCTAACTTTTACCGTGCAGACCCTGCGGTCAAGGGCCGTTAATTGACCCGTTAAAAGTAACCAGATTCTGTTATATTCATTTATATTATACCCATTTTGTTCATTAAATTTACATGGAGTGCCACTCCGTCATGGAACCCCCCATGGTCGCTCTACCCCCCTCCCCGGCGATGCTGCTCCCCCACCCCCACCCCACCCCCCGCCGACCTGCCCAGGCCTCCTCCCCCCTCCTCGGCCAGATTCATGGACTGCCGACAGAGGTGGATGTGCGGAGGCGAAACAGACTTCGACATGGCAAATGAGCTCGTCCCCTCGGCTCACTGGTTAGTGAATAGTTGCTGCACAACGGAGTTCAGTCAGGATGGAGGCGCCAGATGCCTCGACTTTCCTAATGGATGAGCGACCTGTGATTGAAATGCGGAGGCAGAGTGTGCCTCAAGGCTCTGGCGCAGAGATGACGGGTTGCTCCAAGTGGTGTGGGGCCAAGGCAGAGGAGTATGTCGATGGAGGTGCAGAGGGCGAGGCTGGGCGGAGTTCTGGCAGGATGAGGGCGAAGTGCGTGCTCGGGCAGAGCGCGCGGTGAAGGCCAGCAGAAGAGTCGAGCAACTGGAGTCAGAGCGTTGAAGGTGGCGATAATGTTGTTGTGCATGAGGGAGGCGATGCTCTTGTGTGTTTGAGTGATGGGAGCGCGTCGGTGGATTGTGGAGGAATCGAAGGTGATGATTGGTGGTTTGTGGGAAAAATACGGAGGTGGAGAAGATTGTGGTTGGACAAAAATCGAGCAAAAGAAGTGGAAGAAGGTGGCAGATTCATGGACTGCCGGAAGGGCGGCTGCGACAGGGCCGAGGCAGTGATGGAGCTCTTCATGGAGTCGGAATTCTGCCTTCAGCCGGCGGGAGACAGATCGACGAGGAAGTCCACCGCCAAAATCAGTTGGGAATTCTGCCTTCAGCCAACGGGAGAGAGAATGTATAAATTATTAGGAATTCCGACGAGTAGGAAAAGAATATAAGGTCGGTTGTTGAACACGAAGGGCGGAGGAGATGGCAACCAGAGAGAGGGGGGAGAGAGAATGAGGAGAGAGGGAACATGGGGGTGGAATATCCACCGTTGGATGTCCATTGGTTAGATTAACTCAAGACTAACTCAAGCAGTTGACTCAAATAAAGTTAAAATTAACGGCAGGGTCTGTGAGGTAAGACAGAGCAAGTTTACAGGGTCGAGGGAGGAATTACGATGTTTCAAAGGTCGTAGCGGTAATTGCAAAAGATTTCAGGGTCTGCCGGGTAAAAATCCCTTTTGATTTTTTAGATAAAGAGATACGAGATGAAAATTGAAATTAGTTTTTGAATTTTTTGGTGGAAGAGATGACATGAGATAAAGTTAAAAAGGGAGATAAAACTATTTACAAAATTATCAAAATTTTTTGAATCTTCGTCACTTTATTTATTTGAATTAAAAAAAGTTATTTTTTTATTTCTTTATGATGGTTAATTAAAAAAAGCAATTATATACATATATTAAATACATATATAACATTATATACATTGGTAAATAGGGAATTAGCTTTTTTTAAAAAAATTATTTTTTATTCTAAATAATTGGTAAGAATAATTTACAAATATATAAAAATACATTATTTACAAAATGCATAGGAAAATTGCACAGACCACCCTGGAAAACCAACTTTTTACTCGTAACTCCAAAAATTATGAAATCACAACCATTTTAAAGATAATTTAATTTAGAATCCAATGGAAGTGAGATTGGTTTAATTAGAGTTCATACGGAGCCGGAATTGATTTTTCAAGTAGTGCTTGGTGGCTTTTTCCTAGTGTGGCTACTTTTATTCTGTACATGATTTAATGGTGAAATTATTTTTATTAATTAAGACACATTTTTATTTACAACTTTTGTTTTGAAAGTTATTTGAGTTGAGGTCAACTAATGCACAAATAAATTAGTGTAAGATTTATACAGATATACACAAAATAAGTGAGAAGTATTTACAAGAACACACACATTTTTTTTTGCTTACAGACTTTTATCTCCCCCTACTTTGTTCCTGGTCGATCAGGTCAATTCTTGACCTTTTCTCGGGGTTCGGGTCATCCTGTATACAGTCTTCCTTTTTTTATTTTCTTTTCTTTATTTTTCCTTTCTTTCTTTCTATATTTATTTTAGGTTAAAAATAGTAAGAAGTGTACAGTATTTACACAGATGGAAGTTACTAAGAATATGGAGTGGGTGTTATTTGCAGGACTTTTATAAGAGATTTTAAGCTAAAATAAATGAATAAAGACGACGAATCGCAGATTCATCACCATCCTTCCACTAAGCCGGCTCCGATCCCAAATGAAGGAGAAATGGAGAATGCCCTCCTTAGACATTAAAAAATACTTGACAATTATCGAAAAGGAAAATTTCGTCGATTCAAAGGGGGTTGAGACACATGCCGAGTCTGAATTATGGATCGATGATGTTAGTAGAATGTTGAGGATAATGCATGCACCAGTTGACACCTGGGTGCACTTTCCTAATTATTCCCTAACATATTATGCACGACGATGGTCGAGAGAAATTTTCATGCAAATTAGCATATCCTATTCCATGGAATATCTTTGAAGAAAGCTTCGTGCTCACTTTTGTCGCTCTCATTAGGAAGAATTAAAGAGGAGAGAGTTGGCTTCTCTAAACCAGGGTTCTAAGACCGTACGAGATTATCATATCCACTTTACCGAGCTACTACATTACTCACCAGCTCTAAAAGCATCACCACAAGAGTGTATTACCAAATTTGTTAGCAGTCTTCAGGGAGATCTACGAGAAAAGCTTGCTGATTTTAGAGCTACAACCATACATGAAGCAATGGACATCTCCTCTCATATTGATATCGAGAGGGATGAAAAAAAACCAAAGAATCAGTTTCCACTTTAATGGTGGACCATCCAAATGCAAGGTACATTATAACCTTAGAGATCATTGCTATCATCGTGCTAGTTCCAGTATAAGCTCACCACTGACCTTGGGTCAGGAATTACCAGGAAGAGGGCGTTTCTCTAGACATCCACTATACTCCTGTGACTCAACACCTGGAACAAGTACTTCTGTGGTTGGGTCATCAACTCAGACAGGAACACGTGCATGTTATCGTTGTCATCAAGAAGATCACATCAGGGAAGACTGTCCGTTGTTGAGAGCTTTAAGGATTAAACCAACTCCGATTAATATTATAACATCCACCCCGAACAATGTAGTAACACGCGAAGGAAGACATGGTAGAGGTTGTGTCTCATAAGGAGCATCTCATATACATAAACCACTAGAGAGCGTTGCGGGTTCTAGCTTGCCTATTCCTAATAGATTGCTCCATACCATTACCGAAGAACAAGCCAATAACTCAGGCACGGTCGTATGAGGTATTGTTACGATTCAAGTCTTTGTAGTACAAGCCTTATTTGATTCTCATGCTTCACATTCATTTATTGCTTGACGGTTAGTACTTACTTTGGGTAAGGTACCAGTAGAAGCACAACAATCCTATCTGATCAAGGGACCAGGAGGACAAGTATTTATAATCCGAGAAATCATGGATGATTGTGTAATACTAACAATAGGACATCAGTTACCAGTTTCCCAATTACTTATTGAAATGGATGAGTTTGATCTCATCCTTGGGATGGATTGGCTAGAAAGGCATCATGCATGCCTTGATTGTTTCCAAAAGTCAATAACTTTTCACATTCCGAAGTCGATAGAGCTCTAGTTTATTGGAAAGACATCCAATGATGATGTCAAGTACATATATACTCCAAAGGCTCAACAACTGTTAGAACAAGGGTGCCATGGCTATTTAGCTTATGTATCCCCTACAACATGGTCAGAAAGAATGACAGAAGATATGCTGATAGTGTGCGAGTTTCCTAATGTATTTTCGGAGGAACTACCTGGATTACCACCTAAGCTAGAGATTGAATTTGAAATCTCTATTATACCTGATACTCAGCCTATCTCTATCCCCCCATATAGGATGGCACAAGCTTACTTACGAGAGTTAAAGGCATAGTTGCAAGAATTGTTAGATAAAGGAGTCATTCATCCATGTACTTAACCATGGGGTGAACCTGTCTTATTTGCAGGATAAAGGATGGGTCAATGCGGTTGGGCATTGACTATAGACATTTAAACAAGAGGACAATAATGAATAAGTATCCTCTACCAAGGATGGATGATCTCTTTGACCAGTTACAGGGTTCGACTGTGTATTCCAAGATTGAATTGAGATCTGGATACAATCAGTTCAAGATAAAAGATGCAGATATACCCAAGACAGCCTTTCGTACTAGATATAGACATTATGAATTCTTAGTTATGCCTTTTGGACTGGCAAATGCCCGAGCATCTTTCATGTATCTCATGAATAGAGTATTCGAGGAATTCTTAGATCACTTTGTAGTAGTCTTTATTTATGATGTGCTTATTTACTCTAAGGACAAGTATCTACATGAATACCATCTCAGGCAGGCACTTGAAGCATTAAGGAAGACCAAATTGTATGATAAATATAGCAAATGTGTCTTTAGGTTTTCTAGAGTTTCTTTCTTAGGACATGTTATTTCTGGGGAAGGTATATCAGTTGATCATACAAAGTTAGTGCAGTGATGAGTTGGGAACGCCCGAAGAGTCACAGAAATACAATCTTTTCTAGGTGTAGGTAGATATTATAGAAGATTAGTGATGAACATTTTACGAATAACATTGCCAATGACTAGAATAACTCAGAAAGAAGTCCCATTCATATGGTCTGACACTTGTGAAGCCAGTTTTCAGACACTGAAGTAATGCCTAACATCTGCACCTATCCTTACTCTGCTCTTTGGGAGTGAAGGGTTTACAATGTACAATGATGCGTCTAAAGAAGGACTTTGGGCAGTTCTTATGCAACATGGTGAGGTAGTTGCGTATGCATCATGACAGATCAGGACATATGAAAAGAACTACCCAACACATGACCTTAAATTAGCTGTTGTAGTTTTCGCTTTAAAAATATGGAGACATTATCTCTATGGTATTATTTTTGAAATCTTGACTGATCATAAAAGCTTGAAATATCTATATGATCAGAAGGAACTCAATATGAGATAGAGACGTTGGCTAGAGTTGTTGAAAGACTATGATTCCACTATCTCCTACCACCTAGGTAAGGGGAACGTCGTAGCAGATGCCCTTAGCAGAAGAACCTATTCACCTGGTTGGTGAGTGCTATCAACTTATGGGGTTTACTATCAATTTTAAGTGAATGGAAACCACTTGATAGTAGTGTTGATACTATAACTATTCCTCACTATACAAACCAGAGATCAGGTATAGAATAAAGAAAGGACAAAAGGATGATCTAGTCCTTAAAGACATGAAATAACATCTTGAGAAGAATGAGATAGAGGGATTCCAAAAACAAGATGGATTATTGTATAAACATCACAGAGTTTGTGTACCAAACACACCTGAACTAAGGAATGACATCTTTTGTGAAGCGCACTGTTTAAGATTATCTATTCATATAGGAATTACAAATTTGTATAAGGATCTTCATTCAATCATTTGGTGGTCGGGAATGAAGAAAGATGTTGCTGAGTTTGTGAACTCACGTTTCACTTGCCAGCATATAAAGGCTTCACACCAAAAGCCACCAGGATTACTGCAGCCCCTCCATGTACATGAATGGAAATGGGAAAGCATTTCCATGGACTTCGTTACTCACTTACATTAGACGACTGGTAGTAAATATAGTATTTGGTTATAGTAGATCATATGATGAAGGTAGACACTTTATTCCAATAAGCTTATATTTCACTCCAGAACAACTAGTTGATTTATATATTACACATGCGATCTGCCTCCATGGTATCCCAAAGGGTGTAGTTTCCAATCGACATTCACAATTCACCTCCCACTATAGGTAGAACTTCATGAAAGCCTTAGGCACACAACTATGCTTGAGCACATCATATCATCCACAAACAGATGGTCAATCAGAACGTACTTTTCAGACTTTAGAGGATATGCTACGAGCATGAGCCTTAGAATGGAAAGGATCATGGTTGAAACATTTGCCTCTTGCATAATTCACATACAACAACAATTACCATACAAGTATTGGCATGGCACCATTTGAAGCACTTTATGTGCATAGGTGTACTACTCCTTTGTGTTGGCAAGAGGTCGAGATAAAGAACCTTCATGATTCAGATAGACTGCAAGAGACACGGAAAGCTATGATTCAGAAAAAAGACTATTGACTACTCAAAGACGCCAGAAAAGCTATAGTGATACCAGGCGAAGAGACCTTGAGTTTGAAATAGGCAACTTTGTATTCATCAATGTACAGACTATGAAGGGAGTTCAGAGGTTTGTCTTGCATGGAAAGTTTGCACATTGGTTTGTGGGTCCCTTTGAAATCATTCAGCAGATTGGAAAAGTTGCTTATAGACTTGTGCTTCCACCACATCTTCCGGCAATACATTGAAGGATATTGAGTATCCTTAAGCGCATCACGGAAGCGTGTTGATTGCATCATATGCAATTGGAGCAACTAGTCGTACTAGATGCTAGTTGTGGCGGAAATTAAAATTCTTAAAATTGAAGATGAAACCACATGATCACGAGAACACTTCTCGGATCGTTTCATCAAACCACAAACTATAAGGAACACCTCTTGAAGCGTGGCTGTGATCGAGAGATCCCAAACGAGAGATCCTCCTGTCTCAAGTCCGACCCACGAAGAATGCACTTGCGGGCACGATGATGAGTCTCGTCCTTCCTGCAATCTTTGACGAAAATCCAAGCGTCGAAGGCGAAGGCAAGATGCTCTCCTTCTCAATATGCAAAGTGGACGGCCACTTGGATATTAAGAGAGAGCCTAGTCGAGAATGAGAGAGAGAGATAGTAGTAGTCTTCTACAACTCTAGATGATGTACCTTGGAAGGCTACCCTAGCCCTCCTTTTATATTAGTTTATGATCCAATGGATCTCAATCCATGGGACACATGGATCCAACGGTTAGGCTTGGTTCATGTAAAATCAATGGCCATGATTGTTGATGGTTAAAAACCAACAACATTAATTTTTAAATTAAAATATGTTAACATTATCAACATAATTTAATTTATCATTAACTAATTAAGAGAACTGTGATAATAAAAAAGGGAGTCAATCAACCACCTTTGATTTTAGGGGGCATCACCTATGAATAATTCGTAGGTGACGCCACCTATGAATTTGGTGGTTGTTTTGCCTCCTTTTTATTTTATATTATTATTTCTTAATTAATTTTGTAATAACAATTATCACAAAATTATTCACCAAATTAACTCCAAATTAATTTGTGAATATTTCAATCATGCCATTGAACATTATGTGAATCGTATTCACAACCCAAACTAATTTGTAGACTGCATTTCCAACTAATTAATAAATGTGAATACAATCCACGTTACTAATTAACAAATGATATTTACATAAATTCTCTCTCTTATATATATTATAAAACATATTTATAATACACATATATGATGGATAGTCTTATCCATATTCTCTAATCCTTGATAATTAAGTCTCATTTAATAATCTTGGATAACAATATGAATCATATTCACATTATTCATGATAATTAAGTCTCATTTAATCATAAAGTCCTTCTTGCTTGGATATGTATTTGATCAAATGAATTATTCTTGAACTCATTCAAGAATAATGTGCTTTCTCCGCGGATACTTGGAGATAAGGACAGGGCAATTGTATTATTACATGTATAGTGACTTGGATATTGAGATCTTATGTCAAATCCAGATCTTACGAACCTCCCACAGAAGCTTGATTAAATCAAGACCGCAAATCCAATCTTCTCATTGAATCTGAATCTCATTCAGACCAATGTCCAACACTTGGACTAAGATCGGACTGCTTCTCTACTGAAAGGAGTCACTAAAATCCAGACCAGTTTCATCACTTCCTCGGAATGGAAGCGTCGTGGATATACAATCGTTTATGATCACATCACCCTCAGGTATTCCCAATAGTTGTACATCCTGCATACTGGAAGAGCCATGATCAACCCGAAGATCAAGATCAATTTTACAATGTCTTCTTCAGGGTTTAATCATTAAGTTTCTCAATCTTGATCATTGGGAGTTGGTATCGATCATATTCTTTCCCAAAGCATATATCAAACCTTCATATTCATGTCATTCTTCCGAAGCACGACGACCATGCATGGAATTTGATCGGTCACAATACCTCATGAGTGAGCTCATGTCTTCCGGTTCACAAGTGAACCTCTATGATCCCTTTGAGAGATCATATTGCTCATATACCCTTATATGCACACCAGCTCGTTGGTGTATAGACCTTGGTTAGGTCATCAACCTATTGGTCTGCCAAATGTACATACTCAGACATATAGCAATACATCTGTCTCCGGTCAGAGGATGCGTGCCTATGCTGTGACAGCATTCAACATAGGACTTAGGTTATCTCGATATCGTTAAGTCAACCCATTGACCTAACTAATCTGACACCTCCGAATCACTATTCCCTTGCAGAGGACCTGCATCGAGAGGTCGGTCAGATATCATCCTATGTGAGAAAGGATTGCCATCTCCTACTCATGCTGGAGATCTTCACTTGACAATCACTTGACGGTGCTTGATAACTCCTCTATCTAACTCCTTAGATATTCATCCAAACACTAGCCTCTATGATTCATTTAGTGAATCAACAACTATATGATCATCAAGTTGGCCATGGTACATAACCCTAATTTTACAGAGGGACCTTATAGTGCATTCAATCATATAATTTCAGAAAGGGAGTGAAACATCAATAACTTTTATTAATAAACATAAATATTACAATAACATTTATTGTAAGAATGGTTCACCCAGGGCTCACAAGTCTAACAATCTCCCACTAGCTCTCAGAACCATTCAGGTACAATCCGTAAACCCATACTCATTACATGCTTGTCAAAATCCTTCTGTGTCAGAGGTTTGGTAAGAGGATCAGCAATGTTGTCGGCAGAGGCCACCTTGGTGATGATGATATCACCACGCTTTTGAATCTCCCGAATGATGTGGTATTTCCTTTCCACATGCTTGCTCTTTTGATGGCACCTGGGTTCCTTTGCTTGGGCAATGGCTCCGGTGTTATCACAGAGTAACGGGACGGGAGTATCAGAGGAAACTACGCCATGCTCCAATATGAACTTGCACAACCACACCACCTCCTTTGCAACATCCGATGTGGCAATGTATTCGGCTTCTGTTGTTGAATCCGCCGTAGTGTCCTGCTTCTTGCTTCTCCAGCTCACAGCACCACCGTTCAATAGGAATACAAAACCTGATGTCAACTTTCGATCATCAATATCTGACTGGAAGTCTGAATCTGTATATCCCAAGACATGGGGATCACCATCCCCATAGACCAAGATGTAATCTTGCGTCCGTCTTAGATATTTGAATATGTTCTTTACTGCATTCCAGTGTTTCTCTCCACAGAAGGAGTGGTAATGACTTACCACTCACACTGCATAGCAGATGTCTAGCCTAGTACACATCATGGCTTGCATCAAGCTTCTTACGGCTGATGCGTAAGGGCATCCAGCCATGGCCTTCCTTTCCTCAACACTTTGAGGAGCCATCCCTTTGGACAGATGGATACCGTGTCCTATGGGGAGGAATACTTTCTTGGAACTATCCATACGAAATCGTTCAAGAATCTTCTTGATGTATCCATGTTGTGATAATCCCAATATTCTCTTTTCTTGATTTTTGAACAACTTCAGGCCTAAGATGTAAGAGGCTTCCCCAAGATCTTTCATCTTGAAGGTTTGGGATAGCCAAATCTTCACTTTGATCATCATTCCTGTATCATTCTCAACGATAAGGATATCATCTACGTAAAGCACGATGAACACAGTGGCGCTCCCACTAAGCTTCTTGTACACACAAGGTTCATCAGGATTTTACACAAAATCATAACTCTTTATGGTTTCGTCAAATCTGATGTTCTAGCTACGAGAAACTTCTTTGAGCTCATAGATGGATTTCTTCAGCTTGCATACTTTACCATCCTCAGCTATGAAGCCCTGGCACTGCTCCATATAAATATCCTCCTCGAGGTATCCATTGAGGAAAGCTGTCTTGACGTCCATCTACCAGATGTCGTAGTCAAGAGATGCAGCTATAGCTAGCAGTGTCCTGATGGACTTAAGCATGGCCACAGGAGATAATGTCTCATCGTAGTCGATGCCTTCTCTCTGTGTGTAGCCCTTGGACACGAGCCGTGCCTTGAAAGTCTTTACTTTCCCATCAGGTCCCCTCTTTCTCTTGAAGATCCATTTACACCCAATGGGTTTTACCCCTTTAGGTGGATCCTTTAGGGTCCATACACCATTCTTATGCGTGGAGTCAATCTCTGACTTCATTGCTAGCATCCATCTATCCATGTCATGATCCGTGATAGCATCATCAAATGAAGAAGGATCAATGTCAGTCTCACCTGACACATGGAATCCATACCTTTCAGGTGGTGCAACCACCCTCGAACTCCTTCGAAGAGGTATGGGTGTTTTATCTTCATTTATCACTTCAGTTTCTGTTTCACGAATCTCAGAATCTTCAGGGGATTCAATGAGTTCCTCTACTTCATTCTTGTCTTGATCTTTAAGGAAATCATCCTCCAGAAATTTCACATCCCTAGAGACAAAAACCTTTTGGGTCTCAGGGTCATAAAGCTGGTATCCAGTACCGTCTTTAACATACTCAATGAAGTATTCTTACGAGTGTGAGATTCTAGCTTACTTGCATCCACGTTTTTCGCATGGACCAAGCATCCCCAAACCCTCAAGTGGTTGACACTAGGCTTGGTACCATACCATAGCTCGTGAGGAGTCTTTGGTACAAACTTGCTAGGAATCTTGTTCAGTATATATATTGCAGTCTCTACTGCATATCCCCATAAACTAAGGGGTAAATGTGCTTTACTCATCATTGAACGGACCATGTCCATGATGGTCCTGTTACGTCTTTCAGCAACACCATTAAGTTGGGGTGTTCCAGGGGGTGTGAGATTGGAGACAATTCCATTCTCTTTAAGATATTCTTTGAATTCATCTGAGAGATACTCACCACCTCGGTCAGATCGAATCCATTTGATCTTACTGTCAGCTTGGTTCTCAACCAAAACCTTAAACTCTTTGAACTTTTCAAAGGTTTCAGACTTACGACGTAGCAGGAAGATAAACCCGTATCGCGAATGGTCATCGATAAACATCAAATAATATTGATATCCATTTCTAGTTGCGGTACTGAAAGGACCACATACGTCAGTATGTATTATGTCAAGAATACCTTCACATCTTGTAACCTTGTTACGGAAAGGCATCCTGGTCAATTTACATCGAATGCAATGTTCACATGTAGGTAAAGATTGAACCTGTAGAAAATCTAAAGGTCCATCCTTTATCAATCTATTGATCCTATCAATAGATAAATGATCGAGCCTTTGATGCCAAATCACATTCTAATGATTTCCATTCTCCCTGGATATCTTAGTGTTTTTATTATTAGTGGTAGTGACATTTATGACATATTCGTCAATGCACAATTCATAGAGTACACTAGAAGTCAGAACACCTTCCGCAACAAATTTATCATATTTATTAATGACTAATTTATTACAGATTTGGAAGGAGTACCCATGTCTAACAAGCTTAGACACAGATATCAAATTCCTCCTGACCTCAGGTACATAAAGACACACTTTAAGTACTAGGACTCGACCACTAGATAACGACAGTTTGCACGTCCCGATGGCGACTGCTGCAACACTTGCATCAGATCCCATCTGGATAACTATCTCCCCTTGCTACAGATTTCTAGTTTCCTGAAACAGATGCAACGAAATTCATACGTGAACAGAAGCACCAGAATCTATAACCCAACTTCCTTCTCGTCCAATGAGAAAGCTAGTTTTAATGATGAAAGTAGATTTCGTACCTGTTGGGGCTTTACCTCTGTCAGCAGATTTCAGGTCATTAGGGCAATTACGCCACCAGTGCCACGGCTTCTTGCAATGGTTGCAGACATCGGTCTTTTTCGATGTCATCAGTGTGGAAGCACTAGAAGACGAACCAACTCCTTGATTCTTCTTCTTTCTCTTCGGGGCCGGGCCCTTCTGAGAACCTTGCTTCCGCTCGCGCTTTCCTCTTACCTGTGCAACCATTGCACTAGCAGAGGGTCCGTCCTTTTTCACGATGTTTTCTGCATACTTCAATGCAGCCAACAACCCAGCGCTTGTGAAGTCACCTTTGTTCATGTGGTAAGACTAAACAAAGTTGTTGTAAGACTTAGGGAGCGACAGGAGAATGAAATTAGCTTGCATTTCAGAATACAAGTAGGCCCCTAGGGTTTCCAGCTCAGAGAGGTACTCAAACATTTTGAGTACGTATTCTCTGACAGAGGTCCCTTCCTGCATCTTGCAGTGAATAAGCTCTTTTATCACATTGTAACGCTGTGTGCGGTTTATGTCACCAAACATCTCCTTCAGATTCAGCATAACCTCTTGGCAATGGTTCATTTCCACATGTTGCTTCAGAAGCACATTGGACAAAGACCTAAGGACGTAACACCTTGCCAGATTATGTTCTTCATCATATTTTTCATTATATGATTTATCTTTAGCAGTCAAAGGGTTTGCTATCTTGTCCTCGCTAAGCACATAGGAGATGCGCTATGCAGAGAGGACAAGATCCAAATTTCGGATCCAATCAGAATAATTTGATCCGGTCAACTGGTTGACCTCCAAGAGCCTGCTAAGTGGGTTCATGGACATCATTTTCTGAAATTAAGAATGCATTGTATTAGAATATATAGACAAATATATATTCATTTTAAAGAATTATTTGATTAAGGCATTTTAAATCAAATTTGTCCTGCCATGTCGACTTTGAAAGATTATTCCCTTATTTTTCTTTCAGAGCAAGAGATACACTTACCGCCATATCTCAAGCAAGATCTGAGATCTCCTCTATATCCTTATCACATCCCAATAATATGAGAACCTATGACTCGAATAAGAGAAGCGGGAACACATTCCGCCTTGCAAGTCCAACTTGCATTTCCCAATTCGGTTTTAACACCTGGGCACACCACCCCTGAGATGATGTTGACCTGTTGTTAATTGAACCAACCAGTAGTAAGCTTAATACTCGCTATACGCAATCCAACATCGCCCCAATAATATGAGGATCCAGTATTGGGGTCACTACGTAAACGGCCTTACTCTATCGAGAAGCAAAGAACCCGATCCAATTAAATCTTGTACAGGATATGTCACTTCGGACAGGCGTCTCCTATACACAACAACTGGCGACGGAATCCTTCGCCTTGACGGGAGACCATGGATGTCACTTATATGATCCTCCACCTCATATTCAAATTTTATACTTAATTATCGTGAATCATATTCACATAATTATTTCCTCCAAGGGAAATACACATCTATTCATAATAGAGTGTTTATTGGATATAATTAATTTAATAACATTAAATTAATCATTAATCCAATCATCAATCAACATGTCTTTTACTTGAATAGTAGGTATATTCTCAAAGTACGTATTATTCGAATTTTAATAATTAGAAAATACACATTGATCTTCTCCGACATTATACAGTCCCTACCCGCCGTCATGGCCAGTACCAACGATAGTGGGACGGACCACATACGTTGCAACCCGCGACCCCAATGCTCTCCGACTAGGCACCATATCCGTCTCGGGAAAGGATAATACCAGATAGATCATCATGTACTTTGAGATGCTCATCGGTTTTTCAATCGAAATTATACTGTATAATATACATCAAAATAATTTTGATTATATTATAAGGAGATTTGCTAGACAAATCCCCAATCTTATTCAAGCAAGAGGGTTTTTCATGTAAATGTTGTCCTACGACTATTGTAGGATAAACTATGGGTTTTCATGAAATCAATGTTTGTTGATCAACCAATGATCAAGATGTAATATCTCATCATTGTGGTTTAGGCAAATGTCATTCAATGAAATAACTATCTCTTTAAATATTTCACAAATATTTATCACTAATTATTCCAGAAAATTAACAATTAATTTTCATCATGATAATTGAATGACTTATCACAAGGTTCAAGATAAAAAAATGTTAATTTCCAGCAGTGACCTCCAATCACCAAAATTAACTTATCTTGATCAATTTAAATCCAAAAAATGCAAACTCAGTTTCCAAAGATTGCCTATTTGTTTTATTAAAGAATCCAAGTGATAATTCACGCGTTTCGAGGCGGATTAAAACCGTAATTATCTCATTAATCACGTTTAAATCCGCAGTTCCTGCAACAGGGAATATAGGCATATTCAAAAAGACATATCTTGAGCAAATGAAGTACAAATTTCACAAACTCAAACCCTATGGTTTCCTTAATTAATGGGAAACCAAATCCAATTGAAAATTTTGTATTTAAACATTTTAAATAGTACAGAAAAAATCAATTAGACAGAGGTGCGAAAATTGAAATGCAGTAAAAATTTCGCAACCCTTTCAATAACCAAATCGTCTAAGATCTATGGATCACATCCAAAACCTTTTTCAACCTATGCCTCTGATACCACTTGAAGGATATTGAGTATCCTTAAGCGCTTCACAAAAGCGTGTTGATTGCATCATATGCAAATGGAGCAACTAGTCGTACTAGATGCTAGATGCAGCGGAAATTAAAATTTTTAAAATTAAAGATGAAACCACATGATATCGAGAACACTTCTCGGATCATTTCATCAAACCACAAAGTATAAGGAATACCTCTTGAAGCGTGGTTGTGATCGCGAGATCTCAAACGAGAGATCCTCCTGCCTCAAGTTGGACCCACGAAGAACGCACTTGCGGGCATGATGATGAGTCGTGTCCTTCCCGCAATCTTTGACGAAAATCCAAGCGTCGAAGGTGAAGTCAAGACGCTCTCCTTCTCAATATGCAAAGTGGACGACCACTTGCATATTAAGACAGAGCCTAGTCGAGAATGAGAGAGAGAGAGAGAGTTGTAGTCTTCTACAACTCTAGATGATGTTCCTTGGAAGGCTACCCTAGCCCTCCTTTTATATTAGTTTAGGATCCAATGGAACTCAATCCATGGGACACATGGATCCAACGGCTAGGCTTGGTCCATGTAAAATCAACGGCAATGATTGTTGTTCGTTAAAAACCAACAACATTAATTTTTAAATTAAAATATGTTGCAACATTGTCAACATAATTTAATTTATCATTAACTAATTAGGAGATAATGTGATAACAAAAAAGGGAGTCAATCAACCACCGTTGATTTTAGGGGGCATCACCTATGAATAATTCATAGGTGATGCCACCTATGAATTTGGTGGTTGTTTTGCCTCCTTTTTATTTTATCTTATTATTTCTTAATTAATTTTATCAAAACAATTATCACAAAATTATTCACCAAATTAATTCCAAATTAATTTGTGAATATTTCAATCATGCCATCGAACATTATGTGAATCATATTCACAACCCAAACTAATTTGTAAATTGCATTTCCAATTAACTAATAAATGTAAATCCAATCCACATTATTAATTAACAAATGCTATTTACATAAATTCTTTCTCTTATATATATTATAAATCATATTTATAATACACATATATCATGGATAGTATTATCCACATTCTCTAATACTTGATAATTAATCCCATTTAATTATCTTGGATAACAATATGAATCATATTCATATTATGCTTGATAATTAAATCTCATTTAATCACCAAGTCCTTCATGCTTGGATATGTATTTGATCAAATGAATTATTCTTGAACCCTTTCAAGAATAATGTGCTTTCTCCGCAGATACTTGGAGATAAGGACAGGGCGATTGTATTATTCCATGTATAGTGACTTGGATATTGATATCTTATCTCAAATCTAGATCTTACAAACCTCCCACAGAAGCTTGATTAAATCAAGACCGCAAATCCAATCTTCTCATTGAATCTGAATCTCATTCAGACCAATGTCCAACACTCGGACTAAGATCGGATTGCTTCTCTACTAAAAGGAGTCACTAAAATCCAGACCTGTTTCATCACTCCCTCGGAATGGAAGTGTCATGGATATACAATCTTTTATGATCACATCAAGATCAATTTTACATTGTCTTCTTCGGGGTTTAATCATTAAGTTTCTCAATCTTGGTCATTGGGAGTTGGTATCGATCATATGCTTTCCCAAAGCATATATCATACCTTCAAATTCATGTCATGCTTCCAAAGCACGACGACCATGCATGGAATTTGATCGGTTCCAATACCTCATGAGTGAGCTCATGTCTTCCGGTTCACAAGTGAACCTGTATGATCCCTTTGAGAGATCATATTGCTCATATACCCTTTTTTGCACACCAGCTCACCGGTGTATAGACCTTGGTTAGGTCATCAACCCATTGGTCTCCAAATGTACATACTCAGACATATTGCAATACATCTTTCTCCGGTCAGAGGATGCGTGCCAATGCTGTGACAGCATTCAACATAGGACTTAAGTTATCTCAATCTCGTTAAGTCAACCCTTTGACCTAACTAATCTGGCACCTCCGAATCACTATTCCCATGCAGAGGACCTGTATCGAGAGGTGATGAATCTGTGATTCATCACTTCAAAAGTCAAAAATAGAGCCTTGTTCCCGAGTAAATAGAGGCATATTTCCCTTTATAAATGCATAAATAGCATTCATTCATACATACATAATACATTCATTTTAGCAGTCCATTTGTATTCAAATAAGAAGCCAAAATCCCTTGTAAAATATCCACTCACTAAAATATCCTCTTCCATATAATATGTACTCCTTAATTGATAATATATGGAAGAATGCCAAATATCCCACTTGTAAATTAGTCAATAAAGCCCTAGAACCCCTGTACACTAAAATGCACATAAATCCCTCATAGAAACTCCGAACTAGGTCTACTTACTCTTAGAATACTACACATTAAAAGACCTTTAAAATGAGACTAATTTCATCCAATTTGGAGCTCGTATGAGAAAGTTGGGTTTTTGGGCCACCTGGTATACTACATATATGTATATTTGTAACTTTGTATTTATGTATCATATTTGACCTCATCTCCGTCTTTGGTCAACATGAAACTTGTAGATCTCATCGAGATCTACAACTTTCATGTTTTGAGTTTTTCCAAAATCGGCCCCCTCTTCTCTTTACACATTCATTTTCTTCCAGCCATTCACAGCAGGCCACGTGGCGCCCTCTGGTTACGCCACGCGGCCCGCTCCCCTTGCCCCAGTCGCCCGCAGCCATAGCCGTTGGATTACGCTATAGATCCAACGGCCTAGCTGCTTCCACGTGCTCCTTAAATCCACGCCGTCAGATCATCTCCAGGGCCTCATCTGATCCGCCCGTCCGCGCCTCTTCCAGAGCTCGCCACGTGGCGGCATATGAACCATCTGATCAAGCCCCTGATCCCTCCGTCACAACCGCTCTTCCGTTGGCGCTCCTCGTCCCTTCGATCATCTCCATCTCCTTATCCAAGCTGCTCTCCTTATCCAAGCTGCTCGCCCGCGCTTCGCCCAGCTCCCTCCACGTGGCGCGATCACAGCCCATCATCACCGCGCCCCGATCTAATCAAACACGTCCCATTCCGCTTCGATCACCACCGTTGGATAAGAAGAGCCAACGGCGGAGACTTCGTCTCCTACCTCGGGTGCCCCTCTCTGCCACGTTCTCTGCCTTGCGGAGGGGCGCCCCCTTCCTATTCTTGGCAGCTCCTCGACCACCGCAGACGAGCACCACCACCTCCACGATGTCACCCACTCGTCCCTCATCCTCGCCAGCTACCTCACTCCCCACTACGACCACCAGAGTCGCTCCATGACGCCCACGAACCTCGCCTCGTCGCCAACACTGTTGCCACGTCCATCCTATAAATACACCATCACCAGCCACCGTCATGGCTATCCGCCACCCCTAAGAGATACCCCGAGCTCGAAGCAACCGTTTGGTGAAAGCAAGCGACCTATTCCTCGAGCGAAGACCGGTCATCTCCTCCGGCGAGATCCTCGGCCCACCGCCGTGTCGCAGCCACTCCTCCGAGCAGTTGCTTGAGCTCGGGACATCACCGGTCCCCCGAGCGAAAACCTGGAACCCGAAAAGGAGCTCCAATCCCCAGGTGAACCCCCTCCATTCCCCCTCCGATCTTTTTCTTAATTTTTCTTTATCTTCTCTGATTTAATTACACGTCCACGATCATCTTCGCGCTTCGCCTTCACTCCGTCGAGCTCCGCGTAGGAGCTCTCATCTTCGCTGTCAACTTTTACCCCGCCGAAGACGCACCTCACCATCTATCGATCTCCAGCTCCGCCACTTCGCCGGAGCACCGTCGCCTGATCACCTCCCTCCACCTTAGGCCTCGCAAACCATCCTCCCACCTCCACAAGTGCAAGCCCGAGCTTCGTCTAGTCTTCTGATCCTTGCAGGTACTTCTTTTATCACTGATTGGAACTTCGCTGGAGACGACTTCGAGCTTCGTCGTCAGCAACCTCCGACGACCCTCTCCAGCTCCTGTACCCATCAGCGCCTTCTCCGCATCGCCACGCTCCTACTGGGATATCTCCGGCACCTCGGAGAGCTTCATCGGCATCTGGAGGAACGGGCGGAGCTCACGCCACCTCGTCGGAGCCCAGTCATATCCTCCGCAGGCGGCGGAGGCCCGTTGAAGGAGAAGCTCCAGCTGCCGTTCGATCACCTTGATCGAACGGTAGACTTCGTTCCACGTATCACTCAGCCGTGCTTCACCAGTACCGTTGGATCCTTCCTGATCTAACGGCACTTAGCCCTCCACGTCATCGACATCTGGAGCAGCCAGGAGCCGTCAGATCAACGTAGATCTAACGATCTTTGATCGAGCCACGTGTCACATTTTGGTAAGTTCAGTAGAATTATTAATGAATTAATTGGTACATTTTTGGAATATTTTGCCCAGTGACACCTTTTAATTTCTAGTTAATTCTCTGTGGTTCCAAAAATCCTCAAAAATTCACAGTAGCTTAAGGACAATATTCTTAACATGCCATAAAAATTTCATGTCATTTGCACACATATCGAGGCCTAAATAAATTGTTGAGTGGTTTTCGCATTTTAATTTTAGTAAATTCATTTCACATTGGAATTAAGATCTGTCAATTTTCTTGGAGTCCTCATCATGAGTGATATCTAGGATAATTTTATCTCTTGAAGAAATTGTGATTTGATATTTATCAAAAATAAAATAGTGAAAATCACTCTGTCTGCATATTTAATTCACAGTAAATTCATTTAGTGTCTAAAAAGTCCAAAAAATTAGGGTAGACCATTTTCATCATAATCAATCATCTGGCCAATTTTTAGAATTTTGGACTTCATTTGATATCTTAATTTAATTAATTGTTATATTGGCCTGCGGGTTGCATGTGTCTGCATAGAAAATAGAAAAATACCAAAAATATTTTCACTGAAAATCTCACACTTGGATTTTGCTAAAATTTGACCTAAGGAGACAGTTGCCTTCCTGAGTTCGACCTTGGACTTCACCAAGTAAAAAAATTTGCCGCTTGAAATTAACTCGAAATTAATTAAAGTGGTTTTTGACTAGCCTCTCGTATCCGACTGCAACGAACGATTAACATTAATTTGGACGTTAATTTGCTCGAATTAACTAAGGGTGTGGGGCGGTTATCAAGAGGTCGGTCAGATATCAGCCTATGTGAGAAAGGATTGCCATCTCCTACTCAGACTGGAGATCTTCACTTGACAATCATTTGACGGTGCTTGATGAGTCCTCTATCTAACTCCTTAGATATTCATCCAAACACCAGCCTCTATGATTCATTTAGTGAATCAACAGCTATATGATCATCAAGTTGGCCATGGTACATAACCCTAATTGTACAGAGGGACCTTATAGTGCATTCATTCATATAATTTCAAAAAGGGAGTGAAACATCAATAATTTTATTGATAAACATAAATATTACAATAACATTTACTATAAGAATGGTTCGCCCAGGGCTCACAAGTCTAACATACATGATGTTTTTCACGTATCAAAACTAAGAAAGTACATTAGGGATCTAGAGCATAAGATTAGTTATGATGATTTACATATTGAGCTAGACCTGACGTACCAAGGAATGCCTGTGGAAATACTAAGTAGAGATATCAAGAAGTTAAGGAGTAAAGAGGAGCATCTAGTTAAAGTATTGTGGCGGAACCAAGAGTTTGAAGAAGCCACTTGGGAACCTGAGGCAGAAATGAGAGAGAAATACTCCTACTTGTTTCTGTGATAACACTATGTGTTGTATATCTTCATTATAAATGAAATGGTGTTCATTCTTTTTCAGGTCGTTATGATTTCAATCCTCTTTAAGGTTGTTATGCCTGCATTTCTAGTCTCGAGGATGAGACTTCCTTTAAGGTTGTTATAATTGTAAATCCTTGACCTTGGTCCCTCTCGGATCCTATATCATAAGATCCGGCTTATCAGGAGGAAACCAACGAAATTCATTTTGTATGAATCGGACTTCATTTGGAATTGTTATGATTTTCAGAAGAAAGAGAGGTAAAGTGTTTTAAGACGTCATTAACCAATAATGACCATCGTTAAGGCTAATTAAACATGATTAAAGAAACTAATGACAGATTGAAAACCACTAATGATTATTAGTGAACACTAATCAATAGATAGAAGAAGATAAGCATAAGTCACAAAAAGTCAAATCGTGATTAGTGAAAGTTAATCACGATTAGAGTTACCTAAACGTCATTAGCGAATCAAGAATTTTATGGAATCTTCTAACTTAAGCCCTATGTTTTGGATAAGTTTTAGCCAAAAGTCAGATAGTTTCATTGTTAATTGGCCCTTAGTTGGAGGATGTAAGTTTGATCTGAGTGATTGGAATGAAAACAAAGCACAGAATGAATGCTGAAATGAGAGTGAACTATCAAGATACCTACGAAAGAGAATAAATGGTGCAAATCTCCTCGATCTACAATGTGGAATAGAGGCGGAGACATATGGCAGAGATCGTCGGTGATGTGGTTGAATCATGACCTAGGGCACAAAATGCACCCTCCATATTAGGGATCTGCTCCTCTGTCACAAGAGCATACTCCTTTCCACTCGATCGCTAGTGGTTTTGGAACAAAATCAGATTAAATTCAGGGCAAAGGGAATGAGTGTCTATTTAGAGAATGAGCTCCGGTTATTGAATTTGAACAGTAGCAAGATCATAAGAGAATTGATTGGATCAGGAAGGCTCGCATGGGCGATCATTGAATGAGCGAAGGAGTTGTAGAAGGAAGCGTAGGTGGTTAATGAACAAAGGCATTTGGAAATTATAGACAAAGTAATGACAACGAGAGGTTAATGTACGATAAGTGCAAATCAACTAGTTGACACGGGTCAATAAACTTGGGCTGACCAATCGTGGCATGCCTAGAATAAGGACAAAATACACTAGATGACAAAATAGTAAATAAGATTTAAATAATTCAAAAAAGGGAATAATTTAATTAAGTAATGTAATTAAAAATGTTAAGAATAAATTAAAGTCAATTTTAGGGATTTTTAATTAATTAATATAGTTACAATTGTTAAAATAAATACACAGGGTTATTTATATGTATATGTATATATATATATATATATATATATATACAAGACTTGAATTTTTAGTTAATTCCCTCCAACATTCCTTGGTTAATAAGATTTTCACTCCCTTCGCCAACTAGTAATATAAAAGATCAATGGTGTTTAATATAATAGTCCCCTTCTCCTATTGTTGTTTCCTCCCTTCCCGCTACCAAGCGGTCGGTGGTCTTATCGCCATTACTTTAATTAATGGTCTCTGACCATTGTTGGTTTAGACCCTTGCCTCAACTTGAACATCAAAGCGGATTTACTGTAATCGGTGGTCTTACCACCATTACTGTAATTGGTGGTCTCTGACCACGATTGGCTCCAACCAGCTTTGATATTTCCCCGGCAGCTATTTCTTAACTGGAAAAGCCCAGGAAAGGCAGCACCAGATGCATTTCCTCTAATGCATATTTAGCTTTTTTTATAGAGAAAGAGGCTAATAATATGAGGTTCGCGCATATAGGATGGTTTATCTATTTTATAGGAACGATCCTATCAGCTATTGAATGGTCAACATGTCCTACTTGGGAATGACATGACATAATAAACAATCTGACCCGTAGTCTGGTTTTTTTCACAAGGCTAGCTGGTGTAAGTGAATTTCAGAAGGCAGATCCCAAAAGACCGAATGGTATGTATTCTTATGCCGCTTATTGGTCCTATGATTGAAAACGGACTGGAAGTCTTTCTTGAATCGTATAGTGATGGTGAATTTATACATATATACATAATTTAATATATTTTATTTACAATATTTTACAAGGGTTTTAAAGATATTATTATTTGATTTTTAAGAGTTAATTGGTTAGGTTAATTAAATAGGTCTAACTATAGTATATAAATGATGATACATATGCAATATATACAATATTTTTTTAGTTAATTTTTTGTATGAATAATTTTGTTTGTAGTTTATTCGAGTTAAATGCAATATTTACAAGTAACTAAGAATACAATATTTGCAAATAAACACAAGGAAACAATTAATTAAATAATATACATAGTGTACATATGTATAATATATGGTAATACCCCAAATGTCCACATTTCACATCTTAACTCTAAATTTTACGAAATCACAATTATTTTAAATATAATTTAATTTGGAGTAAAATGAAAGTGAGTTTGATGAATTTGGAGTTCGGGTGTGGAAAATATTGATCTTGGAAGTTTGAAATTTTGTAGCTTGTGGAAAGTGAATATATATATATATAGAATTTAATTGCAATTATTTTAATAAATTACAAGATAATTTTATGCACAAATTTCAAGAAGAAATAATTATTATTTACAAAGAATATGTAATGAACAATTTGAAGAATGTGTAATATAGACAACATTATACATACGAAGGTTATGTATAGGTGATAGGTGCATCTTCTGTAATTAGGGCCTTATCTCCCTCTACTCCCTTCCATATTGATTAGGTCAAGTCTTGACCATCTCTCATGGTGTGATTCAACATGTATCTATTATACAGTCTTGTATTTTATTTATTTTTCCTTTATTTATTTATTTGTTCATTTTAGGTTAAAAATAGTTATAAATATACTATATTTACATTATGATAATGTTTAGCAAGAAGATGGATTTATTGATATAAATAAGTGATTTATAGGAGATTTTAAGCTAAAATAAATGAATAAAGATGACAAAACTTAGATTCATCAGACGGTCATTTGAAGAGAAGATTGTACATGACAATGGTAGCAACCTCATATCCGAATTATCATCTAATGCTCAATAGTTCGTACTCAATCGACACTGTTGAAGCCATATATAGAGCATGATACATTCTTGTCCTTGTTGACTCAATAGAAATGATATCTCAAAAAGAGTTTTCATGATAAGCAGATTCAGATATTGAGCAAACTAAAAATATCTTTTTTATTATTCTTTTTTATTCTTTATTCAATTCCTATTTTCTTGTATTTATTCATTCATTCCTTTCATCAATGTGCACAAACTTCATCCAAAATGTAGTGGGGGTGAGTGATGAATCTATGATTCATCATCTTTATTCATTTATTTGAGCTTAAAATCCCTTATAAAACACCTATATATAATACCAACTCCACGTTCTTACTAATTTGCCTCTGTGTGTAAATATTGTATATTTGTATATTATTTTAACCTAAAATTAATATATAAAGAAATAAAGGGAAAATAAAGAAAATAAAAGAAGGCTGTAGATATGTAATAGATAAAGGTTGACCTGAACCCCTAGAGAAGATCAAGACTTGACCCGATCGACCAGGAATAAAGTAGGAGGAGATATGGTCCATCAGAAAATCCAAAAAATGTGTGTGTTGTAAATATTTCTCATTTATTTTTTACATATGTATAAATATAACACTATTTTATTTGTATATAAATTAACTTCAAATAAAATAATTTTTAAAACAAAAGTTGTAAAGAAAAATGTTTGCTAACTAATAAAAATAATTGCACAATGAAATCATGTATGCAATAAAAGTAACCACATCCAGAAAAAGCCATTAAGTGATAATTGATTGATCAATTCCGGCTCCATATGAACTCAAATTGAAACAAACTCACTTCCATTGTATTCTAAATTAAATTATCCTTAAAATAGCTATGATTTCATAATTTGTGGAGTTTTGGTTGAAAAGTCGGTTTTCAATTCTAGTTTATGCAATTTTACCATTTATTTATACATATTGTATTAGTAAAAATTTCTAGATATTTTTACTAAGTATTTAAAATAAAATAAAAAAATAAAAAACTAATTTCCTTATTAAACCTTGAAAATAATGTAATATATTTATATAGTTTTTGTATGTAGTTAATTTTCTTAAATAACTTCCACAAAAAAATAGAAGAATTAACATTTACTTTTATAATTAATAAAATGACGAAAATACAAAAAATAGTTAATTTTGAAAATATTTTAAACACGAATTGCTTTTATCTTTACTTCCTTTCAAATTTCTTTTCTCTTATCTATAATCTTTATCCAAAATTTAAAAAATGCAAATACCATTCTTCTATCTATTAATATGGCTCATTGTCCCGCTTTTCAACTTGATCAATCTTTGGTGAGAGGAGCCCGATCTCCGAAAGCCTTCTCGTCGTAGTAGGGTGCCTGGCCTCCGAGTCGTCCGATGATAGCGTGTCGGCCACCGTTTAGGCGATCACAGTCTTTTTCGCTACTAAGGTGAAATCCATCATTTTCTTCTTGTTTCTAACTTATGTTAATCTTATTTTAATTTCTCGCATTTTTATTTTGTCAACATTTTTTAATTAGTTTTTAGAATCTATCACACCTTGTTCTTCGCCACCGATCTCGATTTTGCATCTCAGATCTCGATATATTCGCTCTCTTATTCTACCTCATGCAATCTTCAAACTTTGGCCACGTACGGTGGCCAGAGACTTGGATCCATTCCTCATTTTTAGTTGGATCCCCATTCACGCATTTCATTTTGAGTTTTAGATCAAGTCATCATGCTCGTGTCCTAATTTGTTTATAAATAAAAAATAAAAAAACAAAAAATATTTTTTTTGTTTCCAACATTTGTTTTGAAAGATAAATAAAAAAACACAAAAATAAAGAAATAAATAATATTCATAAAAACTTATGTTACAATTTTCTATTTTTCTTTAAAAAATAAAAAATTCTCTCTATTATATTTTTACAAAAAGAGAATATTAGCAACAGTCGGGGCTACCACTCTAACCACCGGCGGTGCCTGCCGCCCTTCGCGATCGACCACCTCTTCTGCCTGCAACTGCCTGTAGCGGCCTCCTTCGTTGATCGAGACTTTATCCACCTCCTGGGGTGGCCGAGAAGCCCCATCGTCATGCGGATGCAAATCGGGTTAAGGAATATATATGGTCGTTGTGACCCGAATCACAAAGCACAATCAACCAAAAAAAGCCAAACCACCAACGAAATTAATCAAACAATCAAACACAAGGCAAGCGATCTTGCTAGTTTATTTAACCCGGTATAGCTACCAGGGTCGATCACAAGGAGCACGAAAATGACAAGTCTACGAAGTAGTCAGGTAATAAAGAAAATGAAGTATTTTTTGGCGGTTTTAAATTTCCAATTTTTTTTATTCTTTTATAAAAAAGGAATAAAGGAAAAGCAAAAAAGCAACTCTCAAGCAACTATTTAGAGGTACAAAAACACTCAAAAAATCAAACACACAAATATTTTTATATTTTTAAAATACTCAAACATTTTTGTGAATTTTATGGCATTTTTCTGATTTTTAAATATTTCTATAAAAATAAAAGAAGGCCATAAACAATGAGCAATGTACAACCTGGATATAAAGGCAGATTAAAAATATTTAAAATTTATACAAAGTCATAGCAGTAATTTTATGCAAATCTTTAAGAGAAAATCTACCAACATAACCTGGAAACACATTTTTTGAATTTTTTATGATTTTTTAATGATTTTTATGAGATTTTCAGTCTTTTTTTTATTTTTTAAAGGTTTTATGAAATGAAATAGAACAAGATTCACATAAAAATTAAAACACAACAAAACAATCATGCAATATTTTTTAAGAATTTTTCAAGGCATTTTTATATTTTAACGCATTTTTTCAAAACAAATAGAGGCACTCTTTAAGGTTTTAGAATTTTACAAAATACCAAACAAAATCAAAATTGGTCACAAAACTTATAAAAATTTCTACACAGTAGCAGGAGCAACGTATAAAAAAATCATATTTTGGAAATGTTTTTATATTTATTTGATTAAAAATGAAACACGCAGGTAACAGGGACCTAAATGCAATTTATTAAGGTTTTAAGACCAAACAATAACAAGCATTGAAAGTACAGTGTCAAATCTGCAAAAAGCTCAAATCTGCATGTGTACAACACGTGAAACAGGCAAGCAGGGGTATAAACGCAAATTCTATTAATAAATATTCATTCAGTAACACATGAAAAGGAGATGACAAAAGATGCAAATATCCAACAATGCACGTGACGAGGCCCGTGTGCCCAAACAACCAGGACTAAATTGCAAATGCTAGAAACTAGAAGGGTAAAATGCAAAATGGTCCAACTGCATATCTTATTTTATAGATTAAAATATAAACTAAAATAACCATGGGATAAAAAGAGCAATATTCCCATGAAGGCATGTGTGAGGCGCGTGGAGTGACTGGAGTCGTTCGCTGATAGGGTGCGATTGTGCGGCTCTGGAACGTCGGATTTCATATCTGACAGTGTCGGCTAGTCAGAGATGTGGCTGGTACGGGACAGTTAGATTTGACATCTAATGGTCTGACACATCTAGAAGATGATCGGTTGGGATGAGGTCAGGACGGTGGCGGCGATCCAACGACGGAGACAACCACTGTAAGAACTAAGCATGGACGAACTTCGCAGGACCCAAGGATCAAATCCTCAGCTCCGATGAAGCATCTGAAGGCACCTAGGGAGATGTAGGGCTATTCCACGTTAGATGGTCAACATGGACGGAGGCTCCACCGGTCGGATCGGTGAGATAGCGCAAAAGACAGGGATCTGCTGTGATGAGGATGTGCGAGGATGATCTGGGGGGTATCCATGTGTGTCATAACCTGTAAATGATTGCTCTCACTCGGAGGAAAACTTCGGTTGGGTTTATTAGCACTTATAAGCGGAGAGGCGATGGTGAATGAGGGTTGGACTTCGACGATCACGAAAGATGGAGTCCTCAGGCAAATGACGAAGGCTGGTTTTGAGGAAAAGTTCTTCCACCTTGATGTTGGCGAAACAACTGGTTGACTGAGGACTAACCCTTGTGTTGTCTGCTAGGATGAGTCATCTTTGGTTCATTGCATCATACATCATTCACCTCTTGCATCTGTAGTGGAGGTGAAAATAATGGCTCAACAATATCGGGGACTCCATATGGTATATGATCGTCTAGGTCTGCTGCCCCTAAGCTGATGCACCTTGGTCGGGTGCCTGCATGTACTATACATGTTGGACTAACTGAGGTTGTCCTTTACTATGTGATTGCGATTGCTCTTTCAATTTGGCGAGAACTTTGAATATAGAACTCAGATACTAACATGAGATGATTGAGCTCACTAGGAGCTCCATCTTCATAGTGATTTAATCGAGCTTATCCAAAGGCTGTGTTCTTTGTTCGATCATTTAGTTTCACGAGGCCTTCTGATGGTCTATTAATAATACACACCTTGAACAATGGTTCCTAATAATGCTCAGGTTAGAAGTCTTGTTCATGTCATCTGATGAATGTCATATTCATCACTCTAAATATCATTTATTACGCCCACATCCCTCAAAATCATTAGCATTTCTGCATTTATTTTGCATAATTAGCATTTTTGCATGTTTTCATAAGAATCACATTTTATCTATAATTTCTGCACAAAATAAGAAGGCAAAAATCTCTGCCAAAATTGACATGTAAATAGCCTAAATCCCCTGATTTTTAACTCATTCATGCTAACTCCTAATGACACAAAACTACTCTACTGTGTACATATCACTATCAAGAATAAATGAAAAATACAAAAAAATCACTAACCCAAAGATGTGGACCAAAAACCCAAACCCTAGTTTCAGGATTTTCGGACTATGAGCCACATATCTTCCCCATCCATTGTCCAATTTAATCCTACTCACTTTTGAACTAATATACATTCAATTTCCTTCAAAACAAGACCAAGTTCAAGTGAATCCAAGCTCATATGTGAAAATTGGGTTTTGGGACTCTTTTGTACATTGTGTATTTTAGCGGTTTTTTAACCGATATTTTTTGTACATATTTTCTTAATTAATAAAAATACCAAAAAATAGATTAAGGTGTCTTTATTAATATTTGATTTTTCTCGTATTTTTCTGGATTTTTTTATCTTATTTAAAAATGAAAAAAAATATATAACCCCAAAATCAAGGTATTCTATGTACCTGGGATACCCCCAAAATTCATTTTGTACATTTGATCGATTTTGGATTGGATCATGAAAGTTGTAGATCTCATCGAGACCAGCATTTTTCGTGAAGGAACTTTTTCGATCCGAGGTCATTTACTATTTCTTTTAGAATTTACAAAATGTTTTACCCTTGATTTTTTTGGTGCTGACACGTGGGAGCCCTGGAGTCCGCTACGCGTCAGTGGTTTTTGAGCCCCTTTTTATTCTTTCTCTTTATAAAAAAATAATATAATTAACCGCACGTGCATTGCACATGCCCCTAGGTACGTGCTCTGCACGTGCCACACCCCTTCTCACCCCATGCTATGTGTCACCTCCATGGTTGTCCGATCTCGGCTGATCGGACAGCCATCCACCTTTGTCCTCTTCTCCTTCGAATACGTCGCCCCCCCATTCCTCGCAACCACCGCCACCGTCATCGCGCACCGGCCAAGCCGCCACCTCTGGGTCTCCCGCCGGCCGTTCGACCTCTCTCTAATCTATTTAAAGAGCTTCGATAGCCCTTACCTCGCACATATGCTGATAGCCCTAGATTTTAGCCTCGTCGGTGGTGACAGCCCGACGAGTTTCCTCTTCGCGGCGAGATCTCGCCACCCCCCTTCGTGGCCATTGTAGGAGCGAGCCTTCACCGCCTTACTGCTCTGCTCCGGCAGTCATCCTCCGTTGAGTCACCGACCAACATCTTCACCGTATACCTCCGCCATCTCCTCTTGATGCTTCGAGCTTCAACAACTAGGTTTAATATTCCTTGAAAACAAGTAGGTTTAATATTTATTATAATTAAATATTGAAATTCATATTGATCACATTTAAAAATTCATAAAAAATTCATATTGCATCCGAAAAATTAAAAAAAAATTACAATGCATACATTCCATCATATTTATCACCTCGGCCAAATTTCATACTTTTCGGACATTGTTTAATCGAATTTTACATTTTCGTCCCTAAAATAAGCCGAAATTACATCTTGCATCCCTTATTTGCATCGAAAATACAAAAAATATCGCCTTGGAAATCGTGCAAGGCTTTTGATAGACACAATTCTATGTTGTTCCTTTGCCTCCTTGTGATCGACCTTGGGACTTGCCCAAGTAAAATAAACATAAAAGCACTCAATTAAAAATTGACTAAATTTGTGTGGTTATTTCTTGACCAATTACGATCGCCACCAACAACGAACGACATTTTATTCTTTAAAGCACAAACATATAAAAACAACTTTTTAAAGCCACGAATTTTGGACTCGTCAGATGGCGTCGTTGCCGGGGAGGCAAACGGCTTACTTTTGTGTTTTGAAATTTCTTGTTTGGTTTTCCGCATTCGGGTTGTCTGACACCCGAATTGTTCATTTAAATCCCATTTATTTTCCTGCATTTATTTTTCTTATCTTTATTATTATTTTTTTGAGTCACTCTCTGACATCCTCTCTTATTTTTCTTACGAGGTACCCGACGTATGTGGAGCGGTTTTTAAGAAACCAACGCATCTTCACCGACTTCTGAAAAGCCACAATTAATTTAAGATCGTGTCATGTTGTGAGAGAGCGTAGAGTCTACGTTTTCAATTTCTTCAATTTTATTTACCTTCTCATTTACAGTGGTGTTCGTTTGGACTCTCACGCATGTAAAAAGACCTTAAACTTTTCTGTGGTGTGTCGTGGCCTGTTTCACTCTCCGGTGAGGGTGGGGCCCGACTTGAGTGGCGATTAGGATAGACCTGCACATACGGCTCTCAGAGCATTTATATTTTTGATTGTGCTTGTAGGATCTAAGGCCACACTTCACTTTAATTGAGATGCACATTAGATCATTCAATTTATCCAAAATTTAAATCAATTCTTTCCCGCTAATAAAACTTTTTATGTCGGTGCGGTTTTAATCGGCTTGCACGCATTTAGTATAATATTTCAATTTTGTATTGCATCCCACTTGGAGATTGCGAGGAAACTGTAAGTCTTCTAACTGAGCATCCATGATTGTTTTCGCGTGCATCGGCTTTTCCCGAACTCCTCCCTCTTGTTTTATCAGATAATTCTAATGGAAATTGGGACTGTATGATAGACGTGTATTTGTGCTCATTTAAATTCTTCAGTGATCAGCTAACTAAAATTGGGACGGCTAAATATAGCTGATCTAAAGAACCCATAAAATCAAGAATTCTTTCAGGAGAGCAACCCCGACCATGGATGATTTTTATTTTTTCTGAGTGAACGAGAGGCAACACTTAAGATCAGAACTAAGCTCTGACATTTTCATTCATACTACTGATTTTAAAAACGATTAGCTACTTCTCAGTGAGGAATACGGGTGGCCATTTTACGGTACGGACTTCCTTAGTAGAGTGGGTGGTTTAAAGGACACCGCGTAAGGCTCCGTCCTTAAGTAACACGGATAGCCGTTTTACGATCCGTACTTACACCTATACTAGCTGAAAGTGGAAGCAACTAGTCGTACAAACTCGGGACATTCTTTAAGAAAATTTTGGCACCTAAACATCTCGCTAAATTTTTGCAAAGATTGATTTATCACCAACTAAAATTGAAAAGATAATAGCCGAACTCTTATGGCTTCATTGTTTGAGTTGGTGAACCTGGGGTTTGATTTGTGTTTGCTTTGGTATGCGTGAAACATTACCGAAGATCAAAAGCCGCACATTTGATAAAAATCCTTTTGACTCTCCCATGCAATCATCTCTCTCTTTTTCGATCATAGTACTTTTCCCAAATTGCAGATCCAACCCATCATTTCTTCCAACTCTTTAAAAAATGATCGAACATTTATCTAAAGATCCATCTGTGCTATACTATGAAACGAATTTGTATCTGTTAAACCCAAAACACCTCCTCCAACTTTAACAAGAGACTCTCAAACATCTACTCTCTCCACAAAACTGATTTGCTTCATGAATGACAACCCTCTGTTTTCAGACTTGACAAACCAACAACCAACTGAGGTCTCCACTTCTTCATATATCAATCCTCTCTATGTCGATCATACAATTCATCCTTCTTATTCGGTAAATGTCAATCCTTCGTTCATAGGAGGTGATAATCACATGATAACCTTGAAAACTTCTTCACCTCTTTCGTCGTCCCCTCCAGTGAACACCAATGAACAACCATCATCCTGGATTGACCATGACAACTCCCTTTTCAGACATGACAATCATATAGAGGATTGGACTGAATACATAAAAACACAGGAACCTTGTATGCTGACTACAACATATCAAGATTTGACCCCTCATAATTAAAGGAATAAATTTCTACTCGGATCAACTCCACATGTCTGGATCATATGAGCTTCCGCCTTCCATAATTATTGAGGAGATATTTTTAGAAAATAATGATCATATATTAGACATTCCAAGAAACTCCTCTTCTAGCACATATAGGAAACCAGAAGATGAAATTATTGAATCACAAGAACACACAAAGAAATTTTTTAGGACGATATCTCGAGGATAAATAAAAGATTCGAATCAATGGAGGATAGATGGCAAAAATCCACCGACCGATTAATCACATTCTATGGGGTCTAGGACATAAAAATGGATGAGGAAATGATTGGATTTGAGATTGAAAATTTATAGGATATTCAGAAATCTAGGGACGACTCTAACAACATCACTTAAGCATATTATTCCCCTAGAAATTATTATGCCACTGACTCTCATTAGTAACACTAGAACCTCTGCTCATCTGAGGAAAACAATACACCCGCACCCCACACAGAAAATACCAAAAAATGGAAATATTTGAAAACCACAAAAAATTGAAAATCCAAAAAATTTCAAAAAAATTGAGACTGAAGACGATCTGAGGAATATGGATCCGACTGTACGGGAAACAATGGAAAAATACTTGATGTTTGAACTTCCCTTTATACAGGCCATTGAACACTTCCCCGAGCTTAAAAGATTTATAATGGATAAATTAATGAACAAAAAGTCGGGTAGGATACGAAAAAAGACTGAAAGACATATCTTGTCAATGGCCTCCTTCGTGTTGAAGAGAAAAACCAAGAGTCGCATAGTAAAGCGGTTGCCCAGATTTGACAGTGAAATCAAAGACACAATTTTCACCCATGCTCAGATTGATGACAATTCACCTGTCAATATCTTCCCGACCTTTGTATTTCACGAACTCGAATTCGGACCGATTCGGAAGATACGAGAGATTGTTCAATTAGCGGACCGATAGATAAAGTGGCTGAGAGGAATCATTTCTGTCATCGTGAAATTCCAAGGTGCTCCGCTCAAACTAGAATTCACGATCATTGATATTGAACATCAAGGAGAATTCACCTAGTCTCCAATCATTCTCGGAAAGCCGTTCATAGCAATGGCTAAGGCAATTATTGATTGTGAGACTCAGAAATCAATTTTAAAGCATTGGAAGTACTTAGACCAGACCAAGTCTTTGAGGAATCACGATCTTCTAAGCAAACCCACGAAGTTCCCGACAACTGCAACCATGAAGAGGTAGAAGAGACCTACCCCAATGCTACACCGGAGATAGTGGTTGTTGATGAGACTATCGGTTTAGAGACTCTCCCCAATATTTCAATTCCTTCGGATCTCAAAATAGACAAATCCTTGTACTATGATCCTGAGAGATATGCATGGTCGCACCCAGGAACAACCTTCTCTGAATACCTTGACCAAATCATCCCAAATCGAGAGTGCTCAAACGTTCAGGAGACCAAGCACGCAGGACAAACACTGACCAAGGAAAATTACAATGGCTATTCATCTGGATACTCAAGTGAACCAACACCTTTACGACGTAATCAAAGGGAGCCACCTTTGACCTTTTGGAAGAGAAATCAGCTGATGATCCCTCATCAGGTCCGGAAAATTTAGTCTACATGAGTGAAGTCTGTTCGGCAGCACTAAAGCCAAATCTTCGCAAGGATCCTAAATTAAAATTCTCGTTAGACAACTCTCATTCCTAACTATTACTCATCCAAAGTTTATGCTCCAGCCCTCTTCAAGTACACTGGAATCATTTCCTATGATCTGACTGAAACCAGTGCTTCTGAGTATTCACCCGAGGACAAACCGATTGACCCCAAGAAAGAATGAATTCTGAGGAAACAACTGAAGAAACAAAAAGACATGAAAACTTGGAGTATGTCCACTTTCGAATACTACTCCTTGAGGATAAATCCGATGATGGATACCTTTCATCTGACTCAAACAATTCATTCACTATCCATCGTGATTTTTCTGAGGATAACACTAATAATAGTTGGGAATCATATGACTCATCTCCATCTTATCATTACGATCTCCCACCGCAGGCTCACAAGAATATCAGCCGAAGACTGCCTTAATCATCGGCTACCCACCCTCCCTCCCGACCACGTCGGTCCCCTTGTACAGCTTCTTCCTCTACTTAGGCCAAGGCCTAAGTATAGGGGGGTACCGATGCCATTTGTATATATCATTTCTCTTATCACACTTCTCCATCCCGATCACTCCATTTCCACCTTTCTCTTATACTTAGGCTGACTAGAGCCTAAGTATAGGGGGAACCGACACACACCTGTATATACTCTTCTCATTTACATATCCTAACAGCCTCTTTTCCGCTCTTCTTCTTAGCCCGTTTTATATTAATTTTCCACTCTCTTACGCTTAGCCCGAGCTCTGTCTTCATTACGCTTCTTGTGCTCTAAGGACACAACACTCGCTAAGTATAGGGGGTCTGTATATATACTATGTATATACTTTAGCCATACCTTGTACTTTCGCATAAGTCTATATGTATTTACGTGGTAGGAAATTATTCACAAAATAAAAAGAAAGAGGAAAGAGAGAGAGAGAGAGAGAGAGAAGAAAAGAAAAAAAGGAAGAAAAATGATTTTGCTACGTACACTGACTTTTCCCAAAATTTTTTGGAAATGGCTTCTTATTCATTTTTGCATTGAAAAGAAAATCCCTTGCGTAAAAAGAAAAAAATGTGTCTGCATTTCACACACCTGCACTTCATCCAGCATCGCATTCATCTGCATATGTGAAAAGTCATTGGGTTCTGAACCGAGTTGTGAGCAGAAACTGAGAGTGGTCTGGACTTGACCTTAATCCTCCTAATTTTCAGAGGAACTTCACCGAGAAATAGGATTTTAAGAGCTTCAGGTCTTTTGACTTAATTCTTGAAGTTCCACATGACAATGTCAAGCGTTTGACTCTTAGTGTCTAACCTGGTCTCTTCATTCTGGGTACAACTCTGGAATAGGGAATTAGTTTGTACTCTTGCACTATGCACTTAGCTGAAACTCAAATGGGATGTTGGAAGACTGTGTGAGTCTCTTTTCTGGTAGCGTGGAAATCTAAGGACTGAGTTCGGGTTGAAATAAAGCTTCGGAAAAGGGATGGATGGCTGGGCACAATTTTTTCTAAGACCCCAAAAAATGTATGGAATAAATAGATTCTATATATGTAGGGGCACAACAAGATCCAAACAGAACCACCAAAAATTCCAAATACAATGAAGCATTCTACCAAATAAAATCTGACAAAAAAGGTCCAAGCTTCAAGAAACCTGCAGATCTTGGTGGAAACTCGGCTACACTGTGCAGCTCCACTAGGAGAGGTGACTACACTGGCCACCCTCCAGTTTTTTTCCCAATCTTCTAGCTTCTCCCCCAACTCGATTGTGAACACAGCGCGACAAACCTTAGAAGGAAATATCTGACTCCCAGAGGACGAGTTACTAGAGAGGAGAGGAGCATGGTAGTCCGACATTCTGGATGGGACGAGCTAAAACTCTTCACACACATGAGTCAGTTGTTCAATGTTCATAGGGTATACTTTGGGAAGAGGATTGACCTAAGATGACTTCTGACCAGAAACTGTGACAATGATGTACAGAACTTGAGGGCTGTTGATTATAAATTTCTACGTCTCGCAGAAGTTCCGGCACACAAATAATCCAAAGGTCGAGTTTAGTTTCACTTTCATCTTCAGTTCATGGTCTTAGTATGGAACCCAATCTCATTTCACCTCATGGCATTTCTTTTTGATGCTCAGGGACGAGCATGGTTTAAGTATAGGGGGATGATGAATCTCGTATTCGTCACTCTAAATCTCATTTATTAAGCTCAAATCCCTCAAAATCATCAGCATTTCTACATTTATTATGCATAATTAGCATTCTTGCATGTTTTCATAAGAATTACATTTTATCCATAATTTATGCACAAATTAAGAAGCCAAAAATCTCTTCCAAAATTGACCTGTAAATAGCCTAAATCCCCTGATTTTTAACTCATTCATGCTAACTCCTAATGACACAAACCACATCCAGTGTGTACATGTCACTATCAAGAATAAAAGAAAAATACAAAAAAAATCACTAACCCAAAGAAGTGGACCAAAAACACAAACCCTAGTTTCAGGATTTTTGGACTAAAAGCCACATATCTTCCCCATCCAGTGTCTGATTTGATCCTAATCACTTTTGAACTAATATACATTCAATTACCTTCAAAACAAGATGAAGTGCAAGTGAATCGGAGCTCATATGTGAAAGTTGGGTTTTGGGACTCTTTTGTACATTGTGTATTTTAGTGGTTTTTTAACTGTTATTTTTGTACATATTTTCTTAATTAATAAAAATACCAAAAAAATTAGATTAAGGTGTCTTTATTTATCTTTGATTTTTCTCGTATTTTTCCGATATTTTTATCTGATTTAAAAATGATAAAAAAATTACAAAACCCAAAAATCAAGGTATCCTATGTACATGGGATACCCCCAAAGTTCACTTTGTGCATTTTATTGATTTTTGCTTTGATGTCTTCGTGGAAGTTGTATATCTCATCGAGACGAGCATTTTTAGTAAAGGAACATTTTCGATCCGAGGTCATTTACTATTTCTTTTCGATTTTACAAAATGTTTTACCCTTGATTTTTCTGGTGCTGACACGTGGCAGCCCCTGAGGTCGCCACGTGTCAGCGGTTTTTGAGCCCCTTTTTATTCTTTTTCTTTATAAAAAAATAATATAATTAACCGCACGTGCGTCGCATGTGCGCCCAGGTACGTCCTCCGCACGTGCCACGCACCTTCTCACCCCATGGCATGTGTCACCTCCATGGTCGTCCGATCTCGTCTGATCGGATGACCATCCACCTTCATCCTCTTCTCCTCCGATTACGCAGCCGGTCCTCCATTCCTCACAACCACCGCTACCGTCATCGCGCAATGGCCAAGCTGCCACCTCCAGGTCTCCCATCAGCCATTCGACCTCTCTCCAATATATTTAAAGAGCTTCGACAGCCCTATCTCGCGCATCCACCGATAGCCCTAGATTCTAGCCTCGCCGGTGGTGACATCCCGGCGAGTTTCCTCTTTGCGTGAGATCCGGCGACCCTTGCTCCATGGCCGTTGCAGAAGCGAGCCTTCGCTGCCTTACTGCTATGCTCTAGCAGTCCTCCTCCATTGAGCCAGCGAGCAACGTCTTCACCGTACACCTCCGCCATCTCCTCCAGAAGCTTCGAGGTTCAGCAACTCTGTCGTCGCCTCCAACGTCTCCAACAACGCACCTCCTACACGACCTACTTCTTCGACGCTCTACCACACCTACGACTCCGTCAACGACGCAACATCGCCTTCACCGACGTCCTCCACTGGCCGCTTCTTGCCCCGATGGCCAACAACGACGTACTCCTCCACCGCTTCACCACCACAGTACCGGGGCTCATACTCGAGACTCCTCGCGCACGTGTGAGGCACATACTTCCAGGGGGGACGTCAGCCACACTTCATCGAGGGGTCACGTGTGTCGCACGTGACCCATCGACTTATTTACAGTCACCCCCCCCCCCCCCCCGCGATTATCCATTTTGCATTTCAGTCCGACCCATAGGGCATGTGTCACGTACATGCTTCCTCTGATGATTTTACTGAGGAATGCCCACGAGTCTAGGTAATTTAATATAAGTCCTCCCATTGCATTTTATTTATTTTTTTATTGCACTTATATCCCTTTATTCCCCAATCATCTTGAACCTCTTCTTTACATTATTATATTTATAAAAAATTGGCATTTTGTTCTACACACAATTCTCTACATTTTGACATATTATAGATATTTTTGTGATTGATGGTTAATTAATGATTAAATATTTTGTGGACAAGTGCAAACTTTTCCCATTTTATGCTCTTAAAATTGCCACTGATTAACCCTTGCACTAAAAATCTCCAAAATATCACATATCATGTAGTTAATTGTGGTTGACATTCTGCCTAAAAAGATTTGCATTTGCATACAAGGTTTGCCTTGTATAAATCAATTTGCATATTTCAGTGTTCAATTTTAAATAGGTATTAGATCTCACATTTTCGAGGTTTAGGATTTTTCCGAGATCAATCACCTAGTGGTAGATCTTTGATAATTTCATTCCTTGAATACAAGTAGGTTTAATATTTATTATAAATAAATATTGAAATTCATTTTGTTCACATTTAAAAATTCATAGAAAATCCATATTGCATCCAAAAAATTCCAAAAAAAATATAATGCATACATTCCATCATATTTATCACCTCAGCTAAGTTTCATAATTTTCGGAATTGATTAATCGAATTTTACATTTTAGTCCCTAAAATAGGCTGAAATTACATCTTGCATCCCTTATTTGCATCAAAAATACAAAAAATGACCGCCTTGAAAACTGTGCAAGACTTTTGATAGACACAACTCTTGGTTGTTCCTTGGCCTCCTTGTGATCGACCTTGGGAGTTGCCCAAGTAAAATAAACAAAAAACCACTCGATTAAAAATTGACTAAATTTGTGTGGTTATTTTTTGACCGATTCCGATCGCCGCCTACAACGAACGACATTTTATTCTTTAAAACTCGAACAGATAAAAACAACTTTTTAAAGCCGCGATTTTCAGACTCGTCATCCTCATTATATGAATATGCCATATTGACTATGTGAAGCGGATCTGTAGATTCTTTCGGAATGCTGGAGATGAATATAGTGTCATTGATCCTTCGACCATTCCTTTAAGAAATTGCTACACCACATAATTATCTTTTTATAAATGATATCACCACATGCAACATCGACCAACTTATGACTATCTTATTTTATGCCCTAACGTAGTTTTGGATCAGAGTGGTCATTGAGATTTTATGGTGTGGGCACTTATTTAATAAGACTTTGGAAGGTTCCCAAGCCTAATGAATATGCTTATGGGACAATTGGGAGAAGTTCGAGATGAAGGTTCACAACTTTTTGAGAAGACCTAAGGGACAATAATTATGTAAGAAGACTCACTTTAGCTCCTCCCAGGTCATCACCACTTTCCCCAAATGGTTTATCTAGTATAGAACCTTATCTTGAAGTCTATGTAGAAAAACAATCATTTAACTACCTACAAGGGGATGTTGAGTTTGTGCATTGTTCCGTAGATGTTGTTGAAACTATTGTTGGTGGATGTATGGTTCATCATTTGTGTTTCCATGAAATGTTGACAAGAGAAACAAAGAGAGAGAGAAAATATGGTTTTAACTTGAAATTTTTGTGGATCTATGGGATGTGGATCCACTCAGTGACCTGAGCTTCTCCTTGATTGTAGATTTCCTTGAGCATCGACTTCGGTGCATCTATTCTCACTTCTCCTCTATGGTGTCCATCTTTATGGTGCTCTCCTCCTCCTGCTTCTTCACCTTAGTTATCTCTATCCCTCCTCATTCCTTCAATATCACCTAGAAGGTAACATGTGTCTCTGCCTGTGCGGTCAGTTGTTGTTGGATTTCCTGTATGGAGACGAGTATATGTGCATTGAGATCATTATTCATTGTTTGTTGCCTCTTACGTCTTTGAGGTGCCAACTCAATTTCTGAACCTGACAATGAAGTAACTAGATCAGGTTCTTAGTATGTAAGAGGATATATGGACCAATTAGTCTTGAAATAAGACCCAGATGTAGAGAAGTTTTCACGATTAGTGTTAATTCGGAACTTTATTAGAGTGGTATATCTTAATAAAGATCGGTTGATCACCTTTCAAAAATAAGAGTATTTGGGAAGAGAGTCATCCTAGATTTTTGATGAATAAATAAGCGGGAGTATTAAGAGGTCTTCGAAGGCTGAACAAGTCTCTTAAGAATAACCCCGAATTATTGGACATGTGACACCTAGGAATCGTTGTACGTGTTCATGGTGTCCGTACTAACCCATCCTATATCAGACATCTTGAGAAACAAAAAGGATTTGAGATGAATAATAAAGAGCATAGAGACTGACAAGTGATTAAATGAAGAGGAAAAAGGAATGAAGGTCACAATTAGCAAAATAACAAGAAGGAACATGTAGAGGAAAATGTGCTAGTGTGTAGGATTTTAATCTTTTATTTAAATCATGTGAAACAAACCACAATAAAAAATTAGGTTTACTAACTCAACACATGAAGCCTTGAATGTTCAGCTTTTTATCTTGTCGTTTTTATTGGTTGTTTTCATGCAATCTTTCTGACTTAGCCTAGCTCTACCTTTATAGGAGAGGGAGTACTACCAGACAGTATATGTACTTCCCACAATATTTGTAACTAGTTGCTTGTACTTTTTGAGGTCCTTAATATTGTATATGAACATGCTACTCATATAGAGAGTAAGACAATGTAGCTAATCCAATTCTTCCTCTAAAGGGTACTTGAACATGAAATGATGAAATAGGGTTCGTCTTTCGTCTTACCCCTATGATCTCTGCATCACTCAAGTGCCTCAGGTCACCAAGAACATCCACCCTCATTCCAGAATCCCCATAAAACAAAATTGAAACAAGAGATGTGTCGAAATAGTTTATACTAAGATAAGAATGAGAAATGAAAAACAGAAACTAAAGTAAATAAATAATCAAAAAGAAATATTTATCCAAAATGTTGTTTCCCCAACATTTGCCATTTGTTTGATGTGAAAATCAATCTAGTAATCTAATATACTAGATTACCAGTTGTTGTGGCTACCGATCCATAATAAATAACAATCAACACACAATCAGTGTAATTATGTGAATGTCTTAGTGAAATGTTCTTATAACTCTACAATAGTAGATATATATGTAAGTATGGTAGAGTTTCAAACTTAAGGAAGTGTAACAAGGATAAAAATATTATTAATTATAGCTATTTAATAATGATTTTTGGATTTTTAGTTTTTCTGGTTTTTATGTCTATTGTTTTTTGTATGTTTGTGGATTATTAATTGTATTCAATTTTTTATGATTTTTAATAGTTAATTTATTGTGTTTTAATTTTTTACAAATTTTTAATTTATTTTTTATTTTTAAAATAAGATACATGATAATATATATATATATATTATATATACCAAATATAATATAAAGATAAAATGTGGTTTTGGATATTAGTACTAAATTAAATAAAGTAAAAATAAATAAATTATTTGAGAGTTCTTTTTAAGCTTTAACTATATTTGTCATTTTTGTAGTATTCTTCCAATTTTTATGGACTTCTAAACTTGATAATACACAAAACATTTAATAACTTAAATTTAGAAACTTATTTATGGTTTTAAAATTTGATATCAAATACAAAACAACCCACAACTAATTTATATATATATAATATATAGAGTAATGAAATTTCAAAAATAGAGAATACAAATTTAATATTTTTTAAAAAAAAATTTTTACAATTTTTATAGGGTTTTAGGGTTTTATATTTTTTAGGGCTCCATTTGATATTTTTATGCAATTTTTTGATATGTCTTAAAACATACTAAAATAAAACTAATTTGATTTTTTGGATTTTTGATATAAAACTAATAGGATAAAACAATATTTATTGATTTTTAATAAAAAGGAAAGCAACATTAAATGCATAAACAAAATTATATGTGATATAATATAGTTCAAAGCACTTCATTTAGTTTTCTTATAAGTTTGCCCATATGGACGCAATAAATAAAAATAGTTACACAAAATAAAAATAACCACAACATAGGAACTTATTTGCAATTAAAATAACTAAACATGCATTTCTTAATTAGTCGAACAAATCTATGGGCGTAAATGTAAAATATCAAGGCAGCTCACATGGAGAGCCATAAGAGGTGACTGGAACTAAACCTAATTGAAAACATAGAAAATTACGGAGTTCCAAGTGTAAAATATCCATAAATCTCACATTTGGTTAATAAATTATAAGATTAAATACAAATATAAAAATACATAGAGTAGAGTTTGCAAAATTTTATCCACATCATGTGCCGGGGCATGTTATGCACGCTTAGATCCGATGTTTGAGGCATATCCACTTATCCACGTGGGCGCTCCAGATGCTCTAATACTGCTTCGCAGATGGATGGCTGGGATCAGATCTTCAAATGGATCAACGGTGGAGTCACTTCATTATCAGACAACTCTTATCAAAAACAGGGCAGCTCCTTCATCGGAGGGTTGCTACTATGCGAGAAAAATAGGGAAGATCCTGCATGAAAGCTCCCTTCCTCTAGTAAAATTTTGACCTCCTGCCACCTCTCAAGCTCAGGGAGTGTTCGAGAGATAGTTGGAGGGGTCTCGGATTGGCTGATGGGTTTAGAAGAGTTTAAGCCTCATCGAACAAGGCCATGATTTCATGAAAGCCAAGTGACCAATGTCTGCGTACATCAAATTGGATACCCCTCAGATGGAGTGTCATAGAGTTGCCACCAACAAAAAAAGAATCGCATATCAAGTGAGAAGCTCTCATATATGTTATTAGTTGAAATGAGTGGGGAATGAGGCAAAACGATGAGATATCAAGCGACACGATGGAGTAGGGGATCGACAGATCCGATAAGAGCAAGATAGAGGTGAATGGAAATGATGTTGATGATCATGAAGTCGTGAGGAATGTGTGAGGCTGATCAGATGGGTCAGCAGCACAGGGTTTCACGATTGAAAAGTTGTCAGAGCCTAGAGCTCCAACGAGAATTTTTTTGGATTTTTTATGAAACAAACACAGATTCATGGTAAATAAAAACCGAGACCATGCTAATGATTATCCTAAGAACCAATGAACTTAAAATATCTTCCTCACTTAGTAGGAGTGTGATGAATCTCGTATTCATCACTTAAATCTCATTTATTAAGCTCAAATCCCTAAAAATCAACAGCATTTTAGCATTTATTCTGCATAATTAGCATTCATGCATGATTTCATAAGAATTGCATTTTAGCACAAAAAGCTGCACAAAATAAGAAGCCAAAAATCCAAGCCAAAATAACCTGTAAATAGCCTAACTCCCCTAATTCTTAACTCATTCATGCTAACTTCGAATGACACAAAACCACCTCCAATGTGTACATATCATTAACAAGAATAAATGAAAATTACACAAAAATAACTAACCCAAATAAGTGGACCAAAAACCCAAACCCTAGTTTCAGGATTTCCGGACTGAAAGCCACATATCTTCCCCATCCAGTGTCTGATTTAATCCTACTCACTTTTGAACTAATGTACATTCAATTACCTTCAAAACAAGACCAAGTTCAAATGAATTGAAGCTCATATGTGAAAGTTGGGTTTTTGGGCCTCTTTTGTACATTGTGTATTTTAGCTATTTTTGACCTAATACTTTATGTATATTTTTTCTTTATAAAAATCCAAAAAATTAGATTAAAGTGTCTGTATTTGTCGTTAATTTTATCATAATTTTTCTGGATTTTTATCTGATTTTAAAATGACATAAAAATTACAAAACCCCAAAATTAAGGTATTCTATGTACATGGGATACCCCAAAAATTCACTTCATGCATTTGACCGATTTTGATTTTGATGTCTTCATGAAAGTTGTAGATCTCATTGAGACGAGCAACTTTTGTGAAGAAACTTTTTCGATCCGAGGTCATTTACTATTTTCTATCAATTTTACACAGTATTTTTAAATTTGATTTTTCTGGTGCTTACACGTGGCCGCACCAGGTGCCGCCACGTGTCAGCCGTTTTTATCCTTTTTAAATATCGATTTAAAAAAAAATAAATAAGCCGCACGTGCGAAGCACGTGTCTACCAGGCACGTGCAACGCACGTGCCCGCGCCAATCCTCTTTGCGCCCCAAGGAAGCCACGTGGCGCAACGGGCGCCATCCGATCAAACTCGATCGGACGGCGCCTGTGCGTCGTCCACCTCCCACCTCCTTCCCAATTTGGCCACCGCACCTCGGCAACGGCGCCATCTGACGAATCTGAAAATGCCGCGTTAAGAAGTTGTTTTTATCGTGAAGTGCGTAAAAAATATGTGTCGTACATTGTAGGCGGCAATCGGAAACGGTCAAGAGAATAACCACAAATATTATATTCAATTTTTAATCGTGTGGTTTTATGTTTATTTTACTTGGGCAAGTCCCAAGGTCGATCACAACGAGGCAAAGGAACAACCTAGAATTAAGTCTATCAAAGTTCGCGTTCGGTTTTCGAGGCATTCGGTTTGGATGCAATATTTATTTATTCTAATCAAAGGCACCCACAAGTCAGCCAAGACTACATTCGTCTCATTGCATTACCTTTCTCCTTGAAGGGTAAGGCTGATTACTGGGTGAAAAATTTGGGAGTGACGGTGACCACCTATGATAGGTTCAAGAACCTATTCTCGAAAAAATTTTATCCCTTGAGTCGAACCAATCAAATGAGAACTCGCATCACTAGCTTCTCCCAGATGCCAAATGAACCACTTTGTGATGCATGGGATTGATTTAAAGATCTGCTGCAAAAATGTCCCTGCCATGACCTACATAATAATATCCTGGTACAATCCCTCTATTCTGGCCTTAACCACGGGACTCAGGGTCTAGTCAGCGCTGCCTGTGGAGGAAATTACACATCCCGAGGAGCTGAGACCGTCTGGAATATACTGGAGCAAATGGAAGAGACTAGCCGTTTACAAATTGCTAGTAGATCTTACACTGATTCACTGAACAACTATCAAGCCAAAGGAGGGAAACAAACTGTCGCAGAAATAGCAGAGGACTTGCTGCCCAACATGAACATCATCACAGACAAATTAACAGTTGTGGATCACATTAATAAAAGGGTGAACGACATCCACAACTGGCTCTCTCAGTTTCCAAAGCAAATAGAGGAACTCACTGAGAAGGTGTCCAAGATCGGGATGCCCACTGCACCTACGGTCCCAATTTATCATGTGCATCATGTCCAAGAGCAGCCAGGCTCTGGACAACCGCAACCATGGACTCAGGACCAATCCTACGTCCAACCTTCCCATCAGTCACCTCCTCTAGCCGAGACAGTCATAGAAGCCCCACCTCTGTCTTTCGAGATAAACGGCATCTGTACACACAGGATAATACCCGACAGGGTAATCCGGGGGACCGTCAGCAATATCAGCGTTCCCCCACCTTCTACAATGCCGCTCCACAACACAATCAGACCTCGAGGCAGCATCAACCACACGACCGTCAGAACCAACCTCAACAACATCATCAACAATACCAAGCTCCAAATCAAGCATCTCAATCACCCAAACCTTCAAAAGACCCGGTTGATATCCAAAAGAAGATACTGGAGGAAATTCGCAGCTTCAGGAATGAATTGTACGACCTACGGGTAGATGTTAATCGTCTATCCCGTTGGAAGGAAGAACAAACAGCCCCAGTCACAGCCATTCCCGCTCAAGTTCAAGCTAACCCCAATAGCTTGAAGAAATCTCAATCATCTCAACACAACAATCAGGTATATTACTCAGATTTTTCCACATCTGAACACGAGACCCTTTCGTTTAACAATATCAATGCCATGTCCCTCAGGAGCGGAAGGACCGTGGTCGTACCTGACCGGGAAAGGGAAGATGACCATCATGACTCGGAAGATCAACCGGAGGATGCTTCTGAGGATGAAGACGAAAGACGCCCGAGGATTTCATCCCAAAAGAAGGGAAAAGCATCTATGGAGACCACATAAGACCTTGAGCCTCTAGTTGCTGCGAAAATACCTTAGTCACCATTTCAGCAACATGATGATAATCCAGAACATTATGATTGTAATAAGAACTCCAAATTCAATAAAGATGCTCTTATTTATGATTCTGGATCTCTTTCTCCTATCTCAAATGCTTCCATTCCTTTCCCCCATGCTCTCAAGAAAGGAAGACAAAAGAAAACTATCCATAGTGACCCAGTGATGGAAAAGTTCTGTCAACAAAATATCACAGTTAAGGAACCCTTTGATCAATATGTGGCCAGTAACCCTGCATTTCAGAAATATTTGAAAATGAAATGTACTCCCACCCGGACTCGAACAAAGAAAACAAACCAGTTTGTGGAGACTAATGTTCTGACAGTGGTCAATACCAAATGCGTGAGAAACCAGCATTTACCAAGAAAGAAAAGAGATCTGGGTGCTCATTATGTGGAAAGCCGCATTGGCGGTATTGCATTCGCATGCACACTTCTCGACAATGGTTCTTCCATCAACCTTCTTCCCTTAGCCTTATATTACCAATTGGAGTTTGGACCTCTTCAGAAATCACTATCTTTACTCCAATTCGCTGACAAATCTACTAAAAGACCTAAGGGAGAAGTGAAAAATGTTATCATTATGGTTGATGGTACAGAATACAAAGTGGACTTCACTGTCCTTGATATGGAGACCCCGAACCATTGGAAAGAATCGCAAATAATTTTGGGAAGACCATTCTTAAGAAACACCAAGGCTGTATTCGATTACGGCACTAGAATGATGAAATTCCGCTCCCTAGATGGAGAAGTGGATCTGGAAATGAGACAAACAAAATGGCAAAGACCCGATTCCGAATCCACCACTGAAGATGCCGAAACATCTGAGTATAATCTAATCAGCACTATCGGACCTTGGGACCAACTGCCCTGTCTTCACATAGATACAATCACATCATAAGAAGAAACAATACACCATACAGTGTGTAAGCTATTGCCGGACAAATCTGATTGGTCCATCTCCTCTCGGATTGGTCCATCTCATCCTCTTTAAAAAAAATCAATGACGAGTCGATCCACCACCTACAATCACTGACCCAGACTTAAAAGATATTCAGCCTGATTTGATTGATGATGTAGATCTTCCAGAACTGAAACCCCTCCCTCCCACCTTGAAGTATGCATTTCTCAAAGGACCCAAAAACAAATTCCCTGTGTTCATTAGCTCATCATTGACATTAGAACAAGAATCCAGACTACTAGAAGTCATTGAGCAAAATCGAAAAGCCATCGGTTGGACGGTGTCGGATCTCGTAGGAATCAACCCTGCTCTCTGCTCGCACCAAATTTATGTTGAGGATAACGCAAGGCCTTCCCGTGAATTTCAGAGAAGATTAAACCCCAATCTTCAGGAAGTGGTTAAAAAAGAGATCGAGAAGTGGTGCAAAGCAGGTTTTATATACCCCATTTCTGACTCCAAGTGGGTGGCCCCCCTTCATGTCGTCCCGAAGAAGTCGGGAATCCAGATGGTCACCAACGAGGAGGGGGTAGAGATAGCGACCCGAGTACCCACGTCGTGGCGTGTCTGTGTCGATTACAGGCGCTTGAATGCTGCGACCAAGAAAGATTACTTTCCACTGCCATTTATTGATCAAATCTTGGAGAGACTTGCAGGGAAAGCATTCTTCTGTTTTCTTGATGGGTACTCCGACTACAATCAAGTAGCTATTTCTCCCGAGGATCAGGAAAAAACCACGTTTACATGTCCCTTCGGTACCTACGCATTCAAGCGCATGCCATTCAGGCTTTGTAATGCCCCAGGAAATTTTCAGCGGTGCATGATTGCCGTATTTGCCGAAATGGTGGGTGATTTCCTGGAAGTCTTCATGGATGACTTCTCGGTCCATGGTGATTCATTTGACGCATGTTTAGCACACTTGGATCGAGTCCTCAAGAGATGCAGGGAAGTTAATTTGGTACTTTTGTGGGAGAAGAGTCACTTTATGGTGACTGAGGGTATCGTGTTGGGGCATGTCATCTCCAAAAAGGGAATGGAGGTCGACCCTGCCAAGGTAGATGTGATCAAGAAACTTGAGCCACCAACCAACGTCAAGTCAGTGCGGTCTTTTCTAGGACATGTTGGATTTTATCGAAGGTTCATCCCTGATTTTTCAAAGATCGCCCGCTCCCTGACTGAGATCTTAGGAAAAGACACCGAGTTTATTGTAAATCACAAGTGTCTTGAAGCCTTCAAGCTCCTCAAACAGAAGATATGTGAATCACCAATATTACAAGCTCCCGACTGGTCTCTTCCCTTTGAGATCATGACTGATGCATCGGATTTCACTGTCGGAGCTATGCTTGGACAAAGACGGGACGGAATCCCTTATGCGATTCACTACGCGAGCAAAGTATTGGATCCTGCATAGAAAAATTATACAGTGACTGAAAATGAAATGCTCGCCGTTGTTTGGGCCCTTGAAAAATTCAGATCATATATATTGGGCTCCAAGGTGGCAATTTTCACTGATCATACGGCAATTAGATACCTCATGGAAAAGAAAGATGCCAAGGCACGACTTTTGAGGTGGATCTTGCTAATCCAGGAATTTAATTTGGAGATCAAAGGCAAATCTGGAATAAAGAATGTTGTTGCTGATCACCTTTCCCGACTTGAGACAAATGACTATCCTGACACTGGACCTATTAAGGAGACTTTTCCAGAGGAATCTGTTTGCGCTATTGATTCAACCCCATGGTATTCCAACATCGTGAACTATCTTGTCTCCAAGAAGGTTCCCTTTTGTTGGACCAAGAAAATGATTGATAAACTGAAGTCGGATTCAAGAAATCACCATCGGGACGATCCTTTCCTTTTTTATGAAGGAGCGGATTGTGTCTGGAGAAGATGTATTCCTCAGGAAGAATACCAGAGTGTCCTCACACATTGTCACACTCTCAAGGCTGGAGGGCACCATTCGGGAAAGAGAACCGCACACAAGGTACTCCAATGTGGATTTTACTGGCAGACCTTATTAAGTGATGCTAATTATTTTGTACGGTCTTGCCCGATTTGTCAAAGGATGGGAGGGACCGTTGGTTATAGAGACGAAATGCCCATGCAACCAATGATTTTTTGTGATGTTTTTGATGGATGGGGGATTGATTTTATGGGTCCCTTTCCCAATAGCAATGGATTTGAGTACATCTTGTTAGCGGTTGATTATTTGTCTAGATGGGTAGAGGCTATTCCATCCCGAACCGCAGACAGCAAAACCGTCTGTAAGTTTATCAAGGATAATATCATTGCAAGGTTCGGGATACCAAAAGTTTTGATTTCTGACGGAGGTAGCCAATTTGTGAATAGGGAAATGAGATATTTGGCTAAGGAGTGCAAATTTGAACATAGAATAGCCAACCCTTATCATCCACAATCTAATGGCATGGCAGAAGTTTCTAATAGAGAAGTGAAGAGTATACTTCAAAAGTTGGTTCGTCCGGATAGGAAGGATTGGTCAAAACTATTGGATCAAGTTCTTTGGGAGTATAGGACAGCATATAAAATTCCACTCGTACTTCACCTTTTAGGATGATCTATGGCAAGCCATGCCATCTACCTGCAGAAGTGATTCACAAATCTGAATGGGCGATCAAAAAGTTGAACTAGAGTTGTCACCTTGGGAAATTATGTCGAGACTTAAATCTGAATGAGCTAATTGAAATCCGAAACCGAGCATATGACAACAGTGTGATTTATAAGGACAAGGTCAAGAAATGGCATGATAGACATATTCGAGATAAAACCTTTGTCCCTGGGCAGAAAGTATGGTTGTTTAACGCTCGGTTAAAGATTTTCATGGGAAACTGAAATCGAAATGGACGGGTCCCTATGTTGTCATAGATGTGCATACCAATGGGAGTGTGGACATTGCAGAACACAAAGATAATGCACAACCTTTCTCAGTGAATGGACAATTACTGAAGCCATATTTAGAATCATCCAAAGAACATACAGTGCAAGTGGAGGTCATCTACTTCACACAGATCAAGGACATTGACGATATATTAGATCAATCCCACCCCCTCTCCCGAACACATCGGTCTTCTTGTACAACTTCTTCCTCTATTTAGGCCAAGGCCTAAGTATAGGGGGGACCGATGCCATTTGTATATACCATTTCCCTCATCACATTCCGATCTCTCGATCACTCCATACCCACCCTTCTTCTATACTTAGGCTGATCAGAGCCTAATTATAGGGGGAACCGCCACCCATCTGTTTATACTCTCCTCATTTTACATATCCCGTCCGCCTCTTTTTGCGCTCTTCTTCTATACTTAGACTATTCACAGTCTAAGTATAGGGGGGCGAACCATTGTATAATTTTACACTCTTACGCTTAGCCCGAGCTATGTCTTCATTACGCTTCTTGTGCTCTGAGGACACAGCACTCGCTAAGTATAGGGGGGTCTGTATATATACTATGTATATATTTTAGCCATACCTCGTACTTGTGCATAAGTCTATATGTATTTACGGGATGGGTATTAATTAAAAAAAAGTTTTTGCTACTAACACTGACTTTGCACAAAATTTTTGAAAGAAAAAATGGCTTCTTATTCATTTTTGCATTAAAAAAATCATCAAAAGAAAAAAAATTTATGTTTGCATTCCACACACCTGCACTTCATCCAGCATTACATTCATTTGCATCTGTGAAAAGTCATTGGGTTCTGAACCAAGTTATGAGACGAAATCAAGAGTGGTCTGAACTTAACCTTAATCAACCTAATTTTCAGAGGAACTTCACCGAGAAATAGGATTTTAGAATCTTCAGGTCATTGACTTAATTCTTTGAGTTCCACATAACAATGCACAGAGTTTGACTCTTAGTGTCTAATGTGGTCTCTTCATTCTGGGTACAACTCTGGAATAAGGAATTATTTTGTACTCTCGCACTATGAACGTAGCTCAACTCAAACATATGTTGGAAGACTGTGTGAGTTTCTTTTCTGGTAGCGTGGAAATCTAAAGACCGGAGTACGGGTTGAAATATTGCGTCGGAAAAGGGATGAACGGTTGGGCACAATTTTTTCTAAGACCCCAAAAAATGTACGGAAACAAAAGATGCTATATCCGCAGGGGCAAAACAAGATCCAAGCAGAACCACCAAAAATTCCAAATACAAAGAAGCAACTACCAAATAAAATCTGACCAAAAAGGTCCAAGCTTCAAGAAACCTGCAGATCATGGTGGAGACTCGGCTACACTGGCCAGCTTCACAAGGAGAGGTGAACTACACTGACCACCCACCAGTTCTTTTCTCATTCTTCTAACTTCTCCCCCCAATTCGATTGTGAACACAGCACGACAGACCTTAGAAGGAAATACCTGACTCCCTGAGGATGAGTTATTGGAGAGGAGGTTTGCGCAGTAGTCTGGCATTCTGGGTGGGAAGAGCTAAAACCTTTCATACACAAGAGTCGGTTATTCAATATTCATAGTGTATGCTTTGGGAAGAGGATTGATCTAAGATGACTTCTGAGCCGAAACTGTAAGCAATGATTTGTAGAACTTGAGGACTGTTGATTTTAAAATTCTAAAGTATCACAAAAGTTCCGACACACAAATAATCCAAAGGCTGAGTCTAGATTCACTTTCACCTTCAGCTCATTGTCTTGGTATGGAACCCAATCTCATTTCACCTCATGGCATTTCTTTTTAATGCTCAGGGACGAGCATGCTTTAAGTATAGGGGGATGATGAATCTCGTATTCATCACTCTAAATCTCATTTATTAAGCTCAAATCCCTAAAAATCAACAACATTTTAGCATTTATTCTGCATAATTAGCATTCATGCATGATTTTATAAGAATTGCATTTTAGCACAAAAAGGTGCACAAAATAAGAAGCCAAAAATCCAAGCCAAAATAACCTGTAAATAGCCTAATTCCCCTGATTCTTAACTCATTCATGCTAACTCCGAATGACACAAAACCACCTCCAATGTGTACATATCATTAATAAGAATAAATGAAAAATACACAAAAATAACTAACCCAAATAAGTGGACCAAAAACCCAAACCCTAGTTTCAGGATTTCCGGACTAAAAGCTATATATCTTCCCCATCCAGTGTCCGATTTAATCCTACTCACTTTTGAACTAATGTACATTCAATTACCTTCAAAACAAGACCAAGTTCAAATGAATTGAAGCTCATATGTGAAAGTTGGATTTTTGGGCCTTTTCTGTACATTGTGTATTTTAGCTATTTTTGACATAATACTTTATGTATATTTTTTCTTAATAAAATTCCAAAAAAATTAAATTAAAGTGTTTGTATTTGTCGTTGATTTTATCGTAATTTTTCTGGATTTTTATCTGATATTAAAAATGACATAAAAATTACAAAACCCCAAAATTAAGGTATTCCATGTACATGGGATACCCCAAAAATTCATTTCGTGCATTTGACCGATTTTGATTTTGATGTCTTCATGAAAGTTGTAGATCTCATCGAGACGAGCAACTTTCATGAAGAAACTTTTTTGATCCGAGGTTGTATCGATTTTATGGATATTTTCTATCGATTTTACACAGTATTTTTAAATTTGAATTTTCTTGTGCTGACACGTGGCACCACCTGGTGCCGCCACGCGTCAGCCGTTTTTAGCCTTTTTAAATATCGGTTTTAAAAAAAATAAAAATAAAAATAAATAAATATGCCGCACGTGCGAAGCACGTGCCTCCTACGCATGTGCAACGCACGTGTCCGCGCCAATCCTCTTTGCGCCCCCAGGAAGCCACGTGGCACAACGGGCGCCATCCGATCAAACTCGATCGGACGGCGCTTGTGCGTCGTCCACCTCCCACCTCCTTCCCAATTTGGCCGCCGCCCCCCATAATCTCGCCGCGAATCTCCGATCTGATCCAACCATACCCGATCTCCAAATCGCGCCGCCACCCCGAATACATCTCCGATCTCCTTCCTTCTTCGACGCGATCTCCAGATCTCTTTAATCAATCTACAACAATTGTTTCCATCGCTGACGAACCCCCAAATCTCACGCTCAACCTTCCATCGCTGGTCGCCTGATCCTATTTAACGAACTCCACCCCATCGACATCTATCATCCGCCGATCCTCGTCGAAGTGCCTCTCCTCTGGTGGTGACAGCCCGTGAGCCACCACACCTCGCCGGCGTGATCCGAGGGACAACCACCCTCGTCGCAGCAGACCCTCGCCATCGCTGCTCGCTCCGGCCACGCCCAACGCCGTTGAGCCTTTCCGTAGGTTATCTCTCTCTCTCTCTCTTTCTTACTCTCTCTCCCCCTTTCTCTCTTCCTCTCTCTCGATCTCCTCTGCCACATCATCACCTCCGCCGGCCACCTTCCTCCTTCTCCAACCGGTCATCGACGTCAACAACCTTCTCCAACCGGTCATCGACGCTCGACCTTCTTCCTCGACTCCGCACCACCGGCCTATCTCTGCCTTCGCGCCACCGCAACGTCGCCCTCTAGGCCGTGTGTCGGCCAGAGGGAGGCCGACGTCATCATCACCTCCGACGACCACCGCCTTCAACACCGCTGCACTCCTCTTCCGATACTTCCAACTCCTCAGCACTGGAGCTCCGCCGGCCCTTCTCCATCTTCGGCCACACCACCAGCCACCCGCTCCGATCTTCATCGACAACCTCCGTCGCCAACCAACTCCGCCGAGCATCACCCTCGCCCGCAACCGCCTTCTCCACCAGCGCACCGCCGTCAGCCACCGGGCAGAGGGCCCGAGACCCCCGCTTGTGCCTAGCGCGTGCGCGGGGGGACTTCATCCGCACGTAACCCATGGGTCACGTGTCACTCACGTACCCGAGGGCAAATTGCTAGGAAGCCCTTGGAAGACTCGCTATTTGCGTACTTGTCCAGTCGCCCAAGGAGCATGTGCGAGGCACGTGCTCCCTTGGAAATTTTGCAGACTCTCCCCGGAGTTATTGGTAATTTTAGAAATGCCCCCCATTGCAGTTTGCTTTACTTGTTTATTTTATTTAAATATTGCAATCCGACCCATGTGTTCTCCCTTAGTTTTGAACCTATTCTCTATATTTATTTATTAATCCAACAATTGCATGATGTTTGTTAACTAATTCTCTACACTTGGACATATTGTGGACATTTTTATGATAGATGGTTAATTAATAAATAATTGTTTTGTGGAAATTTATATATTTTTCCCATTTCTTGCTCTGAAATTGATAGTTGATTAACCTTTGCTATAAAAATTCCCCAAAAATCACATAGTATAGAATTGAGTATTCTAAACATCATGCCCAAAAATGTTTGCATTTGCATGCATCCTTTGCCCTGTAACAATCATTTTGCATATTTTATTTTTAATAGGTATTAAACCCTACATTTTCGAGGTTTAGGATTTTTCTAAAATCCCTCACTTAGTGATAGATCTTAGATAATTTTATTTCTTATAAATAAGTAGTTTTAATATTTATTATAATTAAATATTGAAAATCATTCTGTTTGTATTTAAAAATCAATAAAAAAATTCATATTGCATCTAAAAATTCCAAAAAAATTACAGTGCACCCATTTCATCATAATTTACATTGTGGCCAAGTTTCGTATTTTTCGGAGAACGTTTGATTGAAATTTACATTTTAGTCACTAAAATAAGGCCAAATTCGCATTCTGCACCCTTTATTGCATTGAAAATTCTAAAAAAAGACCGCCTCGAAAACAGAACGCGAACTTTGATAGACTTAATTCTTGGTTGTTCCTTTGCTTCCTTGTGATCGGCCTTGGGACTTGCCCAAGTAAAATAAACCTAAAACCACACGATCAAAAATTGAATATAATATTTGTGGTTATTCTCTTGACCGTTTCCGATTGCCGCCTACAACGTACGACACATATTTTTTACGCACTCACGATAAAAACAACTTCTTAACGCAGCATTTTCAGATTCGTCGGAGTGCCTGGGATCAAATAGGCGCATGTGCGTCTTCTCCGACCAGCCCCAATCGGCCGCCACGAAATCTCCACCTCCTGCGATTTTCTCCGCCGCCCCATATATCCGATCTCCATATCTCGTCAGATCAAATCTCCACTCCGAATCTCGTCAGCCACACGATCTCGCCGTCCCGGACCCTCCTTCTATATCCGGCCGAGCAACCCATCTCTATATAAGAAAACCCTACAGCCTGGATAACTCCAGCCACCAATAGAGCTTCGAAAATTCCTCCGGGGTGACAGTTTTGGCGTTCCTCGACTCCGGCGAGGTCCGGGCACCTTCGTGTGGTCGTCGCAGCGTCTCCGCGGGCCTTGCTGCCATGCTCTGACTCCGATCGTCGAGCCTACGACCCACCAACTCCGTCTACGACCCACCAACTCCACCTGCTCCTACAATCATCAACAACGCTTCATTTCCATCCCCGTCGAGCCTACGATTGACAACGACGCTACGTCATCACCACATTCGTCTTTACCAACGCACCATCTTCCATCTCCGCCACTGACGGCCCACGACCGTGTGTCGGCCGCGCAATCTACGCCACCACTGGTGTACTAGCTACGTCAACCAACAACTCTGCCTTCCTCCTCAACTCTGCCGCAGCCACCAGCCACTCCCGCTCCTCCTCCGCACCACAACTGGGCTCCAAGCCCGAGGCTCCCCGCGCGCGTGCGAGGCACGTGCGGCCGAGGAGAACATCAGTGCCCCAAGGTTCACGTGCACATCACATGACTCGTTGGGTCAATTGCTGAGACTCCCCTGGACCTCCTTCATATTACGCAGCAACCCTTCACTCAGGGGTCACGTGCACAACACATGACCATATGGGTTAATTGCAAGAAGCCCCCCAGAAGTTCCCCATTTCCCGCAAGCCCCCGCCAGCCAGTGGTCACGTTCTTTGCACGTAACCCTCTGGCAAATTTTGCAAAAGTACCCCCATATTCTTGGTAATTATAACAAGGTCCCCTTCCTGCACTTTTATTTATTGTTATTTGCATATGTACCCCTGTCTTTAACCTTCATTTTAGACCTCAACATTGCATTATTTTATTTATCAAAAATTAGCATTTTGTTCCTCATTTAGTTCTCTATAGTTTGACATGTTGTGGACATTTTTGTGATTGATGGTTAATTAATAATAAATTATTTTGTGGAAATTTGCATATTTTTCCCATTTCTTGCTCTGAAATTCATAGTTGATCAACCGTTGCTCTAAAGACTCCCGAAAAATCATGTATTGTAGAATTAATTGTATGTGACATTGTGCCCAAAAAGATCTGCATTTACATGCATAATTTGCCCTGTAAAAATCATTTTGTAAATTTCAGTGTTTAATTTTTAATAGGTATTAGATCTCACATTTTCAAAGTTAAGGATTTTTCTGAGATCGATCACCTAGTTCTAGATCTTAGATAATTTTGTTCCTTGAAAATAATTAGGTTTAATATTTATTATAATTAAATATTGAAATTCTTTTTGTTTGCATTTAAAAATTCATAAAAAATTCATATTGCATTCAAAAATTCCAGAAAAATCACAGTGCATTCATTTCATCATATTTTGCATTGTGGCCATGTTTCATATTTTTCAGACATCGTTTGATCGACTTTTTCATTTTAGTCCCTACAATAGCCCAAAATTGCATATTGCACCCTTTATTGCATTAAAAATTCCAAAAAAAAGACCGCCTCGAAAACCACGTACGAATTTTGATAGACATAACTCTAGGTTTTTCCTTTGCCTCCTTGTGACCGACCTTGGGACATGCCTAAGTAAAACAAACATAAAACCACGAGACTAAAAAGTGAATGAATTATTTGTGGTTATTTTCTTCACCGATTGCGATTGCCGCCTACAACGCATGATAAATCATTTTAACACGAACGAAAAATAAACATCTTTTAACAAGTGCATTTTTGGATTCGTCATGCGTGCTCCACCTAGTCGGGCTTCGAGCCTTGTACCATCCCATGCACCACAATCAACGCATCTACTTTCAACCACGACACCTAGCAGGGCACCAACCACAACACAACCAGAGTTAGTGGACATACTACCTCCTCTTCAGAGGATCCAATCAGATTCATAGTTCACCCCTTATTGCCCGCAATCCAGTCCGATTCACAGTTCATCACAGAGCGAGACACCACCTCTTATAGAACATTATGATGAGGAAGAAACCTTGTACGCAGAATTAGTTGATCTGCATTATACCATCGCATTGAAGTATGTGCGACTGAGTGTGCTGCGTGGAGAACGAGTGGTCAAGATCGTGAGTAGAGTTCCTAAATTATGTTGTCATTTTGAAAACTCGATATATGTGTCGACTTTCATGATCTGTTGCGGATGTAGTACAAAATGTATCCTTTATCAGGAAAATGAAATGTTTCAGCTTCTATGCTTTTGAGAATTTATGAATGGAAGTATGTCCCACCTATATGTTAAAAATCACAACTTATTTTTACAGTAGATTGAAGAACTTTATTCCTTTATATTTTTCAGGGAATGATAAATCTTCACAAAACTCAACCTTCGTCTAGATATAAGGATGTTTGCCATACTAATAAAGATATATCCAGGAGAGGGATTTTAACTGTCATTAGAAATATATTAAATAAATTGTTAATAATAGATCATATTAACTTTATTTAATAAAGTAGTCATTATCTACCACACCTTTTTATTTCATTTAATCAGTAATTTCATTTCATAGCAATTTCATTTTAATTAATTTATATGTTTTAAATAATATTTTCATTTTATTGGTTTTAAAGGTAATTACTATGAATACTAATTATCTACACATTAATTTTAATTTACTATAATAATTTTTTTCATTACTTAATAAATAATGTATATTACATATATAAGATTAGTAAAAAATCGTATGGCATCTTACGGCAAATGGTTTGTCGTCCACGATGAACCATTTGCCACGCTATCTACGTACGCACGGAAAATAGTTTGTCGCGCCATGGACGAGTGGCGAACCATTCGCTGATACGTGCCCATTATGGGAAATATTTTATTTTCGTACCCAGAATGGGAAATAAATCTCCTTATCTCTCCAAAATGGGAAATAACTCTGTACTGCCAATGCTGAGAGATTGAGAGATGAAATAAATAAGAAACTCGAGAAATATAAAGGGAGCATGTGAAGAACAAGGAAGGGGGGAAAGATAGCAATTTAAAAATAAAACACGGACATAAGTTGAATGGAATGAAAGCGGGTGGAATATGAATTGCTATAGTGTTGTACAAACGAGGAGTTATATATAGTTAGGGCATGTTCGGTATGGGAACAAGGGGATGGAATAAGGGCATGTTGACGCCTGCGACAAGCCTCGGGGTTGTACGGCTATTCTGCACTGTTGCCCCGATCATGGCTATTCTCCTTGGGCCTTATTCTCATCCTCCCCGCCCCTCCCCTGCTCGCCCCTCCCCCGCCCCTCCCTCCTGCTATCTCGTCGACGCTTCCCCGCCATTGTTGCTGGTCATCTGGGCCCCGCCATCCTCTGATCGACTGCTGGTAGGTGACTTTATGATTCATCCACCTTCATGCCTCACCCGTGATTTAGGCTTGAGGTATGTAAGCTTTAACTATTGGGTGGAGTACGATGGGTCATCCACGTGCTGCTACTTTTCACCATAAAATCAATACACTGTGGCCTTGATATCTCTGCTAGAACCAAGGCCTCCATGGAGTCTAGGGTTTCAAATCAGTATAAATTTGGGCTGAGGTGGAGCTCCAGGTGCTCCTCTGGTGCTATTGTTGTGTATTTTGCACTTGGATTATGCATTCACATTTCTTATAGTCTTTGCTAGATCACGAGGTACATACTATACCCATTGTTCCTCTTGATTCTGCAATGAACTTGCTGTTTTGTGCATTCACTGTTTGCTTTGCTCGTCCTAGTTTGTAGCTTTTTAAAATTTTTGTGATAAGAGCTGTTATGTGATGCTTGGGTGATGAAGTTTTTGTGTTTGTTCTTGCCCTTCAATCGCTGCTATTGCTGTATGTCTATGATGCTTGCGATGATGATGTATTTTCGATGGCTAAAAGCGTCTTGACAGACCTCAGTGTTGCAGAATTTGGTTGTCTATGTTCTAGTAGTGTTTGTTGCGAGATGGCTTGCAATGTTGTTGCTTCGAGTTATGTATCATCGGGCCATCTTCTGAGAAGTTCCCGTCAGTGTGGATATCTAGGATGGTTGAGGTTCAGAAGTCGTTTTCTGATCTCATTGGGCCATCGCCTGATATATCCCCGTTATGTGATGCTTTGATATGAGGGAAGCAATGGTCACTATGCCATGGGTATCCCCCCTTCCTATCTGTGTGTTGTCGTTTGAGGTTGTGCTTGTTATCCTTCTTGCTTGGAACTTTGATACATGGACATAGGAGATATGGTGCCTGCTCTGTGATTGTTTATGATATGTTGCTTTTAGCTTTTTCTGGTCAATGATGCATGAATTGGTATGGGCTTCAAGACCCATAAGTCTCTTCTTTGTCATTTCGTAGCTGGTAGATGGTTCTCAGTATTGCTGAGCATCCAACATCATTGATGCGAATGTGTTTGCGTATGGACCGAGAGCAACCTATTTGGGGCTCCAGGATGTCATTTTGTTGGCTGAGAGATGCGGGATGCTGCTCAATGATGCATGAATTGGTATGTGCTTCATGACCCCTGTGAGTATCTTGTTTAAGAGCTCATAGCTACCAGATGGTGGTGAGTGATGCTTGGTGCTCGAGGATTTCATTTTGTTAGTCCCCAATGTGACCAACAACCCCCATTGCTGTTTGAGGTTGTGATTGATCTTGTTCTTGCATGGAACTTTGTCAACCGGCTGGAGCACATTTGGAATCTCTTTTGGGCTTGTTTATGATTAGCTTCCTTTACCTCATGGGTGCTATATGTTGTTATACGATGCATAAATTGTTATGGGCTTCAAGACCCATAAGTCTCTTGTTTATGATCTCCTAGCTAGTTGATGGTTCTCAGTGATGCACAAGTCTCCAACATCATCGATGTGTATTTGTTTGCGTATGGGTTGAGAGCAACCTATTTGATGCTTGAGGATGCCATTTTCTTGGCTGAGCAACCTACTGGTAGGCTGAGAGCTCCTGGATGTTGCTCAATGATGCATGAATTTTTGACTGATTCTCTTGTTTATGATCTCGTGGTTGCTCGACGGTGATCAGTGATGCTTGAGAATGCCCCATCATTGATGGGAATTTGTTTGCGTATGGGCTGAGAGCAACCTATTTGGTGCTCGAGGATGTCATTTTGTTGGGTGAGCAATGTACTTGTTGACTGAGAGCTGCTGGATGCTGCTCAATGATGCATGAATTGTTGGCTGAGTATCTTCTTGATGATCTCGTGGTTGCTAGATGGTGCTCAGTGATGCATGAGAATGCCCCATCATCGATGGGAGTTTGTTTGCGTATGGGCAGAGAGCAACCTATTTGGTGGTCGAGGATGTTATTTTCTTGGCTGAGTGCTCCTGGATGCTGCTCAATGATGCATGAATTGTTGACTGAGTCTCTTGTTTATGATCTCGTGGTTTCTAGACGGTGCTCAGTGATGCATGAGATTGCCCCATCATCGATGGGAATTTGTTTGCATATGGGCTGAGAGCAACCTATTTGGTGCTCGAGGATGTCATTTTCTTGACTGAGCAACCTACCAGTTGGTTGAGAGCTCCTGGATGCTGCTCAATGATGCATAATTGTTGACTGAGTTTCTTGTTGATGATCTCGTTGTTGCTAGACGGCGCTCAGTAATGCACGAGAATGCCCCATCATCGATGGAATTTGTTTGCATATGGGCTGAGAGCATCCTATTTGGTGCTCGAGGATGTCATTTTCTTGGATGAGCAACCTACCGGTTGGATGAGGGCTCCTGGATGCTGCTCAATGGTGCTTGAAATGTTGACTGAGTCTCTTGTTGATGATCTCGTGGTTGCTAGACGGTGTTCAGTGATGCATGAGAATGCCCCATCATCGATGGGAATTTGTTTGCGTATGGGCTGAGAGCAACCTATTTGGTGCTCGAGGATGTCATTTTCTTGGCTGAGAAACTTGCATGTTGGCTGAGAGCAACGTATTAATTAGGTGAGACCTGCGGGATGCTGGTCAATGATGCATGAATTGGTATTTGCTTCATGACCCCTGTGAGTCTCTTGTTTATGAGCTCATAGCTTGTAAATGATGGTCAGTGATGCTTTGTGCTCGAGCTTTCATTTCGTTTGTCCCCAATGGCTGCTATATGTTGCTAGTAGAGGTATCTCTTTTGGGCTTGTTTATGATTGGTTTCCTTTACCACATGGCTGCTATATGTTGCTCTATGATGCATAAATTCTTATGGGCTTCAACATCCATAAGTCCCTTACCACATGGCTGAGAGCTGCTGGATGCTGCTCAATGATGCTTGAATTGTTGGCCAAGTCTCTTGTTCATGACCTTGTGGTTGCTAGACGGTGCTCAGTGATGCATGAGAATGTCTCATGGTTGTAATACGTTGCTCTACAGTGCATATATTGTTATGGGCTTCACGACCCTTGTAAATATCTTCGAATGGTTGTCCCTACTTGTTGACGATTTCTTACTTTTGCTGTATGATAAGATTTTGCTGGCACATAATTTACATTTTCTGTTCTTTTCTAAAAGGGTTTGGACTTCATTCTACCAATGTGAGACCCACTCCACGGAGGTCATTGTTGCGAAATGGTTTGTTGCGTGAGAGTTGTTTGGGGAATCTAATTTGCACATCATTGCAATTGATATTTTCTGACATAAAAATCTTAATAATACAGGATGTTCACTACCGGTGCGGTCTCGTCTGGGTTCACGTTATGGAAGATGAATCCTCAGTCCAGCGCGTGAAATGGACACCCGCTATGGATGAATGTCTTCTTCAGTTGTTCAAACATCACTTCGTTGTTGGGGAATGTGTTGGAGGATCTTTCACACCACTATCCTGGCATAATATAATTGCAAAGTTTAACATGCACACTAAGAATAACTGGGATAAGGCAAAGCTCCACAATCGATGGAAACAATCAAGAAGGATTACACCACATTCGTATACCTGATGATGAAGAGCGGTTGTGGTTGGGACCCACTGTAAGGTACCGTCGTCCCACCTGATGAGGAGGCATGGCTCACGGTGAGTAATTACACGTGCATGTTGTTTAACTCCACACAAAACTTCATAGTCTCTCATCAATTTATACTGCACTCAGATTGACAAGGCGTACAAGCCATACCAAAGGAAGTCTTTGCCCCACTTCAGTCTTGTTGATGCAATGGTCGGAGACTACACTAGTAAGGGTACATTTGTCTTCTCTTAACAGACAGCACCACCTGGTTCGTTTGCTGCAATTTTTGAGGGTGATACTGGGACGCAACAAGCGTTTGAAGACGACCTGAAAGGGGACATCGATGCCCCTGAGGTGCCAGAAACAAGAGAAGGTGGAGACCCAAGTAGTCAACAAAGTCGGAGGAGACGATGCCGGGATTCAGGGGCTCAGGCATCAAGCACAAAGCATTCACGAAGTGACGGTGCCCCCTTACCCTCACAGCTAGTGGCAGAGGACGCCATTCGTATGACGACGCAAATGTTGGAGCTTCAAAGGGAGCCGATCCAAGCTTGGACTCCGAAAGATCCCCATCATGGGGTGGAGGATCTTCTTGATGAGCTTGAGACCCTGGTGCTGGGCCTACCTACCGAGGCACAAATTTGTCTTGCCCACAGCCTTCGGGACCCGTACGAACGGGTCATCTTCAATCGTGCCAAGTCTGTGCCTCGAAGTTGGTTGCGTGGGCAAGCCTCCAGCTAGGCAAGGGTTAGATGATGATCATCTCCTGTGTCCCCGACAAGTTTGGATGGAACCTTTTCTTCTTTTAAGTGGTCTACTTGGTTTGTAAAACATTTATTCCTTCTCTAGTCTTAAGTTAGTTGGCATGTACTAACTATTTTCCTTGACAAACATTTTTCGCATGTAATAGTATAACATACGTAGCTTCCTTGCAAATAATGTAGCTAAATCCTATTTGACTGTTGTTGGCCCCGTATGATTGCAACTCATTATGAAATTTTAGGTTTTCTACAACAACAATGGAGGGAATGGCAGCAATGAACGTGATGATATATAATTTGATAATGTTGAATATGAAATATCTGCATGCGGTCAAAGAGGATGACGAGGATAACCAGAACAATGGAGGTGATTAAATCCCCATAGTGCCACAGCACACGTCAGTGCGTACATGTCATGTATGGATTCAAGAGATGCTAAATGGACACGTTGCCCGTTCTTATGTTATTTTCCAAATGTACCCTGATACCATATTACATTTATGCACCCTATTAAAGGAACGAGCATGCCTAAAGGATTTGAGGAACCTTAAGGCTGAGGAATCCCTTTGCTTATTCTTGTATTATCTCGGCCATAATGCTAAGAATCATGTACTTTCTAAACATTTCCAACACTCTGGTGATACCATTTCTAAACACCTCAATGACATCCTCATACACATCGTCTCTCTCAGAGATCAGTTCATCTGATTCCCATCAGATGATTGTCGGACACAAGATGTTATTCTTAACAATAGGAACTTCTATCCATATTTCAAGGTACTCTTGCATGCTGGATTATTCAGGCAACATAAGACCTTCTCATATTAATTAAGACTTTGGAATCTAATTAACGTTATTTCAGGATGTCATCGGTGCAATCGATTGGACGCTTATCCCAGCAAATGTCCCTGCAAATATCGCTCCAAAGTTTTGGAGCAGGCACCAATCACTAGCACAGAATGTCATGGTGTGTGTGGACTTCAGTTACAGATTTATATACGTCGCGGCCGGATGGGAGGGGCCATCCGCTGACATGAAGGTGTTGAGGTGGGCCATAGACGATAGTGTATTTCATGTACCTACTGGAAGGAAGTTCCTTCTCGACTGATGGATATGTGAACACGGAGACCTTCCTCACCATATATCGTGGCGTTATTGCACACCCACCTCTGTTTAGTGCACGAAGGGGACACAGATATCGTTGGCCTGAGGAGCTGTACAATCACATGCACTCACAGCTTTTGTCCTACGTAGAATGAACATTTGGGATCATGAAGGCTTGCTTCAAGTCAATAACTGGACGACCATTCTATAGCTTTGAGAAGCAATTTTTGGTTGTCATGACGTGTTGCATCATCAAAAACTTCATCGGTGATGTTCAGGGCGAGCATCAGATATCCAGTGCATTTACTCTTGACTCAGCACAACGTGGGTTGTCTGTAGAGCCCAACTCGAATGATGAAGAATTTGACAACATCTCTGCAGGGAGTGATGTGAGGGTTTCAGCAAAAGACATCCGAGCTGGAGAGTTGTAATGCGATGCTTTGACAGCGGCCATGTGGGAGAACGCATAGCGGTCATGTTGTTTAAATTACGTATATCTTTTCTTACCAATGTTCCGTTTCCACCGACTATATCGTAATACGTCGATGTCATCTCCATATTGCATCATGTAGTACTACTGTACACCGAATGACATTGATGTATTACAATCATGATTGCCCCTCCAGCTACATCTTTAATTAATTTAATGTCCCTATGATGATTCCACCACTATAAATTAAGATTTAATGATGCGTTGTCGATCATGGCTGAGCATCCACGGTAGTAGCGTGGCTTAACCGACGTCCCTGTCAATGTTATTTTTGATGTGGAAATTCAATTATGAGGGAAATCACATCTATAATACCTTTTTCCCTCTATCCTATTTTATTTTGCATATTATCGACTCTATTTCCTTTTTTCTTTATTCGACCGCTTCCGTCGCCATCAGGATGTTGAGGATCGTTTATGGTACATTTGCCTGAACAGGGTGAACTCCTAACATTAATTTCATCTATCTAATAATTATGGATCACAAGATCAATGACTAACAAATCGTGTAATTCGTGCTGATTTCAAGTGAATACAATGTCAACGAGTTAGCATTGAGCCCAATTATAGAGTCAATATGAGATGCAACGATAGTTCAGTCATATGTCACTCGGATCATCCTCTACAACTACCGTTGAAGATGCACCAATGTATGATAAGCATGTAATAATATAATAAGCACTTTAGTTTATTGTATTAAACCTTTTTTATTTTGTATTTCAACACATATCTGCCAATAATTGACAACTATATGTCACCTATAGTGAGACCTCATTAAATCTCACCATATCAAATAACAACCAACAGCTTTACCTAACGTTCAAACCTTATTCCTTAACCCCCAATAGCCAACCGAACAGAGAATAACCCTTATTCCTTCTCCTTATTCATATACTCCTGCCGAACGGAGAATAGACCCTTATTCCCCTTATTCTCCATCCTTATTCCTTCTTATTCTCCTATTGAACGGGCCCTTAGATTGATGGAGTTGAATTGATGATCTTTAACAACCCACATTAAACATTTATTTAACAACTCAAGCTCTTATATTAAATGGAATTTAAGAATAATTTCAACTATCGATCTTCTATTAGTATATTATTTAAATATTATATATATCCACATGTATAACATTTAATGTTGAATATTAAAAATATATTTTTCATTTATTATAAGATATATACATTGTAAAATGCATCCTTATGAAGGTTGCATTAGGTGGTCGACAACTAACCATAAAAAATCATCAAATCTTTGAACATGGATTTGAAAAGGATTTATATAGCTGATCCTACTTATAGTGGGAAGACTTCACCATTTTTTATAAGATATATACACTAACAATGTAATTTATATCTATTTCAACTATATTCGAGTATGCCCTATACATGTTATAATTTATTCCAATTCGATTAGCTAGTTCAACCACACATTTACCGTCAGTTCTATTAAATCCAATTTTTAAGAATGATACTATCATCATCCGGATTAACCTGTTGATTCAATGGTTCAACTATATCCGACCTTTTCAACAAGATTTCTGGTTCAATCTCAATTCGATTTCAAAAATAGTGGTATACACATGGACTGATCATAGTGACGATATAAGAAAATACAATAAAATAATGAAGTCAACAGTTTAATAAAATACACCATTTGTACTACGAGTTTCACAGAATGTATATACAATTTTTTAAAAAACGAAGGCATGTTTGAATGTCAAGAAATCATGTTTAAAAATGGATGATCATAAGTATGGGAACAATTTTTAATAAATAATATAATCATGAATATATCTTGTTTCCTCGTATTTTTTAATTTGACACAAATATATTTAACAAATTAATCATTTATTTTTTGTTTACTATATGTCATGTTATGTGCTTAACATTAAAAGCTAACATAGTTAACTTCTAATTAAACTTACGATGTAGAATCCATATCGTATATGACAAATTATGTTGGATAATTGGACATCAATATAATATTAATAGTTTTTGGAAAAGTTCATGTAATAATTCAATTTTTTATTTGTTTATATGAATATCATAGATAAGACTAATATATTAGCAATTTCAGTATTTTTTATGCATGTAATAAATGTAATATTATATGTTTAACATAAAAAAATAATTGTAGCAACTTGGATTTTTTTTTGAGAAACTTCAACACCTACCTTAATACGATTATTGCCGCAATTCATTGACAAAACTAAATGTGGATTTTATTGGCACAATTAATCACCTAATTGATAGCTATAAAAAGCCTTCACCCTTAAGCCTTCACCATCTCTTAGGGCATGCTTGGTTGCTGAGTTGGATTGGGTTGGGTTACCCCTGTGAATAGTAAGTTGCGAGGATGATTGAGAGGGTTGAAAGGAGGGGTACACCGGTGTACCTCAATCCAACCCACCAACCAAACATGCCCTCAAAGAAAGAGAGAGGGAGCGCTAGAGAGAGAGAGAGCTTGAGAGAAGGATTTTCTATATATTTATCTTTGTCATAAGTGAAGGCGGCATCGAATAGGAGGAGGAAGAGAGCGTGAATACGTGATCGAAACGAGGCACGATGACCACGACAGAGAGAGGTGTTTGTTGGACCTAAAGTATGTATCGGCTATAGGTTGTTATGTATATACACCAATTCAATCTAGAAAGGACCATTGATTGTATGTATTGGATTATGATTTCGTATAAGCGAAGAACAAATTCAAAATAAGATCTATAAAGGTATACACTAGAATATGAGTATACCTATGAGTAATGTTCATGACCGGAACAAGATATCGAATTTAATCTCTCGTGCCTTTAGTTTAGCATATGCTTTCGCAAATTCAATGTCGAACAAAACTCTAAATACACATTCGATCTATAGGTTAACACACATGTACACATATCCAATCTAGATTATATCATTCAGAGATGTATTCTCGCATTCGCAAGGTAACGTGAATTGAACCACAGAAACCAATGGATCATTTTATCTTGTTGTCTCATTTAGTGATAAGAAAGTTCATAATATAATATGGAATCACTAATTGGTGCCAACGTATTTTTTCTAATTAAGTGATTTGTTGGATTCCGTTATTACTGAGTTATGATCCATTATTGCCTATTCTTCTTTAAGCTTTGTTGATATTAACTTACCTCTTAGAGTATACCATGTTATCCCCTTACACTTTGTAATTATTTTTTTCTTAAAATTATCTATTCCGTGAATTTCCAGCTTTCGATGAGAAATTTACAATTCATAGAGGAGAAAAAGAGAGGTCGAACTCATATTTCTATATATATTTAAAATTTGGTGCAAAAGAATCTTCCAACTTGAGAATTACAATTAAGACCGGATTAGTTCACGTTATTGGTAATCAATTATAGAATAAACTCAAGAAATAACAGAGGTAGAATAGCCGAACTTCTTTACACGTATCTACTACGAGTATAAGAAAATTAGTGAAAAAATGATAACCTCTCTGTCTCTTAACCATCATACATGTAATCCATACATTTTAGCTTTACCGGAGATAAAGAATTAGCTTTGAGTGTATATATGAATAAGATATGTAATGTACAAATCAGAAGTATATAATGCTATACGAAGAAGCATACTGTATGATTTAGTCCTTCCCTAGTTGTATATAGACATGAATTATATATGGCATTTAACTTGAAAATATTTTTGTGAGCAACAATAGTGAATGAATTGCCAACATACATTTCATATATAGATTCATAATGAAGTTACATACCCAAAAACACTTTGAGTTATTGTTTTGCATCGTGTGAGTTCAATTTTGCATCTATGGTAATATTTATTTAAAAGAAATCTACTACCTTTTATAATTTGAGAATGCTATTAATTTGGTTAGGAAAATTCTTTTATACATTTTCAAATTCTTACAACAAAAGGAACGAATTTGAGAACCGTAAATAAGATTTAAGGAACAAACTCATAAAAAGTCACATGAACAGTCATAAGGGGTCGTGTTAGTCGAAGGGTAACACCGCAAGGGGTGTATGGTTGCAAGGAACCACAGAGGCAAAAGCTAAGTCATGTACAGTTGTACCTATACTGTCATGTTAATGCTGCAAGGGGCAATGTCACAAGGCGTGTATGATTTCAAGGAACCATGGAGGCAAAAACTAAGTCCTCTACAATTGTAGCTACACTGTCATGGACCGCAAGTACCAACGATTGAAAAAATATAACAAGATACGTACATGAAAGTTTTGAAATAAATGATTTGTAAAGGTAAATCATTACAAGTATGAAATGAAATGATTTATAAAGGAAGATCATTACAAGTTATGAAATAAATGATTTATAATGGTAAACCATTACAAGTATGCGAGTAAATTATTTATAAAGGTAAATCATTACAAGTTATGAAATAAATGGTTTATACCGGTAAATCATGACACATATGCAAGGAAATGATGTATAAAGGTAAATCATTATATGTTATGAAATAAATGCTTTATAATAGAAAACCATTATGATTATGCAAGGAAATGGTTTAATTAAAGATAAATCATAATATACTATACAAGAGATGATTTATTAAAGCATAAACCATTACATGTTGTACAAAAATTGGCTTAAGAAAGGTAAACTATCATAGTCATGTGGGTCAAAATGCAAAGTTATTTACTTGATAAAAGAACATGTTCTAGCTTTGAATCGTATGAAATATGTCATACAAAATGGAAGGTATGCCATAATTCTTATGCAATTTACATATGTATATCCATCATTATGAATGAATCCAAATTATATATATTTGGAATTGAGCATAGACATGCATGGAAACAATTAGATACGTAATGGTCTTTATCCATGAAAACTCAAATACATGCATTATAACAGAATAAAAGACTACTAGAATTCCCATGCATGGATGCCGATGCATACTGGACATTAGGCTCATGCAAAAATTATGTTTACTTATTTCAAGTGAAGAGAAAGTTTGACCAAGCACTCATGTTTGTGTGGCAGACATAACGAGACATTGAACCTGGTATGAATAATTATATGAAGTTGAGTGGGTATCCTTATACCCACTGGAAAAGAGAGTCACAATGTAAAACTATTTAGTTTTTCTTGGGCAAGTATACCCTTGTGGATGTTGTAATAACGGAACTCTTTCTTATATTGGATTTTATGTATCTTTGAGGAATGAAATTTGTCGCTCATTGATTACCATGCATGAATCGGTAATGGTTCGATCGTGCGAATTTAAGTTGCATGCTTCCGTTGGTCTACATGACCCATTCTGTTGCAAATGCTATTAGAGTTAGACTTCCTCCGGGTGTAGGATATCCACAATAGATAGTGATATCAGAATGAGATTAATAGAATCAAACTTAGGTATTATATGTAACTAGTTGACCCTTTGATTTTCTAAATAAGATGACTCATCATTATGTAATTACGGTGATTAGAGACTACAAGTCTTCAAACTAGTGATATTGTTAAGGACTCAACTAATAATTACTACAGTTGATGACAATTATGGGTCAATTGTGAAAGTATCATGCATGGGCTTTGGTGGATTATACTAAAACCCTTTATTTCCAACAATCCATTCATCTTATTGAAGGATATGGTTAGATCCTCAAGCACATCACAGAAGCGTGAGCATCGTATCAAATACGACGAATAACGACTAGTCGGACTAGTTATTCTATGCAACAGAAATTAAAATTTTTCATGCGACGAAACCACATGATCCAAGAACACTTCTCGGATCATTTCGTCTAAACCACAAACAAGTTATAGGATTACCTATTGAAGCGTGGTTGCAATCAAATCTCTCTACGAAGAGACCTTCTGTCTCTAGTCGGATCCGACGGAGGAGACGCTTGCGAGTGTGTTGATGAAACACATGCTTCTCGCAATCCATGTTGATGATCCATGTGGAGGATCTCCTGATCCCGACACACGAGATCCGACGTCTTCTTCACGAGCGAGGTGCACCGAAGGAGACAGAGATCCATGAGCAAACGATTAGGCATCATAACGACGATGCTCCGGCGATGGAGAATCTCTCTAGGGCATCCATGGTAGACGACCATATGAGAGAGAGAGTAGGCATGTAGAGAGAAAGAGAGAGAGACTTGTTGTCTCACTTTCTGTAACCTAGAAATGCAAGGGGTGCCTCTCCTTTTATAATATTTTGGGAAACATGGATCTCAATCTATGGGACAACATAAATCCAATGGCTCTCATTGATTTGGATTTCTTTTAAAGGCGAAGATTTTTTGGTAAAAAACCAACAACAACAAATTTAATTTAGATTAAATTCATACTGATAAATCAATATGATTTTATCCCAAATTAAATCAATCAAGCATGGAGATTTTGGAAAGAAGATTTCCTCTTTCCATATATGGGATTTGGTGGCGATCTCATGTAATCTCATGAGATCCCATGAGATTAAATTATTACATGAAAATCTCCAAGATTTCCAACAACACTTTTTGTAAATAATTCAACAACAATAATTCATAATTATTATGTGAATATTGCAGTCTTGCCATTGGAAAATTGTGAATCACATTCACAACCCAAAATAAAATGTAAATTACATTTTCAATTAATTGTCCAATGTGAATCTAATTCACATCAACATTTAGTTAATAAATATAAGTTATAAACAGCTCTCTCTTATATATTATAAATCACATTTATAACATATATGATTAATATGGATATTTCTCTCCACATTATTCATATCCATGATAATTAAATCACATTTAATCATCTTGGATCTCTTATTCTCATGTGTCCTTATAATATGAATCACATTAAGATTATTCACATCTTTGATAATTAAATCACATTTAATTATCAAAGATAACTTCTTTTATAATATGAATCAAATTCATATTATTCATGATAATTAAATCACATTTAATTATCTATTTTCTCACTACTCGGATACATAATATCAACAATGAAATTATCCCGAACTCTTTCATGGATAATGCGCTTTCTCTATAGACACTTGGAGATAAGGACAGGGTGATTAAATTGTTCCAAGTATAGTGACTTGGATATTGAGATCATATCTCAAATCCAGATCTCGGACCTCCCATAGATGCATCATTAAATCAAAACCGCAAATGTAATCTTCTCATTGCATATGAATCACATTCAGATTAATGTCCAACATTTGGACTATGATCATATTACTTCTCTACCAAGAGGAGTCACTAAAATCCAGACCCGTTTCATCACTCCCTAGGAATGGAACCGTCATGGTTATACAATCGTTTATGATCACATCGCCCTTAGGTATTCCCAATACATGTACATCCTGCATACTGGAAGACTCAGAATAAAACCGAAGTATTAGATCAACTCTACACTGTCTACTTAGAGGTTTTTACCAATAAGTTTCTCATTCGATCATTGGGAGTTGGTATCGATCATATACTTTCCAAAAGCATATATCATACCTAGGTCTTGATCATATAATTTCCAAAAGTATATATTAAACCTACAAATTCAGTCTAGCTTCCATAGCGAGACGACCGTGCACGAAATTTGATTCTTCCCAATATATTATGAGTGAGCTCATGTCTCCCGGTTCAGTAACTGAACCTGTTTGATTCCTTTGAGAGATCGTATTACTCATATGCCCGTACATGCACACCAGCGCGCCAGTGTATTAACCTTGATTAGGTCATCAACCTATTGGTCTGCCAAATGTACATACTCAGACATATAGTAACACATATGTCTCTGGTCAGAGGATGTGTGCCTATATCATGACAGCATATGATATAGGTGTTTGGTTATTCAACTCTTTGACCTAACTTATCTAACACCTCCGAATCTCTATTTCTATGCAGAGGACCTGAATCAAAAGGTCGGTTTGATATCATCCTAATTGAGAAATGATTGCCGTCTCCTACTCAGGCTGGAGATCATCTCTTAACAATCATTTGATGGTGCTTGATGAGTCCTCAATCTAACTCTTTAGATATTCATCCAAGCACCAGCCTTTATGATTCAATTATTGAATCAACATCTGTATAATCATTAAGATGGTCATGGTACATAACCCTAATTTTACTAAGGGACCTATTATGAAAATTATTTATTCTTTATTCCAGATCGGTGAATGATATTCGCAATAACATTTATTGCATAATGGTTGTCGTGGGTTCGCATGTCCAACAATCTCCAACTAGTCCAAAGAGCCATTAATGGGCTAATCTTTAAACCTACACTCATGTGACAATCATAGGCTAAAAATTAGCTAGGTAAGTTGATCTGTCACTCTGTTCCCGAGAGACTATGCCAAGTCCTTTTATGGCACTTGCATATCATCCAGTAACAGTATTCTCATCTAATGCGAATGTTGCATCTTATGCAACCAATACTCAATCTTGTTAGTTATAGTATCCTTGACACTAATGCTTAATAACTATCATAACTAGTATTTATGGAGATCGCTATTTCCAAAGGTATCCAAAGTTGATACCTTTTATATAACTATCTATACAGTCTTAATTTTTTGTACATAAGACTTAGAGATCATTATCTCTAAAGTCTTGTCATCGTTGAAGATATTGTTATTACTGCAATCAAGTGTTTTATCTCCATGGTAGGATTAGCAACACTTTACTACTCCCAATACATGGCAGATATTTGGCTTTTGTACACATCTAGCATACACTCAGCTTCTCATAACTGATGCACAAGTGCTAGCATTTCTAGCATTCACTTCCTAAACTCTTTGAGGTGCTATCCCTTTAGATATGTCAGAACCAAATCTTAAGGGAAGGAATAATTTCTTGGAATTCACAAGAATGGAATATGTCTAAGGTGCACTACAAATGTGACGGTCCCAATACCCTCTTCTCTTTGCTTCTGAACAACTACAGAACTAAGATCTAAGAGGTATCCATGAAATCATATTTCAAGATATGGAACAAGCATATTATATAACACTTATTATCATCCATATATCATTCTAAATGATTAGGATATTATCTACATGTAGCATGATGAACACAAATAGCACTCCCACCAAGCTTCATATGGTTAATGAAGATTTTATCTGAAATCATAACATTTATGATTTCATAAAATCTTATGTTCCAACAACAAGAATCTTATTTGAGTCCATAGATGGATTTCTTTAGCGCATATATTTCTTTCCTCAACCATGAAGCCCTGGGGTTACTTCATGTGAATATTCTCAGAGAGGTATTCATGGAGGAATGCAATATTAACTTTCATCTCATAGATAACAAAGTCAAGTTGTGTAGGTCAGGTTCCCTTTCTCTTGAAGAGCCATTTACACCTTAATGGGTCTTATCCATATAGGTGGATCCTCGAGGGTCCATATACAACACTTGTATATGAAGTCTACTTTAGACTATCAATGCTAAAATCCATCTTTCCATGTCATGATCCTCGGGAGTTTCATCACATGAAGTCCGATCATTGTCAGACTTAACTGACACATGGAGTACATCCTCAAACTCATTTGAAGAGGTATTATTGTTTCATCTTTAGTTGTCCTTCTAGTTCCCGATTTCAGGAGACTCATTATCTTCTCAAAATTAAATGAGTTCATATGCTTCATTTTCATCTTGATTCTCAAGAGAGTCATCCTCTAAGAATCACATTCTCAGAGATGAGATCTTTTAAGAATCTCTAGGTTATAAAGTAGATATCCAATACCATCCTTTATTTTCCAAATGAAGTAGCACTCTCTAATGCTCAATTCCAGCTTACTTGTATGGAATCTTATAATGTAGTCTCTACTACATATATATCTGGAAACTAACAGGAAATTATGCTCAAAATTCATCATTGATCAAATCATGTCACACATGATCCAATTGTATCTCCCTATAACACAATTCAGTTAACGTGTGTTAGGATGATTGAGATAGAAATGATATTCATATCTCCATAATGTATTCTTTGAATTCATCTAATAGGTACATGGTACCTAGATTAGATCAAATTCATTTTGTTTTCCTTCATACTTTTGGTTCTAAACAAAAATAATGAAATCTTTGAACATTTCAAAGGTTTCTTAGGTGAAGAGAAAAAAATCTCATATCATACATAATCATCAATAGATATCACATATCCATAATGTTTACTATGATATGCATGATCCGCATACATCAATATGTATGAGATCCTGAATATCTTGACATCTTACACCTTTCCCAAGGAAGGGTGTATTGGACATATTTTACTTTTGAATACAATGTTCATAAGTATACAAGTTTTGAAATCTTAGACATTCTAGAGTTCCATTCTTACTTGTCTATTGATCAAATCAACATGCAAATGTCCAAGGCTTGATGCAAGATAATTGTCAAATGATCTTTATCCTCTTATGGATCTTTAAAGGTTTAATTTCATTATTAGAAATGTTAATGAACCATTCATTAAATTTCTAATTCAGTAGTGTCCTCTGGATGTTAGATTACTTTCTGAAATATATCCATCATAACTCTTTATGATAGGTCCATTCCAGAATTCATGTTTATTTCCAACATTTAGAAACAAACAATGAGTGTATTCTAATGTCTAGGTCATAGAGACATTCTCTAAGACCAAGGGCTCTCCCACTGAAATTATGAAGGCTATTGATCTAATGGAAATTGTTGAAACAATTGCATCAATTCTAACATGGATGACCACTAAACCTTAAGATCAAATTTTCTAGTCTTCTAAAACATATGCAACAATTGCAAGTGTCATTAGAAGAATAAGATACAATTATTAGGCTTTAATCTTATCTTATAAGAAAGTCAATTACAATGATTAAATGTAGATTATTTCTATACACTATCCAAGTCCTTCTCTAAGGATCCTAGGTAGTCCAGATAGTCATACTATCAGTACGTCGACTAATGGAAGCATTGGCATTCATCCAAATTTTTGGATGTCATATGGAAGTTGTCGAAGTACAGTCAACTCTTTGACTATCCTTCTCATCTCGGGTCTGACCCATGCTTCCACTGCGTTCCCTTCATCTATAAACTACCATTGCTTAAGACTAAGGATCTCTTATGCAGAACTCAAAAGATTTCAATATAAGAGCATTTCAACATTTATACATGCTTCACTAAATACATACAATATGAATATTATGATGTTTCATGAATGACTGAGTATAGACAGTAGAATGATGACACTCATCATGTCTACATCCTACTATACTCTTAAAACATTTGTTCTGGTAGGTATTCGAACATTTTGAATATATCATCTCTTATGGAGCCACCATTCTGCATGATGTAGAGAACCATTCCATTCATGATTAAATGTTGAGAGTACATATGTATGCCAGAACATCTTCTTAAGTCTTTTATAAGGATTATTTAACAATTGCGTTCATCATCGACATGTCACGTCCAAAGTACATTTGATGAGATATCAATACTATAAAGACATACAAACCCTAGGGTTGTAGTCCTATAATCTATTTAATTGTCATTCCTTATTATTATGTGGAGACTTGCACATTGCAACCACATAAATTATGTGTCCAACTGCAAGTACAATATCCGTATCATGGGTCCAATCCATGATAACATACTAGTTATGATTGAGTATAGTATTGAGTTGGTTTAATGAAGGATTATCTGAAATAAGAAATTTGCATAAGTGTATATATATATACATATTTTACTTTGATTTAGAAATTTTTATATCAAAGTTGTCTTGCCTTGTCAACACTGAAAGTTCATTCCCTTAATCACTTTCAATGTAAGAGATATACTTACCATCATATCTCAGCAAGATCTGGGATCTCCTTCCTTATCTTTGTTACATCCCAATAACATGAGAATCTGCAACAAGGATAAAAACAAGCGGGGACACATTCCACCTTTCAAGTCCAACTTGCATCTCCTAATTGGATCTTTAACACCCGAGCCAACTACCCCTAAGGTGATGTTGACCCGTCATTAATTGAACCAACCGTCAACAGGAATAGTACTCTCTATGCGCAATCCAATATCGCCCCAATAATATGAGGATCTGATATTGGGTCACTACGCATAGGCCTTACTCTTTAGAGAAGAAAAGAGCCCTATCCAGAAGCGCTTGCATATAGGAGCTATCACTTCGGACAGGTGTCTCCCACATACAATCCTTGGCGATAGAACCCTTCGCCTTGACGGGAGACCATGGATGTCACTTATGTGATCCTCTATATCACGTTCAAATTCTAATTAATCATTGTGAATCATATCATTACGATTAATTCTCCCAAGGGAATTGACACATCTATTTATAATAGAGTGTTAATCTAATCATATTACGTTAATGATCCAATTAATATCCAACAAACAATCTGTATTGTTACTTGAATTATGGTATTATCTCGAATACGTATTATTTAGAATTTTAATAATTAGAAATACAGAATGATTTCTTAAGCATTATACTAATCCTACCCACTGTCTTGGCAGTACCAATGGGAGTGGGACAGACCGCACACGGGAAGAACGACTAGACACCATATTCACCTCGAGAAAGGATAATATAAATAGATCACTTTGCACTTGAGATGATCATCAGTTCTTCAACCAAAATTATACCATACAATAATAAACAAAACAATTTTGATTACCATTATAATGAGACTTGCTAAACAAATCCCAAATCCTATTCAAGCAACATGTTTGTTGGAATGTAAATCATGTAGATCATTTAAACAATTTGTGATCTAGATCACATCTAATCAATTATTGGTTGAAGCAATGTCATTTAAGGAAATAATTATCATCATATATTTCACAAATATTTATGCACAATTATTTCAGGAAATTAAACAATTTAATTTCACTAATTGATTAAATGACAATGACTAGGTTCTTGATTAGGAAAGTTTTTCCAACAGGGACCCTCACTTACTAAAAATACCATATCTGCAACTCGGATAAAAACAAGCGGGAACACATTCCACCTTTCAAGTCCAACATGCATCTCCCAATTCGATCTTTAACACCCGAGTCAACCACCCCTAAGGTAATGTCGACCCGTCATTAATTGAACCAACCGTCAACAGGAATAGTACTCGCTGTGCGCAATACAATATCGCCCCAATAATATGAGGATCCGATATTGGGGTCACTACGAATAGGCCTTACTCTTTCGAGAAGAAAAGAGCCCGATCCAGAAGCGCTTGCATATAGGAGCTGTCACTTCGGACAGGCATCTCCCACATACAATACCAGGCTACAGAACCCTTCGCCTTGACGGGAGACCATGGATGTCACTTATGTGATCCTCTATATCACGTTCAAATTCTAATTAATCATTATGAATCATATCATTACGATTAATTCTCCAAAGGGAATTGACGTATCTATTTATAATAGAGTGTTAATGCTTCTCGGACTCTGACTCCTACATCTGCTACCTTCCCTCATTCGAGGTCTCCTACTGCGCTATATCTCTGAGCATGAAGAGTTGACTCCTATTCTCTTTTTTTTCTTGTTCTCCTTGCTTTCTTTCACTAGACTTGACTACTTAATAGAATCCTATCCTCAGAATCAAGAGGTCTTCCCTGCAACTTTCGCTTTTGTGTCACCCCGCGGCTGAGGCTAATCATATTAAATTAATGATCCAATTAATATCCAACAAACAATCTTTATTGTTACTTGAATTATGGTATTATCTCGAATACGTATTATTTAGAATTTTAATAATTAGAAATAGACCATGATTTCTTAATCATTATACTAACCCTACCCGTTGTCTTGGCAGTACCGACGGGAGTGGGACAGACCGCACACGGGAAGAACGACTAGACACCATATCCACCTCGGGAAAGGATAATGTAAAATAGATCACTTTGCACTTGAGATGATCATCAGTTTTTCAATCGATATTAAACCATACAATAATAATCAAAACAATTTTGATTAACATTATAATGAGACTTGCTAAACAAATCCCAAATCCTATTCAAGCAACATGTTTGTTGGAATGTAAATCATGTAGATCATGTAAACAATTTGTGATCGAGATCACATCTAATCAATTATTGGTTGAAGCAATGTCATTTAAGGAAATAATTATCATCAAAATTTCACAAATATTTATGCACAATTATTTCAGGAAATTAAACAATTTAATTTCACTAATTGATTAAATGACAATCACTAGGTTCTTGATTAGGAAAGTATTTCCAACAGTGACCCTCACTTACAAAAAATACCATATCTCAATCAATTTAAATCCAAATTAAGCAAAATAAGTTCCTATAGTTTGCTAATTTGATTTACAACAGAATCTAAGTGATTTGCATGTATTTCAAGGCGTTTCAAATCCTCAATTAACTCTTTGATTACGTTAAGATTCACAGTCCCCAAATCTATGAATACATATTCACTAAAATGATAATATCTCGAGCATACGAAATCCAAATTACGTAAACTCAGATCCGACGGCTTCCTTATTTAATGATAAACACAATCTAATTATTTTTTCGTGCTTAAACAATTACAGGGCTGAAAATAATCAGTAGACAGAGATGAGAAAATTAAAATGCAAGAAAACTTTCACAAACCCTAATGAACCCAAGCCGTCCTCGGTTCATGGATCGCATCCAAAACCTTCGACCAACGGCTCCGATACCACTTGAACGAAATGATTATATCGTCAAGCGCATCACGGAAGCGTGAGCATCGTGACAAATACGACTAAGAACGACTAGTCGGAGTAGTTGTTCTATGCAACGGAAATTAAATTTTTTCATGCGACGAAACCACATTATCCAAGAACACTTCTCAGATTGTTTCGTATAAACCAAAAACAAGTAATAGGATTACCTCTTGAAGTGTGGTTGTGATCGAGTCTCTAAACAAAGAGACCTCGTGTCTCAAGTCCGATCTGACGGAGGAGACGCTTGCGAGCATGTTGATGAAACACGTGCTTCTCGCAATCCATGTTGATGATCCAAGAGGAGGATCTCCTGATCTCGACACACAAGATCCGGCATCTTCTTCATGAGCGAGGTGCACTGAAGGAGACGGAGATCCACGATCAAATGATCGAGCAGCATAACGATGACGCCGCGGCAATGGAGAATCTTTCTAGGGCATCCATGGTGGACGACCACATGAGAGAGAGAGAGAGTAGGCGTGTAGAGAGAAAGAGAGAGAGAGACTTGTTGTCTCACTTGTTGTAACCTGTAAGAGCTAGGGGTGCCTCTCCTTTTATAATATTTTGGGATCCATGGATCTCAGTCAATGGGACAACATAAATCCAATGGCTCTCATTGATTTGTATTTCTTTTAATGGCTAAGATTTTTATTGGTAAAAAACCAACAACAACTAATTTCATTTAGATTAAATATACATTGATAAATCAATATAATCTAATCCCAAATTAAATTAATCAAGCATGGAGATTTTGGAAAGAAGATTACCTCCTTCCATAATATGGATTTTGGTGGTAATCTCATGAGATCTCATGAGATTACATTATTCCATGGAAATATCCAAGATTTCCAACAACACTTGTTGTAAATAATCCAACAACAATAATTCATAATTATTTTGTGAATATTGCAATCCTGCAGCATTGAAAATTGTGATACACATTCACAACGTAAAATAAAATGTAAATTACATTTTCAATTTATTGTCCAATGTGAATCCAATTCACATCAACATTTAACTAACAAATGTAAGTTACAAATAGCTCTCTCTTATATATTATAAATAACATTTATAATATATATGACTAATATGGATATTTCTATACACATTATTCTTATCCACGATAATTAAATCACATTTAATCATCTTGGATCTCTTGTTCTCGTGTGTCCTAATAATATAAATAACATTCACATTATTAACATCTTTGATAACTAAATCACATTTATTTATCTAAGATAACTTCTTTTATAATACGAATCATATTCATATTATTCATGATAATTAAATCACACTTAATTATCAATTTTCTCAGTGCTCAGATACATAATATCAACAATGAAATTATCCTGAACCCTTTCATGATTATTGCGCTTTCTCTGCAGATACTTGGAGATATGGACATGGCGATTATATTGTTCCACGTATAGTGACTTGGATATTGAGATCATATCTCAAATCCAGATCTCGGGCCTCCCATAGATGCTTGATTAAATAAAGACAACAAATCTAATCTTCTCATTGCATCTGAATCACATTTAGATTAATGTCCAACATCTGGACTAAGATCAGATTACTTCTCCACAAAGAGGAGTCCCTAAAATCCAGACCCGTTTTATCACTCCCTAGGAATGGAAGCGTCATGGTTATACAATCATTTATGATCACATCACCCTCAGGTATTCCCAATACTTGTACATCCTGCATATTGTAAGACTCAGATTAAAACTGACGTATTAGATCAACTTTTCACTGTCTACTTCTAGGTTTTTATCAGTAAGTTTCTCATTCGATCATTGGGAGTTTGTATCGATCATATACTTTCCAAAACCATATACCATACCTAGGCCTTGATCATATACTTTCCAAAAGTATATATCAAACCTACAAATTTAGTCAATCTTACAAAGTGAGATGACCGTGCAAGGAATTTGATTCTTCCCAATAATCATGAGTGAGCTCATGTCTCCTGGTTCAGTAACTGAATCTGTATGATTCTTTTGAGAGATCGTATTACTCATATGCCCTTACTTGCACACCAGTGCGCCAGTGTATAGACCTTGATTAGGTCATCAACCTATTGGTATGCCAAATGTACATACACTGACATATAGTAGCACATCTGTCTCCGGTCAGAGGATGTGTGCCTTTATCATGACAACATATGATATAGGACTTTGGTCATATCGATCTCGTTAAGTCAACTCTTTGACCTAACTTATCTAACATCTCCGAATCTCTATTCCTACGCAGAGGACCTGCATCAAGAGGTCGGTTAGATATCAAACTAAATGAGAAAGGATTGTCATCTCCTACTCAGGCTGTAGATCATCTCTTAACAATCATTTGACGGTTATTGACGAGTCCTCAATCTAACTCTTTAGATATTCATCCAAGCACCAACCTCTATGATTCAATTATTGAATCAACAGCTGTATGATCATTAAGATGGCCATGGTACATAACCCTAATTGTACTAAGGGACCAATTATGCAAATTATTTATTCTTTATTCCAGATCAGTGAATGATATTCACAATAACATTTATTGCATAATGGCTCATCGTGGGCTCACATGTCCAACACTTATAGGGTAAGCATGATATTAAGAAAGTTGAGCATTGAATATAAGATATGGATATGTCTTTTGAAGCTACAAACTATCTTGAGGAGGATATTTTGGAAATGCCTTTAAGAGTAAGATTCTACCCTTGCGAAGTTTTGTTCTCTCCTTTTGTTCTCATAAGACTCTTGTATCTTTTGTGGAGTTTATGAATAGGGTATTTTCAGAATACCTTGATGACATTGTGATCATAATTGTGGTTGATAATGTTATATTCTCATGTGATATGGAGAACCATCAAGTACATATCTATATTGTATTCAATATCCTACTCCAACACTGGCTTTATGCAATGCTCTCTAATTATAACATCTTGTTGGCCAAAATCTTCTTTCTAGTTATATTATATTTATGGACGGTATTAAAGTTGACCATGGCCTAAACCTGAAGTTTACTATTACGCAATAGAGACTTGTATCTCACATTGATACATATGACAAAGAAAGTAGGTTATGCTTTATGAAGAGGTATTAATTATACATCATGTCAACTAAAATCACAAGAGAATAACTATCCAACTTTTTAGATGGAGTATCCTATTCTTGACATAGAGTTAGTAATGTTAATATTTTCTCTAATAGATTGATGATATTATCGTTACAACAGGAATTTCTTTTGATAATCCATAGGATCAAAGTAGAAAATAAGATATCTATTTATCAAAAATGATTAAAACACCTAAGAATGAGTAATACTATTTTATTAATGGAATAGATGACGACGACGACGATGGCAACAACGACGATGATGATGATGTGTTATACTATAAAAGATTTTGGATTCTTAGTGATAACAAATTAAGCTAAGAGATATTATATGAATATCAGAGATTGATGTAAACTTTTCATTCATATATGACAAAAATGTTTAAAGATATCCAATAATATTATTGTTGTCCAACGATTATATAGAGTAGATAATTTATTTTTAAAATCCTAATATGATAATAGATTGGGATAGAACATTTGAAAACAACAAGCCATGCTCAACTTTTGGAGATAGTAGAGTGGATTTGAAGCATATCACACAGATTTTGTTACGGATTTACCAAGGCGAGAATACATCCTTAAGATGCCATACATGTTAGCATGTGTGGATGAATGGATCAAATCAGCTCTCTTCTTATCAACTTGCTTGGAACAATCGATGGGGAGGCTCGTTAAACTATAGATAAATGAGAACGATAAGCTAGACAATGTCCTACCATCAATTATGATAGACCAAGACACTACATACACATCTTATCTATGGAAGTGTCTTCAAGAGGTTATGTATATGTAATTTGAGTTAAAAAATCCTTTCCTTCTATAGAGATAAGGTCGGTTATCTAAGATCGTCGAGAGATTTGAAGCTTTCTTGGGATCATGCGATTATGATTTTGTAGGAATCTCAAATCGACAATTTACTTTGGTAGAGTTTCTCTTAAAATAAATGGTCATCACTCGAGTATCAAGATGGTTTTTCATGAAGCATTCTATAGAATATCTTGAAGATCACACTCTCAGTAGAGCAATGCGGGTGAAAGCATATTTTGGTATCAAGGCCAGTCTGTAGTTATAAAAAAATGTGTTGAAGAACAAGCTAAAATGCAAAGAAAGTCTGCAATCATTGTTATCTCTTTATCAAGAAATTTCGAGGATGAATTTTTTTGATGGTAGTAGATTGTAACGGCTTGGATTTTTTAAGAAACTTCAATGCCTTCCTTAATATAAATATTTCGACAATTCATTGGTGAATAAATTTTCTATTTATTGGCATAATTAATAACCTAATTGATAGCCCTAAAAAACTTCACCCTTAAGCCTTCACCATCTTTCACCAATGTGATTCTTAGAGAAAGAGAGGAAGAGAGGGAGAACGCTAGAGAGAGAGAGAAAGCTTGATAGAAGGATTTACGAGATTTTCATCTTCGTCATAAGAGAAGGCAACATTGAATAGGAGGAAGAGAGCGTAAATACATGATCGAAAGGTGGCACGATGACCACGACAAAGAGAGGTGTGTATTGGCCCTAAGGTATATGTCGTCTACAGGTTATTAAGTATATACATCGATTCAATCTAGAATGGACCATTGATTGTATGTAGCGAATTATGATTTCGTAGAAACAAGGATTAAATTCAAAATATGATCTATGAAGGTATACACTAGCATATGAGTATACCTATGAGTAATGTTTGTGACCAGAACAAGGTATCGAATTTAATCACTCTTGCCTTTAGGTTAGCATGTGCTTTCGCAAATTCAATGTTGAACAAACCTCTAAATACACATTGAATCTTTAGGTTAATATATATACACATATCCAATTGATGAATCTCGTATTCATCACTCTAAATCTCATTTGTTAAGCTCAAATACCTTAAAATCAATAGCATATTTGCATCTATTCTGCATAATTAGCATTAGTGCATGATTTCATAATAATTGCATTTTAGCACAAAAATCTGCACAAAATAAGAAGCCAAAAATGACATGTAAATAGCCTAAATTCTCTGATTTTTGTCTCATTCATGCTAACTCCGAATGACACAAAACCACCTCCATTGTATACATATCACTAACAAGAATAAAGGAAAAATGCAAAAGAAATAACTGACCCAAATAAGTGAACCAAAAACCCAAACCCTAGTTTTAGGATTTCCGGACTAAAACCCTCATATCTCCCTCATCCAATGTCCGATTTGATCCTACTCACTTTTTAACTAATGTACATTCAATTACCTTTAAAACAAGACCAAGTTCAAGTGAATTGGAGCTCATATGTGAAAGTTGGGATTTTGGCCTCTTTTGTATAATGTATATTTTAACGGTTTTTGACCTAATATTTTACGTACATATTTTATTGATTAATAAAAATCCAAAAAAATTAGATTACTATGTATTTATTTATCTCTGATTTATCATATTTTTTTCGGATTTTTATCTAATCTAAAAAATGACATAAAAATTACAAAACCCCAAAATCAAGGTGTTCTATGCACATGGGATACCCCAAAAATATCACTTTGTGCAAATGATCGAATTTGGTTTTGATGTCTTCTAGAAAGTTGTAGATCTCATTGAGACGAGCAGATTTCGTGAATAAACTTTTTTGATCCAAGGTTATTTACTATTTTTATTGATTTTATAAAGTATTTATTTCCTGAATTATCTGTTGCTGACACGTGGCCGCACCTGGTACCGCCACGTGTCAGCCATTTTTGAGATATTTATAAATCATTTTTATAAAAAATAATAATATTAAAAGTCGCTCACGTGCGTCGCACGTGCCTCCATGGCATGTGCTCTGCACGTGTGCTCTCTCTCCTCCTGGTTGTCGCCACGTGGCTCAATCTCGGTCGTCCGATCTCGATCGATCGGACGGCCGCTGGCTCGTCTTCCACCTTGCGCCCCCCCCCCTTTCCCCTTCCGGCCGCCCAACGTCGCCGCGTATCTCCCCTCCGAGATCTCCGCCCCTCCGTGAATCCCTCGCCGTGAATCTCACGCCATCTCCGATCCTCCACCACCGTAATCGAATCCCCTACGTCTCGTCGTCCCCGACCTTCCATCACCGAGCCTCGCCCTCTCTCCTATTTAAGAACCACCGCCGCCTCCCTCGAGACGCATCCGTCGATAGCAATCAACTGAGGAGGGCGGTGATAGCACCCCCTCGTTCATCGGCGAGGTCATGTGGCTCCCCCTCCAGCCACCTCGCCGCTCGCAGCTTCGTGCTGTCGTGCTCCTATTCTGGTCTTCACCTACCGTCGAGCCAACGATGCTTCATCGCCTTCACCACATCATCGATACCATCGCGACGCCAGCGACATCGACTCCGGTCATCTTCCGTGGAGTCAACCACGACTACTCTTCCTAACACCACCGCCATTTTCCATCTCCACCTCCTGGCGCGTCACGCTGCGTCGCACACCTCTACTCCGCCTTCAACTGTGCCGACGACCACCTGCGTCACCAATACCGAGCCACCGACCATCTTCTCCACCATCATCAACGTTCTTCGCTGCAACTCCGCCACGTCTCCGCCAATGCCACAAGCTACACCGCCTTCGTCACCTGGCGTAAGAGCGCCGGAGTCCCGCCCCAACACCGCCACCAGCCACCGGTCGGCGAGCCCTAGGTCCTCCCATGTGCTCTGCACGTGCGAAGGAAACTTCCGCAGCAAGCCATCCAGGGGTCACGTGCTACGCACGTGACCGCCCGAGTTAATTGCAGAAGCGCCCTTGGACATATTCCCAATTGCGCAGAAGACCAAAAGTCATGTGCACAGCACATGACGTTTTGTTAATTTCATAAAAGGACCCCTGAAGAGTTCCATATTTCATATCCGCCCCCGCCGACCAGAAGGCACGTGTTGCACATGTGCCTCTCTAGAAATTTTGCACAAGAACCCCCAAGGGTTCAGGTATTTACATTTCATTCCCTTTTCTGTTTTATTTATTTATTTTGCATAAATACCCCTGTAATCCCTCTTAGTTTTGAACCTTCTCTTTACAATATTTTATTAATCTAAAAATTTAATTTTGTTGGTCAATTAATTCTCTACACTTTGGCATATTGTGGGCATTTTTGTGATTGATGGATATTTAATAAATAATTGTTTTGTTAAATTTACATATTTTGCCCAGTCCATGCTCTAAAATTCACAGTTGATTAAGCATTGCTCTAAAAATCCCCGAAAAATCATATATTGTAGAATTAATTGCGCTTGACATTATGCCCAAAAAGAATTTCATTTGCATGCATAATTTGCCCTGTAAAAATCATTTTGCACATTTCGCTATTTGATTTTTAATAGGTATTAAACCCTACATTTTCAAGGTTTAGGATTTTTCTGAGATCAATCACCTAGTGATAGATTTTAGATAATTTTGATCATCGTAAATAAGTCGGTTTAATATTTATTATAATTAAATATTGAAAATCATTTTGTTTGCATTTCAAAATTCATAAAAAAATTCATATTGCATCCAAAAATTCCAAAAAAAATTAAAGTGCATTCATTTCATTATCATTTACATTGTGGCCAAGTTTCGTATTTTTTGGACATTATTTGATCGAAGTTTCCATTTAAGTCCCTAAAATAGGTCAGCATTACATTTTGCATCTCTTATTTGCATCAAAAATTCCAACAATAGACTGCCTCGAAAACAGAACACAAACTTTGATAGACATCTCGTTAGGTTGTTTCTTTGCCTCCTTGTGATCGACATTGGGACTTGCCCAAGTAAAACAAACATAAAACCACACTTGATTAAAATTGATTAAATTTCTGTGGTTATTTTCTTGACCGTTTCTGATTGCCGCCTACAACGCACGAATAATCATTCTTTAAGCCGAACGATAAGAACACATTTTAAATGCTGCAATTTAGGACTCGTCAGATGGCGCCATTGCTGGGGAGGCAAACGGCTTAGATTTTTGTCTTGAAAATTTTTGTTCGGTTTTCCGCATTCGGGTAGTCTGACCCCCCGAATTTCGCATTGTAAATTCCATTTTTTCCTGCAATTTATTTTCAGTACTTATTTTTCATATATTTTTGAGTCACTCTCTTACATTTTCTCTCTTATTTTTCTTGCGAGGTACTTTGTACGTGGAGCGGTTTTTTCACGAAACAGAAGCATCTTCACCGAACTCCTAAAAAACCGCAATTAATTTAAGATCAAGTCGAGTCATGAGAGAGTGTAGAGTCTAGGTTTTTAATTCCTGCAATTTCTAAATTTTTGTAATTAATTGATTATTTACAGCGGTGTCCGTTTGGACTCTCGCATGTGTAGAAAGACCTCTGACTTTATTCTGTGGTGTGTCGTGGCCTGTTTCACTCTCCGGTGAGTGTGGGGACTTGAGTGGTGATTAGGATAGACAAGCACATACGGCTCTTAGAGCATTTATATTTTTGCTTGTGCTCGTAGGATCTAAGACCACACTGCACTTTAATTGAGACGCACATAGATCGTTCAACTTAGCCAAATTTAACTCAATTCTTCCCGCTAATAGAACTTTCTGCTTAGGTGCGGTTTTCATCGGCTTGCATTCATTTAGAATAATTTCAATTCTGTATTGCATCCCACATGGAGATTGCGAGGAGGCACTGTAAGTCTTCTAACTGAGCATACATCATTGTTTTCACGTGCATCGGCTTTTCCCGAATTCCTCTTTCTTGTTTTATAACATAACTTTAAAGGAAATTGGGATTGGACGGTAGATGTGTATTTGTGCTCATCTAATTTTTCAGTGATCACCTCATTAAAATCGAGACTACTAAATATAGTTGATCTTAAAGAACCCATAAAATCAAGAATTTTTGCGGGAGAGCAATCCCGGCCTTGGATGTTCTATTTTTCTAAGTAAGCGAGAGATGCCACTTAAGGCTAGAACCCAAACCCGAAATTTGAGCTCGCTAAATTTTTGCCAAGATTGATTTATCACCAACTAAAATTGAAAAGATAATAGCCAAACTCTTACAACCTCATATGTGAGTTGGTGAACTTGGGGTTTGACTTGTGTTTGCATTGGTGTGCGTGAACCGATTTCGAAGATCAAAAGACGCATACTTGATAACAATTCTTTTGACTATCCCATATAATAATCTCTCTCATCTCTTGATTTAATTCCAATCATGGAACTTTTGACCAAAAACTATTGCAGATCCAACCCATCATTTCTTACAAAAATGACCGAATATCACCATGAAAATAAATCTATTTCGGTTTGGACCAAATCCACTACTTCCTCTTCTTTAGTCCTCCAACATTTGCGGGAAGCTTTCAACCGCATATGACTTCGACCTCATTAAATCCTTTCTCAAGTCATCCGACCACACATGACCACCTACCATCTTGGATTGAACCGTCTTATTCTCAGTTTCTCGCCAATAAAACATTTCAAGATCAAAATCTCTTTAAATCCAATGACTGGCAGAGAACCCAAACCCAAATGGAAAGACACACATTTAATGATCATCAGCGTTGGATTGACCACGACAGACCCCTCGTCAGACATGATACTCATACAGAGGACTGGACTGACCTCCTAGACACATATAAACCCTGTATGCAGACTCCACAATATCAAGGTCTGACTAATCATGATCAAAGGATTGAACTATACTCAGATCAAATACACATGCCTGGATCATATGAGCAACCTCCTTCCATAATTATTGAGGAGATATTTTCTAAAAATAATGATCATATGTTGGATGTTCCAAGAAACTCTCCTCTCCGCACGTACAGAAAAATGGAAGACGAAATCATTGAACAAAAACCGAGTGCTCCCATGATTGACCATGAACAGAATTGTGAGGATGATGTTTCAAGGATAAAAACAAGATTTGTATTGATGGAGGATAGATTTCAAAAATTTGTTGATCGAGTAATATCATTCTATGGTGGCTCGGATATAAAAATGAATGAGGAAAGGATTGGATCCCATGATGAAAATTTTGAGGACATTCAAAGACCTAGGGATAATTCAAACATCAATACTTCTGCTCATTATTCCTCTAGAAATGATTATTCCCCTAACCTTTACTCTGAACATCAAAGCCCCTGCTCATCTGAGGAACACACCACATCACCACACCACACAGAAAATACCAAAAAAGTGTGAATATTCAAAAACACCAAAAAAATCGAAAATCCAGAAAATCTCATAAAAATTGAATCTGATGAAGACCTGAGGAATTTGGATCCTGCTTTACGGGAAGCACTGGAAAAACATTTGATTTTTGAACTTCCCATTATAAAGCCATTGAACACTTCCCCGACCTTAAGAAATTTTTAATGGACAGAGCAATCGTCGAAAAGACGGGAAGGATTAGAACAAAAACTGAAACACATATCTTGTCAATGGCCTCCTCCTTGGTGTTGAGGAGAAAAACCAAGAGCCGCATAGTAAAGCGGTTGCCCAGATTTGACTGTAGAATCAAAGACACAATTTTCACCCATGCGCGAATTGATGATGATTCACCAATCAATATCCTCCCGACCTCTGTATTCCACGAACTCAAACTCAGACCGATCAGGAAAATATGAGAGATTGTTCAATTGGCGGACCGATCAATAAAGTGGCCGAGAGGAATCATTCCTGTCATCATGATATTCCAAGGTGCTCCGCTCAAAATGAAATTCACGATCATTGATATTGAGCCTCAAGGAGAGTTCACCCAGTCTCCAATTATTCTTGGAAAACCATTCTTAGCATTGTCTAAGGCAATTATTGATTGTGAGACTCGGCAAATAAATTTTACGGCATTGGAAGCACTCCGAGTTGACACAGTCTTTGAGGAAACACGATTTTCTAAGGCAACTCATAAAGTCCCCAACAACCGCAAACCTAAAGAGGTAGAAGAGCCCTACCCCGCTAAGACACCTGAGATAGCGGTTGTTGTTGAGACCATTGGTTTAGAGAATCTCCCCCCTGCTCCATTCCCAGCTGCACTCTCCATAGAAAATCGAGCATAAGAATCTTATGATCCGGAGACTTATGCATGGTCACACCCTGGGTCAACCTATGCTGACTACATAGATTACATCAACTTGACACAGGAATGCTCCAATGATAAATCAATTGAGAATGAACATGCAGAGACTCTCCCCAGTATTTCAATTCCCCCGGATCTCAGAATAGACAAATCCTTCTACTACGATCTTGAGACATATGCATGGTCGCACCCTGGAGCAAGATACTCTGATTATCTTGACCAAATCCTCCCAAATCGAGAGTGCACCAACATCCAGGAGACTAAAAACAAATCTGCAGCCAAAACACCGACCAAGGAGAAGAACAGTAATGGCTACTCATCTGGATACTCAAGTGAACCGACAGCTTCACGAAACAAGAAAAAGAGAGTTAGATTTGACCTTTCGGAAGAGGAATCAGTTGATGATTCCTCATCAGGTTCGGAAAAAGTAGTCTACATGAGTGAAGTCTGTTATGCAGCTCTAAAGCCATATCTTCGCAAGGATCCAAAATTCGATTCTCGTTGGACAACTCCCGTTCCTAATTTTACTCATCCAAAGCTGATGATCCTACCTTCGACAAGTACACTGGAATTATATCTTATGAGCTGACTGAGACCGGTGCATCTAAAGATACATCTGAGGACAAACCGATTGATCTTAAAAAGGAACGAATTTTGAGGAAACAAGTGAAGGAACAAAAAGACATGAATATCTGGAGTATGTCCACTTTCAAATACTATTCCTCTGAGGATAACTCTGATGATGGCTACCTTTCATCTGACTCAAATATTTCATCTACTATCCATCATGATTTTTCTGAGGATGACACTGATAATGGTGGAGAATCATATGCTTCATCTCCGTCTCATCATTACGATCTCCCACCACAGGCTCACAAAAAGATCAGTCGTAAACCGCCTTAATCATCGGCTACCCACCCTCCCTCCCGACCACGTCGGTCTTCTTGTACAACTTCTTCCTCTACTTAGGCTAAGGCCTAAGTATAGGGGGGACTGATGCCATCTATATATACCATTTTTCCGCATCACACTCTTTCTCTCGATCGCTCCATATCCATCCTTCTTCTATACTTAGGCTGACCGGAGCCTAAGTATAGGGGGACCCGACACCCACCTGTATATACTCTCCTCATTTACATATCCCGACCACCTTTTTTTGCGCTCTTATTCTATACTTAGACAATTCATAGTCTAAGTATAGGGGGGCGAACCATTGTATAATTTACTCTCTTACGCTTTGCCCGGGCTATGTCTTCATTACCCTTCTTGTTCTCTGAGGACACAACACTCGCTAAGTATAGGGGGTCTGTATATATACTATGTATATATTTTAGCCATACCTCGTACTTGCGCATAAGTCTATATGTATTTACGGGGTGGGTATTAATTCAAAAAAAGATTTGCTACCAACACTGACTATGCCCAAAATTTAAAAAAAAGAGAGAAAAATGGCTTCTTATTCATTTTTGCTTTTATAAAAAAAAAGAAAAAAATGTGTCTGCATTCCACACACCTGCATCCAGCATCGCATTCATTTGCAACTGTGAAAAATCATTGGGTTCTAAACCGAGTTATGAGCCGAAACCGAGAGTGGTCTGGACTTAACCTTAATCAACCTAATTTTCAGAGGATCTTCACCGAGAAATAGGATTTTAGAGTCTTCAGGTCTGTGACTTAATTCTTTGAGTTCTACATAACAATGCACAGAGTTTGACTCTTAGTGACTAACCCGGTCTCTTCATTCTGTGTACAACTCTGGAATAAAGAATTAATTTGTACTCTCGCACTATGCACTTAGCTCAACTCAAACGGGATGTTGGAAGACCGTGTAAGTTTCTTTTCTGGTAGCGTGGAAATCTAAAGATCGGAGTACGGGTTGGGAGACCTGGTTTAGGCGGGCAGCCGGGCAAATAGACATCCACACAGGACTCCGACTTCAAAGTCACTTCCATAGTGGCTTTGCCCTAATATAGAATCTTGCGAGCGCTAGCACCCGTCTTTAAAGCTCGCCTCCTTTCCAAGATGCACTCATCAGCGCTTTACCGGCATTCTTCATATATAGATAGCTTCAAACGGTTCGACCTTCCTTAACCTTTCGGATTGACCAATGCACCCGCGGAGGACCTGAATAAAGCTTCGGAAAAGGGATGGACGGCTGGGCACAATTTTTTCTAAGATCCCAAAAATTGTATGGAAACAAAAGATTCTATATCCGTAGGGGCAAAACAAGATCCAAGAAGAACTACCAAAAATTCCAAATACAAGGAAGCAACTACCAAATAAATATCTGACCAAAAGGTCCAAGCTTCAAGAAACCTGCAAATCTTGGTGGAGACTCGGCTACACTGGCCATCTTCACAAGGAGAGGTGACTACACTGGCCACCCTCCAGTTCTTTTCTCATTCTTCTAACTTCTCCCGCCAATTCGACTGTGAACACAGCGCGACAGACCTTAGAAGGAAATACCTGACTCCCCGAGGACGAGTTATTGGAGAGGAGGTTTGTGCGGTAGTCCGGTATTCTGGGTGGGAAGAGCTAAAACCTTTCACACACAAGAGTCGGTTATTCAATGTTCATAGGGTATGCTTTGGGAAGAGGATTGATGTAAGATGACTTCTGAGCCGAAACTGTAAGCAATGATGTGTAGAACTTAAGGGCCGTTGATTTTTAAAATTCTAGGTCTCACAGAAGTTCCGACACACTATTAATCCAAAGGTTGAGTCTAGATTCATTTTCACCATCAGCTCATGGTCTTGGTATGGAACCCAATCTCATTTCACTTCATGGCATTTCTTTTTGATGCTCTGGGACGAGCATGCTTTAAGTATAGGGGGATGACGAATCTCGTATTCATCACTCTAAATCTCATTTATTAAGCTCAAATCCCTTTAAAATCAACAGTATATTTGCATCTACTATGCATTAGCATTAGTGCATGATTTCATAATAATTGCATTTTAGTACAAAAATCTGCACAAAATAAGAAGCCAAAAATCCAAGCCAAAAATGACATGTAAATAGCCTAACTTCCCCGATTTTTGTCTCATTCATGCTATCTCCGAATGACACAAAACCACCTCCATTGTGTACATATCAGTAACAAGAATAAAGGAAAAATGCAAAAAAATAACTGACCCAAATAAGTGAACCAAAAACCTAAACCTAGTTTTAGTATTTCCGGACTAAAACCCTCATATCTCCCTCATCCAATGTCCAATTTAATCCTACTAACTTTTGAACTAACGTACATCACTTACCTCCAAAACAAGACCTTCAAGTGAATCGGAGCTCATATGTGAAAGTTGTGTTTTTGGCCTCTTTTGTATACTGTATATTTTAACAGTTTTTGACCTAATATTTTACTTACATATTTTATTGATTAATAAAAATCCAAAAAAATTAAATTACTGTGTATTTATTTATATCTGATTTATCATATTTTTCCGTATTTTTATCTAATCTAAAAAATGACATAAAGATTACAAAACCCCAAAATCAAGGTGTTCTATGTACATGGGATACCCCAAAAATATCACTTTGTGCAAATGATCGCTGGTTTTTATGTCTTCATGAAAGTTGTAGATCTCATCGAGATGAGCAATTTTCATGAAGAAACTTTTTTGATCCAAGGTCATTTACTATTTTTTATTGATTTTATAAAGTATTTATTTCCTGAATTATCTGGTGCTGAGACGTGCTGCCCCCTGGTGCTGCCACGTGTCAGCTTTTTTTATGATATTTATAAATCCGTTTTATAAAAAAATAATAATATTAAAAGTCCCTCACGTGCGTCGCACGTGCCTCCATGGCACGTGCTCCGTACGTGCGCTCTCTCTCCCCTTGTTGTCGCCACGTGGCTCAATCTCGGTCGTCCAATCTCGGTCGATCGGATGGCCGCTAGCTGGCCTTCCACCATGCGCACCCCCTTTCCCCTTTTGGCCGCCAAACTCAACCGCGTATCTCCCCTCCGAGATCTCCGCCCCTCCGTGAATCCCTCGTCGCGAATCTCGTGCCATCTCCGATCCTCCACCACCGCAATCGAATCCCCTACATCTCGTCGTCCCCAACCTTCCATCAACGAGCCTCGCCCTCTCTCCTATTTAAGAACCACTGCCACCTCCCTCGAGACGCATCCGCCGATAGCAAGCAACTAAGGAGGGCGGTGACAGCTCCCCCCTCGTTCATCGGCAAGGTCCAGTGGCTCCCCCTCCAGCCGCCGTCGTCGTTCGCAGCTTCGTGCTGCCGTGCTCCTGCTCTGGTCTTCGCCTACCGTCGAGCCAACGACGCTTCATCGTCTTCACTACATCATCGACAACATCGCGATGCCAGCGACATCGACTCCGGTTATCTTCCATGGAGTCAACCACAACTACTCTGCCTAACACCACCGCCATTTTCCATCTCCACCTCCTGGCGTGTCACACTGCGTTGCACACCTCTACTCTGCCTTCATCTACGCCGACGACCACCTGCGTCACCAACACCGAGCCACCGACCATCTTCTCCACCGTCATCAACGTTCTTCGCTGCAACTCTGCCACGTCTCCGCCAACGCCACAAGCTACACCGCCTTCGTCACCTGCCGCAAGAGCACCGGAGTCCCGCACCAACACCGCCACCAACCACCAGGCGGCAAGCCCGAGGTCCTCCCACGTGCTCTGCACGTGTGGAGGAAACTTCCGCAGCAAGCCATCCAGGGGTCATGTGCTACACACGTGACCGCTCGAGTTAATTGCAGATGCACCCTTGGACATATTCCCAATTGCGCATAAGACCAAAAGTCATGTGTACAGCCGTGACGTTTTGGTAATTTTATAAAAGGACCCCCGAAGAGCTCCATATTTCAGATCAGCCCCCGCCAACCACAAGGCATGTGTTGCGTACGTGCCTCTCTGGGAATTTTGCACAAGAACCCCCAAGGGTTCAAGTATTTACATTTCAGTCCCTTTTCTATTTTATATATTTATTTTGCATAAATACCATTGTAATCCCTCTTATTTTTGAACCTTCTCTTTACAATATTTTATTAATCTAAAAATAGCATTTTGTTGGTCAACTAATTCTCTACACTTTGGCATATTGTGGGCATTTTTGTGATTGATGGATATTTAATAAATAATTGTTTTGTATAAATTTACATATTTTTCCCAGTCTGTGCTCTAAAATTCACATTTGATTTAGGATTGCTCTAAAAATCCCCGAAAAATCATATATTGTAGAATTAATTGCGATTGACATTATGCCTGAAAAGAATTTCATTTGTACATTTTGTACATTTCACTATTTGATTTTTAATAGGTATTAAGCCCCACATTTTCAAGGTTTAGGATTTTTCTGAGATCAATCACCTAGTGATAGATTTTAGATAATTTTGATCAACGTAAATAAGTCGGTCTAATATTTATTATAATTAAATATTGAAAATCATTTTGTTTATATTTAAAAATTTATAAAAAAAGTCATATTGCATCCAAAAATTCCAAAAAAAATAAAGTGCATTCATTTCATTATCATTTACATTGTGGCCAAATTTCGTATTTTTCGGACATTGTTTGATCGAAGTTTACATTTTAGTCCCTAAAATAGGCGAGCATTACATTTTGCATCTCTTATTTGCATCAAAAATTCCAAAAATAGGCAGCCTCGAAAACCAAACACAAACTTTGATAGACATCTCTCTAGGTTGTTCCTTTGCCTCCTTGTGATCGACCTTGGGACTTGCCCAAGTAAAACAAACAAAAAACGACACTTGATTAAAATTGACTAAATTTCTGTGGTTATTTTCTTGACCGTTTCCGATTGCCGCCTACAACGCACGAATAATCATTCTTTAAGCCGAACAATAAAAACACATTTTAAACGCTACAATTTCGGACTCGACACCAATCTAGAGTAAATCTTTAAAGATGTATTCTCACATTCACAAGATAACATACATTGCACCACAGAAACCGATGGATCATTTTATCTTGTTAGCTCATTTAGTGATAAGAAAGTTCATAATTTAGTATGGAATCACTAATTGGTGATTGATGAATACTCATTCATCACTCTTTATTCTTATATTTTAGCTACAAAAAACTTTGCAAATGCATGTAGATAGGTGTAAATAGGAATAATTATCAAAAGCATGCATTGTGTAAAAACCTATAATTAGCATGTTTTTGTGCAAAAATAAAAGAATAAAGATTAAAAAGAAAAAGAGGGAAATATTTAGAATAAATATTGAGCAACCTAACCCAAGGGAGGGCTCAGCATGGGCCTGACCACATAAAAACCAAAGTAGAGGGAGATAGGGGCTCATGTGTGTAAATAAATATGTAAATAAAATAGAAGTATTTTCCTCACAAAAATAGGCTTGTAAATATTTGTATATATTTATAAATATAAAATCAAAACAAAAATTTAAAAATTAAAAAGAACACAAAAACACATATTGTACATGATCACATTATACATAGAACCACCTTTACCTTTATTTAACTTTATAAATAAATAAAATTAATTTCTAAAATTTTTGTAAATATTCTATATTACTTAATGTAAATAAATAAAATAAAAACAATTAAAACAAAATAAAAATAAAAATAACAAAATTAAAAACACAAAAATACAATGTAAATATACCATGTATATATGCATTTATTTCACCTATGTATATAAATAATAAAAATAAAATAAAAATACCTTTTTATTCCTTATTTTATAATGAAAATAAATAAAAAATAAAAGGGGAATAAAATTGTATAAAAATAATAATTTAAAAATCAAAATCAAAAACCACTATAGTGTACATATACCTATATATAGCTATATAATGTAAATACCTTATTTTTACTTTGAAAAATTAATTAAAAATCACTAAAAAATAGAAAAAAATAAAATAAAAATATTTCAGGTTTTAAGTTTTTATTAATTCGATCATTTTCTTTCTTAAAAAAAATAAACAAAAATAATGTGCTTGGCGGGCTCTGATTGGTCCACGGGGGATTGTTGACCCCGGTCAACTCTCCCCCCAGGACCACCAGAGCCAGGTTAGAACCGACCGACCCGATTTCGCTATTTTCCACCCGCTCGATCCGACCGCCAACACCTCGAACCCCAGGCTCCGATTAACCTCCGATCATCTAGGACCCTCGCCCGGGGTGGGTTTGCTGGATCCGAGCCCCGTGCATCTCACCCGACCTCCTTCTTCTCGGATCCCGCACCATATATAATGTCGTCTCCGGCGACCTAATTCTTCCATCTTTGATTTTCCCCTCGGTGCCTGTGACCTCCTCCGGAGTCCCTGAGTGACAATCGTGGCCTTGGGAGTTGCAGCGAGGCCCGGGAAGCCGGGAGTCACTAATCCGGTGGTTTTCGCCACCGTGCGCCGCCGCGAGCGCGCTGAGCCTCGGGGAGTCGACGGCCCCTTGCAGGCAACGACCAGGAGTTCCCTGAGCTCCAGCACAGTCGGCATCATTCACCAGGTAGCTTCCTTAGGCTGTAGAATAGCTTAGTTTCGAGTTTTTTTTCCGATTTCAGTAGCTTAGCTCCGCCACCTCCGCCTGCCGTTTCCGACCATTCTTTCACCCATCCGACACCACCTCCACGTCCACCAGACCTCTCTCCACCTTCTTCGACCCTTCACTCCCCCTGGCTCGCCCCGGAGCAGGGAATCGGCTCTCACCCTCCGCCGCTCGCCAGAGAGCCTCCACAGCGCTTCATCTTTCACCTTCCGCCTGCTTTGACGGGTCGAGGCAGTTTGCCCTCGACCCAGCTTCTTTCCTGTGCAGGTATCCAGGCCATTTGACCTCATCTGGAGGTCGAAACGTCAGAGCACAGGGGCTCCCGTTCATCCACGCCGCCGGAGCTCTCTGGAGCTCCTCGCCTTCATCGGAGCAGTGCATCATGTGCGGAGCTTCACGGCGAAGCTTCCCCGCACCTCAGGAGCGGCAGACGAGGACCACCGTGCGCACAGAGGGCCGGCGAAAGTCGCCGGCATCCAGTTCTTCCAGGATCTTTGTTCGCCGTCCGATCGACCTCGTCGCTCCAGATTGCATCACGACTGTCCGTTCCTGGAGCTGCAGCCACCGCCAGATCTTCGGAGGATCGATCTCGACCATCCGCACGGAAGGAGAGGTACCAGTTAACCTCGTCCGTCAGATCTGCCACGTGCCCTCCTCTCCTCCGTCGATACACCAAGAGTTCAGCCTCCAGCGTACCGTCACCGTCCGATCTCCACGTGGATAGCTCTCAGACATTCGATCAGGCCGTGCTTTTCAAGGATAAAGGTACCAGTTAACCTCGTCCGTCAGATCTGCCACGCGTCACACATCTGGCCATCGACGTTAATAAAAGTGGTAAATTGTCCTTAGCCCCCCTTTCTTTCCTGCATTTAGTTTTAGTCCTGTAAATACGTAGTGTAGTTCTTTTATTTTTGTGAAAATTGCACTGTGGACCCCATACTTTCGTTTATTTGCATTTATACCCCTGCCAGTTGTGGACACATGCATCGACACGTGATATTTTGGTTTATTTGCAATAGAGACCCCTGTAGTTCTGAATGTTATTGAATGAATGAAATCTTTTACTTGTTTGCATTTATACCCCTGTGCGTGATTTATTTCCACATGTGCGTGATATTTTTGGGTTATTTGCAGATAAGCCCTTGGACTTTTGTACTTGTTACCAATAGGCCCTCGGAACTTATTTTTCTTACATTTGGGTACCTGAGTGCCCCATGCACGCGCTTGGCACATGTTTTGCTGGGTATTTTGCACCAGACCCCCCAAAACTTTGGGTATTTGCACTTTGGTCCCTATGCACAGTGCCCCTCTTGTATTTTTGAATAAAATATCAAATCACCTCCAAATCCAACGAAAATTTGTCACATGGCTCCTGCCATGGTATAGGATTTTTATGATTTTTGAGGACATTTTTGATCTCGTTTGGTATTTTTAAAAATTCAAAAACATTCAATTTTGCTAGTGTCTAACTTTAAAAATCACAAAAAAATATTAAATAGTGTCCAAAAATTACAAAAAAAATTGTACACTGTTTGTCTTGCTTAGTTTAATTTTCTAGCCAATTTTGGCTATTTTTCATTACTGAAAACCACTAAAAACTTAAAAACACTCAAAAACCTACAAAAATTCTAGTAAATAAATTAAAAATCCAAAAACAATAAAATTGGTGCTTAAATTTTCCTCATTTTATCTTCTTTACAGGAAACTTACCTCCAGGCCATTTTGGAGTCTTAGATATTTTATGTAGGGATTTTTGGCTTGGCTGGACAGCACCCACTGTTTGCTTGACTGCTTGATTTTTAGAAAATAAAATAAACATCAGAAAATTCTCAAAAATTCATCAAAAACACTACAAAATATAAAACACATAAAAATATTTTTGTTTGAATTGTTGGTTGAATTTTAGTGCTTTAAATAAATTGTTGAAGTGTATATTTATTCACTTTTCTTTACACATTAAAAATTCAAAAAAAATATAAAACAAATTAAAAACCACTAAAAAGATTTTCTCCTTTTATTTTTGACTACTTCGTAGGCCGAGAGGCCAACCCGTGCTCCTTGAGTTCGACCCTGGGTGCTATACCAGGTTAATAAAATAGCAGGACCGCTATTCGTGTATTGATCGATTTTATTTTCATTAGTGGTTCAATTTTTCTTGATCAAGTGCATCTGAGTGACCAAGGTCGCAACGACCTATTTAGCACCTTTACCTTAGTTGCTCGGATTTTCGCTGATCAGAATGGCGCCGTTGCCGGGGAGCACGGCTTAGTAGTCACTTTTTGAGTTTTTCCGCGGCTTTTGATTTTCGCGGCTTTTTGTATAGATTTCTAAAGATATACATATTTTTCCTGACATTTTTTTTATAATAATTTGGACTAACCACTTGTCTCTTTTTCTTGCGAGGGCCCGAGGATCGAGGCGGCCGATTTCGAGAAGCCGACGCAACCACGAGACTCGGAGGCGGCTCCTTTCTGCACAGAGCCGCAGGAGAGAGCGAGAGAGAGAGAGTTGAGTGGGTGAGGTTAGATTAGGTCTCATTTGATTATTATTGTTGTAATAATACAGGGACTCAGAGACTGTGCTTGAACACTTAGCGGCCCTGTTTCGCCGAGCACCGGTGTGCTCGGGGGACCCTTAGGAGTTTTTCGTGGTTTTGACGCGGTTTTCCTTATCCTTTTTTTACTGCCTTTTCCGGTGTTTACGTGATTTTTGATCGAGCCCCTAGCCGTAGGATTTTCTGCTTGATTGTGACGTAACTCATAGGATCCAAACACCCTAATATAATTGTCTGTTCCTATAGTGCGGTAATTGGACCTATAATAAAATAATAATAAAATAGCCGTTCCATGACCTCCGAGCCTATGCGCCGCGAGCCCACCCCGTCAAGCGCTACTCCTGAACTCGACCTGTCGATACGAGGAGGGGTGGGTCTAGACCGGACCCTTTGGATTGGAGGCTGGTGGTCGGCTAGCAGTTCTTTCGAGTAGCACTGCTGTTTAGGGCCTCGGTTTTCCGTTTGCATCATTTAGGTAGTTTATTTCCTGTCTTTACATTTATGCGCGGATCATATTGCATGTAGAGTGCTGGAGTCAGGTACGCCTTCCTAACTTTGCATGCATCATTGATTTATCGTGCATAGGCTTTTTCGTCTTCTCCCCCCTGTTTTGGACTTAATAACCAGGAGAACCGAAAAATTCGTTAGGCGTTTGTTTGCTATTTCAAAAATATTAAAAACAAAAACAATAAAATCGGGACTGCTAATCATACTTGACCTAAAAGATACTTCACTGAAAATCTGTCTTGGGGAGAGTAACCCCCTCCTTGTCTGGTTTGGATGAGCGAGAGAGTGACCCGCACATTAGGATAAAGCCTCCGATCTATTCTTGACTGATTACCGGCTTGCAGTACGGGACAGTCGGTTGAGAAAGATTTGGATACCTATTTACCTCACGTAATCGCTCTGATAGACTGGATGATCACCTAAAATAAAATCGACAAGTAATTGACCGATCTCTTCGGTCTTCAGCTTTGTGTGCGTAGGTGAATTGGGGGTTTGCTTGTTCATCTTGTGTGATTGCCAGACCCCTTCAATCTTCCCCATCTTCTTCTCTATCTATCTGCTTTCCCACCCTCACCTCCCTTCAGTCTTCCTCTTCTCTTCTCCTTTTCCCCTGGATGATGGATCCCCTTCACCGTGAGCCGACGCTTGCGGCTTTTTCTTCGCTTTCTGACCATCACTCCAGTCCACCTTCTAGGGAGGTCGGATCTCCGACCAACCTCCCGCTCCCTCCCTCCTTTTCATCCCATCACTCTGGGCATGCTGTGCGAGACGTCCGAGGATACCAGATAGAGCAGATGCGAGACCCGGACGATGCTGTTGCTGAGTTGAAAGCGCACTCTGTTGGTGACCAGAGAGAGTAGTGGAGATTAGCAGACATATCCTATTCCAGAAGGATGGAGGAACATATAGCACATGGAGCTCAGTCAGCTTCTACACTAGGTCCATTCGTTTTGGAGTTGGATTACATTCAGCGACTGCCGACATTTTCAGGAGAGGCGCACGAGGAGCCTTATCTTCACCTGTCCGCTTTCGAGGAGTTTTGTAGAGCACAGAGATATTCAGATGTCACTACAGAGGAGCTGATGACGAGGACCTTCCCATTCACACTTCATGACAGAGCCATGAGATGGCATCGCCTATTGGGGAGGATATTCGAGACGTGGGGAGAGCTACGCCGAGAGTTTCTACAGAGATACTTTCCCCCACGTAGAGCAGATTTCATGCGGTCTTTGATCATGGACTTTTCAGTTGACCTCCAGGAGCCATTGCACGAGGCATGGCCGAGGTTTCTTGACCTCTTGAGGAGATTTCCAGACCATGGACTTCCACTGACTGATTTGATTGAGATCTCCATGCGGGGGATGACCGCAGAGCAGCTTGCACTGGTGATTACCACATGTGGCGGTTCATACCGCAGTTCCGACATTCACTTCCTGGATATCATCTCGAGGCTACTTTCACAGAGTTCTTCTTCACGAGATGCTTCGGTCAGGACAACACATGAGGACGATGCAGTACCAGTGTGGTGTGTCACTTCACATGGTGAGTCAGCTTCTACACACCAGCCCGAGGATTTGGAGGATGCAGCACCACTGACAGAGGAGATGACTGTGATAGCAGAGGTTCGGACCCAGAGTCTACTTGAGTTCCCGTTGGCCTTCCAGTTGGAGTTCGAGTCAGCCGCAGAGTTCCCTGTTGATGAGTCTTGGATATCAGATCTTCTGATACTCCAGGAGCCGGAGGAGCCCCAGCTTTTGCAGCCGTTGATTCAAACACTTCAGATTCCAGTCCCGGAGGAGTCAGTTTCCTTCATGCAGAGACACTTCTTGGATGCAGACAGTCACCAGGACTCAGCTCAGCAGCCACAGCTTGATGAGGGACACCACTTTGAGAGTACAGACACAGAGAGTCCCGTCTTCGAGTCTTTTGTCCTCCACTTTGTTGAGACAGATACACTTCCTGAGGACCAGCTGATAGCCAGCATAGCCGCAGAGCGAGGATCAGCCACAGACACTTTGCCAGCTTCCGCGATGTTGACTAGTACCTTCTCCTGCTTCCAGATTGCCGAGACCTACACTTTTGATGATGATGCAGCCTGGTGCACTGAGTGGATACTTGATAGCAGCGCAGATGCCGATCTAGATCCTGATCCTCTTCTTGTCACTTCTGATCTTGCATCTCTCCCCGAGGGTTATCTGCGGGAGGATGCCGCACGCGATGAGTACTCGGTTTCACCTGCTGAGTGTGTTTCCGATCTGGCGGAACACGGAACCGAGTCTTTAGATCATTCTGATTCTTAGTCATCTCAACTCGACGACCCTCGCGAGGATGAGCCCATTCTGGAGATATTCGATGATTTGCCTGATCTGATTCTATGTCATGCATCGGATATCAGTCTACTTAGAGAGTCTCCTGATCTTGATTGTCCACACCTGTTTGAGACACTGATTGATGTGGAGGATTCTATTACTGATCCATCTTTCTCCATGTTTGATTTCGTCGGCTCCATACTCTCACTCCAGTCTGACCCAGAGCTGATGATTTCTTTTGTGCTACTGGATCCCGATAATTTCTTCCCATATCTTTGGCCGGTAGCAGACACCTGCCTGATTGTATACATGGGTGTCTTACTTTACACTGTTGAGTTCGTCGTTGTTCTCACACCGAGACTGCGACGACAGTACGTCATTCGACTTACCGATGTCGTACTGAACCTTGATACCGCGTTGTCCTAGCCTTTGCGCCCAGCTAGGGGCGTAAAATCTAGCGCATGTTGAGAGGCACCTCAACATTGTACTCTTTTGTATATACGTGTTTCGTCTTGTGTGATCTTTCTTTCTGCCGTTCTTGTTTTCACCCCAGGTCTCCCTTAGGATTATCTTTGCTATACTTAGGATATTGCTCATCCTAAGTATAGGGGGGTGGAAACATCGGGTTGTTCATTCATTCTGTTTCATCACTTCTGTTGTGTTGCCTATACTTAAGGTTCTCCACCTTAAGTATAGGGGGAGTGATGTCCTCCTTCTTGTATATATTCGTGATTTTCTTCGTGTCTTTCAACCCATGTTTTGCTGCCTATACTTAGGGATATCTCACCCTATGTATAGGGCGGGTAGACCCTGTTCATTCGTCACTCGGATTTCCCTTCATGTACAGCTTGTTATACTTAGGATTAGTTAATCCTAAGTATAGGGGGAAACCACCGAGTCCCTCTCATTCTATTCATTTATTCATTCCTGTACTTAACCATTACTTTTCACTTCCCTTTTACTAAGCACGAGTTATGTCTTCTTCATCGCTCTTGATCACTCTGAGGACATCGTTCGAGCTAAGTATAGGGGGTTGTGTATATATTTCATATATACTTTAGCCATAACTCGTACTTTGTGTGAGTGTGTTAATAAATAGAATGGCTAAAAAACACAAAAATTAAATTTTTTTTTCATGAACATAAACTTCTTTTATTTGCACATACATAGCTAGTGTACAAAGTATTTTTGTAAAAATGTTTTCAAAAATCTTTTGTGTAAAGCTTGTGTAAATATTTTCTTGTCAAAATTATGTATATAGTACAAAATTTTTCCAAAATGTTTTGAAAATAAAAAATTTGCAAAAATCTTGTGTAAATGTTTGTAAATACTTTTGCAAACACTTGCACTTCATTCATACATTCATCCATGATTTCACAACATTTTTCAAAAATTTTGCACAATTGTAAATATTTGTAAATGGCATCTTTGTACATATATGTATATAGTTTTTCCTGGATGAGAGTTGACATTTAAACTAAGCCTGGAATTAAATTGAGAAATGGAGCTTGAATAAGATCTTAATCCACCTAACTTTAAGAGGAACCTTATAGGGCTTAGGGTTAAGGCTTTTCAGGTCCATAAGGACTTAATTCTTTGAGTGCACTAGGCTATGAGCATATGTCATCTTGATGAGCCTAAGTAGAGCACTTAACAACACACGCATGACTCTTAGAGACAATGGCTTGACTTGCATCATCACTTTACACATGGCTCTCCACGGATGAGGTGGTGAGGAGGCAGTTTCCTTTGGCTTGGGGTAGCATATGAGGGTAGTACTTCTAGGCGGAACCTCTCTTCTTCTTCTAGTGAAGGAAGTGCGTCTCAACTTGGTCTAGTGGTGATGAAGGCTAAAGACAGAAGCCGTGGGTTGCAATAAAGCTTCAAAAGAGGGATAGTCTACTGGCTCAAGAGGAAAATTTCTTATATATATGCTGCACCATGTAGATATGTTGTATAGAAGTCCTTGAAAAAAAATGCAAAATGCAAAAAGAACTCCAAAAAAGTGGTGGGTCGGATTGAAAATTTAATAACCCCACCGGAGTGTATATAGTCAAATAAAGCAAAAGCTTATGGTATCATGTTACATCTCATGAAGCTTGCAGCGGGAGACTTGGCTACACTGGCTGAGCTTCCAAAAGTCTATGCTTCTTCCCCCTCTTCTTGAGTCAGTTGCACTTGAACTTAGAAGGGAATACCCCGCTTCTCGAGGAAAGAGTTGCTAGACCGAGGCATTAGAGTTACCAGGTTGAGGGAGGTTGTTTCTTTGTTACTTCTGAGGTGGGGAGCCACATATCACTTACACTGCATGGAAAGATTCATGGTCATTAGAGTTTGTGTATGTAGACTTGTTCTGATCTGGTTTATTGAGGAGTCTTGCCCATAGATTGGTGGAACTTAGAGACTGTTGAGTTTTAAGCCTAAGTCTAAATAAGGTTCCGACACATTAATAACCCAAAGATCTGATCGAGCTCCATAATTCAATTTAATGAAGGAAAGTTTAATATTCAACATCGATCCATGTACATTCCCCTCTTTTTCTTTTTCTTTCTTTCTTTTTCACTTCTTTTTCAAATAAGTGTTTGCTAAGGGACTGGCAAAGTTAAGTATAGGGGGTGATGAATACTCTTTCATCACTCTTTATTCTTATATCTTAGCTACAAAAACCTTTGCAAATGCATGTAGATAGGTGTAAATAGGAATAATTATCAAAAGCATGCATTGTGTAAAAACCTATAATTAGCATGTTTTTGTGCAAAAATAAAAGAATAAAGATTAAAAAGAAAAAGAGGGAAATATTTAGAATAAATATTGAGCAACCTAACCCAAGGGAGGGCCCAGCATGGGCCTGACCACATAAAAACCAAAGTAGAGGGAGATAGGGGCTCATGTGTGTAAATATATATGTAAATAAAATAGAAGTATTTTCCTCACAAAAATAGGCTTGTAAATATTTGTATATATTTATAAATATAAAATCAAAACAAAAATTTAAAAATTAAAAAGAACACAAAAACACATCTTGTACATGATCACATTATACATAGAACCACCTTTACCTTTATTTAACTTTATAAATAAATAAAATTAATTTCTAAAATTTTTGTAAATATTCTATATTACTTAATGTAAATAAATAAAATAAAAACAATTAAAACAAAAACAAAATAAAAAAAACAAAATTAAAAACACAAAAATATATTGTAAATATACCATGTATATATGCATTTATTTCACCTATGTATATAAATAATAAAAATAAAATAAAAATACCATTTTATTCCTTATTTTATAATGAAAATAAATAAAAAATAAAAGGGGAATAAAATTGTATAAAAATAATAATTTAAAAATCAAAATAAAAAACCACTATAGTGTACATATACCTATATATAGCTATATAATGTAAATACCTTATTTTTACTTTGAAAAATTAATTAAAAATCACTAAAAAAGAAAAAAATAAAATAAAAATATTTCAGGTTTTAAGTTTTTATTAATTCGATCATTTTCTTCGTTAAAATAAATAAACAAAAATAATGTGCTTGGTGGGCTCTGATTGGTCCACGGGGGATTGTAGACCCCGGTCAACTCTCCCCCCTGGACCACCAGAGCCGGGTTAGAACTAACCGACCCGATTTCGCTATTTTCCACCCGCTCGATCCGACCTCCAACACCTCGAACCCCGGGCTCCGATTAACCTCCGATCATCTAGGACCCTCGCCCGGGGTGGGTTTGCTGGATCCGAGCCCCGTGCATCTCGCCCGACCTCCTTCTTCTCGGATCCCGCACCATATATAATGTCGTCTCCGGCGACCTAATTCTTCCATCTTTGATCTTCCCCTCGGTGCCTGTGACCTCCTCCGGAGTCCCTGAGTGACAGCCGTGGCCTTGGGAGTTGCAGCGAGGCCCGGGAAGCTGGGAGTCACTGATCCGGTGGTTTTTGCCACCGTACGCCGCCGCGAGCTCGCTGAGCCTCGGGGAGTAGACGACCCCTTGCAGGCAACGCCAGGAGTTCCCTGAGCTCCAGCATAGTCGGCAGCATTCACCAGGTAGCTTCCTTAGGCTGTAGAATAGCTTAGTTTCGAGTTTTTTTTCCGATTTCAGTAGCTTAGCTCCGCCACCTCCGCATGCCGTTTCCGACCATTCTTTCACCCATCCGACACCACCTCCACGTCCACCAGACCTCTCTCCACCTTCTTCGACCCTTCACTCCCCCTGGCTCGCCCCGGAGCAGGGAATCAGCTCTCACCCTCCGCCGCTCGCCGGAGAGCCTCCACAACGCTTCATCTTTCACCTTCCGCCCGCTTTGACGGGTTGAGGCAGTTTGCCCTCGACCCAGCTTCTTTCCTGTGCAGGTATCCAGGCCATTTAACCTCATCTGGAGGTCGAAACTTCAGAGCACAGGGGCTCCCGTTCATCCACGCCGCCGGAGCTCTCTGGAGCTCCTCGCCTTCATCGGAGCAGTGCATCGGGTGCGGAGCTTCACGGCGAAGCTTCCCCGCATCTCAGAAGCGGCAGACAAGGACCACCGTGCGCACAGAGGGCCGGCGAAAGTCGCCGGCGTCCAGTTCTTCCAGGATTTTCGTTCACCGTCAGATCGACCTCGTCGCTCCAGATTGCATCACGACCGTCCGTTCGTGGAGCAGCAGCCACCGCCAGATCTTCGGAGGATCGATCTCGACCATCCGCGCGGAAGGAGAGGTACCAGTTAACCTCGTCCGTCAGATCTGCCACGTGCCCTCCTCTCCTCCGTCGATACACCAAGAGTTCTGCCTCCAGCGTACCGTCACCGTCCGATCTCCACGTGGAGAGCTCTCAAACATTCGATCAGGCCGTGCTTTTCAAGGGTAAAGGTACCAGTTAACCTCGTCCGTCAGATCTGCCACGCGTCACACATCCGGCCATCGACGTTGATAAAAGGGGTAAATTGTCCTTAGCCCCCCCTTTCTTTCCTGCATTTAGTTTTAGTCCTGTAAATACGTAGTGTAGTTCTTTTATTTTTGTGAAAATTGCACTGTGGACCCCGTACTTTAGTTTATTTGCATTTATACCCCTGCCAGTTGTGGACATGTGCATCGACACATGATATTTTGGTTTATTTGCAATAGAGACCCCTGTAGTTCTTAATGTTATTGAATGAATGAAATCTTTTACTTATTTGCATTTATACCCCTGTGCGTGATTTATTTCCACATGTGCGTGATATTTTTGGGTTATTTGCAGATAAGCTCTTGGACTTTTTGTACTTGTTACCAATAAGCCCTCGGAACTTATTTTTCTTACATTTGGGTCCCTGAGTGCCCCAGGCATGCGCTTGGCACGTGTTTTGCTGGGTATTTTGCACCAGACCCCCCAGAACTTTGGGTATTTGCACTTTGGTCCCTGTGCATAGTGCCCCTCTTGTATTTTTGAATAAAATACCAAATCACCTCCAAATCCAACGAAAATTTGATACATGGCTCCTGCCATGGTGTAGGATTTTTGTGATTTTTGAGGACTTTTTTGATCTCGTTTGATATTTTTAAAAATTCAAAAACATTCAATTTTGCTACTATCTAACTTTAAAAATCACAAAAAAATATTAAATAGTGTCCAAAAATTACAAAAAAATTGTCCACTGTTTGTCTTGCTTAGTTTAATTTTCTAGCAAATTTTGGCTATTTTTCATTACTGAAAACCACTAAAAAATTAAAAACACTCAAAAACCTACAAAAATTCTAGTAAATAAATTAAAAATACAAAAACAATAAAATTGGTGCCTGAATTTTCCTCATTTTATCTTCTTTACAGGAAAATTACCTCCAGGCCATTTTGGAGCTCTTAGATATTTTATCTAGGGCTTTTTGGCTTGGCTGGACAACACCCACTGTTTGCTTGACTGCTTGATTTTTAGAAAATAAAATAAACATCAGAAAATTCTCAAAAGTTCACCAAAACACTACAAAATATAAACACACATAAAAATATTTTTGTTTGAATTGTTGGTTGAATTTTAGTGCTTTAAATAAATTGTTGAAGTGTGTATTTCTTCACTTTTCTTTACACATTAAAAATCCAAAAAAAAAAAATAAAACAAATTAAAAACCACTAAAAAGATTTTCTCCTTTTATTTTTGACTACTTCGTAGGCCGAGAGGCCAACCCGTGCTCCTTGAGTTCGACCCTGGGTGCTATACCAGGTTAATCACATAGCAGGACCGCTATTCGTGTATTGATCGATTTTATTTTCATTAGTGGTTTAATTTTTCTTGATCAAGTGCATCTGAGTGACCGAGGTCGCAACGACCTATTTAGCACCTTTACCTCAGTTGCTCGGATTTTCGCTGATCAGTGATTGATGAATATGTGATTCATCACTCTTAAAGTATAAAATAGAGCCTTGTTCTTTAGCAATTAGGAGCATATTTCTACAAAAATCGCATAATTTTCATTCAAGCACGCATTGATAACATTTGCATCTTAGTATTTACATCTGCTTTAAATGAGAAGCCCAATTCACTTGTAAATTTCACTTATCTGTATATATTTTATACTAACCCTAAATCCCATTAATTCACTCTATACTGTATATATTACTGACAAATAATACAGGAAAAATACCAAAAAAATGTTGACTTGAATACTTGCCCAATAAAACCCCAAACCAGGTTAAGGACCATAGACATTAGAGTGCACATATCTCTCTAATACATAGTCTGACTTAGGTCTACTCATTTTAAAGTAATATACATTCAGAGACCTTCAAAACAAGACCAATTTCATTAAAATCAGAGATCGTATGTGAAACTTGGGTTTTGGGCCCCTATAGTATATTGTACATATTGACCTTTTGCCCCTATATTTTATCCTTTTATTTTTATTAATTATTAAAAATAAAAAAAGATTCAGTTGTAAATATTTCTTTCATATTTTTCTAACTTACTTTTCATTTTTCTCTTATTTAAAAATGTAAAAAATTGCAAAAGATAAAATGCAGTATTTTATATCTATAAGTTACCACCCAAAAACACATTTTGTAGAGATGATTTCATTTGATTTTCGACCCTCCATGAAATTTGTAGATCTCGCTGAGACGAGCAACTTTCATGTTGACCACTTTCTGATTTGAGCTCAATTGATATTCCTTTTCGATTTTCCTTTTATTTTTTAAATTATGATTTTTCTGGGAGTGAGACACATGGCTCCTCCTCGAGCTACCACGTGTCACCCATTTCTCACCTATTTAAATTCCAACAATAGCAACAACAACAATAATAATAAGCACCACTTAGTCGCGCATCCCAGTGCACCATGTGGTGCCACCTCCTCTCTCTGGTCATGCGCGCTGCATGTGACCACCTTTCCCTCCCCTCTTCTCGCTTCCCCCGCGCAGAGCACCTGGACTGCCCACGATATCCACCTCCTTTTTGCACGACCGAGCTCCTCCATGTAGCGCGACCACCATCTCCTCTTCCCTCTCAAACAACCTCCGCCGGACCTCACCCACTCCGTGCACCTCACCCATGCACTCCACCTCCTGCGCCACTCCTCCTTCTCACATTGGCCTTAAAAGGGCGACAACCCTCCACTGTTCATGTATTGACCATTGCTTGCTTCAACACAAGAGAGAGAGATAGATAGCTAGCTCGGAGAGGTGCTCTAGTGACAGTGGTCACCTTCTTACTTGAGCAGAGACCTCCTTACTCCGGCGAGATCCGAAGGTGGGTTCACCTTCGTCGTAGTCTTTGATTCAAGAACCGCTTGAGCTCAATCCCTTACCGGGGTCTTGAGCGAAGACCACGTCCAGACCTCTCCCCTTTGGCTGACTTCTAAGTACACTACAGGTAACCACTTCCTTCTTTCTTCTTCTCCTTCTTTCTTCTTCTTCATTTCTCTCCTTGATTCATCTCATTCCTACCATGGAATCACCAAATCAGGCATTATAGATGCTATGATGATTTATGTTAAATTTTATGACAAACTTTGTCAACCGATTAATAGAAATTTTAAGTCAACAAAACCGATCCCCCAGTTTTCCCTATTCACAAGGGAGACTCCCTTATTTCACCATCTTCTACCAATGTCGCCCGCTCCCTTGGTCGCACGACCATCCAGCAACTCCAGCCCGTAACCGCCCTGCGAGTCTGCCGCAGTGCTCCACCTTCCCAGCTGCCTTTAGCACCCCCTTCCTGCAGCGGTACACCACCGACCCACACCTCCTCGCTCCGCCAACTACAACGATCTACATCGGTCAAGAGCACCCTTGACCAGCACAAGTGCCACCGACCCCCGCAGCGCGAGCCGACCGCCTCCATGCTCGACCCCCCTTGCGCTAGTGGCTGGGTACGTGTCCAACACCTCCGTGATTCTCCTTCCGTGCACCTACAATGCCCTCAACACTACGGACCTCGCCTCGCCAACTCACTCCACCATTTAGCCGCACCAGGCGACCATCTCCAGTACGAGACACAGCCTCAGCTGCGCACGCCATCGGGATCCATTTCCAACAACAGGTCGCAGCTCTTCCGTGCACGCGCTCCTCCACTGTGCCGTGCCAACGCCGTCGTCCTAGCCGCCTAGCAACCGCCATACTTGGGACCTTCCAAGCAAGAACGCATGTGCGTGCGACATGCTTTACTATAAAAACTACACCTGAGCCCCTGCCAACTCTGAAAATTGCATCCGTACCCCACCGACTAGGAGCGTACGTGGAAAGCACGTGACCTACGGGAAAATTGCACATCTTCCCCTGAAAGTCCTGGTAATTGCACTTGAGTCCTTGTCTGCATATTTTGTTTTAATCATTGTTATTTATGTTTTGTATTCAGACTCCTGTCTTTGCACATTTAATTAGGTATTCAGTTAGCCTCATTTTTAAATTCCAAAAATAGCATGTTATAGAGTAACTTGCCCTTCATCTTTTGTCATATGTGTCATATTTTTGTGAGAATCATAGAATTTAATAATGTTATTTTTGTTGGAAATTGACATATTTTGTCCACTTTGTACCTTTATTTATTATTAAAGTATTTGTTGCTCCAAAAATCACCATAAAATCACATTAGACTTAGGTTAAGTTGATCTATACTGTGCCCAAAAATCATTTCATTTGCATGCATCTCGAGGCCTGAATAAATCAAATAGTAATTTGCCTAATTGATTTTTAATTAGGTCCAATTCACGTAGATTTTTAGGTTTATTATTTTTTCCTGATTCCTCCTACTTAGACCTATCTAGGATAATTTTTATATATTAAAATAATGTATTATGGTATGTATTAAAATTAATTTTGCGACAACTGCCCTGTATTCATATTTTATTAGTAGTTAATTCATCTAGAGTGTGAAAATTCCAAAAAAATGTTGACACTTAGTTGCATAACATTTCACACTCTGGCCAAGTTTCACTAATTTTGGACTTCATTAGACCATATTTCTTGATTTAACTTACAAATTTGGCATGAACTTGCATTGTTTTTCCTTAATTGCATAAAAAAACACAAAAAAACAAAAATATTCTTCTAAAAGTCAGATCTCTAAATTAACTAAAGATATACCTAAGGAGACCGCTTCCTTCCTGAGTTCGACCTTGGGCTTGCCCAAGTAAAATAAATTTGTCGCTTAAACTTGATATTCCATTAAGTCAGAGTGTTGTTTTTGACAAAGTCTCGATTACCCGACTGCAACTGTGACAGTTTGAGTTTTTTTTAAATAATACAAACCATAACTAATTCCGACGATAATGATGATAATGAATATATTATCATTTTATTAATAAGGAAGAGATAATAAATTAGGACTATTATCCATTAATTATACTATAATTATCCCTTACTTAGTCAACACTATTATCCATTAATTAAATCCAAATTGATTATTGCCAATTATCCCTTTCATTGAACTATAAATACTTGAGACTCCATCAATCTCTCCACATCTTGCATATAACTTGAGAGATAAGCTCTAAAGAGAGAGAGAGAGAGAGGCCGCCGGTGATATTCTTCATCACGCCGTTCATTAGTCCGGCAGCGACAACCTTTTTCGTCGGCTTCAAAGTTTGATCCGACAAAATTGGAGGAGTAACGACGTGGAATTGGTGGAATTTTGATTGAAGAGTTTCATACGTCGGCGAGGTAAGTGTCGATCACATAGGATCGTTAAATGACATTTTGATTTTGATCCTTTGATTAGAGTTATGACTTTTATATGTATGTGTCGAACACAAAGGATCGTTAAGGGACGTTTTGTGCTAATCTTTGATTTAAAATTAGAACTTATAGATATAAGTGTTGAACTCTTAAATTGCGAATTTGATGATTGTTTTCGATCATAACATGCTTATTGTTTCCTATCACAAGAATGTACATTACTACATGATTAGATTTGTATTATTATCTAAAATCGAGTTAGGGTTTAATGTAGATATAAAAACAAGAATTCGAGTTTCGTTTGTTATCGTTGAATAACTAATTTGCACGATATGACATGTTTGATCCGTGTTTTTTTCAACATTTAAATATGTTCCAATGAGAGTGTCCATACTATTATCCTATTTAAAAATGAAATGGAAAATGAGTTGTCATAAAATTGCAAATCTTCACACGATTTACATAAAAAATATTTTTGATGGCTACTGTAGGTAATTACTCCACGACAGTGAATAAATAGGTATCAGGAGTCGTGGAATCATACACATAAAAGAACTCATCGATATTATGTTTAGAGCTTGGTTGAATGGTCTAACCAAGATACTCGTTAGAATACATACAATATGTGCTTTTTACAGAATCTACAAGTCTTTTATTATGCCTTATCGCATCTTCACAACTAACGTCATGTGCTTTGCAAAAGATAGGTTCTGGATATCATATATGTAAATTATCTCTAGTTTTCATTGAGTATAGGCATACATATACATATTCACGATCTGAGATTTTGCTTACAACTACTTCCGTGAATATTTTTTTTAGCCTAACTTTAATGATAACAACTTCTGTTTATAGTTTTTTGTCAAGAAAAATAAAATTGTTGCGTTTTGATCGATCACCGTTATCAATAAGAAAATATTTTAAATATAATGTATCAAATCGATCATTTACGAAGGATACCAAGTCATTAATGTTGGTAATAAGTTTTTCGGCACCGACTCGAACTAAGGGGTCGTAAGGGCCTAAAGGGCCAACGCCTTCCGGGGATGTGAGGCAAAAGATAAGTCCTCTCAGTTGTAGCTACACTATCATGTTATGTATTGTTATGAACCGCTTGAGTCGGCGGTAAGCTATCAAAGCCATCAAAGCCGCCTAAGAAGTAACAATCAAGACCACTCTAAACATGAAAATGTCATGGGCATATGTGTAAAATATGATTATATTATGTGCATATATGCAATTATGTTACTGTTATGGACTTATGTGTAAGTTCTGTTAAGTTAAGTACACGTATGAAATTTATGTTGATGTTATGGGCATATACGCAATTTATGTTAACAGTATGTGCGTATGTGCCATTTATGGACATTTTAAGGGTAGAAGTGCAACTATGTTATTGTTAAGTGCATAGGTGCTATTTATATGAATATTATGGACATGCATGCAAATATGGTAAAACTTAGGGGTATATGTGCAAATATGTTATGGCATTCATGGTTATGAAAGAAATTTAGTTATATGCATTAAATAAGTTGATAATGTCTTTCGTGACTTGTTCTCTAACCTAGCATGCTTGATCCTTACTCAGCACATACTGAGAATTATGCTCATACATTATATTACTAATTTTTTCAGGGGAACGTGAGGATTAGACCATTAGCGGTTTAAAGGAGCTGACACAGTCTTTTAGAAGTAAGATCGATTTGGAACTACTACGGGTTTGCTTTGGAAGGACGTCTTTTATGCCCACTGGAATAAGAAAATTGTGTATACAATTTCATATAGTTTATTTATCTTTTCTTTAATTAAAGAACTCTCGGAATTGTGATCTTATTATGATTATGGAAAAGTTTTTTTTAGTTCGTTCTTTACTGCTCTTTTATGTCGTGATTGATGCTATGAGTAACGATCCCGAGATGTTTGCCGAGTTTCTCGCTTCCGCAACATTCTCGGACGATTGGGTTCGTTACAGGTGGTATCAGTGCAGGAGCTCCTCTGGGCATAAGATATCCGACCAATTCAAACTTAGGTCCTTTAGTTTTAGAAATAGGTATTTGACCGTAAATTCACATGTCATCATTTCTGACGACCCCTCGTCGTGGGAATGAGACGAACGGAGATCGTGACTCTTCGTCTACCCAGGATATGGCTATGGACATGCAACATCAAATGTTGGAATTGACGACTATAATGGCTTAGCAGCAAAAGCACCAAGGACATGGTTCTGGTGGATTGACCCTGAAGACTTCCATTCAGCATGATCCACCTTTCTTTAAACGAGAACCTGAGCCGGATAAAGCTGAGCATTGGTTGAGGGAAATGGAAATTGCCTTTGAGGCAACCGATTGTCCTAAGGAGAAGAAGGTGATATTTGGTACGTATCATCTACATGACAATGCGAAAGAATGGTGGACTTCTTGTAAAATCATACACTTTGCTAATAAAACTACCATCGAATGGAAGGACTTTAAGGAACGTTTCACCGAACGTTACATTCCTCAGCATGTTCGAGGTGCAAAAAGACTGTAATTTATTGAGCTTCGACGAGGGAGTTTATCCGTTGAACAATATGCTTCCAAATTCCAAGAGCTGGAAAAGTATAGAAAAGGAATATGCGAAAATGAAAGACAACGTGGTAGGAAATTTGTCGAAGGCTTGAACTCAGGGTTTGGCATGAAGGTGCTCACTAGAGGCCCTCAGACTTTTTGGATGTAGTTTCAGCGGCGATGGAGATCGACTCAGCATATAAACGGATCCAACAACAAGGTGGTGGAAAACATCCCCATTCTACTGACAATAAGAAGGGTTAATATGATAAGGATAAAGGAAAGAAGCCCAGAATCGATCATGCCAAGAAAGATCGGCCAATATATCCTCTATGCCCTCACTGTAATAGAAGGCACTCGGGAGAGTGCTATAAGGTTACAAGAGCTTGCCTGGCTTGCGAACAGAGGGGGCACTTTATTAGAGATTGTCCAAAGAAGAAGGAACATAACTCTGGAGATCAAAAGAAGCACGTCAATGGACGGGTATTCGCTCTACCCTCAGAAGAGTAGGAAGATGGACACGCCACAGTAGAAGGTACTCTTTCTATTGCAGATCATTTGAGCTACGTTTTATTTATTCTGGTGCGTCGCATTCTTTTATCTCTCATCGATTTGCCAACAAGTTGAATTTGGCGCTTATTGAACTTCCATATATACTTAGTGTGACTTTACCGATGGGTGAACACTCTACTTTGGGAACTTACATGGCCGACGTACCTGTCCTTGTTGAAGGACACAATCTACCAGCAAATTTAATATTACTACATATGAATAACTTCTATGTTTTTTTGGGTATGGACTGACTTTGGGAGCACTATGCGGCCATATATTGCAGACAAAAGAAGGATGTTTTTAATAAACCACATATGACAAAATTGGTCATTTGCGGAGACAATAAGAGAGGCCAGATGATTATATCAACTCTAAGAGCACACCGATTGATAGCCACCGGGTGCACGACTTATTTGGCTAGCATAATAAGTACCAAACCCTCTATGGTAAAACTTGAGAATTTGGACGTCGTACGAGATGTTCTGGATGTTTTTCCAGATGATCTCCCGGGTCTTCCACCTAGAAGAGAGTTTGACTTCACTATTGACGAATTACCATGTACTATACCCATCTCTAAGGCACCTTACAGAATGGCTCCTGCTGAGTTGGACGAGCTGAAAAAGCAATTGCAAGAACAATTAGATAAAGGGTTTGAGACCAAGTGTTTTACCTTTGGGTGCTCCTGTCTTATTCGTGAAAAAGAAGGACGGATCCCTTAGGCTCTGCATAGATTACAAAGCGTTGAATAAAGTCACCATCAAAAATAAGTACCCGCTTCCTCGCATTGATGATTTATTCGATAAATTGCAGCAAGCAGCGGTCTTCTCCAAGATTGATCTTCGGTCCGGTTACCATCAACTCAGGATCAGGGATGAAGACATATCAAAGACAGCATTCAGGACTAGATACATGCACTATGAATTCTTAGTGATGCCTTTTGGCCTCACAAATGCACCTGCTGCATTTATGGAGTTAATGAATAGGGTATTTCGAGAATACCTGGACAAGTTTGTGATTGTCTTTGTTGATGATATTTTGGTTTATTCACCAGATATCGAACAACACCGAGTACATCTTCGATTAGTTCTTGAGACATTGCAGCGACACCAGATTTATACTAAATTATCTAAATGCGTCTTTTGGCTTCAGGAAGTTGCATTCCTTGGTCAAGTTGTATCCAAGAATGGTATTTTTGTAGATCCCGCAAAGGTGGAGGCTGTTTTAAATTAGAGTCAGCCCATGAATGTTTCTGAAATCTGTAGTTTTCTCGGACTGGCAGGATATTACAGGAGATTCATCCAGAATTTTTCTAGGATTTCCCTATCTCTGACCTGATTGTTGAGAAAGGATGTAAAGTTTGAATGGTCTCACAAGTGCGAGCAAAGCTTTCAAGAGTTAAAGCAAAGATTGATGACTGCTCCTGTTCTCACGCTACCCTCGGGTGGTGGTGGATTCGTGGTCTACACTGATGCATCTGGCTCCGGTTTGGGATGAGTCCTCATGCATCATGGAAAAGTTGTAGCTTACGCATCCCGACAGTTGAAGGAAGCTGAAAGAAATTATCTGACACATGATTTAGAGCTTGCAGCGGTAGTTTTTGCACTAAAGATATGGCGTCATTATTTATATGGAGAGAAATTTGAGGTATTTACCAATCATAAAAGCCTCAAGTATATCTTCTCTCAGAAGGAACTGAATTTGAGCCAAAGACGAAGGTTGAAGTTTTTGTCAGACTATGATCTTTCCATTGGCTATCATCCAGGAAAGGCGAATGCAGTTGCTGATGCTCTAAGTAGGAATTATGAAGGGAAGCTGGCGAGTATGAAATTGCAATGGCAAGTAATGAAGGATTTAGAGGAATTGAACCCTTTTATCAAAAGAAAGACTAGAGTTTTTATGGTTGGAATGAAGATCCACTCATCATTAGTAGAGAAGGTGATCTTATCTCAGAAGGATGATAATGATCTCCAAAGATTGATAACCGCTTCTCAAAAAGAAGGATCTGATTTCTCAATTGGGAGAGATGGAGCATTGAGATTCCGTAATAGACTGTGGGTTCCTGATAATAGTGAATTAAAGCAAGAAATTCTTGAAGAGGCTCACAGGTCCAAGTATACTATTCATCCTGTCACTACAAAAATGTACAAAGACTTACAACGGAATTTTTTGTGGCCTAAGATGAAGAAGGATATCGCTAAATTTGTGTCGGTATGTCTTATTTGTCAGCAGGTAAAGATTTAGCACTAGAAGCCTGCAGGTCCTCTGCAACCACTAGAGATCCCCGAATGGAAATGGGAGCATATCACCATGGATTTTGTTTGCGGATTGCCAAAAACAAAGAAGGGGCGCTTTGATACTATTTGGGTGATTGTTGATCATTTAACAAAATCAGCATATTTCTTACCCATCAGATTAGATCAATCTACAGAGAACCTTGCTGAATTGTATGTGAATGAGATAGTGAAATTGCATGGTGTTCCGGTATCGATCATGTTAGACAGAGACGAGATATACCTCCCGATTATGGAAGAGCGTGCAGGATGCTTTAGGTACAAGTTTGAAGTTCAGCACATCATTCCATCCTCAGTCTGATGGACAATCTGAAAGAACAATCTAGACATTAGAAGACATGTTGAGAGCTTGTTCCCTTGACTTTGCCGGAAATTGGGATAGACATTTGCCTTTGGTTGAATTTGCTTATAATAATAGCTATCATGCAAGCATTAAGATGGCTCATTTTGACGCATTATACGGCCGACCTTGTAGATCCCCTTTGTGCTGGAGCGATGTTTGGGAAAAATACATATTAGGACCTAAATTAGTCCAATTTTGTACTAAGGGTTTGGAGGTAATTCGGAAGAGGCTTTTAGCCGCTCAGAGTAGACAAAAGTCTTATGCTGATTGTCGAAGGCGGGAATTGAATTTTGAGGTAGGTGAGCATGTGTTCTTAAAAATTTCTCCTACCAAGGGAGTAGTGTGATTCGACAAAAAAGGGAAATTAAGTCCTAGATATGTGGGACCTTTTGAGATAATAAAGAAAGTGGGGGAAGTAGCTTATCAGGTTGCTCTTCCGCCTCATTATTCCAAGTTACATGATGTTTTTCATGTATCAATGTTAAGAAAGTACAATCCTGATCCATCGCACGTGATCGAGCATGAAGTTCCGGACATTCAACTGAATCTAACATATGAAGAAAGACTAGTTCATATCGTAGACCGTAAGGAGCATCAGTTGTGCCATCGCATAGTTCCGATTGTCAAAGTACTCTGGCAACACCATCAGAGGGAAGAAGCGACTTGGGTGTTAGAGGATAAAATGCGTCAACATTATCCGTATTTTTTTGGTAAGCCTATTTTTATAGTATAAATTTCGAGGACGAAATTTCTTTAAGGAGGGTAGATTGTAACGGTTTGAGTTTTTTTTAAATAATACAAATTGTAACTAATTCAAACGATAATGATGATAATGAATATATTATCATTTTATTAATAAGGAAGAGATAATAAATTAGGACTATTATCCATTAATTATACTATAATTATCCCTTACTTAGTCAACACTATTATCCATTAATTAAATCCAATTTATTATTGCCAATTAACCCTTTGATTGAACCTATAAATACATGAGACTCCATCAATCTCTCCACATCTTGCATATAACTTGAGAGATAAGCTCTAAAGATAGAGAGAGAGAGAGAGGTCGCTGACGATATTCTTCATCATGCCGTTCTTTAGTCCGGCAGCGACATCCTTTTTCGTCGGCTTCAAAGTATGATCCGACAAAATTGGAGGAGTAACGACGTGGGATTTGTGGAAATTTGGTTGAAGAGTTTCATACCTCGGCGAGGTATGTGTCGATCACATAGGATCGTTAAATGACATTTTGATTTTGATCCTTAGATTAGAGTTACGACTTATATATGTATGTGTCGAACACATAGGATCGTTAAGGGACGTTTTGTGCTAATCTTTGATTTAAAATTAGAACTTATAGATATATGCGTCAAACTCTTAAATTGCAAAATTGATGATTGTTTTCGATCATAACGTGCTTATTGTTTCCTATCACACGAATGTACTTTACTACATGATTAGATTTGTATTATTATCTAAAATCGAGTTAGGGTTTAATGTAGATATAAAAACAAGAATTCGAGTTCCGTTTGTTATCGTTGAATAACTAATTTGCACGATATGACATGTTTGATCCGTGTTTTTTTCAACATTTAAATATGTTCCAATGAGAGTGTCCATACTATTATCCTATTTAAAAAGGAAATGGAAAATGAGTTGTCATAAAATTGCAAATCTTCACACGATTTACATAAAAGATAGTTTTGATGGCTACTGTAGGTAATTACTCCATGATAGTAAAAAAATAGGTATTAGGAATCGTGGAATCATACACATAAAATAACTCATCGATATTATGTTTAGAACTTAGTTGAATGGTCTAACTAAGATACTTGTCAGAATACATACAATATGTGCTTTTTACAGAATCTACAAGTCTTTTATTATGCATTATCGCATCTTCACCACTAATGTCATATCCTTTACAAAAGATGGGTTCTAGATATCATATATGTAAATTATCTCTAGTTTTCATTGAGTATAGGCGTACATCTACAAATTCACGATCTGAGATTTTGCTTACAACTACTTCCATGAATATTTTTTTTAGCCTAACTTTAATGATAACAACTTCTGTTTATAGTTTTTTGTCAAGAAAAAAAAATTGTTGTGTTTTGATCGATCACCATTGTCAATAAGAAAATATTTTAAATATAATGTATCAAATCGATCATTTATGAAGGATACCAAGTAATTAATGTTGGTAATAAATTTTTCGGCACCGGCTCGAACTAAGGGGTCGTAAGGGCCTAAAGGGCCAACGCCTTCCGGGGGTGTGAGGCAAAAGATAAGTACTCTCAGTTGTAGCTACACTATCATGTTATGTATTGTTATGAACCGTTTGTGCCGACGATAAGCCATCAAAGCCGCGTAAGAAGTAACAATCAAGACCACTCTAAAAATGAAAAATGTCATGGCCATATGTGCAAAATATGATAATATTATGTGCATATATGCAATTATGTTACTGTTATGGACTTATGTGTAAGTTCTGTTAAGTTAAGTGCACGTATGAAATTTATGTTGATGTTATGGGCATATACGCAATTTATGTTAATGGTATGTGTGTATGTGCCATTTAGGGAAATTTTAAGGGTACAAGCGCAACTATGTTATTGTTAAGTGCATAGGTGCTATTTATATTAATATTATGGACATGCATGCAAATGTGGTCAAACTTACGGCTATATGTGCAAATATGTTATGACATTCATGGTTATGAAAGAAATTTAGTTATATGCACTAAATAAATTGATAATAGCTTTCGTGACTTGTTCTCTACGCTATCAGGCTTGACCCTAACTCGGCACATATTGAGCATTATGCTCATAACATGTATTACTAATTTTTTCAGGGGAACGTGAGGATTAGACCATTAGCGGTTTAAGGGAGCCGACACAGTCTTCAAGAAGTAAGATCGATTTGGAACTACTACGGGTTTGCTTTGGAAGGACGTCTTTTATGCCCACTGGAATAAGGAAATCGTGGATACAATTTCGTCTAGTTTATTTATCTTTTCTTTAATTAAAGAACTCTTGGAATTGTGAATTTATTATGATTATGGAAAAGTTTTTTTAGTTGGTTCTTTACTGCTCTTTTATGCCATGATTGATCCCATGAGTAACGATCCCGAGATGTACGTCGAGTTTCTCGCTTCCGCAACATTCTCGGACGATCGGGTTCGTTACAGCAACGAACTTAACATTTAATTCGATCGATAACATGGTCAAATTAAGAAGGGTAGCTGAGGCATCATAAAAAATGGCGCCATTGCCGAGGAGGAATGGCGCCATTGCCGAGGAGGCACGGCTTAGATTAATTTTTAGAGAATTTAGAGTTTAGATTTTCCATCCCTGGGTAGTCTGATTCCTAGCTTTTCTTGTGAATATTTTTTTGTCATTTATTTTCATCTATCTTGTATCGTCCTTTATCTGACCTCTATTTATCTTCGTGCGAGGAAAACGAGGAGTCAAAGGCGCTTAGCCAGGCAACCCGAGGAATTGCATGTAAATAATTTGAGTGATTGTGAGGACTTGTAATTTTCTATTGTTTTCACTATTTTTGCATTTTTTCCAGCGGTTCCCGTTCGGGTTCTCGTGTGTGTAAGTATAGTGGAAATGTGTCCCCGTGTGTTGTGTAGATTGTTTTTATGTAGAATAGGCTTGCACTTGCTGTCTTAGAGATACTTTAGGTCTCGCTCGTGGTGGGAAAATTCTTGGACCACACTTCGCACTTAAAAGACGCGAATAGACAACAGATCTAGCCAGATTCAATCTGCGCTTCACTCGCTAATAGAACCGCCAGTCTAGGAGCGACTTTTATCGCTTGCATTGCATATAGTATAAAATTTTCAATTCTGTTTTGCATCCAGCATAAAAAGCGAAGGGATCACTGTAAGTCTTCTATACTTGGCATTTAATCATAGTTTTATCGTGCATCGGATTTTCTCGACTCCTTCCCCCTTGGTTTTTCAAACTTAGGACAATAAGAAAATTGGGACTAGATGATAAATATGCTTTGTGGTTGGACTAATCAAGTGATCACCTAAATTTAAAACCATGACTAGTAAACATAATTTACCAAAAAAAACAATAAAATCAGATATTCTGCTTGTGGGAGATTCACGCCGACCTTGTTTTCAGGCTGAGGGAGGGTACCAGAGTGTGTGTGCACACCCTAAGGTAGAGCCAAAATACCCGCCTTCCATGTCACGTACCAACCGATCCTAACAAATATCACGAGTTGAATTCTTTTAGGTTCACTGACTAGCACCAACTGGCCTCCGCCTATTCACAGGTAGATAGGGGTGAACCAATGGTGCTTCACGACAAGTTACTAGTAACCCCTCAGTGTGATGTCCCAGCATTGTCAGTCTCCGCCTGTTCGCAGGTAGATAGGGGTAGGTCTTTGAACTCATCAACTTGGGATAGGAGCGAAGAAAGGAAGGGTGTCAGTATCTTAGGCGACATGTTAAATGGGGAAGACGCATCCGGCTTTCAGTCGACTTCCCTATAGGCCACGTAACCTTTGCTACTTGCTTGAAAATTCACACTTAAAATAAACCAGATTAATCGGACTCGATTTCGGGTCCTTCACCGTGTTGAGTGTGAAAATCAAGGTTTGGATTCACTTGCTTGTTTCAAGTAGGAGTAAAATCCCATCTTATACTCCCAATTCTTCTTCTCACCATCCAAGATGACTGACTGGGGGATATCTATTCCCATTTTTCCAATCTCTCTCTGAGCCCCTCACGAAGTTCATCTTCACCGAACCAAGCGCAACTTGGTCCAACCCGAACACATAACCCTCTTCAATTCGGGATCCGTAAATCTCAGGGTGGTTACCCTCAAACCAACCCTTTTTCTCTCCTCTAATCTCATCGAGGAAGACCATTGCCTCGGTGAGAATGTCTCCATTGATATGCCCGCTAACATAGATCATTTTCTTTACCCAGGAGAAGAGGACAAGATGCTACCTAAGAAACCCCTGGAGGAAGAGGAACAAAGTGATGACCCGATACAACAAATCCTTGCTCACCTCACTGCATACGAACAACAGAATGCAGATCTGGTGGCAAGGATGGGTCGGGTAATCACGACAGGAGGAATTGACAGACCCATGGTAGATGCCTACAACCCAGCGGAAAATGAGATGCATAGTTGGCTGGTACCTATGGTTCCCCTTGAAGCGTTCGAGCTGAAGCCCTATTTTTCTAAGTCTACTGTCGAAGTTCAATGGAAATGAAAATGAAGAACCATATGACTTCCTTAGGGACATCGAGTTGGTGTGCAACAACCTTATCATTCTAGGGTTGGGCAAGACTATATTTGGCTGAAGGCTACCCCATTTGTCTTAGGAGATAAGGTTGCTCATTGGCTGAAAAATCTTGGGGTGAGATGTACGACCTGGATAAAATTCAAGGATTTATTTTTTAGGAAGTTCTACTGATGAATACCCATCATCACTCTTTATTCTTATATTTTAGCTACAAAAACCTTTGCAAATACATGTATATTCATGTAAATACAAATAATTACAAAACGTGCATTGTATAAAGTTTAATAATTAGCATGTTTTTGTGTAAAAATAAAAGAATAAAGAGACAAAAGAAAAGGATGGAAATATTTAGAATAAATATTGAGCAACCTAATCCCAAGGGAGGGCTCAGCATGGGCCTGACCGCATAAAAGCCAAAGTAGAGAGAGATAGGGGCTCATGTGTGTAAATATACCTGTAAATATTACAAAAATATTTTCCTCCAAAAATAGAATAAAATGGCACGTATACATTTGTATATATTTATAAATACAAAATCAAAATAAAAATGGAAAAATTAAAAAGAAAATGAAAAGAGTCACTTGTGCATATTCATCTTGTACATACACCTACACTTATATTTATTTAGCCCTATAAATAAATTAAAATCCTTAAAAATTTGTATATATTCAATATTTTATGATGTAAATAAATAAAATAAAAACCACAAAAACAAAACTCAAATAAAAAGAACAAAATCAAAAACCAAAAATAACATTGTACATATACCATATACATAAATGTATATATCTATTTATTTAACCATTGTTTATAAATAATAAAAATAAAAATAAAAATACCCTTTTATTCCTAATTCTATGCTATAAATAAATAAAATATAAAATGGGAATAAAAATGTACAAAAATAACTAATTAAAAATCAAAAATCAAAAACCTATATTGTACATATACCTATATATAGCTCTATAATGTAAATACCCTACTTTTATTTCAAAAAATTAATAATTAAAAATCACAAAAAAATAGAAAAAATTAAAACAAATATTTTTTATATTTTAAGTTTTTATTAAATCGACCATTTGCTATTTTTAAATGAATTTACAAATATTTTCCACGTGGCCAATCCCCATTGGTCCACGGGGGATGTTGACCGCCCGGTCAACTCCCCCCTGTGGACCACTTCCCACGGGTCGTGACGCCCGACCCGACTTCCCCGATTTATTGCGTCACGACCCGACCTCCAGACACCCAAACCCAGGGTGCTAATTACACCCCAATCATACGGGAACCTCGCCCGACATCGTGCTTAGGGGTCCGTGCTCCATCGAGCCGGACCCGATCCTTTCTTCCCGGATCTTCCACCATATAAAACCCGAGCTCCGCCACCCATTTCCCCATCTTTGGCTCCCCACCTTGCCTTCCCAGGACCTCCACTGCCATCCTCGAGGTGACAGCTCACCGTTGGTTGCGTTGTAGAGAGGAGAGGGTTCCCGGACCTCAGATCCGGCGAGCTTGCGCCGCCGTGCTCCGCCTGAAGGAGGAGCTCGAGCCTCGGGCCTCGACGACACGCGAGGCAACAACCCAGAGCTTCCCAAGCTCACGCCCAGTCGATCCCTATGCCCAGGTAGTCTTAGTTTCCCTTCTGTTTCTTTGATTTTGCATTACGCCCTAATCGACCCCTCGGCGTACACTGTCGATTCCGTCTACCTCCACCTTCGATTTGATCATCGGACCATCCTATCAAGTTCGCCTTCTCCCCACGCACGTTCTCCGCCCCTCCATTCAACCTAGCTCACACAGGAGCTGGGGTTTCGAGTTCCACCGCCGACACCTCGCCGGAGCTCGACCGCCCCGCCACACCGATCATCTCCACCACAGCTAACGGGGTCGAGGCATTTTGCCCTCGACCCGCGAGTTTGTTGCACACCTTTGCAGGTCACAGGAAGCCCATATGAGGGCTTCGACATCCAGGTGCACGAGCTCGACCTCCGCCGGACTTGCCTGAGCTCCCCAGAGCTCCGTCGAGCCATCGGAGGACACCAGAAGACGTGGAAGGCCTCCACGCTCCTTCTCCGATCATCCAAGGCCTTCGAGGAGGAGTCCAGCACCTGCACAAGCCCAACGAAGTTCGCCGGAACCCAGTTCGTCCTCCATCCTTCCCTGCCGTCCGATGCACCTCCAGCTCCAATTCTGATCTCCGTCGTCCTTTTGAGGAGCAGCCACCACCGTCGATCCTTGGAGGGTTGATCGGGACCGTTCGATCAGCGAGGGCATCCCACGTCGCTTCCCAGCTGACCGATCCTCTACGTGGTGAGACCCCAGCCGCTCGATCAGGACGAGGACCCCGACGTTGAGGGCCACCCTTTCCCAGCCGTCGATCAGCACACGTGGTGCCCATCTGACGGTCTACCTAATAAAGGGTAAATATTCCCTTAGGCCCTTTGTTTCTGAGTAGTTAAGTTTTAGTCCTGTAAATATTTTTCGTATTTTATTTTCGTTAGGTAAATTGCACTTTGGACTTTGTCTTTTCTGCTGTTTACATGTATGCCCTTGTGTGTAGTGTATCACGTGCGTTGACAAGTGTTTCTTTGGGTTATTTGCATGTTTAGCTCTGTAGTTTCAGGATGTTAATGAATGAATGAAATCTTTTTATTAATTGCAGATATGCCCCTGTGAATGATTTTTATACGCATGTGCATTTATTAGTGGGTTATTTACATCGAAGCCCCTGGACTTTTAATACTTGTTATTAAATAGTCCAAGAACTTAGTTTCTTTGCAATTAGGTCCTTGAGTGCCCAAGTCACGCGCCTCGTGTGTGTTTTCTTGGATTTTTTGCACCGGACCCCCTGGAACTTTCTCTAATTGCGTACAGGTCCCTGTGCACTTTACATAGGTTTTGATTTTTAATAAAATAGCAAACTAACTCCAAATTCAAAGAAAATTGCACACATGGCTCCTGCCATATTGTAAAAATTTCTAGAATTTTTGGGGACATTTTTTATTTTATTTACTATTTTTAAAATTCAAAAACACGCATTTTCTTTACTATCTGACTTAGAAATTCACAACAAAATATTAAAATACCTCTAAAATTTATAAAAAAAATTAGTTACTGTGTATTTTGCCTTGTTTGATTTTCTGACCAATTTTGGTCATTTCTCATTATATAAAACCCATAAAAATTGCAAAACACTAGAAACCTCATAAAAATTCTAATAATTAATTTAAAAATACAAAAATAATAATTTCAGTGCCTAAATTTTCCTTAGAATTTCTAGTTTTCAGGAAAATTACCTTCAGACCTTGATAAGACTTTTATCTTTATTATATTGGCCCTCCAAGTCTGACTGGACAACACCTTCATATTTTTGCATTGTTTTATTTTTTGAAAATTAAATAAAAATCAGAAAAATACCAAAAATTCAATAAAAACAGTAAAAAAGATAAAAAAACATAAAAACATTTTTATTTGAATTTCTGAGTGATTTTTTGATGCATTAAATAATTGTTTGGATTGGCTTGTGTCTTTATTTTCTTTATTTCCTTTATTAATTAAAAATCCAAAAAAAATTTATAAAAAATTTAAAATCCACCAAAAACACTTGTCTTTTATTTTATTCTTTTTTAGACTACTTCGTAGGCCGCAAGGCCATCACGTGCTCCCTGAGTCCGACCCTGGTCGCTATACCAGGCTAATCTAATAGCCAGGACCGCTATAGTTTTATTTGATTTTTATTTCTGCTTGGTGGTCTACACTTAATTTTTCTTGTTGATCCGGATTTCTCGAGCGACTAAGGTCGCAACGACCTTTGTTTATATTTCTCTACCTTAGTTGCTTGGTGATTTTTGTGGTCATCAGAATGGCGCCGTTGTCGGGGAGCACGTCTTAGTAGTCAGCTTTTTCCGCGGCTTTCTTTTTCGTGGTTTTCTGTATAGATTTGTGTATATATTTTTCTGACATCGTTTATAAAATAATCTGGTCTGTGACACTTGTCTTCTTTCTTGCGAGGGCCCGAGGACCGAGGAGGCAACTTTCGAGGAGCCGGCGCAACCGAGGGATTCAGAGGCGGCTCCCTTCTGCACGGAGCCGCATGAGAGAGCGAGAGAGTAGCTGAGTGAGAGAGGAGTAGTTTAGGTTTATTTTAACACATTTGATTATTGTAATAATACAGGTACACTCAGACAGAGACTTGGACTTTTAGGGTCTGTTTCGCCGAGCACCAGTGTGCTCGGGGGACCCTTAGGTTTTTCGTGGCTTTTCTTCGCGGTTTTTGTTTTTTGCTGCCTTTTACGGTTTTACGCGGTTTTTCTCGAGCCCCTAGCTTTAGGACTTTCTATTTGACTGTGCCGTAATTAGTAGGACCCACACACTTAATAGATTGCCTGCTCCTATAGATCGTTAATTGGACCAACTAATAAAAGATTAATAAAAATAGCTGATTCATTTTCCTTCAAGCCTACGCACTGCGAGACTGTCCCGTTAAGCGCTACACCTGAACTCGACCTGTCGAGTAGAGGAGGGGTGGGTCTAGACCGGACTCTCTAGATCGAAGGAGAGTGACCAGCTAGACGGTTCTGTCGTGTAGAAGTTGCCTGCTTAGGACTCAGCTTTTCCCGCTACACCATATAGGTAGTTTACTTTTCTGTCTTTACATTATGTGCGGATCATATTGCATGTAGAGTGCTGGAGACAGGTACGCATTTCTGACTTTGCATGCATCATTGATTTCTTGCGCATCGGCTTTTTCGTCTACTCCCCCCTGTTTTGGACTTCATAACCAGGAGAACCGAAAATTCATCAGGCATTTTTGCTTGTATTAAAAATATCTAAAAAAGAAAAAAAAACAATAAAATTGGGACTGCTAAAACTATTGACCCTAAAAGACACCTGACTTAAAAAAACTTGTCTTGGGGAGAGCAACCCCCTCATTGCTTGGTTTGATTGTGCGAGAGAGTGACCCGAACACTAGGTAGAGCCCTCCGGTACTATTCTCGACTGATTACCGACTCTTCTGTGCGGGACAGTCAGTTGGGAGAGTATCGGGTATCCCAACAGGTCACGTAATCGCTCTGATATCTTGATTGTTCACCCAAATAAAATAGACAAGCTAAATTGATCGAACCTTTACGGTCTTCATCTCACGTTGCGTTGGTGAACTGGGGGTTTGCTTGTGATCATAGTTTTTCCTGATCTCATCTGCCTTACTCGCCAGATCACGATGATGGGCAGGAGGTCTCTTAGGCAGCCTCTGGCTGCACCTCTTTTTAGCACTCCGGCCCATTCATCTAGGTCGGTTCGGGGGAGCTCAGACCCTCTCTCCGAACCCGAGTATGACTCCGCCCTGTTCCCCCTCGACCACCCTTCTTCTTCTGATACCGAGATACCAGTGCCAGAGGAGAAACAGACAGATCATTTATCAGCACCTGAGTTTGGTTGTTTTGATTTTTCAGAGACCATGGCCGGTGCTAGTGATGATCGTACCCAAGGTCCGCAGGAGGAGCATTTTGTTCTGGACCAGGGTTCGATCAATTCCACCCTGATCGCCTCCCTCGAGTCAGTGCAGCAGCAGTTAAGGGATCAGGGAGCTCTCATGATAAAGATGAGACGAGAGCTTGAGCAGTTAGAGCCGACCGCGAGAACCGCGAAGGAGGACCCGATGATGCGGCAGCTGTCGCAGCCGCGGCCGCCGTCGCAGCAGCAGCCGCAGTAGCAGGAGCAGGACCACCGAGATCGATGTGGGAGAACCACAATCCCGGATCGACTCTGATGCACCGTTGGGTTGTGATACCAGCGATCGTGAGGGATTTCAAGTTCCCCCCAAACACTTTGCAGCTTCTACCCCGATTCCATGGGTTGGCCACTGAGGAGCCTCATCTCCACCTTCAGGAGTTTGAGATGATTTGCGGTACTGTCCACGACCGTCAGGTGGACCAGGATACCATCAGGATGATTGCCTTCCCCTTCTCTTTGGCAGACAGAGCAGCCACCTGGCTGAAACATCTAGGGAAGTTCGTCTACACTTGGGAGCAGCTCCGTGCCGAGTACTTGCACAAGTACTATCCACTCGGGCGGACCAATGCCGCGAGAGCCCTGATCTGCAACTTCTCCATGCTCCCCAACGAGCAGTTCCATGAGGCATGGGAGAGGTTCAGAGAGCTGACTGATAGATGCCCGCACCACGACATTTCCAAGCCGAACCTCGTGCAGAGCTTTTTCAGCGGGCTAACACCAGAGCTTCAAGGCTTGGTGAATGCTTCTTGTGGCGGGTCTTACTTCGCCAAGGAACACGACCAGGTCTGGGCCATCTTCGAGGAGATGGCCGAGAACTACATGGTGATGTCTCAGACCCGGTTGTACACTCAGGGCAGACCCCACCAGCCAGGACTCGTGTAGTACCAGAGGATAGCACAGGTCGACGCCGGTCCTACCAGTTCGTCCGCAGTAGCAGCAGCCCAGGCAGAGTCATCAGCTGCGGACATGGGCATCATTAGCGAGAAGTTGGATCGGATGGAGCTGATTGAGAAGAAGCAGTGCCAGGGAATCACTCAGATGGAGCAAATGGCACGGACTCTGAGCGACATGAAGACCCAGCTCATGTTTCTCCAGGAGGCACAGACGGCTTCTCAGCCCCATCTTCAGTCGCAAGGCGATCACGACAGCAACAATAGCTCATCCCAGTGCTCCAGGTTACACCAGCAGCCTAGACAGGTTCACCTTGTACAGGCGGAGCCGTACCAGCAGCCGCAGCCCACCTACCAGTCACCACCATCTCCAGACTTGCAGATGGTGGTATACGAGCCGGATCAGCCTCTGGCAGTACTCCCGCCAGCCCAATACGATGCAGAGACATTGATGGATGTCAACGGGATTTGGTATTACCGCCTTCAGCCCGGTACAACGATACCATCCCGGATTCCGATAGGGGACCGGAGGTACCCTGCCCCAGCAGCAGCCGTCAGGACAGGGTGGCCAGTACAGTCATCAAAGAGAGCACCAGCCGCAGCAGCAGTTCCCAGTGTACCCATCACAGCAGCAGCAGCAGTCGTCCTATGGTCCTCGTCCCTATCAGCAGGGACAGTCTTGGAGGCGAGATCAACCTCACCAGCAGCTCCAGCAGTATCACCCATACCCCTCTCAGCCACAGCATCAGATCCAGCAGCCTCACTACTAGAGAGGCTACCCGTCGGGTTCCCATGAGAGCCCCGTCTTGGATGATATTGCCCGCATTCTCAAAGACGAGCAGGATACTTTTCGACAGGAGATGGACGAGTTCCGCCAGGAGATGCGAGACATCGTGAGAGGGAAGGTCGCCATCCCTGCCCAGATTAAGCCGAACCCCAACAGCCTGAAGCGGAAATCTGAGCAGGTAGCTTGTACTGAGTATACCACTCCTAGTGATGTATTTGGTGATATGACTGGATATCTGTTTGATACTGATTTTGTCACACTTAGGAGCGGTAGGATGCTAGCAGGCGGCGCCTCGTCTGAGCCACATCATGAGGATCCACCCAGAGAGCCCGACGAGGAGGAGAAGAGCGGTACTGAGGCTGCTAGAGATGACGACGGTGGTACTGGTGCCACCAAGGATGCTGACTCCACCGGCGATGCTGAGGTCGCCGTTTCACCAGTTCGAGGAGGTGGTACTGAGGCCACCCATTATGCTGAGCCAGAGCACGGTACTGAGGCCGCGAGTCTTCCAGCCGATCCAGCCGATGGTGGTACTGAGGCCACCCATACTTCTGAGAGACATGTAGTTTTTCCTTCTTTTGCACCTTTATCTCGGAACATTTCTGTGAATAAAGGAAAGGGTTTATTTTCTTCTGATCCCACTGTGGTGCATGATGTATGTGTGGATCCGGTCGTCAAACCGCCTAGACCCTTACCTAGTCCTTCATCTGAGCAGGACCCTGTGATCCCCATCCCTAGAGCCCTTCAGATGGGGAAGGGGAAGAAAAAGAAAATCCAAAAAAGAGAGACCAGGAAGAGTTCAGCCAGCAGATGATAGATCGATTTCACATACAGCTGACTCTTCAGGAGGCTTTGCAGCACAATCCCCTTCTTCAGCGTTCCCTTAGAGACAGAGCCACAATCAGGAGGAAGAGGAGGAACCACCACTTAGAGATCCATGTGCTGATGAAAGCCACGTGTTTCACGATCCAGAATTGTCTGCCGGCCAAGAGGCCAGATTCAGGAGCCCCTTATGTCAGATGCCATATCAGTGAGCAGAGGTTCGACCGTACTCTATTAGATAGCAGATCGTCGATCAACCTCCTTCCGGCAGTACTTCTCGACCACTTCGAGTTGGGCACTCTTAGACAGAGAAGGACATTCCTTTAGTTTGCTGATCGATCTGTCAAGAGGCTGAAGGGGTTGTTGCGAGACGTTGTCGTCACTATTCAGGACCTGCAATTCCCCATGGACTTCGTAGTGTTGGACATGGAGATCCTTGATTCAGTGACCGATACCCCCATCATTCTCGGTCGTCCGTTCTTGGCCACAGCCAAGGAGGTGACTGACCACGATAGCGGGAAGGTATACTTTCGCGTCGAGGGCGAAAGTGTACAAATAGAGACGGTCGAGGACAATCGAGTCTGAGACAGATCATGCTCAGAGACCACCTCAGATACAGAGCAGCAGACAGATGCAGGGCTAGACATCCACCAGGACTGTGACTTTGTGATCACAGATGATGAGGCAGTTTGGACAGACCCAGCAGCACAGGCCATCCTCTCATTTTCAGACACCGCTGATGCAGAGACGATAGTAGAGGAGATCCTGGAGAGCACATTCCTGGTCCAGGATACTTCAGAGGTAGCAGAGCCGGTTCACGACCGCGACACAGATTATTGTGATGATGGTGGTACTGATGCCACCTTGGATGGCACAGATCCCTCGGAGTCAGAGTCTGATTGGGCAGATTGTGATGATTACATGCCAGACCTGACTTCCACTGAGCCTGCAGATAGGGAGGAGGTAGATGCCGAGCAGATCAGAGACAGTTTAGTTGAGCAGCCTTCTTCAGATCCAGTTTGCGAGAGTACGTTCTCATTCTCCCGGGCAGATGTGGCAGCATACACGCGACTTCTTTCGAAGCCAGATTTGCCAGCACCCAGTTGTCCAGAGTTGAAGCCACTTCCTGCATCGTTGAAGTATAGATTCCTTGCGGGTGAGCATGAGATATACCCAGTCATTATCTCAGCTGATTTGACTGGAGAGTAGGAATCCCGTTTGATGGGGGTTATTGAAAAGAACCGCAAGGTTATAGGATGGAGCGTAGCAGATCTCCAGGGGATTAGTTCAGCTCTATGCTCTCACCATATCTATCTCGAGGATGAGGCGAAGCCGTCACGTGAGTTCCAGCGGTAACCCAAATCTGAGAGAGGTTGTCGTGAAGGAAATTTCAAAATGGTGGAGCGCCAATTTTATCTATCCCATCTCCGACTCCAAGTGGGTCAGCCCTTTGCAAGTGGTGCCCAAGAAGACGGGCATCACTACAATGATTAGCGAGTCAGGAGAGGAGATTGCTACACGAGTACCCACTTCTTGGTGGGTCTGCGTTGACTACAGGAGACTCAACTAGGCTACCAAGGAGGATCATTTCGCCCTACCCTTTATTGACCAGGTCATTGAGAGACTGGTAGGGAAGAGCCATTATTGTTTTCTGGATGGGTACTCGGCCATCGCTCCTGAGGACCATGAGAAGACCACCTTTACCTGTCCCTTTGACACATACACCTTCCGACGCATGCCATTTGGGCTATGCAATGCCCCTGTGACCTTTCAGAGATGCATGCTGTCGATCTTTTCGGACATGGTAGGGTAGTGCTTGGAGGTCTTCATGGATAATTTCTCGATTTACAGCGACGGATTCGACTCCTGTCTTGACTGCCTAGACCGAGTACTTCAACGATGCATAGAGGTTCGCTTGGTTCTTTCTTGGGAGAAGAGTCACTTCATGGTGACTCAGGGGACGGTGCTTGGCCATATCATCTCCAACAGGGGCATGGAGGTTGATCCGGCCAAAGTTGATGTCACTAGAAAACTCACACCACCGTCCAACTTGCGGCAGTTACGGTCTTTCCTGGGGCACGTCGGTTTCTACCGGCGATTCATTCGTGATTTCAGTAGGGTTGCCCGACCGTTGACTGACCTGTTGACGAAAGACACCGAGTTCCTTGTCGATGACAAGTGTCTTTCGTCGTTTGAAACTCTCAAGCATTGTGTTGTTGAGGCTCCTGTTCTCCAGCCGCCCGATTGGTCTCTCCCATTCGAGATCATGAAGGATGCCTCCGATTTTGCCGTGGGGGCCGTGCTAGGACAGAGGAGGGATGGAGTCCCATTTGCTATCCACTACGCTAGCCACACATTGGATTCCTCCCAGCGGAATTATACAGTCACAGAGAAGGAGATGCTAGCCGTAGTGTTCGCCCTAGATAAGTTCAGATCATTCATTATTGGATCTAGAATGACTTTGTATACAGATCATACCGCCATCAGGTACCTCATGGCAAAGAAGGATGCCAAGGCCAGACTGACTAGATGGATCCTTCTACTCCAGGAGTTCGACATAGAGATCAAGGATAAGCCTGGAGTCAAGAATGTGGTGGCGGATCATCTCTCCCGTTTAGAGCAGCCTGAGGATTCTGAGCAGATTGATCCCATTTGTGAGACCTTCCCAAATGAGGCGATCCTTGCTATCGCCTCTCTCCCGTGGTACGCCGACATTGTGAACTTTCTTGTTGCTAAGAAAGTCCCACAAGGTTGGCCCAGGCACAGGCTTGAGACCTTCCTCGCGAATGCCAAGTCCTACCACTGGGAGGATCCCATCCTTTACCACGAAGGAGGGGATAGCGTCTGGCGTAGGTGCATTCCTCAGGATGAACACCGTAGCGTCCTCACTTACTGCCACAATCTTGAGGCTGGAGGACCTCATTTATGGAGGAGAACGGCATAGAAAGTGCTCCAATCCGGCTTGTGGTTGTTGGAAATGCGAGCCCACGGCGAGCCATTATGCAATAAATGTTATTGCAATTCACTCCTTAATCTGAAATGAAGAATACATAATTTGCATAATAGGTCCCTTAGAACAATTAGGGTTATGTACCATGGCCATCTTGATGATCATACAGCTGTTGATTCAACTATTGAATCATAGAGGCTGGTGCTTGGATGAATATCTAAAGAGTTAGATTGATGACTCATCAAGCACCGTCAAATGATTGTTAAGAGATGATCTCCAGCCTGAGTAGGAGATGGCAATCCTTATCTCTAAAGGCTGATATCTGACCGACCTCTTGATGCAAGTCCTCTACATAGGAATAGAGATTCGGAGGTGTCAGATTAGTTAAATCAAAGAGTTGACTTAAGGGATCGAGATAACCAATGTCCTATATCGTATGCTGTCATGATATAGGCACGCATCCTATGACCGGAGACAGATGTGTTGCTATATGTCTAAGTAGGTACATTTGGCAGACCAATAGGTTGATGACCTAATCAAGGTCTATACACCGGCGCGCTGGTGTGCATATAAGGGCATATGAGTAATACGATCTCTCAAAGCGATCATACAGGTTCAGTTACTGAAGTGGAAGACATGAGCTCACTCATGAGATATTGGGAAGAATCAAATTCCGTGCGCACGGTCGTCTCGCTTTGGAAGCTTGACTGAATTTGTTGGTTTGATATATACTTTTGGAAAGTATATGATCAAGACCTAGGTATGATATATGCTTTTGGAAAGTATATGATCCATACCGACTCCCAATGATCGAATGAGAAACTTACTGATAAAACCATGAAGTAGACAGTATAAAGTTGATCCAATACTTCGGGTTTAGTTTGAGTCTTCCAGTATGCAGGATGTACAGGTATTGGGAATACCTGAGGGTGATGTGATCATAAACGATTGTATAACCATGACGCTTCCATTCCTAGGGAGTGATGAAACGGGTCTGGATTTTAATGACTCCTCTCAGTAGAGAAGTGATCTGATCTTGGTCCAAGTGTTGGACATTGATCTGAATGTGATTCAGATACAATGAGAAGATTAGATTTACGGTCTTGATTTAATCAAGCATCTATGGGAGGCCCGCGATCTGGATTTGAGATACGATCTCAATATCCATGTCACTATACGGGGAACAATACAATCACCCTGTCTTTATCTCCAAGTATCTATGGAGAAAGAGCATTATCCTTGAAGGAGTTCATGGATAATTCTAGTGTTGATTTATGTATCCGAGCATTAAGAAAATGGATAATTAAATGTGATTTAAGTATCATGAGTAATATGAATTTGATTCATATTATAAAGAGAGTTATCTGAGATAATTAAATGTGATTTGATTATAAAAAGATGTGAATAATGTGAATGTGATTCATATTATTTGAGAACAAGAGAATAAAGATCCAAGATGATTAAATGTGATTCAATTATCATGGATATGAATAATGTGGATAGCAATATTCACATTAGTCATATATATTATAAATGTGATTTATAATATATAAGAGAGAGCTATTTGTGATTTACATTTGTTAATTAAATGTTAATGTGAATTGGATTCACATTGGACATTGAATTGAAAATGTAATTTACATTTTGTTTTGGGTTGTGAATATGATTCACAAATTTCCAATTTCATCATTGCAATGTTCACAAAATAAATTGGATTTATTTTTGTGAAATAATTTGCAACAAATGTTGTTGCAAATATTGGAGAGAATCATGAGATAATGTAATCTCATGTAATAGGAAAAAGGAAGCTCCCTTCCTAATCAGGAGAGGGGACGGCCACAATTCCATAAGGAATGTGGTGGCCGTCCACCCTCCTTATGGAAGGAGGCTTGCCTCATTTCCTATCTCTCCAATGGAGATTGATTTGATATAAATCAAATTATATTTAATATATATTTGATTTTTATTAAATTAATTGTTGTTGTGTTTTTAGCAACAAATCATGACCATTGAAAGAAACACAAATTAATGTGGACCATTGGATTTGTGTTGACACATGGATTAAGATCCATGGATCCCAAAACCCTATAAATGGAGAGGCACCCCATTGCTCTTCTTGACATAGAAGTGAGACAACAAGTATCTCTCTCTCTTTCTTTCTCTTTCTCTCCCTCTCATGGCCGTCCACCATGGATGCCCTAGAGAGGCTCTCCATCGTCGCGGCACCGTCGTTATGCTGCCCGATGTTTTGCTCGTGGAACTCCGTCTACTTTGGCATGCCTTGCTTGTGAAGAAGACGTCGGATCTCCTGTGTCGAGATAAGGAGAACCGCCGCTTGGATCATCAACATGGATTGCGAGAAGCACGCGGTTCATCCCCGCGCTCGCAAGCGTCTCCTCCGTCGGATCGGACTTGAGACAGGAGGTCTCTTTGTTTAGAGACCCGATTGCAACCACGCTTCAAGAGGTAACCCTAGTACTTGTTTGTGGTTTAGACGAAACGATCCGAGAAGTGTTCTTGGATCATGTGGTTTCGTCGCAAGAAAAATTTTTAATTTCCGCTGCCTAGAACAACTAGTACGACTAGTCGTTCATCGTCGTATCCGATATGACGATCACGCTTCCATGATGCGCTTGAGGATCTAATCATATCCTTCAAGTAATATCAGAGCCAGGTTGGTGGTTTTGGATACGATCCATAAATCGAGGACGACTTGGGTTCATTAGGGTATGCGAAAGTTTTCTTGCATTTCATTTTCGCATCTCTGTTTTGATATTATTTTCGGCACTGTTTAAATTGTTTAAACACGAAAAAAATATTTGGATTTTATTCCCCATTAAATAAGGAAACCGTAGGATCTGAGTTTGCGTGCTTTCGATTCCGTTTGCTCTAGATATGCTCATTTTAGTGAACATGTATCCATTGTTTCGGGGACTGCGGATCATGACGTAATTAAGATGCTAATTGCGGATTTGAAACGCCTTGAAATGCGAGCAAATCACTTGGGTTCTGTTGTAAATCAAGTTAGAAAACTTTAGAAATTTACTTTGCTTAATTTGGATTTAAATTGATTGAGATATGATATTTTTAGTAAGTGAGGGTCACTGCTGAACATACTTTCCTAATCAAGAACCTAGTGATTGTCATTTAATTAATTAGTGAAATTAAATTGTTTAATTTCCTGGAATAATTATGCATAAATATTTGTGAAATATTTAATGATAATTATGTCCTTAAATGATTTTGCCCTAACCAACAAATGATTAGATGTGATCTAGATCAAGATTGGTTACATGATCTAAATGATCAACATTCCAACAAACATGTTGCTTGAATAGGACTCGGGATTTGTTTAGCAAATCTCATTATAATGTTAATCAAAATTGTTTTGATTATTACTATATGGTATAATTTCGGTTGAAGAACCGATGATCATCTCAAGTACAAAATGATCTATTTTGCATTATCCTTTCCCGAGGTGGATATGGTGTCTATTCGGAGAGCATTGGGGTTGCGGGTTGCAACGTATGTGGTCCGTCCCACTCTCGTCGGTACTGGCCATGATAGCGGGTAGGGTTAGTATAATGCTTAAGAAATCATGATGTATTTCTAATTATTAAAATTTGAAATAATACGTATTTGAGATAATACCATAATTCAAGTAACTATTAAAAATATTTGTTGGATATTAATTGGATCATTAATTTAATATGATTAGATCAATTGGAATCCAATTAAAATTAAAACACTCTATGAATAGAGATGTTATTTCCCTTGGTAGAATTAATCATAATGAATATGATTCATAATGATTAATTAGAATTTGAATATGATATGGAGGATCACAAAAGTGACATCCATGGTCTCCCGTCAAGGCGAAGGGTTCCGTCGCCAGATATTGTATGTAGGAGACGCCTGTCCGAAGTGACAGCTCCTGCATACGATCCATTTGGATCGGGCTCTTCGCTTCTCGAAAGAGTAAGGACGTATGCGTAGTGACCCCAATATCGGGTCCTCATATTATTGGGGCGATATTGGATTGCGCATAGCGAGTTGTATTCCTGTTGACGGTTGGTTCAATTAATGTCGGGTCAACATTGCCTTAGGGGTGGTGGGCCCAGGTGTTAAAGACTGAATTGGGAGATGCAAGTTGGACTTGCAAGGCGGAATGTGTTCCCGCTTCTTTTTATTCGAGTTGTAGGTTCTCATATTATTGGGATGCAACAAAGATAAGGAAGGAGATCCCAGATCTTGTTGAGATATAATGGTAAGTATATCTCTTACATTGAAAGTGATTAAGGGAATGAACTTTCAGTGTTGACAAGACAAGACAACTTTAATATAAAAATCCTAAATCAAAGTAAAATATATATATTTATATATTTATGCAAATTTCTAATTTCAGATAATCCTTCATTAAAACCCACTCAATGATATACTCAATAATAACCAGTAAAATATCATGGATTGGACTCATGATCCAGATATTGTACATGCAATTGGACACATAATGTATGTGGTTGCAATGTGCAAGTTTCCTCATAATATTGAGGAATGACAATTAAATAGATAATAGGACTACAACCCTAGGGTTTGTATGTCTCTATAGTCTTGATCTCTTGTCGGATGTACTTTGGAAGTGACATGTCGATGATGATCGCAATTGTCAAATAATCCTTATAAAATTAATGAAGATATTCTGGCATACATATGTGCTCTTGACATTTAACATGAATGAGATGGTTCACTGCATCATGCAGAATGGTGGCTCTATAAGAGATGATGTATTCAAATTGTTTGAGTAACTACCTGAACTTATGTTTTAAGAGTTTAGATGGATGTAGATGATGAGTGTCATCATTCTACTATCTATACTCTGGTCATCCATGAAGCTTCAGAATATTCATATTGTATGAATTTAATGAAGCATGTATAAATGTTGAAATGCTCTTACATAAGAGATCCTTGGTCTTAAGCAATGGTTGCTTATAGATAAAGGGAGTGCAGTGGAAGCATGGGTTGGACCCGAGTAAGAAGTATGATCAAAGAGTTGACTATACATCTATGACTTCCATATGTCATCCGAAGAGTTGGATGAATGCCAATACTGCAATAAGTTGATGTGTTGATAGTATGACTATCAAGTCTATCTAGAATCCATAGAGAAGGACTCGGATGGAGCATCAGATTAATCTACATAAATCATTGATATTGACTTGCTTATTAAATAAGATAAAGTCAAATAATTGTATCTCAATCTTCTGATGACATTTGCAATAGGTTGCATATGTTTTAGAAGACTGGAAAATTTGATCTTAAAGGTTTATAGTTATCTACATGGATATTGATGCAATTGTTGCAACAATCTCTGTTGGATTGATAGACTTGTTAATTTCAGTGGGAGAGTCCTTAGTCTTAGAGAATGTTTATTTGACCTAGATATAAGAATACACTCATTGTTTGTTTCTAAATGTTAGAAATAAACATGAATCTGAGATAGAACTATCATAAAGAGTTATGATGTATATATTTCAGATAGTAATCTAATAATCTAGTGGACTTCACTAAATTAGAAAATTAATGAATGGTTCATTAACATTTCTAAATACTGAGATTAAACCTTAAGATTAATAGGAGGATGAAGATTATTTGACAATGATCTAGCATCAAGCCTTGGACATTTGTCTATTGATTTGATCAATAGACTAGTAAGAGATGAAACTTTAGAATGTCTAAAATTTCAAAACTTACATACTTATGAATATTGTATTCAAAGAAAAATGTCCAATACACCCTTCTTAGAGAAAGGTGTAAGATGTCAAGGTATTCAGGATCTCATACATATTGATGTATGTGGATCATCTATATCATAGTAAACATTGTGGATATGTGATATCTATCGATGATTATGTATGATATGAGATTTCTTCTCTTCACCTAAGAAACCTTTGAAATGTTTAAAGATTTCATTATTTTTGGTTTAGAACCAAAGTTTGAAGGAAGATAAAATGAATTTGATCTAATCTAGGTAGAAAGTACCTGTTAGATAAATTCAAAGAATACCTTATAGAGATATGAATATCATTTCTATCTCAATCCTCCTAACACATCTTAACTCAATAGAGTTATAGGGAGATACAATTGGATCATGTGTGACATGATCTTATCAATGATGAATTTTAGCATAATTATCCCTTAGTTTCCAGGTATGTATGTGTAGTAGAGACTACAATGTATATCCTTAATAAGGTTCCATGTATGTTGGAATCTAGCACTTGAGAGTGCTGCTTCATTAGGAAAATAAAGGATGGTATTGGATACCTACTTTATGACCTTGAGATTCTTAAAGTATCTCATCTATGAGAATGTGATTCTTAGAGGTTGAGACTCTTGAGAATCAAGATGAAAATGAAGTGTAGGAACTCATTTAATCTTGAGAAGATAATGAGGCTCCTAAAATTGGAAACTAAAAAGGACAATTAATGATGAAACATTAATACCTCTTCAAATGAGTTTGAGGATGTATTCCATGTGTCAGTTAAGTTTGACAATGATCGGACTTCATGTGATGAAGCTCCTAAGGATCATGACATGGAAATATGGATTTTAGCAATAAAAGTCTAACGTAGACTTCATATACAAGTGTTGTATATGGACCCTCGAGGATCCACCTATATGGGTAATACCTGTAAAGGTGTAAATGGATCTTCAAGAGAAAGGGAACCTGATGAGAAGGTAGAAACCTTCAAAGCACGGTTTGTAGCCATGAGCTACACACTGGAAGAGAAGACATTGCTTGCAATAAGACTTGCTCTTCGGTGACCATGCTTAAAACCATCAGAATATTGCTAACCTTAGCTACACCACTTGACTATTGCATCTTCAAGATGTAAGTCAATATTGCATTCCTCCATGAATACATCTCTGAGGATATTCACATGAAGTAGCCCCAGGGCTTCATGGTTGAGGAAAGCAAGGTGTAGAAGCTAAGGAATCCATCTATGGACTCAAAGAAGTTTCTTGAAGTTGGATCATAAGATTTGATGAAATTATAAATGTTATGATTTCAGATAGAATCTGGATGAGCCATGTGAAGCTTAATGGGAGTGCCTTTGTGTTCATCATGCTAAATGTAAATAATATCCTAATCATTTAGAATGATATAAGGATGATAATTAGTGTTTTATAGACTGTCTATTCCATATCTTGAAATATGATTTCAAAGATACCTCTTAGATCTTAGTTCTGAAGTTGTTCAGAAGCCAAGAGAAGATGATAATTGGACTGTCACATTTGTAGTACACCTTGGACATATTCTATTCATAGAAATTCTAAGAAAGGCTTCTAACCCTTAAGATATGGTACTGACCTATCTTAAGGGATAGCACCTCAAAGAGTTGAGGAAGTGAATGCTAGAATTACTTGCCCTTGGGCATCAGTTCTGAGAAGCTGGGTGTGTGCTAGATGTGTATAAAAGCCAGATGGCTGCCATGCAGCGGGAGTAGTAACCTGTTACTAATCCTACTATGGAAATAAAACACTTGGTTGCAGTAAATGCAAAATCTTCATAGATGACAAGATTTTTGAGATAGTGATCTCGAAGTCTTATCTTCAAAAACTAAAGACTTTATAGATAGAGATCTAAAAGGTCTTAATTGTAGATACCTTTGGAGATAGAGATCTTCATGAATAAGGGTATTCTGATAAGGATTATGGAAATACTGGTTATAACAATTATTTAGCTATAGTGTCAAGAACACTACAATAGCTTTAACTAGATTGAGTATTGGTTGCATGAGATGCAACATTCGCATTAGATGCGAGCACTGTTACTGGGGATATGCAAGTGCCGTAAAAGGACTTGGCGTAGTCTCGCGGGAACAGAGTGACTGATCAGCTTACCTAGCTATTTTCTAAATAGCCTATGATTGTTACATGAGTGCGGGTTTAAATGATTAGCCCATTAATGGCTCTTTGGGCTAGTGGGAGATTGTTGGAAATGCGAGCCCACGGCGAGCCATTATGCAATAAATGTTATTGCAATTCACTCCTTAATCTGAAATGAAGAATACATAATTTGCATAATAGGTCCCTTAGTACAATTAGGGTTATGTACCATGGCCATCTTGATGATCATACAGCTGTTGATTCAACTATTGAATCATAGAGGCTGGTGCTTGGATGAATATCTAAAGAGTTAGATTGAGGACTCATCAAGCACCGTCAAATGATTGTTAAGAGATGATCTCCAGCCTGAGTAGGAGATGGCAATCCTTATCTCTAAAGGATGATATCTGACCGACCTCTTGATGCAAGTCCTCTGCATAGGAATAGAGATTCGGAGGTGTCAGATTACTTAGATCAAAGAGTTGACTTAACGAGATCGAGATAACCAAAGTCCTATATCGTATGCTGTCATGATATAGGCACGCATCCTATGACCGGAGACAGATGTGTTGCTATATGTCTAAGTATGTACATTTGGCAGACCAATAGGTTGATGACCTAATCAAGGTCTATACACCGGCGCGCTGGTGTGCATATAAAGGCATATGAGTAATACGATCTCTCAAAGCGATCATACAGGTTCAGTTACTGAAGTGGAAGACATGAGCTCACTCATGAGATATTGGGAAGAATCAAATTCCGTGCGCACGGTCGTCTCGCTTTGGAAGCTTGACTGAATTTGTTGGTTTGATATATACTTTTGGAAAGTATATGATCAAGACCTAGGTATGATATATGCTTTTGGAAAGTATATGATCGATACCGACTCCCAATGATCGAATGAGAAACTTACTGATAAAACCATGAAGTAGACAGTATAAAGTTGATCCAATACTTCGGGTTTAGTTTGAGTCTTCCAGTATGCAGGATGTACAGGTATTGGGAATACCTGAGGGTGATGTGATCATAAACGATTGTATAACCATGACGCTTCCATTCCTAGGGAGTGATGAAACAGGTCTGGATTTTAGTGACTCCTCTCAGTAGAGAAGTGATCTGATCTTGGTCCAAGTGTTGGACATTGATCTGAATGTGATTCAGATACAATGAGAAGATTAGATTTACGATCATGATTTAATCAAGCATCTATGGGAGGCCCGCGATCTGGATTTGAGATACGATCTCAATATCCATGTCACTATACGGGGAACAATACAATCGCCCTGTCTTTTTCTCCAAGTATCTATGGAGAAAGCACATTATCCTTGAAGGAGTTCATGGATAATTCTAATGTTGATTTATGTATCCGAGCATTAGGAAAATGGATAACTAAATGTGATTTAATTATCATGAGTAATATGAATTTGATTCATATTATAAAGATAGTTATCTGAGATAATTAAATGTGATTTGATTATAAAAAGATGTGAATAATGTGAATGTGATTCATATTATTTGAAAACAAGAGAATAAAGATCCAAGATGATTAAATGTGATTCAATTATCATGGATATGAATAATGTGGATAGCAATATCCACATTAGTCATATATATTATAAATGTGATTTATAATATATAAGAGAGAGCTATTTGTGATTTACATTTGTTAATTAAATGTTAATGTGAATTGGATTCACATTGGACATTGAATTGAAAATGTAATTTACATTTTGTTTTGGGTTGTGAATATGATTCACAAATTTCCAATGGCATGATTGCAATGTTCACAAAATAAATTGGATTTATTTTTGTGAAATAATTTGCAACAAATGTTTTTGCAAATATTGGAGAGAATCATGAGATAATGTAATCTCATGTAATAGGAAAAAGGAAGCTCCCTTCCTAATGAGGAGAGGGGACGGCCACAATTCCATAAGGAATGTGGTGGCCGTCCACCCTCCTTATGGAAGGAGGCTTGCCTCCTTTCCTATCTCTCCAATGGAGATTGATTTGATATAAATCAAATTATATTTAATATATATTTGATTTTTATTAAATTAATTGTTGTTGTGTTTTTAGCAACAAATCATGACCATTGAAAGAAACACAAATTAATGTGGACCATTGGATTTGTGTTGACACATGGATTTAGATCCATGGATCCCAAAACACTATAAAAGGAGAGGCACCCCATTGCTCTTCTTGACACAGAAGTGAGACAACAAGTCTCTCTCTCTCTCTCTTTCTTTCTCTTTCTCTCCCTCTCATGGCCGTCCACCATGGATGCCCTAGAGAGGCTCTCCATCGTCGCGGCACCGTCGTTATGCTACCTGATGTTTTGCTCGTGGAACTCCGTCTACTTCGGCATGCCTTGCTCGTGAAGAAGACGTCGGATCTCGTGTGTCGAGATCAGGAGATCCGCCGCTTGGATCATCAACATGGATTGCGAGAAGCACGCAGTTCATCCCCGCGCTCGCAAGCGTCTCCTCCGTCGGATCGGACTTGAGACAGGAGGTCTCTTTGTTTAGAGACTCGATCGCAACCACGCTTCAAGAGGTAACCCTAGTACTTGTTTGTGGTTTAGACGAAATGATCCGAGAAGTGTTCTTGGATCATGTGGTTTCGTCGCATGAAAAATTTTTAATTTCCGCTGCCTAGAACAACTAGTACGACTAGTCGTTCATCGTCGTATCCGATACGACGATCACGCTTCCATGATGCGCTTGAGGATCTAACCATATCCTTCAGTGGTGGCCTACCCTCTTCAAGGACTCTGATGAGTTCGTGAAGAGGTGTACTGGCTGTCAGAGGATGGGCACTTGTGGACAACGTGATATGATGCCGATGCAGCCCATTCACTTTTGTGAGGTTTTTGACGCAAAGGGCATCAATTTCATGGGTCCATTCCCTAAGAGTCAGGGATTTGAGTACATTCTATTAGCCGTAGACTATGTTAGTCGTTAGGTTGAGGCCATCCCCGCCCGAGCTGCTGATGCGAGGACAGTTTGCAGATTTTTGAGGAAGAACATCATCACGCGGTTCGGGGTACCTTGAGTATTGATTTCAGATGGGGGGTCTCATTTCATCAACGACCAGGTGAAGGCCCTTGCTAGCGAGTTCGGCATAGACCATCGAGTTGCCACTCCATACCATCCACAGACGAATGGTCTAGCCGAGGTGTCAAACAGGGAGATCAAGACTATATTGCAGAAAGTCGTCCGCCCTGACCGAAACGATTGGTCACAGCTTTTGGACTCGGTTTTGTGGGCATATAGGATGTCTTTCAAGACACCATTGGGCACATCTCCCTTTCGCCTCGTATATGGCAAGCCGTGCCATTTACCTGTTGAGCTGAGGCACAGGTCATTTTGGGCAGTCCCTGACATACTTATAGATCCAGATGGTGTAGGAGACCAGAGGAGGGCAGAGCTAGCAGCCTTGGAGGAGATTAGAGATACCACCTTCTCAAACAGCCTACATTACAAGGAGAGAGTGAAGGAGTGGCATGATTCTCATATCAACCACAAACATTTTGAGCCTGGACAGAGAGTATGGCTGTTTGATGCGAGGCTTCGCCAATTTCCAGGGAAGCTACAGAGCAAATGGAAGGGACCCTACTTGGTGAGAAAGGTACACGACAACGGTAGCATTGATATATCCGAGTTGTCTTCTGAGAGTACCTTTCGAGTGAACGACCAGCGGCTCAGGCCATTTCTAGATCATGAGACGCGGGTCGTTGATGTTGCCCCTATTCATTTTGCGTGAGATGTGGTCTCTTGACTCACATCTATTGCATCTCAGGCCTGATTTTCACTGATCTTCCAACTTGTATAGATCCAGATGTCCATATCATCACATTCTTTAGTCCTACATCCCTTTACTCATCTTTTGATTGTGCTATACTTAGGGTGTACTTTACCCTAAGTATAGGGGGGATGTAGGACCTTTGGGTATCTCTTTTGTTTCTTTCTACCCCTGTTTTACTGCCTATACTTAGGGATATTTTACCCTATGTATAGGGGGGTAGACCCTGTACATTCTCCACTCGATTTTCCCTTCGTATAAAGCCTGCTATACTTAGGATTATTTGATCCTAAGTATAGGGGGAAAGCCGAGAGTCTCTTGATTTTCTATTCATTCATTCTTCTTGGTATGTAGCCTTCCTTTTCACTTCCCTATACTAAGAACGAGTTATGTCTTCTTCATCGCTCTTGACTCTGAGGACATCATTCGAGCTAAGTATAGGGGGGTGTGTATATATTTCATATATACTTTAGCCATAACTCGTACTTTGTGTGAGTGTGTTAATAAATAAAATGGCTAAAAACCTTAAAAACCACAAAAATTAAAAATTTTCCTGTAAATAATCATTCTTTTATTGCACATACACAACTAGTGTACAAATTATTTTTGTAAAAATGTTTTCAAAATCTATTGGTGTAAAGTTTGTGTGAATATTTTCTTATCAAAATTATGTATATAGTACAAAATTATTCCAAAATGTTTTGAAAATCAAAAAGTTGCAAAAATCTTGTGTAAATATTTTTGCAAAATTTTCATTCATGCATACATCCATGGTTTCAAAACATTTTTCAAAAATTTTGCACGATTGTCAATATTTGTAAATAGCATCTTTGTAAATATTTGTATAGTTTTTCCTGGATCATAGTTGACATTTAAACTAGCCTGGAATTAAATTGGGAAATGGAGCTTGATTAAGATCTTAATCCACCTAATTCTAAGAGGAACCTTATAGGGCTTAGGGTTAAGGCTTTTCAGGTCCATTGGGACTTAATTCTTTGAGTCCACTAGGCTATGAGCATATGTCATCTTGATGAGCCTAAGTAGAGCACTTAACAACACACGCATGACTCTTAGAGACAATGGCTTGACTTGCACCAGCACTTTACACATAGCTCTCCACGGATGAGGTGGTGAGGAGGCAGTTTCCTTTGGCTTGGGGTGGCATATGAGGTTAGTACTTCTAGGCGGAACCTCTCTTCTTCTTCTAGTGAAGGAAGTGCGTCTCAACTTGGCCTAGTGGTGATGAAGGCTAAAGACAGAAGCCGTGGGTTGCAATAAAGCTTCAAAAGAGGGATAGTCTACTAGCTCAAGAGAAAAAACTCCTTGTATATATGCTGCACCATGTAGATATGTTGTACAATTGCACATGAAAAAAAAGTTCAAAAAGAAAAGAACTCCAAAAAAAAAATGGTGGGTCGGATTGAAAATTTAATAACCCCACCGGAGTGTATATAGTCAAATAAAGCAAAAGCTTATGGTATCCATGTTACATCTCATGAAGCTTGCAGCGGGAGACTTAGCTACACTGGTTGGGCTCCCAAGGATACGTGGCTACACTGGCCATGGTCCATTCTTCATCTTCTTCCCCCTCTTCTTGAGCCGGTTGCACTTGAACTTAGAAGGGAATACCCCGCTTCTCGAGGAAAGAGTTGCTAGACCGAGGCATTAGAGCTACCAGGTTGGGGGAGGTTGTTTCTTTATTACTTCTGAGGTGGGGAGCTACATATCACTTAGACTGCATGGAAAGATTCATTGTCATTAGAGTTTGTGTACGTAGACTTGTTCTGATCTGGTTTATTGAGGAGTCTTGTCCATAGATTGGTGGAACTTAGAGGCTGTTGAGTTTTAGGCTTAAGTCCAAATAAGGTTCCGACACATTAATAATCCAAAGATCCGATCGAGCTCCATATTTCAATTTAATGAAGGCGAGTTTAATAATCAACCTTAATCCATGTATATTCTCCTCTTTTTCTTTTTCTTTCTCTTTTTCACTTCTTTTTCAAATAAGTGTTTGCCAAGTGACTAGCAAAGTTAAGTATATGGGGGTGATGAATACCCATTCGTCACTCTTTATTCTTATATTTTACCTACAAAAACCTTTGCAAATACATGTATATTCATGTAAATAAAAATAATTACTAAAAACATGCATTGTATAAAGTTTAATAATTAGCATGTTTTTGTGCAAAAATAAAAGAACAAAGAGACAAAAGAAAAAGAGGGAAATATTTAGAATAAATATTGAGCAACCTATTCCCAAGGGAGGGCTCAGCATGGGCCTGACCGCATAAAAGCCAAAGTAGAGAGAGATAGGGGCTCATGTGTGTAAATATACCTGTAAATATTACAAAAATATTTTCCTCCAAAAATAGAATAAAATGGTCTCGTATACATTTGTATATATTTATAAATACAAAATCACAATAAAAATGGAAAAATTAAAAAGAAAATAAAAAGATTCACTTGTGCATATTCATCTTGTACATACACCTACACTTATATTTATTTAGCCCTAAAATAAATAAATTAAAATCCTTAAAAATGTGTATATATTCAATCTTTTATGGTGTAAATAAAATAAAATAAAAACCACGAAAACAAAAATCAAATAAAAAGAACAAAATCAAAAACCAAAAATAACATTGTACATATACCATATACATAAATGTATATATCTATTTATTTAACCATTGTTTATAAATAATAAAAATAAAATAAAAATACCCTTTTATTCCTAATTTTATGCTATAAATAAATAAAATATAAAATGGGAATAAAAATGTACAAAAATAACTATTTAAAAATCAAAAATCAAAAACCTATATTGTACATATACCTATATGTAGCTCTATAATGTAAATACCCTACTTTTATTTGAAAAAATTAATAATTAAAAATCACAAAAAATAGAAAAAATTAAAACAAATATTTTCTATATTTTAAGTTTTTATTAATCGTCCATTTGCTATTTTTAAATGAAGTTACATATATTTTCCACGTGGCCAATCCCCATTGGTCCACAGGGGATGTTGACCGCCCGGTCAACTCCCCCCTGTGAACCACTTCCCACGGGTCGTGACGCCCAACCAGACTTCCCCGATTTATCGCGTCACGACCCGACCTCCAGACACCCAAACCCAGGTTCTAATTACACCCCAATCATCCGGGAACCTCGCCCGACATCATGCCTAGGGGTCCGTGCTCCATTGAGCCGGACCAGATCCTTTCTTCCCGGACCTTCCACCATATAAAAGCCGAGCTCCGCCACCCATTTCCCCATCTTTGGCTCCCCACCTTGCCTTCCCATGACCTACACTGCCATCCTCGAGGTGACAGCTCACCGCTGGTTGTGTTGCAGAGAGGAGAGGGTGCCCGGACCTCAGATCCGGCGAGCTTGCGCCGCCGTGCTCCGCCTGAAGGAGGAGCTCGAGGCTCGGGCCTCGATGACCCGCGAGGCAACGACCCAGAGCTTCCCAAGCTCACACCCAGTCGATCCCTACGCCCAGGTAGTATTAGTTTCCCTTCTGTTTCTTTGATTTTGCATTACGCCCAAATCGACCCCTTGCCGTTCACTGTCGATTGCGTCTACCTCCATCTTTGATTCGATCATCGGACCATCCTATCACATTAGCCTTCTCCCCATGCACATTCTCCGCCCCTCCATTCAACCCAGCACACACAGGAGCTGGGGTTTTGAGTTCCACCGCCGACACCTCGCCGGAGCTTGACCACCCCGCCGCACCGATCATCTCCACCACAACTACCGGGGTCGAGGCATTTTGCCCTTGACCCGCGAGTTTGTTGCACACCTTTGCAGGTCCCAGGAAGCCCATCTGAGGGCTTAGACATCCAGATGCACGAGCTCGACCTCCGCTGGACTCGCCTGAGCTCCCCAGACTCCGTCGAGCCATCGGAGGACACCAGTAGATGCGGAAGGCCTCCACGCTCCTTCTCCGATCATCGGAGGCCTTCGAGGAGGAGTCCAGCGCCTGCACGAGTCCGGCGAAGTTCGCCGGAACCCAGTTCGTCCTCCATCCTTCCCTGCCATCCGATGCACCTCCAGCTCCAGTTCTGATCTCCACCGTCCATATGAGGAGCAGCCACCACTGTCGATCCTTGGAGGGATGATCGGGACCGTTCGATCAGCGAGGGCATCCCACGTCGCTTCCCAGCCGACCAATCCTCCATGTGGAGAGACCCCAGCCGCTCGATCAGGACGAGGACCCCAGCGTTGAGCGCCACCCTTTCCTAGCTGTCGATCAGCACACGTGGCGCCCATATGATGATCTACCTAATAAAGGGTAAATATTCCCTTAGGCCCTTAGTTTCTGAGTAGTTTAGTTTTAGTCCTGTAAATATTTTTTGTATTTTATTTGCGTTAGGTAAATTGCACTTTGGACCTTGTCTTTTCTGCTGTTTACATGTATGCCCCTGTGTGTAGTGTATGACGTGCGTCGACACGTGTTTCTTTGGGTTATTTGCATGTTTAGCTCTGTAGTTTCAGGATGTTAATGAATGAATGAAATCATTTTATTAATTGCAGATATGCCCCTGTGAATGATTTTTATACGCATGTGCGTTTATTAGTGGGTTATTTACATCGAAGCTCCTAGACTTTTAATACTTGTTATTAAATAGTCCAGGAACTTTGTTTCTCTGCAATTAGGTCCCTGAGTGCCCAAGTCACGTGCCTCGCGCATGTTTTGTTGGAATTTTTGCACCGGACCCCCTGGAACTTTCTCTAATTGCGTACAGGTCCCTGTGCACTGTACCTAGGTTTTGATTTTTAATAAAATAGCAAACTAACTCCAAATTCAACGAAAATTGGACACATGGCTCTTGCCTTGTTGTAAAATTTTCTAGAATTTTTGGGGACATTTTTGATTTTATTTTCTATTTTTAAAAATTCAAAAACACACATTTCTTTAATGTTTGACTTAAAAATTCACAAAAATATTAAAATACCTCTTAAAATTATTAAAAATTTAGTTAGTGTGTATTTTGCCTTGTTTGATTTTCTGACCAATTTTGGTCATTTTTCATTATATAAAACCCATAAAATATGCAAACCACTAAAAACCTTATAAAAATTCTAATAATTAATTTAAAAATCTAAAATTAATAATTTCAGTGACTAAATTTTCCTTAGACTTTCTAGTTTTCAGGAAAATTACCTTCAGACCTTGATATGACCTTTATCTATTTTATATTGGCCCTCCAAGTCTGACTCAACAACACCTTCATATTTTTACATTGTTTTATTTTTAGAAAAGTAAATAAAAATCAGAAAAAAACCAAAAATTCACTAAAAACAGTAAAAAAGATAAAAAACATAAAATCATTTTTATTTGAATTTTCGAGTGATTTTTTATGCATTAAATAATTGTTTAGATTGGCTTGTGTCTTTGTTTTCTTTATTTCCTTTATTAATTAAAAATCCAAAAAAAATTATAAAAATTTAAAATCCACCAAAAACACTTGTCTTTTATTTTATTCTTTTTTTAGACTACTTCGTAGGCTGCAAGGCCATCACGTGCTCCCTGAATCCGACCCTGGTCGCTATACCAGGCTAATCTAATAGCCAGGACCGCTATAGTTTTATTTGATTTTTATTTCTTCTTGGTGGTCTGCACTTAATTTTTCTTGTTGATCCGGATTTCTCGAGCGACTAAGGTCGCAACGACCTTTGTTTATATTTCTCTACCATAGTTGCTTGGTGATTTTTGTGGTCATCATCTACCCACTCCGTAGGACTAACCAGATGAGAACCAAGTTTGTGAGGTTTTCCCAGGGACCCAATGAACCATTCCTTGAAGTCTAGGATAGATCGAATGACTTAATTCAGAAATGCCCATGCCATGGCATTACAAAAGCTATCTTACTCTAGACCTTGTTTAGTGGCATGACCCCAAATATGTAGGGGTTAGTAAGTGTCGCATGTGGAGGAAGCTATCTAAAAAAGAACTAAAATACCGTATGGAAAATCCTGGAGCAGATGGAGGAAACATGCAGATCTCAGGCGACCAGGACCTATCAGTTGTCTCTCTCAAGCCTATCCAACAAGACAACTAGGAGGACCGTAGCGGATCTGACAGAGGACCTCATCTCCAGCATGGGGATAATAGCTGGCTAGTTAACCATGGACGAGCAGATTCACAAGAGGGTCACTGACCTTGAGGCACTCTCGCGATTGCCGAAACAAGTGGAGGAACTGACTGAGAAGGTAGCGAATATATGGCTACTTGCCCCTTCTGCACCATCTGTACATGTACACCAAGTTCATCTTGTACAGGAACATGCACCGGGGCCTCAGAGTAACCAGGTAGAGGGGCAACAATATACTCAGTAGGAGCAACACACCCCCCACAAGTGGAAACAGGATACGAGGAGCCTCCGCAGGTGTTCGAGATCAATGGACTGTGGTACAACCATTACCCCATTGGCAGATAGTTGGGGATAGGGAAAGGTTAGCCACGCTGACCTTCCCCAGCTTATTAGGAATCCAGCTCCATCCCCGTACCGTCCTTTGTACAGTCCCAGTCCGGACAAGGGTACCAGCCTCAGCAACACCAGCAGCAATGCACTTTCCACTTGGGCCAACAGGGCCCTCCACCATCTTCCCATCAGCAGCAGTACCGGCATAGCCAGCATGACCAATAGAGGAACTCATCCTCTAGTCAGTAGCAACAAGCACCTCCCACAAGCGAATTGGAGTCCCTCACATTAGAGATCTAGACCCTGACTGATAGGGTCCAACCGATGCAAAATGATGATATGGATATATGGACTGATAAGAACTGTGTTTTACGCAACCAGGATCAACATATGGAGCCAAGGACCCCAATTCCCACCCAGGTTCAGGCTAATCTGAATAGCCTGAATCAGGGTCAGAACCAACCTCGAGATCAGGTATATCATTCATATAACTCTCTATCTGAACATGAGATTCTTTCGTACGATAATGTTAACCATATGTCTCTCAAGAGCAAAAAGACCATGATCGTACCTGATTGGTACGGGCATTGGAGGAAGACGCCACCCAGTCTCTACTGGAGGAGAACTTGGAGGCAGCGGAGCAGAACCACCACGACCACCAGTAGAAGAAGAAGAAGACCTCTAAGTCCTCAAAGAAGAAGGAGAACAACATCAACTTTGAGTCCGGCTAGATCGATGAAGAGCCTGCACCTCCATTCGACGAGGATGTCCTAGCAGTCGGGGAAAATGCATCACCGGTTTCACAGCAAAAATTTTCTTTTAGTCAGATTCTGAGATCGAGTTAGTATCAGTGTCAGAGTCCTGTACAGAACTCAGTTCCTCTGTTCAATGAAAATCTTTCAGTTTCAAAATTTGAGTTAGAATCAATAATCCCTTTCCCCCGAGCTTTTAATGGTGGAAAGAAGAAAACTAAAAAAATAAAAAAAGATGACTCTGAAATGGCAGAATTCTGTAACAAGTACATTAAGGTCACAATCCCTTTCGATAAGTATGTGTAAATGACACATGCATTCCAGAAGTATCTTAAGAGAGAGATGCACACCCACTAGGGTTAGCAGGAAGTCCAAAAGCCGTGTTGAGAAACACGTTCTGTCAATAGCCACTACTTGCGTAATAAAGAATGCATTTCCGAGGAAACGAAGAGACATGGGTGTAGATTATGTGGTGAGTCATGTCGATGACACTGCGTTTTCACGCACTCTCCTTAATAATGGCTCCTCAATTAACTTCATGCCTACAACCCTCTACAAGTGGCTTAATCTCATACCTCTTAGGAAATCTAGAGTACTACTTCAGTTTGTAGATAAATCCACCAAGAGGTCTCAAGGAGAATTGAGGAACGTTATCATCAATTTCGAGCGAACATAAGTACATGGTGGACTTTACAGTCCTTGATATGGAGACCCCTCGAAATTGGAGAGATGCCCAGATCATATTAGGAAGGCCCTTCCTCAGAACATTATGAGCCTTATTTAATTACAAGATCGGGAAGATTCAGTTCCAACTCCAAGATTAGACGAGGAACTTGAGATGAAGCAGACCAGGTGGCAAAGGCTGGACTCAGAATCCAGCACTGAGTACTATTGTTTGAAGCAGATTGTATTCATGTAGACATAGTTGGGCCATGGAGACAGAACCCATCCAGAAATGATGAGTCCCTCTCCTCTTTAGAAGATCCTGTGCATGAGTCAGTTTGCAAGATCCTTAGGAAAGAGTACAACACAGAATGTGCATCCCCCTTCATCTTCGGTGACGTAGAGGACCAGTTGCGCTTGTCTATCCTTTCCTCTTTAGGACCATCAGAAGATGAGGATCATGAGTCAGATGTGGCTTTTGCCGATCGCTTGGAAACCTTTGACGATCCGACTCCATAGCAGAATGAGTTGGTGGCAGCAATTTCAAGGACAGATCCAACCACTACAAGCACAAAGCCATATTCAATTGAGCCAGACTTTCTTGATGATCACACCTTACCTGAGCTCAAACCTTTACCCACAACACTGAAATACATCTTTCTTGCGGGACAGGAGAAGAAATATCTGGTCATCATCAGCTTGCGAGTGATCGAGGAGCAGGAATCTCGCTTACTAGAGATCCTAAAGAAAAATCTTAAGGTGATAGGCTGGAGCATTTGCGATCTCCACGGGATAAATCCCGCTCTGTGTTCGCACGATATCTATTTAGAGAACGAGGCTAAACCCTCTCATGAATTCCAACGTCGGTTGAATCCAAATTTACGAGAGGTCATGAAGAAGGAGATATAGAAATGGTATGACACATGTTTTATTTATCCCATCTCTGATTCCAAACGGGTGGCACCAATCCATGTTGTCCCAAAAAAGTTGGGAATCCAGAATACCAACAATGAGGACGGAGAGGAAATCATGACACGAGTATCCATGTCATGGTGCTTCTGTGTGAATTATAGACGCTTTAATGCTGCAACGAAGAAGGATTATTTCCCCCTACCGTTCATTGATCATATCATAGAGAGATTAGCGTGGAAAGAGTTCTTCTGTTTCATAGACAGGTTATCAGGCTACAATCAAGTAGCCATTGCTCCTGAGGACCACGTGAAAACCATGTTTACATGACCCTTTGGTACCTATGCTTTCATACGCATGACCTTTGGGTTATGAAATGCTCATGTTACTTTTCAAAGTTGCATGATTGAAGTATTTGCTGAAATGGTCGGTGAATTCCTGGAATATTTAATGGATGACTTCTCGGTCCACATCGATTCCTTGGATTCCTTTCTTAGGAATCTTTATCGAGTCCTCAAGCAGTGCTGTGAGGTCAATCTGGTGTTCTCCTAGGAGGATATTCACTTTATGGTGACGGAGGGCATTGTGTTAGGGCACATAATCTCCAAGAGAGGAATGGAGGTTGACCTGCCAAGTTGGACGTTATCAGACGACTCCAGCCACAAACCAACGTGAAATAGTTAGGGTCCTTTCTCGGGCATGTTATTATCTAAGATTTATCAAGGATTTCTCTAAGATTGCCCGACCGCTAACTAAGCTTTTATGTAAAGACATGGAGTTCATTGTCGAATACAAATGTATTGAAGCCTTTAAATAATTACAAAGGATGATCATGGATGCCCCGATCCTACAAGCCCCATATTGATCTCTTCCTTTTGAGATCATGACGGATGCCTCAGATTTTGTTGTTGGGGCTGTGTTAGGACAGAGGAGGGATGACGTCCCGTTCTCCATACACAACACAACCAAAGTGCTCGATACTGCATAGTGTAACTATACAGTTACGGAAAAGGAGATGGTTGCAGTAGTGTTTGCCTTGGATAAGTTCAGATCTCACTTAATTGGATCCAAGGTGTTTGTGTTCACTAACCACATAGTGATACAATACTTAATGGAAAAGAATGATGTGAAGGCACACCTTCTTAGGTGGATTCTTCTTATACAGAAGTTTGATTTGGACATTCATGACAAACCTAGAAAGAAGAATGTAGTAGCTGATCACCTCTCCTGTCTTGAGGATCATAATGCTTCTGATGATACGCCTATTCGAGACTCCTTCCCTGATGAGTTGATTTTTGTTGTCGACTCACTCCTATGGTACGCTAATATCGTGAACTATCTTGTCTCCAAGAATGTTCCCGAAGATTGGCCCAAGATCCACATAGACCGACTGAAGTCAGATTCAAGACATTACCACCGGGAGGATCCGATACTTTTTTTGAAGGACCGGATTGTGTATGGAGACGGTATATTTCTCAGGAGGAATATCAGAGTGTCCTTACTTTATGCCACATTCTAGAGGCAGGAGGACACCACTTCGGGAAGAGGACCGCATGGAAGGTACTTCAATGCGTCTTATACTGGCTGACTTTGTTTCACGATGCAAACACCTTTGCAACGTCGTGCCCAGTATGCCAGCGAATTGGACGAATTGTTGGTTCCAAGGATGAGATGCCAATGCAGCCTGTCATCATCTGTGATGTCTTTGATGCATGGGGCATCGACCTAATGGGCCCATTCCCTGTCATCCACGGATTAGAATACATCATTCTAGCGGTAGATTATCTGTCAAGGTGGGTGGAGGCTATCCCAACCTGATTTGCAGGCAGCAAGACTGTATGTAAATTCATTGGAGATCACATCATATCTAGGTTCCGGATCCCCAAAGTGTTGATATCAGATGGGGGTAGCCACCTCGTAAACATAGATATGAAGAAGCTCTTGAAGGATTACGGCATCGAACACGGTGTCGCTAGTCCTTACCACCCATAGACCAATGGCATGGATGAGGTATCGAATAGGGAAGTGAAAACCATATTGCATAAGCTTGTCTGCCTAGACAGGAAGGACTGGTCTCAGATCTTGGATCAAGTCATATGGGCTTATAGGACAGCTTACAAGACACCATTAGGAACCTCCCCATTCAGGATGGAATTTGGAAAGCCGTGCTATTTCCCGACAGAAATAGTGTACAAATCACAATGGGCAATAAAGAAGGTCAACTGGAACACACACCTAGGGCAGAAACAAAGAGAGATGGATCTGAATTAGCTTGTGGAAGTCAGAAACGGAGCATACAACAACAGTTTCGTGTACACGAACAAAGTAAAGTGTTGGCATGATAGATATATCAGATGAAAGACCTTTGTTCATGGACAGAAGGTATGGTTGTTCAATGTAAGGCTGAAGGTTTTCCAAGGCAAGCTGAAATCCAAGTGGACGGGACCATTCATAGTCCGTGTTGTGCATAATAGTGGATGTGTTGAGATCTCAGATCTCACAGATAAAGAACATATATTCCTAGTCAATGGACAACTACTGAAGCACTTCGTCGAACCAAATGAATAGTTAGTCCACGTTGAGGAGATTGTATTCATGCGTGAGACAGACTCAGCAGATACACATAGAGCCATGCATGAGGCCTTGCAGCAGTGAGCTCTCGCCATCTGCAACATCTAAAAAGATTCAGACTGTACTCCTTGTATATAACCACCTTTCCAGTATATTCTTTCCCTCCCTCCTACGGCTCTAATCACTCGCCTCAGATTCATATATTTCTATCTACGAATATACTTAGGATGACCAGATTCTAAGTATAGGGGAGGAGGAAGTTACCTGAATCTATTCACTGTACATCCTCTAATCTCATTGGTCCTCATACTCACTCATGTCCTATACTTAGGTTGATTTGAGCCGAAGTATAGGGAGGACCGATGCCCATCGTCTATATCAATCCACTTCTCCTCTTAACCTCATCCACCCCATTTTTTATCTTCGTCTACACTTACGCTGCCACAACCTAAGTATAGGGGGGCATGATGACTTCTACACATTTTTGTTCTTTTAGCTCTCCTACGCTTAGCATGATCTATGTCTTCTTTCTCGCTTTTCATGCTCTGAGAACATAGCACACTCTAAGTATAGGAGGGGCGTGTATGTATTACATATATACTCTACCCATAGCTCGTACTTTCACGTATTTTTTGTATATACTACAAAATAATTACGGGTGGGAAAAAATGGAGAAAATATTTTTTATTTGCTAAATACATAATAAAAAATATATGAAAAATGGAAAAAATCAAAATCAAAGGCTTCTTATTTAGTCTTGCACATCATCTCTGCATTTAAAAATAAAAAAAGAGTCTTGCATTTCTTTCATCTACATAGCATGTCTTCTACATCTCATCTGCATATCTTTCGTATGCAAAGTGAAAAGCTAGTGGGTTCTGAACCAAGTTATGAGCAGATGTTGAGGAGGGACTTGATTTGATCTTAATCTACCTAATTTCAAAGGCTCCTTATACGAACTAGAGTTAAGATTTCTCATGTCAAGTGACTTAATTCTTTGAGTCCGCAAGTCTATGTTCACATGTCATCTTGATTAGTCCAAGTAGAATATCTCGTGCACACATATGATTCTTATAGACAATGACCTAACTTGGAAAGCACCATGAACGTAGCTCTTTATTAATGAGGTGGTGAGGAGGTAGAATCCTTTGGTTTGGAGTAGCACACAGGTGGAAATATCTGTCCTCCTCTAGGGAGGGTAGTGCATCTCAACCTAGTCTGGTGGTGTTGACGTCTAAGGACGAGATGTTGTGGGTTGCAATAAAGCTTCAAAAGAAGGATAGTCTACTGTCTCAAAGAGAAAAACTCCTTATGTACATGCTGCACCTTGTATATAGTTAAAAAAAGAAAAAAAGAAAGAAAGAAAAGAAAAGAGAGAACTCCAAAAAAATGGGTAGGCCTGATTGAAAATAAAATGCCTGCCGGACTATGTATATTTGCAAGGCATATGCTTCAAAGACTCATACCATAAAATCCTGCAGCTGGAGGACTTGGCTACACTGGTCAAACAAACTAGGATAGGTAGATACATTGGCTACTATCCATTCTTCTCTCTACCCTCTCTTCTCGAGTCGGTTGCACTTTAACTTAGAAGGGAATACCCCGCTCCACGAGGAAAGAGTTACCGGACCAGGGAACTAGAGTTACCTTGTTAGAGGAGGATGGTTCTTTGCCCTTTCTTATGCGGAGAGCTATATTTCACTTACATAGTACAAGTAAGATTCATGGTCATCAGAATTTGCGTATAAGGATTTGTTCTGATCTGACTGTTGACGCGTCTTGCATAGAAGACTTATGAAACTTGAAGGCAGTTAGGTCTTAAGATCAGATCCCAATAATGTTCCACCACACAATTAATCCAAAGGTCGAGTAGAGCTCCATTTTCAACTTTTTTTCATAACCTTAGAATGGAACCCAATTTCATTTCACTCTTGCATTACATTTTAGTTGCTCCGGGACGAGCAAGATTTTAGTATAAGGGGTTGATGAATCTGTGATTCATCACTCTTAAAGTTGAAAATAAAGGCTTATTCCCAACCAATTAGGAGCATATTTCCATAAAAGATGCATAATTAGCATTGATGCATGCATTGATAACATTTGCATCTTAGCATTTGCGTCTGCATTAAATGAGAAGCCCAATTCACTTGTAAAATTCCCTTATTTGTATATATTTTATACTAACCCAAAATCCCATTAATTCACTCTATACTGTATATATAACTGACAAATAATAAATGAAAAATACCAAAAAATGCTGACTTGAATAATTGCCCAATAAAACCCAAAACAAGTTAAGGACCATGCACCTTAGATTGCACTTATCTAAATACATAATAAAAAATATATGAAAAATGGAAAAAATCAAAATCAAAGGCTTCTTATTTAGTCTTGCACATCATCTCTGCATTTAAAAATAAAAAAAGAGTCTTGCATTTCTTTCATCTACATAGCATGTCTTCTACATCTCATCTGCATATCTTTCGTATGCAAAGTGAAAAGCTAGTGGGTTCTGAACCAAGTTATGAGCAGATGTTGAGGAGGGACTTGATTTGATCTTAATCTACCTAATTTCAAAGGCTCCTTATACGAACTAGAGTTAAGATTTCTCATGTCAAGTGACTTAATTCTTTGAGTCCGCAAGTCTATGTTCACATGTCATCTTGATTAGTCCAAGTAGAATATCTCGTGCACACATATGATTCTTATAGACAATGACCTAACTTGGAAAGCACCATGAACGTAGCTCTTTATTAATGAGGTGGTGAGGAGGTAGAATCCTTTGGTTTGGAGTAGCACACAGGTGGAAATATCTGTCCTCCTCTAGGGAGGGTAGTGCATCTCAACCTAGTCTGGTGGTGTTGACGTCTAAGGACGAGATGTTGTGGGTTGCAATAAAGCTTCAAAAGAAGGATAGTCTACTGTCTCAAAGAGAAAAACTCCTTATGTACATGCTGCACCTTGTATATAGTTAAAAAAAGAAAAAAAAGAAAGAAAGAAAAGAAAAGAGAGAACTCCAAAAAAATGGGTAGGCCTGATTGAAAATAAAATGCCTGCCGGACTATGTATATTTGCAAGGCATATGCTTCAAAGACTCATACCATAAAATCCTGCAGCTGGAGGACTTGGCTACACTGGTCAAACAAACTAGGATAGGTAGATACATTGGCTACTATCCATTCTTCTCTCTACCCTCTCTTCTCGAGTCGGTTGCACTTTAACTTAGAAGGGAATACCCCGCTCCACGAGGAAAGAGTTACCGGACCAGGGAACTAGAGTTACCTTGTTAGAGGAGGATGGTTCTTTGCCCTTTCTTATGCGGAGAGCTATATTTCACTTACATAGTACAAGTAAGATTCATGGTCATCAGAATTTGCGTATAAGGATTTGTTCTGATCTGACTGTTGACGCGTCTTGCATAGAAGACTTATGAAACTTGAAGGCAGTTAGGTCTTAAGATCAGATCCCAATAATGTTCCACCACACAATTAATCCAAAGGTCGAGTAGAGCTCCATTTTCAACTTTTTTTCATAACCTTAGAATGGAACCCAATTTCATTTCACTCTTGCATTACATTTTAGTTGCTCCGGGACGAGCAAGATTTTAGTATAAGGGGTTGATGAATCTGTGATTCATCACTCTTAAAGTTGAAAATAAAGGCTTATTCCCAACCAATTAGGAGCATATTTCCATAAAAGATGCATAATTAGCATTGATGCATGCATTGATAACATTTGCATCTTAGCATTTGCGTCTGCATTAAATGAGAAGCCCAATTCACTTGTAAAATTCCCTTATTTGTATATATTTTATACTAACCCAAAATCCCATTAATTCACTCTATACTGTATATATAACTGACAAATAATAAATGAAAAATACCAAAAAATGCTGACTTGAATAATTGCCCAATAAAACCCAAAACAAGTTAAGGACCATGCACCTTAGATTGCACTTATCTCTCTCATACATAGTACGATTTAGGTATACTTACTTTTAAAGTAATATACATTCAGAGACCTTCAAAACAAGACCAATTTCATTAAAATAGGAGATCGTATGTGAAACTTGGGTTTTAGGCCGCTATTGTATATTGTACATATTGACCTTTTTGCCCCTATATTTTATCCTTTAATTTTTTTAATTATAAAAGTATAGAAAAATAGATTCAGTTTTAAATATTTATTTCATATTTTTATAACATTCTTTTGATTTTTCTCTCATTTAAAAATGATAAAAAATTGCAAAAGATAAAATGCGGTATTTTTTATCGGTTAGGTACCACAAAAAAACACGCTTTGTACATATGATTTCATTTGATTTTCGACCCATTATGAAAGTTGTAGATCTCGCGGAGATGAGGATTTATATGATGACCACTTTCTGATTTGAGATCATTCGATATTTCTTTTTGATTTTCTTTTAATTTTTTAAATTACAATTTTTCTGGGAGTGACACATGGCCGCTCCTGGAGATGCCACATGCCACCCATTTCTCGCCGCTTTAGATTCTAATAATAATAATAAAATAAATAAGCACCAAGTGGATGCATCCCAACGTGCCATGTGGCGCCACCTCCTCTCTATGTGGTCACGCGCATCACACGTGACCACCCTCCCCTCTTCCCTCTTCCCCTGCACAGAGCACATGGACTGCCCACGATCTCCCCCTCCACCTTGTACGATTGAGCTCCTCCGCATAGCGTGGTGACCATCTCCACTTCCCTCGTAAACCACCTCCACCGAACCTCACCCACTCCACGCACCTCACCCATGCACTCCACCTCCTGTGCTACTCCTTCTCACATCGGCCTTAAAAGGGCGACGGCCCTCCACTGTTCATCTATCTGCCATTGCTTGCTTCAACACAAGAGAGAGAGAGAGAGAGCTAGTTCGGAGAGGTTCTCCAGTGACAATGGTCACCTTCTTCCTTGAGCAGAGACCTCCTTCCTCCGGCATGATCCGAAGGTGGGTTCACCTTCGTCGCGATCTTTGATTGAAGAACCGCTTGAGCATGACCCGTTGCTGTGGTCTTGACAGAAGACCACGATTAGACCTCTCGCCTTTGGACGACTTCCAGGCACACTACAGGTAACCACTTCCTTCTTTCTTCTCCTTCATTTCTATCCTCGATTCATCTCATTTCGACCACAGAATCACCAAAAAAATTGTACTTCTACGGACAAATCACGCATTACGGATGCTATGGTGATTTTTGTTGGATTTTTTGACAAACTTTGTTCAACCGATTAATAGAAAATTTAAGTCAACAAAACAAATCCCTCAGTTTCCTTTGTTCACAAGGGGAACTCCCTTGTTTCACCATCTTCTACCAGCGTCGCCCGCCCCTTGGTCGCATGACCATCAAGCCACTCCATCCCGCCACTGCCTCGTGAGTTTGCCATGGTGCACCGCCGTCCCAGCCACCTTTAGCACCCCCTTCCTGCAACGGTTCACCATCGGCCCACACCTCCTCGCTCCGCCAGCTTGTAGTGATTTACACCAATCAAGAGAACCCTCGACCACTACACGTGCCAGCGACCCCCGTAACGCGAGCCGACACCCTACAGGATCGAACCCCCTTGCACTGGTGACTGGGTACACGTTGAGCGCCCTCGCGATTCTCCTTCCGCTCACCTGCAATGCCCTCAACATCGCGGGCCTCGCCTCACCAACTCACTCCACCATTCAGCCGCACCAGGCGATCGTCTCTAGTGCGAGACACTGCCTCAGCTGCGTACGCCACCGGGATCTTTTTCCAACAGCAGGTAGAAGCTCTTCCGTGAAGGCGTTCCTCCACCGTGCGGTGCCAATGCCGCCGTCCCAGCCGCCTTGCAACTGCCATACTTGGGACCTTGCTAGCAAGAACGCACAAACATGCCACGTGCTTTACTGGAAAAACTACATCTGAGCCCATGCCAACTATTGGAAAATAGTAGCCGTACCCCACCGAGCAGGAGCACACGTGGAAAGCATGCGACCTACGGAAAAATTGCACAACTGCCTCTGGAAGTCCTCGAAATTGCACTCGAGTCCTTGTCAGCATTTTTTGTTTTTTATCATTTTTATTTCTATTTTGAATTCATACCCCGATCTTTGCACGTTTAATTAGGTATTCAGTTAGACTCATTTTTAAATTCCAAAAATTGCATGTTGTAGAGTAACTTGTCCTTCATCTCTTGTGATATGTGTCATATTTTTGTGAGCTTCATAGAATTTAATATTATTTTTGGTGGAATTTGACATATTTCGCCCATTGTGTACTTTATTTATTATTAAAGTATTTCTTGCTCCAAAAATCACCATAAAAAAATTACATTAGACTTAGGTTAAGTTGCTCTATACTTTGCCCAAAAATCATTGCATTTGCACTGAGGCCTGAATAAATCAAATAGTAATTTGCTTAATTGATTTTTAATAGGTCCAATTCACATAGATTTTTAGGCTTATTAATTTTCCTGGATTACTTTATTTTAGTCCTATCTAGGATAATTTTTATATCTAAAAATAATGTATCTTGATATTTATTAAAATTAATTTTGCGGCAACTGCCATGCATTCATATTTTATTCATAGTTAATTCATCTAGAGTATGAAAATTTGAAAAAAATGTAGACACTTAGTTGCATAACATTCCACACTCTGGCAAGTTTCTTTAACTTTGGACTTCATTAGACCATATTTCTTGATTTAACTTACAAATTTGGCCTGAACTTGCATTGTTTTTCCTTATTTGCATAAAAATTTACAAAAGAAAACCAAAAATATTCTTTTGAAAATCAGATCTCTAAATTAACTAAAAATTTACCTAAGGAGACAACTGCCTCCCTGAGTTCGACCTTGGGCTTTCCCAAGTAAAATAAATTTGCAGCTTAAATTTGATATTCCATTAAGTCTGAGTGGTGTTTTCGACGAAGTCTCGATTACCCGACTACAACGAACTTAACATCTAATTCGATCGATAACTTGGTCAAATTAACATGGGTAGCCGAAGCAACATCAGTGCCAACATATTTTTCCTAAATTATTGATTTATTGGATTTTGTTATTATTGAATTAAGATCCATTATTACCTATTCTTCTTTTAACTTTATTGATATTAACTTACCTCTTATGAGTATGCCACTTTAGCCCCTTACAGTTTGTAGTTAAAATGTTTTCTTAACTTATCTATTCCATGAATTCCCATATTTAAATTATAAATTTACAATTCAGAGAGGTGAAAAAGAGAGGTCGAACTCATGTTTCTATATATATATAAAATTTGAGAAAAACATACTTCCAACTTGAGAATGATAATAAAGACCCGATTAATTCATGTTATTGGTAATAACTGATAGAATTAACTTAAGAAATAATAGAGGTAGAAAAGCCAAATTGTTTACACGAATCTACTAACGAATATAATAAATTTAGAGAAAAAATGGTAACCTCTCTGTCTCTTAACCATCATACCTGTAATCCATATATTTTAGCTTTATTGCAGATAAAGATATAGCTGCGAGTGTATATATTAATAAGATATGTAAAGTACAAATCAAAAGTATACAATGATATACAAAGGAGCATAATGTATGATTTAGTCCTTCCCTAGTTGTATGTAGACATGAATTATGTATAGCATTAATCTTGAAAATACTTTTGTGAGCAAAAAAAGTGATTGAATTGTCAGCATACACTCCATATATTGATTTGTAATGAAGCTACATACCCATAAAAAACTTTGAGTTATTATTTTGCATCGTGTAAATTCAACTTTGCATCTATGGTAATATTTACTTAAAAGAGATCTACTACCTTTTATAATATGGGAATGCTATTATTTTGCTAGCAAAATGCTTTGTATACATTACAAATTCCTACAACAAAAGGAATAAATTTGAGAACTATAAACAATATTTAAGGCACATACTCATAAAGAATCACATGAACGATCGCAAGGGGTCGTGTTAGCCCAAGGGGTAATGTCGCAAGGGGTTTATGCTTGCAAGGAACTTTAGAGGCAAAAGCCAAGTCCTCTACAATTGTACCTACACTGTCATGTTAATGCCGCAAGGGGTAACGTTGCAAGGGGCATATGGTTGCATGGAACCACAGAGGCAAAATCTATAAGTCCTCTACAGTTGTAGCTACATTGTCATGGACCGCAAGTGCCATCGGTTGAAAACGTATAACAAGATACGCAGGTGAAAGTTATGAAATAAATGATTTATAAAGGTAAATCATTACAAGTATGCAAGGAGATGATTTAGAAAGGTACATTATTACATGTTACGAAATAAATAATTTATAATGCTAAACCATTACAAGTATGCGAGGAAATGATTTATAAAGGTAAATCATTACAAGTTATGAAATAGATGGTTTATACCAATAAACCATTACACGTATGCAAGGAAATAATTTATAAAGGTAAATTATTACAAGTATGAAATAAATGATTTATAATGGTAAGCCATTACAATTATGAAAAAAGGTTTAGTTAAAGATATACCATAATATACTATACAATAGATGATCTATTAAAGCATAAACTATTACATGTTGTACAAAAATTAGCTTAAGAAAGGTTAACAATCATAGTCATGTGGATCAAAATGCAAAGTGTTTTACTCGATAAAAGAAGCATGTTCTCGCTTTGAATCGTATAAATTTGTCATACAAAATGGAAGGAAGGTCTGTCATAATTTCTTATGCAATTTATATATATATATATATATATTCATGGTTATGAAAGAATCAAAATCATATATATTAGGAATTGAACTTAGACATGCATGGGGTTAACTGGACATGTAATGGTGTTTATCCTTGAAAACTCAAATACATGCATTATAATAGATTAAAAGACTATTAGAATTCCCATGCATGGACCCCGATGCATACTGGGCATTACGCTCATGCAAAAATTTTGTTTACTTATTTCAGGTGAAGAGCAAGTTTGACCAAGCACTCATGTTCATGTGACAAACTCAACAAAACATTGAATGTGGTATGAATAATTACATGGATTAAGCGGATATCTATATGCCCACTGGAAAAGATAGTCACACTATAAAAGTATTTAGTTTTTCTTCTGCAAGTATATCCTTGTGGATGTTGTAAAAATGGAACTCTTGCATATATTGGATTTTATGGTTCCTTTTAGCAATGAAATTTGTTTCTCATTGATTAATGCATGAATCGATAATTGTTCGGTCGTGCAAATTTATGTTGCACGCTTCCCTTGGTACGCACGTCCCTTTCTATTACACTAACGCATGTATCTTTTAAATAAATTAGAGATGCAAAAGGAAAAGAATAATTTTTACAATGTATGCTTGCATTTCTATAAAAGAATATTTGTGTAACATTAATAATCTAAGGATAAACTATTTTAATAATTCCTTATTTCCTTGCTTTATACCAGCATCGAGGATAAGATTAACTGTATACTAAATATTCAAGTTATTCTTTCTATTAAGATGTATGTACAATAATGTATATTTGGAAATGAATTTGTCTCATATTTCAAAACTTATTATCTTATTTCGTGATTAAATTTAAGATTAACCATATATACCTCGTCCTTATTTACAACACCATTCTTAAACAACTCGATAGTTAACTTTCGTAAGTGAATTTAGTATAAATTATAAATTTTATTTTGACATTAAACATATACATGCCGACCTTTTTCACTGCTCAAAGAAACATTTAAAGCTAAAATTAATTTTAAGAACACTTGAATAAAAATAGTATTACGATGACATACTTTGAACTCGGGTTCATTTATAACCTAAGATGGTGTTTATACCATTTCTATTAGCCCGACATTAAGAAATTGGATGTAAATTCAATATAAGGGTTCTTACTCTTGTTGGACGATAATACTCTATTTGCTAAGTCTCGTAAGAAGCATGACACTAAAATTGTTTCCACAAAGTAAAGTTTTGGTTGCATAATATGTGTGAACTATATTTGATGTGGTTAATGTTCACCTGTGGTATACAAGTTTGTAACAGAACTAGGCATAGCTATCGGTGATAGAGTGACTAATCAACATAAGGGAGTCGAAATAGTAAAACCGACTCTCACATCATGTAATTGTGGAGATCACATCATATGCAATCTAGGTCGACTAGTCAGACTAGTCCATGGGCAACGTAATGTAAAGATTTTGGTGAAACCACAAGGATTGGGTTCCTTTCCCAAATAAACCTCTAGTTTCATGTCATATCCGACGTCGACAACATTTGCGAGCACGTGGTTAAGATGCATGCTCCTCACAATCATATGCGATAATTGATAGAGAGCTTTTGCACGATCTACTAATAATACACGATTAGAAATCGATATGTAACCAAGTGTCCCTCAATAAACAATTAACCCACGATTATATGATGAATCCATAGTGAGTTAAAATAGATTATAACTCTACAATGGATATGCATAGGATGAGTATGCAGAGGTCGAACACAAGGAACTAACAGATGTAGGCCAGTTATTAATTATTGCTAATTAATAATAACATACATATTTTTAAATTTGTTTTTCTTTTTTGTAGATTTTAATTACATTTATTTTTTATGGATTTTTTATTATATATTTATATTTTTAAATCATTTCATTTTTTATTTTTATTTTATAAAATTTTAAGTTATTTTTGATTTTTTAAGAAGATATATAATTATATCATAGTATAATATTATTTTTTATGTAAATAATATATAGTGTATATAGTAAATGTCTTATATTATATTTTTAAATATATCATAATATACTCAAATATCAGAAAATATAATGTTTTTATTTTTTTAATATTTTGCTCTAATTTAGTAACTATTATAGAATGTTTAATAATTTTTGTGTATTTTTAAAGTAAAATATATAGCAAAATATGGAGCAGATAAATTATCTGATTTATCTTGAGTTTGATAAATACAAACATGTTCAAAATTTCCTTAAAACTATTTTCAATATAATATATAAAATAAGAAAAATAAGAAATAAAAAGAACTAATTTTGGATTTATAAAATGATTTTGCTAATTTTGTATAAGGTTTTTAGGGTTTTGTTATAGGTTTTATATTTGATATTTTTAATGATTTTTGGATATGCGGTAGATAATACTATAATATAAATAATATAATTTATTGGGGATTATGGGAAGAAATTTTATATTATTATGAGTTTTTATGTTTAGACAAGGAACAAATGCATCTTTTTGGATTTTAAATAAATAGGAACATGATCGAAAATGCCAAATAAAAATCACGTAAGATTAAGCAAGAGATCAAGTAATTATACAAAATTTCCAAAAAATTTTAAAGTAATAACAATAATTAAATGCATAAATTATAAGAAATAAATTCCATATTTCATAGGTAACAAGATGTAAATAAATAAATTAAAACTATTTTTTGCTAATGGATCTATAAAATATATGGTAAAATACATAAATATCCCAAAGTTTGCTCATGTTGGGGAACCACATGATCTGAGCTGGAAATGACCTAATAGTAAATATACAAATGTTTAGGGTTACAAATAACCTAAACATTTTAACTGTTCTATTTAATTTACAAGACTAATACATGGTGCTAAGTTGTATTTTACCTAAAAGGCATGTGAGGAGTGAACCAACGGTTGGCATGTGTCCATGTGTGCCCACTTAAGCTGCACGACACTGGAGGGGATTTGTTTTGCCTTTTAAGTGGAGCACCCATATTATATATGGACATCCATCTCGATCGATTAGCAGGGGAGACAAGAGGAAGAACAAACTTCCTTGTCTCCTTTGATTTCTCATTTCTAGCGACTCTAAGCAGCTCCGGTGATGCTGACATGCTCCGAGGATTCCTGGAGGCCTTACGTGCCTGCACCATGGCTTCAATCGATCCAAGCCTAGTATAGTTTTTTCTATACTTAGCATGATTTATATCTTCATCTTTTTCTCTTTGATTACTATGAAGACATAGTTCCAGCTAAGTATATGGGTCTTATATATTCTAAATATACATTAGCCATAACTCACATTTTCTGTATTTTCAATAATATGTCTAATATATACATGGTAAGGGTTTACGAATAAATAAACTATAAAGAATACACTCTTGTGAATATGGATATTTTTTTTGAAAAATATTTGCATTGGTTTGAAACTATTTTGCAAATGATTTGGAAAATGATTGTAAAATATTTTGAAAAGTCTTCAAAAACCCTTTGGGAAATCTTTGTAAAATATCTTCAACCCATTTGAAAAACAATCTCTTGTGAAAATGTTTGAAAGTTATTGTAAAAGTAGTTTTAAAAATATTTTTGGAAAATTTCTTTGTAAAATTATTTGCAAAATAATTTTCAAAATGTGTGACAAATGTTTGCAAAATATTATCAAATTATTTTGAAAACTTTGTGAATAAACTGGTAAACTTGTACATACCTATACCAAAAGCTTCATAAACATGTATAAAAAATCATTGATAATATGTGAATACTTGTGAATACATTTAATCTAATAACCCCTTGTGAGCAAACCAATAAATTGTGCAAAATTTCAAAAATATCTCAAAAATTGACAAATCTTTTTAAAACTCCATAAAAATTATCAGAGCTTTATAAAAATATCTTAAAAAGTTTAAAACCAAAAAAATTATTTCACAAAAAAAGTTTTCTTACATGCATAAGTAATTTTTCAAAATTATGTAACAATTGAACAAGTCTAAAAAAAATATAAAGATTGGATCTTAATATAGACCTTAATCTACTTAATTTCCTAGGAACCTTATAGAAACTGAAAATAAGATTTTTAGATTGATGAGACTTAATTTTTTAATTCCACAAGATTATGTTCGCATGTCATGTTGACTAACCTAAGTACATTATTTCGAACACGTGACTCTTGTTGATAACGACCTAACTTGAACACGACACCCTATTATTTGCTCAACTCTGATGAGATGGTGAGGGCAGGATTATTTAGTTGGAGGTTCGTGATTCTGACAAGGTCAAAGGCAGAGGAAGGGTAGTTGACCACATGTAAACTTTCCTTGAGTCTTGATTGGTCCACATGGAGCAAGTCAGGACAAAATAGGAACAAAATTCCTTATTAATTCAACTAGAAAAAAATGTTGTTATCAATTACAACTCAAAACATGGAAAATGTTTCTTCTTTTTCAAACAAATTACCATGTTTTTTAATTATATTTACAACTTAATGTATTTGGTATTAATTTTTAAATGCATATTTTTAGGTATACTAAAACATTTTTATTATATTTAATTTTTATTTTATATTTTAAACTTATTATGTTATTTATATCATTTATATATTTATAATATAATTAAATATAAATTCACATATAATTTTTATTTTTCCTAATTGCATTTACATACATAAATAAATGTTTGCATATACATTGTAGGTATAATGTACATACATACATATATATATATATATATTAATGTGTTATTTATTGTAATGAATTTTTAATTATTTTATTTTTGTATTTATATTTTAATATATTTCAAATATATATATATATATATATATATATATATATATATATATATATATAATTATTTAAAAATAAAATGAGATTAAATACATAAAGAATAAACCATAACGATATTATATACAATACACAAAGCAATAATACCCTAGAAAGTTGGCTTTTCTATCTTCACTCTATTTTTAATGAAATGATATTCATGAGAAAGATAATTTAATTTAGAATGAAATGGAGGCGTGTTTGTTCTATTTATGTTCATATGGAGAAGATATTGATATGTGAAGTTAGTTTGCGACTTTTCCATTTATGTATCCCAATTGCACTCTTTGTTGTTTTTATAGGAAATTATTTTTAAAATTTTCTATATATTATGTACAAGTTTCTTTTTTAAAACTTTATTATTTAATGTTTCTAAAACAAAGAATAAAATATATCAAAAATATATGTTTTAGGGTTTAGAGATTAGGGTTTTGTATGTAACAATTGGCCCTTATCAACCCCTACTTTATTATTTATCGACCAAGTCAAATTTGACTCGGTCTTGGGGTTTTGGGTCATTCAATATCTTTGCTACTTCATTTATATTTTCTTTTTCTTTTCTCTTTTCTATATTTTTGGATTTAAATACATGTAATTATGTATCAATTATAGATAAATAAAAAATGTTGGTTTGTATAAGTTAGCATTATTTACAGGTGTGTATTTAAAGATAAAAGGAAAGTATAATGGTAGATGAATGCCTATTCATCAATGATCCAAGCCAAGAATCTCCTGATTATGTCATAATAAATTCGTCATCTTCCTCACGAGTACAGGGCATCAAAGAAGATGGAGATCTACATGTAGTCTATTCAGGAACAAACCTGCAAAGTGATGACAATGATGTTCTCCACAAACCATAAAGTGTATAACCACTTTGGGTCGAGATGGAGAGTCTATGGATGGGTATGAAAGACAATGAGATGGAGAGAGGGGGGGGGGGGAGATTTTGTTGCCTTAACTTGTGTGCTGAAATTTCTTGTAAAGAGCATAGGGTTTGCCCTTCTCTTATACACAATTGGATGGCTAGAATGCACTGCTAATTTAAATCAATGGTATAGACTTTGTTGCATCAATTTGCAACAACAAATAATTTATTTAAAGGAAATAAAATACTGAATACATTCTCTAATTTAATCTCAAGTAAATCAATTCAATTTCATGAATAAATCAATAGAGAGCTACCTTCGAAGTAAGGGGAAAGGAGATTGCCTCCTTTCCCTCTTAGATAGGTGGATGTCCTCATGAGATTGGAGAGAGATTTTCTCTCTCCAATCTCCATCTAATGTAATCTCATTATATTAAATCTTTATTCAGTTAATTATTTATCAACAAAATATTACCAAATAACTTACAAATTATTTGTGGCAATTACAAACAAAATATTTTTTAATTATGAATAATATTATTCCATCTAATACTAAATGTAAATGATATTTACATTTTTACATTTAATTGTGTAATGTGAATCCAATTCACATTAACTTATTCATTGTAAATCAAATTTTGAATTAAATCTCTCTTATAATTGTTGATAGTGAAATCCATATTAATCATGACCATTAAAATTAAACAAAATTTAATTATCTTGATTTTCTCTCTCAATATTTATCCCAATAATGTGAATCATATCCACATTATTAATCATAATTAATTCATATTTAGTCATTATTTTTCTGATGCTCATATATTGTCAACAATAGAATTATCCTCTAATGATTTGAAGAACAATGTGCCTTCTCTAGGGATACAAGGAGATAAGGACCATGCGACTATATATTCCATGTATAGTGACTTGGACAGTGAGATCTAATATCATATCTAGATCTAGTAGTCCTCTTAGAGATGTATAAATAAATCAGACTAAATATCCAGTCTTCTCTTTGCATCTGAATTATATTCTGACCTATGTTTAACATTTGGACAAAGATTGGATAGCTAGTTTTCAAAGTGGAGTCACTAAAATTCAAACATGTTTCATCACTCCGTTGAAGAGGAAGTGTCATGGTTATAAAATCGATTAAGATCACAACACCCTCATGTATTATTAATACCCATACCTCATGCGCACTTGAAGACCTAGAATAATCTGATCCTATTTGAACTGTCTCATTATGATTTTATTATCCAGTTTTTCAGTTGATCATTGTGAGTTGGTATGCATCATATGCTTTCCAAAAGCATATATCATACCTTAAAATCTTGTCTTGTTTCCAAAACAGAGGGACCAATGTTGGAATTTAGTTTATCTCAATATCTCATGAGTGAGTTCATGTCTTCCGTTTCATTAGTAAGCATGTATGATGCCTTTGAGAGATTGTACTACTCATATGTCCTTGTATGCACGCCAACTCATTGGTTTATAGACCTTGATTTGGTCATCAACCTATTAGTCTCCATAATGTACATACATAGATATATAGTAATACATTTGTCTCCAATCAGAGGATGCGTGATTATACGTGACAACATACAACATAGGTCTTAGTTATCTCAGATCTTTTAAAGTCAACTCTTTGACCTAACTTGTCCAACTCCTCCGAATCTCTATTCCTATGCAAAGAACATGCATCAAGAGGTCAACTGGATGTTAGACTCTGAAGTACAAATTGCCATCTCTTTCTCTGGCCAGAGATCCCTTCTTGATAATCAGTTGTTGGCATGGTTGAGCCCTCAGTCCAACTCATTATATTTCAACCACATACAATTCTCTATGATCCGACTTTTGAATTAATATTTGTGACATCAGGATGGCCATAGTACGTAACCCTAATTGTACTAAGGGACCTGTTATGCAGAATAGTTATTTTTCATTTCATATTAAGGAGCGAATTGCAATAACTATTACTACACAATGGATCTTTATGGGCTCACATGTCCATCAATCTCCCAATATACCAAAGAGGCATTGATGGGCTAAATTTTAAACCCACACCCATGTGCTAATTATAAGCTATTTAGACGAATAGCTTAGTGAGCTGGCTACTCACCCTCTCAAGAGACTATGCCAAGTCCTTTTATAGACTGGCATGTATTCTAGTAACAATACTCTCATCGAGTGTGAGTTGCATCTTATGCACTTGATACTCAATATTGTTAAAGCGGTCATAGTGCCTTTGACACTACAACTCAACAATTAGTATAACCAGTAGTGGATCTCTATTATTCTTCTCAGAATACCCTTATGCTTGGAGATCTCTATCTTTTTAGACTAAGACACAATTGTAAGTCTTGTAAGGTATCTATCGGTAAGACTTTAAATCACTATATACAAAGTATTAAGTTCCTAAAGATATGAATTTGAGATCACTGTCTGAAAGTCATGTGTCCTTGAAGAAGTTCATTATTAGTGCAGTTAAGTGTTTTATATACATAATAGAATTGATAACAATTTACCACTCTCATTGTTTAGCATACATCTGATTTTCTATATATTTGGCTCACTTGGAGCTTCTTATAGTTCATGCACAAAGGGCATGCAGTTTTAGCATTCACATCCTCAACAATTTGAAGTGCTATCCCTTTATATAGGTTAGTACCATATCTCAAGGGAATGAAACCTTCCTTGGAATTTTCGAAGTGTAGTCTTTCCAGAGCATACCTTTTATATGACTATCTCAATGCCTTCTTCTCGTTGCTTCTGAACAACTTCATAACTGAGATTTGAGATGCATCCTCGAGATGTTTTATATCAAGGGTTTGGGACAAATAGATTATAAACACTTATCAAATGTTAGAAATTTATCTACATTTAGCATGACGAACACAATGGCCCACCCACTAAGCTTCACACGGTTCGTCAAGATTCTTGTTTGAAATCAATATCTTTATAATTTCATCAAATATGATGTTCCAAGTAGGATAAATTTATTTGAGTCCACAGATGGAGTATTTTAGCTTGCACATCTTGCATTCCTCAACAATTAAGCCATGGGGATACTTCATATGAATATACTCATCGAGGTGTTCATTAAGGAATGAAATCTTGATTCCATATTATAAATGTCATAGTCAAGTTGTGTAGCTAAAATTAGCATTATTATTATGGGTAAAAGCATGGTCACTAGAGATCAATTCTCACTACAAGCGATTTCTTCTTTCAGTGTACGAACCATGCTTTGAATGTCATTACCTTCTCATCTGGTTCCCTCTTTTTCTTGAAGTTCCATTTACACCCAATGGGTTTGACCCCTTATAGGTGGATACTTGAGGGTTCATATAAAACACTTGTGCGTGAAGTCTACTTTAGACTTTTCTAATAACATCCATCTTTCCATATTGTGATCCTCGGAAGATTCATCACATGAAGATGTATCATTGTTGGAGTTCTCTGATACATAGAATCCATACACTCTATCTAGTATTACCACCCTCAATTTGATTTTAAGTGCTATGAGTGTTTATTCTTTAGTTATCCTTTTAAAATTTTGATTTTTGAAACCTCATTATCCTCATAGGTTCGATAAGTCCCTTAACTTCATTATTTACTTGATTTTTAATGATGTATTCCTCTGTGAACGATATCATCAGAGATGAAATCTTTTAACAATATCATGGTCATAAAGTAGGTATCATATACCATCCTTTATATAACTAATGAAGTAGGTGCCAGATTCCAGCTTGACTGCATTAATGTTTCTATCATGAATCAACAAACCCTAAATATTAAGTGTCTAATATTGGACTTGGTTCCAAACCATAGCTCACAAGAAGTTTTGGATTCAGATTTTCTTGTAATCTTATTATGGTTATATATTGCATTCTCTACTACTTATACCCAGACACATATAAGTAATTATGGTAAGAGTCATAACTGATCTAATCCTGTCACACATGATCCTATTGCATCTCCAAAAACTTCGTTGTGATGAGGTGTATTAGGAGGAATGTGGTAGGAACAATGTTCCTTTATCTTGAATTTACATGATAGGCACTGGCTACCTCGTTTAGAACAAATTCTTCTCATCTTCCTGCCAACTTTTGTTCTCAACCAAATAATGTAATCTTTGACCATTTCAATGGTTTCTAATAGATAAGGAGGAAATCTCATGCCACAACTGATCATTAATGTATATCACAATCATCTATGTTCATTTTGGTATAGATGCTCCACATACATCAGTATGTATGAGGTTTTGAATACCTCTACATCTTACAACATTAATAAAGAAGGGTGTATTGGATATTTTAAGTTTAATAATGTCTTCACAAGTTTTTAAGGTTGGAACTTTCAACAATATAAAGTTCTGTATATTACTAGTTTATTGATCTCATAAATAGACTTATGTCCAATTATTGTGCCAGATCATCGACAAATGATCTTCATCCACCTTTTGATCTTTTAAGGTTTAATTTTAGTACTAGAAATGTCAATGAATGATTTATTAACATTCTAATTTAATAGATTCTTCTAGATGTTTGATTATTATATGAAATATATCCATCATATGTCTTTGTGGTAGAACCGTCTAATAATATATGTCTATCTTTAGCAAGTTTAGAAATAAACAATGACACAATTCTAATATCTAGATCATAGTGGCATTCTATGAGATTAAGGCCTCTCCCACTAGAAATAAGTAGTCTATCTATCTAATGGTGATTATTGCGACAATTGCATCAGCTCCCATGTGGATGACTATAAACCTTAAAATCAAATTTCTATTCTTCTAAAACATGTGCAACTCATTTTAAGTGTTAGTAGAAGAATGAGATATAATTATCAGACTTTTATCTTAGTAAGTTGATTTTTATGTAAATGTTGAATATGCCGTTGCACTATATGAGTCCTTATATAAGGATTCCATATAGTCCAAATAGAAGTATTATCAGTAATATTGGCTTGTTGTAGTATTGGCAATCATCCAACTCAAGTCATATGTGTGGAAGTCATAGAGGTACAGTCAACACTTTTACTCTCCTTCTTGCATGGGTCAAACCCATGCTTCCATTGTGCTTCCATTATATATAAACAACCATTTCTTAAGATAAAAGATCTATTGAATTGAACATATCCTTAAGGGACATCAATATAAGAGTATTTTAACATTTATACATGCTTTATCATGTTCAAACAATATGAATTATGAAGTTTCATGAAAAAGTTTAGTATAGATTATTTAATGATAATACTCATCATATCTACATCCATCATAACTCTTAAAAACTTTGGTCAAGGCAGCTACTAAAACATTTTGTGTACATCATCTCCTATCAGGCTACCATATTGAAGTGAAACATGTCATTCATGATTAAATACTGAGAGTGCATATGTTTGCCAAAACATCTCCTTAGGTTTTTTGATGAACGCAAAATATGTTGTACCTAACATCTGGTCTTGGAGATCCTTTGGTGTCGGAAAAGTCGGATCCGTCAACCGTTGTATTGGCCCCTTAGTCGGCTCTCAGTACTTAACTTGAGCATGTCAATCAACAATTAATCCATAATAATGATTAATCAATAAAAGTATGTGAGATAAAATTTATTATACCCTACAAAAGTTCGTATAGTGAAAGTAGTAGGGGTAGAACCACAATGATGCACATGAGGTAGAGAAACAAAAATGAATAGACAACTTAGTATTTTTTGGTATTTTTAAATGTTTTTATATATTTTTAATTTATGTTTTTATATGTTTTTTAGTTTGGATATTTTTACTTTTTATTTTCAAAAGAAATATAGGGTAATATAAACATATATTATATAATATACTGTATAGATAAGTAACACAAAAAGATGTTTTTTATTTTTAAAATATATTAAATAAACTCAAAATTTTAGAAATAATATGTTTTTGGATTTTATCAATTTTGTCTATTTTTGGTAATTTTAAGATAGTTTTTTAGATTTTTATGGACTTTAAATAGTTAAATACACCAAAAGAGAAATAAGAAAATATTTGAACTTGAAATGTGCTTAATAAATATATATATCAAATTAGATTGAGACCAATATCAGTTTTACTAGATACTAGGTAATACACAAAATATTCAGAAACTTAAAACATATTTTTACGATTTGCTTTGAATTTCGAGAATTTTTATAAGGTTTCTATGTTTTGTGCTTTTTATGGGTTTTTCTTTATATTTTACAAAAGTATTTGGGTAGACAATGAAATAGAGATAAAATAAACAAACAAGAACATTTTGGAATTTTTCAAGCCATTATGTAATTTATATATATTTCTAAATGTTACATACTAGTTGGAAGGTTGTGCTTGTTTTCCTCGTAGCCTGAAGGAAAAGTGGAAGGCAAGAGTTGGAAGCCACATCGGAATAGGGAATGAGATGTAGGGTCAATTCAGGAAATGAAATCGAGAATGAAGCAATGAGAGCTACTCGATCTTACCACTAGCAAATGACTGATCTTGACTTATGCCAATTCGACCCGATCCCTTTACTAGTTACCGCTCCATGGCCTTTCGAATTCCCCATGGCTCGATGAGAATGAATATATTATTAGCCAGCAATATCAGAGCGGGGTGATGATATCCGGGAAGGAAAGCTTAACCTCCCCTTGCTTACCTATGGAAGATCATTGCCTTTTTGTTGAAAACCAACCCGGTCCCGACCCTTTTTCGAGTGATTCACTTCAGGAAAAGCCCAGCCACAAGGTGCCCACACCTGGTACTCCACCGATCATACATTCATATTGACTGTAAGTAACAAATAGCTGGATTGGATGAAGGGTCGATTGATCTAACTTATATTATAGTATAGTTAGTTAAAGAGAGGATGGATTTCCTCTCTAGTAGAGATTTTAAAGCAGGTGTAAAACTACAACAACGAAGGAGTGACTAGAATTAGCTCTGTTCATTCCCTTCAACCCCTCTAATGACGCACCTTGTCTTATCTATGGATATCTAATTGTCTTGGAAGGGGAGTCAAAAATAGACCAGACAATGGGACGTCAAGGTTCTAGTCATGAAAACAAAACTATGGGATGAATGGTTATCTTGTGGAACTGCCTACTAACTATAAAATCTAAATAAGCATCTTTCTAAGCAAGGATATGTGGGTCTATCCAGTCCTTCTTTCTAGTATGTTGTGAACTCTAACTCCTAGCTCTTTCGCCTACTAAGACAACAGACCTCGGTACGACTTTAGAATAGATAGAGTGAGTTGGTTGACCCGCGTCGATTCACTGCCAAATTCACTGATGTATACTTTCTTGCCTTGGTTGCTTAGTAGGTTTAGTTTTGTTTTAGTTATTTAATCCTAGAGAAAATGCAGCTTCAGTACTTCCCCAATGGTAGTTGAGCATGCCATAGTCTTGCCTACATCGCTAAAGTCAAGGTAGGGCTCTTTCCGACCAGTGAGAGCATGTCAAAGGCCTCTTGTGTGCATAGTCAAATCAAAGATGCGGGACTTTCGATGTAGACGGGATAATTGCCCAGTTAGAAAAGACAACTGGGAAAATGAACTACAAATTCAAATGCAGAGGGGAGCAAACATAGAATAGAATAGAATAAATGATTAGTGGGTGCCACTATTTCTTTAAGTAAGGTCTAACCATAAAAAATGCAATGTTTTATGTATTCATAAATAATTTAATAATTTTAATTACTTTGCAAAAAATGTGATCAAATATTGTTTCTAGAAACTTAAGATAATTGTACTATAATTTTAGAAGCAAAATGTTATTTTTAATAAATGAAATATATGTACGAAATTAAATTTGCAATATCACGACCTAGTTGCAATATTTGAAAAATATCAGAGCATTTAATAACACCTTACCAAAGTTCAGGGGTATATATGGAATTTTCACACAGTTAAATACAATACATGCTTGATATGCGTATAAATTCAAAAAAATAAGTAGCAAGACCAAGCATGCAAAATTACCAATAATATGTCAACTAATATTTGAAGTTTTTGGAAAAAATAATAACACAATACCTTAAGGGAATCCATGCAAAATTTCCCCCACCTTGCATGAAGAAGCATCTGAGGTGATGTAGATAAGACTAAACTGCAAATAAAAATAAGCTCAAGGTCCTTAGTGCAAATATTACAAAAAGTTTACAATGAAAAATAAATTTTTATCGACTAAACAATAAATATAAAAAGGTGGAGGGAAAGGTTACAAAAATCCCTCATCGTGTGCTCGTAGATGCTGGCAATCAATCCACTTATTCACATGACGATCGGAGGATGCTAGATGACAGTTTACTGGGGATTGGATGAGAATGATCTCATCGCTTGATCTCAGTACTTTGGCTCTTGTTCTTCATCTAATGGCTAGGAAAGGTTCTGGAACAATTTGGAAGCGTCCCAAGTTTGGCGGCTTTGATCTGATAGAGCTTTTGATTCCTTGGGTCTCCCTAGTTGTTGGCGTGCTCAAATGATAAGTGGCCGAATGCACAGTGTCCTGAAGACTCGATGTGGTCCAGACCTTATCGATGGAGGTCAGGAGGATCGATGAAGCTTTGGGACATGGACCTTCTATTCTCGCAGCAATCAAACCCCTCAAGTGTTACTCTTCAATCCTGCCCTGCAGAAGAAGACTCCTATATCGAGAGCGATGCTCCTCGACCCATGAGCTGCTCGAAAAGAAGGGGGAATGGGTGTCATGAAGGTTCTCCAATGAAAGGCAGAGAAAGAACATTGAATACCAAATCTATGCAAAATCAATGTTTAAGGATGCATCAAGGTGATAGAGAATGAAAAGGCGAAGGTGTGGAGGTGGTCAGCAGGTTAATCGATAGTTTGGAACAATGGGAACAAAGGTTGGAGCTCAAAGCTCCAATGAAATATGAATTTGACTTTCATTCTAAAATAGACCAAATCCAAATGAAATAAAATGCGAGGCTATGCAACTGATACTTAAGAATAAAAAAGGTAAAGAAATAACAAGCTCATTGGCCTGGTAAAGATGGGAGAAGAATCACTTGGAGATAACTCCGGGGATGGCTGAATCACCTCCTCTAACGCTCCTCTACACCTCCAATCAAGAGGCCTCACTTCCTATGATGAAGGGAAATCTCCATTAGTGATTTTTGGGAGATAAGTCGAATTGGAAGGATTAAATTTTCAAAATAGTAGAGGAGATGTTATATACAAAGCTACCAAAGAAGTCTTCGTTGCCTATGGTTTTTGGGTGAATCGAGGGTTTATTGGCGCCAATTATTCATCTATGTGAAAGATTAGAGGTCGATGAAGAAATCACAAGAAGAAATCGAGGGTAGAAGAGATTTGTATCGATCTAGAAAATTTAACAAAAATGAGGAAAGAATAGTGAGTGGACCTTTCCAATAGTAGGGAATGAACTTTACCTTGGTCAATCTGGACTAGCTCCACATTGGTCCACGCTAGCCACAAGAAGATAAAATAGAAAATAAATCGAAAGAAAAAGGAAAAAAATATAAAAAAGATTATTAAATAAAATTTGTAATATGAAAGTTGTTTATTATTTTATGTACTATTTTTTATGATTTTTATTTATCTTTACTGGATTATTTATTATAGGTTAACTTTTACAAGTATATTTATAGGTATAAATACATATATATTATGTATTTTTCTTTTATTTAGTATTTTCAGTTTTATTATTTTATGCACATAATTTATATATTAATACCATTTTGAGCACATATTTAAATATTTTTATTTTATTTTTCTGAATTTATTTGTTTACTTTAATAAATATAGGTATATATTTTATATGCATAATATACCTATGTATTTTATTTTATTATTTATTTTAGTGAATTTTCAACAGTTTTATTCTGTGTTTATATTTTTTAATATGATTTATACATGATTGGAAAGTATTTTAAGAAATAAAAAAAGTAAAAATATATAGAAAAATTAAAATTGGGTAAAATTTATAGATATATTGTACAATAGGGCACAAAAAGCCAATGCCTTTATACAGAATCCATTTTTAATAAAACCATCCTCATTAAATATATAATTTAATTTAATTTATAATAGAAGTGAATATATTCAATTTTGAGTTCATGTGGAGGTTTTTTGTGGTTTTGTAATCTTTGTGTCCCACTCATACTGTACATTATTTATACATGTAGTTATTTTTGTACTTTTCCATGAATTATTTTGTATACATATTTTATGTTAAAAATATCTTATTTGAAGTGTGTGACAATATGTATAAATTAGTCTAAGTTTGGTTTCATATGTAGTGCACTGGGCACTTAGGGTGTCTAGGTGTCGGTGTTATATTGTATGTACTTATCAATCCTTATCACCCATTCTTTATTCCTTGCCGACCAAGTCAATATTGACATTATCTCAGGATTTATTATCATTTATAATTTAAAATACAATCTTTATTTTCATTTTCTTTTCTTTAGTAATTCATTTAATGTTTAAATGCAAGCATTTATGCGTTAGTTGCAATCGGCAATCAGTGTATTAATTCGTATAAGTTAGATATATTTAGCTGCATTTACCTAGGGATTTAAAAACAAAATAAAAGAATAAAGGTTAATGAATGGGTATTCGTCATCTTTATACTTACATTTACTAATACCAAACAAAAACTTAGAGAATAAGTGATGCAAAAGAGGAGATAAAGAAAAGGAAAATAAAGAATGTAGAATGATTAAGATTTCTAAACTTGTCTTCGTTAAATCAAAGGTTGGAGGTCAGTTAAGACCTTTAGATTATCGGCGTGTTTAATAACATATTAATTTTCGTACTTGTGACTCAACAACCCTTAGGTTCTATGCTCCTCTTATTTAGTTCTATCCACAACCTAGCTAGAATCATCCTTTTAGACATATACTCTTGTAACCTTGAAATGACACTACCATGTGTGTGAATTGTGTTAGCTCTTCCCAATTAAATTAATGAACTACCCAGGCATCTCCTCCTTAGGGAGATGAATATTTCCTTCCATGTTTATGTACATGCTAGTCAAAATAAATTATGGAGAATCTAGAAGAAAGGGGAAAAAAGTGGAAAATGACAAGTGTATCCATATTTACTTATGAAGATAGGTAGGTCTAATCGAGTCTCCACTAAAAAGCATGCCTATTCTGGAAGCTCAAAATTTTTGGAATTTTTGGTGCATACTTCTTTTTATTATATCTTATTTGTTTGTCATTGCTCATCATTCTTTTCCGCGATGGATATAACATCTTTTGTTCTGCTCATATTTTGAGGTCATTGAAAATTGTGCTAGCAGACCATTTCTATTTCGAAGCTTTATTTCAGTCCACTCTCGAGTTGTTAGATCTCCATGCTACAAGCGAAACATAAGATTGAAGTATTGCTTTCGATATTCCCCAATAATGGTTCTTGATCCACCCTTTACGAAGTGGCCAAGTATTATCCCAACGTAGACTACAAGATATTTCAACAATCCATCTTGGTTGTGCTAAGTGTTAAGTGCGAGGTTTCCAATCAGGACACAATCCCAAGAGTCGTATGGATGATATGGAATGTTATAGTAAGTAACATTGATTTGACCCATGAATATAGTTTATTAGAAACTAAAGGATTCAGTCAAAGCATCCTAAAGTGTCCAAGTTCCACTCCTTAACATGTTCCTTTGAAATTAATTGTATTAACGTCTAGATCAAGCTCCAATCTTCATATTTTATTTGTACTTCTTCAATTGTGAAAACCATTCAAAAAATGCTTATGCCACGCAAGAAAATATTTTTGTGACGATATATTCTGGTTTTGAACTATTTATGGATTTTTTAGAAAGTATTACTTTTATAGGTGTTTTGGCATTTTTGCAAAAAAAATAGAGGATTTTTCAGACATTTTGCAAACTTTTGTAGTTTTTGAAATTTTTGAATATTTTAGGGATTTCTAATAATGGTCTGTGAATTAGGTACTTATAGATATTTACATAGGAGTGAGTGAATATTTACATAGATTTGGTGTAGATTTTTATGAGAGTGTATTTTTATAGTTCATTTATTATATACCCTTATTGAATGTATTAGACGTATTATTGAAAATAAGAAAGGCATGAGTTATGGCTAATGTATATACATCTTAAACATGACCCCCTATAACTTAGGGTATAGAGTCATTCTAGTATAGTCTTTACTATACTCAGCATGTGTCATAGTTATTAAAGAGAAAAAGATGACTCAACATGACCCCCTATTCTTTATTGGCATAACCCATGCTGAGTATAGAAAAGATTATACTACAATAACTCTATACTACAATGACTCAATAAAGAATACAAAGTCAATCATCCATCCATACTAAGGATCAATTAAGACTAAGTATAGGAGACTATATGCAAAGTAGGAATAATCGAGGGTTAGAATGTATAGAATCATTTGCTTGACCTGTCTCCCCCTATAACTTAGGGTAAAGATGACCAAAGTATAGAAAATAATTATCAACAAGTTGGGAAAAATGTGAGGGATCAAAGAATGAACAACCAAGTAACTTACTCTCCTATACTTAGGATGAAGCGTATCCTAAGTATAACAATGTTTACATGGACGAATAAATAAATGGAAAAAGAAAGAATATAATAGTAAGTAAAAAGAAAAAAAGAAAAAAAGGTGATATTTTTCGATTTTTATTTGTCTGATTTGTCAACACAAGGAAACTCTTCATGGTATAACACAATAATTGAATAAATAATGGATAGGAAAGTATCATGCTCAAGGTGTGGTTTCAACAACCGTCCATTTACTACAAAAGGTTGCGCGTCAAATGACAAGCCTGATATTGCACTGCTACAATTGTCATGCACATGTCTCATGATGAAAGACCCGTACCATTTGCTTTTCAACTTTCTCTAGAAAGAGTTTTAACTTTGCGTCGAACAACCACACCTTCTTATTTGACTCAAAGATCTTTCTTCTAATATGTTTGTCATGCCATCACTTGACCATTTCTTTGTACATTAGGCTATTGTTGTTTGCGAAGTCTCGGAATTCCAATAAGCGATTCAGGTTAGTCTTTTTATTCATACCAGCTTTCCATTGGTCTAGATTGCATACAATTACTATCCATAATGATTTATGAATGAATTCTATGGGCAAATGGCAATGTTGGCATACACTAGGAGGTAGGGGACATGCCAAAGGGAGACTTGTATACCATTCGATAAGATCAAAGAACATAGTCGGGAAGTTGTGACTAGTTTTTACAGTGAAAACACACGTTATTGCAAGATTGTTTTGATATCCCTATCTGAACACTATGCAAAGCCATTAGTCCGTGGGTGGTACGTAGATGCGATATTCTGTTCCATTACGTACTCCTTGGTCAACATCTTAACCTCTTTATTGATAAAATGACTGCCCCCGTTTGATATCAGTATCTCAAGAATCTCGAACTATGCATTGATGTTGTCTTTGAGAAATTGTTAGATAGTACAATTATTGGTAGCTCGAGCAAGGATTTCCTCCACCCATCCACTTACGTAATCGATAACAAGCAAGTTGTACTCAAATACCTGATTGTTTGGAAATAGACCCATGAAGTTGATACCCTATACATTAAAGACATCATATATTTGGATATACTTAAGAGGAATGGCATATTGGGAGTTGATGATACCACCCATCTTTTGGCAGTCAGTACCACCTTTGACATATTCTGTAGCATATCTAAAAAGAGTTGTCAACTAGAGGTCACATCGAATAACTTTAGCGATTGTCCACTTTCCAAAATGGTGCCTATCATATTATAAGTTGTGATAATTGTTTCATGACAGTTGTATACTCCCCCTTCAGAATGCATCTTCGCCAGATATAATATGCATCTTCACGAAATAAGTATGGATTCCCCTTGGTAAAAATGAATGTCATGCATGAATTTGTCCACTTTCAGTTTCAACCAATCTCATGGAACTTGATTGTGTACTAAGGGAGTGAGGTGACTAACAATATAGCTTCATCTGGGAAGGTTTCAGTGATCGAAATGATGTCCCCCTCAGGAGTCTTTATCTCAATAACCCTGGAAAGATGATCTGCCAGAACATTCTTGAGTCTAGGTTTATCATGTACTTCTAGGTCAAACTCATGTAGTAGAAGGATCCAGTGAAGTAAATGTGGCTTTTCTTTCTTCTTGCTCTATAAGTATCATATGGAAGAATGGTCATTGTAGATAATAACAATTACAACAACAACAACGAAGCTTTTCTGACAATTAAGTAGGGTCAGCTACATGGATTCTTCACCTCCATTAAGATCTATTTTGGGCCAATCCCGGGCTTATATCCACAAAACTAAGATCCCTTCGTATGGTCTCTTTCCAACATTTCTTGGGCCGTCCTCGTCCTCTCTTAGCAGGCTCAACATCCCAACACTCGCATCTTCTAACTGGTGCATCAGTTGATCTTCTTTGCAAATGTCCAAACCATCTTAAGCGGTTTTCTCGCATCTTATCCTCGATCAGAGCTACATCAACTTTCTTTCTGATTGCATCATTCCGAATTTGATCTTTACATGTGTGTCCATACATCCACATTAGCATTTTCATTTCTGCTATATTCATTCTCTGCACATGTCTATCGTTCACATGCCAACATTCAGATCCATAAAGCATAGCAAGTCTCATGGCTGCTTTGTAAAACTTTCCTTTAATCTTTAAAGGAATTTTCTTATCACAGAGAACAGCAGAGGCTCCTCTCCACTTTAGTCAGCCTGCATTTATTCTATTAGTAACATCTCCATCAATTTCCCCATCATGTTGCAGAATAAATCCCAAATATCTAAAGGAATCTCTCTTCTGAATGTTATCGTCACCAATCTTCACCTTGATTCCTTCACCAATGCTTCTATCAAAGGTGCACTCCATATATTCCGTCTTAGACCTACTTATATGAAATCCTTTAGTCTCCAACTCATATCTCCAGACCTCAAGCTTCTCATTTACTCCATATCTAGTCTCGTCAATTAACACAATATCATCAACAAATAACATACACCAAGGTAACTTATCCTGAATGTGACTGGTCAACTCGTCCATAATCAAAGTCAAAGGAAATGGACTCAAAGCAGAACCTTGATGTAAACCAATGTTGATGTCAAAATATACAGTCTTCCCAGAAGGGTTCCTTACATAAGATAAAGCCCTATCATACATGTCCTTTATGAGGTTAATGTATAGGACATGTATTTGTCTCTCCTCCAACACTCTCCACAATATCACTCGTGGGACAGAATCATAAGCCTTCTCCAAATCAATAAAGATCATGTGGAGGTTCTTCCTTTTAGCTCTATAAATCTCCATTGTTATCCTCAGCAAATGGATGGCTTTAGTCATTGAGCGACATGGCATGAATCCGAATTGGTTTCCTTTTACATTGGAAATTTGCCTCAACCTTCTTTCGATTATACGTTCCCAAATTGTCATAGTGTGACACATCAGCTTGAAACCTCTATTATTTGAACAATTTTGAATGTCTCCTTTATTCCTATAAAGAGGCACTACGATACTCCTCCAATCTTCTGGCTTTTTCTTGCTTCGCCAAATAACATTGAATAGATTCGTAAGCCAAGTCAAACAACTCTCACCTAAAACTCTCCATACTTCTACTGGGATGTCATCCGGTCCTATTTAAGTAACTTTCACTACAAGCTAGATCACCCAAAGTGATATCTCTATTTCCTTCCACAATGAAAATTTATGGAAGTACTGCTCCCATCTAGTCTTCATATCCTTCTAGGTAACAAGCACCTGGCCTTCCTCGTCCTTAATGCATATCACTTGAGAAAGGTCTTTGGTTTTTCTTTCTCTTGCTTTGGCCAACCTGAATATATCCTTCTGTCCCTCCTTAGAGTCGAGATTTTTATACAAAACTTCATAAGCTTTTGACTTAGCTTCGCTTAAAGCCTTCTTTGCTTCCTTCTTTGCTATTTTTTAGTTTGTGACATTTTCCTATGTTCTATACTTAGACATAGCATTAAAGCAAGCTCTTTTTATTTTTAGCTTCTCTTGCACACCTTCACTCCACCACCAAGCCTCATTTTGACATGGAGCTCCTCCCTTTGACTCGCCTAGCATCTCTTTGGCTACCTTTCGAATACAATATGCTACTGCATCCCACATCCATTTGCACTACCGCTATAATCCCAAGACAAGTCTTCTAAAACCTTCTCCCTGAAGCTCGCTTGCTTCGGTGGAAGATTCCACCATCTACTTCTAGTTATCTTAGAAATCCTTCTTTTCTTTACCAACCCTTTCATTTGTACATCCAAGACTAACAAACGATGTTGGGTTGTCAAAATCTCTCCGTGGATTACTTTGCAGTCTTTACAACACAACCTATCTCTTCTCCTCAACGTAAAGTAATCTATCTGTGTTCTAGTTGGCCCACTCTTATAATTAATTAAATTTTCCTCCCTCTTCTTGAAGAGAGTGTTTGCTATGAAAAGATCATATGCCGTTGCAAAATCTAGGATGGCTTTTCCATCTTCATTTCTATCCCAAAAACCATGCCCTCCATGAACTCTAGCATACCCTAAAGCATCTTTTCCCACATGTCCATTAAGATCTCCACCGATGCAAATCATATCTCTTTGTGGGATTCCTTGTAGACTCTTATCCAAATCCTCCCAAAAAGCTTGTTTAGTCCTTCCATCTAAAAAAATTTGCAGTGCATAAACTGAGATCATATTCGGAATTTCTTCTTCAAGCACTAATTTTAGAAAAATAATTCGATCCCCGAATCTATTCACCTCAACCACAAAATCCTTCAAATCTTTATGAACAACCTCTCCAACACCGTTTCTACCGTTATCTTTACCTGAATACCAATGTTTAAAACCTGTCTTCTTAATCTCCCTTGCTTTCTCTCCCACCCATTTAGGCTCTTGAAGACAAAGTATATGAATCTTCCTTCTTTCCATCGTATCCACTATCTCCATTAACTTTCAAGTTAAATTGCCAATATTTCAACTACCAATCCACAACTTTCGTTGTAATCTCTTTTGGACTAACTTCTTTACTTGCATGCGTCCATTATGCGAGAACCCTTGTAAAATTTGGACTGCATCCGGGCAGTGATGTAGTGGAACAAGCATAATTACCCACTTGCGTTCCTCATGCGAGAACCCTTGCAAATTTTCAACTACATCCCGGCTGAGATGTAGCAGCCCTTGCCAATTTTTCATTGCATTCGGGCGATGCAACACATCGCAAGTAGGGAACGCTCCAACGAATCTGTATGTTTGCTTAAATCCATGTTGAAAAGATCTGACTGTCATGAGGCAACTTCTTAAATAGTATTTTTTTAGAAAAAAGTACTATTTAGGAAGTTGTCTCTGGCTATTTTACGCTGGCTGTCGGCTACCTAACGCAACCCTCCTCATTTACCTAGGCTTGGGACCGACCATGGCTGAGTTTGTAGATAATAATAATTGATCTGAGAAAATGGGAGATGAAGTTCTCCAGTGCAAACATAACTGCTAGAAGCTCTTTTTTTGTAACTGTGTAATTACTCTAGGCTTCATCTGGAGTTCTAGCATAGTGAATCACAAATGGCCATCTATCCTGTCGCTGTCTGAAAGAGCCCAAAGTGCTGAGCAGAACGGTTATGTAGTCCACACAAAGTAGGACAAAAATCTCTAAGGTGACCGATACAAAGCACAATTGCCTATCTTAATAATCAACTTACAACAATTAATGAAGCAATGAAAATAAGGAGGATCAAAATTCATTATAGACCCTACATATAAATGTGTATAGGGGACAAGTATGTTAGGGTGTCGAACTAAGGGAATAAGAGTGTAACATGCATATTATTTATTTTTAAATAATATAGACGTGTATGTGTGAGCAATATCTACTCAATGTTTTTTTTGGGTTTTCTAATTATTAATTATTCTTTTTTTTAATTTATAATTTTTTTCAAATTTTGTTTTCTTTTTACAATTTATAATTTTTATTTCTTTTTTGCTTATGATATATGTAAGTGTGTATATATATATATATATGTAAAATAATGTAATATATATAATGTAAATTGTTTATATTTAATATATATTATCAGAAAATACAAATAAAAACAACCCACTTTATTTTTTAAAGGATTTAAAATATATCTATGGTATTTATTATAAATAATAATAAAAAATATAATATATATGTTTATATAAGCTATATAGGATGTACTAATTATAAATAGAGCTATTAATAGTCAAAATTTACTAAATAAAATATTTTTGTGTTTTTTAATATTTTCTATTTTTTATGAAGTTTTAGTGATTTTTGCTATTTTTTAATATTGAAATAAATAAATTAGACAAAATAGAGAATATTTAAATAGGAGGAATTATTTTGAGGATTAGAAAAAGTAAATAGGTCCAAAATTTCTTGAACTTTATTAATATATAGTAATATGTATATATAGAAATAAGGGACAGAAAACTATTTTTTGGGGGGTTTTGGATATTTTTTGTAAATTTTAAGGTACAAAAGGTTTGTGCTTTTTAGGGTTTTCTTTTGAATTTCTCGTGAGTTTTGGTCTATAATGATAAACTACACCAATAATTAGTTGGTATTATTTTTGGAATTTTCAAGAGGGGTTTTCTTTTTGAAAGCAAACAAGGAAAAAATATATCATTTTGACTTTTAATAAATAGTAAATGCAATAATAATTTAAATAAAGCACAAATCAAGAATTAGCATAGTAGAATGCATGTATTCCTATTTTTACAGAATTTTTGCAGCATAAAAGCTATTTTTAGAAAATAGAAATGTATAAATAAAAAATTAATGAACTAGATGATCATATTCGCAATAATAAATAAGTAAAGGATAAATATGCAATACCCATTTTTTTTGAATTGGAATTCAATTTTTAAATATTGAACTACAATTACAAAAGTTAGGTGGTTATACATGCAAAATGTCCACTCATGTGGGGGACCATGTGAGGTGACCTGGTAGAGGACTGAAGTGCAATATCCAAAAAGTCCATGGGGCTTTGATGCAATTAGTCCAACAACTTTTACTAAATAAAATATAACATAACCATTAATTAAATACAACAAAGGTAGAGGGGGACTTGTAATTTACTTTCTTAAACGCCTATGATCCCGCCATTGCTTGGAAGACACATGGCAAATCCAATGCTCGACGGAGGACATCGTTTCGAATTAAAGGGATGAACCATATTAGATCTGGGACGTGTTCTTGATCCATCGGTCATAGAGTAGCTAGTAAGAACAACCAAGAATAAGGAGATGGAGCTCCTTCGATCTAGCTTTCCTCCTAAGTTCGATGCTCCCTCTAAGTTCTAATGGTTGCAAAATGTCCCTATAGGCCTTCCACAAGTACAGGTGTCTTCCGATGAGGCCCATATGGCCTCTAGCTTGATATGGAGTTCGTTCGAGTTTCTGGGAACCAGGAGCTACTATAGGTGCATTATTTGCTTCCAGATGGCTCGTCGAGGATCCCGACCTCCACCAAAAAAAATTCCAAGACTCAAGGGCTATATCCTCGACCTTTGGATGAAGCCAAGACATAAGGGGAAGAGCAGAGCGATGAGCCTTCAGCCAAGGGTGGCAGAGCGAGGTTCAATTCACCACTTCTTTATCGATTTGGTTTGAACACATGGGGGAACATATGAAGCAGATGGAGGGGAATCGAATGGGATGGAAATCGAGTAGGGGAGATGGTTGTATCATGAGCGATTTCTCTTGGAGCTCAATGCTCCAACTTAAAGGGTCTTTCGAATTAAACCTTACCTAATGACAAAATGGATAATTACAATGCAAAAATGGAAAGAGGACCTTAGATTTAACCAAGAAGAGACACAATAGGCTTCGACTTCGTCAGATGTCCAAGGAAGAGAAACCATTGGTGGGCTAATTTGATGATGGTTGGATCATTACTTCCAATTGCTCCTCCTTACTGCAAATCCTCCCAACCTTGAGCTATCTCCAAGATGAAGTTAATGTTGTGGATCCGAGGGACTAAGAGTAGTATCTGAGGGATTAAATGGCGATATGACATAGATGAGCTTATTTTATAGGATGGTGAGGAGTGATATTGCAACTCAGATATTGTTCTGATCGACGAAGATCGATAAGATCTCAAGTCTTGGCATGGATCAAGGAGTTCACGTCTCCTTCCTTGAATCACTATGTACGCCATGACATGTGATGATAGTCGGGAGAGGAAAAAAGGGAGAAAATCAGGGAGTAATAATCCAACAACTCGAGAAAGAGAGAGGGAGATCAATTGGCCCAAAGTCAACACTTGATGGAATCTAGATGGTCCAAGATGAATCCTAAATTACCCTCGTTAGTTCTCTTAATTTAAATGTGTTATTCGTGTTGTAGTAGGAAAATCACAATAAACAAGAAAATAACCACAAATTAAATATTTAATTAACATGAGGTGGTTTTTATGTTTATTTAACCTTGGCAAGTTCGAGGATCGAATTCAAGGAGGCAAAAGAATGACTTGGGATTTAGTCTATCAGATTCAATGCACCATTTTCAAAGGAAAATATTTTTGTATTTTCTGTATTTTATATGTTTTTTATGATTTTTATTTAAATATGCTATTAATTCAAAATGAAAAAAATAATGGACAAGTTTTCTAAAATAATTTTAATGTAGAAAAAAAATCTTTGCTATACTGTATGAGAGAAATCCACAAATGCAATTTTTTATATTTTTATTGATGCACTGATATGGTGAAAAATGATACTGAAAATAGAGCGGATATGGAGCAAGATGAACCAAGTAGTAACCAATCAAATTAGCACGTACTCCAATTACTATTTTAGTTAATTATTCATTTAAGATTTGATTAAGTTTCCAAAATAAAAAACAACAAATAAAATTACAATTTATTGAGCAAGAGAATCAATTAATTAGAAGACAAATGCTAAAAAATGAACCAAATAAAACTTCATTTGATTATTGTCCAATAATGTCAAATCCTAGTCTTCAATATGAAATAGATCAAATAAGCTTTAAAACAGCACCAATGATGCTAAATTTTGATAAAAAATGAATAAAATATGAAATAACTGAAGTTTAGGTACTAAATAAAATAATCAAATAGTTGCAGATATACCCTTAAAGAGGGTCCGATATGTAATTTGCAAAATCCATTGGTCTTACTCACAATTTACCCCTAGTAGGGGTAAATGTGCAGTTATCGGAGGCTCATAAGGTAGCTTTGTAATTTATTCCACAATCTCATGTCATGCATGTGACCGGGACCTGCTCTGATTTCTGGAACACAGTGAGGGCGTCACTGCAATTCACCCACCCACACACATGAGAGATGTTCATGGAGGAGGTTCAATTGGTGGTTTGGGGTGGGTCTTCATGTGGATGTGATGGCTTGTTGTGGGAACGTCTGAGGCACTTGGCTCGAACCAAGGCATGGATGGATGATGTTGAGTGACTATAATCGTCGGATGGGCACTCTATCAAGTGGTTGAAACTTGGGCAGAGATGGATGAGTGAGAAATGCTCAATTCTTTATCCAACGAGATCTCTAGGAACTTCCATATCTCGCTCCCAAAAAAATTGAAAAAAATAAAAGAAAATAAATTTGAAAATAAATATCAAACCACCTCAGGAAAAATAATTTCTTCACAAATGTTGCTAGTCTCAATGAGATCTATAATTTCTTGAGGATAACATAACCAGAATAGGTTATTTGCACAAAATGATTTTTTGGTGTTCTCTATGTACATAAAATACAAATATTTTTTTATTTTGTAATTTTTTTGTCATTTTTAATTAAGATAAAAATTGGGAAAATATGATAAATTCAAAGACAACTATTTACACATTAACCTATTTTTTGGATATTTATTAATTATGAAAATAGATAAATAAAATAAAGTACGATAAAGATGATTTTTGTACATATTGTTAGTGAACACATGGACTTTGTAAATTCCTTTGATTTTAGTTTTATTTTAGGTTTAGATTTTTGTGAATTTCAATAAGATTTCATCAAAGAAAAAATGGAAATGAAATAAAATAAAAGGAGTAAAATATGTACATAAAATAATAGATCAAAATCAAGTAAAATTCACAATGTATAAAAGAGGCCCTAAACCCAACTTTCACATATGAGCTCTGATTCACTTGAACTTGGTCTTCTTTTGAAAGAAATTGAATGTACATTAGTTCAAAAGTGAGTATGATCAAATGAGATAGCGTATGAGGAAGATATCAACGTTTTAGTCCGATTATCATGAAATTAGGATTTGGCTTTATGGACCGCTTATTTCCATTACTGACTTTCTTGGTATTTTTCCATTATTCTTGTTAGTGCTATGTATATAATGGAGTGGTTTAAGGTAATTTGTAGTTAGCATGAATTAATTAAAATAAAAGGAGTTAGCTTATTTTACAAGTCATTTTTGGCTGAGATTTTTGCTTCTTATTTATGTAATTTTGATTGATAAAATGCAATTTTTAACTACACATGCATAAATGATAATTATGCAAGATAATTGATAAAATGCATATGAACTTTGAGAACTAAGCTTAATTAATCTCTTTAGAGTGATGAATCACATATTCATCAGTCCACGTGGATCAACAAGATAAATTCGTGGGAAAAGCCTAAAAAATAAACTTTAAATAATAAATAAATTACTTAAATTTTTATTAAAACATGGAAAAATTTTGCAATTTATTAGTATTTTATTCATATTTTTGTTTATTTTTTAAGCTATTTATTAAAAGTTAATATTTACATGTATAAATATAGATGAATATACTTATGTTTTGGTATTTTTTTAATATATATTATATATTTTATTATTATATATATGATTTTTATCTATTTCTAATTTATTTAAATACATAAATAAGTATTTTTTTGTATTTTTCTGAATTTATTGTATACTAAACTAATCATGTACATATATCATAAGGGTAAAATGGGGCTGCCCCCAGGGAGTAGCCAACTTGGCTACTCCCACCCCTATTTTCCCTAATTTTTTTATTTTTTTGAAAAATAAAAATTTGTATATTCATCACACTATATCCCTCTCACATTCTATTAAAATTTCGTCAGAAACAGAGACTCCTAAGCCCTCTATCCAGACGTCATTTTTTTAACGGTCGCAGGATTTTTTAAATCGACCATGTTTGGATGGAGGCCGTAGGAGTCTCTGTTTCTGACAAAATTTTAATAGAATGTAAGAGGGATATAATGATGAATATACAAATTTTTATTTTCCAAAAAAATAAAAAAATGAGAGAAAAATAGGGGTGGGAGTAGCCAAGTTGGCTACTCCCTGGGGGCAGCCCCATTTACCTCATATCATAAATATACGAAAGTATACTTTATATATATATTGGTATATATTATTTATTTTATTTTCTTTTTAATGGTTTAAATTTATTTTAAATATGTACATATGTTTTGACTAATATTTACAAAATTATAAAAATAAAATGAAAATATAAAGAGTAAATATATTTAAAATAATATACAAGTATAGTGCACAATAGGGGCCCAAAACCTAGTTTTTGCATATTGACTCCAAATTAAGTGAAAGCACCTTCATTAAATAGCATATTTGATTTTACGAACAATAAAGGTGAGCTTGGTCGATTTTGATATGGTATGAAAAAGATACATATATGTAAATTGTTTATTTTGGTTTTTTTGTGTGTGTCCTGAGCACATTGTGGATTATTTTCAGTGACATAAATTATGTATTTTTCTTTATATTTGATCTACAATATTCATGTTGAGTATTTTGTTAATTGAGGTGTAAGAATAAGAAAATAAAATATGTCCCAAAATACAATTATCGATGATTTAAACAAGTTTTTTTGCATGATTTATGTGCAATTTCTCTACCCTATCCCCCCTACATTTTTCCTTGTTGACCAAGTCATCATGATGGCTAGGTCTATGGGTCTAGCGTTATTCAATACCTTTGGTATATTATTTCCTTTTCTTTTCTTTCTTTATCAATTTATTTTGTATTTAAACTCGTAATATATACATTATTTTATACATTATTCTTATACAATTTATAAAGTGTCTATTTTGACAAATTAATGATATATACGTGTATTTAGCTAGGGATTTATATACAAAATGAGAGAATAAAAGTGATGAAATGAGGATTCATCATCCCTTTATACTTGCATATACTTGACCCTAGCAAACACTAATGCTTATAAGTGCAAAAAGGAAATTAATAAAAAGAAAAGGAAAGAACTTATAATTATTTAGACTTTCAAATTTATCTCGATAAAGTCAAATTATAGAGCATAGAGAAGACCTTTGGATAATAGTGTCTTTGGACCTGCAATTAGGTTAGGAAATGTGATACAACAACTGTTAGGTTCCATAATCCTATTATCTATTCCAATTCACAGTATGGTCACAACCATCCTCTCAGTCTCATACTCTCACTACCTTGAAGAGGTCGAACCATGTGTGAGATGTTTTCAACTCTTCCAAACAAACTATTGAACTGAAACGAAATCTGCTCTTCTGATAACTCATCCTCATGGAGATAGATACTCCCTTTTAAGGTCAGATGATACCGCTCTTTACAATCGAATGGGACAAGAAGCTAGAAGAAGGGGGAAAAAGTGGGAGTGGACCATTGTAGTCTTCATTCATTTTTAAAGATTGGTTAGCGTAACCGAGTCTTCACCAAGAAGCAATATTTTTTTAGGCTCAAATCTTCGGTGGGATTTTTTGTGTAGGCTTCTTATCGGATATTTTCTTTGGCTTTATCCAACTTTTGCGTTCTTATTTGTGCCCCAACAAATATAATGTGTTTTTAATCCACCCATTTTTAGGGATCTTGGAAAAACGTTGCACCTGTGGAACATTCCTCATGCGAAGTGTTGTCTCAATACGTCCCCACTTTTTAGATATCATTGTTACAAAAGAAAAGGGTTAGAGTACTAGTTTCAACAATCCCTAAAAATGGTTCCTAAGCCACCCTTTTATGAAGCAAGCTATTATCATCATGATTAAATTCTACGATTTTTCAATAACCCATATGGGTTCAGCTAAGTGTTAAGTGCGAGGTTTCTGTCAAGCCACTATCTTAAGAGCCTTATGGATGATATGAAGGGATCTATTTAGACACATTGAATTGATTCACAAACATAGTCTCATGGAACCTAAAGAATTAAGTCAAGGTGGCACAGTCTCACGGAACCTAACAAATAAAGTCAATGCAACCTGAAGTATCTCCAATTCCAGTCCTTCATGGGTTCCTTTAAGATCAAGCTCCAATCTTAAAGATTTTCTTTATCATGTTCAATTTTAAGGATTATTATGAAAAATTCAGATGCTATGTACAATGTAAGAAAATATTTTTGTAAAGTAATTTTCTGATTTTGAACTTTTTATGGAGTTTTTGATAGAGTTTTGCAAATTTTTATGAGAGTTGTTTTTTTGAAAATTTTTTGCAACCTTTTATTGGTTTTTGTTTTTGCAATTTTTTAGTGATTTTTGAAAGTCAAAAGAGTTAGTCAAGTAATTTTATGCAAATAGTTACACGAGAATGCATTTGTATTTATATAAATCAGGTGAAAGAATTTACACTTGGTACTTATAGGGATTAAGTTAGTGGTTATTTACTGACTTTTAAACAAGTATGCAAAGATTTTTCATTCGCTCTAAATTATTTGCAAAGTTCTCAAAGTAGTTTGGAAACATTACAACAATCTTGTCGAAAACTTTATTTTAGAAAAAAAATGACAAACATTTGGCAAGTTCTAACAAAAGTTTAAAACCATTTTGCAAATAATTTTTCAAATAATATGCATATATTTTCCAAATAATTTTACAACAATTTTCCCAACAATTTGCAAATATATTTTCAAACATTTTATACAAATGAATAATATAAATTATTACAAACCAAACATTTTTAGAAAGGATTGAAAAATTTCACAAAATATTTTTCAAATGGTTTTTCAAAGATTTTACCAACCATTTTTCAAACATTTTGCGATATATTATTAGCCGATTCATTAACTGTAATTACCAAATATTTTATTGTGTTTTTTTCATTTTATTGATTAGTAATATTATTAAAAATACAATGGAACTAGTCATGGCTATAGTATAGACAATGTATATACAACACCCTATACTTCCCTCGAGCTATGTCCTAATAAATCAGAGAGAAAAAGGAATACATAACTCATGCAATCTATAGAAGATTCTATACTACAACAACTCAATTAAGATTAGGAAGTCGACCATCCCCCCACACTTAGGATCAATCAATCTTAAGTACAACAATCTGTGTACAAAGTAGGGAGGGTAGAGGATGGGAGCAAATAAAATCTTTGGCTTTGCTTATCTCCCCCTATACTAGATCAAAATATCCATGTGTATAGACATAATTTAAAGATTTGAAGAGACATGCGATGGGATCAAAGAATCAACACCCGTATACACTTATCCGTCCGATACATAGAACGAAACACATCATAAATATAACAAGGGATAATTACACCCATAACGCTGAGTAATTCCGTAATAACATTCATAACCCCGCATAATCGCGAATTGCACGAGAAACCCTCAGTAGTCACTCCATCTCACACTCGTAACCCTCCGTTAGTTTAATATATTAACTCAACCACACGAATGAGTTAATATAACTCATCCTCAATCCAATGGTTAGGAAATAAAGAAAAAAAGCCCATCACCCTTCAACCTTCATCCACCTTACTCAGCAAGCCAGAGGAGCAATGAACTGGAGAAGGGAGGCTGGAGGATGATGGGCTGCGAGCTTCGAATATAGGGTATGTTTGGGCAGAGCTGCAGGCTTTGAGCAGGCCGGGGACAAATCTCAGTGCGTCGAGCATGGGAGCAGAGGGAGTCTCGAGGAGTAGCTAGACGTGGGAATCCTAGGCGACAAGGAGGATGAGCCGCCGAGGGAAGCCTACAGGTGGGTCGCCGAGGTTCTGCAGGGATGTTGCAGATTTCGACCGAGGTAGAGGGTTGTTGCAAAGGTTGCGGGTGTCGACAGAGGAGATTCCGCAGAAAGGGGGTGCTTGGCACGATGGGAGTGGGGGGGCTTCAAGCTCGGTAGGGGGTAGGGGGATCTAGCAGGGGAAGAGCAGCTCAGCAGGGGTATCAGGCGGCAAGGGGTTAGGGCTTCCTGGAGGGTGCTTGGCTGTGAAGGGGAGGGGGAATGGTGCTAGAGCTTCCAGGAGGGAGCTTGTCACAGCGAGGGTGGGGATTCGAGGAGAGATCAGTCGCGGTCGAGTAGGGGCAGGGCGAAGCGACTCGGTGACGAGGAGAGGGGGCGATCTTATAGGTGGGTTGCTGAGGTTCCGAGTACTTCCAGGAGAGATTTGCGCGGCAGGTTCGGGGATTCGAGGAGAGTTTTCTCACGGTCAAATAGGGGTGGGGCGGAGCATCCTGGTGCCGAAGGGCGAGCTTACAGGTGGATTGTAGAGGTGTCGGGGGACTCGGGGTTTCTCGTGTAATTCACGATTATGCTAGGTAATGAATGTTATTGCGTAATTACTCAGGGTTATGTATGTAATTATACCATATAACAATGATGAATCAGATGAGTGAACTTTCAAAATAATTAAAGTATATAATATGAAAAGAAGAAAAGAAGAAAAGAAGAAAACTATTAACTAGTAAAGAATGTTTTTGGGTGCTCTGTCTGAATTTATTGATGCTTTGACTGGATGTTCATTTTCATAGACCACCTAAATTTAATTAACCATGGACAAACATGTATCATTCTCAAGACAAGGATTCAATAGCTATCCATCGATCACAAAGAGTTGTGCATCAGCTGATAAACCAGATATCACAACTCTATCATTGCCACGTACATGTTTCACTGCAAAAGGCACAATCCGCTTGCTCTTCAACTTCCCTCGAAATAGTTTCAATTTTGCATCGAACAACCAAACCTTATGACCTGGTTTGAACGTTTTTCGGCAGATATCCTTATCATTCCACTTCTTGAATTTCTCCTTATACATCAGATTGTTGTGATATGCATAGTCTTGGAATTCATAGAGTATATTTAGATTAAGCTGTCGGTTCTTTCATGCCTTCTTGGATGCCAAATTCGAGAGCTTTATTGCCCACAAAGATTTGTGAATTAGTTATATAATAAAATGACATGGCTTTCCATAGACTAGGCGGTAGGGAGATGTTCCCAAAGACTACTTGTACGAGATCCGATAAGCCAACAAAATCGAGTTGAGCAGCTGAGACCAGTTCTTCTTGTCGGTACATAGAGCTTCTACAGAATTTCTTAAAATCCGTATTTTCACCATTCGATCGGGCCATTGGATTATGGGTGTTATAGAGAAGCGACACAATATTTAATACAATATTCTTAAGTAAACTTATTTAATTATTTATTAATGAAATGGATACGAACCTTGCAATGATGTGTTCCTTCAAGAAACGACAAACAGTACGACTGTCGATGGCTTGGGTTAGGATAGCCTCCACCTAATTACTAACATAGTCGAGAACGAGCATAATAAACTCAAACCCCTAATTGTTGGGAAATGGTGCCATGAAGTAAATGCTCCACACATCAAATACAATTGAAATCAGAATATATTTCAGGGGCATTGTATCTTCCAGTCCAATTCTTCGACCTATTTTCTAACATCCGTACATCTTTTCACAAAATATCTTACAGTTTGAAGAGAGTCATTCATCATAGGCTGCACTGTAGAACTTTTGTTACCATTCTTTTCCTCGAGTGGTATCCTCAGTATCCTCGATCATGATACTATCCAAGGACATATTGAACATCCTCCTTATGATTGCAACTTTTCCATATGCAATATAACTCCTCACGAAAGAGATATAGATCCTCCCTCTGATAGAAATGAATATCTGCCAAAAAATTGTCAACTTTCAGCTTAGGCCAATCATGTGGAATTCTCTTGGAAACAAGATAACTCAAAAAATAAGCAAATTAGGGAGCGAGGTGACTTATAAATTGCCTCATCTAGAAAGGTTTCTCTAATATGTGTCAAGTTTGTTCAAGAGTGTATGGATCCGGCAATCTTGATAGATTATCTACCACCACATTTTTAACTCCAAGATTGTCTCGGATTTTTCGGTAAAACTCATGGAGTAGAAGGATCCATATGATGTGTTTTGGTTTGGCATCCTTGTTGCCTTGAAGGTATTTGATGGTAGAATGGTATGTGTAGACAATAGCTTAGGATCAAAGTAGGTGGGATCTGAACTTCTCCAGGGCAAATACTACTACTAGTAGCTCCTTTTTAGTAACAATGTATTTCTTCTGAGCTTTGTCACGGATTCTGCTAGCATAGTGAATTGCAAATTGTAAAATATCTCGTATCTTCATCAGAGTCACTCCAATGGCATAATCAGAAGCATCTTTCATGATCTCAAAGGGAGAGACTAATCCGGTGATCGAAGGATAAGGGATAGAGTAATTAGATCTTTCAACTGATCAAAGTATTAGAGGACTCTTGTATCTACAATGAAATCTATCTCCTTTACTAGAATCTTGGTCAACTATCGGGCAATTTTGCTGAAATCTTTAATGAATATTCAATAGAATCCTACATGTCCTAGGAATGACAAGTCTTGCTTCAAATTTGTATGTGGCTTAAGCATCAAAATGACTTCCACCTTTGTAGGGTCAACCTCCATAGCATGTTTTAATATGACATGGCCTAGCAAAATCGCTTCGATCACCACAAAGCGACCATTTTCCCACGTAAGCACCAAGTTCACTTCGTAGCATCTTTTCATTACCCGATCTAGATATTTAAGGCACTGATCAAAGATGTCTTTGTAGACAGAGAAATAATCCATGAAAACCTCAAAAAGGCTACTAAACATATATGGAAATATTGCCAATATGTGCCTTTGGAAGGTTGTATGAGTATTGCACAATATGAAAGTCATCCTATGGAAGGTATATGTCCTAAATTTAAATGTAAAGGTAGTCAGATCTTGAGAGCGATTGCAACTTGATTGTAATCTGTATATCCATCCAAGAAGAAGAAGTATTCTTTCATGGTTAGTTTTTCAACTATCTGATCGATGAATGGAAGAAAAAAATGGTCCTTCTTGGTCATTAGATTCAGGAATCTGTAATCTACACAAATACACCAAGCAGTTGGAACTCTGGTTGCGATCTCCTCTCATTGTCATTCTGTATGATGGTGATATCTGATTTCTCGGGCACAATATGAAAGGGAAACACCCATTTTGAGTCAACGATGTGATATATGAATCATGCATCACACCTTTCGGAAATTTTCTTCATAACGACCTCCCAGATATTTGGATTTAATCTGCGCTGAAATTGTAAAGATGACTTACTATCTTCTTTATGGTATATGTGATAAGAACACAATGAAGGATTGATCCCATGGAGATATGAAAATTTCCAGCCTATGGCCTTGCAGTTTCTTGTTAGAACCTCGAGAAGACAAGCTTCTTGTTCCTTGGTTAATTGGGAATTTATGATAACTAGGAACATATTCTGCGCACCCGCAAGGATGGCAAACTTCATATTTTTTAGAAGCGATTTTATCTCAGGTGGGGTATCAATCATTTTAGTGGCTAGTTCTGCAACTATGCACAACATTGGTGTCAGATCTTTCTACAAAAAACTATCCACCATCAGAATTTTAAGCTCTGGATTGAATGCAACACAAAAATTCTCAATGATATAATATTTTTCAAAGAAATCTTCAATAAATCTCCTCTTCCTCTGCAAAGGACAGGTGGCCATCAATACACTCCTCTCGAAACTCATAAAAATCTCTTCTTCATAGACATAGGGGAATTTGACTACGATGTCCACTCCTTCCTTGGTGGTGATGAATTCATGGGTCTCGATGCCATCCATAAATTGCTTGGTATCTCTGATCTTAGCTAGAAAGTAACACTCTTCGATTCTCTTTTCGGTATTCGCAGTCACATCCGATAAAGACTCTAATGGCTCGGGTAATTTAATCATCTGAATTGACATGTTGTCCATAATGGAACGAAAGGTGATCTATCCGATGCCATAATCTAACATTGCTTAATTTTTTTTGAAATAACAATCTTCAAAATATAATCAGGTGATGAATATGTGATTCATCATCTTAGTATATTAATCTTAGCTTTATTTGATGAACAAAACACAAAATAAAAGTCTCCAAATTAAATAAATTAACAAAATATTACTCTTAATAACGTGGACTAAGTATATTGTAAATAAGTCAACATAATAATTCAAAATAAAAATCACATAAAATATTTAAAATAAAAAATATTGAAAAATGTTTGTAAATAAATAATCCACTGTATATACACAAACTTCCCTAATTTTTAATAAATTCATACCAATTTCTTTGAACTTAATTATTTTCTAACTTTTAAAAAAATATGTATAAAAATTAAAAAATGCAAAAATAATTTTTACCTAGAATAAACAGTTTTAAATATTGAACCAAAAAGCCATAATGTCCAACTTCTCGGACAAATTCCCGCTCCGTATGAACTCCAAATTACCAAGATCACTTTTAAATTTCAAGTTATAAATTAACTATAGAATAAATGTGATTTCATTAAGATCGAAACTTGTTGGTAAAATGTCAGTTTTAAGACCAAATTGTATATTGTATAGTGTACATACTTTATTTTCAATGATTTTATTTGACTTTTTTCTTATTTCTAAAAATCCAAAAAAGATGGCCTCTTTTGATTTTGTGTCGTTCATAAAAGTTGTAGATCTCGTCGAGTCAAGCAACTTTTATATTGATCAATTTTTTTTACCTTCATTTACTATTTATTTTTAATTTTTCTTCCTTTTTAAATGTTATATTTTTCTATTATTTTATTTATTTAATCCTTATTTTTATTTTTTTCCAATTTTTGGTTTTCATTTTACTTTACTTTTTTTTCATTTTCTCTCTTCTCTCTTCTTTCTATCCCCTCTCTCTTCTCTTTCCCGCTACGCGTGAAAAGCATTCTCTTCGTTTATTTTCCCTCTTCTTCTCTCCCCTCTCCCTCTCTCTCAGGCACGTGCAGCGCAAGTGCTATCCCCCTCACCTTCATCTCCAATCGACAAGCCCGTGTGCCGCCCCGCTTCCGCATAATGCCTCCCCTCATCCATACCACCCGTAGCCGTTATGTATCGTCGCCTGCCGTTACCCATTCCTCCCTAGATGTTACCATATTCCTTCCTCATAAGACGCCACCCACCCCCCTTTACCACGATCATCCACTGCTCTTCGAAGCTTGAGCCCTAAATGAGATATAGAGAGAGTCCGATGATGTGGTTGGTGACAATAGATCTATCGCACACCTTCTTCTACCTCCAGCAAGATCTAGCTGCTTATGCAACTGCCGTGACCCTACAAGCTCGCTTGAGCTCAGCCTCATCAATGCCTCGAGTAAAGACCAATTCATAGGTATAATCTTCTTCCTTCTTCTTTCTTTTCCTTTCCCTTCTTTTTCCATCGTGGTTGCACCTCTACGATCATCGTCAACATCATCTACTGCCACCTCCTTATCCACTCAAACCAGCCACCACCACACACCACCTCTGACACTCAACCATCAAGCTCCATGCTCGTCTTCCCGTGGTGACATCCGGTACCATAAACGTGACCTCTATGATGCCCTCCACCATCTACAACAGAGCAACTGTCAAACATGCCTAGCCCACTCTCTGCCACTGTGTGACCTTCACCACCAACCCTTATCTCTGTTATGTACTCCTCCGCGCTAAGACGCCCTAGTTGTTAATCCCATGAACCCCTCCATCCACCCGCGATTCCCACCACTTTGAACCATGCCCCAGGTGCCCAAGTACCTCACCAACAATAGAGGGTCGTCGCTCCATCTCCTATGCCAGCCGCCCCATTCCACATCTATTCTCTCTTATCACATCACCGCCACCTCTCCAATGGCTCGTCCCCTCCTACGACTACCATATCCGTGATCTACCTCATCCTACGTGCCAGCTACAACCCTTATGCCCGCCATCGCCCATTGCTTTAGGTCTCTGCACATGAGCATCATGTAATCTAGGGGGCAATTTTCACCAACCCCTAACGCCAGAGACCCCCACCCCTCGCTGACGTCAGTTGAAGATATGGAAAGATCCTTAAGTGCATTATGAAAGCATGATTATGGCATCATATGTGCTCAAAGTGACTAGTCACACAAGTTTCTCGGTATAGTGGAATTTTAAAAAATTAGAATGATAAAAACACATGATCCAAGAACATTTCCCGGAACGTGACATAAAACAACAAGCAAGATGTACGTTTACCTATTGACATGTGGTTGTGATCGTAGTCTCTAAGAGAAGAGACATCCTATCTCATGTCCAACCTGATAGAGGAGACACTTGCGAGCATATTGATGAGACACATGCTTCTCTTAATCCAAGGTGAAGATCCGTGCACTGGAACTCCTGATTTCATCGTACAAAATCTAACGTCTTCTCCTTGAGCAAGGAGTACCAAATAAGATGAAGATCCACAAGTATTCAATCTGGAAGTACAACGATGTTGCGATTAACAACGAATATCTCCACCACAGAGTATGGATAACCACATTGGAGAGAGACAGATGGGGCATGTGATGAGAATGAAAAGTATAGAGAGACTTGATAGAGAAGACGTATCCCAAAGAGTTAGGGTTGCCTCTTATTTTATAGTATTTTGGGAGTCCACAATTCACTATCCATGTAAAAGAAAAAATCAATGGTTGAGATTGATTTGTGTTTCTGTTCAATGGTCTTGATTTTGTTGTAAAATCACAACAACAAAGAAGTAATTTAAATCAAATTAAATATATAGATATTATCAATATAATTTCATCTGATAAAATTAATGATTAATCTAGGGATAAGGAAGGTGGCAATCCACCGTCCATATATGGTGGGGACAACCACCTCACCAAATCATGGTGGTTGTCCACCACTGACATATGGAAGGTAGTTTCCTTTCCATCTATGTGAGATTAATTTATGTCACATAATCTGCAATAACATCTTATTGTAAATTAATTCACAAAAATAATTCCAAATTAATTTTCGGAATATTGAAATCATGCCACTAAATAAATGTGAATCATATTCACAACCTAAAATAAAAAATAAATTGTATTTCCAATAAGATTCCGGTGTGAATCTCATTCACATCAACATTAGTTTGAAGATACTATTTATAAAAATCTCTCTCTAATATATTATCATCCACATTTATAATATATGTACAAATAATATGGAAATCACTGTCCACATTATTCATATCCTTGGTGATGATGATGTCACCACATTTATGAATATCTCGAATGATGTGGTATTTCCTTTCCACATGCTTTCTCTTTTGAAGCCATATGGGTTCCTTCACCTGAGATATAGCTCTTGTGTTATCCCAGAGTAGCGGGATGGGAGTATCAAAGGAAACAACATCAAGTTACAAGATGAACTTGCACAACCACACCGCCTCCTTTACAACATCCAATGGGGAAATGTATTTAGCTTATGTTGTTCAATTGGTCGTAGTGTCCTACTTGTAGCTTCTCCACATCACATGACCACCGTTCAATAGGAAAACAAACCCTATTGTTGATTCTTGATCATCAATATCGGTCTGGAAGTCAGAATTCGTGTATCCCAAGAATTGGAGATCACCATCTCCATAGACCAAGACGTAATCTTGCATCCGTCTTAAATACTTGAAGGTGTTCTTCAATGAATTCCAGTGTTTCTCTCCAAAGTAGTATTAGTAACAGAATACCTCTCCCACCGCATGGTTGATATCTTCCCTTCAGCACATAACGGTGTAAATTGAGCTTCCTACAATTGATGTGTTGTAGTTCTCAACTATGGCTTTCTTTTCCTCAACATTTTGAGGAGACATACCTTTAGACAGGTGCATACCATGTCATAAGGAAAGGAAGCCTTTCTTGGAGTTCTTCATATGGAAATGCTCAAGATCTTTTTAATGTATCCCTGTTGTGATATCACAATAATCTATTTTCTCAGTTTCTAAATAGACTCGGACCCAAGATGTAAGAGGCTTCTCCACGAATTTTCATCTCGAATGTATGGGATGGACAAATCTTAATACTGGTCATCATCGTTGTATCATACCCAATGATAAGAATTTCATCTACATAAGGCACGATGAACACAACATTGCTCCCACTAAGCTTATTGTACACACACGATTCATCAAGATTCTGCACAAAATCATATCTCTTTATTTTTTTGTCAAATCTAATGTTCTAGCTACAAGAAGCTTGCTTTATCCCATAGATGGATTTCTTTAGATTGAATACTTTTAATTCCTCTGTTATAAAGCCCTGTGGGTGCTACATGTAGATATACTCTTTAAGATATCAATTGAGGAAAGCCGTCTTGACATCCATCTGGGAGATATCATAGTCAAGATATGTATCTATAGATAATAGTTCCTTAATGGATTGAACCATAGCCATAGGAGAGAATGTATCATCATAGTCAATGCTTTCGCCCTGTGTATAGCCCTTAGCTACAAGTCGTGCTTCGACAATCTATACTTTCCCATCAGGTCCCGTTTTTCTCTTGAAGATCCCTTTACATCACATGGGTTTTACCTCTATAGGCAGATTCTCTAGGGTCCATAAGCTATTATTGTGCATGGAGTCTATTTCAGAGATCATTTCTAGCATGCATCTATCCATGTTATAATCGGCGAGTGCTTCATAAAATGAATTTAGATCATTGTCACTTTAACCTGACACATGGAATTTGTACCTTTCAATAGTGCAAGCCCCCTGGAAATCCTTCGAAGTGGTACATGTGTTTCATCTTCTATTACTTCTTTAGTTTCTTGTTTAGGAAACTTAGTATCCTCAAGTGATTCAATGAGTTTCTTTACTTCATTTTTGTCTTTACTCTTAAAGGAAATTATCCTCCAAAATTTTTTGATCTCCAGGGATGAAGACCTTTTGAATCTCAAGATCATAAAGTTGATATCCAATACCATCCTTTAGCATACCAAATGAAGCAGGACTCACTAGTGTACGATTCTAGCTTACTTGAGTCCATCTTCTTAGCATGGACCAATCAACCCCAAACCTTTATGTGTCTAACACAAGGTTTAATTCCATATGAAAGCTCATTTGGAGTCTCAGGAATATATTTACTATAAATCTTATTCAGTATATACTGCAGTCTATACTACATATCCCTAGAAGCGAAGTGGTAAATGTCATTTAGTCATCATTGAATGGACCATATCCATGATGGTCATGTTACATCTTTCATCTACACCATTATGTTGGGGAGTTCCAAGAGGAGTAAGATTGGAGATAGTTCCTCTCTCTCTCTCTCTATAAGATATTCCTTGAATTCATTAGTGGTACTCTTCACCTCGGTCAGGTCGAATTCGTTTAATCTTCCTATTGGTTTGTTTCTCAATCAAAGACATGAACTATTTGAACTTTTCAAAGGATTCATTATTGTTAAGTAATATGAAGATAAACATGTATCGCAAATGGTTATCAATAAATGTCAAATAGTATCGATATCTATTTTGAAGTGCTTACTAAAGGGAACACATACATCTTTATGTATCTGGTCAAGAATACCTCGTATCTTGTAACCACATTATGGAAATGCCATCTAGTCATTTTACAACGAATACAATGTTTACACGTAGGCAAAGTTTGAACCTGTAGAAAATCTTAGGGCCCATTCTTTATCAATCTCTAGATTCCATCAATATATAAATGAACAAGCTTTTTATGCCAAATCACATTTTAGTGATTTCTATCGTCCCCAGTGAACTAATCAAGACCAAAATAGGAGAAGGATATATGAACAGAGTGTGAAGGCCCTTCCCAGATTTCAAGTTAACTTGTTCGCTCCTCCTAAAGAATGACATCCACAACCATAGAGGGAGTAATGAGATCATTTCCCAGTCAGATATTATACTAATTGAATGTATTCTCACAGTTCTGGCTTAAACAAACCTCCCGAGGGTCATCTCAATTCTGGAGAAGCTTACTTCGTGTTTTTAGTGAGACAAGAAAACAAATAAAGGAAGGAGCGGAGCTAGGCATCTCTACTCACTCTATTAGATCAATAAGTACATCTTATGGCCATGGTGGATAATTTCGTTTACTTGATTGACAGGAAGTGGAATGCTCTCAGTTGAGAAGCACTCACACTTGCTACCATCACAACATTTCTCGCCAAGGTAAGAGGGTGGATCATAAGCTTCTTAGTGTTGCCTCTTTCTCATTTCATGATGTCAGATGACCAATGAAATTCTCTATTTTTTTCCAGTCCGACGATCTTTTTGTTATTCTATAAATATAATGATTTGCCCCAAACTTGATTCTCTCTTCATCCTTCAAAATAACAAAGTGGTGAATGAAGGTTGCTCTTGACATAAGGAGAAGGACCGACAATATTTAGAGTCCCAGGCACACCTACACAGATACCTTCGTAGTGTAGTGTCGATTACACATTCATAATAGAATTCGGATTCATGTGCCTTTCAGAACTAGGTACGTTTCACTTAGTATGATTAGGTAGCCTTGCGGTAGCTAGAGGATGAGGACATTCCCCATGCTACGGTTCCCTGTGGTCCGGTCGCACTAGGTTAGGGAGTAAGAATGATACGAACTCCTCCGCATCCCCAAGCGCATTGCCCTCATAGGAGGCATGTAGTGGTTATAAGGGTAGTTCCTTCAGATCCGATAAAACTTCCAAAAAACCTGCTACATAACTATTGAGTAGAGACACAAATACAATAAGTAGATACATGATGATCAAGTATATTCTTTTCAAGCAAAAAAATTAGACAAACTTCTTTTCTCAAAATACATACTATTAAAATTTTAATAATTAGAAAAATACACAATGATATCTTCAAGTATTATCCTTTACTTACCCATTGTCATGACCAGTACACACAGGATGTGGGACATACTGCTCATGGACCAACCTACTACCCCAATGATCCCTGACGAGACATCATATCCACCTTAGGTTAGATAATGTGACTTGATCATATTGTAATTTAGATGTTATTTTATATTTAAAACAAAGGTATACCACGTAATATTTATCTAAATCATTTTGATAAGCATTATAAGGAGATTTTCCAGACAAATCCCCACTTCTATCAAAGTTACATTGTTTTGCATGTGGAGATTACCATACAACAATCGTTGGATAAGCTAGGGTTTTCAAGAATCATTTCTTGAATGTCCTATGCTGATTAATGAATTATTTCCATAATTATAAGAAATAATTGTTAATCAAGGCAACACTTTCAATACAGAGCTTTGATGATCATATCATCTTTCGACCCATCTCCACTAAATATGGAATATCTGGCACAAAAATAGTCAGAATCACGTGAAATTAATCGAATGATTTCATGGTTTAATTATATACTCAATACAAGTGTTTATTTCATATATCATGATAGAAAAAAAGTTAAAAAATAGTTTTGTAATAGACCCGTGAAAACATGCAGAACAAATTTCCGTAGCTCGAACAATTCGAATCAATTTTATGCCCTTTCAATACCAATTAATGTTTACTATTTTTAAGACATAATCAAACATTCTGAATACATTTTATTAACCAAAAAATACATCCAAATAATTTAGAAAAAACAAGTTTTATTTTATAAAAAAACCAATTTGAATCTTGCATCCTATGCGAAAACAAAGATTCCTGCGCATCTAAAAAATGAACCATGATAGCCTAGGATTTTTGAATCATATACAAGAACTCAACCAAGGCTATGATACTACTTTAAGGATATGGAAAGTTCCTTAAGCACATCAGTGAAGTAGATTATCACATCGTATGCAATTTATGCGTCTATTCACACTAGTTGCTCGGTGCATCAGAATTTAACAAATTTAAAATGATGAAACAACATAGTCCAAGGACATTTCTCATATAGTTTCAACGAACCACAAGAAATATGTAGGTTTACCTCTTGAAACGTGGTAGCGATTGTAGCTTCTAAGCGAAAAGACCTCCTGTCTCAAGTCCGACTCAGTGGGGGAAACCCTTGCGAGCATGTTTATGAGATCTGGGCTTCTCGCAATCCAAGGTAAAGATCCAAGCATTGTAACTCCCGATTTAGTCATACAAAATCTAACATATTCTCCACAAACAATAAGAAACAAAGAAGATAGAGATCCACAGGTAGTCAATGTGGCAACACAACAACATCATGATGACTACGACTCTCTCTAGCCCAGACTATGGAAGTCTATACTAGCGAGAGAGATAGGGAGTGTGAAGAGAATGAGAAATATAGAGTAACTTTCCAGAGAAGTTGTGTCCCTCTAGGGTTTCCCCTTCTTTTATAGTATTTTGGGAGTCCATGGATCACAATCCATGTGAAACACAAAATCAGTGGTTGAGATTGATTTGCATTTTTATTCATGATCAGGACTTTATGGCAAAAACACAACAATAAATAATAAATATAAATCAAATTAAATAAATATATATATATATATATATATTATAAATATAGTTTAATTTGGTTAAATCATTATTTAATCAAGGGATAAGGAAAGTGGAAACCCACCTTCCACATATGGTGGGGACGACCACTTGACCATGTCAACGGGCCGTCCACCAACCACATATGGAAGGTGGTTCCCATTCCAATTATGTGGGATTAATTTATCTCACACAATAACTTAATTATTTACAACATTTTGTTGTACATTAATTGACAAAAATAAATCCAAATTTAGTTTGTGAATATTGCAATTGAGCCATAAAATAAATGCAAATCATATTCACACCACAAAATAAAAAGATAAATTGAATTCCCATTTACTTTCCAATGTGAATCCAATTAATATCAACAATTAATTTGGTGTTACTATTTACAACAATCTCTCTCTAATATATTATAAATTACATTGTAATATAAAAAAAATATGGATAACACTATCCACATTATTCACATCCTTCATAATTAAATCACAATTCGTTATTTTGGATCATCATTCTCATACATTTAAATAATATTAATCATATTCACATTATTGATGATATATACATCACATTTAATTATCAACACCACAATGCTTGGATATAATTTAACAATGGAATTACTCTTGAACTCTTTTTAGAATAATTTGCTTTTTTTGCGGATACTTGGAGATAAGGATATGATGATTGTATGTTGTACATATAGTGACTTGGATATTGTGATCATAAACCAAATACAGCTCTTGAGGACCTCTCACAGACTCTTGATTAAATCAATACCATAAATCTTTTCATGGCTTTTGAATCTCATTCTGATCAATGTCCAACATTTGGGCCAAGATCAGATAACTTCTTTGATAAGAGGAGTCACTAAAACTCATACCTATTTCATCACTCCATCGGAATGGAAGCGCCATGGTTATATAGTCGTTTATGATCACATAACCCTTCAGGTATTCCTAACACATGTACATCCTACATACTGGAAGACCTAAACCCGAAGACATAAATCAATTTGTACTCTCATCTTTTGGGTTTTATCATTAATTTTGTCAATCGGTCATTGGGAGTTGGTATTGATCATATAATTTTCAAAAGCATATATCATACCTTTGAATTATTGTAATGCTTCGAAAGCAGGATAACCATGCATGGAGTTTGATAGTTTCCAATACCTCTCATGTGAGCTCATGTCATTCGATTCAGAAGTGAATCTGTATGATCCCTTTGAGAAATCATATTACGCATATGCCCTTATATAAACAACAGCTCACCAGTGTATAGACCTTGATTAGGCCATCAACCTATCGATTTCTGAAATGCACATTCTCAGACATATAGCACCACATCTGTCTCTAGTAAGAGGACGCATGCATATATCATGTCATTATAAGACAAAGGACTTGGTAATCTCGATCTCATTAAGTCAACTCTCTTACCTAACTAATATGACACCTTCGATTATCTATTCCTGTCCTCTGACCCGCTTCAAGAGATCGGTCAAATATCATCCAAATGAAAAAGGATAACCATCTCCTACTCTGGATGGAGATTATCTTCAAAGAATCATTTGGCAGTGCTTGATGAGTTTTCAATCTAACTCTTTAGACATTCATTCAAGAACCATCCTCTGTAATTCAACAATTGAATCAACAATTGTATGATCATGAAGATGACCATGGTACAAAACCCTAGCTGTACTAAGGGACCTTATTGTCCATTATTTCATTTGACCAATAACTTTAATTGATATATAAAACATTACAATAACATTTATTACAAGAATGTCTCACCCAGGGCTCACATTTCTAACATCAACGTCACATGCACGACATGCAATGCCCAAAAAGATTGCATTTCACCTCCCACGAGTCATGGTAACTACATCTTATTTTTTTATTTTCCTTTATTATATTATGTACGCAAAAGGAACCCTTTATTTGCACATTTATTTGATCTATCAATTTGCATGAAATTTTAATTCCCAAAATACAATTTTGCAGAACAATTAATTTTCTACATTGTGGTTGATTAATGGTTTTTTTGTGAGCAATGGTCATTAGTTACATTAAATTAATAAAAATTATCATATTTTATACAATGCATGCTCTTTAATTCGTATTAAATTACGTCCTCCAAAAATTGCTAAAAAGACACACTCGGTTGATTTAATTGCTATATAACATGCCAGAAGCTCGTCACATTTGTACACGTATCTAAGTCACAATAAATTGTTTTGTGATCTGAATAACTGATTTTTGATCAAAGTCGTCCTCGATACCTAGTTAAGATAAATTAATTTCTCAGAAATAATTGGGTTTGCTATTTATTAAAATTAAATTACTAAAAAATCACATCGTCTGCATTTTATTTTGTAGTAAATTCAATTTTAATCCAAAAAATCTAAAATATGAAGTAACTAAATTTTGCATATTTGCAAATTCTTGCCAAGTTTTAAGAAGTTTGGAGATCATTTGATTGAAATTTCCATTTTAGTCCTCCAACTTGGAAAAAATTGCATTTTTATCATGAATTGCATAAAAATATGAAACAAATTCTCAGAAAATCATACATTAGTTTGGATAAATGTTAGCTCTAGCCTGTTCCTTTGTCTCCTTATGTAGACTTTAGCGATTTCCAAAGCAAATAAACACATAAGCACTTAGTACTTAGATTAATTAAATTGATTGTTCGTGCCATTTATTTTTTATTGATTCTTATGTGCCTCACCACAACTTAAAAACACGAATTAGATAGGGTATCTTCAAGATCGACAAATGGCAACAATGCTAGTGAAGCTAATGAATTAGGTTCATTTTAGAAAACCTGGAGTTAGGTTTCTCATTCACACGGGTAGTCTGACCCCAATCATTTTTTTGTGAATATTTCCCCAAATTTGTTTCTCTTTTTCATCAATTCTTCCTTATATTTTTATAATATATATTTTCTATCGCTCTAATATAAATCTTTGTTTTCATGCGAGGGTTTGTAATTTTATTTATCATTCAATATTTTTGTATTTGCTAATTTTTCGTAATTTTGATAATTTCTTTATTTCCATTAACTCTTGTTTGAGAGATTAGGAGATCACCTGATTGAATTTTCCTTAAGATCAAGGGTTGCCTGTTCTTTTATAGTATTTCGGGTGTCCATGGATCACAATCCATGTGAAACACAAAATCAATGGTTGAGATTGATTTGTATTTTTATTCATTATCATGACTTTCTAGCAAAAACACAACAATAAATAATAAATATATATCAAATTATATATATATATTATAAATATAGTTTAATTTGGTTAATTTATTATTTAATCAAGGGATAATGAAAGTGGCAACCCACCTTCCACATATGGTGGGGATGACCACTTGACCAAGTCAAGGTGGCCGTCCACCAACCACATATGGAAGGTGGTTCCCATTCCAATTATGTAGGATTAATTTATCTCACGCAATACCTTAATTATTTTCAAATTTTTTTTGTTAATTAATTGACAAAAATAAATCCAAATTTCTTTCGGGAATATTGCAATTGTGCCATTAAATAAATGCAAATCATATTCACACCCCAAAATAAAACGATAAATTGAATTCCCAATTACTTTCCGATGTGAATCCAATTAACATCAACAATTAATTTGAAGTTACTATTTACAACAAGCTCTCTCTAATATATTATAAATTACATTTATAATATATAAAAAGGTTGGGGTGGCTGCACCGGCGGTTGTAGCTTACTAGCTGCACCCGTCCATTTTTTCTTTGATTTTTTGTGTTTTTGAAATGAAACTTAGGGGGATTTAAATCACTATATATCACAATGATATCATACCAATTTCGCCTAAATTCAACATTTCTATCATCTCCATCAAGGCAATGACATTTTAACGGTTTAAGAATTATTGAAATTTACCATATCTAGATGGGCATGTTAGGAGTGTTTGTTTTGCATGAAAATTGAAACACATATTCCATACAATAAACTAAGTAAATCCCCATAAGTATTTTTCAAAAAAACCTAAAAAACCAATGCAAAATAATGGTCGGGTGTAGCCAGTTGGCTTCACCGGCCGATGCACACTCCCTTTTCCTATATATAAAAAATATGGATAACACTATCCACATTATTCATATCCCTCATAATTGAATCACCTTTCATTATTTTGGATCATCATTCTCATACATTTAATTAATATTAATCATATTCTCATTATCACATTAATCATATACATTTAATTAACATTAATCATATTCACATTATATTTACGTCACATTTAATTATCAATATTTCAATGCTTGGATATAATTTTACAATGGAATTACTCTTGAACTCATTTAAGAATAATTTGCTTTTTCTGCGGATACTTGGAGATTAGGACATGATGATTACACGTTGTACATATAGCGACTTGGGTATTGTGATTACATACCAAATACATCTCTTGAGGACCTCTCATAGACTCTTAATTGAATCAATACCGTAAATATTCTCATAGCTTTTGAATCTCGTTCTGATCAATGCCCAACATTTGGGCCAAGATCAGATCACTTTTTTGATAAGTGGAGTCACTAAAATTCATACCTATTTCATCTCTCCATTGGAATGGAAGCGCCATGGTTATATAATCGTTTATGATCACATCACCCTTCAAGTAATCCTAACACATGTACATCCTGCGTACTGGAAGACCTAAACCCGAAGACATAAATCAATTTATACTGTCATCTTTTGGGTTTTATCATTAAGTTTATCATTCGATCATTGGGAGTTGGTATCGATCCTATAATTTTTAAAAGCATATATCATACATACGAATTCTTGTCATGCTTCGAAAGCAAGATGACCATGCATGGACTTTGATAGTTTCTAATACCTCTCGAGTGAGCTCATGTCTTCCGATTCACAAGTGAATCGGTATGATACCTTTGAGAGATCATATTACTCATGTGACCTTATATAAAAAGTAGCTTACGAGTTTATAGATCTTGATTAGGCCGTCAACCTATCGGTTTGTGAAATGCACATTCTCAGACATATACCACCACATCTGTCTCCGGTGAGAGGACATATGCATATATCATGTCATTGTACAACATAGGACTTGGTTATCTCGATCTCATTAAGTCAACTCTATGACCTAACTAATATGACACCTCCGATTATCTATTCCTATGCGGAGGACACGCTTCAAGATATCGGACATATATCATCCAAAAGAAAAGTATAACCATCTCCTACTCTGGATGGAGATTATCTCTAAAGAATCATTTGACAGTGCTTGATGAGTTCTCAATCTAATTCTTTAGACATTCATTCAAGAACCAGCCTCTATAATTCAACAATTGAATCAACAACTATATGATCATGAAGATGACCATGGTACAAAACCCTAACTGTACTAAGGGACCTTATTGTCCATTATTTCATTTAATCTCAGATAGGGAGTGAAATAAACCAATAACTTTAATTTATATATCAACCATTATAATAACATTTATTACAGGAATGTCCCACCCATGGCTCACATTGCTAACAACAACGTCACATGCACGACATGCAATGCCCACAAAAATTGCATTTCACCTCCCTTGAGTCATGGTAACTGCATCTTAGTTCTTTTTTCCCTTTATTATATTATGTAGGAATAAGGAACCCTTTATTTGCACATTTATTTGATCTATCATTTTGCATGAAATTTTAGTTCCTAAAATACAATTTTGCAGAACAATTTATTTTCTACACTGTGGTTGATTAATTGTATTTTTTGTGAGTAGTGGTTATTAGTTTCATTAAATTGATAGATATTATCATATTTTACCTATTGCATGCTCTTTCATTCCTATTAAATTGCGTGCTCCAAAAATTGCTAAAAAGACATACTCAGTAGATTTAATTGCTATATAACATGCTGGAAACTCATCACATTTGCACTGATATCTAAGTCACAAAAAATTGTTTTGTGATATGAATAATTGATTTTTGATCAAATTCGTCCTCGATACCTAGTTAGGATAATTTAATTTCTACGAAATAACTGGGTTTCCTATTTATTAAAATTAAAGTACTTAAAAATCACATCGTCTGCTTTTTATTTTGTAATAAATTCATTTTTAATGCAAAAAATCCAAAATATGAAGTAACTAAATTTTGCATATTTGCAAATTCTTGCCAAGTTTTAAGATGTTTGGAGATTATTTTTGATTGAAATTTCCATTTTAGTCCTCCAACATTGATAAAATTGCATTTTAATTATGAATTGCATAAAAATACCAAAAATAATTTATCAGAAAACCATACATTAGTTTGGATATATTTTAGCTCTAAGTTGTTCCTTTGTCTTCTTTAGTCGACTTTAGGGATTTCCCAAGCAAATAAACACATAGTCGCATAGTACTTAACTTAATTAAACTGATTATTCGTGCCGATTATTTTTTATTGATTCTTAAGTGCCTGACTACAACTTAAACACATGAATTATATAGGGTATCTTCAAGATCGTCAAATGGCAACATTGCTAGTGAAGCAAATGACTTAGGCTCATTTTAAAAAACCTGGAGTTAGGTTTCTCATTCACTCGGGTATTCCGACCAAAACCATTTTTGGCGAATATTTCCCCAAATTTGCTTCTCTTTTTCATCAATTTTTCCCTATATTTTTGTAATTTATATTTTCTATCGCTCTAATATAAATATTTATTTTTGTGCAAGGGAATTGCTTGACTTGGAATCGGTGCTTCTTCAAGCCAACTTGAGACATATCAAAGAAAATATTTTTTGAGCGAGTTTTTATTTATCATTCAATATTTTTGTAATTGCTATTTTTTCGTAATTTTGGTAATTTCTTTAGTTACAACAACTCTGGTTTGAGAGATTTGGAGATCATTTGATTGAATTTTCCTCAAGTTCTAGGGTTGCCTCTACTTTTATAGTATTTTGGGAGTCCATGGATCGCAATCCATGTGAAACACAAAATCAATGGTTGAGATTGATTTGTATTTTTATTCATCATCATGACTTTCTTGCAAAAACACAACAATAAATAATAAATATAAATCAAATTATATATATTATAAATATAGTTTAATTTTATTAATTCATTATGTAATCAAGGGATAAGGTAAGTGGCAACCCACCTTCCACATATGGTGGGGACAACCACATTACCAAGTCAAGGTGGCCGTCCACTAACCACATATTTAAGGTGGTTCCCATTCAAAGTATATAGGATTGATTTAACTCACACAACACCTTAGTTATTTTCAACATTTTGTTGTCAATTAATTGACAAAAATAAATCGAAATTTATTTTGTGAATATTGCAATTGTGCCATGAAATAAATGCAAATCTTATTCACAAAAAAAAGACAAATTGAATTCCCAATTACTTTCCAATGTTAATCGAATTAACATCAACAATTAATTTGAAGTTACTATTGACAACAAGATCTCTCTAATATATTATAAATTACATTTATAATATATAAAAAATATGGATAACACTATATACATTATTCATATCCTTCATATTTAAATCACATTTCATTATTTTGTATCACCATTCTCATACGTTTAAATAATATTAATCATATTCACATTTTTCATGATATTTACATCACATTCAGTTAGCTATATCTCAATGCTTGGATATAATTTACCAATGGAATTACCTTTGAACTTTTTCAAGAAGATTTTCCTTTTTCTGTGGATACTTGGGGATAAGGACATGATGATTGCACGTTGTACATATAGTGACTTTGGTATTGTGATCACATACCAAATACAGATCTTGAGGAACTCTCACAGACTCTTGATTAAATCAATACCGTAAATCATCTCATAGCTTTTGAATCTCGTTCTGATCAATGCCCAACATTTGGGCCAAGATCAGATCACTTCTTTGATTAGGGGAGTCACTAAAATTCATACCTATTTCATATCTCCATCGGAATGGAAGTGTCGTGGTTATATAATCGTTTATGATGACATCACCCTTCAGGTATTCCTAACACAACTACATCTTGCATACAGGAAGACCTAAACCCGAAGACATATATCAATTTATATTGTCATCTTTTGGGTTTTGTCATTAAGTATCTCATTCGATCATTGGGAGTTGGTATCGATCATATAATTTTCAAAAGCATATATCATACGTACGAATTCTTGTCATGCTTCGAAAGAAAGATAACCACACACGGAATTTGATAGTTTCCAATACCTCTCGATGGAGCTCATGTCTTATGATTCACAAATGAATCTGTATGATCCATTTGAGAGATCATATAACTCATATGACCTTAAATAAACAGTACCTCACCAGTGTATAGACCTTGATTAGGCCATCAACCTATAGGTTTGTGAAATGCACATTGTCAGACATATAGCAACACATCTATCTCTGGTAAGAGGATGCATGCATATATCATGTCATTATACGACAAAGGACTTGGTTATCTCGATCTCATTAAGTCAACACTTTTACCTAACTAATATGACACCTTCGATTATCGATTCCTATGCAGATGACCCGTTTCAAGAGATCAGTCAGATATCATCCAAAAGAAAAAGGGTAACCCTCACCCAGGGCTCACATTGCTAACATCAACTTCACATGCACGGCATGTAATGCCCAAAAAATGGCATTTCACCTCCCACGAGCCATGGTAACTGCATCTTAGCTTTTTTTTATTTTCCTTTATTATATTATGTTGGAATAAGGAGCCCTTTATTTGCACATTTATTTGATCTGTCATTTGGCATGAAATTTTATTCCTAAAATACAATTTTGCAGAACAATTTATTTTCTACATTTTGGTAGATTAATGGTATTTTTTTCTGAGTATTTGTTATTAGTTTCATTAAACTGATAGAAATTATCATATTTTACCCATTGCATGTTCTTTAATTCGTATTAAATTCCGTTCTCCAAAAATTGCTAAAAAGACATACTCGGTAGATTTAATTGCTATATAACATATCAGAAACTCATGACATTTGCACACTTATCTAAGTCACAATAAATTGATTTGTGATTTGAACAACTGATTTTTTTATCAAAGTCATCCTCGATACCTAGTTAGGATAATTAAATTTCTACAAAATAACTGGGTTTGCTATTTATTAAAATCAAATTACTTAAAAATCACATCGTCTGCATTTTATTTCGTAATAAATTCATTTTTAATCCGAAAAATCCAAAATATGAAGTAACTAAAGTTTGCATATTTGCAAATTCTTGCCAAATTTTAAGATGTTTGGAGATCATTTGATTGAAATTTCAATTTTAGTCCTCCAACATTGATAAAATTGCATTTTAATCATGAATTGCATAAAAATACCAATAATAATTTCTCAGAAAACCATACATTAGTTTGGATATATTTTAGCTCTAGGTTGCTCCTTTGTCTCCTTTAGTAGACTTTAGGGATTTCCCCAGCAAATAAACACATAGTCGCATAGTACTTAAATTAATTAAATTGATTATTCATGCCATTTATTTTTTATTGATTCTTAAGTGCCCGACTACAACTTAAAAACACGAATTAAATAGGGTATCTTCAAGATCGTCAAATGGCAACATTGCTAGTGAAGCAAATGACTTAGGTTCATTTTAGAAAACCTGGAGTTAGGTTTCCCATTCACTCGGGTATTCCGAGCAAAATCATTTTTTGCGAATATTTCCCCAAATTTGTTTCTCTTTTTCATCAAATTTTCCATATATTTTTGTAATATATATTTTCTATCGCTCTAATATAAATCTTTGTTTTCGTGCAAGGGAATTGCTTGATTTGGAACCGGTGCATCTTCAAGCCAACTTGAGACATATCAAGGAAAATATTCTTTGAGAAGTTTTTATTTATCATTCAATAATATGGTAATTGCTAATTTTTTGTAATTTTGGTAATTTCTTTAGTTACAACAACTCTGATTTGAGAGATTTGGAGATCATTTGATTGAATTTTCCTTAAGATCTAGGGTTGCCTCTTCTTTTATAGTATTTTGGGAGTCCATGGATCACAATCCATGTGAAACACAAAATCAATGGTTGAGATTGATTTGTATTTTTATTCATCATCATGACTTTCTTGCAAAAACACAACAATAAATAATAAATATAAATAAAATTATATATATATATATAAATTATAAATATAGTTATTTTTATTAATTCATTATTAAATCAAGGGATAAAGTAAGTGGCAACCCACCTTTCACATATGGTGGGGACGACCACTTGACCAAGTCAAGGTGGCCGACCACTAACCACATATTGAAGGTGGTTCCCATTCCAAGTCTGTAGGATTGATTTATCTCACACAATACCTTAATTATTTTCAACATTTTGTTGTCAATTAATTGACAAAAATAAATCCAAATTTATTTTGTGAATATTTCAATTGTGCCATTAAATAAATGCAAATCATATTCTCACCCAAAAAACGACAAATTGAATTCCCAATTACTTTCCAATGTGAATCGAATTAACATCAACAATTAATTTGAAGTTACTATTGACAACAAGATCTCTCTAATATATTATAAATTACATCTATAATATATAAAAAATATGGATAACACTATACACATTATTCATATCCTTCATATTTAAATCACATTTCATTATTTTGGATCACCATTCTCATACGTTTAAATAATATTAATCATATTCACATTATTCATGATATTTACATCACATTCAGTTATCTATATCTCAATGCTTGGATATAATTTAACAATGGAGTAACTCTTGAAATTTTTTAAGAAGAATTTGCTTTTTCTGCGGATACTTGGGGATAAGGACATGATGATTGCACGTTGTACATATAGTGACTTTGGTATTGTGATCACATACCAAATACAGATCTTGAGGACCTCTCACAAACTCTTGATTAAATCAATAGCGTAAATCGTCTCATAGCTTTTGAATCTCGTTCTTATCAATGCCCAACATTTGGGCCAAGATCAGATCACTTCTTTGATTAGGGGAGTTACTAAAATTCATACCTATTTCATATCTCCATCGGAATGGAAGCGCCATGGTTATATAATCGTTTATGATTACATCACCCTTCAGGTATTCCTAACACATGTACATCTTGCATACAGGAAGACCTAAACCCGAAGGCATATATCAATTTATATTGTCATCTTTTGGGTTTTATCATTAAGTTTCTCATTCGGTCATTGGGAGTTGGTTTCGATCATATAATTTTCAAAAGCATATATCATACCTACGAATTCTTGTCATGCTTCGAAAGAAAGATAACCATGCACGGAATTTGATAGTTTCGAATACCTCTCGAGGGAGCTCATGTCTTCCGATTCACAAGTGAATCTGAATGATCCCTTTGAGAGATCATATTACTAATATAACCTTATATAAACAGTACCTCACCAGTGTATAGACCTTGATTAGGCCATCAACCTATAGGTTTGTGAAATGCACATTGTCAGACATATAGCAACACATCTATCTCTGGTAAGAGGATGCATGCATATATCATGTCATTATACGACAAAGGACTTGGTTATCTCGATCTCGTTAAGTCAACTCTTTGACCTAACTAATATGACACCATCGATTATCGATTCCTATGCAGAGGACCAGTTTCAAGAGATCGGTCAGATATCATCCAAAAGAAAAAGGATAACCCTCACCCAGGACTCATATTGCTAACATCAACATCACATGCACGACATGCAATGCCCAAAAAAATTGCATTTCACCTCCCACGAGTCATGGTAACTGCATCTTAGCTTTTTTTATTTTCCTTTATTATATTATGTTGGCATAAGGAACCCTTTATTTGTTATTAATGGTATTTTTTTGTGAGTATTTGTTATTAGTTTCATTAAACTGGTATAAATTATCATATTTTACCCATCGCATGTTCTTTAATTCGTATTAGTTGGAACCGGTATAAACTGGTATTAGTTGGAACCGGTGCTTCTTCAAGCCAACTTGAGACATATCAAGGAAAATATTCTTTGAGAAGTTTTTATTTATCATTCAATATTCTTGTAATTGCTAATTTTTTGTAATTTTGGTAATTTCTTTAGTTACAAGAACTCTGGTTTGGGAGATTTGGAGATCATTTGATTGAATTTTCCTTAAGATCTAGGGTTGCCTCTTCTTTTATAGTATTTTGGGTGTCCATGGATCACAATCCATGTGAAACACAAAATCAATGGTTGAGGTTGATTTGTATTTTTAATCATCATCATTACTTTCTTGCAAAAACACAACAATAAATAATAAATATAAATCAAGATATATATATATATATATTATAAATATAGTTTAATTTTATAAATTCATTATTTAATCATGGGATAAGGAAAGTGGCAACCCACCTTCCACATATGGTGGGGACAACCACTTGACCAAGTCATGGTGGCCGTCCACCAACCACATATTGAAGGTGGTTCCCATTACAAGTATGTAGGATTGATTTATCTCACACAGAACCTTAATTATTTCGACATTTTTTTGTCAATTAATTGACAAAAATAAATCTAAATTTATTTGTGAATATTGCAATTGTGCCATTAAATAAATGCAAATCATATTCACACCCAAAAAAAACGATAAATTGAACTCCCATATACATTCCAATGTGAATCGAATTAACATCAACAGTTAATTTGAAGTTACTATTTTCAGCAAGATCTCTCTAATATATGATAAATTACTTTTATAATATATAAAAAATATGGATAACTCTATACACATTATTCATATCCTTCATGTTTAAATCACATTTCATTATTTTGGATCACCATTCTCATACGTTTAAATAATATTAATCATATTCACATTATTCATGATATTTACATCACATTCAGTTATCTATATCTCAATGCTTGGATATAATTTAACAATGGAATTACTCTTGAACTTTTTTAAGAAGAATTTGCTTTTTCTGCGGATACTTGGGGATAAGGACATGATGATTGCACGTTGTACATATAGTGACTTTGGTATTGTGATCACATACCAAATACAGATCTTGAGGACCTCTCACAGACTCATGATTAAATCAATACCGTAAATCGTCTCATAGCTTTTGAATCTCGTTTTGATCAATGCCCAACATTTGGGCCAAGATCAGATCACTTCTTTGATTAGGGGAGTCACGATAATTCATACCTATTTCATATATCCATCGGAATGGAAGCGCCATGGTTATATAATCGTTTATGATGACATCACCCTTCAGGTATTCCTAACACATGTACATCATGCATACAGGAAGACCTAAACCCGAAGGCATATACCAATTTATATTGTCATCTTTTGGGTTTTATCCTTATGTTTCTCATTCGGTCATTGGGAGTTGGTATCGATCATATAATTTTCAAAAGCATATATCATACCTATGAATTCTTGTCATGCTTCGAAAAAAAGATAACCATGCACGGAATTTGATAGTTTCCAATACCTCTCGAGGGAGCTCATGTCTTCTTATTCACAAGTGAATATGAATGATCCATTTGAGAGATCATATTACTGATATGACCTTATATAAACAGTACCTCACCAGTGTATAGACCTTGATTAGGCCATAAACCTATAGGTTTGTGAAATGCACATTGTCAAACATATAGCAACACATCTATCTCTGGTAAGAGGATGCATGCATATATCATGTTATTATACGAGAAAGGACTTGGTTATCTCGATTTCGTTAAGTCAACTCTTTGACCTAACTAATATGACACCTTCGATTATCGATTCCTATGCAGAGGACCCATTTCAAGAGATCGGTCAGATATCATCCAAAAGAAAAAGGATAACCCTCACCCAGGGCTCACATTGCTAACATCAACAACACATGCACGACATGCAATGCCGAGAAAAATTGCATTTCACCTCCCACGAGTCATGGTAACTGCATACTATTTTTTTTTATTTTCCTCTATTATATTATGTTGGCATAAGGAACCCTTTATTTGCATATTTATTTGGTCTATCATTTTGCATGAAATTTTAGTTCGTAAAATACAATTTTTTAGAACAATTTATTTTCTACATTGTGGTAGATTAATGGTATTTTTTTGTGAGTATTTGTTATTAGTTTCATTAAACTGATAGAAATTATCATATTTTACCCATCGCATGTTCTTTAATTCGTATTAAATTCCGTGCTCCAAAAATTGCTAAAAAGACATACTCGATAGATTTAATTGCTATATAACATATCAGAAACTCATCACATTGGCACACATATCTAAGTCACAATAAATTGTTTTTTGATTTGAATAACTGATTTTTTATCAAAGTCGTCCTCGATACCTAGTTAGGATAATTTAATTTCTACGAAATAACTAAGTTTTCTATTTATTAAAATTAAATTACTTAAAAATCACATCGTCTGCATTTTATTTTGTAATAAATTCATTTTTAATCCGTAAAATCCAAAATATGAAGTAAGTAATTTTTGCATATTTGCAAATTCTTGCCAAGTTTTAAGATGTTTGGAGATCATTTGATTGAAATTTCCATTTTATTCCTCCAACACTGATAAAATTGCATTTTAATCATGAATTGCATAAAAATAACAAAAATAATTTCTAAGAAAGCCATACATTAGTTTGGATATATTTTAGCTCTAGGTTGCTCCTTTGTCTCCTTTAGTCAACTTTAGGGATTTCCTAAGCAAATAAACACATAGTCGCATAGTACTTAAATTAATTAAATTGATTATTCGTGCCGGTTATTTTTTATTGGTTCTTAAGTGCCTGACTACAACTTAAAAACATGAATTAAATAGGGTATCTTCAAGATCGTCAAATGGCAACATTGCTAGTGAAGCAAATGACTTAGGTTCATTATAGAAAACCTGGAGTTAGGATTCCCATTCACTCAGGTATTCCGACCAAAATCATTTTTTGCGAATATTTCCCCAAATTTGTTTCTCTTTTTCATCAAATTTTCCTTATATTTTTGATATATATAATTTATATCGCTCTAATATAATTCTTTGTTTTTGTGCGAGGGAATTGCTTGACTTGGAACCGGTGCTTCTTCGAGCCAACTTGAGACAAATCAAGGAAAATATTATTTGAGAAGTTTTTATTTATCATTCAATATTTTTGTAATTGCTAATTTTTTGTAATTTTGGTAATTTCGTTAGTTAGAACAACTCTGGTTTGAGAGATTTGGAGATCATTTGATTGAATTTTCCTTAAGATCTAGGGTTGCCACTTCTTTTACAGTATTTTGGGAGTCCATGGATCACAATCCATGTGAAACACAAAATCAATGGTTGAGATTGATTTGTATTTTTATTCATCATCATGACTTTCTTGCAAAAACACAACAATAAATAGTAAATATAAATCAATATATATATATATATATAAATTATAAATATAGTTTAATTTTATTAATTCATTATTTAATCATGGGATATGGAAAGTGGCAACCCACCTTCCACATATGGTGGGGACGACCACTTGACCAAATCATGGTGGCCGTCCACCAACCACATATTGAAGGTGATTCCCATTCCAAGTATGTAGGATTGATTTATCTCACACAATACCTTAATTATTTTCAACATTTTTTGTCAATTTATTGACAAAAATAAATCCAAATTTATTTGTGAATATCAATTGTGCCATTAAATATATGCAAATCATATTCACACCCAAAAAAACGGTAAATTGAATTCCCAAATACTTTCCAATGTGAATCGAATTAACATAAACAATTAATTTGAAGTTACTATTGACAACAAGATCTCTCTAATATATTATAAATTACATTTATAATATATAAAAAATATGGATAACACTATACACATTATTCATATCCTTCATATTTAAATCACATTTCATTATTTTGGATCACCATTCTCATACGTTTAAATAATATTAATAATATTCACATTATTCATGATATTTACATCACATTTAGTTATCTATATCTCACTGCTTGGATATAATTTAACAATGGAATTACTCTTGAACTTTTTTAAGAATAATTTGCTTTTTCTGCGTATACTTGGGGATAAGGACATGATGATTGAAAGTTGTACATATAGTGACTTTGGTATTGTGATCACATACCAAATAGAGATCTTGAGGACCTCTCACAGACTCTTGATTAAATCAATATCGTAAATCGTCTCAAAGATTTTGAATCTCGTTCTGATCAATGCCCAACATTTGGGCCAAGATCAGATCACTTCTTTGATTAGGGGAGTCACTAAAATTCGTACCTATTTCATATCTCCATCGGAATGGAAGTGTCGTGGTTATATAATCGTTTATGATGACATCACCATTCATGTATTCCTAACACATGTACATCTGGCATACATGAACACCTAAACCCGAAGACATATATCAATTTATATTGTCATCTTTTGGGTTTTATCATTTAGTTTCTCATTCGGTCATTGGGAGTTGGTATCGATCATATAATTTTCAAAAGCATATATCATACCTACGAATTCTTGTCAAGCTTCGAAAGAAAGATAACCATGCACGGAAATTGATAGTTTCCAATACCTCTCGAGGGAGCTCATGTCTTCCGATTCACAAGTGAATCTGTATGATCTCTTTGAGAGATCATATTACTCATATGACATTATATAAACAGTCCCTCACCAGTGTATAGACCTTGATTAGGCCATCAACCTATAGGTTTATGAAATGCAAATTGTCAGACATATAGCAACACATCTATCTCTGGTAAGAGGATGCATGCATATATCATGTCATTATACGACAAAGGACTTGGTAATCTCGATCACGTTAACTCAACTCTTTGACCTAACTAATATGACACCTTCGATTATCGATTCCTATGAAGAGGACCCGTTTCAAGAGATCCGTCAGATATCATCCAAAAGAAAAAGGATAACCCTCACCCAGGGCTCACATTGCTAACATCAACGTCACATGCACAACATGCAATGCCCAAAAAAATTGCATTTCACCTCCCACAAGTCATGGTAACTGCATCTTAGCTTTTTTTATTTTCCTTTATTATATTCTGTTGGCATAAGGAACCCTTTATTTGCACATTTATTTGATCTTTCATTTTGCATGAAATTTTATTTCCTAAATTACAATTTTGCAGAACAATTTATTTTCTACATTTTGTTAGGTTAATGGTATTTTTTGTGAGTATTTGCTATTAGTTTCATTAAAAAGATAGATATTGTCATATTTTACACATCGCATGTTCTTTAATTCGTATTAAATTTCGTGCTCCAAAAATTGCTAAAAAGACATACTCGATGGATTTAATTGCTATATAACAAACCAGAAACTCATTACATTTGCACACATATCTAAGTCACAATAAATTGTTTTGTGATCTGAATAATTGATTTTTGATCAAAGTCATTCTCGATACCGAGTTAGGATAATTTAATTTCTCAGAAATAATTAGGTTTGCTATTTATTAAAATTAAATTACTCAAAAATCACATAGCCTGCATTTTATTTCGTAAGAAATTCATTTTTAATCTGAAAAATCCAAAATATGAAGTAACCAAATTTTGCATATTTGCAAATTCTTGCCAAGTTTTAAGACGTTTGTAGATCATTTGAATGAAATTTCCATTATAGTCCTCCAAACATTGATAAAATTGCATTCTAATCATGAATTGCATTAAAATACCAAAAACAATTCTCAGAAAACCATACATTAGTTTGGATAAATTTTAGATCTAGCGATTTCCCAAGCAAATAAACACATAGTCACTTAGTACTTCAATTAATTAAATTGATTATTCGTGCCACTTATTTTTTATTGATTCTTAAGTGTTAGACTACAACTTAAAAATACGGATTAAATATGGTATCTTCAAGATCATCAAATGGCAACAATGCTAGTTAGGCTAATGACTTAGGTTCATTTTAGAAAACCTGGAGTTAGGTTTCCCATTCACTCAGGTAGTCTGACCCCAACCATTTTTTGTGAATATTTCCCAAAATTTGTTTCTCTTTTTCATCAAATTTTTCTTATATTTCTATAATATATATTTTGTATCGCACTAATATAAACCTTTGTCTTCGTGCGAGGGAATTGCTTGACTTGGAACTGGTGCTTCTTCAAGCCAACTTGATACATATCAAGGAAAATATTCATTGAGAGAGTTTTTATTTCTCATTCAATTTTTTTTGTAATTACTATTTTTTCGTAATTTTGGTAATTTATTTATTTACAACAACTCTTGTTTGAGATGTTTCAAGATCATTTGATTGAATTTTCCCTAAGATGTTGGGTTGCCTCTTCTTTTATAGTATTTTGAGATTCCATAGATCACAATCCATGTGAAACACAAAATCAATGGTTGAGATTGACTTGTAATTTTATTCATGATCGTGACTTTCTTGCAAAAACACAATAATAAATAATAAATACAAATCAAATTATATATATGTATTATAAATATAGTTTAATTTGGTTAATTCATTATTTAATCAAGGGATAAGGAAAGTGGCAACCCACCTTCCACAGATGGTGAGGACGACCACTTGACCAAGTTAAGGTGGCCGTCCACCAAGCACATATGGAAGGTGGTTCCCATTCTAATTATGTGGGATTACTTTATCTCACACAATACCTTAATTATTTTCAACATTTTGGTGTATATTAATTGAAAAAAATAAATGCAAAATTATTTTTTGAATATTGCAATTGTGCAATTAAATAAATGCAAATCATATTCACACCCCAAAATGAAAAGATAAATTGAATTCCCAATTACCTTCCCATGTGAATCCAATTAACATCAACAATTAATTTGAAGTTACTATTTACAACAAGCTCTCTATAATATACTATAAATTACAATTATAATATATAAAAAATATGGATAAACTATCCACATTATTCATATCCTTAATAATTAAATCACATTTCATTATTTTAGATCATCATACTCATACATTTAAATAATAGTAATCATATTAATATTATTCATGATATTTACATCACATCTAATTATCAATATCTCAATGCTTGGATATAACAGAACAATCGAAGTACTCTTGAACTCTTTTAAGAATAATTTGCTTTTCTGCAGATACTAGGAGATAAGGACATGATGATTGAATGTTGTACATATAGTGACTTGGATATTGTGATCACATACCAAATACTGCTCTTGAGGACCTCTCATAGGCACTTTATTAAATCAATACCGAAAATCTTCTCAAATCTTTTGAATCTTGTTCTGATCAATGACCAACATTTGGGCCAAGATCAGATCATTTGTTTAATAAGAGGAATCACTAAAATTAATACCTATTTCATCACCCCATCGGAATGGAAGCACCATGGTTATATAATCGCTTATGATCACATCGGCATGCTAGGTATTCCTAACACATGTACACCCTGCATACTGGAAGACCTAAACCCGAAGACATAAATCAATTTATACTGTCATCTTTAGGATATTATCATTAAGTTTCTAATTCGGTCATTGGGAGTTGGTATTGATCATATAATTTTCAAAAGCATATATCATACCTACGAATTCTTGTCATTCTTCGAAAGCAAGATGACCATGCATGGAATTTGATAGTTTCCAATACCTCTCGAGTGAGCTCATGTCTTCCGATTCACAAGTGAATATGTATGATCCCTTTGAGAGATCATATTACTTATATAACCTTATATAAACACTAGCTCATAGGTGCTTAGACCGTGATTATGCCATCAACCTATCGATTTGTGAAATGCACATTCTCATACATATAGCACCACATCTGTCTATAGTAAGAGGACGCATGCATATATCATGTCATTATATGACATAGGACTTGGTATTGTCGATCTCATTAAGTAAACTCTTTGACCTAACTAATATGACTCCTTCGATTATCTATTCATATGCAGTTGACCCGCTTCAAGAGATCAATCTGATATCATCCAAAAGAGAAGGATAACCAATTCCTACTCTTGATGGAGATTATCTCTAAAGAATCATTTAACAATGCTTGATGAGTTATCAATCTAACTCTTTAGACATTCATTCAAGAACCATCCTCTATAATTCAACAATTGAATCAACAACTGTATGATCATCAAGATGACCATGGTACAATACCCTAACTTTACTAAGGGACCTTGTTATCCATTATTTCATTTGATCTCAGATAGGGAGTGAAATAAACCAATAACTTTAACTGATATATCAAACATTACAATAACATTTATTACAAGAATGTTTCACCCAGGGCTCACAATGCTAACATCAACGTCACATGCACGACATGCAATGAAAAAAAAATTGCATTTCACGTACCACGAGTCATGGTAACTACATCTTAGTTTTTTTCCTTTATTATATTATGTAGGCATGAGGAACCCTTGATTAGCACATTTATTTTATCTATCATTTTGCATGAAATTTTAATTCCTAAAATACCATTTTGCGGAACAACTTATTTTCTACATTGTGGTTAATTAATGATATTTTTTGTGAGTAGTGGTTATTAGTTTCACTAAATTGATATAAATTATCATATTTTATCCATTGCATGCTCTTTAATTCGTATTAAATTGCGTGCTCCAAAAATTGCTAAAAGGACATACTTGGTAGATTTAATTGCTATATCACATGCCTGAAAATCATCACAGTTGCACACAAATCTAAGTCACTATAAATTGTTTTGTGATCTGAATAATTGATTTTTTATCAAAGTCGTCCTCGATATCTAGTTAGGATAATTTAATTTCTCATAAATAATTGGGTTTACTATTAACTAAAATTAAATTACTCAAAAATCACATAGTTTGCTTTTTATTTCATAATAAATTAATTTTTTATCCGTCTATTCCAAAATATGATGTAACCAAATTTTGCATATATGGCAATTCTTGCCAAGTTTTAAGACGTTTGGAGATCATTTAATTGAAATTTCCATTTTAGTCCTCCAACTTTGATAAAATTGCTTTTTAATCATGAACTGCATAAAAATACCAATAAAATTTTCTTAGAAAACCATACATTAGTTTGGATAAATTTTAGCTCTAGGTTGTTCCTTTGTCTCCTTTAGTCGACTTTAGGGATTTCCCAAGTAAATAAACATAGTCGCTTAGTACTTAAATTAATTAAATTGATTATTCGTGCCATTTATTTTTTATTGATTCTTAAGTGCCTGACTACAAATTAAAGGCACGGATTAAATAGGATATCTTCATGATCGTCAAATGGCAGCAATGCTAGGGAAGCTAATGACTTAGGTTCATTTTAGAAAACCTAGAGTTGGTTTCCCATTCACTTGGGTAGTCTGACACCAATCATTTTTTGTGAATATTTCCCCAAATTTGTTTTTTCATCTATTTTTTCTTATATTCTTATAATATATATTTTCTATCTCTCTAATATAAATCTTTGTTTTCGTACGAGGGAATTACCTGACTTGGAACCGGTGCTTCTTCAGGCCAACTTGAGACATATCGAGGAAAATATTATTTGAGAGAGTTTTTACTTCTCATTCAATATTTTTGTAATTACTATTTTTCGTAATTTTAGTAATTTCTTTAATTACGACAACTCTTGTTTGAGGGCTCACACATGTAATTGATACTTGTACACTTCTTATTCTTTATTGTGGTTGTGTCAAGTGTGGTTCTGGACTTTATTTGTTAATTTAGGATATGCACTTCATGGTTCAAATTCCATTCCAATTCAAGATAACTTGTGCCTCATGTTATTTAGGTCACACATATTCATTGATCACATATTTCTTTAATGATTAAAGATACGCATATAAACACATACAATTAGCTTAAATTGAAATATGGCTCTTCCCTACTAATAATTTCTTGATAATGTGCAACTTTTTCGACTTGTATAGATTTAGTGTAAAAATGTTTAAATTTAGTTTAACATAACACATGGAGAATGTTGGGAATTACTGCTAGTATATTCTTACATAAGCATACATTATTGTTTCTGGCTTTCATTCTGTTTTCCAATTCCTCTCTTGATTTATAACCTAATTCTAAAGGAAAAGGGACTGAATGGCCGGTAAGATTATTGTGCTCACATAAATTTCAGTGATAACCAAAGTTTTAAAATTGGTACTGAATTAAGGCATGCTGACCTAAAAATTAGAATAAAATGAACACTTGTTATATAGGTGCATAAATCCCTCCTTTAACACAAGTACTTACCTCCAGACTGAGTGGGTAAGGATGCAGAAATTAAGTTTAGAGCTTAAATCCCTGGATATGCCCTCTATGTCTCTGGGTCCAACTCTTACGGTATTGGGATCAGCAAGGGCTTACCGTTGACCTTAGTGTACGTTTCGATCATGTAAGCCGGTGCGTCTTCTTCAGGTGTTATATTGAAATCGGCTGCCCAAGTAGTTTACCTAATTTATTTAGAGCACACAAGAGCGTTGATGATCGAAAAGTCACGTGCTTCGGGTAAAGGTAATAATATGGGTTGTTGTGACCCGAATCTCGAATCTCAACCAATCAATAAAACAAGACCACCAAAATAAAATAATCAATCAATAAAGCCAAATAGCGGTCTCGCTATTTTATTTAACCTGGTATCGCGACCAGGGTCGAACTGAAGGAGCACGAGTTGACTTAAGAAGCCTACAAAGTAGTCGAAATTCAAAATAAAGGGAAGAAAATGTTTTTGGTGGATTTAATGGGTTTTTAAATTTTTTCGTGATTTTTGATTACGAGGAAAATATAAGAACAAGGCAAAATGCCACAACAACTAATTATTCAACACATCAAAACACATCAAAAAATGCAATAAAAATATTTTTGGGTTTTATAATTTTTCAAGTGTTTTTGGTAATTTTCTCAGAATTTTATAATTTTTAGTTGATTTTATAAAAATGAAATAAGGTAGAAAATGGAAATCAATGTGGAGCAAGATTTGAAAGGCTATTTAAAAATATGAAAATAGACTCTAAAAAATCTGAAGACAATTTTATGACAAACTACAAGTAAAGACTAAGTTATAGGAAAAGAAATTGATTTTTTTAATTTTGTATATTTTTTAATGATCTTATGAGTTTTTTTAGAGTTTTTCAATTTTTAAGGATTTTATATGTCTAAATGTAGCAAAAATTGAACGGAAGCAAAAAGACACAAAAACAAACAGACAATAATTTGTTTAGAATTTTTGGGAGCTTTTAATATTTTTAGTTGATTTTTAAATATAGACAATAGCAAAAATGGATGTTTTTGAATTTAAAAATAGAAAATTAAAGCAAAAATGTCTCAAAAATTATTAAATTTTTAACACAGTGGCAGGGGACAAATGTCCAAATTTCAATAGATTTGGAGTTGATTTGATATTTTATTCAACCAATAAGAGAGGCACAACACATAAGGACCAAAGTGTAAGGAAAATAAGTATCAGGGGCTTAAAGATAACACATGTAGAAACTGTAAGGGTCTTAATGTAAATTTTACGTTAAATCCAGCACATGCTCAATTCGACAATGCACATGGGCATAAATGCAAATATTTAAAGTAAAAGTTCAATCCAGTACATTCAATAACCCCAAGCCCATACATGCAAATTTCCTAGAAAGCTCACGTGCCGAAGCACGTGCAACACAATCGGAGGGACTAAAATACAATTCGAAAACTCTATGGTCCAAGGTGCAAATTATCCAAATTAAAAACAACTACTAAAAATAATTACAGGACTGGAACATAAATGCTAAACCAAGGAGGGCCTAAGTGATATTTACCATCTTATTTTGATCCTATGGCTGAAAGGGGGTCCACTTAAGATCTGGCAGTGGAGGATAGCTGGTACACCTTCGGCGATCAACGTCCTGGATCTGATCAGCAGATGGATCGAACGACTACGAGCTCCTCACGAACGGATGGTGGAGATAAGATCTGGCGACAGGACTTGATCGAACCACTATGGAGGGTCTTGGAAGAACTGGTCGTCGGCAAAGTTTGTCCGGTCGATACACGTGGTGGAGGGCTTCTCCGATGCTGCTGGATTGGGCAAATCGAATCTCTCGGTCATTCGCAACTAATGGAATGCTCCGATGATGTCAGGAGCAGCTGAAGCGCTCCGGCGATGAGGAAGAGTTGTAGCTGTTGTGCTTCAATGGTCAGACCTCCAGATGGGGTACATTCTTCATCTCTCCTGCACAGAACAAATGCTAGGTAGAGGGCAAACTGCCTTGACCCGGTTACGGGTGAAAAGGATGATCGGGGGAGGCAGAGCGTGGCTCTCCGGCGAGGGGCAGCGGAGGAGAACCTAAGTCCTTGTTCCGTGGTAAACCGGGGTGGATGAAGGGGCGTAAAAGGTGAGGATGAGTTTTGCGAAGATAATGGTGTGGTCGGAATGACAGATTGGTGATCGGAGTATCGAGGAATGGTCAGCGAAGGTCGGAGGTCTAAATCTGAAAAATCAGAATCTAAACGAAACTAAGGGCTAAGGAAGCTACCTGATGGTCGAGGTCGTCTATGCTGGAGGTCCTAGTCCTCCTGAGGTCCTTGCCTCAATGAAGCGACCCCTCTAGAGGCTTGGGCTTCACCGGTGGCGGAGCACGACGAGGTTGATTGCCGGACCTAGGCTATGGCCTCCAAATGCTCGTTGCAACACCCTCTGATGCTCGTTGTCACTCGAGGAGGAAGGTGGAGGTCACCGGGGTCGAAGACGATGGCCGAAGGTGAGTGAAATGGCGGCTGGAGGTGATGCTTTATACATGCTGTGGTCGGAGAAGATGGGAGTCAGGCGTGCTAATCGAGGGTTGGATCCCTAAGAAAGATGACAGGCGTGAATCACGGATTTTTGCTCGACAATCGAAGCTCGGGGTTTGGGAATATGGTGATCGGATCGCGGCGCAAAAAATCAGCGAAGTCATGTCAGCGCAAGGATCCGCGAGAAGTGGTCCAGGGGGGGGGGCAGTTGACCGGGGGTCAATGTTCCCCCGTGGACCAATGAGAATTCATGATTCAAAATTTATTTATACATTAAATAAAAATTAGTAAATGGTTTTATTTAAAATATTTTCAAACTAAAAAATGTTTCTTATTTTTCATATTATTTTTTACTGATTTTTACTTTTTTAAAAAAGTAATTTAATGTATATACATAATATTATATGATATACAGGTATAAATACCTATGTCTTTTCAATTTTTATTTTATAAGTTTATTTTTGTACAATTATCCCAATTTTATATTTTATTTATTTACAACATAAAATTTGGGATATCAAATAATTTTTATTTGATTTTTAATATTTATTTACTAGGGCAGAATAAATAGAGATAGGTACATATATACATGGTATGTATAATATGAAGAGAGAGAAATTATTTTAATTTTATTTTTATTTTATTTTTCTCATTTTTATTTTATTTTTATAAATATACACAAATTGTAAGAAACACACATATATTTTTCTCTTAAAAAATAAATTATCTACTAGAGGGAGGAATATATACAAGGTGAGTGGCCCTATCTCTCTCTACTTGTTTTATTTTGCGGTCAGGCCAATGCTTGGCCTTCCCTTGGGTTCGGGTCACTCAATATTAATTCTAAATTTTTCCCTCTTTTTCATTTTTTTTATTATTTTATTTTTTTAAAAAAACATGCTAATTATTTCTATTTACCCAAAGCATGCAACTTGATAATTTATTATATTTAAAAATATCTACATGGTGTTTTGCAAAGATTTTTAGCTAAAGTAAAAGAATAAAGAGTGATGATTGGAGATTCATCACCTTCCTATACTTTACTTTTGCTAGTACCTTAGCAAAAACTTATTTAAAAAAGAAGTGAAAAAAAGGGAAAGAAAAAGAAAAAGAGGGGAAATTAAGGTTGATTATTAAACGTTCCTTCATTAAATTGAAATATGGATCTCAGTCAGACCTTTGGATTATTAATTTATCGGAACCTTAATTGGACTAAAGCTTAAAACTCAACAACCTCTAAGTTCCACCAATCTATGGTTAAGACTCTTAAATAAACCAGATAAGAACAAGTCTACATACACAAACTCTAAAGCTCCAACCAGTGTAGCTGAGTCTCCCGATGCATGCTTCATGAGATGGTTATGTGTAACATAAGCTTTGCTTTATTTGTCTATATACATTCCGATGGGTATTTTATTTTCAATCAGACCCAGCACTTTTTTGGAGCATTTCTTTCTTTGCACACATTTTTTTGATGTGCATATGTACAACATATCTACTTGGTGCAGTATATATACATAAGGAGTTTTTCCTATTGAGCCTATAGACTATCCCTCTTTTTGAAGCATATGGTTAGATCCTCAAGCGCATCACGGAAACTTGAGCATCGTATCGAATACGATGAAGAACGACTAGTCGCACTAGTTGTTCTATGGAGTGGAATTTTAACAATTTTCATGTGACGAAACCACATGATCCAAGAATACTTCTTGGATCGTTTCGTCTAAACCACAAACAAGTAATAAGATTACCTCTTGAAGCGTGGTTGCGATCGAGTCTCTAAACGAAGAGACCACCGGTCTCAAGTCCGATCGGACGGAGGAGATGTTTGCGAGCGCGGGGATGAATCGCGTGCTTCTCGCAATCCATGTTGATGATCCAAGGGGCAGATCTCCTGATCTCGACACACGCGATCCGACGTCTTCTTCACGAGTGAGGCACACCGAAGGAGACGAAGATCCATGAGCAAAGAGTCGGGCAGCATAACGACGACGCTGCAGCGATGGAGAACCTCTCTAGTGCATCCATGGTGGACGACCTTGAGAGGGAGAGAGAGGGCTGATGTGTAGAGAGAAAGAGAGAGAGAGAGAGTGAGAGAGAGAGACTAATGTTCTCTCTTGTGTAAAGAAGAGCAAAGGGGTGCCTCTCCTTTTATAACATTTTGGGATCCATGGATCTCAATCCATGGGACAACACAAATCCAATGGTTCTCATTGATTGTGTTTCTTTCAATGGCTAAGATTTATGTTGGTAAAAACCAACAATAATTAATTTAATAAAAATCAAATATATATAGAATATAATTTGATTTATATCAAATCAATCTCAATTAGAGAAATAGGAAAGGAGGCAATCCTCCTTCCATAAGGAGGGTGGACGGTCACCACATTCCTTATGGAATTGTGGCCGTCCACTCTTCCTATATGGAAGGTGGATGCCTCTCCTTTTTTATGAGATTGCACTATCTCATAGTTCTCTCTAATATCTTCAACAACTTTTGCTGTATATTATTTCACAAAAGTAAATCCAAATTATTTTTGTGAACAATGCAATCATGCCATTGGAAATTTGTGAATGACATTCACAATCCAAAATAAAATGTAAATTACATTTTCAATTTCATGTCGAATGTGAATCCGATACACATCAACATTTAATTAACAAATGTAAATTACAATTAGCTCTCTCTTATATATTATAAACCATATTTATAATATATATGACTAATATGGATATTGCTATCCATATTATTCATATCCATGATTATTAAATCACATTTAATCATCTTGGATCTCTATTCTCACGTGCCTAAATAATGTGAATCTTTTTCACATTATTCGTATTTTTGATAATCAAATCTCATTTAATTATCTAAGATAACTCTCTTTATAATATGAATCAAATTCACATTAATCATAATAATTAAATCACTTTTAATTATCCATTTTCTAGATGCTCGGATATATTCATCAACAATAGAATTATCCATGAACTCTTTCAAGGATAATGCGCTTTCTCCGCGAATACTTGGAGATAAGGACAGGGCGATTGTATTGTTCCACGTATAGTGACTTGGATATTGAGATCATATCTCAAATCCAGATCGCAGGCCTCCAATAGATGTTTGATTAAATCGAGACCGTAAATCTAATCTTCTCATTGCATCTGAATCACATTCATATCAATGTCCAACATTTGGACTAAGATAAGATTACTTTTATACTAAGAGGAGTCACTAAAATTTAAACCCATTTCATCACTCCCTTGGAATGGAAGCGTCTTGGTTATACAATCGTTTATGATCACATCACCCTCCGGTATACCCAATAGCTATAAATCCTGCATACTAGAAGACTCAGAATAAAACCGAAGTATTAGATCAACTTTACACTGTCTACTTCTGGGTTTTTATCAGTATGTTTCTCATTCGATCAAGGGAAGTTTGTATCGATCATATACTTTCCAAAAGCATATATCATACCTAGGTCTTGGTTACATACTTTCCAAAAGTATATATCAAACATATAAATTCAGACAAGCTTCCGAAGCGAGACGACCGTGCACGGAATTTGATTCTTCCCAATATCTCATGATTGAGCTCATGTCTTCCGATTCAGAGACTGAACCTGTATGATCCCTTTGAGAGATCATATTACTCATATGCCCTTATATGCATACCAGCGTGTTGGTGTATAGACATTGGTTTGGTCATCAACCTATTGGTCTGCCAAATGTACATACTCAAACATATCGTAACACATCTGTCTCTGGTCAGAGGATGCATGCTTGTATCGTGACAGCATACGATATAGGACTTTGGTTATCTCGATCTTGTTAAGTCAAATCTTTGACCTAACTAGTCTGACATCTTCGAATCTCTATTCATATGCAGAGGACCTGCATCAAGAGGTCGGTTAGATATCAGCCTAATTGAGAAAGGATTGCCATCTCCTACTCAGGCTGGAGATCATCTCTTAACAATCATTTGACAGTTCTTGACGAGTCCTCAATCTAACTCATTAGATATTCATCCAAGCACCAGCCTCTATGATTCAATAATTGAATCAATAGCTGTATGATCACTAAGATGGCCATGGTACATAAACCTAATTGTACTAAAGGACCTATTATGCAAACTATTTGTTCTTCATTTTAGACTAGGGAATGATATTTGCAATAACATTTATTGCATAATGGCTCGTCCTGGGCTTGCATGTCCAACAATCTCCCACTAGCCCAAAGAGCCATTAATGGGCTAATCATTTAAACCCACACTCATGTGACAATCATAGGCTATCTAGAAAATAGCTAGGTATGTTGATCAGTCACTCTGTTCCTGCGAGACTACGTCAAGTCCTGTTACGGCACTTGCATATCCCCTGTAGCAGTGCTCGCATTTAGTGCGAATGTTGCATCTCTTGCAACCAATACTCAATTTTGTTAGTTACAGTGTCCTTGACACTACTGCTTAACAATTATCATAACCAGTATTTCCATAATCCTTCTCAGGATACCCTTATTCCTGGAGATCACTATCTCTTAAGGTATCCATAGTTAAGACCTTTTAGATCACTATCTATAAAGTCTTTAGCATTTGAGGATAAGACTTTAAGATTACTATCTCAAAAATCTTGTCATCTATGAAGATTTTGTTATTACTGCAATGAAGTATTTTCTCTCCATAGTAGGATTAGCAACACTTTACTACTCCCACTGCAAGGCATATATCCTACTTTTGTACACATTTAGCATATACTCAGCTTCTCATAACTAATGCACAAGTGCAAGGAGTTCTAGCATTCACTTCCTCAACTGTTTGAGGTGCTATCCCTTTAGATAGGTCAATACCATATCTCAAGGAATGGAAACTTTCTTGGATTTTTCCAGAAAATGGAATATGTCCAAGGTGTACCATTAATGTGGCATTCCCAAAACCCTCTTCTCTATTCTTCTAAACACCTTCAGAACTAAGATCCAAGAGGTATCCTTGAGATCATATCTCAAGTTATGGAACAACCGGATTAGATGACACTTATCATTATCCTTATATCAGTTTAAAATATTAGGATATTATCTACATTTAACACGATGAACACAAAGGCATTCCCACTAAGCTTCGCATGGATCATCAAGATTTCATATGAAATCATAACAGTTACAATTTCATCAAATATTATGATCCAACTTCAAGAAGCTTATTTGAGTCCATAGATGGATTCCCTAACTTGCAAACCTTGATTTCCTTAACCATGAAGCCCTGGGCCTACTTCATGTAAATATCCTCAGAGAGGTATTCATAGAGGAATGCAATATTGACTTACATCTTGAAGATGCAATAGTCAAGTTGTGTAGCAAAGGTTAGCAATATTCTGATGGTTTTAAGCATGGACACCGAAGAGCAGGTCTCATTGCAAGCAATGTATTCTCTTCCGGTGTGTAGCTCATGGCTATGAACCGTGCTTTGAAGGTCTCTACCTTCTCATCAGGTTCCCTTTCTCTTGAAGACCATTTACACCTTTATAGGTCTTACCCATATAGGTGGATCCTCGAGGGTCCATATACAACACTTGTATATGAAGTCTACATTAGACTTTTATTGCTAACATCTATGCATCTATGCTATGATCTTTAGAAGCGTCATTACATGGAGTTCGATCATTATCAGATCTGACACAAGGAATCCATCCCCAAATCGTTTGAAGAGGTATTAGTGTTTCATCTTTAAATGTCCTTTTAGTTTCCAATTTCATGAACCTCATTATCTTCTCAAGATTAAATGAGTTCCTATACTTCATTTTCATTTTGATTCACAAGAGTCTCAACCTCTAAGAATCACAGACTAAAAGATGAGATATTTTAAGAATCTCAAGGTCATAAAGTAGGTATCCAATACCATCCTTTTTTTCCTAATGAAGTAGCACTCTCCAGTGCTCAATTCCAGCTTACTTGTATGGAATATTATTAAGAATATATAATGTAGTCTATACTACATATATACCTGGAAACTAAGAGGAAATTATGCTAAATTCATCATTGATCACATCATGTCACACATGATCCAATTGTATCTCCCTATAACCCTATTGAGTTAAGGTGTGTTAGGAGGATTGAGATAGAAATGACATTCATATCTCCATAAGGTATCCTTCAAATCCATCTAACAGGTACATGCTACCTAGATTAGATCAAACTCATTTTATCTTCCTTTAAACTATGGTTGTAAACCAAAATGAGGAAATCTTTGAACATTTCAAAGGTTTCTTTAGGTGAAGAGAAGAAATCTCATATCATACATAATCATCAATAGATATCACATATCCATAATGTTTACTATGATATAGATGAACCGCATACATCAATATGTATGAGATCCTGAATACCTTGACATCTTACACCATTCCCCAAGAAGTGTGTATTGGACATTCTACTTTGAATACAATATTCATAAGTATGTAAGTTTTGAAATTTTAGATATTTTAAAGTTTCATCTCTTACTAGTCTATTGATCAAATCAATAGACAAATGTCCAAGGCTTGATGCTAGATCATTGTCAAATGATCTTCATCCTCCTATTTATCTTAAGGTTTAATTTCAGTATTTAGAAATGTTAATGAACCATTCATTAATTTTCTAATTTAGTGGAGTCCACTAGATTTTAGATTACTTTCAGAAATATCTCCGTCATAACTCTTTATGATAGGTTCATTCCAAAATTCATGTTTATTTCCAACATTTAGAAACAAACAATGAGTGTATTCTAATGTCTAGGTCATAGAGACATTCTCTAAGACTAAGGGCTCTCCCACTGAAATTATGAAGTCTAGTTATCCAATGGAAATTGTTTCAACAATTGCATCAAAAAACCATGTAGATGACTATTAAACCTGAAGATCAAATTCTCCAGTCTTTTAAAGCATATGCAACACATTGCAAGTGTTGTTAGAAGATTGAGATACAATATTAAGACTTTATCTTATTTAATAAGAAAGTCAATATCAATGATTTATGTAGAGTAATCTGATGCTCTATCCGAGTCCTTCTCTAAGGATTATAGACATACTTGATAGTCATATTATCAACACATCAACTTATTGCAGTATTGGCATTCATCCAACTCTTTGGATGTCATATGGAAGTCATAGAAGTACGGTCAACTCTTTGACTTTCCTTCTTACTCGGGTCCGACCCATGCTTCCACTGCGCTCCCTTCATCTATAAGCTACCATTGCTTAAGATTAAGGATCTCTTACGTTAAATACAAAAAAAATTCAAAATAAGAGTATTTCAACATTTATACATGCTTCATTAAATTAATATAAATAATATGAAGCATCATGAATGACCGGAGTACAGACAGTAAAATGATGACACTCATCGTATCTACATCCATCTAAACTCTTAAAACATTGGTTCAGGTAGGTACTCAAACAATTTGAATACATCATCTCTTATACAGCTACCATTATGCACAGTGCAGAGAACCACGTCATTTATGATTAAATGTCAAGAGCACATATTTATGCCAGAACATCTTCATAGATTTTATAAGGATTAATTGACAACTGTGACTATCATCGACATGTCACTTCCAAAGTACATCCGATGAGATCAAGACTATAGAGACATACAGACCCTAGGGTTGTAGTCTTATTATCTATTTAATTGACATTCCTCAATATTATGAGGAAACTTGCACATTGCAACCACATACATTATGTGTCCAATGCAAGTACAATATCTGGATCATGAGTCCAATTCATGATATTATACTGGTTATTATTGAGTATAACATTGAGTGGGTTTAATGAAGGTTTATTTGAAATAAGAAATTTGCATAAATATATAAATATATATATTTAACTTTGATTTTGGATTTTTATATCAAAGTTATCTTGCCTTGTCAACACCGAATGTTCATTCCCTTAATCACTTTCAATGTAAGAGATATACTTACCAACATATCTCAGCAAAATCATGGATCTCCTTCCTTATCTTTGTTACATCCCAATAACATGAGAATCTGCAACTCCGATAAAAAGAAGCGGGAACACATTCCGCCTTGCAAGTCCAACTTGCATTTCCCAATTCGGTCTTTAAAACCCGGGCCCACCACCCCTAAGGCAATGTTGACCCGTGATTAATTGAACCAACCGTGAACAGGAATAGTACTCGCTATACGCAATCCAATATCACCCCAATAATATGAGGATCCGATATTGGGGTCACTACGTATAAAGCCTTACTCTTTCGAGAAGCAAAGAGCCCGATCCAGATGTGCTTGCGTACAGGAGCTGTCACTTTGGACAGGCGTCTCCTATATACAGTCCCTGGCGACGGAACTCTACGCCTTGACGGGAGACCATGGATGCCACTTATGTGATTCTCCATATCATATTCAAATTCTAATTAATCACTATGAATCATATTCATTATGATTAATTCTTCCAAGGTAAATAACATATCTATTCATAATAGAGTGATTTAATTTTAATTGGATTCTAATTAATCTAATCATATTAAATTAATGATCCAATTAGTATCCAACAATTATTTTAATTGTTACTTGAAATTATGGTATTATCTCAAATACGTATTATTTCAAATTTTAATAATAAGAAATACATCATGATTTCTTAAGCATTATACTAACCCTACCCGCTTTCATGGCCAATACCGACGAGAGTGGGATGGACCACATACGTTGCAACTCGCTACCCCAATGCTCTCCGACTAGACACCATATCCACCTCAGGAAAATATAATGCAAAATAGATCACTTTGTACATGAGATGATCATCGGTTTTCAACAGAAATTATACCATATAAACATAATCAAAACAATTTTGATTAACATTATAATGAGATTTGCTAAACAAATCCCAAGTCCTATTCAAGCAACAAGTTTGTTGGAATGTAGATCATGTAACCAATTAGTGATCTAGATCACATCTAATCAAATATTGGTTAAGGCAATGTCATTTAATAAAATAATTATCATCAAATATTTCATAAATATTTATGCACTATTATTCCAGGAAACTAAACAATTTAATTTCACTAGTTGATTAAATGACTTGATTAGGAAAGTATTTCCAGAAGTGACCCTCACTTACTAAAAATACCATATCTCAATCAATTTAAATCCAAATTAAGCAAAGTAAGTTCCTATAGTTTGCTAATTTGATTTACAACAGAACCTAAGTGTTTTATACGCATTTCAAGGCATTTCAAATCCGCAATTACAATCTTAATTACGTCATTATCCGCAGTCCCCGAAACCGTGGAGCTCTGATACCACTTGAAGGATATGGTTAGATTCTCAAGCGCATCACGGAAGCGTAAGCATCTTATCGAATACGATGAAGAACGACTAATCGCACTAGTTGTTCTATGCAGCGGAATTTTAAAAATTTTCATGTGACGAAACCACATGATCCAAGAACATCTCTCGGATTGTTTCGTCTAAACCACAAACAAGTAATAGGATTACCTCATGAAGAGTGGTTGTGATCGAGTCTCTAAACGAAGAGACCTCCTGTCTCAAGTCTGATCTGACGGAGGAGACGCTTGCAAGTACGAGGATGAACCGCGTGCTTCTCGCAATGCATGTTGATGATCCAAGTGGCGGATCTTCTGATCTCGACACACGAGATCCGACGTCTTCTTCACGAGTGAGGTGCACTGAAGTTGACGGAGATCCACGAGTAAAGAGTCGGGCAGCATAATGATGAATCCATATTTCATCATCTTTATTCTATCATTTTGGCATCAAAAACCCTAGCAAATGCCTATAAATACCCTTTATTTCACAATCTTAGCATTCATACATGTGCATCTAAATAGTGTATGAAGTACTGTAATTAAAGCCAAAATTATAGAATAAATAAAAGAAAAGAAAAAGAATAAAATATTGTAAATATTTTATGAGCTGAAACACCCAAACCTAGGCATCTTGATGACTAGGTCGCCCAGGAATAAAGTAGGGGGAGATAAGGGCCAAATACCTATATGTATTAATTAATTCTTTATTAATTTTGGGACCTATTTTTGGTTACACTTTTTATACATCAAATAGAAAAACTTTGTACATGAAAGTTTTAGAAAATTTTATAAATAAAAATACAAAATTGATCTCACTGAAAAATAATACACAGATAAAAAGTTATGGTCTGAATAAAAATCCAGAATCCCAACTTCCCAGACTCGTATCTCACAACTGACAACTCCAAATGCATCAAACTCACCTTTAATTGTATATAGAAAAAAATAAGCTATCTAATGGTGGTGTTTCGCATTTGGCGGAGCTACGGTTTAAAAGTTGAGTTTTGGACCCCTATTGTATAGTTGTATTGATTAAAATATTTAATTTATTATTTATTCATTATTTTTGTATTTTTATATTTTTATAATCTTGTAAATATTACTTATAATAAATATGTATATTAAAATCAGAATTAAAATACAAAAAAAATCCAAATAAAAATACTTGTATATATCATATACATAGGTATTAGACCTATACTTATACCCATATAAAATACACTTCTATTTTATTAAACATACAAAATAAATCAGAAGAAAAAAATAAAAATATATTTGTGTATATAAAAGTATTTTATAATTTTATAAAATAAGAAATAAAATAATAAAATTTAAATTACAAAATAAAAATCAAATAATCACATATATAGATAATATACCTATACAGGAGTATAAAAGCAACTTGTAAAAATACATTTCATAAAAAAATAATTAAAAATCACTATAAAATAGTTTATAAAATTATAAAAACTTTTTATTTTATAACCTAATTAAAATAATATCGTTTATTATTTTTAATTGATTTTACAAGGGGTTTTTCCTGGTTGGTCCACGTGGACCAACCAGGTTGGTCTGACAGTTGACCTCCGGTCAACTATCTGACGTCCCCCCTGTGGCATGTCAGAAATGGGTTTTTGTCTCCTTTCACCCATTTTTCTAGGTCAGCCCTTGCTTCCTTTCATGATAGCACCTTCAGAGTTTTTGCTCCTCGGACAATGGTGATTCACGCCTAAGGTAATTCTTGGGGTTTGAATCATTGACCGAGGCGTTGCGCTTCGATTTGTGGAGCGCCAGAACCACTTTGTTCAAAACCCCCTGTTGACCTCCTTGACTCTTTGAACTGCAAATCCATCCAAGTTTTCCCCCCTTTACCCCGTTAGAGCTCTCTGGAGGTGACAGCTCCGTGGAGCCCTCGTCAAGGCGGTGGTTCAGCAACACTTGGGCGAGTTCCAATCGACCTCCGGGCACCTGTTGAGGTACCTTCATCCTCGCCCTTCCAGGGGCTTGAGGCCATCTATTACCCATAGTTTCTGTTCCCTTTCCATTCCTTAGCATCATCGCTTCATAAACCCATCATCACCTTCGATTCGCGTCACTGCATTCGCCTAATTTGTACCATCGCCGGAGCGCTCCTCCGGCCGCAACTCCCATCTTCACAAACTTAAGCTCGCAGCAGCTTCAGTGCTACCACGGAGTCGGGGCAGTTTACCCCCGACTCTTTCACTCTCTTTTGCAGGTACAGGACACCAAGAGACACCTGGGGTCGATTCTGGACCTCTGGGCGGAGGTATCTGGAGCACCCAGCTCCGCCACCGCCTTGGCTGCAACCTCGGGCTCCGGCGAGAGTTTTGAGGACCTCAGGAGATCGACGTCACCTGTAGGAGGTGGCTGGGAGCTTTTGGGGGATAGCTGGACAGTGGAAGAGGGTGATCGGTGCCGGGGAAGCTCGCACACCCGCGGGTTCTTCCCAGATCGTCGAAAGGACCTCGCGACCGTCGGATCGGGCCTGATCTTCCAGAGCTACAACAGTCGTTGGATCGCACACGCTTTCAGCCGTCCGATCAAGCAACCTCGTCTTAATCTTAGCCATCGGATGAAGAGGCATCGCGCCCCGCCACGCGACATGTGGCGTAAGTGGTACTTCATCGGTCGTGCGATCAAAGCGCCTGGGTATTTTGCCATTTAACCCCTGCGAAATTTTATAGTTTTCGATCAGCATTCAACCATTCCTTTGGTGTTATATTATTTTTGTGTAATTTGTAAGAACCCCCTGGCCTCCGTAATTTTCCATTTTGACCCCAGGCCAAGTCACGTGCTGCGTGCACGTGTAGGCGGCCATTTTGCAGAAGGGCCCTGGGTTATTTTAGTATTTGTCTTTAGCCTACGAATATTTATCTGCAGTGTTTTAGTTTTTGGGCATTTTGCAATCCAGCACCCCACTTTGTGTATAATTGCTACCCAGTCCTCCCCAGGCATGTGCATTGCTCGCGCGTGGGTGGACATTTTGCAGACAAGCCCTTGCGGCTTTGGATATTAGTTTTTGGCCCAGAAGATATTTTATGCAATATAATTTTTGTATGAAAATTGCGTCTATGCCCCTGGACTTCTATCTATTTGCAATATAGTCCCTGCTAGGCCTTCATTTTGTGCTGAATTTCTCTATTTATTTAAGGCCTCATTTGAATCCCCAAAATTATCAAAAATTAGAGTTAAGCTCCTGCATGCTTGTTCTTACACGCCGTCATTTTAGTTTTTGATTTTATCTAATTTTTATATTTATTAAAAATCAAAAACACGCTTTGTATTCACTGTCTAGCTTAGAAATTACCAAAAAATATCAAAAGGCCTCTAAAAATTCCAAAAAAAATTCCCTAGTGTGTATTTTAACCTATTTTGGTTTCAGTCCAAAAATCACTAAAAATCTCAAAAGAAAAACACTAAAACTTCAAAAAAACTCAAAAACTTCAAAAAAAATAAAATATCCTAGAAAAATCAAAAAAATACAAACTCAGTTCCTATTTGTTCTATATTCCATTATCTTTATTTGAAAATTAGTTTGGAAAAATTTGTGGTTGTTCGCTAATTTTAATTCCTATTTTACTCACATCCAGCACATATTCCACTGTTTTCGCTTATTTCAGTGTTTAAAAATACCAAAAACACTTTGAAAAATACCCAAAAATCCTATAAACAGTAGAAAACCATAAAAATATTAAAAAAAAAATTATTTCTGAATTTTTTATTATTTATGCTTATTTTTATTAAGATTTTATCTTCTCTTTTATTACATTGTGTTTATTTTCCAATATTGAAAAAAAGAAAAAAAAATATAAAATAGAAAATTATAAAAATCAGAAAATTAAAAATCAAAATACAAAAAAAAATTAAATAAAAAAAATTTAAAAAATTAAAAACCCAAAAAAATCTTTGCTTGCTTGCTTAGTGTAGGCACCACACATTCACACACCCACGTTTATTTGAATTACCCTGTTTGCTCCCTGTGTTGGAACTCTCTGCATACTTGTCCTATACGTCATTTGTGCAGAGTTAAAAATAAATTTTAACTCCACATTTTTTTCTATTTCCTTGATCTATAGTGTGGGTTAATTGTTGATTAATCTCAGGATTTGATTGGATGACACTTCAACTGTGTTCCCGCCTTGTGTGGAACACAAGACCGATCGATTTTTGGATTTATCAAATGGCGTCGTTGCTGGGGATCGTCGATCAACCTCCTTCCAGCAGCCCTTCTCGACCGCTTCGAATTGGGCACTCTTAGACGGAGCAGGACAGTCCTTCAGTTTGCTGATCGTTCTGTCAAGAGGCTGAAGGGGTTGTTGCGAGACGTTGTCGTCACTATTCAGGGCCTGCAATTCCCCGTGGACTCTGTAGTGTTGGACATGGAGATCCTTGAGTCCGTGACCGATACCCCCATCATTGTCGGTCGTTCGTTCTTGGCCACAGCAAAGAAGGTGACTTACCATGATAGCGGGAAGGTATACTTTCGCGTCGAGGGCGAAAGTGTACAAATAGAGACGGTCGAGGATAGCCGAGCCAGAGACAGATCATGCTCAGAGACAACCTCAGACACAGAGCAGATGACAGAGGCAGGACTAGACATCCACCAGGACTGCGACTTTGTGATTACAGACGATTAGGCAGTTTGGGCAGACCCAGCAGCACAGACCATCCTCTCATTTTCAGATTTCGCTGATATAGAGACAATAGCAGAGGAGAGCCTGGAGAGCACATTCCTGGTACAGGATACTTCAGAGGCAGCAGAGCCTGTTCTCGACCGCGACACAGATTTTTGTGATGATGGTGGTACTGATGCCACCTTGGATGACACTGATCCCTCGGAGTCAGAGTCTGATTGGGAAGATTGTGATGATTACATGCCAGACCTGACTTCCACTGAGTCTGCAGATAGGGAGGAGGTAGATGCCGAGCAGATCAGAGACAGTTTAGTCGAGCAGCCTTCTTCATATCCAGTTTGCGAGAGTACGTTCTCATTCTCCCGGGCAGATTTGGCCGCATACACTCGGATTCTTCAGAAGCCAGATTTGCCAGCGCCAGTTTGTCCAGAGCTGAAGCCGCTTCCTTCGTCGTTGAAATATGGATTCCTTGCGGGTGAGTATGAGATGTACCCAGTCATTATCTCAGCCGATTTGACTGGAGAGCAAGAATCCCGTTTGATGGGGGTTCTTGAAAAGAACCGCAAGGCGATAGGATGGAGCGTAGCAGATCTCCAGGGGATTAGTTCGGCCCTGTGCTCCCACCATATGTATCTCGAGGATGAGGCGAAGCCGTCGCATAAGTTCCAGCGGCGGCTGAACCCGAATCTGAGAGAGGTTGACATGAAGGAAATTTCGAAGTGGTTGAGCGCTGATTTTATCTATCCCATCTCCGACTCCAAGTGCGTCAGCCCTTTGCATGTGGTGCCCAAGAAGACGGGCATCACTGCAGTTATCAGCAAGTCTGGAGAGGAGATTGTTACACGAGTACCCACTTCTTGGCGGGTTTGTGTTGACTACAGGAGACTCAACCAGGCCACCAAGAAGGATCATTTCCCCCTGCCTTTATTGATCAGATTATTGAGAGACTGGCAGGGAAGAGCCATTATTGTTTTATGGATGGGTACTCAGGCTACAACCAGGTGGCCATTGCTCCTGAGGACCAGGAGAAGACCACCTTTACCTATCCCTTCGGCACATACGCCTTCCGACGCATGCCATTTGGGCTATGCAATTCCCCTGCGACTTTTCAGAGATGCATGCTGTCGATCTTTTCGGACATGGTAGGGGCAGTGCTTGGAGGTCTTCGTGGATGATTTCTCGGTTTACGGCGACATATTCGACTCCTATCTTGACTTCCTAGACCGAGTACTTCAGCGATGCATAGAGGTTCGCTTGGTTCTTTCTTGGGAGAAGAGTCACTTTATGGTGACTCAAGGGACGGTGCTTGTCCATATCATCTCCAACAGGGGCATGGAGGTTGATCTGACCAAGGTTGATGTCATTAGAAAACTTGCACCGCCGTCCAATTTGCGGCAGTTACAATCATTCCTGGGGCATGTCGGTTTCTACCGGCGATTCATTCGTGATTTCAGTAGGGTTTCCCGACCGTTGACTGACCTGCTGATGAAAGACACCGAGTTCCTTGTCGATGACAAGTGTCTTTCGTCGTTTGAGACTCTCAAGCATTGTATTGTTGAGGCTCCTGTCCTTCAGCCTCCAGACTGGTCTCTCCCATTCGAGATAATGACGGATGCCTCCGATTTTGCCGTGGGGGCTGTGCTAGGATAGAGGAGGGATGGAGTTCCTTTTGCTATCCACTACGCTAGCCGCACATTGGATTCCGCACAACGGAATTATACGGTCACAGAGAAGGAGATGCTAGCCATAGTGTTCGCCCTAGATAAGTTCAGATCGTACATTATTGGATCTAGAGTGACTTTGTACACAGATCATACCGCCATCAGGTACCTCATGGCAAAGAAGGATGCCAAGGCCAGACTGACTAGGTGCATCCTTCAACTCCAGAAGTTTGACATAGAGATTAAGGATAAGCCTGGAGTCAAGAATGTGCTGGCGGATCATCTCTCCCGTTTAGAGTAGCCTGAGGAGTACGAGCATATTGATCCCATTTGTGAGACCTTCCCAGATGAGGCGATCCTTGCTATCGCCTGACTCCCATGGTATGCCAATATTGTGAACTTTATTGTTGCTAAGAAAGTCCCACAAGGTTGGCCCAGGCAGAGGCTTGAGACCTTCCTCGCGAAGGCCAAGTCCTACCACTGGGAGTATCCCATCCTTTACCACGAAGGAGGGGATAACATCTGGCATAGGTGCATTCCTCAAGATGAACACCATAGCGTCCTCACTTACTGCCACAAGCTTGAGGCAGGAGGACATCATTCAGGGAGGAGAACAACACAGAAAGTGCTCCAATACGGCTTGTGGTGGCCTACCCTCTTCAAGGACTTTGATGAGTTCGTGAAGAGTTGTACTGACTGTCAGAGGATGGGCACTTGTGGACAACGTGATATGATGCCGATGCAGCCCATACACTTCTGTGAGGTTTTTGACGCATGGGGCATCAATTTCATGGGTCTATTCCATAAGAGTCAGGGATTTGAGTACATTCTGTTGGTCGTTGACTATGTTAGTCGTTGGGCTGAGGCTATCCCCGCCTGAGCTGCTGATGCGAAAACTGTGTGCAAATTCTTGAGGAAAAATATCATTTCACGATTCGGGGTACCTAGAGTCTTGATTTCAGACGGGGGGTCTCACTTCATCAATGACAAGGTTGGGGCCCTTGCAGACGAGTTCGGCATTGACCATCGGGTTGCCACACCGTATCACCCTCAGACTAATGGTCTTGCCGAAGTCTCGAACTGGGAGATAAAAACAATCTTGCAGAAAGTTGTCCGCCCAGACCGAAAGGATTGGTCATAGCTTTTGGACTCGGTCTTGTGGGCCTATCGGACCTCTTTCAAGAATCCATTGGGGACATCTCCCTTTCTACTCGGCTATGGCAAGCCATGCCATTTGCCAGTGGAAATCAAGCACAAATCTTTTTGGGCAGTTACTGAGTTACTGTTAGATGCCGAGAGCATAGGAGAACAGAGAAGAGCAGAATTGGCAGCCCTGGAGGAACTGGGAGACACATCCTTTTCCAACAGCCTGCAGTACAAAGAAAAAGTGAAAACATGGCAGGATTCCCACATCAGCCATAAACAGTTTGAGCCAGATCAGAGAGTATGGTTGTTTGATTCCAGGCTAAAATTATTTCCAGGGAAATTACAGAGCAAGTGGAAAGGTCCTTATGTGGTTAGGAAGGTACATGACAATGGCAGCATTGACATATCCGAACCGTCATCTTCCTCTACCTTCCGAGTCAATGGTCAACGCCTGAAACTATATCTAGATCATGATCCGCCGACCATTGACGTTGCCCCCATTCTTTTGGTATGAGATGTGTCCTTTGACTCATATCATCTGCATCTCATACATGGTGATCACTTCTATCTTCCGCTGTACAGATCATCTGTCCATATCACTCTTTCATCTGTTGATTTATTTTCTTCTTTTCTTCTTTTCTTCTTTTCCTTTTCTATTTTCTTTATCTATCAAAAAGGTGCCGCCCTTGTAGACAGTTTTCCATACATAGGACGTACTTTGACCTAAGTATAGGGGGGCGTGCACCCCGAGTTCTCAATTTTTCGATCCTCCCCATTGTCTCCTCTTCCTGTCTATACTTAGGGATATCTTACCCTAAGTATAGGCGGAGACAACCCGAGTACGATCTGTTCATTCCCACCCTTGACCCTCCCTGCATTGTGTACAGTCTGCTATACTTAGGATTATTTGATCCTAAGTATAGGGGGGACGGTCAACTTCTCATTCGTTGATTCATTCATTAGTGCTTTATTCTTTAGACTTGTATATACTTAGTACGAGTTATGTCATCTCTTTTCTCACCGATCTATGAGGACATAGCTCAAGCTAAGTATAGGAGGGTCGTATATACTTCGTATATACTTTAGCCATAACTTGTACTTTCGTATTTTCTTAAGAATATGGCTAAAAATTCTTTAAAATTCATTAAAAATATTTAATAAAAAGGTGTTATGTTCTTAAAATTCTTTTTGTAATTACCGATTAATAAATCAGGTGAAAATGTTTTTTGCAAAATGTTTGAAAAATAGTTTGAAAATCTTTGTGAACATCTATTGAAAACTATTTTGAAAATATTTTTTTACATGTTTTCAACCTTTGTAAAAATGTGTGGTTTGTAAAAAAAATTTCTTTTCTTTGTATGAAATAAAATGTTTGAAAAATGATTTGCAAAGGGTTTGAAAAATGTTCGCAAAAATATTTTGAAAAATCTATACATACTGTTTTGAAAGCCTTTCAAAATGATTTTCAAATGTGTGTACATGTTTGTAAAATGTTTGTAAAAACTATTTTGGACTATAGTTTGCAAAAATTGTGTGAACAAGCTTGTGTCAAATAAGTTTGAGGAATATTTACATCTCACCAAAATCCACTATATATATGTATAAAACTGACCATTTACCCTGTAATTTCATAAAATCCACTTCTTGTAAATCTAAGAAGCACTCCCATGTACATATTTTTAACCTTGTTTTCAGCCAAAATCTTTTTGTTTTCAAAAATCCCAAAAACATTTGCAAAATTAAAAGTCAAAAAACACTTGAAAAATCTTTTTGAAAAATACAAAAAATGCATGCATCATCTTTTCAAAAATCCATAAAAGTTCAAAATCTTGAAAATTGCATCACAAAAATATTTTCTGCATTCTGCATTGCATTTGCATAGCATGAGCATTTTTCAGATTGAGTTTGATAGTTGAAAAGTCTAAGTAAAATCCGGAGATTGGAGCTTGATTGGACCTCAAAATCTACCTAATAACAGGAACCTTATAGGAACTGGGTTTGAGGTACTTCAGTCCTAGTCGACTTAATTCTTTGAGGATCACGAAACTAGGTTGAATGGATTCTTGACTGCCTAAGTAGAGTATTTCGGAGCACACGTACGACACTTGTTGATAATGACCTAACTTGGACACCTGCACCTTTCACTTGGCTCAACTTAGTTGGAGTGGTGAGGAGGTTGGATTTGCTTGTATGAGACGCACACAGGTGGAAACATTTGTCCTCCTCTAGGGAGGGAAGTGCGCCCCAACCCGTCCAGTAATGATGAGCTTCGAGGATAGGAGATCGTGGGTTGCAATAAAGCTTCAAAAGAGGGATAGTCTACTAGCTCAAGAGGAAAAACTCCCTATGTAAATGCTGTTGTATATAGTATTAAAAAAAATTGCAAAAGTGAAAACTCCAAAAAAGTGGACAGGACTGTACAAAAATAAAAATGCCTGCCGGAGTGTACATATGTTGTAAAGTCAAATAAGCAAGCTTGAGCTTCAAAGTCAATCATGTGAGCCTGCAGCTGGATGACTTGACTACACTGGTCTTGCTTCCTAGGATGGGTAGCTACACTGGCTACCGTCCATTCTTCACTTCACCCCTCTCCTCTTGAGTTGGTTGCCACTTGAACTTAGAAGGGAATACCCTGCTCCTTGAGGGATGAGTTGTTGGATTGGGGAATCATTGGGTTGTCGTACTGGAGAAGTCAGTTTCTTTTTCATTCTAGTTGGGGAGAGCCACCATCACTTACACTGTACGAGTCAGATTCATAGTCATAAGGGTTTGCGTATGAGTTGAAGTATTTCTGACCTGGCTATTGAGGAAACTTAAATAGAGTTTTGGGATTTCTCAGGGACTGTTGGATTTCAAATGTAGTTCTCATTAAGGTTCCGCCCGCACTAAAATTCCAAAGGTCTGACTTAAGCTCCAAACTTTGATTTTGTGAAGACAAGATTGATAATCAAATTAAATCCAAGTTCTTCTTTTTCTTTTCTTTCTTTTTCTTTTTGCACTTATTGCATAAGTGTTTGCTAGGGACTAGCAAAGGTAAAGTATAGGGGTATGATGATTCCACATTTCATCATCTTTATTCTATCATTTTGGCATCAAAAACATTAGCAAATGCCTGCAAATACCCTTTATTTCACAATCTTAACATTCATGCATGTGCATCTAAATAGTGTATGAAATACTGTAATTAAAGTCAAAATTATAGAATAAATAAAAGAAAAGAAAAAGAATAAAATATTGTAAATATTTTATGACCCGAAACCCCGAGACCTAGGCATCTTGATGACTTGGTCGCCCAGGAATAAAGTAGGGGGAGATAAGGGCCAAATACCTATATGTATTAATTCATTCTTTATTCATTTGGGACCTATTTTTGGTTCCACTTTTTATACATCAAATAAAGAAGCTTTTTACATGAAAGTTGTAGATAATTTTATAAATAAAAATACAAAATTGATCTCACTGAAAAATAATACACAGATAAAAAGTTATGGTCTGAAAAAAATCCAGAGTCCCAACTTCCCAGACCCGTATCTCACAACTGACAACTCCAAATGCATCAAACTCACCTTTAATTGTATATAGAAGAAAATAAGCTATCCAATGGTGGTGGTTTCACATTTGGCGGAGCTACGGTTTGAAAGTTGAGTTTTGGACCCCTATTGTATAGTTGTACTCATTAAAATATTCAATTTTTTATTTATTCATTATTTTTGTATTTTTATATTTTTATAATATTGTAAACATTATTTATAATAAATATGTATATTAAAATCAGAATAAAAATACAAAAGAAATCCAAATAAAAATACTTGTATATATCATATACATAGGTATTAGACCTATACTTATACCTATATAAAATACATTTCTATTTTATTAAACATACGAACTAAATCAGAAGAATAAAATAAAAATATATTTGTGTATATAAAAGTATTTTATAATTTATAAAATAAGAAAAAAAATAATAAAATTTAAATTACAAAATAAAAATCAAATAATCACATATATAGATAATATACCTATACAGGGGAATAAAAGCAACTTGTAAAAATACATTTCATAAAAAAATAATTAAAAATCACTTTAAAATAGTTCATAAAATTATAAAAACTTTTTATTTTATAACCTAATTAAAATAATATCGTTTGTTATTTTTAATTGATTTTACAAGGGCTTTTTCCTGGTTGGTCCACGTGGACCAACCAGGTTGGTCTGACAGTTGACCTCCGGTCAACTGTCTGACCTCCCCCCTGTGGCATGTCAGAAATTGGTTTTTGTCTCCTTTCACCCATTTTTCTAGGTCAGCCCTTGCTTCCTTTCATGATAGCACCTTCAGAGTTTTTGCTCCTCGGACAATGGTGATTCACGCCAAAGGTAATTCTTGGGCTTTGAATCATTGACCAAGGCGTTGCGCTTCGATTTGTGGAGCGCCAGAACCACTTTGTTCAAAACCCCCTGTCGACCTCCTTGACTCTTTGAACCGCAAATCCATCCAAGTTTTCCCCCCTTGACCCTGTTAGAGCTCTCTGGAGGTGACAGCTCCGTGGAGCCCTCGTCAAGGTGGTGGATCAGCAACACTTGGGCGAGTTCCAATCGACCTCCGGCCACCCGTTGAGGTACATTCTTCCTCGCCCTTCTAGGGGCTTGAGGCCATCTATTACCCATAGTTTCCGTTCCCTTTCCATTCCTTAGCATCATCGCTTCATAAACCCATCACCACCTTCGATTCGCGTCACTTCATTCGCCTAATTCGTACCATCGCCGGAGCGCTCCTCCGGCCACAACTCCCATCTTCACAAACTTCACACTCGCAGCAGCTTCAGTGCTACCACGGAGTCGGGGCAGTTTACCCCCGACTCTTTCACTCTCTTTTGCAGGTACAAGACACCAAGAGACACCTGGGGTCGATTCTGGACCTCTGGCCGGAGGTATCTGGAGCACCCAGCTCCGCCACCGCCTTGGCTGCAACCTCGGGATCCGACGAGAGTTTTGAGGACCTCAGGAAATCGACGTCACCTGCAAGAGGTTGCTGGGAGCTTTTGGGGGATCGTCGGGCAACGGAAGAGGGTGATCGGCATCGGGGAAGCTCGCACACCCGCGGGTTCTTCCCAGTTCGTCGAGAGGACCTCGCGACCGTTGGATCAGGTTTGATCTTCCAGAGCTACAACAGCCCTTGGATCGCACACGCTTTCAGGCGTCCGATCAAGCAACCACGTCTTAATCTTATCCATCGGACAAAGCGGCATCGCGCCCCGCGTATGCGACACGTGGCGTAAGTGGTACTTCATTGGTCGTGTGATCAAAGCGCCTGGGTATTTTGCCATTTAACCCCTGCGGAATTTTGTAGTTTTCGATCAGCACTGAATCATTAATTTGCCGTTATATTATTTTTGTGTAATTTGTAAGAACCCCCCTGGCCTCCGTAATTTACCATTTTGACCCAAGGCCAAGTCACGTGCTGCGTGCACGTGTAGGTGGCCATTTTGTAGAAGGGCCCTGGGTTATTTTAGTATTTGTCTTTAGCCTACGAATATTCATCTGCAGTGTTATAGTTTTTGGCCATTTTGCAATCCAGCCCCCCACTTTATGTATAATTGCTACCCAGTCCTCCCCAGGCGCGTGCATTGCACGCGCGTGGGTGGTCATTTTGCAGACAAGCCCTTGCGGCTTTGGATATTAGTTTTTGGCCCAGAAGATATTTTATGCAGTATAATTTTTGTGTGAAAATTGCGTCTATGCCCCTGGACTTCTTTCTATTTGCAATATAGTCCCCACCAGGCCTTCATTTTGTGCTGACTTGCTCTATTTATTTAAGGCCTCATTTGAATCCCAAAAATTATCAAAAATTAGGGTTAAGCTCCTGCATGCTTGTTCTTCCACGCCATCATTTTAGTTTATGATTTTATCTAACTTTTATATTTATTAAAAATCAAAAACACGTTTTTTATTTACTGTCTAGCTTAGAAATTACCAAAAAAATATCAAAAGACCTCTAAAAATTCCAAAAAAAATTCCCTAGTGTGTATTTTAACCTATTTTAGTGTCAGTCCAAAAATCACTAAAAATCTCAAAAGAAAACACTAAAAATTCAAAAACACTCAAAAACATAAAAAAATATATAAAATCCTAGAAAACTCAGAAAAATACAAACTTAGTTCCTGTTTGTTCTATATTTCATTGTCTTTATTTGAAAAATAGTGTGGAAAAAGTTTGTGGGTGTTTGCTAATTTTAATTCCTATTTTACTCACAGCCAGCACATATTCCACTGCTTTCCCTTATTTCAGTGTTTAAAAATACCAAAAACACTTTGAAAAATAACCAAAAATCCCAACAACAGTAGAAAACCATTAAAATATTAAAAATAATTTATTTCTGAATTTTTTATTATTTTTTCTTATTTTTATTAAGATTTTATCTTCTCTTTTATTATATTGTGTTTATTTTCAAATATTGAAAAAAAGAAAAAAATATATAAAATATAAAATTTTAAAAAATAATAAAATTAAAAATCAAAATAAAAATTTAATAATTAAATAAAAAAATTATAAAAAATTAACAACCCACAAAAATCTTTGCTTGCTCGCTTAGTGTAGGCACCACACATTCACACACCCAAATTTATTTGAATTACCCTGTTTGCTCCCTATGTTCGAACTCTCTGCATACTTGTCCTATACATCGTTTGTGCAGAGTTAAAAATAAATTTTAACTCCACATTTATTTCTACTTCCTTGATCTATAGTGTGGGTTAATTGTTGATTAATTTCAGCATTTGATTGATTGATACTTCGACTGTGTTCCCGCCTTATGTGGAACACAAGACCGATCGATTTTTGGATTTATCACATAACGACGACGATGCGGCGATGGAGAACCACTCTACTGCATCCATGGTGGACAACCTTGAGAGGGAGAGAGAGGGCTGATGTGTAGAGAGAAAGAGAGAGAATGAGAGCGAGACTAATGGTCTCTCTTGTGTAAAGAAGAGCATAGGGGTGCCTCTCCTTTTATAACATTTTGGGATCCGTGGATCTCAATCCACGGGACAACACAAATTCAATGATTCTCGTTGATTGTGTTTCTTTGAATGGCTAAATTTTATGTTGGTAAAAACCAATAATAATTAATTTAATAAAAATCAAATATATATATAGAATATAATTTTATTTATATCAAATCATTCTCAATTAGAGAAATAGGAAAGGAGGCAAGCCTCATTCCATAAGGATGGTGGACGACAACCACATTCCTTATGGAATTGTGGCCATCCACTCTTCCTATATGGAAGGTGGAGGCCTCTCCTATTTTATGAGATTGCATTATCTCATAATTCTCTATAATATCTTCAACAACTTCTGTTGTATATTATTTCACAAAAATAAATCCAATTTATTTTTGTGAACATTGCAATCATGCCATTGGAAATTTGTGAATCACATTCACAACCCAAAATAAAATGTAAATTACATTTTCAATTTAATGTCCAATGTGAATCCAATTCACATCAACATTTAATTACAAATGTAAATTACAAATAATTCTCTCTTATAAATTTTGAATCACATTTATAATATATATGACTAATATGGATATTGCTATCCATATTATTCATCTCCATTATCATTAAATTACATTTAATCATCTTGGATCTCTATTCTCATGTGCCCAAATAATGTGAATCTTATTCACATTATTCACATCTTTGATAATAAAATCTCACTTAATTATCTAAGATAACTCTTTTATAATATGAATCGAATTCATATTAATCATGATAATTAAATCACATTTAATTATCCAATTTCTCAATGCTCGGATATATTTATCAACAAAAGAATTATCCATGAACTCATTCAAGGATAACGAGCTTTCTCCGTGAATACATGGAGATAAGGATAGGGTGATTGTATTGTTCCACGTATAGTGACTTGGATATTGAGATCATATCTCAAATCCAGATCGCGGGCCTCCCGTAGATGCTTGATTAAATGAAGATCATAAATCTAATCTTATCATTGCATATGAATCACATTCAAATTAATGTCCAACATTTGGACTAAGATCAAATTACTTTTCTACTGAGAGGAGTCACTAAAATCCAGATCCGTTTCATCACTCCCTAGGAATGGAAGCATCATGGTTATACAATCGTTTACGATCACATCACCCTCAGGTATTCCCAATAATTATACATCATGTATACTGGAAGACTCAGAATAAAATGAAGTATTAGATCAACTTTACACTGTCTACTTCAGGGTTTTTATCAGTAAGTTTCTCATTCGATCATTGGAAGTTGGTATCGATCATATACTTTCCAAAAGCATATATCATACCTAGGTCTTGATCACATACTTTCCAAAAGTATATATCAAACCTACAAATTCAGCCTAATTGAGAAAGGACTGCCATCTCCTACTCAGGCTGGAGATCATCTCTTAACAATCATTTGACGGTGCTTGATGAGTCCTGAATCAAACTCATTAGATGTTCATCCAAGCACCAGCCTCTATGATTCAATAATTGAATAAACAGCTGTATGATCATTAAGATGGCCATGGTACATAACCCTAATTGTACTAAGGGACCTATTATGAAAATTATTTATTCTTCATTTCATATCAGGGAATGGTATTTGCAATAACATTTATTGCATAATGGCTCGTCGTGGGATCGCATGTCCAACACTTTTGAAGCTTTATTGCAACCCACAACTCCCGTCTTTAGACTTCATCACCACCAGACCAAGTTGAGACGCACTTCCTTCACTATAAGAAGAAGAAGAGAGGTTCCACCAAGAAGTATTACCCTCGTATGCTACCCCAAGACATAGGAATTTGCCTCCTCACCACCTCATCCGTGGAGAGCTATGTGTAAAGTGCTGGTGCAAGTAAAGCCATTGTCTCTGAGAGTCATGTGTCTCAATCCAAAGACCTATAAGGTTCCTCTTAGAATAAAGTGGATAAAGGTCTTAACCAAGCTCCATTTTCTAATTTAAATCCAGGCCAGTTCAAATGTCAACTATGATTTGGAAAAACCGCACAAATATTTCCAAATATGCAATTTTTACAAAATTTTTGAAAAAGTGCAAAATTTTTGAAAAATGTTTGAAAACATGGATATATGCATGAATGGTAATTAATGCAAAATATTTACAAAAATTTACATGAGGTTTTTGCAAACTTTTTGTTTTTAACATTTTACGAAAAATTAGTACTATATACATAATTTTGATATCAAAATATTAACAAACTATTTACACAAATCACTTTTACAATCATTTGTACAAAAATAAATTTTATTAATAGCTATGTATGTGCAAGAAGAATTTTATGTACAAGGAGAAATTTTAATGGATTTTTATCCATTTTATTCATTAACACACTCACACAAAGTTCGAGTTATGGCTAAAGTATATATGAAATATATACGAAACCCCCTATACTTAGCTCGAACGATGTCCTCAGAGTGAATCAAGAGCAATGAAGAAGACATAACTCATGCTTAGTATAAGGAAGTGAAAAGGAATGGTCTACTACAACGACGAATTAAAGAATAGAATGAAGAGGACGGTGTGTTTCCCCCTATACTTAGGATCAAGTAATCTTAAGTATAGAAAGTTGTACATGAAGGGAAATCTGAGTGGAAGAATGTACAGTGCCTACCCCCCTATACCTAGGGTAAAATATCCCTAAGTATAGGAAGCAAAATAGAGGTAGAAAGAACCAAAAGAATACTCAAAAGTCCTACACCACCCCTATACTTAGGGTAAAGTACACCCTAAGTATAACATAATGAGAAGATAAAGATGGGGTGTTGGACAAAAGAATGGAGTGATATGGACAACTGGATCTACACAAGTCAGAAGAACAGTGATAATCAAGCGTGAGATGCAATAGATATGAGTTACGAGACCACATCTCACGCAAAGTGAATGGGGGCAACGTCAACAAACAACAGCTCATGATCTAGATATGGTTTGAGCCGCTGCCCGTTAACACAAAAGGTAGCATCATAAGACATATTGGATGTATCAATACTCCCATTGTCATGTACCTTTCGATCCAGATAGGGTCCCTTCCATTTTCTCCTTAGCTTCCTTGGAAATAAACGAAGCCTAGCATCAAACAATCATACTCTCTGTCCTGGCTCAAACTGCTTGTGGTTGATATGAGAATCATGCCACTCCTTCAATCTTTCCTTATACTGTAGGCTGCTCGAAAAGGTAGTATCGCAAAGCTCCTCTAGGGATGCTAACTCTGCCCTCCTCTGATCTCCGACACACACTGGATCCAATAGTATATCAGTAACTGCCCAAAATGACCTATGTTTCAGTTCAATAGGTAAATGGTAGGGCATGCCACAAACGAGGTGATAGGGAAATGTACCCAAAGGCATCTTGAAGGACGCCCTATATGCCCACAAGACCGAGTCCAAAAGCTGTGACCAATCCTTCCGATTAGGGCGGACGACCTTCCAGAATATAGTCTTGATCTCCTTGTTCGACACTTCAGCAAGACCATTGGTCTGAGGGTGGTATGGTGTGGCTACTCGATGGTCTATGCTGAACACGCTAGCAAGGTCCTTTACCTTATCGTTGACGAAATGAGACCCCCCATCAGAAATTAACACTCGAGGTACCCCGAACCATGAAATGATATTATTCCTCAAAAATTGGCATACACTACTAGCATCTGCGGTTCGGGCGGGGATGGCCTCAACCCAATAACTCACATAACCAACAGAATGTACTCAAATCCCTGACTCTTAGGGAATGGACCCATGAAATCGATGTCCCAAGCATCAAAAACCTCGCAGAAGTTTATGGGCTACATTGGCATCATATCACGCTGTCCACAAGTGCCCATCCTCTGATAGTCAGTAGACCTCTTCCCGAAATCATCACAGTCCTTGAAGAGAGTAGGCCACCATAGGCCGGATTGGAGTACTTTCTGTGTCATTCTCCTCCCAGACTGATGTCCTCCTGCCTCAAGCTTGTGGCAGTAAGTAAGGATGCTAGATTCTATCCCCTCCTTCATGATAAAGGACAGGATCGTCCCATTGGTAAAACTTGGCCTTCGAGAGAAAGGTCTCAAGTTTCTGCCTGGGCCAATCTTGTGGAACTTTCTTGGCGACAAGATAGTTCACAATATCAACCTACCAAGGGAGACATGCGATAGAAAGGATCACCTCATCTGGGAAGGTCTCACAAATAGGCTCAATCTGCTCAGAATCCTCAAGAAACTTCAATCAGGAGAGATGATCCGCCACCACATTCTTGACTCCAGGCTTATCCTTAATCTCTATATCAAACTCGTGGAGTAGAAGGATCCATCTGGTCAATCTGGCTTTGGCATCCTTCTTTGCCATGAGGTACCTGATGGTAGTATGGTCAGTATAGATGGTCCCTCTAGATCCAATGATGTAAGATCTGAACTTATCTAGGGCGAATACTACGGCTAGCATATCCTTCTCTGTGACGGTGTAGTTCCGCTGAGCGACATCCAAACTCCAGCTAGAGTAGTGAATAGCGAAGGGGACTCCATCCCTCCTCTGTCCCAGCACAACCCCTACGACAAGATCGGAGGCATCCGTCATGATCTCGAATGGGAAAGACCAATCAGGCGGTTGGAGAACAAGAGCCTCTACAACTAGACTCTTGAGAATCTCAAATGATGCTAGACACTTATCATCAACAAGGAACTCGGTGTCTTTTGTCAGCAGATCAATCAACGGTCGAGCAATCCTGATGAAATCATGAATGAATCATTGGTAGAAATCGACGTGCCCCAGAAAAGACTGTAACTGCCGCAAGTTGGACGGTGGATTGAGTTTTCTAATGACATCCGTCTTGGCCGGATCAACCTCCATGCCCTTTTTGGAAATGATATATCCAAGCACCATCCCTTGAGTCATCATGATGTGACTCTTCTCCCAAGAAAGCACAAGGTAAACCTTAATACATCGCTTGAGGATGCAGTCTAGCAATCAAGACAAGAATCGAATCTGTCATCGTAGACCAAAAAATCGTCCATGAAGACCTCCAAGCACTCCCCCACCATGTCCTAAAAGATGGACAACATGCACCTTTAGAATGTCACCGGAGAGTTTCACAATAAAAAAGGCATACGTCTGAAAGCATATGTCCCGAAGGGATAGGTCAAGGTAGTCTTGTCTTGGTCCTCGGGCGCAATGGCCACCTGATTGTATCCAGAGTACCCGTCCAAGAAATAGCAATGGATCTTCCCTACTAGACTCTCTATAATCTGATCAATAAAAGGCAGCGGGAAATGATCCTAATTGGTGGCCTGTTTCAATCGTCTGTAGTCTACACAGACCCGCCAAGAAGTGGGTACTCGGGTAGCGATCTCCTCTCCAGACTCACTAACAACTGTGGTGATGCCCATCTTCTTGGGCACCACATGTAACAGACTGACCCATTTGGAGTCGAAGACATGGTAGATAAAATCGGCGCTCCACAATTTTGATATCTCCTTCATGACAACATCTAGAAGATTCGGGTTGAGTCGCCACTGGAACTCACGCGACGAATCTGCTTCCTCCTCGAGATAGATATGGTGGGAGATCGGCTACACTCCATCCTATCACTTGCGGTTCTTTTCAAGAACCCCCATTAGACAAGATTCCTGCTCTCCTGTCAAATCCGCTAAGATAATGACTGGGTGCATCTCATGCTCGCCCGTAAGGAACCTATACTCCAGCGATGATGGTAGCAGCTTCAACTCTGGACAAATCGGTGCTGGCGGATCTGGCCTCTGAAAGGTCTGAGTGAATGCAACCAAATCGGCATGGGAGAATGAGAACTCTCGCTGGCAATTTGAATCTGGTGAAGGCTGCACTGCTGGTATGTCCCTGCTCTGCATGGAATAATCCTCCTCCCTAGGTGTAGGCTCTGTGGAAGTCAGACACGGTATCAAATCATCAAACTCTACCCAGTCTATATCTAACTTCGAGGGATCTGTATCAGAATCACAAAAGAAATCTGCCTCACAATCGGGAATCGGCTCTGCTACCTGAGATGTATCCTGGACTAGGAATGCACTCTCCAAGCTCTCCTCTACTAGCTTTTGTGCATCACCGAACTCTGAAGGTGAGAGGATTGTCTGTGCTACTGGATCTTCCCAAACTGCCTCAACATCTGTAATCACAAAATCACAGTCCTTGTGGATGTCTCGCCCTGCCTCTGTCATCTTCTACGATGCTGAATGTGGCTCTGAGCAAGGTTAATCTCTGGCTCTAGTCTTTTCGACCGTCTCTATTTGTATACCCTCACCCTCGACGTGAAAGTATACCATCCTACTATCATGATCGGACACTACCTTAGCTATGGCCAAGAACAGGTGTCCTAAAATGATGGGGGTATCGGTCACGGACTCAAAGATCTCCATGTCCAACACAACGAAGTCCACGGGGAATTTTAGGCCCTGAATCGTGATGACAATGTCCTTTCGCAACCCCTTCAGCCTCTTAACAGATCGATTAGCAAACTGAAGGACCGTTCTGCTCTGTCATAGAGTGCGGTCGAACTGCTGCTCAGGAATGTGGCAACTGACATACAAGGCTATTGCATCTGGCCTCTTGGCTGGCAGACGGTTTTGAAACGCAAAGCATGTGGCGCGAGTGAGCACATGGATCTCTCACTGGTGGTTTCGCATCTTCCTCCTAACTGTGGTCCTACCTCTGAGTGATCTATGGAAGAGAGGTATGTGCTCCAAGGTCTCCAGTAGAGTCATCTGTATGTGAAATCAATCCATTATCTGCTGGTTGAACTCTAACTGGTGGGACTTTTTCCGATTTTCTTTTTTATTCCCCTTGGCCAGGTGGAGTGATTTGGGAAAGGGGACTGCTGGGTCCTTCATAAATGAAGATCTAGGATTAGGAATGGAATGCTTATGCAAAGCAGAATCCACGCATACGTCATCAATCAACACAAGTGGATCCCAAAATAATAAACCCTTTCCGTTATTCACAGAAGTGTCTTGAGATACAAGAACTGAAGGGAAAACAACATGACTAGAAGAACTGAAAATGGTGGCCTCAGTACCACCCTCGACATATGGAATCACGACATAAGTACCGCGCTCTGGCTCAGTAACTTGTCTAGTGTCATCAGTACCACCTCCTCCATCTAGTGAAGCGATGGACTCAATACTGTCGGATGGATCAATGTCCGTGGTGGATCAGCACCACCGTCATCATCATGCTCATGAGCAGCATCAGCACCACTCTCCTCCTCGTATGGTGCTCCTGAAGTGGCTAGGGATCCTCGCTCAGACGAGGAGCCGCCTACTGGCATCCTACCGCTCCTAAGTGTAACAAAGTTAGCATCAAACATGTATGCAGAAACATCAGCAATTGAAGCACGAGGAGTGGTAATCTTAGTGAACTCTACCTGCTCAGACTTCCTTTTGAGGTTGTTCAGTTTCATCTCGATCTGGGTAGGGATGGCGGCCTTCCATCTCATAATCTCCCTCATCTCCTGATGAAACTCATCCATATCCCGTCGGAAGTTGGCTTGCTGCTCGGACATGTGGCGGGCTTGATCATCCAAGGCAGGGTTTTGATAGGTCGGCCCATGAGAACTTGACGGGTGGCCTCTATGAAACTGAGGCGGATGCTGTGGAGGAGGGTGAGAGGGGTACTGTAAGTGATACTGCTACTGTTGAGGTTGTTGCTGCCTCCAAGAATGTCCATGTTGATAGGGACGAGCACCAAACTGCTCTATGTTGTGGGATGGCTGCTGGTGTGCTGGGAACTGGGGCTGCTGGTGCTACTCATGCTGCTAGCCGTACTGTCCACCCTAAATTGGAGGCTGCTGCTGGGAACTTGTGCTTCCGACTGACCAGCGGAATCCGGTATGGTCTCGTCGGATACCGGGCTGGGGTGAGTCGTACCATATCCTGTTGACATCCATCAACTACTCCTGCTCATTAGAGGGTGGGGGAAGTACTGTCAGGGGCTGGTCTGACTGATACGCCACCATCTGGCTATCTTGAGATGGTGGTGACTGGACGTACTACTGCTACTACGACTGGTAGTGCTCGGCCTGCACATGGTGAACCTGTCGGTACAGGGAGGAGCTTTGAGCCGAACTGCTGCTACTCCCGGTGTTTGTCCGTGACCTGAGACGGGGCTGAGAAGATGTTTGTGCCTCCTGGATGTACATGATCTGGGTCTTCAGGTCACTCAGTGTCTGTTTCATCTGGTCGATCTGTGTCATACCCTGGCACTGCTTCTTATTAATCAACTCGATTCGATCTAGCTTCTCGCTGATTATTCCTATGTCGGCGGCTGTCGACTCTGCCTATGTTGTTGCTGGTGATGAAGTAGAGGGACTGACATCGACCCATGCTATCCTCTAATACGGCACGACCTATGATTGGGGTCTCTCTTGAGTGTAGAGTCGGGTCTGGCACATCACTTTATAGTTCTCGGCTATCTCCTCATATATGCCCTAGACCTGATCCTCATCCATGGCGAAATAAGAGCCCCCACAGGATGCATTCACTAAACCTTGCAGCTCCGGTGTAAGCCCGCAGAAAAAAACTCTGAACAAGCTTGGGCTTGGATATATCGCGATGGGGGCACTAGTATGTGAGCTCTCGAAACCTCTCTTGTGCCTCATGGAATTGCTCGTCGGGGAGCATGGAGAAGTTGATGATTAGGGCCCTCGCTGCATTCGTCCGCCTGAGTGGATAGTACTTGTTTAATTACTCGGTGCGGAGCTGCTCCCTGGTGGTAACAAATCTCCCCAAATGCTTCAGTCAGTTGGCTACTCTGTCAACAAGGGATAAGGGAAAAGAAATCATCCTTATGGTGTCCTCGTCCACGTGCCGATCGTGGATGGTGCTGCGGATCATTTCAAACTCCTGGAGATGAAGATGTGGCTCCTCAGTCGCGAGCCCATAAAATTGGGGAAGAAGCTGAATCGTTTGTGGAGGGAACTTGAATTGCCCCACGATCGCTGGAAGTACAATCCACGGTGTGTAAGCATCGATCCGTTGTGCAACTCCCGCATCGTTCTGGCTGGTGCTGGCTAGACCGACTCCTCAGGCTGATCTGGATCACCTCCCTCACCATCGGCTCTCGGCTAATCTCTGTCTTCTCTCAGCCTCTCCGTCTCTCTCTGCATCTCCACAATGAAAGCTCCCTGATCTCGTATCTGGCATTGCATCATCTCAAGGGAAGCTAACAGGGTGTTGTTGATCGCACCCTGGTCCAATATGTATGTCTTCTCTCCTCTAAGACCCTCGATGCGCTCATCGCCGCTGGTCATGGTCTCTGCAAAGGCAAAAGACCCAAACTCAGGTGCCGATAAATCAACTGACTGCTGCTCTCTCTGATCTGGAACTGACATCTGACATATATGTTGTTTTTATGATTTTTATGATGTTTGATTTATTTTCAAGATAAAAAGTATGTGTTTATTGAAAACTGTGACGTATTTTAGATTTTTAAGAGTGAAAATGACGTTAAAATATTTTTATTTTATTTTAGTAGAAATTAGATGAAATTATTTTCGAAAAGGTATATTGTGCGTTTTGAGGGGATTTTTCTTAAGTTAGTCATGATTTTTTGAAGTTTTGATGAATTTTGTAATTTTTATTGATTTTAATATTTAATTTTTATTTGATTTTGGATTATTTTTTAAAACACATTTAATATTGTATATAATGTAAAATACAATATTGTTGCATATTTTTATTTTTTTTTCATTTTTTAGGTTTTATTTATTATGTAGATGGAATGCATAGAGTCTAATATATCGCAGGGGGAAATGTGTAAGAAATTTAAAAATCACGGGTGTCTGTGTGAAATTGCAGAATTGGAGGGAACGTAAAAACACCAAGAAACACGTGGAGATCACATGGTCGTAGTTCGTCCTGGTGCCTGTAGTTTTAGGTGGTTCAGAGGTTATATGCGTAAAAGGACGAATGATATTTGCTTGTGTAAATATGCAGATAGTTGGAGGATGTCTGCGCCATTAGTTGAACAATACTTATTCTGCTCGTGATTGTCCACCATCCTGGACCTGTTGACATGTTCTTTAAAGAAATAATGCCCAAGGACGTTCCTGCAAATAATCCCAAAATATCTCCGCCCCTCCCGTGCGGGTCATGTGAGATGAAGAGCGGTGGAGCTATGGGACACATGGCAACACATGTATGTTGTACTTAAAAGATTGTATTACCACTAAGTAAAATAGACAAGATAATTAAACAGAACATTTATGACTTCGCATGTTCAGTTGGTGAATTCATGGTGTTTGCATCGTGTTTGATTTACGCGAGTTCTTTCCGCACATTTACGTTGCCCGTAGTGCGTAATTCCTCCTTTATATAATGTTCATATACAATTTTCTTCAAATAGAAGATTGCTAGTTAGAGGGAAATTCATTCAGACTCCATGAATTTCTCATTTAACCCTTCAAAGACATCGTCTTTAGGTTCCTTCACTCCCTGGACACCCCTAGAGTCAAGATCCTCTTGATCTTGGCACACTGACTTTGGGGATGGACAACAACAGGAGGACCCCTTCCTCTCTTCTCCACTTACCAAGGAAGACCTACACCTTGGTGAGGATGATCTAAGTTCATCACATTGACTAATTCAAATCCATTTTATGATGAAAGTGAGAAAGAAGTTTCATTGGAGATGCATCACATGATGAAAGATGATGAGGAAGAAAATCATGACGACCATTTTTAGATGATACTTTCTAGGTTGGCTGCATTTGAGTAGCATCATCCTCTACATAGAGCTCAGAAAGGATAATTAAAAGTAGTTGTTGCGTCATACAACCTGGGATGGTATAGAGTGCAAAACTACTTGAGTCCTACAGAGCCAAAAAAAAGTACGAGTTGAATATGCCATTTCTAAATTTTTTGCCCTGTTTCAATAGGAATGCCATTGAGGAACCCCATACATCCTTGAGGGACTTTGAGATCATATGTGCTAGCCTACATCACCCTAGGGTTAACCAGGATTATTTTAGGCTCACTGCCTTTCCATTTGCCAATGTAGGTAAGGCCGATTACTGGGTTAAGAATATAGTGTGACAATGACCACCTATACCCAATTCAAGGATCTGTTCTTAAAGAATTTCTACCCTCATAATATAATTAACCAGATGAGGACACACATCACAAGTTTTTCCCAGCAAGCTACAGAATTTTTTGTGATACCTGGGATCAATTCAAGGATATACTACAAAAGTGTTATTGCCATGGATTCGATGATAACATCCTGGTCCAATCTCTATTCACTAGTCTCAACCGCGAGATGTATGGTATAGTGAGTCCTACTAGTCAGTTATACGTCACATGGAGAGGATACCATTTGGAGGGTATTCAAGCAGATGGTTGACACTAGCAATGGACATATGACCTTAGGGCATACATAGAGTCCGTAGTTGCATTCATATCAAAGGGAGGAAGATTGTGGACGATCTCATAGTGGACTTGGTCCCCACCAATGGGACTTTTACAAATAAGTAGAGTTTGGTCGAGCGGATCGATAAGATGGTGAAGGAGCTTGAATGCTTAGGAAGGATCTCAAAGCCATTGGAGGGGTTTTCAAAGAGGGTATTTTCATGACTGCACTAGGTACTCTTATATTCTGAGTACACCATGTATAAGAGCAGCCCATGTCCAGGAAATACTACCCATGAGTAAAAGAACACTCTTAAAACCATCCGTCCAGCAGCAAGCACTACAAGGTGAGACAAATCAGGAGGAGCCTCCCCCAGTATGGGAGGTGAATGGTTTTTGGTATACTCATGACCCTGCTCAGTAGAGAAGTACAGAGGATCGACAATCCAACCATCATTCTCTGACCTTCTACAAGGGCGCGTCACCTTTTTACCGCATCGCTCTTCACAACACAAGCCTTGTTCTTATCATCCTAGTAGAGGCAACATCAACAATAATAGTACGACCTCCAGATCCAATATCAGTCAGGCCTACATGGTCCGAATTACGAGCGTCACCGCCAACACCAGCAATACTAGGAATAATCAAGGCCATCAAGGCTAGTCCTCACAGCCTCATTCTTATTATACAAACACCTGTTCTTTAGCACACACTGTCTATCAATGATAGATTATCGAGGAGCTTCTTTCTTACCGGAAGGAGATGCAAGACCTGTAGGTTGACATCAACCACATGTCCCAAGGTCATGATGAGCAGACAACTCCACATACATCCATTCTCGGCCAACCTCAGGCTAACCCTAATAGCTTGAATAAGTTTCAGTCACAACAATACATTGGTCAGGTATAATAATCAGACAATCTTGGATCTGAGAATTAGATTCTTTAGTGCGATGTTGTTTATCATATGTCCCTTTGTAGCGAAAGGATTGTCGATGTACCTGATCGGGCAACTGATATAAAGAGGTTCACTTTTGGAGCTTGACCTAAGGAATCCTCATAGGATGAGTAGGAGAGGCATCACATTCAGTAGTCATCTCAGTAGCACACAAGGTTACCTACTCAGGACATTGAGAGCAGGAGGATAACATGGGGACCACAACAACTTAAACACACTTTGTATTCTACGGAGGACCTTGCACCTCCAATTGTGGAGAATTCACCGACATCATTTATTTCACATTCTATTGTAGATAGCTTGATTTCTAATTCCAAGTTGTATGAAAATATCAAGCACCATCAAATGATTGTTACGAGATGATCTCCAGCCTATGTAGAAGATGGAAATACTTTCACATTATGCTAATATCTAACTGACCTCTTGATGCTGGTCCTCTACATGAGAATAGAGATTCAAAGGCGTCGGATTAATTAATTCAAAGAGTTGACTTAACCAGAATGAGATAACCAAAAGTCCAATGTCATATATTATCACAATACATGCACACATCCTCTTATGGGATATAGATGTATCACTATATGTCTGAGTATGTACATTTGATAGACTAATATTTTGATGACCTAACCAAGGTCAGTAAACCAACGAGCCAATGTGCATATGAGGGCACATGAGTAATACGATCTCTCGAAGGGATCATACATGTTCGCTTGTGAATCAGAAGACATTAGCTCACTCATGACGTGTTTGGACCAATCAAATTCATGCACAGTTGTTGTGGTTTGGAAGCATGACAAGAATTTGAAGGTATGATATATGCTTTTAGAAAGCATATGACTTATACCAACTCCCAATGACCAAGAATGAGAAACTTGATGATGAAACTCGAAAAGGAGACAGTGTAAAATTGATGAATATCTTTGCGTTTATAATATATCTTATAGTATTACATTTATTAGGCATACTAGAGGGTGATGTGATCATAAAAAAATTGTATAACCATGACGCTTCCATTCCGATGGAGTGATGAAACATGTCTAGATTTTAGTGACCCCTCTTAGTAGAGAAGTAATCTTATCTTGGTTTAAGTGTTGGACATTGATCTGAATGTGACTAAGATGCAATGAGAAGATTAGTTTTATGGCTTTGATTTAAATCAAGCATATATGATATGTCCATGAGATCTGGATTTGAGATGTGATCTCAATATCCAAGTCACTATATGTGGAGCATAGAATCACCCTATCCTTATCCTCATGTATCTACAGAGAAGCGCATTATTCTTCAAGAATAATTCCACTATTAAATTATATCTAAGAATTGAGAAATGAAAAATTAAGTATTATTTAATTATCATGAATAATGTGAATCTGATTCATATTATTTGAATGCATGAAAATGATAATCCAATGTTACTAAACGTGTTTTATTTATTATGGATATGAATAATGTGGATAGCATTATCCAATTATTCGTATATATTATAAATGTGATTTATAATATATTAGAGTGAGACTATTGTGATTTATATTTTTCGATTATTTATTAATGTAAATTGTATTCACATTGGATAATTGATTGAAAATATAGTTTAAATTTTGTTTTGGTGTGTGTATGTGATTCGCATTTTTCCAATGGTATGATTCATAAGATAATTATAAATTATTTTTGTGAAATAATTTACAACAAGTGTTGTTGTAGATCTTGGAAATTACATGACATAATGGAATCACATTAAATATTGAGAAGATCAACTCATTCTATCCTATGAGGGTGGACGACCACCAACTTTCATTAGTAGTGGGTTGTCATCTCTCCTTTTTAGGGATGAGGAAAATCTTATCCCCTTTATCTCTAAGTTTAATTTATTTAATTTGGATTTATATCAATATATATTAATTTAAATTAAAGTAATTATTGTTGTATTTATACAAAAAAAATCATGACCATTGAAAAAACACAAAACAATGTCATCCATTGATTTTGTGTTGTCCACGGATTTAGATCCATGGACTACCAAAACCCTATATAAGACGAGGAAACCAGTAGCTCTTCAAGCTACAAAAACACAACTCCTCTCTCTCTCTCTCATTCTCAAGCCAATCACTCTCTCTCCTTGAGTGGTCGTTCACTCCATCCCTAGAGAGAAGGTTGCCGCCATCGTCGCATCGCCATTGTGGTGTCGCTTCGACAACTCATGGATCTTCATCTTCTTTTTAAGTCTCTCTCATGAAGAAGACATTTGATATCGTGTGATGATATCAGGAGATCCATTGCTTGGATCAATGATATGGATTACGAGAAGCGGGTGACTTATATCCGCGCTCACAAGGGTGTCCTCCGACGGATCGGATTTGAGATAGGACGTATCTTCTCTTAGAAGCTCGATCACAACCATGCTACAAGAGGTATTGCTTTATTTAGAAGCAATCTAGTCTTTTATATATCTTAGAGCAGAGTTACAAAGTGATTGGCTTGACAGTGTTAGATCTTGTGGGTATTATCCTCTCTCTCTCTATATCTCTGCTCACACCACATATATGTTGATGATAATACGAGACATTCATGTGAATTCCAAAGGAGACTTAGTACAAATACGTAGGAAGTAGTTGAGGACATGAGTAAGAAGTGATGTAAAGCGATATTTATATACCTCATTCTGATTCCAAGTGGGTATCCCCATTCCATATTGTCCCGAATAAGTTAGCAATTCATATGATCACCAACAAAGAAGGGAATAGATCGTGAAACACGTACCCACATTGTTATGCATCTGCGTCGAATACATGCACCTGAATGCTGCGACCAAGAAAGACCACTTTCCCTTACCTTTTGTTGATCATATTTTGGAGAGATTAGTAGGGAAAGCAATCTTCTATTTTCTTGACGGCTACTTGGGCTACAATCAAGTAGCTATCGCTCTCAAGGATCAGGAAAATGCCATATGAACATGTCCAGTCAGCAATCACACATTCAGGTGCATGCCATTTGGGCTCTACAATAGCCATGTACTTTTCAACGGTGCGTGATCGTTGTATTTGCGGAGATGGTGGGAGATTTCTTGGATGTTTTCTTGGATGACTTCTTGGCCCAAGATGATTCATCTGATACATGTTTAGAGCACTTCAACCTAGTCTTAAATATGTGTAAAGAGATGTATTCGACACTCTCCTTGGAGAAAATCTATTTATGGTGACATAGGGTATTGTATTGGGGCACATCATCTCTAAGAAGGGTATGGATGTTGAACGTACCAAGGTGGATGTTACAAAGAAATCCATTATCCAACCAATATCATGTTAGTGACGTCTTTCTTAGGGCATGCTAGATTATATCGAAGATTTGTTTTTGTATTTTTCAACGATCGATGATAAATCCATGATTCTCACTCTATTATTATATTTTAGCTCTTCTTTTTGGCAAAACCACATGTAAATTCCTATAAAAACAATAACTTAGGATTTTGCATGGCATTGTTAATACGCATAATTAGCATGTTTGTGGCAAAATAAAAGAATAAAAGAAAAGAAATAGAATTATGTATCAAGAATAAATACAGAATGACCCAAACCCTAAGAGAAGGTCAAAACTTGATCTTATTGCAAAATAAAATAAGTAGAGAGAGTTAGGATTTACTATGTATTATATATATCACCTATACTTGTACATATTATTTATTTTTTTATTTTTGAGAAAATCAAATTATTTTATTCTTTTATACCATTGTATATAGTTTTAATAATATTATTCAATAAAATAAAAATCAGACAAATAAAAATGAAATCATTAAACCAATGTATAAAAGACACATGTACATATCACATCCACTATTTATTTCATACACTTAAACAATCTAAAAAAATAAATTTAAAAGTATTTTATATTTATACAACTATGTTGTAAATAAATAAATTATAACATAAAAGTATTTCTGTAAAAACAATAAAATAATAATACTTGTACATAATACATAGGTAAAATATACTTGTATATAACAATATATAATGTATATACCTCATTTTACTTCTTCATAAAATGATTAAAAATCAAAGAACAAATAATAAACAATTTTCATTTTATATACTTTCTTATTAAATTATTTTATTCCATTTTCTTTGATTTTCTTACATCCTATTTTCTGATTGGGCCCCATCGAAACGTTGAACTCGATCTACGTCCCCTTCCATCCCAGGTCGGGTCAAACCCCTCTCATTGAAGCATCTTCTCAGTTTTTCTCGCCTGAGTCTAACCTCCTCTTGCCAATATATTCATACACGAGAATCCTCATACATTCGAGATTCTCGTGGAACCCTAGAATCACCTAGAACCTCCTAGTGTTGCGTTCAACCTCTCGATCTTTCCGGACCCTCGATCGTGGTTATAAAACATCTCTTATGCCTCCATTTACCTCCAGCTCATCCCTCGCGCCACCAAAGACACTGATCCCACTTCCTCGTAGTGACCATCATTGGAGGGGTGCCAAAAGATTGTACGGACGTGCTTGGAGGCTCGCAGCTCATGACGTGGCCGGAGCTCTACCACGTGTAGCCTCTTGCCAATTGCAGCTTGGCTGAGTTTAGGACCTTGATGTCCACCTTCACCTGCATCTCATGATCCCATCTGGACCTTCAGGGATCTCCCATTTCGCCTTCATTTCCCTGTTCGAGTCCATCTTCCTTTTCACAGTCGCCATCATTCCTCTGCTTTGACTGGTCCGTTGAAGCTTCATCTCGGCCAGCTATCTGTTTAGTTTGATGCTACACATCACCCCGCACCTTCCACCGCAATCTGATCATCCTTAGACCCGCTCATCGATGCTAGGTCAGGGAAGGATCTCCTTCCCCCATTTTCTTGGAGATTGATCACGATTCCTCATCGCTTCTTTCCTCTCTAGATGCGATAACGAGGACCGGAGCGTAGCACCGAGTCCCCTATACTCCATGCAGGACATCATGTATGCAAGGATGCTATTTGGACTCCCAACTGCTCAGGTAGAGCAGCTCTCGGCAAGCAGCCACCGCCACGCTCATCCAGCCATCATCGCCTCCATCTGAGGTCCCAATTCGACGTACTTTACCTTCCTTAGTCTGCCGGAGCCCTCAGATCTTTCATTGGTTCATCAGATCTCTTCCCCCACTCGATCGAAGTTTGCTCAAGGTGAGTTCTTTCAGACCTGCTTCCTGTTGTTGGATTATCACCCCCCTGTCAGATTGGAACCCAACCGCCCGACAATGTCAGCATTGGAGTTGTTAGATCTGACGTACCTGATGTATTTGACGCACACTTTCTAGACAAACCCTAAGCCATCAAATCTGTAGAGTTGTAGTTTCGGTAATCAATAAGAGATGATCATATCTGACACACGCGTGTCCTTCCTAAGGGAATACTTCCTTTTTGTCCTCTTATGTTTTGATAATTTACTTTAGTCTAATGAATGAATGTTATAGTTTAAAACATTACAACTTGGACCTCGTAGTTTGTGGTATTTGCATTTGAGTCCTTTCAGGTCTGAATCATGTGAGTCCTCACAAGCATTTTGGGATATTTGCACTATTTGCCATGAACTTTCTATTTGTTATGGAATGAATGCCAAGTTTTTAGTATTTACATATATGCCCATGTGAGTCTGGATCATGTGTGACGCATGTGTTGGTTGGGTTAATTGGAGATCGCACCCTTGAGCTTTTATAAAGTTCTATATATTTGGTTTGCAAACCAAAAATAATTTCCAAAAGGTACCTATGATATGCGATTAATTGCATCCTTGTGTTTTGGACTTAATAAATATTAAATTTATTCAAAATTTACATAAAAATTACCATTGGCTCTTGTTAGTGTGTAATATTTACTTTAATTTTGTTTGGTTAATTTACTTATATTTTTTATTTTTAAAATTTCAAAAAAGCTTAAAAATTTCCTTACTTGCCTTATAAAAATTATAAAAATTCAGTCTACATTTTAAAAACTCCATAAATCTGTATGTGTCTTTTTGCTTGCTTTATATCTAGTTTGAACTTCATTTGAAAATTCATTGAAAACCTTAAAAATAAAAAACAAGCATAATTTTATAAAAAAAAACATATAAAATCAAATAAAAATATAAAAATTTGCAACTTCATTATCTATTTGTAGCTTTTAATTCTATTTTATCATAAATTTGCTAATCATGACTTTAAATCATTTTAATTATTTTTAGTCTTCAATGTTTTGAGTTTTTAGCCTTATTTGACATTTACAAAATCATAAAAACTTTAAATAGCCCAGAAAATTTACTAACAACACTTTAAAAAATAGAAAAAAAACCCAAAAATATTTTTATCTTGATTTCCTGAGTATTTTTAGCCTTATAGAAAAATCCAAAAAGATTGTTTTGCCTGTTTTGGAAAAAAACCCAAAAATATTAAAAATCCAAAAATGAATATATAAAAAAATAAAAACCACTAAAAATTGGTTTATTTTGGGAAATTGGACTACTTATTTTTCTTGTGCTTCTTGTGTTCAACCTTGGTGGTTATATGAGGAAAATAAAATAATGAACTGCTTTACATACTCGATTGCTTGATTCCTTTTAATTGAGTAGTTCTTATTTTCTTGTTGAGTAATCAGATTGATTGAGGACAACGACACCTCATACATTTCCTCCCTTAGTCGATCTTGATTCTTCGCTCATTAGAATGGCATCGTTGCTGGGGAGCATGGCTTAGTAGTTAATTTTCATTTTTTCTTCATTTTCCTATATATTTGTTATAACTATCTCTGAGATATCTTTATTTTTCTTTTTTGCGAGGATCCGCCCAAGGGACGTTCTGGCTTTTTATTGGAGGAGCTCGCATTTGAGGAGGAGCAAAGAGAAAGATAGAGGTCATAGATTATAGAAAGTTAATTTTCGCAACATTATATTATTGTAATAATTGTAGACTCTTGGACACTTGCTTCGACACTTAGACTTCAGGGACTGTTTCGCCATGTGCTAGTGCACTCGGGGGACCACAATGTAGTTTTCATGATTTTGTTTCTATCGTATTTTAATCCTTTTTGATTCTCAAGGTTTAGCTCCTAAACATAGGCATTTCTATTGATTGTGAGGTAATTTGCTAAGACCCCACACCTAATTAATTATTTGTTCCTATAGATAAAAATTGGACTTTGCTAAAATAAAATATAAAAAGTTAACTCATTGGGATTAGAGACCATGTGACGAGAGAGGCCATATACAGCCCTGTCAAGACCCATTGTGGTGGGCACCGATTGGCATCTAAGACTGGACTTTGGTCTCTCTTCCCGATAGTTAACTACTTGTTCTTCACGATTAAGTGAAGCTGCTCGTCTAAGTCTTACTTCCTCATTCATCATATATGCAATTCATTTCTTGTCTTTACTTTTATGCACGGATTACACTGCATGTGGAGTGCCAGAGTCAGGTACACATCTCTATCTCTGCATGCATCATTGTGTTTGATCGTGCATAGGCTTTTTCAAGTTCCTCCCCCGACTTTATTGGACTCAAAATAACCAAGGAGATCGAAAAATTTGGTTGGTGTTGTCTTATTCGGAAAAATACATAAAAGTGAAAACAAAATAAATTTGGGAGTGCTAATGCAAATTGGATCCTAGAATAAACTTCACTTAAATTCTTGTTTTGGGGAGATTTACCCCCTCATTGGTTGATTTATCTGTAGAGAGAGAGTGATTTACACACTAGGTAGAGCCACACCTGAACTCCTTTCAGACTACTGGTCTTGTGGTTATTTGTTCTCCAGTGAGGACTTCACCGGGTAGTTGGTAATCAGTATGGGACTTCCGTATCAGAGTGGATAGATCGAGTAACCAATAAATGGTCCGCAATCGATACTAGTTGGTAAAAACTAACTGTGACGTTAGGCCAGTCTCCTGGGAGCATCGAGTTCCCAATAACTCACTTAATTGTTCTGATTGATTGATTTGCCACCTAAAAAATTGATAAGATTAACGACCGATCTCTCACAGTCATCAACTCGAGTGTTGAGTTGGTAAAAAGGGGTTTAACTTCTCATCATGTTTATATTCAGATCTCATATTCATAAATCCCCATATCACGATAATGGGAAGGAAGTCCCTTAGGATGCCTTTGACATCAATGCTTTCAAGCACTCCTCTCCATTCATCTAGGGCCTCTTCGGAGAGCTCAGACCCACTCTTTGAACATGAGTTCACGACCACCATGTTTCCCTTGACCACCCTTCTATCGATCCTAAGGTTCTAGAGCAGAGACAAGTACAACTATATGTTCATTTGACAACACTTGAGTTGTGGTCTTTTTCCATTGCAGAGACCCAAAAGATGTCTAGTAGTGAGAGATGCATCGATGAGCATCCACATGGATCAATGTATGTACTTGACCTAGCCACCATCAACAACACACTCTTAGCCTCCCTAGTAATCGATGAGACTAGGGAGCATTTATGGCCGAGATGCGACGAGAGTGGATGTAGATTCGAGATGGCGGAGTAAAGCCGCAGATACCAACCGATGGAGAGATACCACACCAGGAAGGTGGTGGAGACGGACGACCCGAGGACCATCATGAGCCAACTAGACCAGCACACACCATGAGGCTGTTGCACAGCCCCGGTGCAAGTCTCACCTACCGTTGGATCCAGCTACTAGAGATCCTGGGTGACTTTGAGCTTCGCCCCCAGACCATCCACCTTTTACCCAAGTTACGTTGGCTAGTAACCGAGGAGTCACACCTCCATCTGCAGGAATTTGAAATGATTTACAGCACTATCCACGATAGATTCATGGATGAGGTACTATCAAGATGTCTGCCTTCCCCTTCTCTTTAGTTGACATAGCAGATTATCGGCTAAAGCATTTGGTGAGGTATGCCACCACCTGAGTGTAGCTCCGGATCGAGTACTTGAACAAGTACTATCCACCCGTCAAGACAAATGTAGCACGAGCTATGATTAACAACTACACCTTGATACGAAATGAGCAACCTCACGAGTATTGGGATCGATTCAGAGAGCTCATCGACCGGTGTCCACATCACGAGATATCTAAGCCCAATTTTATTTAGAGCTTCTTTTGTGGGTAGACACTAAGACTGTAGGGGCTAGTTAATGCCTAGGGTGAATGGTCCTAATTTGCCACGGATGAGGATCAAGTTTGGGCCATCTATGAGGAGATGGTAGAGAATTACGCGGTGATGTCCTAGACTAGGGTCTATACTTAGGGGGAGCCCCTCCCATAGGCCATGTCTTATCATAGAATTGCATTGGTCAATGCCGATACTTCTACTTCATCAGCAGCAGACGGGTTGGGTCCTCAAGTGCTGACGTGCGAATCATCAGCGAGAAGTCGGACCGCATCAAAATTATTTAGAAGAAGCAGTGACAGGGCTTGAAATAGATAAAACCAATTGGTATAGAGGCTGAGTGACCTAATGACCCAGATAATGTGTCTCCAAGAGGTACAAAGTGCTTCCCAGCTCTGTCTCAGGTAACGGGCTGATCTAGGGAGTAGCTCTATCCAACCCTTTGCCACATACCGCCAGGTTCACCACATCTAGATAAAGAAGGTCCAGCTGGGCCAGCATTACTAACAACCACCACCATATGCGGACACCCAGATGGTTGTCTACCAGTCAGATTAGTGCCTAGCAGCCCTTCTCCCTGCACACTACAAGTAGGTGCGGTTGATGGAAATCAACGGGATTTGGTACGACCACTACCAGCAGCAGCTCGGCATCCATCGCGATCATCTCGAATTCAGATGGTCCATCTGTTGCACCTCATCCCAATAGCAACCTCCAGCTCATGCAGGGCAGACCAGCTCGCAAGAGCAGCCCCATCACTCTCAACAGTATCACAAATAGCAGGGTCATCTTCACCCATGCCGGGGTCAATAGTGGAGATAGCAATATAAGCCTCAGCAATACTCCTAGCCTCCCCCTCATTGCCAGCAACAGTCTCAGCCTCATTTCTAGTGAGGGAACCCGTCCAGTTCTGATGGACCTATCGATGAGAACCTAGCCCTTGATGACCACGCCCGCTTACTTTCTGACCAACAGGCATTCTTTCGGCGAGAGATGGATGAGTTTCGGCAGGAGATGAGGGATATTATCAATGGCAAGGCAGCTATACTCACTCAAATTGAACCAACCCTGAACAACCTCAAGAGAAAATCTGAGCAGGTACAGTTTATAAAGACTACCACTCCTAATGATACTATGGGTGATATATCCTCTTATTTGTTTGATGATGATTTTGTGACACATATGAGTGGTAGGTTGCTAGCTGATAGTGCCTCGTCTAAGCGACGCCCATGTGGAGATTCTTGAGTGCCATATGAGGAGAATAGTGGTGCTTATGACGCTCATGATGATGATAATGGTGTTAAAGCGACCAATGATGTTGATCCAACCAATGGTACTGAGGCCGTCATCATTCCAGATGCAGACAGTGGTGTTGACGCCACCTCATTGCGAGATGCTTGGCCAGAGTACGGTACTGATGCAGTGAACACAGATGTCGTAGGTGGTGCTCATGCCACAAAATTTCATTAAATAATGTTACTTCCTTCTGTATCTCAAGACAATTTTAGAGAAATATGAAAAAAGGGAAAATATAAAAGAACAAAAATATGAATAAAGCAAAGTTTTATGTATCTCTTGTTAGTCCATATGTGTTGCATGAAGACCTTGGTATGGATTCTACTCTACTGCATGCTCAAGGACCTATTCATGACGCTCATCTTTCGAGAGAGGGTCCTTCCATCCCCTTCTCTCAAGCACTCCTCTTACTAATTGGGACCAAAATAGAAAATCCAAAAAAGAGTCACCAATTAGAGTCTATCTAGCAGATGATTGATAGATTTCAGATACATCTGACACTACAGGAGGCACTAGAGCACATCACTCTCTTTCAGAAGATTTTGAGAGAGAAGAAAACCATCTGCAGAAACAGGAGGAACCATAATTTAGAGATTCATGTGCTTACTCATACACCTTGCTTCACCCTTCAGAATCGATTGCTAGCCATAAGATTATATGTAGGAGCTCCATATGTCATATGCCATATTCATGAGCATCAGTTCAATCATACCCTATTAGATATCGACTCTTCTTTTAACCTTTTTCCAATAGCCTTACTCGACCGATTCGAGTTTGTCCCTCTTTGATATAGCAGGACACTCCTTCTGTTTGCTGATAGATTTGTCAAGAGGGCAAAATGGGTTATCAACAAGCATGGACACCACAATTCTGGGCCTGAAATTCCTCATGAACATTGTTGTAATGGTCATGGAGAACTCTGAGTCTATGACAAAGACCCCCATCATAATAGGACGCCCATTCTTGGACACAACCAAGGCGGTATGCGATCATGATAGTGGGAAGATATACTTTCGCATCTAGGGCAAAAGTGTACAAATAGAGACGATCGAGGAGATCGACGTGTGAGATTCAGCCTGCTCAGAGAAGTTGAGTGATTCAAAGCAGATGGTAGATGCAGAGCTAGACGTCCAGTAGGAGTGCAACTTTGTTATCACAGATGATGAAGCCGTATGGTCATACCTAGAAGCACGAGAACATGTCACGCCTTCTGATATTGTAGATTTACATATTTTGCATATGAGAGCTCAGAGAGCACACTCTTAGCACCGGATATATTTTAGGTTGATGATCGTGGACAAGATAGCGAAGCAGACTATATTTCATGTTCTTTTGATTGAGAACCCTCGGATTCAGGAATCGATTGGGATGACATTAATTATTATTTGACATGTCTGATCCCTTCATAGTCGATAGTTAGTGGAGAGAGTGAGATGGCGAAAACGATAGATACACTAGCAGGGCCGTCTTCATTAGATTTGCAGAGGTAGCGAGAGTCCTCCCATGCAGATCTGGTATCCTTCACTCAGACGTTTCAGAAGCCATATTTGCCACTCCCACATGTCCAGAATTGAGATTCCTTCTGGGTAATCCAGAGATGTTCCCAGTCATTATCTTATCAGATTTGATTTGAGATCAAGAATATCGTTTGATGGAGGATCTTGAAAGAAACTGTAAGGTGATTGGATGAAGTGTAGCTGATCTCCAAGGGATAAGTCCGGCCTTGTGCTCCTGCCATATGTACCTTGAAGAGGATGACATGCCACCGCATGAGTTCCAACGATGACTGAACTGAAATCTTCGAGAGGTAGTCATGAAGGAAATATCAAAATGGTGGAGCGCTAATTTTATCTACCCAATCTATGATTCCAAGTGGGTTAGTCCATTACATGTGGTACCCAAGAAGACAGATATCACTATAGTTGTGAGCTGGTATGGAGAGGAGATAGCTACCCAGGTACCCACTTATTGCAGAGTCTGTGTGGACTACAAACGATTGAATCAGGCCACCAAGAAGGATCATTTCTCACTGCCATTTATTGATCAGATGGTCGACGCTAGCTGGATGAGTCAGTATTGTTTCCTTAACAGGTACTCTGGATACAATCTGGTGGCTAAAGCTCCCAAAGATCAGGAGAAAACGACATTCACCTATCCGTTTGGTATGTATGCTTTTTGATAAATGCCCTTTGGTTTATGTAATTCTACGGCTACATTTCAAAAGTGCATGCTTTCCATTTTCTCGGACATGGTGGGTGATTACTTAGTGGTCTTTATGGATTATTTCTCGATCTATGATGATGGGTTCGATGCTTGTCTCCACTGCCTAGACCACGTACTTCAACACTACATAGAGCTCCATCTTGTGTTATCTCGGGAGAAGAGTCGCTGCATGGTGACTCAGGGGATGGTACTTGGCCATTTCATCTCCAACAGGGGCATGAAGGTCGATCCAGCCAAGGTGGATATCATTGGGAAACTCAATCCACCATCTAATTTACGTCAATTGGGGTCTTTCTTTAGGCATGTCAGTTTCTACTGATGATTCATTCAAGATTTCAATCGTATTGCCCAACCGCTAACTGATATGTTGGCAAAAGATATTGAGTTCATTGTAGATGATAAGTGTCTAACATCATTTGTGACTCTCAAGGAATCAGATGTCGAGGCTCCTATCCTTCAACCACTCGATTGGTCTCTCCCATTTGAGATCATGGCTAAGGCTTTTGACTTTGCCAAAAGGGTTATGCTAAGACAGAGGAGGGATGGATTGCCTTATGCCATTAACTATGCTAGCCAGACTTTAGTGCCACTCAACAAAACTATATTGTGACTGAGAAAGAGATGCTAGCTGTAATCATTTCTTTAGATAAGTTTAGATCATATATTTTTGGATCTAGAGTGACAATATTTATAGATTACAACGCCATCTGATTCCTCATGGCTAAGAAGGATGCCAAAGCCAGATTGACCAGATGGATCCTTTTACTCCAGGATTTTGATATTGAGATTAAGGATAATCCTGGAGTCGAGAATGTGGTGGCGGATCATATCTCCTTATTAGAGAACCGTGAGGATTCAGATCAAATCACACCTATCACAGAGACATTCCCATACGAGGCAATCCTTGCTGTCACCTCGCTTCCATGGTATGCCGACAATGTGAATTGTCTTGAGTTCCACAAGGTTGCCCTCGGCAGTGACTTGAGACCTTCCTTGAGAAGGCCAAGTCATACCATTGGGAGGATCCCACCCTTTATCATGATGGGGGGATAGTGTCTGGCATTGGTGTATTCCTCAAGAGGAGCACCACATCATCCTCACATACTGACAGAATTTTGAGGCAGGAGGATATCATTCATTGAGGAGGATAACACATAAAGTGCTCCAATCTAGTCTATGGTGGACTACCCTCTTCAAGGATTCCGATGAATTCAGGAAGAGGTGTATTGACTATCACTGGATGGGCACTTGTGGATATAGTGATATGATGTCGAAGCAACTCATTCACTTTTGTGAGGCTTTTGATACATGGGTCATTGATTTCATGGGTTCATTCCCTAAGAGTCAGGGATTCGAGTACATTCTGCTTGCTGTAGATTATGAGTCATTGGTTGAGGCCATCCTCACCCGAGCCGCGGATACTAAAACCGTATGCTGAATTTTGAGAAAAAAAATATTTCACAGATTGAGGTACCTAGAGTTTTGATATTATACGGGAGGACTCACTTTACCGCTGAAAAGGTAAGGGCCATTGCTAACGAGTTCAACATTGACTATCGAGTTGCCACTCCATACCACACTCGGACTAATGGTCATGCTAAAGTATCGAACATGGAGATCAATACTATATTGCAGAAGGTTGTGTGCCCAGACTGAAAGGATTGGTTGCAGCTTTTCGAATCGGTCTTGTGGGCCTATCAGACTTCCTTATAGACACCTTTTGGTACATGTCCCTTTTGTCTCGTTTATGGCAAGCCATGCAACATGCCACTGGAAATCAATCACAAGTTAGTTTGAGCAATCATTGAGTTATTATTAGATCCCAAGAGCGTAGGAGATCAAAGGAAAGCAGAGTTGGCAGTCCTAGAGAAGTTGAGAGATACAACCTTTTTGAGTAGACTACAATATAAGGAGAGAGTGAAGATATGGCATGAATTTCATGTCAGCCAAAAACAATTTACGCTGAACCAGAGAGCATGGGTATTTGATGCTAGGTTGAGATTATTTCCAGGGAAGTTACAAAGCAAATGGAAGGAACCATATTTGGTCAGAAAGGTGCACAACAACGGAAGCATCAATATATCTATGTTATCCTCTTATTCCACCTTTCGGATTAACGATCAGCGCCTGAAGCCATATCTTTATCATGATCTGTTGATCGTTGATGTCGTCCCTATTCATTTTGCATGAGATGTTGTCTTTGATTCACATCATTTGCTTCTCATGCCTGATTTTCACTTCTTTTTCATTGTTGTATAGATCTAGTTGTCCATATCACCCATTCTTATTGTCTAATACCTCGCCTTCATCATGGGATTGTGCTTTACATAGGGTGCACTCTACCATAAGTATAGGGGTATCAGATGTTTGATTACTCATTTTATTGTTTTTACCTCAATTTTGCTGTCTATGCTTAGTGATATTTACCCTAAGTGTAGGGGAGTAAACCCTGTACATCCTAACCTTCGATTTTCCTTTGTGTATAGTTTTCTATACTTAGGATCATATGATCGAAAGTATAGGGGGATCACCGACCACTATTCATTACATTCTCTTATTCGTCGTTATAGTATAAAATCCCTTTCACTTCCCATTACTTAGCACGAGTTATGTCTTCCTTTCACCGATCTTTGATTACTCTGAGGACATTGTTGAGCTAAGTACAGTGTGTGTCGTATATATTGTCTATATACTTTAGCCATAGCTCGTAGTATCTGTGAGTGTGTTAATAAAATCTGTGTCTAAAAATCACAAAAAACTAAAAATGACAAAAATTTTAAATTTTTTCTGTACATAGATATTTGTAAAAAACCTTTTGTAAAAAATATTTTTTGTAAAATTATTTTGATTGTAAAATAATTGTAAATATTTTTGTATCAAAATTATGTATATAGTACAAAATTATTTAAAAATGTTTGAAAAATCAAAGTTTACAAAAGTCTGTTTGTAATAATTTGTAAATAGTGTGCAAAACTTTCACTAGAGTTCAAAAAATTTCCATGAGAATTTATCAAATTGCACAAAAAGAGTTTTTGTATATTCTTGCTTGTATATTCTTCTAAATCATAGTTGACATTTAAATTAGTCTAGAATTAAATTGAATAAGGGAGCTTGGTAAAGACCTTAATCCATCTAACTTCAGAGGAACCTTATAGGATTGGAGGTTAAGATTTTTAAGGTCCATCAATGACTTAATTCTTTGAGTTCACTAGGCTAAGTTTAAATGTCATTTCAATGAGCCGATGTTGAATACTTTACAACACACACATGCCTCTTAGAGACATGACTTGACTTCAACATGGATGAGGTGGTGAAGAGGCAGAATTCTCTCTTGGGGTAGCATACTAGGGTAGTATTTCTAAGCAGAACCTCTCATCTTCCTCTTAGGAAGGATGTGTGCCTCAACATGGTCTAACAGTGTTGAGGTCTAAAGACAGGGGTTGTGGGTTGCAATAATGCTTCAAATGAGGGATAATATATTGGATCAAGAAGGAAAACTCCTTATATATGATGCACTATGTAAATATGTTGTACATATGCACACCAAAAAAAGTGCAAAATCAAGAAAAACTCCAAAAAAGTGGGTAGGCCTCAATGAAAACAAAAAGCTTCCCGGAGTGTATATAGTCAATAAATAAAACACTGTTTATTACATTTTCTCATCTCATGAATCCTGTATTAGGAGAATTAACTACACTGGTGAAGCTCCCAGGGATACATGGCTACACTGGCCACAGTCCGTTCTCTTCTTTCCCTTTCTTCTTAAGTCTGTTGAACTTAAACTTAGAAGGGAACACCCTGCTCCTCGAGGAAAGAGTTGCTAGAGTGGAGAATTAGAGTTACCTTGTTAAAGGAGGCTGTTACTTTATCATTTTTTAGGTGGGGAGCTACATATCACTTACATAGTACAAGGAAAGAGGCATTGTCATTATAGTTTGTGTATGTAGACATGTTCTGACTAGGTTTATTGAGGAGTCTTGACCTTAAAATTGCAGAACTTAGAGGCTATTGCGTCTTAAACCTAATTCCCAATAAGGTTCCGTCAAACTAATTATCCAAGGTCTAATCAAGCTCCATATTCCAATTTAATGAAAACAAGTTTAATAATGAACCTTGATTTTTTTCTTTTCTTTTTGTCTACACTTCTTTTTCAAATAAGTGTTTGCTAAGGGATTAGTAAAAGTAAATTATAAGGGGTGATGAATCCATGATTCTCACTCTTTATTCTTTTATTTTATCTCTTCATTTTTGCAAAATCACATGTAAGTTCCTGTAAAAACAATAACTTGGTGTTTTGCATGGCATTATTAATAATGCATGATGAGCATATTTGTGGAAAATTAAAAGAATACAGGAAAAGAAAAAGAAAGTTGTATTTAGAATAAATATAATGTGATCCAAACCCCAAGTGGAGGTCAAGACTTGACCTGAATGCAAAATAAAATTAGTAGAGAGAGATAGGGTTTTACTATGTATTGTATATATCACCTATACTTGTAGATATTATTTATCTTTTATTTCTTGATAAAACCAAAAGTATTTTATTCTTTTTCACACTTATGTATAGTTTTAATAATATTATAAAAATAAATTAAAAATCAAAAAACAAATAAAATCACCAAACAGTAATATAAAAGACACATGTACATACCACATCCACTATTTATTTAATACCCTTAAAAAATATATAAGAATAGAACAAAACTTATTTTATACTCCTAAAATTAGTTATAAATAAATAAAATATAAAATAAAAGTAATATGTAAAAATAATAAAATAATAATACTTGTATATAATACATAGGTATAATATACATGTAAATAATAGTGTATATTGTATATACCTAATTTTAATTTTCATAATAATAATAATTAAAAACCACTGAAAAATAGTTTATAATATAATAAACATTTTTTTTATACATTCTTTTATTTAAATTCATTTTATTCTATTTTTTTGATTTATGTACATCCTATTTTCTGATTGGGCCACATCGGAACATCGACCTCGATCAACGTCCAATTCCAGCGCGGGTTGGATCGAACGCCTATCGTCGGAACTTTTTCTACGATTTTTTCTCACACGACACTGACCTTCTCTTGCCTTGATATTCAGACCTGAGAATCCTCGTACATCTAAGATTCTCACAGATCCCTATAGTCACCAGATCCTCCTATGGTTGTGTTCCACCTCTCAATCTTTCCAGACCCTCGACCTTGCCTATAAAACATCTCTTCTACCTCCATACCTTCCATCTGGTCCCTGGTTCCACCATAGACCATGATCCCTCTTCCTCGTAGTGACAACCATTGGGAGGGTGCCTTAAGATCGTTCGGAGGCGCTTTTGGAGGCTCGCAACTCACGACGTGGCCGGAGCTCCGCCACCTGTATCCTCCCAGCAAATAGCAGCTTGGTTGAGGCCAGGACCTCGACGTCAACCTTCGCTGGAACTCAGGATCTCATCTGGACCATCAGGTATCGCCCATTTTGCCTTCATTTCCCTTCTCGAGTCCATCTTCCATTTCATCGTTGTCATAATTCCTCCGCTCCGACTAGCCGGTCAGAGCTCCATATCGACCACCTATCCGTTCAGATTGATGCTACACCTAGCTTCACATTCTACCAGAATATGATCTTCCTTAGACCTGCTCATCAGATCATTGTTAAGGCAGGATATTCATCCCCCATTTTCGCCAGAGATCAACCACCATTCCTTGTCTCTTCTTTCCTCTCCATCTACAATAACTAAGACCAGAGCATGGCCTCAAGTCCATATATTCTTTGCAGGACATCATGAATGCAAGGAGGACATTTGGACTCCCAACTGCTGAGGCACAACAACTCCAAGTGAGTATACTCTGCCACGCTCATCCGACCATCATCACCATCATTGAAGCTCCTAGTTAGTTGCGTGTTATCTCGATGAGTCTGTCGGAGTCCCCAGATCTTTCATCAAGTCGGCGGATCTCTTCTCCTGCTTGATCTAAGTTCTGACATGGTGAGTTTTTGCATACCTACTTCTTGTTGTTGGATGATCATACCTCCGTCAGATTGAATCTGAACCGCCCGATAGTGTCTGCTTTTGAGCTGTTAGATCTGACGCACTTGACGCATCTGATGCTCATGTTCTGGACAAAATCGAAGTCAATAGATCTGCAACAGGACATGATCAGAGCCGGACGACAATGCCAACCTTCACGCACGGTAATTGTCCTCACAATGGGTATGTTTCCCTTTTGTCCTCACATGCTTCGATATTTTCCATTAATCCACTAAAAGTGTTATTTTTAAGAACGTTTACAGTTTGGACCTCATAGTTATGGTATTTGCATTTTATTCCTTCCATATCAGAGTCACGTGTGTCTTCACCTGCTTTTTGGGATATTTGCACTATTTGACTTGAACTTCCTATATGATATGGAATGAATGCCATGTTTTTAGTATTTGTATATACGCCGTTATGAGTCTGGATCATGTGTGACACATGTGTTGGTTGGGTTATTTGTAGATTCAACCCTTGAGCTTTTTATAAAGTATTATCTATTTCGTATGCAAAGTTAAAATAATTACCAAAAGGTCCTTATAAAATATGATTAATTTGCAAGCTTGTGTTTAGTAATTTATATATTATAAATTAATTTGAAGAATTACATAAAAATTACTATTGGCTCCTATTAGTCTATAATATTTACAATAATTTTGTTGGGTTGATTTACTTGTATTTTCTATCTTTAAAAATTCAAAAACCAATGAAAATGTCCCTACTTGCCTTACTAAAATTATAAAAATTCGAAAATATTGTAAAAATTCCATAAAACATTGTATGTGTGCATTTTGCTTGCTTCATCTATGCTTTTAATTTTGTTTGAAAATTCACTATACAAAACCTATAAATCACAAAATAACCAAAATCTTATGAAAATCATATAAAATCAAAGAAAATCCAAAAATTGCAACTTTAGTTTCTGTTTCTATCTTTTGACTTCTATTTTGTCATAAAATTGCTAATCAAGACATTAGGGCATTTTAATTATTTTTAATATGCAATTTAGTCCAAAATGTGCACTATTTTGAGTTTTTGGCCTTATTTGACTTTTAAAAAATCACAGAAACATTCAAAAGGCTCGAAAAAAAATGCCAAAGAACTACTATAAAATTAGAAAACCCTGAAATAATTTTATCTTAATTTTTTGAGTATTTTTAGCGTTATTGGAAATCCAAAAAGATTATTGTGCTCATTTTCCACCATTTTGTTTTTATTTGTCTTTATTCACAAAAATAAATATCTAAAAAAAGTAAAACCACAAAAAAATGCTTTATTTTGGGAAATTTGACTACTTCTTATTTTTCTAACGCTCCTTGTGTTCGACCCTGGTGGCTATACTAGGTAAATAAAACAACGAACCGTTTACAAAGTTGATTGCTTGATTCCTTTTACTTTAGTGGTTTTTATTTTCTTGTTGAATGATAAGATTGATTTTGGACAAATACTCCTCAAAGACCCTCCCACTGATTGTGCTCTTAGGAAAAGACACATAGCTCATTGTAAATCACAAGTGTCTAGAGGCCTTTGAGCTTTCGAAGAGAAGTTTTGCGACTCATTAATCCTACAAAGCTCCTAACTAGTCTCTTCCCTTCGAGATCGTGATTGACGCTTCAGATTTCATGATAGGAGATATCTTAGGACAAGGCAATACGAGATTCTGTATGTTATACACTACACAAGAAGTGTTTGGATCCTACCTAGAAGAATTATGCAGTGATTGAAAAGGAAATGCTTGCAATAGTAATGTGCCCTTAAAAAGTTCAGATCTTATGTTTTGGTCTACAAGGTGATAATTTTCACGTATTACATAACCATTCGGTACTTAATGGAAAACAAGGATCATAAGGTACATCTACTTACGTGAATTTTACTATTCTAGGAGTTTGATTTGGTGATTAATGATAAACTTAAGTCAAGAATGCAGTGTCCGATCACTTATCTCGAATTGAGTTGAAGGAATCCCCTGAGTTTGAGCAGATAAAAGTGACCTTCGCAAACAAGTTAATTTGTGCTATTGACTCACTCCCATGGTACACCAACGTGGTGAACTTCCTTGTCTCCAAGTTGGTTCCCCATGATTGGACAAGGAACAACATTGACTAACTGATGCTGGATTCGAGGTGTTAACACGATCGGGATCCGTTCCTTTTCTTTGATGGACCGAATTATAGCTGGAGAATATGTATTCCTCAGGAGAAATTTGAGAGTGTCCTCACATATTGTCATTCACTTGAGTCTGAAGGACACCATTCAAGAATGAGAACCACACACAAGGTACTCCAATGTGGATTTTCTTGGCCAACCCTATTTAGAGATGCCTTTGATTTTGTATAATCGTGCCCGATATGTTAGAGGACGGGAGGGACTGTTGGATACAAAGATGATATGCCGATGCAATCAGTGATTTTCTGCAATTTTTTTGATGCATGGGACGTAGATTTTATGGGTTCCTTTTCCTACAGTAATGGACATGAGTACATATTGTTTGTGGTTGAATCCTTGTCTATGTGTGTGTGGAGACTATCCCTTATGGAAACATAGATGGAAAAAAGTTTATATGTTTTTGAGAGAGCTTATCATTACAAGGTTCATGGTTCCAAAGGTTTTTATTTCTGATGGGGCAACCACATTGTGAACAGAAATGTCAGATCATTAGCTAGGGACTATGAGTTTAAGCATAGAGTTGCCAATCCTTACAACCCATAGTTTAACAACATGGTAGGGGTTTCGAATCGAGAAGTGAAGAGCATCTCTAGAAGTAGCTCGTCCCAATATAAAGAACTACTCTTCACTCTTGGACTAGCTTCTGTGATCCTATAGGATACCTACAAGACCACACTTTGTATAACACCTTTTTAGATTATGTATGGCAAGCAATGCCATTTTTCGGTAGTGTTAATTCAAAAATAAGAATGGAAAGTCAAGAAAGTGAATTGGTGTTATCACTTAGGGAAATTGTTCCTTGACTTGAACTTGAACGAGCTTGTGGATATCAAAAAGTAGGCATACGACAACATCCTGATTTATAAGGACGAAGTTAAGAAGAGGCATGATCGGAACATTAGGTGCAAGAACTTTGTCCACGGATAAAAGGTGCGGTTTCTTAGTGCCATTTTGAAGATTTTCCATTGGAATGTGAAATATAAATCAATTTAACACCAAGTTAATGATTTCCCACTTGGAGGATAGAATGTATATGGATGTGTCCATATGTTATTGAGGAAGTGTACGATAATGGAAGTGAAGAGATAGTGGATCTCACAAATCGTGCACGTCCCTTTAAGGTTAATGGACAACTGTTGAAGTAATTTGTAGATTCAAAAGAGTAGTTTATCAAAGATTGGGTCATCCACTTCATGTTGAGAAAATAAAATGCAGATAAATCAGACCAATCTTCTCAAAGATGCGACATCGAGATTCTATGATAAGAAGATTCACACATTCTTTCCCACTAAAACACAAAAGATTTGTTCATTCCTTTAGAACCTCAATTCCATCTCTTATTGATACTCACTCGTACTTAGGTTGTCTAAAGGTTTAGTATAAGAGGAACCCCCGCTTTTTTCTGTACATCCTTGCCATAGGGAGAGACCCCAGTCAATTACTATATATCCTTTTGTACTAAGCATGAGCTATGTATTTCTAACACATTGTGCCATGAGGATATATTACAAGCTAGCTATAGGGGGGTATACCGTATATATTTCATATACACTTTAGTAATAGCTCATATTTTCAAAATGTTTGTACTTTCTTGGACTAAGGTAAAGTTTCTTTTGAATTGATTTTTTGTAAAAATGCTTGTAAATTCTTTGAATTTTTTTTCTTATTATGTGACATTATTTGGAAAAATGATTTGACAATGGGTTGAAAATAGGATTTTACTTGTTTTGAAAATCTTTTGAATTTTTTTGAAAATCTATATATCATGTGACATAGTTTGGAAAATCATTTCAAAAAAAAGGAATTAATTGAGACTAACTGGTTTTGTAAATATTTCTAAACTCTTTAAAATAAATATTTTTATTCACTTTCATTTATAAAAAAATCACATCAAAAGCATTTTTTTCAAAAAAACTGAAAACCAACGAATATCTTTTTGTAAATAGAATTAATTTTAAAAATTGAAAAACTAACTAATGAGTTGGAGATATCCGTGTCATTTACACATTCACACAAGGGTTATGAAGTTCATCAGTAATTGGTTTATGAGGTCATATAATTTAGTGTTAAACATAAATAATCATTAGGGTCTATGTCTTAATTATACATACTTCCCTAGTTTGAAGGATATTTGTGCTATATTGCATACCTAGTCTCTACCTTAAAGAATATGATCAACACCTCAATAGCAAGACTGCAGTTATGATGATATGAGTTGATAATTCACTTTAGGAAATTGGATGAAGGATTTGAAGATGGACCTCATTTATGATACTCGAGGATGGGATAAAGTTGATGAAGGCTTCATGAAACATGAGTGTCAACACATTAAGCTGGTATGAGAACAAGGTTTATAGTAATTTTATGAGATTAACCTATGTGCCATGGTGTGATGAAATTAATAAATTTGCTGATAAGTGTGTGACAACTTTGTAAAAGTAGCGGAGGTAGACAAAAAAATATTGATTAAAGAAAACCTCTCATAACTTAGTCAAAATACAAAAGATCTTACACCAAAGGCAAGAACACCCAACCATTTCAAAGTATCCACTTGGACTAGAGATAATCAGTCTAAATGAGTCGGGATAGTAACTCGAAAATGGCTCTGCATCGTAAGCGATACAAGTGTGGTTGTTGAAGGTATGATAGATAATCAATGAGACACATCGTGGTGTAGTCTGACATAAACAAGTACATACGACTCAGCGATCTCTTGTTGGACGGAATAATCAACACCAAAAATATATGTGTTGATTAATAAGGCACTCGAGAGGATCCTTATTCCAATGAGAGGGAGAGAAGAAAAGACACCATCCTAATCCCTCCTTCAACCAGTCTTCCATATTAATTTTGAAGAGTAACAACTAAAGAGAAGACGAATAGGATGCAAGAAATTATTTATTCTCTAGCGCTGAGGATTAGATTCTTAGGAGAGAATCTTGGACTGGAACATCAAGTGACGCTTTAACTCTACTATTGTAATTGCAGTCGACTAGAATTGAGATTTTTTAAACATATCAAGTCTTCTACATTCACATGCACAGTCAGGGATTACTCTAACTTATTCATTCTCTATTTGCACGAGGACTAGCAAAGTTTAAGTATACGGAGGTGATGAATCTGTTCAACATCTTAATATATTAATCTTAGATTTATTTCACGAATGAAACACCAAATAAAAATCTCTAAATTAAATACATTACCAAAAAATAAATCTTACTAAGATGAATCCCTTCTATAACTCTCACAAAATTAACTCAAAATTAAAATCTCGAAAAATTGTAAAAAAATAAAAAATCTTGAAAATTGTTTGTAAATAATCCCTTTAAATACCCAAACTTCCTTGATTTTTATTAAATTCGCTCATTTTGGCATAATTCTTTTTTGAACAAGTACATAAAAATGTGTATATGAATCCGAAATATTTTTTTCTTGAATAAATACTATTAGATCCTAAAATGAAAAAGCTATAAAGTCTGAATTCTCAGTTAAATTCCTGCTCCATATCAACTTCAAATTCATCGAACTCACATTTAATTTCAAGTTATAAAATTATCTATCCAATGAAATCAATTTCTTAAAATTTAAGATCTTTTGCAAAATGTCATTTTCGGGACCTAATAGTATATTATACATTTGTATATATCTTATTTTTTGTATAATTTTATTCACTTTTTATTGATTATTTAAAATCAAAAGAAGTTGATGATGTGTACTTATTGATTTCATATTTTATCATGATTTATCTTATTAAGAAATTACAAAAAAATAACAAAATACAGAAATATGGCATTTTATTATCTATAGACTACAACAACCATACTTCTTGTATAAGTGACATCTTTTGATTTTGGTCCTTCATGAAAGTAATAGATAAAGTAGAGATGAGCAAGTTTAATGTTGATCACATGCTATCCCCCTTACTTACTCTCCAATCGACCAACCCGTGCACTGCTCAGCCTCTTCTCCTTTCTTCTATTCTCCACTCATCTTCCTCTCTAATCGACTAGCTCGTGTACACTCTGCCTCTGCGTGACACTTGCCTCCTATGTACTAGTTGTGACCATTATGCATTGTTGCCCGTCTCTACCCATTATGCATTAGACATTACCATCTTCCTCCCTCCTAAGTCACCACCCCCTCTTCATCATGACTATCTACCTCTCTTCGAGCCTTGAACCATAAACAAGAGAGAGAGAGAGAGTCTGGTGAAATGGATTGTGACAACAGCTCGACCTCGCACATCCATCCACCTTCGCCATGATCTAGCATGTTATGTGGATGTAGTAAGCCTTCAGTCATGCTTGGCCTCGGTTGCATCAAGGCCTTGAGCGAAGACCACGTCCTAGGTATACTCTTCCTCATTCTTTCATTAACTTTTCCTTCTTTTACCACCACTACTACACCTTGACAATCGCCGTCTATGTCATTCGTCGCCACCACCTAATATACCCGTACTGGCCAATGCTACACTTCACCTCCGATCCTCAACCATCGAGATTCACACTTTCCTGTCTGTGCTACCTTGCACCTATTGGACATGTGAGCCCATGGCGAGCCATTATGCAATAAATGTTATTGCGAATATCATTCCCTAATCTGAAATGAAGAATAACTAATTTGCATAATAGGTCCCTTATTACAATTAGGGTTATGTACCATGGCCATCTTAATAATCATACAACTATTGATTCAACTATTGAATCATAGAGGCTGGTGCTTGGATGAATATCTAAAGGGTTATATCGAGGACTCATCAAGCACCGTCAAATGATTGTTAAGAGATGATCTCCAGCCTCAATAGGATATGATAATCCTTTCTCATTTAGGCAGATATGTATTCAATCTCTTGATGCAGGTCCTCTGCATGGGATTAGAGATTCAGAGGTGTTAGATAAGCTAGGTCAAAGAGTTGACTTAATGAGATTGAGATAAACAAAGTCATATATCGGATGTTGTCATGATACAGGCACGTATCCTTTGACCGGAGACAATTGTGTTACTATATGTTGGAGTATGTACATTTGGCAGACCAATCGGTTAATGACCTAACCAAGGTCTATACACTGACGCGCTGGTGTGCATGCGAGGGCATATGAGTAATAACATCTCTCAAAGGGATCATACAAGTTCATTACTTAACCGGAAGACATGTGCTTACTCACAAGATATTGGGAACAATCAAATTCCATGCACAGTCGTCTCACTTTGGAAGCTTGACAAAATTTGTAGGTTTGATATATACTTTTGGAAAGTATATGATCAAGACCTAGGTATGATATATGCTTTTAGAAAGTATACGATCGATAACAACTCCCAATGATCAAATGAGAAACTTACTGATAAAACCCTAGAGTAGATAGTGTAAATTTGATCTAATACTTAGGGATTATTCCGAGTCTTCCAGTATGCAGGTTGTACAGGTATTGGGAATAACTGTGGGTGATGTGATCATACGATTGTATAACCATGATGCTTCCAATCCTAGGGAGTGATGAAAAGGGTCTGGATTTTAGTGACTCCTCTAAGTAGAGAATTAATCTGATCTTAGTCCAAATGTTGGAAATTGATCTGAATGTGATTCAGATGCAATGAGAAGATAAGATTTGCGGTCTTGATTTAATCAAGCATCTATGGGAGGCCCACGATCAGGATTTGGGATGTGATCTCAATATCCAAGTCACTATACGTGGAACAATACCATCGCCCTATCCTTATCTCCAAGTATCTGCGGAGAAAAGTGCATTATCCATGAAAGTGTTCAGGATAATTTCATTGTTGATATTATGAATATGGGCATTGAGAAAATTGATAATTGAATGTGTTTTAATTATCTTGACTAATATGAATTTGATTCATATTATAAAAGGAGTTATCTGAGATAATTAAATGTGATTTAATTATCAAAGACATGGATAATGTGAATGTGATTCACATTATTTGAGAAACTAGAAAATAGAGATCCAAGATGATTAAATGTGATTTAATTATCTTGGATATGAATAATGTGGATAGTAATATCCATATTAGTCAAATATATTATAAATGTGATTTAGAATTTATAAGAGAGAGCTATTTGTAATTTACATTTGTTAATTAATTGTTGATGTGAATTAGATTCACATTGGACAATTAATTGAAAATGTAATTTACATTTTATTTTGGGGTTGTAAATGCGATTCACAATATCCAATGGCAAGATTGTGATATTCACAAAATAATTATGAATTATTGTAGTTGAATTATTGACAACAAGTGTTGTTGTAAAATCATGGATATTTCAAAGGAATAATGCAATCTCACAAGATTGCATGAGATTTGCAAGATTGCATGAGATTTCCAAGATCGCACGAAATCTCCATCCAAATATCCCTATGTATGGCTGATTGATTTACTTTGGGATTAAATCATATTGATTTATCAATATATATTTAATCTAAATTAAATTAAGTGTTGTTGGTTTTTTTACCAACAAATACTTGGTCATTAAAAGAAACACAAATCAATGAGAGCCATTGGATCTGTGTTACCCATGGGTTGAGATCCATGGATCTCAAAATATTATAAATAGAAGGGCACCCCTTGCTCTTCTTGGTTTCAACAACACAAGTCAAACAACAACACTCTCTCTCTGTCTCTCTCTCTCTCCACACGCCTACTCTCCCTATCTCACTCATGTGGTCGTCCGCCATGGATGCCCTAGAGAGATTCTTTATCACCGCAGCGTCGCCGTTATGCTGCCCGATGGTTTTCTCATGGATCTCCATCTACTTCGACATGCCTTGCTCGTGAAGAAGATGTCGTATCTCATTTGTCAATATCAAGAGATTCGTTGCTTGGATCATCAATATGGACTGCGAGGAGCACGTGTTTTCATTAACACGCTCGCAAGCGTCTCCTCCGGGGATCAGACGTGAGATAGTTGGTCTCTTCGTATAGAGACTAGAACTCAACGACAATTCAAGAGATAATCCTATTACTTATTTGTGGATTAGACTAAATGATCCGACAAGTGTTCTAGGATCATGTGATTTCGTCACACGAAAAAATTTTAATTTCCGCTGCATCGAGCAACTAGTGTGACTAGTCGCTCCCAATGGCATACGATGTGATCCTCACGCTTTGGTGATGCGCTTAAGATATCACCATATCCTTCAAGTGGTATCAGAGCCTTAGGTTGAAGGTTTTGTATGCGATCCATGAACTGAGGACGACTTGGGTTCGTTAGGGTTTGCGAATGTTTTGTTGCATTTCAATTTTCGCATCTCTATTACTGATTATTTTCGGCCTTGTTTAAATTGTTTAAAGACAAAAATATTAATTTTATTTTTCTTCCTCATTAAGTAAGGAAACCGTAGGATCTGAGTTTACGTAATTTGGATTTCGTATGCTCGAGATATGATCATTTTAGTGAACCGGTATCAACAGTTCAGGGGACTGCAAAACTCAACGTAAATAAAATGTTAATTGCGGATTTGAAACGCCTTGAAATGCATTCAAATCAAATCACATAGGTTCTGTTGTAAATCAAATTAGCAAATTTTAGAAATTTATTTTTCGTAATTTGGATTTAAATAGATTGAGATGTGGTATTTTTAGTTAGCGAGGGTCACTGTTGGAAATACTTTCCTAATCAAGAACCTAGTGATTGACATTTAATCAATTAGTGAAACTAAAATGTTTAATTTCCTAGAATAATTGTGAATAAATATTTGTGAAATATTTGATGATAATTATTTCTTTAAATGACATCACCTTAACCAATATTTGATTGGATGTGATCTAGATCACTAATTGGTTACATGATCTACATGATTTACATTCCAACAACAGGTTGCTTGAAAAGGATTTGGGATTTTGTTTAGCGAATCTCATTATAATGTTATTCAAAAATGTTTTTATTATTATTTTATGGTATAATTTCCGTTGAAAAACCGATGATCACCTCAAGTACAAAGTGATCTATTTTGCATTATCCTTTCCCGAGATGGATATGGTGTCTAGTCGGGGATCGTTGGGTAGTTGGTTGCATTGTGTGCGGTCTTTCCCACTCCCATCGGTACTGGCCATGACAAAGGGTAGGGTTAGAAAAATCCTTAAGAAATCATGATGTATTTCTAATTATTAAAATTTGAAATAATACATATTTGAGATAAAAACATAATTCAAGTAACAATAAAGATTGTTTGTTGGATATTAATTGGATCATTAAGTTAATATGATTAGATTAACTAGAATCCAATTAAAATTATGACACTCTATTGTAATTAGACTGTGTCATTCCTGTGGTAGAATTAATCGTAATAATGATTCATATATGATTAATTATAATAAATATGATATGGAGGATCACATAAGTGACATCCATGGTCTCCTGTAAAGCCGAAGGGTTCCGTCGCCATATATTGTATGTAGGAGACGATTGTCTGAAGTGACACCTCCTGCATACAATCCATTTGGATCGGGCTCTTCCACTTCTCGAAAGATTAAGGACATATGCGTAGTGACCCCAATTGATGGTTGGTTCAATTAATGATGGGTCAACGTCGCCTTAGGGATGGTGGGCTCTGGTGTTAAAGACCGAATTGAGAGATGCAAGTTAGATTTGCAAGGCGGAATCTTTTCCCGTTTCTTTTTTATCCGAGTTACAGGTTCTCATATTATTGGGATGTAACAAAGATAAGGAAGGAGATCCCATATCTTGCTTGAGATATAATGGTATGTGTACCTCTTACATTGAAAGTGATTAAGGGAATGAACTTTGTTGACAAGGCAAGACAACTTTGATATAAAAATCCCTAAATCAAATTAAAATATGTATATATATATAAATATATACACTTATGAAAATTTCTTATTTCAGATAATCCTTCATTAAACCCACTCAATACTATACTCAATAATAACCAGTAAATTATCATGGATTGGACTCATGATCCAGATATTGTACTTGTAGTTGGACACACAATGTATGTGGTTGCAATGTGTAAGTTTCCTCATAATAATGAGGAATGTCAAATAAATAGATAGTGGGATTACAACCAAAGGGTTTATATGCTTCTATAGTCTTGATCTCTCATCGGATGTACTTTGGAAGTGACATGTCGATGATGATCACAATTGTCAAATAATCCTTATAAAATCAATGAAGATATTGTGGAATACATATGTGTTCTTAACATTTATCATGAATGAGATGGTTCACTGCATCATGCAGAATGGTGGCTCTATAAGAGATGATGTATTCAAAATGTTTGAATACCTACCTGAACCAATGTTTTTAAGAGTCTAGATGGATGTAGACATAATGAGGGTCATCATTATACTATCTATACTCTAGTCATTCATGAAGTTTCATAATATTCATATTGTATGAGTTTCATGAAGCATATACAAATGTAAAAATACTCTTGCATTAAATTCTTTTGAATTTAACATAAGAGAATCTTTCTCTCAAGGAATGGGTTGCTTATAGATAAAGGGAGTGCATTGGAAGCATGGGTCGGACCCAAGATGAGAAGGATAGTCAAAGAGTTGATTGTGCTTCTTTGACTTCCATATGACATAGTTGGATGAATGCGAATACTGCAATAAGTTGATGTGTTGATGGTATGACTATCAAATCTACTTAGAATCTTTAGTGAAGGACTCAGATAGTGCATCGGAATAATCTACATATAATCATTGAAATTGACAATCTTATTTGATAAAATAAAGTCCAATAATTGTATATCAATCTTCTAATGACACTTGCAATTGGTTGCATATATATTAGAAGATTAGAAATTTATCTTAAGGTTTAATGGTCATTCATGTTGGAATTCCTGCAATTATTGCACCTAAAATAAAGTCCAATACACCCTTCTTTGAAAATGGTGTAAGATGTCAAGGAATACAGGATCTCATACATATTGATGTATACAGATCATTTATACCATAGTAAACATTATAGATATGTTTTATCCATTGATGATTACGTATGATATGAGATTTCTTCTCTTCACATTGGAAACCTTTTAAATGTTCAAAGATTTCATTATTTTGGTTTAGAACCAAAGTTTGAAGTAAGATAAAATGAATTTAATCTAAGCTCGTTAGCAAGTACCTATTAGATAAATTCAGAGAATACCTTATGGAGATATGAATATCATTTCTATCTCAATCCTCCTAACACACCCTAACTCAATAGAGTTATAGGAGATAAAATTGGATCATGTGTGACATGATCTTATAAATGATGATTTTTAGCATAATTACCTCTTAGTTTCTAGGTATATGTGTAGTAGAGACTACAATATACATGGTTCCATGCATGCAAGCTAGAATTGAGCACTAGAGAGTGCTACTTCATTAAGAAAATAAAGGACGGTATTGGATCCATACTTTAAGATCTTGAGATTCTTAAAAGATCTCATCTCTAAGAATATGATTATTAGAGGATGACTATCTTGAGAATCAAGATGAAAATGAAGTGTAGGAACTCAGTTAATCTTGAGAAGATATTGAGGCTCCTGAAATTGGAAAGTAAAGGACAATTAAAGATGAAACACTAGTACCTCTTCTAAAGAGTTTGAGGATGTATTCCATGTGTGAGATAAGACTGACAATAATTGGATTTCATGTGGTTAAACTCCTGAGGATCATAACATGGAAAGATGGATTTTAGCAATGAAAGTTTAAAGTAGGCTTAATATACAAGTGTTGTATATGAACGCTCGAGGATCCACCTGTATGGATAAGACCCATTAACGTGTAAATGGATCATCAAGAGAAAGGGAACCTGACGAGAAGGTAGATACCTTTAAAGCATGGTTCGTAGCCATGAGCTACTCATCGAAAGAGAAGGCATTGCTTGCAATAAGACTTGCTCTTTGGTGACCATGCTTAAAACCATCAGATTATTGCTCACTATAGCTACACAACCTGACATTTTCATATTCCTCATTGAAGTCAAGATTGCATTCCTCCATGAATTCCTCTCTGAGGATATTCACATAAAGTAGCCCTAGGGCTTCATGATCGAGGAAAGCAAGGTGTCAAAGCTAAAGAAATCCATCTATGGACTCAAATAAGCTTCTTGTAGCTGGAACATAAGTTTTGATGAAATTTCAAATGTTATGATTTCACATAGAATCTTGATGAACCATATGAAGCTTACTGGGAGTGCCATTTTTGTTCATCGTGAAAAATGTAGATAATATACTAATCATTTATAATGATATGAGAATGATAATAAGTATTTTATAATATGGTTGTTCCATAACTTGAGATATGATCTTAAAGATGCCTCTTGGATCTTAGTTCTGAAGTTGTTCACAAGCAAGGAGAAGAGGATATTGGGACTGCCACATTTGTAGTACACCTTGGACATATTCCAATCTTGGAAATTCCTAGTCTTCCATCCATTAAGATATAGTAATGACCTATCTAAAGGGATAACACCTCAAAGAGTTTAGGAAGTGAATGCTAGAACTGCTTGCCCTTGTGCACCAGTTACGAGAAGCTGAGTGTATGCAGATGTGTACAAAAAGCCAGATATCTGCCATGTAGTGAGAGTAGTAAAGTAATGCTAATCCTACTATGGAGATAAAATACTTGATTGCAGTCATAACAAAATCTTCATAGATGATAAGATTTTTGAGATAGTGATCTCAAAATCTTATCTTCAAAAGCTTAAAACTATATAGATAGTGATCTAAGAGGTCTTAACTTTGGATACCTTTGGAGATAGAGATCTCAAGGAATAAAGGTATTCTGATATGGATTATGGAAATACTGGCTATAATAATTATGAAGCCATAGTGTCAAGGACACTATAACTAACAAGATTGAATATTGGTTGCTTGAGATGCAACATTCGCATTAGATGCAAGCACTGTTACTGGGGATATGCAAGTGACGTAAAAGGAATTGGCGTAGTCTCGCGGGAACATAGTGACTGATCAGCTTACCTTGCTATTTCTCGAAATAGCCTATGATTGTCACATGAGTGCGGGTTTAAACAATTATCCCATTAATGGCTCTTTGGGCTAGTGGCAGATTTTTGGACATGCGAGCCCACGACGAGCCATTATGCAATAAATGTTATTGTGAATATCAATCCCTAATCTGAAATGAAGAATAAATAATTCGCATAATGGGTCCCTTAGTACAATTAGGATTATGTACCATGTCCATCTTATTAATCATACTTCTATTGATTCAACTATTGAATCATAAAGGTTGGTGCTTGTATGAATATCTAATGGGTTAGATTGATGACTCAAGCATCATCAAATGATTGTTAAGAGACGATCTCCAGCATGAGTAGGAGATGGAAATATTTTCTCATTTAGGTTGATATCTGACCAACCTCTTGATGCAGGTCCTCTGCATAGGAATAGAGATTCAGAGGTGTTAGATAAGTTAGGTGAAAGAGTTGACTTAACGAGAATGAGATAATGAATGTCCTATATCGTATCTTGTTATGATACATGCACGCATCCTCTGATCGGGGATAGATGTGTTACTTTTTGTCTGAGTATGTACATTTGGTAGACCAAAAGGTTGATGACCTAACCAAGGTCTAGACACCGACGCGCTAATGTGCATGCGAGGGCATATGAGCAATACGATCTCTCAAAGGGATCATACAGGTTCATTACTTAACCGAAAGACGTGAGCTCACTCATGAGATATTGTTAAGAATCAAATTCCATGCACGGTCGTCTCTCTTTGGAAGCATGACTGAATTTGTAGGTTTGAGATATACTTTTGGAAAGTATATCATTAAGACCTAGGTATGATATATGCTTTTGGAAAGTATATGATCGATACCAACTCCCAATGATCAAATGAGAAACTTGCTGATAAAACCCTGAAGTAGACAGTGTAAAGTTGATCTAATACTTAGTGTTTATTCTGAGTCTTCCAGTATGCAGGATGTACATGTATTAGGAATACTTGAGGGTGATGTGATCATAAACGATTGTAGGCTTCCATTCATAGGGAGTGATGTAACGGGTCTGGATTTTAGTGACACCTCTTTGTAGAGAAATAATATGATCTTCGTCCAAATGTTGTAAATTGATTTGAATGTGATTCATATGCAATGAGAAGATTAGATTTGCGGTCTTGATTTAATCAATCATTTATGGGAGGCTCGCGATCTGGATTTGAGATGTGATCTCAATATCCAAGTCACTATACATGGAACAATACAATCGCCCTGTCATTATCTCCAAGTATCTGCGAAGAAAGCGCATTAGCCATGAAAGAGTTCAGGATAATTTCATTGTTGATGTTATGTATCTGGGCATTGAGAAAATTGATAATTGAATGTGGTATCATGAATAAGATGAATTTGATTCATATTATAAAAGGAGTTATCTCAGATAATTAAATGCGATTTAAATATCAAACACATGAATCATGTGAATGTGATTCATATTATTTGAGAAACAAGAAAATATAGATCGAAGATCATTAAATGCGATTTAATTATCATCGATATGAATAATATGGATAGAAATATCCATATTAGTCAAATATATTATAAATGTGATTTATAATATATAAGAGAGATAGCTATTTGTAACTTACATTTGTAATTAAATGTTGGTGTGAATTGGATTCACATTGGACAATTAATTGAAAATGTAATTTACATTTTATTTTAGGGTTGTGAACGTGATTCACAATTTTCCAATGGCAAGATTGCGATATTCACAAAATAATTATGATTTATTATTGTTGAATTATTGACAACAAGTGTTGTTGTAAAATCATGGAGATTTCCAAGGAATAATGCAATATCCCTAGATTGCATGAGATTTCCAAGATTGCATGAGATTTACAAGATCGCACGAAATCTCCATCCATATATCCCCACTTATGCTTGATTGATTTAAGTTGGGATTAAATCATATTGATTTATCAATATATATTTAATCTAAATTAAATTAATTGTTGTTGGTTTTTTACCAACAAAATCTTGGCCATTAAAAGAAATACAAATCGATGAGAGCCATTGGATTTGTGTTACCCATGGATTGAGATCCATGGATCCCAAATTATTATAAATAGATGGGCACCCCTTGTTCTCCTTGGTTACAACAACACAAGTGAAACAACAAGTCTCTCTCTCTCTCTCTCTCTCTCTCTCTCTCTCTTCCCTCCACGCGCCTTCTTGGTTACCCATGGATTTCCATAACATTTGAATCCGACAACATTGTTTTTGAATTTCTATTTTTTTTGGATTTTTACAAAGCTGAGGGAAATGGAATATTTACCTAATAAAAAGCATTGGTCTTATTTACAACAACATCATGTCCACATCTTGTTGTACAAACGGATGGCAAAACAAAGTGTCTTCATCCATCATAAGTTGGCTTCCAAAAAATGCATGCGGGGCTTCCAAAAAAGCATTGGTCCTCTCCACTGTTGGCTTTCTATCACTTTGGTTACTAACATCTTTTTATTAATTTTATTTTTGCTGTTTTTATTTTAAATGTTCTTTTACTGGTATTTATTTTGAACTTTTTATACCGTTGCTTCTCCACTGTCTTCTTCTTCCTCATCCTACTCACCTGTTGGCTTGGTTAATGCAGAAGATGATGATGACTTTCCAGTAGAAGCTTTATTCATCCCCTTCATGGTGGTAGAAGACTGGAAAGTCCTTCCACTCCTGAGAGTGGCATCATTAAATAAATGCATATCATTAATATACGACTCTGCAGGATTGGAGGGTACATCACAAACTACATGCTCTCTCTTTGTGAAATTATTGGAGTTAACCTCCACCTATGTCAGAATGGGAGTTTTGGTGGCTGTGAGGTCATCTAACTTCTGGCTCATTCCTATAAGTCTTTTTACCAACTAAGCAAAGCAGTACAGGGCACGACTCACAAGAGAAACATTAGATGGTTAAAAATATTGGCCACGCTAAGTCTGGGATTGGTGTGGAGGTTGCTGGTAAGAATACTAAGTAGTAAACTAGGGAGAAGTCTAAAATAGGTTGTGCGGAGGATGGTGCTGCTTATAAGGAACAACCACAAACTACTGGTACAAATAGTGTACGATGACCGCTAGTACTGATTCTTTCTCCAGTTCTATCGATATGGTGCCTATTACTAGCAGTGTGGTTGTTGTTTTTTTGGATAAATCTTCATCCTTGATATTGATGGAATGGATTATTGCTTGAGGTATGGCCCTATTGGTGTCTGCTTGGACAAGCCAGTTGTGCATCATTTCACCATACACCATTCACCTCTCGAATGAGAAGTAGAGGTGAAAAACATGAATCCTGGATGATCTGGAGCTTGGATTGATACACCACTAGTTGCTACTGCGGTCGCTGAGGCGACATAGTCTCTAGTGCCTGCACGTAGTACATGTGATGAACTCCTGACTGTGTTGAACCCTGTTGAGGAGGATGAGGTAATTATGACACCTTCATATCAACTCGAGTTGTAGCTAATGTGGAAACTAACTAACAAGAGATGTTGGCGCTCAACAATAGCTCAAGTTGCATGGTGATTTCATCTAGTCCGCCTAATTTCTGAGTCCTATATTTGATTATAGGAAATTTATGAAAGTCATGTGATTGTTTTTTTATGATGTCCATCTTGAACAAGTGGATCCATATGATGCTCAGATTGGAGCCATCATCCCTTTTAGAATCATTGGATGCCTCCATATGAAATGGCTTCTGAAGATTATATGACTGGTGTTGATATGTATGGGACGACTGAGTTGCCTCTCCTTTAGCTATTTCATCGAAAATATTCCAGACAACAACCTCATCCTTGTTGAAGTATGACTCACAACAATAGGCATCTACGATCATTTGGATTTCAAGAGGTAGTCCCCTAGTGGTGTTGGACAAGAATGGATCAAGCTATATCGTGGTGTGGAAATTTCTATTTAAAATCTCTGAAATGCTCCCAATCCTCAGGTATGGACTCGAGGGTGGCTTGGGAGAAATTGTCAATCTTAGCTCACATCTGGTTCAGCCGACCGAGAGGATAGAATTTGTATAAGAAGGTAGACTTTAGCTCTTCCCATATGGTTGCTCATCGACATTCCCATGGGAGGTTGGAAGAAGAGCCAAGAGTAGAGTCTTCAACTCCATCTATGCATGGACCGGTGGGATTCGATCCACTCAGTCATCTTTCATGCCCTAGGGATGTAAATCTCTTTGAGAGTAGGTATAGTCCTCTCTCCATTAGGCTTGTTTATTGTCCATCTACGACCTCCATCTCCTCTTTCTTCCTCTTCTCTTGCTCCTCCTCCTCCTCCTCCAGATTTTCTCTTCTTCTCCCTATATCATTGAGCATTTCCTTGAAGGTGACTTGGGCCAATGCTGGATAATGAGCCACAACTGGATTGATTATATAGAAGAAAATAGTTGGGCATCACTACATTTTGATCTGACTACTGGCTTGGTTGTGGTTGTGGGTGCTACCGTCCCTTTCATTTTCATGTCAGAGCCATTTCTAAATTTGAGTCTAAATTTGAAAGAATCGGTGGCTCTAGATCAGTCTCTTGGTCTACACATGGAATAAGGCCTCGTCTAGTCTGAACTAATGCACCAGATGGAAATAATAGTTCTGTATAAATGTCAACATAAAATTTCATTATGGATCGAGAAGTATATGGAGTGAAATCAATTTCCATCAAAAATGGGTAGACTACAAGACAAGAGTGATCCAAGACTAGTGAAGAAGGTTGAGAGTCTGGAGAGTGGTTAGCAAGGTCCGAACCATGATCTAGGAAATTGCAATGAATTATTGGATAGGTCGAGTGCATGGAATCTATATGGGTGTCGGTGGAGTCCCGAAGAAGCCATCCATGAATTACAATCTCAGAGGTAAAGAGTGAGAGTGATGATGGATGAAAGATATAATAATGAACAATAAATAAAAGGTGTGTAAAATAGTAGAATGACTCAATGTGAGAGGCGACCAAATTAGGATGAATAAGTGAAAAAGAAAGGAAAAATTCACCAATGTCTGGGACTAATCTTTGTTCATAATCTAAATAAAACAAACACCAAACAGATTTTGGATTTACCAACTCAACATAAGAAAAGCTGTAAGAGTTCGACTATTTTTATCTTTTCATTTTTATTTTTATTTTTTAGGTAAATTTGTTTACAAGTACTTAGAGGGCTATCACTATAGGAGAATGTGTACTACCAGGAAAGTTCCCCGTACTTGTTTCCCCACCATTGTAACCTGTGATCTTCACATTTAGATGTCCTTGATCTCATGACTAGGGGGCTACTTAGCCAAAGAAATAAAGGAAGGAAATAGGTTAAAAAAATAATTCCCATACAAGTGAGCTATTCGGAAGCAGGACACCCTGATGAGGACATGGCCTATGCTCTATACATGAGTCCAAGTCCGATTATCCATACAAGGCAGGAACAACATTATCGTCAGGGCCCTACTCTCCTACGTACAATAGAAGCATTAATACCTCTCTATCCCATGTGATAATCAAGGACGCCACATATCGGGTTTTATGCTATAATCCATAGGGGTCATACCCCATACTATTTGAATGGTACCTGAAAAAATGAGAGATTTATAAATCAAAAACAGTGATGTCCACTAAAGATTTTAATTAAAAAAAAGTTTTATTAGCAATCCCTTTTTAAATTTTTGATTTTAAATTTTTTGAATAAATTTTAATGCAAAGCACCTAAATATTTTTTTTGTAATTTCTTTTTGAATCTAAGTGATATAAAATAGAGGAGATAACACAAAAGCATTGCAAGTGGATACTAGAGCGAAAATCTCTCCCTCATTTCTAATAGTGCTTGCAAAGTAAGGATAATTACAATGCTTACAATGTCTCTACATGCGAGGAGCAAGAAAATATTGAAATATTTACATTATATGAAGACCATGTAAAGCGATGAAAGTGCCCTAATCAAGAATTGCTATTAGCGTGAATAACTAAATGCTATCTTCTTAAAAATAGATCTTAAGTGTGCATTCTTGGAGACCTCAGTTCCTGTTACAATTGGCCTTCCTAGTGCTATGTGGAGCCTCTCACGATGCATGGTTCTTTTGTATCAATAATTAGAGGAGAGGATTGTATGGTGCTTACATGGTAGGACCGTAGTCGTTGAAGTGCCTCTCCTAAAGATCTCACATTCAAACAATAATAAACCCACATAATAATTTAAATCAATGAAAGAAAGTGTGAAATAAAATTTATTATAATCCCATAATGAACGTATATAGTATACATACAAGAAGAGCATTCAATATAGGGGACACAAGACGTTGCCGGAATTATCTATAAATATATAATGCATATGTGTATAAGTATGTATGCAAACTATTTACTCAATGTGTTTGTGGTTTCTAATTAAATAATAATAATCAGTAATATTAAAAAAACTATAAATATTTTTTAATTTTATATTATTAATTTATTATATATATATAATATATAAGAATATATATAACAATATATAAGGTGGGATATACAATATAAGTAATATAATAAGTAATATTTAAAATAAATTCGCAAAAATAAAAAAATATCTCAAAGAACATTCTTTTTTATTTCTTTATTGGTTTTAAAATATATTTATAGTATTTACAATAGTTAATAATAATATAAACTATATATATTAGTGTGTGTATATATGAGCTATATAGGCTATACTATTTATGGCTGTGGATAAAAAATGTCAAAAAATAAGAATTTCTTTTGTATTTTTTAAATATTCTTATATTTTTTGTAAAATGCAAGAGATTTTTCGCAAAACTTTTTGTATTGTTAAAATCAGATATTGTCCAAAAAGAGCTTTTTAACTAGATCGAATTGATTTGACAAATAAAAAAGCAAAAGGTTCATAATTTCTAAAAATATATTTTAATATATATATGATGGAAATCAATATTTTTGGGATTTTTGAGAAAGATTCATAATTGTTTTTGGTTCGCAAGGGTTTGATAATTTTAAGAGTTACTTTTGAGAGTTTTTTTGTTATTTTCAGTATGGATTGAGAAAATATGGTAATAAAATGTAGGGAGTTTTTTTTTTTGAATTTTTAGGAAAGGCTTTCTATTTTTTGTATTTTCTAAGTTAAACATGGACTAAAATAGCTCTATTTGATTTCATTTTTATTATAAATAAATTCATGCAAAGTGGAAAATAAAATATGAGGTGTGAACAAACAACCATTCGTGCACTTACACCTATTTTTGGAGATTTTTTAGAGCACATGAGGCATTTTTCATAAAAATAAATGCATAAATAAAATTAAATCCAGCTGGTGGGTGTATAATTATAAATAAAAGGAAATCCTAGGTTCAAATGCAAATGATACAAAATGTTTTAACTTTAACTCGATTTTTAAGTACCAAACAATAAATACAAGACCGAAGGAGTACACTCGCACAATGTTTCCTCACATGGGGGACTACGTGAGGTGACATAGAACTGGACTTAAATGCATTAATAAAGCGTACAATCGAGATACCTATAAAATATCCAAAAAATTTTGTACTTGATGTAATAATTACATAACTTTTTACAATTAACAAAAAGGCAGGAGTGATCTTTCCAAAATTTACCACTTAATACTTTATATCCAAGCACTGATCTAGTAGTTTCCTTAACACACCCCTTCGAAGAGATTCAATGGCCATGATTAAATATGGGGTGTGTTCTTGACTGAACTGCTTGGAGGGTAAAGTAGGAACATGTGTAGAATTTCTAACTGGTGATCTTTGGTTTGTCATTTTTCCTTGCTCTAGTAATCGATTTCCTCTCCAACATGCCCAACAGCTTGCTAGGCTTCCTCCACGTGCAACGGTGATCTCGAGATGACGAGAATTGTCATGGAGAAAAAACACCTCTAGAGGATCTAGTGTTACTCTAGGATCTTGGTGGGGTTATAGATGGGTCACCAAAGATCGAGACCTACACCAAAAATCTCCTTTGCTCGCGGGCTATGTCCTTAACCAATGGATTAGGTAGAGTTGCTGCTTTGTTGAAGGGCGATGGAGAGAGATTCGACTCCCAGATCCATGATGGATACTATGTTGATAGGTGGGGTAATCGATGGAGAATGCGATAGGAAGTGAAATGAGATAGAAATGGGGATGATCGGACGGTCGGGTCACAATGAATCAGACCGAAGCTCGAGCTCCAAGCAATTGAGAATTTCGGATTTTAGATTGAAAGTAAAATTAGACTAAAATAGGACTAGATATATACCTAGGAATGGACGCACAAGCCTTGGCTTGAACAGAGACAAGGAAGCTAAACATGTCGGCAGAGCTCCATTGGTGATGGTCGTGGATTAGTTCTTTATTCCTCCTCCTCGCTGCAAAGCCTCAAACCTTTGAGTTATCACCATGAGGAATCGAATGGACTAACTCAAAAGAAGGTAAGAGACATCAGATAAGGATCGAACATCATGGGGGAGTTGAAGGAAAATACTTATATGTTGATGGGGGTGGTATCTTTCGATGAAGATGCTAATCGAATCGATGAAAATCATGGGCAACCGAAGATCCAATGAGAATCAAGGAAGTCAGGGCGTCAGAAAGAGTTCAAGGCACGAGGTGAATCGGTCATTAGATTACTTAAAAAAATTGTTAGAAGTGGGGGACTCGAGTTGTCAGATGAGTTAGAGGAGGCCGAGGGTATAGTTGACCCTAGGCTAACGCGAGAATGGCTCTGGTTGGTCTATGTGGACCAATTTGAAAAATCCAAGCCAAAAATACCATCTAAAATCGATAATAAATAAATAATTATTTAATTAATTTTTTATTAAAACATAAAATTGCTTGTATTTTAATGTAGTATTTTATAATGATTTTTGTTTGTTTTTTCTTGTATTTTTATCATGAGTCACTGTTTATATAACTTGCACTTTGGTATTTTGATTTTATCTTGTATTCTATTTTTTTTTATTTTCTAAGTGTATGTTATATATTTTTTATTTATATTTTATACTGATTTTAATATCTTTATTATATTTTTATGGCATTATTTGTATAATTAATTAATTAGGTATTTCTACATTTATAGATATATACATGTTTTTACCTATGTTTTCAAATGTACTATTTATTTTAATTTTATTTGACAATTTTACCCTATTGTATTTATGTATATATGTTTTAAATCATATTTAAAATTTGACATAAATAAAAGAATTTGAAAAATACAAATAGTAGATATATATAATAAAATATAAATGTATATTGCACAATAGGACACAAAAACCTAAGATTTGCATCTTAGATCCAAATTAAATTATCTTATTAAATAAATTATGTAAAGTTATATATTATTAGCCGTGATTTTGGTCCATATTTATACGGTATGGAGGAGGTACAAGTCAATGAAGTTAGTATTCTGACTTCTATTTTGTATGTTGGGAACTTTTTGCATTATTTTTATGTGGAATAATTTTTATATTTTTCTTTATATTTTTATCTATAATATTCATGACAAAAGTTTTATTATTTAAGGTGTAAAAATAATATAAATAGGTGCCAAAATGCAACTATTTACGAATTTTAAAACTAGGGTATTCTATATATTTTGTATAATTTCTCAACCCTATCTCCCCCTACTTTATTCCTTATTGTCCAAGTCATCATGATAATTGGATCACGGTGTCCATGGCCACTCAATACTTATGGTCTCTCGTTTCTTTTTTTGTTCTTCCATTATTTTTTTATTTTGCAATTAAATACAATGAATATATGTTATTTCAGACAGTATTTTATACACTTTACCGAATGTTTATTTTGAGTAATTCATGATATATATATGCATTTTGCTAGGGATTTAAGGCCAAAATGAAAGAATACATGTGATAAAATGAAGGTTCAAAACCCCATATACTTGCCATTAGTAGTCCCTTGTAAACAGTTATTTCTAGAAGTGTAAAAAAGAAAATAAAGAAAAGAAAACAAAAGAACTTGGATTTAATTTAACTTTCAAACTTATCTTCATAATATTGAAGTTTGGAGCTCAGTCGGACCTTTGGAGTTTTAGTTTTCTTGGAACCTTGGTAGGGAATTGGACTTGCATACAACTTCCTCCGAGAACCAGAAAATACTGCATAAGTCTCATCAAGATCCAATCTAGGACAAATTGATGTCATATGCAATTCCTTTATGACTATGAGTCTATCTTGTATTGTGTATTTTATATATAGATCTTCTCAAGTGAAGCGGTAAAATTTAGGCTTCTCCAACATGGTGACCATGATTCCCCAATCCAATAACTCTTTCTTCAAGAAGAAGGGTATTCCCTTCTACGTTCAAGTAGAACCAGCTCAAGAAGAGGAGGTGGAGAAGAGAAGGGATGGTAGCAAGTATAGGATCCTATCCTAGGATGCTTGACTAGTGTAGCCATGTCATCGGGCTACAGGCTCATATGAATACTTTGAATTGTAAGCTCGAGCTTGCCTATTTTGATCTGATGAGAAATGATTTATTTTTTATTTTGCTCTTCTATTTTTTTGTACTTTTAGACGTTTGCATTTTTATACTATATACAATAACATTTACAAAAAGCTTTTTCCAATTAATCTAGTAGACTATCCCTCTTTTGAAGCATTATTGCAACCCACAATATCCTATTATTGGACCTCATGGCTACTGGATCGGGTTGGGGCTCAATGGACACACTATGGTGACTTTGTATATTTCCATTGGCTTGTGTCTCATGATGGCAAATCCAACTCTATACCACTTCCACTGAGTGGAACAAAGTACAAGAGGTAGGCGTGCAAGTAAATCACTATTGACAGTATTCACGCATGTGTTTTGAAATATTCTACTGAGACAGTCAAGATGACACTGAACAAATTATGGTGGTCTCAAAGAATCGAGTCTAGTAGACCTGAAGCATCTCAATCCATCCCATTATGGTTCCTATGATCAAGAGAAGTAAGGTCCAACCAGGCTCCAATCTCCGAATTTTATTCAGACTTGCTCAACTATAACGATCATTTCAAAAAATATGAAAGCTTTGCATAATGCAGAAAATATTTTTTGATCCCATTATCTAATTTTAAACTTTTAGGGAATTTAAAAAGGTTAGGAAATTTTATGCAATTTTTGAAAATATTTTGCAAATTTTTATGGGCTTTTGGATTTGTAAAAATATAGCGTTATTGAAAAACAAGAGTTTTGGAAAATCATTATGTAAAGATAGTTACACGAGAGTGCATATGTTATTTACAAGAGTTTCAGCGAAGAATTTACACTATTTACCTACATGTTTAGGTACAGAGTTTGTAAAAAAATTCCATTTGCTCGAATTATGTAAAAGGTTTTCAAAATAATTTCCAAATATTCTGACAAACATTTTGAATACATTATTTTGAAAGAATAATTTGACAAATAAGTTTTTGCAAACATATGCAAATTTTAAAATCATTTTCCAAAGAGCTTGCAAATAAGTATGTATAGATTTTTCAAAGTGTTTTTACAACCATTTTTCAAACCATTTGCTAATAGATTTTTAGAACATTTTAATCAAATAAAAGAAAGAATTTTATATAAATAAAACATATTTACAATGATATGAATGCACTTTACAAATCGTTCAAACGATTTTAAAAAATTTTCAACGATATTTTTCAAATATTTTTCAAACATTTTGCAGAACATTTTTAATTGATTTATTACCCGTAATTGTAAGGAATTTTGGCATGTGTGTTTTAATTTTTATTAATTTTCCATATAATTGAAAATACACAAGTACAAGTTATGACTAAAGTATATATAACGCACAACCAACCCTTATACTTTGCTTGAGCTATGTCCTCATTGATCGAATAGAAATGGAAGACGAAATTCGTATGAAGTATAAGAAAATCTAGACTACATCGACCTAATAAAGATTAGGAAGTCGACCACTCCTCCTATACTTAGTATCAATTAATCCTAAGTATAATAGATTGTACACAGAGAAGGGATAGTCGAGGGTGGGAATGAACAAATAAACCAATCATCAACTCTGCTTGTCTCCCCTGTACTTAGGATAAAAAATCTCAAAGTATAGGTAGATCATCAAGAATATTGGCGACAAGTGAGGGTATCAAAGAATGGACAATCATATACACCCACCCTACTCTGCCAAGGATGAATTATAATCTAAGTATAACAATGATGAATGGGATGAATTAAGCATTCATAGGAATGGGTGAATAAAAAATGATTGAAGAAACTGAGAAAAGAAGAAGAAATTGCAGGTCAAAAATATTTATGAGTTCTTTGTCTAAATCTATGAATGTTGTAGTTGGAAGTCCTTGCTCATAGAGCACCTAAGAGAGTCAACCACAGACAGGAATTTATCATGCTCGAGATAAAGCTTCATAAGGTATACGTTGATGAAGAGAGGTTGTGTGTCAGCTGACAATCCGAATATGACTATGCTTCCATTATCACACACATGCTTCACTAAATGACTGCTTTTTTATCTAAAAACAAAGGGTTTAATCATTGCATATAAAGAGAAGTGTTGATGTAACCATAATAACCCTCAAACTAAAATTATTTAATTCGAAAGAAGTCGAGCCAACAGATAAAGAAGAATTGTGAGCAAGATAATATAACGATATTTTATTTACCTATACATCGTACATGTTCTAAATCAGGGAGGCAACAATGAATCCCGAGGGATGTTTAAATTAAAGGAAAAATATTGAAAAAAAGAGGAAAACTGAAAATACACTCCTATTGTTTTTTGTGGATTTTTTCTTTTATCTTTTTATGGACTTTTTAATTGGGATTTCTACTCAGCAGAGCCTATAAACTTTTTAAATTTCCTCTACGACCTTTTGCACAAAGTAACTACCCCATCGGCTCTGTAAATTACCCCAAGAACACCCACGAGCTTCAAACATATTAAATGGAAGGTAAATGGTGTAAGAGTTAGCATGTTTAAGGGGTTGTGGGGGAATTTGGTTGTCTAAATAGTCATGGAGGTAATTAGTAATGTTTATAGGGTCTGCTGCATAAAAATCCATTTTTACTTTTGCCATATTTATGGATTTCTAATTTTAGTTTTTAATGATTTTTAAATTCATGTAGATGTTTTTATATTTTTTAAAAAAGAGAATAAAATAAAATAAATGAAAAGAAAAAAAATGAAGGAAAGTAAAGGCAACTTTAAGAATTTTTGGCCGATTGATAAAATAGTGTAATAAACCATAGGGATTGTTTTGGAATTTTTACAAAAGGCCTTCTAATTTTTTAAATTTTCTAAGTCAAACATGTTCTAAAATAGCTGTATTTCATATTTTTAGTAAATAGTAAATGTAAGCAGAATGGAAAATAAAATATGAGGTGTGAACAAGAAACAATCATGCACCTACTCCTTTTTTTGGAGATTTTTAGGGCAAATGAGCCATTTTTAATAAAAATAAATGCATAAATAAAATTAAATCATGCTGATGTACGTATAATTGTAAATAAAATAAATTATTGGGATCGCATGCAAATTATCAAAAACATTTGAACTCAAACTTGAATTTCAAGTACCAAAATAATAAAAACAAGAACTGAAGGGGTACATCTGCAAAATGTTTCTTCATGTTGGTTCCACGTGAGGTGACTTCACATCAGACTTAAATGCAATAATTAATCATATAAAGGGCATACCTATAAAATGTCCCAATTTTTTTATTTAATAATTACATAATCCTTTTTTAAATAATAAAAGGTATAGGGGTCTTTGCAAACTTTACCACTTAAGTTACATTGATCTAACCTCTGATAAGATAGTTTCCTTAACGCACCCCTTTGAAGAGCATTGGCATCCCAAAATAGATCCGAAGAACTTCTAACGAGTGAGCTTCGATTTGTCATTCCTCCTTGCTCGGGTAATGGATCTCCCCTCTAATAGGCCCAACAGCTAGCTGGGATTCATCCATGTGCAACAATGGTCTCTGGAGATGACAATGATGGTCATGGAGCGTAGACGGATACAGATGACCTGGTGTTACTCTTGATTCTTGGTGGGTTTTTAGATGGGTTGCCAAAGACCGAGACCTTCATTAAAAAGCCCCTTCGATCCAGGGCTACATCATCGACTAAATGACTATTGAATAACGAGTTAGGGATGAGCTGAAAATGGTTCTCTAGCGAAGGGTAGTGGAGGGAGCTTCGAACACCAGATCCATGATGGATTTTGTGTAGACAGGAGGGTAATAGTTGGATAACACGATAGGGAGTGAAATGAGATAGAATTGGGGATGATTGCATGGTCGGGTCGCAATGAATAAACCCAAAGCTCAATCTCTAAGCAATTTCTGATTTTAAAATTAGTAGTTAAATTAAACCTAAAATTACAGCATAATCCTTAATCGCATCATGTAAGCATTAGGATTGAATCGTATACAATCAAGAATGACTAGTCGCACTAGTTGTTCGATGTTACGAAATTTGAAAATTTTCATGTGATGAAAACACATGATTCTAGAACACTTCTTGAATCGTTTCATCTAAACCACATAGTAGATAAAGGAATAACTCTTGTCACACGATATCGTACATCTTCTTCGAGAGGGAAACACACCAATGAAGACGGAGAACAAAAGGCGGTCGTAGCGACAATATAATAACCAAGCGATGATGGCGGCGTGTACCCTCTAAGGTTTGGGTGGATTTCCACAGTAGGAGAGAGAGGGTGAGAGAATGAGAGAGAGGAGAGATCTTGATGATGTTGTCTTTGTTAATTAGAGGAGCAAGGGTTGCTTCTTCTTATATAGGGTTTTGGGAGTCCATGGATCACAATCCATGGACTGCACAAAATTAATGGTTGAGATTGATTTGTGCTTCTTTCAACGGCCAATATCTTCTTGGAAAAAATTATAGCTAATTTATTTTACCTTAAATATATATTGATAAATCAATATAAATTAATCTCAAAATTAAATTAATTAAAACGTAGAGATAATGGGATGGAGATTACACCTTCCATATATGAGAGTAGACGGCCACCCTTACCATATAGGATTTGGGGTCGTCCACCCTTCCAATATGGAAGGGTGGAATCTCATGAATCTCATAAGACTGCATTATTCCTTGGAAATCTCCATGATTTTACGACGACACTTGTTATAAGTAATTCACAAAAAAATCATTATTATTTTGGGAATATTGCAATCTTACCATTGGAAATTTATGAATCATATTTAATAACCCAAAATAAAATGTGATTTATATTTTCAATTAATTATCCAAATTTAATAAAATTCATACCAATAATTAATCAACAAATATAAATCATAACAAGCCCTCTTTAATAAATTATAATTCACATTTATAATATATTATGAATAATTTGGATATTGTTGTCCACATTATTCTCTTCCTTTATAATTAAATCACATTTAATTATATTGGATCATCATTCTCATGTGAATCAAACATACATCATTCAAGATAATAAAATCACATTTAACTATCCATCACTTAATGCTTAAATATAATTTAACTATGGAATTTTTCTTAATCTCATTCAAGAATAATGTGCTTTCTTCGCATATACATGGAGCTAAGGATAGGGAGATTGTATGTTCCACGTACAGTGACATGGATATTGAGAACACAACTCAAATCCAGATCTCATGGACCTCTCACAGATGCTTGATTAAATCAAGACCGTAAATACAATCTTCTCATTGCATCTGAATCTCATCCATATCAGTGTCCAACACTTGGGCCAAGATCATATTACATCTCTACTGAGAGGAGTTACTAAGATCCAAACATGTTTCATCACTTCCTCAGAATGTATGCGTCATGTTAATACAATCGTTTATGATCATATCACCCTTAGGTATTCATAATACCTATACATCCTGAGCACTGGAAGACTATGATAAAAACAAAGATATGGATCAATTTTACACTGTCATTTTAAGGATCTCAACATCAATTTTCTCAATCTTGTTCATTGGGAGTCGATATCAATCATATGCTTTCCCAAAGAATATAGCATACTTCAAATTCTTGTCATGTTTCCAAAGCAGGATGACCATCCATGGAATTTGATTGGTCCTAATACCTCATGAGTGAGCTCTTGTCTTTCAGTTCACAAGTGAACTTGTATGACCCCATTGGGAGATCATATTACTCATATGCCCTTACATGCACACCAGCTCACCGGTGTATAGACCTTGGTTAGGACATCAATCTATTGGTCTACCAAATGTATACACTATGACATATAGCAACACGTCTACCTCTGGTCAGAGGACGGGTTCCTATATCATGACAATACTCAATGTAGGACTTTGGTTATCTCGGTCTCCTTATGTCAACTCTTTAACCTAACTAATCTGGCACCTACAAATCACTATTCCCATTCATAGGACCTGCATCAAGAGTCGATCAGATGTCATCCTAATGAGAAAGGATTGCCATCTCCTACTCAAGCTGGAGATTATCTCTTAACAACCATTTGGCGATGCTTGATGAGTCCTCAATCTATCTCCTTAGACATTCATCCAAGCACCAACCTCTATGATACAATTAATGAATCAATAGTTGTATGATTATTAAGACGACCATGGTACAAAATCCTAATTGTACAGAGGGAGCTTATAGTGCATTCATTCAATATCTTTTATTTATAAATCAAATATTACAATAACATTTATTGTATGAATGGTTCTCCTCGGGCTCATATGACTAACAATCTCCCACTAGCCATTATAACCATTCATGAACAATCCTTAGACCCATACTCATTACATACTTGTCGAAAACCTTTTGTGTCAAAGATTTGGTAAGAGGATCATCAACGTTGTCGATAGAGGCCACCTTGGTGATGACGATATCACCATGCTTTTTAATATCCCGAATGATGTTGTATTTCCTTTCTATGTTCATGCTCTTTTGCTTCCATCTGGGTTCCTTTTCCTGGGAAATGTCTCTATGTTATCGCAGAGTAATGGGATGGGAGTATCCGAGGAAACTACGCCAACTTCCAGGATGAACTTAGGAAACCACAATGCCTCCTTTTCTGCATCTGATGTGTCAATGTATTTGGCTTTTGTTGTTGAATCTGATCTATTGTCCTTCTTCTTGCTTCTCTAGGTCACAACACCACCATTCAACCAGAACACAAACCCTGATGTCGACTTTCGATCATCAAAATCCGACAGGAAGTCTGAATCTGTATATCCCAAGAGTTGGAGATGTAATCTTATGTCCATCTTGGATACTTGAAAATGTTCTTTGCCACATTCAAGTGTTTCTCTCCATAGCGGTATTGGTAACGACTTACCACTCCCACTACAAGGAAGATATTTGTCCTAGTTCACATCATGGCGTACGTTAAACTTCCTACAGCTTATGCATAGGTGCATCCAGCCATGGCTTTCTTTCCCTCAACTCTTTGAGGATCCATCCCATTAGATATGTGGATACCATGTCTTAATGGGAGGAAACTTTTCTTGGAACTCTCCATATGGAAACGTTCAAGAAACTACATAATGTACCTATGTTGTGATAATCCCAATATCATCTTTTCTCAGTTTTTGAATAGATTCATACCTATGATTTAAGAGTCTTCTCCAAGATCTTTTATCCCGAAGGTATCGGATGGCCATATATTCATATTGGTCATCATCCTTGTATCATTCCCAATGATAAGGATGTCATCTATGTAAAGCACGATGAATACAATGGCACTCTTACTAAGCTTCTTGTACACACAAGGTTCATCAGGATTCTGCTCAAAATCACAACTCTTTATGGCTTCATCAAATCGTGATGTTTAATCTACGAGAAGCTTGCTTGAGCCCATAGATGGATTTCTTCAGCTTGCATACTTTTCCTTACTCAATAATGAAGCCATGGAGCTGCTCCATATAGATATCCTTCTCGAGTTATCCATTAAGGAAAGTCATCTTTATGCCCATCTTCTAGATGTCATAGTCAAGAGATGCATCTATAGCTAGCAGTGTCCTGATGGACTTAAGCATATCCAGAGGAGACAACGTCTCATCGTAGTCTATACCTTCTCTCTGTGTGTAGCCTTTGGCCACAAGTCATGCCTTGAAAGTATCCAATTTCCCATTAGGACCCCTTTTTATCTTGAAGATCCATTTATACCCAATGGGTTTTACTCCTTTAGGTGGATCCTCTAGGGTCCATACACCATTCTTATGCATGGAGTCAATCTTTGACTTCATTGTTAGCATCTATCTATCCATGTCATGGTCTGTGAGTGCTTCATCAAACGAAGAAGGATAATTGTCAGTTTCACCTGAAACATGGAATCCATACCTTTAAGGTGGTGCAACCACCCTCTAACTGCTTCGAAGAGGTATGGGTGTTTCATCTTTATTTATCTCTTCAGTTTATAGTTCAGGAAGCACAGAATCCTAAGGGGACTCGATGTGTTCCTCTATTTCATTTTTGTCTTGACCTTTAAGGAAGTCATCCTCCGAAAATCTTACATCTCTAGAAATTAAAAACATCTGAGTCTTAGGGTCACAAAGCTGGTATCCAATACCAACTTTAAGATACCCAATGAAGTAAGACTCATAAGAGAGAGATTTCATCTTACATGTATCCACGTTCATCCCATGGACCAACCAACCTCAAACCCTTAATTCATTAACACTAGGATTGGTTCGATGCAAGATCTCATGAGGAGTCCTAGGTACAGATTTGCTAGGAATCAAATTCAAGATATATATTGCAATCTCTATTGCATAACCACTAAAAAACAAGAGGTAAATGTGCTTTACTCATCATTAATAGGACCATGTCAACGATGGTCATGTTGCGTCTTTAAACAATGCCATTATGTCAGGGGGGGGGGGTTCAGGAGGAGTGAGATTGGATACAATTCCATTCTCTTTAAGGTATTCTTTGAATTTATTTGAGAGGTACTCACCACCTCGGTCAGATCGAATCCATTCAATCTTCCTATCAGTCTGGTTCTCAACCAAAGCCTTGAACTCATTAAACGTTTCAAAGGCTTTCATATTTATGACGTAGGAGGAAGATAAGGCCATGTCATGAATGGTCATCAATAAATGTTAAATAATATTGAATTCAATTTCGAGTTGCAGTTCTTAAGGGACCACATACATCATATGTACTAGGTCATGAATACCATCGCATCTTGTAACCTTGTTAGGGAAAGGTGTCTTAGTCATTTTACCTCGAATACAATGTTCGCATGTAGGCAAAGATTGAATCTGTAGAAATGATAAAGGTCCATCCTTTATCAATCTATTGATGCTATCAGTAGATAAATGACCAATCCTTTGATGCAAAATCATATTTGAATGATTTGCATCCTCCTTAGATCTTTTAGGGTTTTTATTATTCGTGGTAGTAACATTCATGACACATTCATTAATGAACAATTCATAGAGTCCACTAGATGTCAAAACACCATATTAAATATATTTAACATAACAATTTTTGACTAATTTATTACTGAAAAGGAACGAATATCCACTTCTAACAAATTTAGATATAGATATTAAATTCCTTCTAACTTCAAGTACATAAAGACACTCTTTAAGTAAAAGAATTCTCCCATTAGAAAATGATAGTCGGTAGATCTCGTTGGTGACTGTTGCAACACTTGCATTTGATCCCATTTGGTTGACTATCTCCCCTTCATTGATATTCTTAGTTTCCAGAAATAGATGCAACAAATTGCATACATGATTATCTTCATTTAGAGATTAGCTATCACAAACCCGCTTCAAGAGGTAACCCTAGTATCACGTTTGTTATATTCATGAAATCATTCAAGAATTATTCTTGAATCATGTGGTTTAACCTATTTAATTTTCTATAATTCTGCTTCCCATCACAATTAGTGCGATTAGTTGCCACAGATTGTAAATGATGTGATCTACATGCTTCTTTGATGCACTGAGTCCTAAACCCTAGCCTTCACCTAAGCCCTCCATTTCACCCCACTACTTTGTTCTTCTGCTTGGTAGATGTTTGCTAAAATCTGCAAAAACAATAAATCTTAAATAGTCGGAAAATCTAATGGAGATCCAATCTCCATTTTAAATGTATGAAGCTCTCCACCAATAGAGTGATGCAATGACAATCTAGCCGTTGTGAGATCTCATTCATCTTTGCCATATCTTTAGGAGAGTTCCACGACTTTTATACAACACCGAATAGCAAGGAGGATGGAGACGACTATCACCAGTGCTATGCTCTTCTCCCGCCTTATGCGAAGGAAGGGGAAGAATTAGACTTACAGATGCCATCCGATCGAATCTTCCCGATTAGAGATCTAATAATGTGTATCACCTCCGAGCGAAAGCTCAAAGCAGCTCTTTACACCAGAGGTTCGGAGCACCCAAACCAACTACCATAGCACCAGAGCGTAACACGTGGCTCGATCTACCATTCACCTGAACCTGATCTTGGTCATGTGTTTCGTGCATGTGATAGTGGATAAATTGCAGTCTTGCCTCGTAAAATATCATAATTGTAGATAGTTCTCACACCTAGAAAATTTCGCTTAGACCAAAACATCTTTTAGAAATTGCATTTTAATTTAATTTGGACATGTTTCTAATTAATAAACTTGTTTTATTTCATTTATGCCACTATGTGGTTAAAGCAATAACATGTGAACCTTTTATCCAATTTCAATGAAATTGGTGTCATTTGAGAGTTAATTTCATACTCTTTAATCGATGCAATATAATTCTTGATTTGACCTTCATGTCACACATTAAATTTTAGAGTGTAAATGTTATTTATTCAACCTTGTTATTATTTAAAAAATAAATAGTATTGAGGTTGAATTTCTTTCTTTTTTTCATTGATTTTTCATTGCGGTATTAAATGCTTTCACAAGTAATTAATTTATTTATTTAGTAGGGAGTGTATCTCTGAAGTGTGCATCTACTTTGCGATTGCATGACATCATTATTTATAATATAAATTAAAAGCATAAAAATGTTTAAAAAAATTGCATGCATCATGTCTATTGGATTTCTCTTGTCCTGTATAGCTTACAAATTTCTTAATTATATAATTGAGTCCTTCATTAAATTAAATAATTACTTCTAATATCGTGTACAACATTGGACTTTCCTTATATAAAATTAAATTGAGAACTCGTCAGAGGGATATTCTCTTGTAACTAAGCGATTGTTGATTGCCCATGCTACAACGAGTGCATGTTGTTTTAGCTGATTAATGAATCATCAACAACTGGACTCTAAATACCCATGAATGTATAATGAAAGTTAATAATACTATTAATGATAGATCCTGAATGATAAAGAGTGGATGGAGATTTATTTAACTATGATTTGTCGTCAATGAATTGGGCATGTGTTTGTTTAATGGATCATTAGACAAGGAAAGGATTGATCTCTCGATTTCCTAGATGTCTATGATTTGCCAACTTTCAAGCATTGTATTCATGAAAAAATGTCATGGACACCCATCACTGAGAATGGCGAATGATGTGAAGGAATACTAACATAATACATACTTATCATATAAAATAAAAGAATATAGAAAATTTGAATACATCGTGTTTATTGCATTAGGATTGACCTAGATAGCTTATAAATCTCTTAAGTAGATAATTCAGTCCTTCATTAAATTAAATAATTGACCATGTTGTTGTGTACGACCGTGCACTTGACCATGTAAAAAATTTAGTTGAGAACTGTTTGCATAGGTATTGTCCTGGTTCTTAATGATTACTGATTATCCCAAGCTACAATGAGTACATGTTGTTTTAATCGACTGATGATTCATTGACACATGGAATTTGAATATACATGAAACTACTGATAATGATAAAACCCCTAAATGATTATGAAAGGATGTAGATCATTTAACTATGTTCTATCGTCAAAGAATTGGACATATGTTTGTTAATAGGATTAGTAGATAGGTAAAGGACCAACCAATGGATTTCCTAGATGTCTAAGTATAGAAAACATGCGAGCATTATATTCATGGGAAAATGTTGAGGACACCTTTGTCTGAGAAATGTGAATGATGTGAAGGTACACTAGACCTAATACATACTAACCTACATGGTCCCTTTCGTGTTATAACTCAAAATTGACATCTTTATTATGCGACCTTTTTTATGACCATTCCTAGCATCTATTTGTCTGCTTATTACTTCCCAAACACTAAGAAAATTTCAAAGAATCAATGGCTTTGGTCGAGAACCAAACCGACAAGAATATAAAACGAATTCGATATTACTGAGGCAGTGAATACCACTAAGGTGATTTAAAGATTACATTAAGGAGAGAGAAATTATTTACAATTTCACTCCTTTACGAACTCACCACTTCAATATAGTTGCAGATACATGCAACATAACCATGTTAGACATGACGAGATCAATGATGAGTAAAGCAAACTTACCTCTTAATTTCTAGGGACAAGAAGTAGAGCTTGCATCTTATATGATAAACAAGATTCCATCTAAATCTGTACCAAAGACCCTTCATGATCTTTTGTATGGTACCACGATGAGCATATGATATTTCAAATTTGGAGTTGTTTGGACCATGTTAAAAACATGGATGCGAGATGGTTGGAATGGTGCACTAGAGGATGATACTTCATTGGATACATAAAGAATGGTATCAGATACTAACATAATGATCCTGAGGCGCAAAAGGAAATTTTTTCTAGAAATGTCAAATTTATGGAAGATTAATTCCTTATAAGTCAACAAAATATTGAATTTAAATAACTAGTGGAGTAGAGCGAGGCCAGTGTACTTCCACAACAGAAACTGAAGAGATAGATGTAAATGACATGACTGTACCACTTAGAAAGAGTTGTAGGGTTGTAAAACTACCTGCAAGTACTAATTCGATGGTACCAAAAGAGTATTATGTTCTTCCAACTTCGTTTGATGAAGCTTTGGGTCATAATGATATGTTTTGTGGATGTTAGCAATGAAATCTGACATGGACTCCATGCACAAGACTGGTGTATGAATCCTCTAAGATCCCCCTAAAAGGGTCAAACTGATTCAGTTCAAATGGATCTTCAATATAATGTGAGCACCGGATGGGAAGGTAGAGACCTTCAAAACATGACTTGTAGCCAAGAGATACACAGAGAGAATGAATAGATTACGATGAGACCCTATCTGCTTCAACGATCTTAAATTGGTCATGGAATTGCTTATTACATCTACACACCTTGACTATAACTTCTACCAGAAAGATGTCGCAACAACATTCCTCAATGGATACCATCAAGAGTATATTTGTATGGAGAATCCATATGGCTTCATAATTAAGAAAATAAGGTGTGCGAGCTAAGGAAATCCATCTATGGGCTCAAACGAGCTTCTTGTGGTTGGAACATTCGATTAAATGAAACCAAAAAGAATTATGATTTCTTGGAGAATTTGGCTGTACATGTATGTAAAAGAAGCTTAGTGGGAGAGCCATTGTATTTAGTTTGTTTTATGTAGATGACATCCATATCATTAGGAATGATACATGGATGATGACTACTGTTGAAATCTGGTTGTCCCATACCTTTGAGATGAAAAACCTCCAAGAAGCCTTTTACACCTTGAGTATGAAAGTGTTCAAAAATAAGGGAAATATGGTATTAGGATTATTACAACAAGGACATATCAAAATGATCTTGTAATGATTCAATATGGATAACCCAAGAAAGGCTTCCTTTTCTTAAGACTTGTTATTCACCTATATAAAGGGATGGCTCATCGAACTGCTGAGCAAAAGGAAGCCATGGTTAGATGCCCTTATGCATCGTCTATAGAAATCTTGATGTATGCCACTATGTGTACAAGACAAGACATCTACCTTGTAGTAGGATTGGTAAGCTATCACCAATGCCACTTTAGAGAGAAACATCGGACTGCAATGATGAGCATCTTTATGTACCTAAGAATAACTCATCACTATATCCTGGTTTCTGGAGAAAATGATCTCCAATTGTTACAATACACTGATTTAGACTTCAAATCAGATGTGGATGGTAGGAGTTTATTTTATGGGTTCTTACTCTTATTGGGCAATAGACCACTATGAGTTAAGTCTATCAAGAAGCAAGGCACTAAGGTTGATTTCAGAAAGCAAAGCATTAATTGCATAAGATATGGCAACTACATTTAATGTAGTTAATTTTCATTTGGTGTGCGCAAGTTTGTAACAGAACTTGGTATAGTCACTAGTTATAGAGTGACTAGTCAACTTACATGATCATTTGATAAAATAGTCAATTATTCACACATTGAGTACGAGATTAAGATTTTAACGAATCGCTAATCGGTAGTGTTAATAAATATCTGTATTTGTATGGCCAATTAACAACCAATTATAACCCAGTCAAATATCTCTATGAGAAGGACTTTGTTTTTAATGTGTACATGGGAAAGTGCAAGGTCAAACACAAGGACATGTGCAATTATCCAATCAAGTCTAGGTGTTAAATATCTAATTCAGCACTGAAATTGTGATCTGGATCAAATTAATGCGACATATAGATAATGCTTGAATTTTAAAACCATTTTATGACTTTTTATTAATATGAACAAAATATGCATCACAATGCATCACGTAACAAATTTATAAACACTCAGTAATACCCATGATTAAAGGATTAAATCACTTATGAGATTAAGAAAAACTTTATGAATGCCTCGGTATCAATGTATCAATCAACCATGCATTAATTCAATTTTAAAGTGAATTGTTATGTTGATTACACGAGTTAAGCTCTCAATAACTAATGTATGGGATATATATCAAAACAGTGGAACAAATGCATAAAAATTTTCAAATGACATCAATTTCATTAATGTTGTATATATGGTTCGTAATATATTAACCAATAAAGACATGACATAATTGTAATAAACTATTTTTTTAATTAAAAAAGTCAAAATTCCACTGATTTGCAAAAATAATGATCTGCCAAGATATATTTGTAAATTTTATATAAGATAATACTCATCTACAATATTGAAAATTTCTTAGGTCTTTCATACAATTTAACCAACCCACATGCTCCAAAAACATGATGGCTAGGATCGAGCTGAGATGAAGGCTCGAGCCGGGTGTTATGTTGTAACACCTCAGTGCTGGCTCGAGTGCTCCGATATTATGGTTTGAATCAATGATTCAGAGTCATAGCTAAGGGTGGATCTAAGATGTTATATTATATCATGTTCATCTAATCTAAGGGAGACTGCTTTTTGAAATTACTCCTCCTTTGAACTCTTGTGGTATGTGTTCAGTGGAGCACTAACGACAGAGATCTTGCTCCTCAAGCATTGTGAAGATGCCGCTATAGTGGAGAGCCTAAGATGTCTATGGTTTCCTAATAGTGAATGTTCAACAGATGCAAAGGGCATTAGCGTATCTCCCTTGAAATTTCTATCATTTGGCTCCTATAGGGTCATTGCAATAGGTGAGGCGTACAAGATGTATTTACAGTATAATGGGGTGGTCTGGATGGATATCGAAGGGTGAAGAATATGGAGCCCTTGGTGGGTTCTCTTATTGTGCAAAGAAGAGAAATGTTCAACATGGATCAAGATCTGGAGGAGGAAAGAGATGGAATGAAAGAATGCTAGAGAATGAGGGTGATTAAGTGATAGTGTTTGAGTAATGAGACATGTGAAATGGTGTGTGTATTGGTGTGGGAAATTATGAGAAAACAAAGAAATGTTGAATAAGGACTCAGATGACTGATGAAGAAATATAGGGAGATGGATCAAGGCCTGTGCTCAATCAGGATACATGGTCATCACTTAACAACCTCGGCAAGGGATTAAATCCGCAGTAGCAAACTGTGACACTACAACTTGGCCAGAGAGACATGATATCGTTGGAGTCGAATACCTATCATCTCTTAATCTCTTAACCTAACTCACTTACATATAGGAGAATAAAGTTCTATAACAAAGGGTGGATGATGGTTTCTCCTGGTGGAGTTAACTCATGAGATATTTTTGGGTCAAAATGAATTCCATGCACGATCATCTTGTTTATGAAATAAGACACGAATTATGGATATTATAATATGCATTCGGAAAATATATGATCAATATTGTCACTCAGTTATCGAATGAGAAATCTATTGATATATTTTGAATAAGACAGTCGAACAAGGGTTTGAACTTTAGATATATTAAAATATTCAAATAGGAAAGATGAATGAGTATGGATAATATTCATGATTAAATCTGTCTTAACAAAACATCTACCGTGATGCATTCACTACAAGTTAATGACGGAACTTGTTGGATTTCAACAACTACATTTATTAACTTAAAGATTTAAGAGTCAATTGGAATAAATCCCTCCTCATTTGAATATATTGCCTAATACTTTTTTTATGGCCAAATGTGGGAAAGAGATACATGTGATTGAAATGGAAATAAATATGCTCCTTGATCTCATTTCTAAACTCCCAGTGGTTTGCACTATGATTAGAAATGGACAAGGAAGATAGGTTTAACTTTGTAATTCATTCTCAATCTGATGGAGAGTGTTACGCATTTCGTTGAGTTCACTTGGAGTATGAATTACTTCATCTCAAGCTCAACATTCGTAGCTGATGCATTTTCACTAAAATAGGTTAATAAATCCTTAAATTGGTAAGATATCCAAATTTTAAGTCACTATATATAGATAGTACGATCTCATTGACATTATCATCAAGTATCCAAGATTTCTGCTCCAAAGTCCTAATAGGACTAGCACTAATACCTATAATATATTTAATATAATAATAGTTATTATTATCCTGGATGTTTGTATATCCATGTTTTGTGGATATGATTTACATCATATATATTAAATTAATATGAATATTTATTAATAATAACTAATATATATTTATATTAGTATTATTCATATAGTATTTGAAGGCATAAATGTGAACTAGATTCTTATTGGAAAGTAAATGTAAATTGAATTTCTAGTTTATTGTGTTGCAACTCTCATAAGCTTTCCAAATATTATAATTGAATTATCATGAAGATAATACAACAACAAATTAGGATATCAATTAGGAAATGTTGTTATCTACCATGATTCCAAATTTTATTTGGACTCTCCTAATTTTCGTTTTATTTTTTTTGTTTAATTGAGAAGTGACTTGTCTCTCATTCCTAATTTTGACTAGGATATGATCCTAGACCTTGGTTGTATACGCAAAGGGCATTATTGTAGTATTGCCCCTATATGGTAAGTCTCCATGGGATCTTTACCATGAGTAAAAAGGAGAGGCCTGATGAATCCACGATTCATCATCTCAATATCCTGATCTTAGCAAAATTACTGTGTAAAGTCCTTGAAAAATGTACGTAAATTCATTAAATTAACAAAATGTCTCTTGTAAAAAAATACAGTTATTATCATATATTATATTGTATAAAATAATTTAACAATAAAAAGCCGAAAAATAGAGGAGTTTTTCACCTATAATAGCTCAAAACTTCGTCTATTTTTAGTAATTTCATTTCAACTCTTTTTTGTCTAATTCTTTCTCCAACTTGTTCAAAACAATGTAAATAAAAAAACAAAAATAAAAAACAAAATTTACCTCAAATAAATGATCCTAGATCCCAAAGGGAAAAAGCCATAAAGACCAACTTCCAAGCCAAATTCCCTCTCTTTATGAACTCCAAATTCACCAAACTCACTTTTAATGTTCAAGTTAGAAAATTATCTATCAAAGAAGTGGTTTCATTAAAATCGAAGTCATTTGCAAAAGTTGAGTTTTGGGACCTAGATGTACATTGTATACTTTTGTACATATTCATTCTTTCCTCATTTTTTATTTCATCTTCTCCAAAAAATTCATTGTTGTGTTCTATTTTAATTATATTATTTTAGAGTATTTTTCCGTTGTTAATATCGCTTATTAAAAAGACAAAAAATATACAAATTAGAAAAGAAAACAAGAAATTGTATATGGTGTTTTGTCTTCTTTTGTAAATCCTCCACTATTTATCTTCTCTTCTTTAATTTATTATATTTAAGGTAGCCTACTTTATTTATTTATTTATTATCTAATTTCCATTCTCTACAATAACCACCAGTTCAACTCCACTATTCAATAATTTTTTCCAACTTCCCATTCAACTACATTAATAATTCAACCGCCCACTCAACTACATCACTTTAATAACCTCTCATTCCATTCTCTTTATATGCATCCCATCCTCCTCAATTTGCACTTGATCCATCTTTATGTGAGGAGAGCCTAGTTCCCAGAGTTAAATTGGTGACAGCAACGCAACTGCGGTCGAGCGACGACAACCCTCTCTCCAGTGAGAACCGTTGGCTTTTTGGCCAACATCGCAGCCGTCACCGCACTCTTCTCGAGCTCATCGTGCGCTGGTGATTCGAGCGAAGACCGTTCTCTCGTGAGGACACCATAGGCAACCACGTTCATCCTAGGTAAATTTTCCCTTCATTTTATCACCGTTGTTATTTCCTTAATTTTTTATCTCATTACCACCACCACCATCATTGTATATCATCTTCACACCACCATTTTTCCCTTCCTTTTTTGCGTAAATAGTATTTCTTGTTGAAAAAAACTTAGTAAAAAAATTTAAAAAATTTAAAACCAAAAAAATTATATAATAGTAGAAAGTATAAAAAAATTAAAAAAATAAACTGGCAGCAGGTTGCCGCCGCCCCCTCCATCCACGGGTAGCGGCGCTGCCGCTGCCCCCTTCGGCTTCCCCACCGTGGTTGTAGCCGTCGTCGCCGTCCCTCCGCTCACGTGCGTGGCTGCGCAGACATCTCCGCCGCGCTTCAGTGGAGCTCCGCCCCGCGCTGCCACCACTTGTGCCTCCAGCGACTCCAACCGCCCCTACCACCGTTGAGCTCCAGACCGTCTCGCCGCCCCACCGCCGCAGGTCCGCAACCGACGCCACTTCCCCTCCGGCCCCTGCGCCTCATCGCCGCTTCACGCGCGGCCGAGCGCGGTGCCGCCTCACCGACGCCATCCCCTATTTTGGGTTCCACCATCGCGACCTTTGAAGAAGAAAGGTCAATATTTGTTTATTGTTTTTTTATGTAAAAATTGCACTTTAATTATTTATAGTTTCTGTAATTACAAATATGTCCCAGTATATAGTTGTTTGTTTATATTGCTCACGGAATTTGCACAGAGACCCTTATGTTTGACTTAAATTTAGACTTCACTACTGAATCTTTTTATTCAATGGAAAGTGGCATTGTGTTGAGTAACTTAGTCTCTATCATAAGAATATTTATTTATATTTGTCTGATATTTGGGTTATTAATGAAAATTGTGTAACTGAAATTCTTGATATTTTACCCAAATTGGACTCTTAAATTGATATCTAACGCACGATTGCTCCAAAAATTCCTCAAAAATTAGATATGATGCCTTGATGAGTCTTAGCTTACTGTCCAAATTTAATCCAAAATGGAGTTGTCTTATGCCTAAAATAAATTATAGAGTGTATTTAGTATTTAATTTTTAATTAAATCCACGTACATCATTTTTGTGAAATTGCAAGTCTTCTGAATTCTATATGAACATATCTTTTTGGGATAATTCGCACACTGATTAATTTGATATTGTGGATTAATTAGGAATTAACTACTCACTATCGCTCTGTTTTTTACTAAAAAATACATAAAAATTTCATATTTTAAACAAAAATCAAAATAAATTACTATAGTATCCTTGCATCATGTTTTCATTCCAGTAAAATTTTCATCATTTTTCTTACTTTTTGTTCGAAAAATTACGAAAAGACCATAAAAAGTGAGCATTTTTTATTGTTGCATTTTAAACCATAAAATTCCAAAAAAATGTCTTACATTCATCGCTGGATTAGCATTCTAGGAAAAATATAATTTGGCTAAATTGGATTAATTTTGTATTAAAATTATTTTGGCTAAATTGTATGCTTTCTTAGGGTATTAATTCAACCGCATTTGCATTTGTATTTATTTTTGCATTTAACAAACATATAAAAAAATCGCATTGGGAAATCAAGATCTATGTTTTCAATTTAGCCCCAAGTTGTTCCTTTGCCTCCCTGTGTTCGACCCCAGACTTGCCCGGAAATAAATTAAGCCGAGACACTCTTCACGGAGATTTTTTCTCGGTTTTGATTGAATCGCTAAGTACACGTACTACAACGTGACCTAATTAAACCACGTATTTAGCGACTCGTCAGATGGCGCTGTTGCCAGGGAGGCAAACGGCTTAGCGATTAATTTAAAAAATTAGATTTAGATTTCATTTACTCGGGTAGTCTGACCCCCGAGCCACTTGTAATTATTCCATTTTCCTTTCAATTATTGCTCTCCATATTTTTGTATATATTTTGTTGTTTATCTCTCTAATATAAATCTTATTTTTCTTGCGAGGTCCCGGTGGACTTCGAGTGCATCGGAGGTCGACGGACGCGACGAGCGCCAACTGCTGAAGTGCTAGGAGAATTCTTTTATTTTCGAGAGAAAGTTTTGTAATTATTATTGTAATTATTTAGCTTGCTCCTTTATAGTGGCTCTTGTTTGAGAGCTCACGCGTATGTAAAGAAACTTGGACATTATTTGTGGTGTGTCGAGACATGTTTCACTCTCCGGTGAGGGTGGGGCTCGACTTGAGTGGCGAACTTAAGAATTAGTCACACAGTAGTTTAGCATCAAATTTGTGTGTGCCCATCATAATTTAGGCCACACATATCTTAGAAGATTCACTTATCTTATGAGATTCATAATGAGACGCACATAGACACGTACTACTTAGCTCAAATCAAATCAATTCTTCCCCGCTAATAGTATACTGTTTAGGTGTGGTTTTCTCGATCTGCATGCATTTAGTATAAAACTTACAAATTCTGTTTTGCATAACGCAAGAAGAGTGTTGGGATTCGTTGTAAGTATACCTTCTTTTGAGCATGCATCATAGTTTCTCGGTTGCATTCTGATTTCCGAGTCCCCTCTTGTTTTACAACTTATGGTCAAAAGGAAATTGGGACTGAACGGTAGACGTGCTTGTGTGTTCACATAAATTTCAAGTGATAACCTAACTCTAAAATTGGGACTGAATTGAGCAGGTCGATTAGAAAATTGGAATAAAAAGAACCCCTGTTCTAGGGTGCATAAAGCCCTTATTGTCTGTTTTACTTGCAAGTGAGACAGAGACGACACTAAGATAAAGCCAAGTCTGGATTTCTTTATTACTACTGGTTCTTTATTTTCTGGCGATTAGCTACTTTTCAGTGAGGAATACGGGCGGCTGTATTTATACGGTCCGGACATCCTTAGTAGTGTGGGAGGTTTAGAGGGCACTTTAGTCCTCAAGGAATGGAATTCGTAAGAACAAAGTCAGTCTATAGGAAAATACGCGCACCTAAGAGCTCGTTAATCTTTCCAAGATTGTATTTATCACCAACTAAAATTGACAAGATAATTCGGTCGAACTCTTACGACCATCCCGTGTTGAGTTGGTGGAACTGAGGGCTTGAATTGTGTTTGTATTGTGTGAGTTCACTCCGCACATTTACGTGCACCGTAGAACTAGCGCCTCATTGAATATCGTAATCTAATCGGTTCTTTTGACATCGATGATGACCGATTTGGGGATATTTATTCGGACTTTGCGAATCTCCCATTGAACCCTCCAAGAAGTATGTCTTCACAGGTCCATGCGTAACTTGGACCGACCTAGACTCATGACCCTCTTGAGCCTAGGATCACCCACTCTCGGGATGGTTACTCTCAATCCATTCCCTTTCTCTCTTCCCACCTCACCGAGGAAGTCCTTCGCCTCCGTGAGAATATCTTGATTCATATATCTGTTGGACATGTGAGCCCACGGCGAGCCATTATGCAATAAATGTTATTGTGAATATCATTCCCTGATCTGAAATAAAGAATAAATAATTTGCATAATAGGTCCCTCTGTACAATTAGGGTTATGTACCATGGCTGTCTTAATGATCAAACAGCTGTTGATTCAATAATTGAATCATAGAGGCTGGTGCTTGGATGAATATCTAAAGAGTTAGATTGAGGACTCATCAAGCACCATCAAATGATTGTTAAGATGTGATCTCCAGCCTGAGTAGGAGATGGCAATCCTTTCTCACATAGGCTGAAATCTGACCGACCTCTTGATGCAGGTCCTCAGCATAGGAATAGAGATTCGGAGGTGTCAGATTAGTTAGGTCAAAGAGTTGACTTAACGAGATCGAGATAACCTAAGTCCTATGTTGAATGCTGTCACAGCATAGGCATGCATCCTCTGACCGGAGACAGATGTGTTACTATATGTCTGAGTGTGTACATATGGCAGACCAATAGGTTGATGACCTAACCAAGGTCTATACACCGGCGCGCTGGTGTGCATGTAAGGGCATATGAGTAATACGATCTCTCAAAGGGATCATACAGGTTCACTACTGAACCGGAAGACATGAGCTCACTCATGAGATATTGGGAAGAATCAAATTCCGTGCACGGTCGTCTCGCTTTGGAAGCTTGACTGAATTTGTAGGTTTGATATATACTTTTGGAAAGTATATGATCAAGACCTCTGTATGATATATGCTTTTGGAAAGTATATGATCGATACCAAATCCCAATGATCAAATGAGAAACTTGGTGATCAAACCCTGAAGAAGACAGTGAAAAATAGATCTTGATCTTCGGGTTGACCATGGGTCTTCTAGTATACAGGATGTACAGGTATTGGGAATACCTGAGGGTGATGTGATCATAAACGATTGTATATCCATGACGCTTCCATTCCGAGGGAGTGATGAAACAGGTCTGGATTTTAGTGACTCCTTCCAGTAGAGAAGCAATCTGATCTTAGTCCAAGTGTTGGACATTGGTCTGAATGAGATTCAGATGTAATGAGAAGATTAGATTTGCGGTCTTGATTTAATCAAGCATCTATGGGAGGTTCGTAAGATCTGGATTTGAGATAATATCTCAATATCCAAGTCACTATACGTGGAACAATACAATCGCCCTGTCCTTATCTCCAAGTATCTGCGGAGAATGTACATTATTCTTGAAAGGGTTCAAAGAATAATTCATTTGATGAAATATCCAAGCAAGGACTTGATGATTAAATGAGATTTAGTTATCAAGCTTAATATGAATATGATTCATATTGTGAAAATATTTATCTAAGATAATTAAATGGGATTTAATTATCATGGATTAGAGAATATGGATAATACTATCCATGATATATGTGTATTATAAATATGATTTATAATACATATATATTGAAGAGAGAAAATTTATGTAAATAGCATTTGTTAATTAATAGTGTGGATTCAATTCACATTAATTAATTAATTGGAAATGTAATTTACAAATTAGTTTGGGATGTGAATGTGATTCACGTATCTTCGATGGCATGATTGAAATATTCACAAATTAATTTGGAATTAATTTGGTGGATATTATTGCAATAATAGTTATTGCAATTTAATTAAGAAATAATAAGATAAATAAAAAGGAGACAAAATAACCCCAATTTTAGGGAGGTTGGTTGACTCCATTTCATTTATCACATTATCTCTTAATTAGTTAATGTTAAATTAAATTATGTTGATAATGTTGCAACATTTTTTAATTTAAATTAATGTTGTTGGTTTTAACCAACAACAATCATAGCCATTGATTTAGCATGGACCAAGCATAGCCTTTGGATCCATGTGTCCCATGGATTGAGATCCATTGGATCCTAAACTAATATAAAAGGAGGGCTAGGGTAGCCTTCCATGGTACATAATTAAGAGTTGTACAAGGTGACAACTCTCTCCCTCTCTCTTTCTCATTCTCGCCCTCTCTATCTCTTTCTCTTCTCCATTAAGTGGCCGTCCACTTTGTGTTGAGAAAGGAGAGACTCTTGGCTTCTTCTTCGACGACTCGTGGATCTCCATCTTCTTTGAAGTTTCTTACTCTAAAGGAAGACGACGGATTTCGTTTGACGAAATCGGGGGAGCCATCGCTTGGATCTTCATCGAGGATTGCGGGAAGGAACGTGACTCATCATCGCGCCCGCAAGTGCGTTCTTCGTGGATCGGACTTAAGATAGGAGGATCTCTACTTTGGGATCTCGCGATCACAACCACGCTTCAAGAGGTATTCCTTATACTTTGTGGTTTGATGAAACGATCCGAGAAGTGTTCTCGTGATCATGTGGTATCATCTTTAAAGTTAAAAAAAATTTAATTTCCGCTGCATCTAGCATCTAGTACGACTAGTTGCTCCGATTGCATACGATGCGATCGACACGCTTCCGTGATGCGCTTAAGGATTCTCAATATCCTTCAAGTGGTATCAGAGCTTGGTCGAATAAGGTTTTGGATATGATCCATAGACCTTAGACGATTTGGTTCTTGAAAGGGTTGCGAAATTTTTACTGCAATTCAATTTTCGCACCTCTGTCTAATTGAATTTTTCTGTACTGTTTAAAATGTTTAAACACGAAATTTTCAATTGGATTTTGTTCCCCATTAAACAAGGAAACCATAGGACTTGAGTTTACTAAATTTGGACTTTATTTGCTCAAGATATGGCTTTTTGAATATGACTATATTCACTGTTGCGGGAACTGCGGATTTGAACGTAATTAATGAGATGATTACAGTTTTAATCCGCCTTGAAATGCGTGAATTATTACTTGGGTTATTTAATAAATCAAATAGGCAATCTTTGGAAACTGAGTTTGCATTTTTTGGATTTAAATTGATCAAGATAAGTTAATTTTAGTGATTGGGGGTCACTGCTGGAAATTAACAATTTCTTGATCTTGAACCTTGTGATATGTCATTCAATTATCATGATGAAAATTAATTGTTAATTTTCTGGAATAAAAAGTGATAAATATTTGTGAAATATTTAAAGAAATAATTATTTCATTGAATGACACTTGCCTAAACCACAATGATGAGATATTAGATCCTGATCATTGGTTCATCAACAAACATTGCTTTCATGAAAAGCATAGTTTATCTTACAATTGTTGTAGGACAACTTTTACATGAAAAACCCTTTTGCTTGAATAGGATTGGGGATTTGTCTAGCAAATCTCCTTATAATATAATCAAAAATGTTTTGATTTATATTATATGGTATAATTTCGGTTGAAAAACCGATGAGCATCTCAAAGTACATGATGATCTATCTGGTATTATCCTTTCCCGAGGCGGATGTGGTGCCTAGTCGGAGAGCATTGGGATCGCGGGTTGCAACGTATGTGGTCCGTCCCACTCTCGTCGGTACTGGCCATGACAGCGGGTAGGGATTGTATAATACCGGAGAAAGTCAATATGTATTTTTCTAATTATTAAAATTCGAATAATACGTATTTTGAGATAATACCTACTATTCAAGTAAAAGATATGTTTGCTGATTGATGATTGGATTGATGATTAATTTAATATGATTAAATTAATTATATCCAATAAACACTCTATTATGAATAGATGTGTATTTCCCTTGGAAGAATTAATTATGTGAATATGATTCACGATAATTAATTACAATTTGGATATGAGATGGAGGATCACATAAGTGACATCCATGGTCTCCCGTCAAGGCAAAGGATTCCGTCGCCAGTTGTTGTGTATGGGAGACGCCTGTCCGAAGTGACAGATCCTGTGCATGATTTAATTGGATCGGGTTCTTTGCTTCTCGAAAGAGTAAGGCCGTATACGTAGTGACCCCAATAACGGGTCCTCATATTATTGGGGCGATATTGGATTGCGTATAGCGAGTATTAAGCCTGTTGACGGTTGGTTCAATTAATGACGGGTCAACATCATCTTAGGGGTGGTGGGCCCGAGTGTTAAAGACCGAATTGGGAAATGCAAGTTGGACTTGCAAGGCGGAATGTGTTCCCGCTTCTTTTTATCCGAGTTGTAGGTTCTCATATTATTGGGATGCAACGAAGATAGGAAAGGAGATCCCAGATCTTGCTAGAGATATAATGGTAAGAATATCTCTTACATTGAAAGTGATTAAAGGAACGAACTTTCAGTGTTGACAAGGCAAGACAACTTTGATATAAAAAATTCCTAAATCAAAGTAAAACATGTATATATATATAATATATACCCTTATGCAAATTTCTTATTTCAGATAATCCTTCATTAAACCCACTCAATGTTATACTCAATGATAACCAGTAAAAATATCTTGGATTGGACTCATGATCCAGATATTGTACTTGCAATTGGACACATAATGTATGTGGTTGCAGTGTGCAAGTCCCCTCAACATAATGAGGAAGGGCAATTAAATAAGACAATAAGACATCACCTTACGGTTTGTATGTCTCTATAGTCTTGATCTTTCATCGAGTGTACTTTGGAAGTGACATGTCGATGGTGATCGTAATTGTCGAATAATCCTTATAAAATAAAAGAAGATATTTTGGCATACATGTGTGCTCTAGACATTTAATCATGAATGCCATGGTTCTCTGCATTATGCAGAATGGTGGCTCGAAAGAGATGATGTATTCAAAATGTTTGAATACCTACCTGAACCTAAGTCTCTAAGAGTTAAGATGTATGAAGATGTGATGAGTGTCATCATTCTATTATCTATACTCTAGTCATTCATGAAGCTTCATAATAATAATTTTGAACGAGTTTAATGAAGCATGTATAAATGTTGAAATGCTCTTGTATTGAAATCCTTAGAATTCAAAATAAGAGATTCTTTGTCTTAAACAATGGTTGTTTATTGATGAAGAGAGCACAGTGGAAGCATGGGTCGGACCCGAGTAAGAAGGAAAGTCAAAAAGTTGGCCTACTTCTGTGACTTCCATATGACATCCAAAGAGTTGGATGAATGTCAATACTGCAATATGTTGATGTGTTGATAGTATGACTATCAAGTCTGTCTAAAATCCTTAGTGAAGGACTCAGATAGAGCATCAGAATAATCTACATATAATCATTGACTCTGACTTTATTATTTCATAAGATAAAGTCTGATAATTGTATCCCAATCTTCTAATGACATTTGCAATTGGTTGCATATATAAATTAGAAGATTAGAAATTTGATCTTAGGGTTTAGTGGTCATCTACATGGATATTGATGTAATTGTTGCAGCAATCTCTGTTGGATATATAGACTTCATATTCTCAGTGGGAGAGTCCTTAATCTTGGAGAATGTCTCTATAACCTAGATAGTAGAGTACACTCATTGTTTGTTTCCAAATGTTGGAAATAAACATGAACTCTGAGATAGAACTATCATAAAGAGTTATGATGGAAATATTTCAGATAGTAATCTAACATCTAGTGGACTCCACAAAATTAGAAAATTAATGAATGGTTCATTAAGATTTCTAATACTGAAAATCAAACCTTATAAGATCAATAGGAGGTTGAAGATCATTTGACAATGATCTGGCATCAAGTCTTGGACATATGTCTGTTGATTTGATCAATAGACTAGTAAGATATGAAACTTTAGAATGTCTAAAATTTCAAATCTTACATACTTGTGAATATTGTATTCAAAGTAAAATGTCCAATACACCCTTCTCTGGGAATGGTGTTAGATGTCGAGGTATTCAAGATCTCATACATATTGATGTATGTAGATCATCTATATCATAGTAAACATTATGGATATGTGATATCTATTGATGATTACGTATGATATGAGATTTCTTCTCTTCACCTGAGAAACCTTTGAAATGTTCAAAGATTTCACAATTTTGGTTTAGAACCAAAGTTTGAAGAAAGATGAAATGAATTTGATCTAACCTAGGTAGCTTGTACCTATTAGATAAAAATTCAAAGAATACCTTATGGAGATATGAATATCATTTCTATCTCACTCCTCCTGATAAACCTGAACTCAATAGAGTTGTTGGGAGATACAATTGGATCATGTGTGACATGATTTGATCAATGATGAATTTTAGCATAATTATCCTCTTAGTTTCCAGGTATATATGTGTAGTAGAGACTACAATATATATCCTTAATAAGGTTCCATGCATGTAAGCTGGAATCTAGCACTTGAGAGTGCTACTTCATTAGGAAAATAAAGGATGGTATTGGATACCTACTTTATGAACTTGAGATTCTTAAAAGATCTCATTTCTGAGAATGTGATTCTTGGAGGATTGAGACTCTTGAGAATCAAGATGAAAATGAAGTAAAGGAACTCATTTAATCTTGAGAAGATAATGAGGCTCCTGAAATCGGAAACTAAAAGGACAGTTAAAGATGAAACATTAATACCTCTTCAAATGAGTTGAAGGATGTATTCCATGTGTCAGCCAAGTCTGACAATGATCGGACTTCATGTGATGAAGCTCCTAAGGATCATGACATGGAATGATGGATATTAGCAATAAAGTCTAAAGTAGACTTCATATACAAGTGTTGTATATGGACCCTCGAGGATCCACCTATAAGGGTTAGACCCATTAAGGTGTAAATGGATCTTCAAGAGAAAGGGAACCTGATGAGAAGGTAGAGACCTTCAAAGCTCGGTTCGTAACCATAACCTACACATCGGAAGAGAAGACATTGCTTGCAATGAGACTTGCTCTTCGGTAACCATGCTTAAATCATCAGAATATTGCTAACCTTAGCTACACAACTTGACTATTGCATCTTCAAGATGTAATTCAAGACTGCATTCCTCTAAGAATACCTCTCTGAGGATATTCACATGAAGTAACCCCAGGGCTTCATGGTTGAGGAAAGCAATGTGAAAGCTAAAGAACTCCATCTATGGACTCAAACAAGCTTCTTGTTGTTGGAACATAAGATTTAATGAAATTATAAATGTTATGATTTCAAATAGAATCTTGATGAACCATGTGAAGCTTAGTGGGAGTGCCGTTGTGTTCATCGTGCTAAATGTAGATAATATCCTAATCATTTGAAATGATATAAGGATGATAATAAGTGTTTTATAGACTGGCTATTCCATACCTTGAGATATGATCTCAAGAATACCTCTTAGATCTTAGTTCTGAAGTTGTTCAGAAGCAAAGAAGAGAGGGTATTGGGACTGTCACATTTGTAGTACACCTTGGACATATTCCATTCTTGGAAATTCCAAGAAAGGATTCCTTCCCTTGAGATTTGGTACTGACCTATCTGAAGCGATAGCATCTCAAAGAGTTGAGGAAGTGAATGCTAGAACTGCTTGCACTTGTGCATCAGTTACGGAAAGCTAAGTGTATGCTAGATGTGTACAAAAGCCAGATATCTGCCATGCAGTGGGAGTAGTAAACTGTTACTAATCCTTCTATAGAGAAAAAACACTTGATTGCAGTAATAACAAAATCTTCACAGATGACAAGATCTTTTTGAGATAGTTATCTCAAAGTCATATCTTCAAGAAATTAAGATTTTTACATGGAAATCTAAAAGGTCTTAACTGCGAATACCGTAGGAGATAGTGATCTCCAGGAATAAGGGTATTCTGATAAGGATTATGGAAATACTGGTTATAATAGTTATTGAGCAATAGTGTCAAGGACACTATAACTGCTTTGACTAGATTGAGTATAGGTTGCATTAGATGCAACATTCGCATTGGATGCGAGCACTGTTACCTAGGGATATGCAAGTGTCGTAAAAGGACTTGGCATAGTCTTTTGGGAACAGAGTGACTGATCAGCTTACCTAGCTATTTCTAAATAGCCTATGATTGTCACATGAATGTGGGTTTATATGATTAGCCCATTAATGGCTCTTTGGGCTAGTGGGAGATTGTTGGACATGTGAGCCCACGGCGAGCCATTATGCAATAAATGTTATTGCGAATATCATTCCCTGATCTGAAATAAAGAATAAATAATTTGCATAATAGGTCCCTCTGTACAATTAGGGTTATGTACCATGGCTGTCTCAATGATCAAACAGCTGTTGATTCAATAATTGAATCATAGAGGCTGGTGCTTGGATGAATATCTAAAGAGTTAGATTGAGGACTCATCAAGCACCATCAAATGATTGTTAAGATGTGATCTCCAGCCTGAGTAGGAGATGGCAATCCTTTCTCACATAGGCTGAAATCTGACCGACCTCTTGATGCAGGTCCTCTGCATAGGAATAGAGATTCGGAGGTGTCAGATTAGTTAGGTCAAAGAGTTGACTTAACGAGATCGAGATAACCTAAGTCCTATGTTGAATGCTGTCACAGCATAGGCACGCATCCTCTGACCGGAGACAGATGTGTTACTATATGTCTGAGTGTGTACATTTGGCAGACCAATAGGTTGATGACCTAACCAAGGTCTATACACCGGCGCGCTGGTGTGCATGTAAGGGCATATGAGTAATACGATCTCTCAAAGGGATCATACAGGTTCACTACTGAACCATAAGACATGAGCTCACTCATGAGATATTGGGAAGAATCAAATTCCGTGCACGGTCGTCTCGCTTTGGAAGCTTGACTGAATTTGTAGGTTTGATATATACTTTTGGAAAGTATATGATCAAGACCTCGGTATGATATATGCTTTTGGAAAGTATATGATCGATACTAAATCCCAATGATCAAATGAGAAACTTGGTGATCGAACCCTGAAGAAGACAGTGAAAAATAGATCTTGATCTTCGGGTTGACCATGGGTCTTCCAGTATGCAGGATGTACAGGTATTGGGAATACCTGAGGATGATGTGATCATAAACGATTGTATATCCATGACGCTTCCATTTCGAGGGAGTGATGAAACAGGTCTGGATTTTAGTGACTCCTTCCAGTAGAGAAGCAATCTGATCTTAGTCCAAGTGTTGGACATTGGTCTGAATGAGATTCAGATGTAATGAGAAGATTAGATTTGCGGTCTTGATTTAATCAAGCATCTATGGGAGGTTCGTAAGATCTGGATTTGCAATAATATCTCAATATCCAAGTCACTATACGTGGAACAATACAATCGCCCTGTCCTTATCTCCAAGTATCTGCGGAGAATGTACATTATTCTTGAAAGGGTTCAAAGAATAATTCATTTGATGAAATATCCAAGCAAGGACTTGATGATTAAATGAGATTTAATTATCGAGCTTAATATGAATATGATTCATATTGTGAAAATGATTATCTAAGATAATTAAATGGGATTTAATTATCATGGATTAGAGAATATGGATAATACTATCCATGATATATGTGCATTATAAATATGATTTATAATACATATATATTGAAGAGAGAAAATTTATGTAAATAGCATTTGTTAATTAATAGTGTGGATTCAATTCACATTAATTAATTAATTGGAAATGTAATTTACAAATTAGTTTGGGATGTGAATGTGATTCACGTATCTTCGATGGCATGATTGAAATATTCACAAATTAATTTGGAATTAATTTGGTGGATATTATTGCAATAATAGTTATTGCAATTTAATTAAGAAATAATAAGATGAATAAAAAGGAGACAAAATAACCCCAATTTTAGGGAGGTTGGTTGACTCCATTTCATTTATCACATTATCTCTTAATTAGTTAATGTTAAATTAAATTATGTTGATAATGTTGCAACATTTTTTAATTTAAATTAATGTTGTTGGTTTTAACCAACAACAATCATAGCCATTGATTTAGCATGGACCAAGCATAGCCTTTGGATCCATGTGTCCCATGGATTGAGATCCATTGGATCCTAAACTAATATAAAAGGAGGGCTAGGGTAGCCTTCCATGGTACATCATTAAGAGTTGTACAAGGTGACAACTCTCTCCCTCTCTCTTTCTCATTCTCGCCCTCTCTCTCTCTTTCTCTTCTCCATTAAGTGGCCGTCCACTTTGTGTTGAGAAAGGAGAGACTCTTGGCTTCTTCTTCGACGACTCGTGGATCTCCATCTTCTTTGGAGTTTCTTACTCTAAAGAAAGACGACGGATTTCGTTTGACGAAATCGGGGGAGCCATCGCTTGGATCTTCATCGAGGATTGCGGGAAGGAACGTGACTCATCATCGCACCCGCAAGTGCGTTCTTCGTGGATCGGACTTAAGATAGGAGGATCTCTACTTTGGGATCTCGCGATCACAACCACGCTTCAAGAGGTATTCCTTATACTTTGTGGTTTGATGAAACGATCTGAGAAGTGTTCTCGTGATCATGTGGTTTCATCTTTAAAGTTAAAAAAAATTTAATTTCCGCTGCATCTAGCATCTAGTACGACTAGTTGCTCCGATTGCATACGATGCGATCGACACGCTTCCGTGATGCGCTTAAGGATTCTCAATATCCTTCAATATCCTCTCCTAATCAAGAACACCTTGCTGATTCAGGCCGAAAAGAAGATTTAAGGAAAATGCCTCCAAAGAAGAAAGAAGATGAAGAAGAGAACCATGAAGACCCAATGAGAATGATACTTGCCAGATTAGCTGCATATGAGCAACAACACGCATTACTGAGAGCTCAGTTAGGACAGCTAGATGTTGGGGTCGAACCACCAATGGATGTGGTGTATAACCCCGGAAAATATCAGATTCAAAATTACCTGAGTCCGGCTGAACCACCCGTTGATTTTGAGTTGAAGCCGCATTTTCTGAACCTGCTGCCACATTTTGATTGGAATTCTTCTGAGGAGCCATATGCATTCCTAATGGACTTTGAGCTCCCAAACATAATAATGTTAGACAGGATTATATTAGGCTCAAAGACCTTCCATTTGCCTTTGGTGGCAAAGCCGACTACTGGGTGAAAAATATTGGGATTACCGTTACCACTTATGCCCAGTTCAAGGACCTGTTTCTAAAGAAGTTCTACCCGTTGAGTAGAACTAACATGATGAGGACGCGTATTACGACTTTTCCCCAATTACCCCATGAAGCTTTTTGTGATGCTTGGGAAAGATTCAGGGATATCCTGCAGAAGTGTCCCTGTCATGGACTAGATGATAACATCTTGGTCCAATCGTTCTTCACTGGTCTTAACCCTGAGATGCAGGGTTTAGTGAGCGATGCCTGTGGAGGCAGTTATACATACGAGGAGTGGATACCGTCTGGAGGGTATTCGAGCAGATGTCTGAAACTAGCCGCTCACAGATGGCCAACATGGCCCATACACCATCCCCCAGTTCAATCTCATATGGAGGGGGAAAATCAGTTGTAGTCGATCTCTCTCAGGATGTGATCGCTAGCATGGGACTCCTTGTTGACAAGCTTACTGTAGTCGAGAGGATTGACAGGAGAATTGATGAATTGGACCGGGGCGTCTCCAAAATTCCAAAACAAATGGAGGATTTGACTGATAGGGTATCTAAGATAAAGATACCTATCGTGAATGCACCCTCTGCTCCCTTATACCGAGTTCACCATGTTCAGGATCAGTTGGTGTCAAGGCAACCGCAGCCGTGGGAGCAGGACCAATCCTACACCCACTCTTTCCAGCAGCCACCTCTATTAGCATAGATAGTTCAGGAGGAGCCTCCACCGGTTTGGGAGGTGAACGGAGTAAGGTATACGCAGAACCCTGCTAGGCAGGGAAGTACGGGAGACCGACAGACCTACCAACGTCCCCCGACCTTTCACAACACTGCATTCACCTGCGCACCACTTCCTTCATACCAGAGCCCTAGATTCCAGCCTCCCCAACAACAGAGGCAGTAGTACCAGCAGTATGGCCGACAGGGCCATTACCAGACGGGACAGCAGGGCCCGCAACCCCAGCAGCAGCAGCAGAGGTAGTACTTTGGCCAGCAGGGCCAGTCTTCCCGTTCTTCTTCCTAGTCTTATCCACTTCCTTCTTCATCTATTCCTGTGGATATTCGGCAGCAGATACTCGATGAGCTACGTTCTTACAGGAACGAGATTCATGACATACGGGTGGATGTCAACCGCATGTCGAGATGGCGAGACGAGCAGACTGCACGTTGTACCTCTATCCCAACCCAAGTTAAGGCTAACCCCAATAGCCTGAGCTGATCTAGTTCTCATCAACAATTTGGTCAGGTATACTATTCAGCATAACCTAGATCTGAACATGTGATTCTTTCACGTGACGAGGCTAACCACATGTCACTCAGGAGCGGAAGGACCGTGACCGTACCTGACCGGCCGAGGGACATGAGGAGGGGCATCTCTCGAGATCGTCTTGAGGAGTCTTCAGAGGACAAGGAGGAGAGGCGTCATATTTCGGATCCCCATCAGCACCATTCAAGTATACCTACTTAGGGAGTTGAGAGGAGGAGGAGGAGAGCACGTATGCAACATCGGCATCATGGATACACTTCTGATTCTATGGAGGACCTTGCATCTCCAGTTGTGGCGGATACAACTCCAACTTCTATTCCACAACCTATAGTAGATAGATTTGATTTCGATTCCATGTTGCATCAAAAAGATTATTGTATAAGAACTCTGTTTCCGCTAATGCAAAGAATGATCTTTTAGTTCATGATTCAGACTCTTCATCCTCTGTTTCCCTATCTTCAATCCCTTCCCCTCGTGCTCTTACGGCAGGAAAGCGCATCAAAAAGACTCAGAAAGATGACCCTGATATGGCACGCTTTTGTAAAGAGAACATCACTGTAAAGGTGCCATTTGATGAATATGTGGCTAACCATCCTCTATTCCAAAAATACCTTACGGTGTGATGCACACCGACAAGGGTAAGTAGGAAGAAAGATAATCGAAATATAAAGACACATGTCTTATCAGTAGCCACAACCTATTGTCTCAGGAATCAGACTTTACCAAGGAAAAAGAGAGACATGGGTGCTCACTATGTGGAGAGTCATATTGACGACATTGCGTTTGCATGCATACTCTTAGATAACGGTTCTTCGATTAACTTACTTCCCTTAGCCTTATATCATAAATTGGAGTTGGGACCACTTCGCAAATCTTGAGCTTTACTCAAATTTGCAGATCGGTCAGTGAAGAGACCTAAGGGATAAGTGAAGAACATCCTTATCTCGATTGAGGGACAGAACTATCAGGTTGACTTCACAGTCTTGGACATGGAGATCCCCAATCATTGGGGAGAATCTCAAATCATTCTTGGGCGGCCCTTCATTAGGACCGAAGGCGCAGCTTTCGATTATGGTACGGCAATGATGAAGTTCCGTTCTCCAGGCAGAGAAGTGAACCTTGAGATGAAGCACACTAAGTGTCAGCGACTCGATTCAGAGAGTAGCACAGAGTACTCATCTTCATAGGTAGATTGCAGTATGATTAGCACAGTTGGGATTTGGGGACAGATTCCTTCAAGGCAGAGCTAGTCCCTTTCATCTGGAAAGGATATAGTGGATGATGCAGTTTGTCAGGTGTTGTCTGATCTTGTGAGAGAGGCATCTACCTATTCCTATGATGACACGGAGATCCATCTGGATCTATCAGATCCATCCTCTTCGGAACGATCATGGGACATAGATGATGACTTGGACGCGGCTTTGGCCGAACTACCGCGTTTCTTTGGCGATTCGACTCCCCATACTTCTGATTTGGTGGCGAGTAGTACTTAGCTTAGCCTACCTTCATGCTGCATGGAACCAGATTCAGATTCAGTTCAGCTAGATCTGCTTGATGATACCATATTGCCAGAACTGAAATCACTACCTCCTATACTCGAGTATGCCTTTCTTGCAGGACCCAAAGAGAGATATCATGTCATCATTAGCTCAGACATGACTTTAGAACAAGAGTCTTGGTTGTTAGAAGTCTTAGAGAGGAACCGCAAAGCAATAGGTTGGACAGTGTCGGATCTCGTGGGGATCAACCCTACTCTCTGCTCGCACCACATTTTTACTTAGGATAATGTGAGACCTTCTCGTGAGTTCCAAAGGAGACTTAATTCCAATCTACAGGAAGTGGTGAAGAAAGATATTGAGAAATGGTGCAAAGCAGGATTTATATACCCTATTTCTGACTCCAAGTGGGTGGTCCCGCTTGATGTTGTCCCGAAGAAGTCGGGAATTCAGATGGTCACCAATGAGGAGGTGGTAGAGATTGCGACACGAGTACCTACGTCGTGGCTTGTTTGTGTTGACAACAGGCGCCTTAATGATGCGACCAAGAAAAATCACTTACCCTTGCCTTTTATTGATCAGATCTTGGAGAGACTTGCAGGGAAAGAGTTCTTCTGTTTTCTTGATGGGTACATAGGGTACAACCAGATGGCCATAGCCCCTGAGGATCAGGAAAAGACCACATTCACATGTCCATTCGGCACTTATGCTTTAAGGCGCATGCCATTTGGGATCTGCAATGCCCTGGGCACATTTCAGCGGTATATGATAGCCATATTTGCCGAGATGGTTAGAGATTTCTTGGAAGTGTTCATGGATTACTTCTCGGTCCACGGTGATTTTTTTGATACATGTTTAGCGCACTTAGACCGAATCCTCACGAGGTGTAGAGAGGTGAATCTAGTACTCTCCTGGGAGAAGAGTCACTTTATGGTGACAAAGGGTATCGTGTTGGAGCATGTCATCTCCAAAAGGGGAATGGAGGTTGACCCTGCCAAGGTGGAGGTGATCAAGAAACTAGATCCACCTACCAACGTGAAGTCAGTGCGGTCATTCTTAGAGCGTGTTGGATTCTTTAGAAGATTCATTCAGGATTTTTCAAAGATCGCCCGCCCACTGACTGAGCTCTTAGGGAAAGATGCAGAGTTCGTTGTAGATCACGGGTGTCTGGAGGCCATTGAGCTCTTAAAGAGGAAGATTTGTGCCTTGCCTATCCTACAAGCTCCTGATTGGTCTCTCCCCTTCGAGATCATGACTGACGCCTCAGATTTTGCTATAGGAGCTGTGTTAGGACAACGACAAGAAGGGATTTCGTTTGCGATCCACTACGCAAGCAAAGTATTAGATCCTACATAGAAAAATTATACAGTGACTGAAAAGGAAATGCTCGCGATAGTATGGGCCCTCGAGAAGTTCAGATCATATATTTTGGGCTCTAAGGTGTCAATATATACTGATCATACAACCATTTGATATTTTATGGAAAAGAAGGACACGAAGGCGCGTCTTCTTAGGTGGATTTTACTCCTTCAGGAATTTGATTTGGAGATAAAAGATAAACCTAGAGTGAAGAATGTTGTGGCCAATCACCTTTCTTGGATTGAACTTATGGATTCTCATGATTATGAGTGGATTAGAGAGACCTTCCCTCATGAGTCAATTTGTGTTATTCACTCACTCCCATGGTATGCCAACATGGTGAACTATCTTGTCTCCTAGCAGGTTCCCCATGGTTAGACTAGGAGCAGCATTGACCGACTGAAGTCGGATTCGAGGAGATACCACTGGGACGATCCTTTCCTTTTCATCGAAGGACCGGATTGTGTTTGGAGAAGGTGTATTCCTCGGGAGGAATGCCAGAGTGTCCTCACATATTGTCATTCACTTGAGGCTGGAGGACACCATTCGGGAAAGAGAACCTCTCATAAAGTACTGCAATGTGGATTATATTGGCCGACCTTGTTTAGAGATGCTATTGATTTTGTGCGGTCGTGCCCAATTTGTCAAAGCATGGGAGGGACAGTTGGACAGAGAGATGAGATGCCCATGTGCGCGATGATTATTTGTGATGTTTTTAATGCATGAGGCGTAGATTTTATGGATCCCTTTCCCAATAGCCAAGGACATGAGTACATATTGTTAGCGGTTGATTATTTATCCAGGTGGGTGGAGCTATCCCAACCTGAACCGCAAACAGCAAGACTGTCTGTAAGTTTGTGAGAGACCATATCATTGCTAGGTTCGGGGTGCCAAATGTTTTAATATCTGATGGGGGTAGCCAATTTGTGAACCGAGATATGAGATCTTTACATAAGGACTATGGATTTGAGCATAGAGTTACTAGTCCTTATCACCCACAGTCCAATGGCATGGCAGAGGTTTCGGACAGAGAGGTGAATAGTATTTTGCAGAAATTGGTTCGTCCCGATATGAAGAACTGGTCTCAGCTCTTGGACCAAGTTCTGTGGGCTATAGGATAGCCTACAAGACACCATTGCGTACTTCACCATTTAGAATGATCTATGGCAGACCATGCCATTTGCCCGCAGAATTTATTCATAAATCCGAATGGGCAATTAAGAAGATTAATTGCAGTTGTCATCTAGGGAAGCTTTTTCCAGACTTGAACTTGAAAGAGCTCGTGGAAATCCGAAATAGGGCATATGACAACAGTTTGATTTATAAGGACAGAGTAAAAAGATGGCATGATCAGCACATTAGGTGCAAAGACTTTGTCCATGAACAAAAGATATGGTTATTCAATGCCAGGTTGAATATGTTCCATGGGAAGCTCAAATCTAAATGGATGGGTCCCTTTGTTGTTAAGAAAGTGCACCCGAATGGAAGTGTAGATATAGCTGATCTCACAGATGGTGCACAGTCTTATGTGGTAAACGGATAACTGTTAAAATATTTTGCTGATTCAAAAGAGCAGTTAGTCTAAGTCAAGATCATCAACTTCATGTAGAGCGAGCACAGAGCAGACACATCTCATTACTCTTCATGAAGATGCAGCATCAAGATTCAACATCTTAGAAGATTCATTCTTCTTGTACATTCTCCATTCTTTGTATATTCTCCAGAACACATCGGTTCTCACACTTACTCTTGTCCAATACTTAGGCTTACCAAGAGCCTAAGTATAGGAAGCCAATGCCCGCCACGTGTATATACTCATACATTTCTCCTCTTGACCTCGCTCGCCCCATTTTTGCTCTTCTTCTACACTTAGGCTGATGAGAGCCTAAGTATAGGGGGGCAGATTGACTTCTATACTATTTATTGTTTTAGCCATCCTACGCTTAGAACGAGCTATGTCTTTTTCTCGCTTCTTGTGCTATGAGGACATAGCGCATGCTAAGTATAGGGGGTGTGTATATATTACATATATACTTTACCCATAGCTCGTACTTTCACGTGTTTTTGTATATATTATACAATAATTATTGGGTGAGTAAAAAAACTTTTTGAAAACAAAAAAATCTTTAAAAAAACTTTTAAAAAACATTTTCTCAAAAAAAATCAAAAAAAGAAGTCCTTTCTTAAAAAAAGGGAGCAAAACTTTCTCTAATCCAAAAAAAGTCTTCCTTGCCTTTGTTTTTCAAAAAAAAAAACTTTTCTAAAAAAAATGGTTTATAAAAAAAACTTTTCAAAAAAAATTGTTTTTTTCTCTTTGCTTATTTGCTATAAATTCAAAAAAATATCCTTTCTTATCTACCTATCTTTTAAAAAAAACTTTTGAAAAAAAGCAAAAGCTTCTTCTTTTCCTTTGTTTTTTCAGAAAAAAAACTCTCTAAAAATTCACCGAAGAAAAAAACTTTTTTCTAAAAAAACTAACTAATAAGTTGGTTTAATCCCTCACACAATTCACTTTCACACAAGATTAGTGATGTTTGAGAACACTTGGTTTATGAGGTCTTGACATTTTGAGTTAACCAGCCTTGGTCATTAGGGTCTTGGACTTAATTATTCACATTTCCCTAGTTTGAAAGATTTGTGTGCTAATTGCATGCTTAGTCTCTACCTTAAGAATATGATCAGCACCTCTGATACACGACTGCAGTTATGATGAGATGAGTTGAAATTTCACTTGAGTATCTGGGATGAGGGATTTGAGTTTGGACTTGATTTGATGATGCTCGAGGATTGGATAAAATCAATGAAGGCTTCATGAAACCTGAGTGTCAGCATCTTTAGCCAGTATGCGAACATGGTTCTTGTACTATCTCTTGACATCTACCTAAGTACCAGGGTGTGATAAAATAAAAAAATGTTGAACAGTGTGCGGCAACTCTTGGTAAAAGCAGTGGAGGTAGCTAAAATACTACAAAGCAATGAAATGATAAAGAAAAGCTCTCATTCCACAAAGTCAATTATCAAAAGAGCTTCCACCAAAGGTGAGGGCTCCCAACCATTTCAAAGTGTCCACTTGGACCACCGCTATTAGGACCAGGAGTCGGGCTTGGACCAAATAAGGGCTATGAATCGTAAATGCTACAAGATTGGGTGTAGAAGGTATAATAGATACTAAAAAAAGACGCATCCTTGTGTATTCCCAGGAAAACAAGTGCATACGGATCCAACTTCTCTTAACGGATGCACTGATCAACATCAAAAATATGCATTGAGTAACAAGGCACTCGAGAGGATCCTTGTTCCAATGAGAGGGAGAGAAAAAATAACACAATCCTATGCCCTCCATCAACTGACCTTCCATCTACACTTTCAAGTCTGACAACTAAAGAGACGGTGGATTGGATGCAAGAAATGGTTTATTCCCTAGTGTTGAGGATCGGGTCCTTAGGAGAGTCTCTTGGACTGGAACCTTGGGTGACGTTGTGACTCTACTCTTATAACTGCGGTCAACACTTAAAGTCATATCCCTACTATATATGTATACAAAGAGAGTCTCATGATTAAGGAAATTGGATAAATTTTGACTAGAGCTTGGTTCAGCTTAAAATTTTAGGATCTCTAAAACTGAGAGTAGTTGAACGGATCAAGTCTTGTATTCACATGCATAGTCAGGGGTTAATCCAACTTACTCATTCTTTATTTCCTTGATGACTAGCAAAGTTTAAGTATAGGGGGGTGATGAATCCATGATTCATCATCTCAATATCTTCATCTTAGCAAAATTCCTGAGTAAAATCCCAGAAAAATGTACATAAATTCATTAAATTAAGAAAATGTATCTTGTAAATAAAACACACTAATTATGGAATATTAGATTGTATAAAATAATTTAACAATAATAAACCTCAAAAATAGAGGAGTTTTTCACCTATAAATAGCCCAAAACTTCATATATTTTTAATAATTTCATTTCAACACCTTTTTGCCTAATTGTATCTCCAACTTGTTCACAACAATGTATAAAAAATACAAAACTACAAAACAAATTGTACCTCAAATAAAATCCTAGATCCCAAAGGAAAAAAGTCGTAAAGACCAACTTCCAAGCCAAATTCCCGCTCCATATGAATTCCAAATTCACCAAACTCAATTTTAAAGTTCAAGATAGAAAATTATCTATCCAAGGAAGTGGTTTCACTAAAATCGGACCTCATTTGGAAAAGTTGAGTTTTGGGACCTGGATGTACATTGTATATTTTTGTACATACTCATTCTTTCCTCATTTTTTATTTCATCTTTCTCCCAAAAAAATAATTGTTGTGTTGAATTTTAATTATATTATTTTATAGTATTTTTCCGTTGTAAATATCTCTTATTAAAAAGATAAAAAAAATACAAATTAGAAAAGTAAACAAAAAATTGTACATGGAGTTTTGTCTTCTTTTGTACATTCTCCACTATTTGTCTTCTCTTTTTATTTTATTGTATTTAAAGTAGCCTACTTTATTTATGTATTTATTATTTAATTTCCATTCTCTACAATAACCACCAATTCAACTCCATTATTCTACCATTTTTTCCAACTTCCCATTCAACTCCATTAATAATTCAACCTCCCATTCAACTCCACCACTTTAATAACCTCTCATTCCATTCTCTTTATATGCATCCCATCCTCCTCAATTTGCACTTGATCAATCTTTATGTGAGGAGAGCCTAGTTCAAAGAGTTGAATCGGTGACAACGACGCAACCGCGGTCGAGCGACGACAACCATCTCTCCGGTGAGATCCGTTGGCTTTTGGGCCAACATCACAGCCGCAACCGCACGCTGCTCGAGCTCATCGTGTGCCGGCAATTCGAGCGAAGACCGTGCTCTCGTGAGCACACCATAGGCGACCACGTTCATCGTAGGTAAATTTTCCCTTCATTTTATCACCGTTGTTATTTTCTCAAATTTTTTATCAAATTACCACCACCACCATCATTTTATACCATCTTCACATCATCATTTTTGCCTTCCTTTTTTGTGTAAATAGTATTTATTGCTTAAAGAAACTTAGTAAAAAAATTAAAAAAAATAAAACCAAAAAAATTGTATAACAGTAGAAAGTATAAAAAAATAAAAAAAATCAGAAAAAATAAATAAACTGGCAGCAGGTTGCCGCCGTCCCCTCCATCCACGGGTAGCGGCGTCGTCGCCGCCCCCTTCAGCTTCCCCACCATGGTTGTAGCCGTCATCGACACCCCTCCGCTCGTGTGCGCAGCTGCACGTGCATCTTCGTCGCGCTTCAGCGGAGCTCCGCCCCGCGCTGCCGCCCCTTGTGCCTCCCACGACTCCAACCGCCCCTACAACCGTCGAGCTCCAGGACGCCTCGGCGCAGGTCCACCGTCGACGCCACTTCCCCTCCGGCTCCCGCGCCTCTTCGCCGCTTCGCGCGCGACTGAGCGCGGCGCCGCCGACACCATCCCCTATTTTGGGTTCCTCCATCGTGACCTGTGAAGAAGAAAGTTCCATATTTGTTTATTATTTTTTGTACAAATTGCACTTTATTTATTTATAGTTTTTGTAATTACAAAGATTTCACTGTATATAGTTGTTTATTTATATTGCTCACGGAATTTGCACAGAGACCCCTGTGTTTGTCCTTAAATTTGGAATTCAATACTGAATCTTTTTATTCAATGAAAAATGGCATTGTGTTGAGTAACTTAGTCTCTATCATCTGAATATTTATTTATATTTTTCTGATATTTAAGTAATTAATGAAAATTGTATAACTGAAATTCTTGATATTTACCCAAATTGGACTCCTAAATTGATATCTAACGCACGATTTCTCTAAAAATTCGTCTAAAATTAGATATGATGCCTTGGTGAGTGCTTAACTTACTAAACAAATTTCATCCACAGTGGAGTTGTCTTGTGCCTAAAATAAATTGTAGAGTGTTTTTAGTATTTAATTTTTAATTAAATCCACGTACACCATTTTAACGAAATTTCAAGTCTTCTGGATTCTATATGAATATATCTTTTTGGATAATTCGCACTCTGACTAATTTGATATAGTGGATTAATTAGGAATTAATTAGTCACTATCGCTCTGTTTTCACTAAAAAATACATAAAAATTCATATTTTGTCAAAAAACTCAAAATAAATTACTGTAGTATCCTTGCATCATTTTTTCATTCCAGTAAAATTTTCATAATTTTTGCTTACTGTTTGTTCGAAAAATTATGAAAAGACCTATAAAAAGTATGCATTTTTAGTTGTTGCATTTTAAACCATAAAATTCCAAAAAAATGTCTTACATTCATCACTGGATTAACATTCTAGGAAAAATATATTTTGATTAAATTGGATTAATTTCGTATTAAAATAATTTGGCTAAATTGTATGCTTTCTTAGGGTATTAATTCAACAACATTTGCATTTGTATTTATCTTTGCATTTAAAAAAATTTAAAAAATCGCATTTGGAAATCAAGATCTAAGTTTTCAAATTAACCTCAAGTTGTTCCTTTGCCTCCTTGTGTTCGACCCCGGATTTGCCTGGGATATAAATTAAGCCGAGACACTCTTCAGGGAGATTTTTTCTCGGTTCTAATTTAATCGCTAAGTACACGTACTACAACGTGACCGAATTAAATCACGTATTTTGCGACTCATCAAGGCCATGCCTCTCTCTTGAAAACACATATAATAGATGAATGAATTTCCCTTCTATAGTGCCTAAGTAGCCATGATCATTGAGAGAGAAGTTTAAAGAGTAGAAACTCTCTAATATACGCCCCCTCTCTCTCTACAACCCTACATGCCCACCTTCTAGCATGCATATTCTCTTCATAGGCATGGCCCTACGAGAAAGAAGATCATCTTTTCATCATGCTTCATAAATGTACAAGAGGACTCAATTCATGAAATGAAATCATAATCTTCGGATTTTCCTTGTTTATTCCTTGATTGGAAACCTGTAAGAAGAAGTAGATATCGCAGTTCGTGGGAAACAACATGACTCATCATCATGCCTACGAGAGAAGAGTCCTCATATCAGGCTTCATTCAACTCAATCTTCAAGAGGTAACACTGATGTCTTCCTAATATTTAGAAGAACATTAGTAGCCGTGTTTGCAAATTGTTTCCTTGAGTTTATGGTTTCTCATTGTATAAGATATTTATTATGCTAAAACTATCATTCGTATGATGAACACTTCATATATGCAAATTGTTTATTATCTTTTCCACATTTCCATGATGTGAAGTTCATAAAATTTTCACTTACTTCCTTCTATGTCATGCCTAAAAAACTGACGTTCACCCTACCAAGGAGGAAGTAATTAGGGTTCTCCAACCACCAAACAACTAAAAATAGTTACGGTTAATCCTCTGGCATAATGGTTTCTAAAAATAATTTATCATGGAATTTTCAATGATTGTCTACTCTATAAATGATCAATTTTGCGAGAATACAGAGTTCTTTATAAATTTCAGGCATCGTGAGGTCTTTAGGCCTCTGAAGCAAATGATCATGGATGCCCCTGCCCTATATTCCCTAGAAATGTCTCTATCTTTTAGATCATGACCACTACTTCAGGGTCTTGTTATGATAAAGAAGGGATGATGTTACATTTTTAGTAAACTACACAAGCTATGTGCTCGATCTCGCTTAACATAACTACATGATTACAATAAGGGAGAAGCTCGGGGTTGTGTTTGTTCTCGGTAAGTTCATGCCTTTTCTTATTGGGTTTATGGTGATTATTTTAATTTAAAAGAACACACTATGTTACATAGATAAAAAGGAAGATGTGAAGGAGCATCCGTTGAGATGGATTTTACTAATCTGAGTTTAATTTGGTGATCAAGGTTAAACTTGGAGATGAGAATATATTTATTCATAACCTCTCCCATCTCAAGCGTCTAGACTCTATTAAACCTATTAGAGACTCCTCCCCTAACGATTCAAATTTTTCTATCGACTCTCTCTTGTAGTATGCAAATACAGTAAATTACCTTGTTTCTAGGAAAGTTCCCTATGATTGATTAAATAGTTCGACTTAAGTCGTATTTAGATAACTACCACTAGGAGGATATGTTCTTTTTCTTTGAAAGGCCATATGTTGTTTATGGGTGTTATATTCCTTACGAGACATAGAAGAGTGTCCTGAATCATAGAAATACTACAGAAGCAAGGGGACAAAACTCTAAGAATAGGACCATGTGGACAGTAGTGTTGGATATGCGAGCCCACAAAGAGCCATTATGCATTAAATGTTATTGCAAATATCATTCCCTAATCTGAAATGAAGAATAACTGGTTTGCATAATAGGTCCCATAGTATAGTTGGGGTTATGTACAATGGACATCTTAACTATCATCCAATTGTTGATTCAAGTATTGGATCATAGATACTAGTGCTTGGATGAATATCTAAAGAGTTAGATTGAGGACTCATTAAGCACTGTCAAATGATTGTTAAGAAGGGATCTCCGTCCTGAGTAGGAGATGGATATCCTTTCTCATTCAGCTGATATCTGACTCACTTCTTGATGGAGGTCCTCTGCATGGGAATAGAGATTCGGAGGTGTCATATTAGTTTGGTCAAAGAGTTGACTTAATGAGATCGAGAAAACCAAAGACCTATGTCGTATGTTGTCATGATATAGGCACACCTCCTCTGATCGGAGACAGATGTATCACTATATGTCTGAGTATGTACATTTGGCAGACCAATAGGTTGATGACCTAACCAAGGTCTATACACCGACGTAGTGGTGTGCATGCAAGGACATATGAGTAATACGATCTATCAAAGGGGTCATACATGTTCATTACTAAACCGGAAGACATGAGCACACTCATGAGATATTGGGAAGAATCAAATTTCGTGCGTGGTTGTGTCACTTTGAAATCTTGATTGAATTTGCAAGGTTTGATATATGCTTTTGAAAAGTACATGTTCAACAACAAGGTATGATATATGCTTTTGAAAAATATATGATCGATATCGATTCCCAATAATCGAATGTGAACCTTAATGATAAAATCCAGAAGGAGATGGTATAAAGAGTTAGATTGAGGACTCATCAAGCACCATCAAATGATTGTTAAGAGATGATCTTTAGCCTGAGTAGGAGATGGCAATCCTTTCTCATTTAGCCGATATCTGACTGACTTCTTGATGGAGGTCCTCTGCATGGGAATAGATATTCGGAGGTGTCATATTAGATTGGTTAAAGAGTTGACTTAATGAGATTGTGATAACCAAAGACCTATGTCATATGCTGTCATGATATAGGCACACCTCCTCTTATCGGAGACATATGTATCACTATATGTCTGAGTATGTACATTTGACAGACCAATAGGTTGATGACCTAACCAAGGTATATACACCGACGCAGTGGTGTGCATGCAAGGGCATAAGACTAATATGATCTCTCAAAGGGGTCATACATGTTCATTACTAAATCGGAAGACTTGAGCCCACTAATGAGATATTGGGAAGAATCAAATTCCGTGTGTGGTCGTCTCTCTTTGAAAGCTTGACTGAATTTGCAAGGTTTGATATATGCTTTTGAAAAGTAGATGTTCAACATCAAGGTATGATATATGCTTTTGGAAAATATATGATCAATATCAACTCCCAATGATCGAATGAGAACCTAAATGATAAAATCCTGAAGGAGACAGTATAAAGAGTTGGATTGAGGACTCATCAAGCATCATCAAATGATTGTTAAGAGATGATCTCCAGCCTGAGTAGGAGATGAAAATCCTTTCTCATTTTTCTGATATCTGACTAACCTCTTGATGGGGGTCCTCTGCATGGGAATAGAGATTCGGAGGTGTCATATTAGTTTCGTCAAAGAGTTGACTTAATGAGATCGAGATAACCGAAGACCAATGGCGTATGTTGTCATGATATAGGCACACATACTCTGATCGAAGATAGATGTATCACTATATGTCTGAGTATTTACATTTGGCAGCCCAATAGGTTGATGACCTAACCATGGTCTATACACCGGTGCGGTGGTGTGCCTGCAAGGTCATATGAGTAATGTGATCTCTCAAAGGGATCAAAGAGGTTCATTACTAAACCGGAAGACATGAGTACACTCTTGAGATATTGGGAAGAATCAAATTCCATGTGTGGTCGTCTCGCTTTGAAAGCTTGACTGAATTCGCAAGGTTTGATATATGCTTTTGAAAAGTATATGTTCAACACCAAGGTATGATATAGATTTTGGAAAATATATGATCGATATCGACTCACATTGATTGAATGAGAAGCTTAATGATAAAATATTGAAGGAGACGATATAAAGAGTTAGATTGAGGACTCATCAAGCACCGTCAAATGATTGTTAAGAGATGATCTCCGGCCTAAGTAGGAGATGGCAATCCTTTCTCATTTAGTTGATATATGACTGACCTCTTGATGGAGGTCCTCTGCATGGGAATAGATATTCGGAGGTGTCATATTAGTTTGGTAAAAGAGTTGTCTTAATGAGATCGAGATAACCAAAGACCTATGGCGTATGTTGTCATTATATAGGAACACATCCTATGATCGAAGACATATGTATCACTATATGTCTAAGTATGTACATTTGACAGACCAATAGGTTGATGACCTAACCAAGGTCTATATACCTGTGCGGTGGTGTGCATGCAAGGGCATATGAGTAATACGATCTCTCAAAGGGGTCATACAGGTTCATTACTAAATTGGAAGACATGAGCACACTCATGAGATATTGGGAAGAATCGAATTCCGTGCGTGGTTGTCTCGCTTTGAAAGCTTGACTGAATTTGCAAGGTTTGATACATGCTTTTGAAAAGTATATGCTCAACAACAAGGTATGATATATTCTTTTGGAATATATATGATCGATATCGACTCCCAATGATCGAATGAGAATCTTAACGATAAAATCCAGAAGGAGATGGTATAAAAGAGATTTAAAACTTTGGATTTGTTCTGTGTCTTCCAGTATATAGGATGTACATGTATTAGGATTACCTGAGAGTGTTGTGATAATAAACAATTGTATAACCGTGATGCTTCCATTCCGAGGGAGTAATGAAACATGTATGTATTTTAGCGACACCATTTATAGGGAAGTAATGTGATCTTAGTCCAAATGTTGGACATCGATCAGAATATGATTCAGATGTAATCAAAAGATTAGATTTATGGTCTTGATTTAATCAAGCATTTATTGGAGGTCTGTAATATGTAGATTTGAGATGTGATCTCAACATCTATTGGAGGTCCGTAAGATATGGGTTTGAGATGTGATCTCAATATCCAAGTCACAGTGCATGGACCCATACAATCGCCTTGTCCTTATCTCCAAGTATCCGTAAAGGAAGCGTATTATACTTGAAAGAGTTCATGGATAATTTCATAGTTGATATATGTTTTCAAGCATTGATAAAATGGATTATTAAATGTGATTTAATTATCATGAACAATATGAATTTGATTCATATGATAAGGAGAGTTGTCTAAGATAATTAGATGCGATGTAATTATCGAAGGTGTGAATAATGGTAATGTGATTCATATTATTTGGGTACGTAAGAAAACAGATAAAACATCATTAAATGTGATTTAATTATGTATATGAATAACGTGGATAACACTATCCATAATATTCAAGTATATTATAAATGTGATTTATAGCATATTAAAAAGAGCATATTGTGATTTATATTCATTAACTAATTATTGATGTGACATGGATTCATATAAAATGATTGATTGAAAATATAATTACATTTTGTTTTGGGTTGTGAATGAGATTCCCATAATTTCGGTCATGATTGATATTTTCCACAAGATGATTTGGAAATATTTTTTGTGAAAATATTTTTGAAGAGATATTAAAGAATATCGGGAGATAATGAGATCTCATGATAATTACAGGAGATTGACCAAATCCACTCAAGACCAGTGGACGGTTAGAATTCTCCATGTGGAGAAGAGTAGCCGTCCCCCCTTTCTTAGGGGATTGGTTTAGTCTCCCAACTACATCTTCTATTTGTCAAAGTGATTTAAATTCAAATAAATTTTGTTGATCTATCAATGTAAATTAATTTAAATTAAATCTGGTGTTATTGTGCTTTTACAACATCTTATCTGTCGAAAGAAACACAAATCAATCTCATCCATTGATTGTGTATTCTCAATGGATTGGGATCCATGGACTCCCAAATCCCTATATGAGAAGAGGAAACCCTTGTCTTCATAGTAGCATGTTTACGACAATGACATATGTTCTCTCGCTCTCTCCCTCTCTATATCAAATGCTCTCTCCCCCTCTCTCTCTTGTGGTTGTCCACCATGGAGCCCGAAAGAGTCTCCATTATCGTAGCATCGTCGTTATGCTGCCGGAGTATTTGATCATGGATCTCCGTCTCCTTCGATGCGCCTCACTCGAGAAGAAGACATTGGATCTCGTGTGACTAGATCAGGAGATTCGCCGCTTGGATCATCAACATGGATTGCGAGGAGCGCATGTCTCATCAACGCGCTCGTAAGCGTCTCCTCTATTGGATCAAACTTTAGATAGGAGGTCTCTTTGTTTATAGACACGATTGCAATCACACTTCAAGAGGTAATCTTAATACCTATTGTGGTTTAGATGAAACGATCTGAATAAGGTTATTGGATCATGTGGATTCATCAAATTAAAATTGTTAAATTCCGTTGCATCGAGCAACTAGTACGACTAGTTGCTCCCGATCACATATGATGCGATCATTACGCTTCGATTATGTGCTTGACGATGTCCTCATATTCTTCAAGTGGATCAGAGATAGGATTGATGTTTTGGATATGATCCATGAACCAGGGAAGACTTGGTCTCGTTAGGGTTCGTGAAAGTTTTATCGCATTTCAATTATGTCAACCAAGTTCTGTGATAAATTTCGGCCCCATTTAAAAGTTTAAACACGAAATTTTCAATTAAATAATGTTTATCGTTAAATAAGAAAACTGTAGGATTTTTGTTTACGTGATTTAGAATCCAATAACTCAAGATATAATCATTTCAACGACCATATATCCATTGTTTCAGGGGTAGCGGATCATGACGTAATTAAGAGGTTGATAACTGTTTTGAAAAGCTTATAAATGCACGATTATCACTTGGTTTTTGTTAATAATCAAATTAGCAAACTTGAGAAACTTACTTTTCTAAAATTGGATTTAATATAAATGAGATATGCTGATTTTAGTAAGTGACGGTCACTACTAGAAATTGCATACTTAATCGATAACCTTGTGATTGTCATTTAATTTTATAGAAATTAATGGTTAATTTCTTGAGATAATTATTGATAAATTTTTTTAAATATTTAATATGATAATTACTTCATTAAATGACATTTCCTTAACCAATAATTGATTAGATGTGATGTTGATCAAAAAATTGTTACATCATACACTTTCCAACAAACATTATGTTTGAATAGGTTTGGGGATTTGTTTAGCAAATTTCCTTATAATGTTAATTAAAAATGTTTTTATTAGTATTATATGCTATAAACTCGTTTGAAAAACTTATTATCATCTCAAGTACATAGTGATTGACTAGGCATTATCTTTTCCCGAGGCAGATATGGTGTCTAGTCGAGGAGCATTGGGGTAGCAGTCTGCACTGTGTGCGGTCTGTCCCGCTCCCATTGGTATTGGCCACGACAACGGGTAGGGAACGGATAATGCTTGGGAGATCATGATGTATTTTTCTAATTATTAAAATTCAAAATAATATGTATTTGAGATCATACCATATTTTCAATTAACATTCAAAATGTTTGTTGGATATTAATCGGATCATTAATTTAATATGATTAGATTAATTAGAATAAAATTAAAATTAAGAACATTCTATTATGAATAGAGTTGTTATTTTCCTTGGACGAATTAATCATAGTGAATATGATTCTTGGCGATTAATTAGAATTTGAAGATGAGGTGGAGGATCACATAAGTGTCATCCATGGTCTCCTGTCAAGGCAAAAAGTTTCATCGCTAGAGATTTTATGTCGGAAAAGCCTATCCGAAGTGACAGCTCCAGCATACAATCCATTTGGATTGGGCTCTTTGCTTCTTTAAACAGTAAGGACGTATGCGTAACGACCCCAATATTGGGTCCTCATATTATTAGGGCGATATTGGATTGCGCATACTGAGTTGTATTCCTATTGACGGTAGGTTCAATTGATGATGGGTCAACATCACGTTAGGGGTGGTGGGTCCGGGTGTTAAAGACCGAATTGGGAGATGAAAGTTGGACTTTCAAGGAGGAATGTGTTCCCGCTTCTATTTATTGGAGTTACAGGTTCTCATATTATTGGGATGTAACAAAGATAAGAAAGAAGATCCCAGATCTTGCTTGAGATATAATGGTAAGTATATCTCTTGCTTTGAAAGTGATTAAGGGAATGAACTTTCAATGTTGACTAGGCAAGTCAACTTTAATATAAAATTCCTAAATCAGACTAATATATATATATATATATATGCAAATTTCTTATTTCAGATAATCCTTCATTAAACCCACTCAGTATTATACCCATTAATAACCAATAAAATATCATGGGTTAGATCCAAGATTATGATATTGTACTTGCAGTTGGACACAAAATGTATGTGGTTGCAATGAGCAAGTTTCCTCACAATAATGAGGAATGAAAATTAAATGGACAATATGATAACAATATAGGATTTGTATGTCTCTATAGTCTTGGTCTCTCGTAGAACGTACTTTGGAGGTAACATGTCGGTGATGATGAAATTGTTGAGAATCCTTATAAAATCTTAGGAAGATGTTTCTGGCATACATATATGCTCTCGACATTTAATTATGAATGGCATGGTTCACTGCATTATGTAGAACGGTAGCTCTGTAAGAGATGATGTATTCAAATGTTTAAGTACATACCTGAACCTAAGTCTTCAAGAGTTAGGATGAAGCTTCATAATATTAATATTGTATGAATTGAATGAAGCACGTATAAATGTTGAAGTATGCTTATATTGAAATCTCTTGAATTCAACATAAGAGAACCTTTGTCTTAAGCAATGGGTCGAACCCAAGTTAGAAGGAAAGTCAAAGAGTTGATTGTGCTTCTATGATTTCTACACATGTGGCATCCGAAGAGTTGGATGAATGCCAATACAGCAACAAGTTGATGTATTGATAGTTTGACTATCAAGTCTATCTAGGTTCTTTGGAGAAGGACTCAGATAGTGCATCAGAATAATCTGCATTTAATCATCGACATTAACTTGCTTATTTTATAAGACCAAAGTCTAATAATTGTATCCCATTCTTCTAATAACATTTGCAATTGGTTGCACTTGTTTTAGAAGACTAGAAAATTTGATCTTAAGGTCTAAATATTCATCCACATGGATAATGATGCAATTGTTGCAACAATCTCTATTGGATGAATAGACTTCACGATTTCAGTGAGAGAGCCCATAATCTTATAGAATGTCTACGACCTAGACATTAGAATACACTCATAGTTTATTTTTAAATGTCAGAAATAAACATGAATTCTGAGATAGACCTATCATAAATAGTTATGATGGATATAATTCAGATAGTAAACAAACATCTGGAGGAGTCTACTAGATTAGAAAATTAATGAATGGTTCATTAATGTTTCTAAATACCTAAACCTTATAAGATCAATAGGAGGATGAAGATCATTTGATAATGATCTGGCGTCGAGTCTTGGACATGTCTGTTGATAAGATCTATAGACTAGTAAGACATGAACCTTTAGATTTTCTAAAGGTTCAAAGCTTACATACTCATGAATAGATATTCAAAGTTGAAAATGTCTAATACACCCTTCTCTAGGAATTGTGTTAGATGCCAAGGCATTCATGATCTCATACATATTGATGTATGTGGATCATGTATATCATAATAAACATTGATAATATGCTATATCATTATATGATTATTAGTGATATGATATTTCTTCCCTTCACTTGAGAAACCTTTGAAATGTTCAAAGATTTCGCGATTTTAGTATAGAACCAAAGTTTGAAGGAAGATGAAATGAATTGGATATAATCGAGGTAACTTGTACCTATTAGATGAATTAAAGGAATACCTTATAGAGATATGAATATCATTCCTATCTAACTCCTCCTGATACACCTAAGGTCAATGGTGTTGTAGGGAGATACAATTCATTATTTGTGTCATGATTTGATTAATTATGAATATTAGCATAATTACCTCTTAGTTTCTTAGGTATATATGCTGTAGAGACTACAATACATACATACATACATACATGCATACATACACATATATCTATCCTTATAAGGTTCCATTCTACTTTGCTGGAATCATGCACCAGAGAGTGCTACTTCATTAGGAGAATAAAGGATGGAATTGGATACATACTTTATGTCATTGAGATTCTTAAAAGAACTCATCTCTAAGAATGTGATTCTCAGAAGATTTCTCTCATGAAAATCAAAATTAAAATGAAGTAAAGGAACTCATTTAATCTTGAGAATATGACGAGGCTCCTAGATCGGATACTAAAAGGAAAATTATAGATGAAACCCTCATACCTCTTCAAATGAGTTTGAGGATGGAATCCATGTGTCAGAAAAATCTAACAATGATCGAACTTCATGTAATGATGCTTCTAAATATCATATCATGGAAATATGAATGTTAGCAATGAAGTGTAAAGTAGACTTCACATGCAAGTGTTGTACATGGACCCTTCCAAGATACACCTATAAGTGTAAAACCAATTAGGTATAAATGGATCTTCCAGAGAAAGAGGGAACCTAATGAGAAGTTAGAGATCTTCAAAGCATGGCTCGTAGCCATGAGCTACACATCGAAGAGAAGACATTCCTTGCAATGAGACTTGCTCTTCAGTGACCATGCTTAAACATATCAGAATATTGCTAATTATAGCTACACAAGTTGACTATGACACCTTCAAGATGTGATTAATGATTGCATTCCTCTATGAATACATCTCCGAGGATATTCATAGGAAGCACCCCCAAGGCATCATAGTTGAGAAAAGCAAGTTGTGCGAGCTGGATAACTCCATTAGTGGACTCGACTAAGCTTCTTGTAGTTGGAACATAAGATTTTATGAATTCATAAATGTTATGATTTCATATAGAATCTCGTTGAACCATGTGAAGCTTCTTAGGAGTGCCAATGTGTTTATCGTGTTAAATGTAGATGATATCCTAATCATTTGGAATGATATAAGGATAATAATAAGTGTTTTATAGACTGTCTACTCCATACCTTGAGATATGATGGCAAGGATACCTTTTAGATCCTAGTTCTTAAGTTGTTCAGAAGAAGCAAAGAGAAGAGGGAATTAGAACCATCGCATTAGTGGTACACCTTTGATATATTCCATTTTTGGGAAACCCCAAGGAATGATTCTTTTCCTTGAGATATGGTACTTACCTATATAAAGGGATAGCACCTCAAAGAGTTGCGGAAGTGAATGCTAGAATTTCTTGCTCTTGTGTATCAGTTACGAGAAGTCGAATGTATTCCATATATATGTACAAAAGCCAGATGTCTGCCATGTAGTGGGAGTACTAAACTTTTACTAATCCTACTATGGAAATAAAATACTTATATACAATAATAACAAAATGTTCATAGATGACAATACTTAAGAGATAGTGATCTCAAGTCTTATCCTCAAGAAATTAAGACTTTATAGATGGAGATATAAAAGGTCTTAACTATGGACTCCTTAAGAGACAGTGATCTCTAGAAATAAGGCTATTCTTATAAGGATGATGGGAAATACATACTGGTTATAACAATTATTAAGTTATGGTGTCAATGCCATTGTAATTAAAATGGAGTATTGGTTGCATAAGATGCAACATTCGCATTGGATGCGAGCGCTGTTACTGGGGATATGCAAGTGTCGTAAAAGTACTTGGCGTAGTCTCTTGGGAACAGAGTGACCGATCAACTTACCTAGCTATTTTTCTGAATAGTCTATGATTGTCACATGAATGTGGGTTTAAGTGATTAGCCCATTAATGGCTATTTGGGAAAGTGGGGGATTGATGGACAAGCGAGCCCACGACGAGCCATTATGAAATTAATGTTATTGCAAATATCATTCCCTAATCTGAAACGAAGAATAACTAGTTTTTATATAGGTCCCTTAGTACATATAGGGTTATGTATCATGGCCATCTTAATGATCATACAATTGTTGCTTCAATTATTGAATCATAGAGGTTGGTGCTTTGATGAATATCAAAAGAGGTAGATTGAGGACACATCAAGCCCTGTCAAATGATTGCTAAGGGATCATCTCCAGCCTGAGTAGGAGATGGCAATACTTTCTCATTTGGCTCATATCCGACCGACCTCATGATGCAGGTCCTCTATAAGGAAATAGAGTTTTGGAGGTATCAGATTAGTATGGTCAAAGAGTTGACTAACGAGATCGAGATAACCAATGATCTATGTCGTATGCTATCACGATATAGGAACTCATACTCTGACCGGAGACAGATGTATTACTATATGCTTGAGTATGTACATTTGACACACCAATAGATTGATGACCTAAACAAGGTCTATACACCGTCGCGCTGGTGTGCATGCAAGGGCATGTGAGTAATACGACCACCCAAATTGATCATACAAGTTCATTACTTAACCAAAAGACATGAGCTGACTTATGAGATATTGGGACGAATCAAATTCCACGGGTGGTCGTCTCACTTTGGAAGCTTGACTAAATTTGTACGGTTTGATATATGCTTTTGAAAAGTATATGATCAACACCGGCATATGATATATGCTTTGGGAAAGTATATGATCGATACCAACTCCCAATGATCGAATGAGAACTATAATGATAAAATCTTGAAGGGGACAGACTAAAAGAGATCTAAAACTTCGGAGTTGTTCGAGGTCTTCCAGTATGCAGGATGTAAAGATATTAGGAATACCTAAGGGTGATGTAATCCTAATGATTGTATAACCGTGACGCTTCCATTACGAGGGAGTGATGAAACCGGTTTGGATTTTAATGACTCCTTTCATAGAGAAGTAATCCAATCTTAGCCCAAATGTTGGACATTGATCTGAATGTGATTCTTATGTAATGAGAACATTACATTTGCGGTCCTGATTTAATCAAGCATCTATGGGAGGTTCGTAAGATCAGGATTTAATATGTGATCTCAATTTCCAAATCACTGTACATGGAACAATACAATAACCATGCTCTTTACTCCGAGTATCCGCAGAGAAAGCGCATTATCCTTGAAAGATTTCATGGATAATTTCATTGTTATATATCTATCCGAGCATCGAGAAAATGGATAATCAAATGTGATTTAATTATCATGAACAATATGAATTTGATTCATATTACAAGGAGAGTTATCTGAAATAATTAGATGTAATTTATTTATCAAACATGTGAATATTGTGAATGTGATTAATGTTATTTGGGCACGTGAGAATAGAGATCCAAAATAATTAAATGTGATTTAATTATCATGGATGTGAATAATGTGGATAGCACTATCCATATTATTCAGGTATTTTATAAATGTGATTTATAATATATTAAGGAGAGTATATTGTGATTTATATTTGTTAATTAATTATTGATGTGAAATGGATTCACATTAAATGAATAATTTAAAATATAATTACATTGTGTTTTTGGTTGTGAATGAGATTCACATAATTTTAATGGCATGGTTGATATTTTCCACAAGATAATTTGGAATTATATTTTGTGATAATAAATTCGATAAGACATTAATGATTTATCATGAGATAATGAGATGTTGTGATAATTAGACGAGAATCGACCAAATCCACTTAAGGGGAGTGGACTGCTACAACTCTCCATGTGGAGAAGAGTAGTCGTCCCCCTTTTCATAGGGGATTGGTTTAGTCTTCCCCTTTTCTCTTCTCTAGTCATAGTGATTTGAAAACAAATTTATTGTGTTGATTTATCAATGTAAATTTATTTAAATTAAATCAGTTGCTTTATCAATGTAAATTAATTTAAATTAAATAAGTTGATTTATCAATGTAATTTTCACTAAAACATCTTTGTCGTTGAAAGAAACACCAATCAATCTCATCCATTGATTGTGTGTTGTCCATGGATGGAGATCCATGGACTCCCAAAACCCTATATAATAAGAGGCAACCCTTGCTCTTCATAGTAACATGTTTACGACAATGATATATGCTCTCTTCCTGTCTCTGTCTACATATCAAATGCTCTCTCCCTCTCTCTCTTATGACCGTCTGCCACAGAGTCGTTGAAAGAGTCGCCATCGCTGCAGCATCGTCGTTATGTTGCCTGAGTATTTGCTCATGGATCTCCATCTACATCAGTGTGACTCTCTCATGAACAAGATATTGGATCTCATGTGAAGAGATCAAGAGATTTGCCGCTTGGATCATCAACATGGATTGTGAGGAGAACACGTCTCATTAACGTGCTCGGAAGTGTCTCCTCCGTTGGATCGGACTTGAGAGAGGAGGTCTCTACGTTTATAGAGTCGATCGCAACATCTCTTCAAGAGGTAATTTTAATACCTATTGTGGTTTATATGAAACGATCCAAGAAAGGTCTTGGATCACATGGTTTCATCAAATTAAATTTTATAAATTATGTTGCACCGAGCAACTAGTACGACTAGTTGCTCCCGATCGCATACAATGCGATCATAATGCTTCTGCGATGCGCTTGAGGACCTCCCCATATCCTTATTGTAGTACATTATTTCTTATATTGGACATCTTTACTAGACAATTCTTACAAATTCATGAAGTCGTGTTCAGTATGTAAGTGAATGGGAGGGGTTATCGGTCACAAAGATGTTATGTCTGATTAATATGTGATTCATCACCCTAAGATGAAAATAATGCTTTCTCATATGTAATTAGAGCATTATTCTTTTTAAATATCATAACAATTCATGCACTTGTAGATAAATTGCATTAGTTAGCATTTCATTCTGAATTCATGTTCAATTTTAAATTTTCACCTAACTCATCTATTTTTAGTTAATTCATTTTGAGTCCAAATAACATGAACCTACTTCCACTATGTAAATATAACTAATAATAACCAAGAAAAATACATAAACTTACAAAATTTTTATATAAGAAATGAACCCAAACCCTCATTTATAAAACCAAAATTTGTAAATATATATATCTCTCACATACAATATCCAATTTCACTTTGCTCACCTTTGAGTTATTGTACAATCAATTATCTACAAATCATGGTGAAATTCAAAATAATTAGATTTTGTTTATGAAATTTTGGCTTTGGGACCTAACAGTATATTCTACATATTTTCTGTTCTTTGACCTAATAATTCATGTACATATTTGACTCTTCTTTATTTTTTTTCTATTCTTCATTTCATATCGTGATTTAACTAGTTGAATGAATTTTCATTTCAGAAAAACATAAAAGCAAAGAAAAAGATAAATTATGACTAGGGCATATTAGCATGTTCATCTATAAATAATTATAATCATTCAATTATTTTGGCATTTTCTTTACCGTAAAAAAATTTAAAAAATGCACTTATGTCCATGGCATTATTTTTACAACATTTTTTATTTTCATATACATGATTCTTCTACAAAAAATAAATTAAATGTAGAAAAATAAAAAACATATTTCATGTACTAAAAATAACAAACAAATTCATAACTTGCGCAATTTAGTTCATTCTCATTTGAGTCCTTCACGAACATTATAGAATGCATTAATGGAAAGATTTTTCATCTATCGATATTCTTGCATTATATATTGTTTACTACTTTTTTATTTTCTTTCATTTTCATGAATTGATCAACAAGTCAACGTCCACTTGTCATATCCCCACTGATCCACCTCACTATCACCCTAACCACTGCTCAAGCCACCTCCCACTTCAATCAACATTATTTGTCTTCTAGAGCACCTATGCTAGATTGTTGGATCAAATTCAAACCAAAGACTGAGGTCATTTGCTCCCTCTTTACAACTCTTGCACATGCTAGACACATTCCATCATCTAACCATTGAAACGAATCACGATCTAACAATCCCCAGATTCCCTTCTTCTTACAGACAACGTGACCGGAGCCCTCTCTCCTTCATTAATCACTACCGTCATTTCCTCTTCTCTTCGACCAACCTGGAGATCCATCACCAAAATCACCTCAATCCTCTTCAACCTTCATACCTCCTATCTCGACCAATCTCCAGAACTAGCTCCAACATACATCTCCTCCAACTACTTGATTTGAATCCATTCGCCATCGCATGGAAACAAGTACCATCCCCATTGATATCCTCCAACTTGCAGAAACCCAATCACCCACGACCCTAACCTCCTTATATAATCACTTGCAACAAAATCGATTTCGAACACATCCCTCAATTATCCTCTCCCACTATATCTCTACCAATCACCCCTGCAATAGTCTCCTATCACTGTGCCTCTTTCTTCTACAAAAATAGATCATCGTCACCTCCCTAGATTATCTGCAGACCCATTATCTCTTATCCCAATGAAGAGTAAGAGAGAGAGAGAGAGTTGAAGGGATTCGAGAACAATGACATCAAGTAAAAGGAAATTCGGCAGGGACCTTTCCCCTTACGAGATCGATGTACGCGAAATCTGCCTCTTTAATATTATAAAATTTTCGAGTATAGGAGAAAAAATTGGTTCAGCAAAAACCACAATCGTTTGAATATTGTGGAGTATTTATGCTTGGCAAGTCTACCAAGGTCGAACACATGTACATGATATACTCTATCTATTTATTGAATTTCAATCAGTTTAGAACATGTGTGAACCATTTCTTGATTACACGTCTTCCTGTGGATGCACAAGTGAGAATGCATATTACAATGCAATACATGGTTCATGCATTTTTTAGTTGATTTTCATGCAATTATAAAAATGATGTGTGAAAATAATGCAAGTTTAACTGCATGTAAAATTAAGGAATTACAAAAAAATCCCTAAAATATCACTAAACTGAGCAACATAATATAGTATGAAGTTAGAGTCATTTTCAGCAAAGCAATATGAGCAGTCACCATTTCAAGGTCAAAGACAAGTAAGCCAGATCATCATCTAACAAAAAAATTACTTCATTTAAAATGATGGCATATGAGAAAATTAAACATGCCATGATGTAGATGAAGAAAGAAGGATCGAAACGACATAAAAATCATGCAATTCGGACTACGATGCTCAAGTTACGAGGAAAACAATGCATGGTGCATAATTGTAATAAAAATGTATGAAATAAAAAGGATAACTATTACAAATAGGTCGCTGGAAGGACATAAATGTGATTTCTAAAAATGGACAGGTGTCCTTTGTGATTTTTCCAATGCGCATAGGGACATTTTTGTAATTCTGAAAACCTGTGAGGGTCTCCCTGTAAACTACCCAGACATGCACGTGAGGCACGTACCTGGGGACCAAATTGTAAATAGTAGAACCCTTAGGATCTTTCGTGCAAATTAACCAAGCCCTCACGTGTGGTACACGTTGAAGGATATGGGGAAATCTTTAAGCGCATCACGAAGCATAATGATTACATCTAATGTGATCGGAGGGACTAGTCGCACTAGTCACTTGGTGCAGCAGAATTTAAGAAATTTAAATCTTAAGATGAAACCACAAGATCCAAAGAACGTTTCTTGGATCATTTCATCAAATCACAAAGTATTTGAAACACCTCTTGATGCGTGGTTGCGATCACTTGGTCTCTAAAGTAAGAGATCCTCCTGACTCAAGTCCGATCCACGATCATGGCAATTGCGGGCACGATGATGAGATGTGTGCATCCCACTATCCACGATGAAGATCCAAGCCTTGAATCTCCTAATTTCGTCCCACAAAATCTGACGTCTTCTTCTAGTGCAAGAAGCTCCAAAGAATACGGAGATCCATGAGCAATCGAAGCGACAACACAATGATGTAACTACGATTGCAATTCTCTCTAGATCTTAAGGTGGACAACCACCCTTAGAGAGAGAGATGGCGTGAGAATGAGAGTCGAGAGAGAGAGAGAGAGAGAGAGTAGATGTGTGTATTTCAAGGTCTAGGTTTGCCCTTCTTATATATTAGTTTGGGAGTCCATGGGTCACAAATACATGGGATACACAAAATCAATGGTTAGATTGATTTGTGCTTTTAATCGATGGTGAAACGATAACTTATTAATTTATATTAAATTAAATATATGTTGCATTATCAACAACAACATTTAAATCAATAAAATTAATTATCACAAGATAATATAAAAAAAGGATAATAACCATCTCCTAAAAGGGGGGGGCGCCACCCATGACCAATTCATGGGTGACGACACCTCTTTTATGTGGAGATTTTATCTTCTTTTTGTATTACCTTATTATCTCTTAATTATTTGCAACAACATTTATTGCAAATATATTCACGACATTAATTCTAAATTAATCAGTGAATATTTCAATCATGCCATTGAAAATTTTTGAATCATATTCACAACCCAAATAAAATTGTAAATTACATTTCCATTTAATTGCTTAATGTGAATCCAATTCACATTAACAATTAATTGATAAATGTTAATTACAGAGGTGCTCTCTCTAATACATTATAAATCATATTTATAATATACACTGATATTATGGATAGCACATATAATACAATCCACAATCTGCCTTTCCTTGATAATTAAATGTCATTTAATTAACTTGGATAATCATTTTCATAATAGGAATCTTATTCATATTGTTCTTCATAGTTATATCTCATTTAATTATAAACATATTGTTTCTTGGATACATTATTCATTAAAGGAATTATTCTTGAACTCTTTCAAGATAGTGTGCTTTCTCCGCATATACTAGGAGATAAGGACATGGTGATTATATTGTTCTGCGTATAGTAGCTTGGATATTAAGATCATATCTCAAATCCAGATCTTACGGACCTCTCATAGATGCTTGATTAAATCAAGTCCATAAACTTAATCTTCTCATCTCATCTGAATCTTATTCAGAACAATGTCCGACACTTAGACTAAGATCAAGTTACTTCTCTACTTAGAGGAGTCACTAAAATCCAGACCTGTTTCATCACTCCTTCGGAATGGAAGCATCATGGTTATACAATAATTTATGATCACAACACCCTCAGGTATTCCCAATACCTGTACACCCTGCATACTGGAAGTCCTTCAATAAACTCGAAGATATAGATCTCTTTTAGACTGTCATCCTCAGAGTTTTATTAATAAGATTCTCATTTCATCATTGGGATTTGGTATCAATTATATACTTTTCAAAAGCATATATCATACCTCTAAATTTTGTCAAGCTTCATAAGCTAGGTGACCATGCATGGAATTTATCGATCCCAATATGTAATGAGTGAGATCATGTCTTCTGGTTCATAAGTGAACATGTATGATCCCTTTGAGCGATTGTATTACTCTTTTGCCGTCATATGCACACCAGTATATAGACCTTGGTTAAGTCATCAACTTATTGTCTACCAAATGTACATACTCAGACATATAGTAACACATATGTCTCCAGTCAGAGGATGTGCGCCTATATCACGAAAGCATACAATGTAGGACTTTGGTTATCTCGATCTCATTAAGTCAACTCTTTGACCAAACTAATCTGACACCTCCGAATATCTATTCCTTTGCGGAGGACTTGCATCAAGAGGTCGGTCAGATATCAGCCTTTAGATATAGGATTGCCATATCCCACTTAGGCTGGAGATCACATCTGGAAGATCATGTGACGGTTCTTTATGTGTCCTCAATCTAACTCTTTAGACACTCATACAAGCACCAGCCTTTATGATTCAACAATTGAATCAACAACTTTATGATGTCAAGACAGTCACAGTACATAACCCTATTTGCACAGAGGGAACTATTATGCAAATAAGTTATTCTTCATTTTAGATCAGGGAATGATATTTGCAATAACATTTATTGCATAATGTCTCGCCGTGGGCTCGCATGTCCAACAATCTCCCACTTGCCCAAAGAGTCGTTAATGGGCTATGGGCTAATAATTTTAACTCACACTCATGTGAAAATCATAAACTATTTAGACAAATATCAAGGTAAGCTGATCAGTCACTCTGTTCCCAAGAGACTACGCAAAGTCCTTTTACGGCACTTGCATATCTCGTAGTTACAGTGCTCACATCCAATGTGAATGTTGCATCGTATGCAACCAATGCCCAATATTGTCAGTCATAGTGTCCTTGACACTATAGCTTAATTATTATTATTACAACCAATGTGTCATTTTATCCTTATTATATACCCTTATTCCGGAAGATCTCTATCTCCTAAGGTATACACAATTAAGATCTTTTAGATCACTATATATAAAGTCTTACTTTCTTGAAGATAGGACATTGAGATCACTATCTCTATGTCTTTTCATCTTTGAAGATATTGTTTTTACTGCAATTAAGTGTTTTATCTCCATAGTAGGATTAGAAAGAGTTTGCTACTCCCACTACATCGCAGACATCTGGCTTTTCGTACATATCTAGCACATACCATGCATCTAGCAACCAATGCACAAGGGAAAGCAGTTTTATCATCATCAACACTTGATATGTTATCCCTTCAGATTGGTCAGTACCAAATCTCAAGGGAAAGGAGCCTTCCTCGGATAGAGTATATCCAGGATGTACCAATAATGTGACAATCACAATTTTCTCTTTTCTCTTTGTTTATGAACAACTTCAGGACTAAGATCTAAGACGTATTCTTGAGATCACATATCAAGGTATGAAATAGCCAGATCGAAAAACACTTATTATCATCCTTATATCGTTCTAAATGATTAGGATATTTTCTACATTTAGTAAATAAATACATTAGCACTCCCACTTAGCTTCACATGGTTCATCAAGATTCCATCATAACATTTATGATTTCATCAAATTTGATGTTCCAACTACAAGAAGCTTATTCGACTCCATAAATGGAGTTATTCAGCTTCCACAACTTGATTTCCTCAACTATTAAGCCCTTGGTCTACTTCATATGAATATACTTGGAGTGGTATTCATAGATGAATGCAATCTTGATTTCCATCTCAAAGATTTCAAAGTCAAGTTGTGTAGTTATAGTCAGCAATAGACTGATGGGTTTAAGAATTGTCACAATAAATCAAGTCTCATGTCAAGCGATGTCCTCTTTCGGTGTGTATCTTGTGAATACGTACAGTTCCTTAAAGGTCTCTACCTTCTCATTAGGTTCCATCTTTCTCTTGAATATCCATTTACACCTTAGTGGGTCTTACCCATATAGATGGATCCTCGAGAGTCCACATACAACACTTGTATATGAAATATACATTAGACTTTATTCCTAACATCCATCTTTCCATGTCATGATCTTCCGAAGCTTCATCACATGAAGTACGATCATTGTAAGATTTCTCTAACACATGGAAATTTATCTTCAAACTAATTTGAAGATGTATGTGTGTTTCCTCTGCAATTAACCTTTTAGTTTTTGATTTCAGGAGCCTCATTATATTCTCAAGATTAAATGAGTTCCTTCACTTCATTTTCATCTTGATTCTCAAGAGAGTTATCATCTAAGGACCATATTCTCAGAGATGTAATTCTTTATGAATCTCAAGGTCATAAAGTAGGTATCCAATACCATCCTTTATTTCCCAAATGAAGTAGCACTCTCTGGTGCTAGATTCCAGTTACTTGTATGGAATCGTATTGAGGATATATATTGTAGTCTCTACTACATATATATATATATACACACTTTTGAGACTAATAGATAATTATGCCAATATTCATCATTGATCAAAAAATGTCACCCATGATCCAATCGTATCTCCCTATAACACTATTTAGGTTAGGTTTATTAGGAGGAATTATATTTCCATTTCCATAAGGTATTCCTTGAATTTATCTAATAGGTACTTGCTACCATGGTTAGTAAAATTCAATTTACCTTAATTGAAACTTTGGTTCTAAAAAAAATTGTGAAATCTTTGAACAATTCAAAGGTCTCGTAGGTAACGGGAAGAAATCTCATATCACAAATAATCATCACATGATATCACATATCATCAATGCTTATTGTGATACAGATGATCCACATACATTAATGTGTATGAGATCCTGAATACCTTGGTATCTTACACCATTCTCGGAGAAGGGTGCATTGGACAATTTCTAGTTTTGAATACGATACTCATAAGTATGTAAGCTTTGAACCTTTAGAAAATCTAAAGTTCAATATCTCACCGGTCTATTGATCGTATCAATAGATATATGTCCAAGACTTATACTAGACCATTGCCAAATGATCTATATCCTCCTATTGATCTATTAGGGTTTAATTTTCTGTATTAGAAATGTTAATGAATAATTTATTAATATTCTAATTTAGTAGAATCCACTAGATGTTAGATTACTTATCTGAAATATATCGACCATAACTCTTTATGATAGGTCTATTACATAATAATGGTCATTTTCAACATTTGAAAATAAATAATAAATGTAATCAAATATCTTGGTCATATAGACATTCTCCAGGAATAAGGGCTCTCCCACTGAAAATATTACATTATATATCCAATAGAGATTGTAGCAACGATTCCAACAATATTTATGTAGGTGACCATTAAACCTTAAGGTCAAAACTTCTGATCTTCTCAAACATATGCAATCCAATTGCAAATGTCATCAGAAGAATGAGATACAATTATTGGACTTCAATCTTATCTTATAAGCAAGTCCTTTTCAATGATTAAATATAGATGTAGATTATTTGGATGCACTATTCAAATCCTTCTCTAAGGATTCTAGATAGACTTGATAGACATACTATCAACACATCAACTTGTTGCAGTATTGACATTCATCCAACTGTTTAGATGTCATATAAGTAAGGTCAACTCTTTAACTTTCATTCTTACTTGGGTCCGATCCATGCTTCCACTGTGCTCCCCTCATCTTTAAACTGCCATTGCTTAAGATAAATGTTTTCTTTATGTTGAACTCCAAAGATTTCAACGTAAGAGTATTTCAAGATTTATATATGATTCATTTTAATTCATACAATACGAATACTATGAAGATTCATGAATGACTTTGGTATAGACAGTAGAATGATGACACTCATCATTTCTATATCCATCTTAATCCAAAGACTTTGGTTCAGACATGTACTCAAATAATTTGAATACATCATCTCTTATAGAGCTACCATCTGCATAATGTAGAGAACCATGTCATTCATGATTAAATGTTGAGAGCACACATGTATGCCAAATCATCTTTTTAGGTTTTATAAGGATTATTTGACAATTACGATCTTCATCATCATGTCAATTCCAAAGTAAATTTGATGAGAGATCAAGACTACAGAGACATACAAACCCTAAGGTAATGTCTTACAGTCTATTTTAATTGTCATTCCTCATCATTATTGTCGCGACCTCCTTTCGAGGATCTTAGGTTACCCGTCTAACACGTCGTTCGCCTACTTAATTAGCTTAGAGTAAATCCATTGTTAACAAAACCTGGGGAAATGTTTCGTTTTTCAAACATGACATTCACAGAATTTATTTTGGATAACCAAACAACCACAAGAAAACTAAAAGTGAAAGTAAGAGTGCACCAGAGCTGAACAACAAGGTATACATTCTTTTTCATTTAATTCATATAACATGTTGGTATTTCCAAAACACCCAATATACATATATATCCCAAAAATAAGGCTACAGAGGAGAGCACAACAAACAACTGTACACATGAACTCCAAAAGATATACCTACTCTGAAACTGTAACCTACAAAAAGAAACGACTGCAGCCCATCTACATCGGCTACTCGGTCGCCAGACCCTTGCCTGCCACAAGTAGAAAGGGGACAAGCAAGTATTTGTCAACAATTGTCAAGTACAAATTCTACACAGTTTTACTAAAGAAAGCAGTAAGAAAAGACTAGAACAGCTAGAAAAACAGTAAGGTAGCTGTAGTGGACAAAAGAGAACTAGCAAGCAACAACGGATTAATTGATTCTTTTTAAGTTATTTACTTGCTTTTGGAAGGCTAACAAGAAGAACATACTCGCTCACTACCACATCGTGTCTCCCTCGCTTAGTGGAACTAACCAAACAACAACTCAAGCCTAGAAGTAAGTCTGTGGTCTTGGTCCGGTTAGGACCTCGATATCCGGATAGGACTTCAAAGTTCAGATTAATCCTCACACTATGACTCTGAGGTATGATGTACGCCTTAGGGTTGGGGTACCTCCGTAGGCATGCGATGGTACTTTGCATCCTAACTAAGTTCCCAACACTTCTTCTAGCTTTTCTCTCAACTCGCATTGATACTTGGTCGACACATGTGATAGCTTGCTCATGAAGGTGTATAAGAGGAAACGAACACACAACTCTCTCAACACCAAACCCTCGTTAGTCTCTACTAACGATACATGTCGTTACTAGTCTCTTAGTGGAAAAGTTGTCACTAAACAATTAGCAGAAAGTCACCCATCTCTTACCCCATCATGAGGTCACAGCCTGGCGGAGAGGTAATTATGAATCATCAATGTCTACTGATGGAACTACAACTTAACTGGGCAATTGGTGAACTGTCACATGTCAATTAATCACTACCCCATCACCAGGTCACAATCCTGGCTGAAAGGTGTTTAATTTCTACGGTGAGGAAATCCCCAAAGGGATTCGTCTGTCTCGCCAACCCTAGTAGAAATGTGGTCCAAGGGAAAGGCAGTGGTAGTAAAACTACTACGCCACTAGAGACGGGAAAGAGAAGAGGTAAGCCAGCCGAACCCGACTTCCTCTCTCGTTGCTCAAATCCGGAAGGAGAAATGCTAAGAAAAACCAGACGAGCTCGTAACTTACTGCGGAGAACCCCCAACCTAGGCTCTCTAAGAAAAACCAACGGGTCAGCGGAATGGTCTAGACAACTCGTGGATCCCAAAGAAGCTTAAAAACCAAGTCGGGTCGTAGAAAACACGTGAAAAAGATTGGGATCCTAGACCCATGCTCTCAGTGTCTGCTACCCAAGCCTGAGCGACTTTATCTCCTGCTCAGTTGAAGGTCATCGCGCCCTCGCACAGTTGGAGTATAAACCTCAACGACTGGCCACATGTAACATCACCATTTCTTTTATTTTTCATATTTCATTCTAGGTTTCTACAATTTCTGTGACTTATGGCACATCTACAAGTTCTTGGTCCTAGACCCTAACTTATTCTATAAGAACCGAAACTGATCCAAGGTCAGGGATACAGACCTGTTATTAGTCTTTCTCTCATCTCTTACTGATGAACATCTTATCCTATGATCATTGACTACCAGATTTGTCACGTCTTTCTTTCTTATATTCCCCAAGATTTACACACATACAAGATCGACCTATTTAGAGAATTCAAGGTCTTAAGGTATCAGAAATCAAATCACAGTTTGGAGGAGTTCGACTCCTTAGCTGACTAAGGGTCAGATGATAAGTCCCATATACAATATTATTTTCATATGTGACTTTTCCTACTATGTCACAGTCCATAGTTCACACAAACATCACACTAAACTCTTTCTATTTATCAATGTAAGGGAGGGGCTTAAAAAGTTTATCATGGACTTAAGTAATATGTTGTTACAAGGGTGATTACACTCCCGAGTTCAACATACAATTTAGCAACAATGTCACGTGAATGCACAACCAAATGGGTAAAGCTTATCCTCGGTCTGTTCTAAATTCTAACATTTAATATCAAGGGATTCTAGTTCATATTTATATTCATCAAACAAGACTAAGTCACAACTCATATATAGTTTGAAGAGGGTTCTATGTAATCAAATTCATTCACATGACAACATTAGAATTTGCATGTGTGCACAGCTATATGCTTAGCAGTTCAAGCACCTATAAATTCTCAATTTTCTCACACAATCTTATGGGTTCACAATCCATGATTAAAGAATCAAAAAACTTTTAAAGTTCAACATTTTAAGGGTCTTTACATGTCTCAAAACGTATAACATTCAGTAACTACATCGTGTGCGTAGTGTATAGTATGACAGAAAACACTTCACAGTTCAAGGCCCAAATCCACTTAACTCCTCACGCATTTTTAGGGCTTCAAAATCACAACATCAACCATCATTGATCCATGTTTAAGTGACAGCAATCTTGTTGCTAAAAACATAGTCAAAATTCCAACATTTAACAAGAAAAACATGCATGTAAAACTGAATGTTCTCTGTGAACTATCAGTCCAAACCATCCAATTAAGTGACTCAAAGGTCATCTCCTCTATGGGGTAAAGTCACCATGTGATCACCTTTGATCAATATGATGAGAATTCAAGGATGTGGGACCTTAAAAACACAAGGAAAGCATGTTAAAGAATCAAACATGCACATAGGCTGACTGAATTTTGCATACAACATTCCATAATTTAGCAACCAAATCATCCTCAAAAACACTTTTAAACTCGAATCAAAGGCATGGATTGAATGATAATATATTCACCATTCATCAAGTAATCAAGTCACAAAGGTTTCCCCTTGGATCATCCCATCATCATGCATAAAATTGCATTCAAAGGATAAGATCACAAAATCTAAAACTTGCTGAACTGAAATATAACAGCAGTTAAAACACTCCCAAATCACCTTCAATTTCACATCTAAGCCATGAATTAAAGACCAATAGTATGGGGACAATATCAACAAGCAAGGATAGTCGAAAATGGCCCTTATATCATACAAAAATCACGCATCAACACATGCAAAACACAAGAACACAGATCTGAAAATTTGTTGCAGGTCCATATGAACAGCAGCCATAATCCCCCGAAATCATCAAAAAATTTCGAATTTTTCACATGGATCTAAAGCCAAGATGATGGAGGGTCTAACATCAACCAAATTCCACCAAAAGAGCTCAAGAAATTCTCCAAATCAATCCAAGAACTCGGATTTCTCATGCAAAACGAGATCTAGAAACTCCCAAAAATCATTTATCAAACCACTCCAAATACAAAAACAAAACCCAACAAGAATCACAATCAAATCATTGATATATCAGCTCAACACAAGGCTCATAGAGTAGTGAAAATTCTATCTTAATGGCAGCAAGGAGGGGTATGATTTGTACCTCAAACAGTACTTAAGAACTGCTCAATAACAACAGCAGCTCCAGCCCCTTCAACTCCAATTTCGATCCAATGCTTGGCCTTGGATCTTACATGCAACACTTGATCCTTGTTCCTCTCTTCCACAGTTTGATTTGAGTTATTGAGATTCAAATTTGGTGGAGAAATGAGGGAGAAAACTTAAGAATAAGGTGGAGATCCAAAGAGTTTCGGCCACGGATGGGAGAGGTCTTCAAGCCTCAAGAGGAAGAAGAAGGACTAAGATTAAGTGTGGCCGAGTTTGGGGGGGTTTAGTGGGATATATAAGCCTTGGCCATTTTGCAACTAAACCCACTCAACTTTCTAATATTGCAAACAAGGCCCACCCATGAATAATGATCCTTCACTAATCATTTTTAACCACTTAATCTCATCTTGGTCACAAACCACCACTTAATCACTTAATGACTTTCCTAATCCCATCAACTTTCATCCATAATTATTCATCATCTAGGATTTAGTTGGCCTTTAGAAATTAGGGATGTTACAATTACGAGGAAACTTGCATATTGCAACCAAATACACTATATGTACAACTGCAAGTACAATATCTTGATCATGGATCCAATCCATGATATTGTACTGGTTTTTATTGAGTATAATAATGAGCGGGTTTAATGAAGGATTATCTGAAATAACAAATTTGCATAAATACTTTTCTTTGATTTTGGAATTTTTATATCAAAGTTGGATTGCCTTGTCAAAATTGAAACTTCATTCCCTTAATCACTTTCAATGTAAGATATTTTGACCATTGTATCTCTTGCAAGATCTGAGACCTCCTTTCTTATACTTGTTACATCCAAATAATATGAGAAACTGTAACATAGATAAAAAGAAGCGGGAACTCATTCCACCTTACAAGTCCAACTTGTATTCCCCAATTTGGTCTTTAACACCCGGGCCCACCACCCCTAAGGTGACGTTGACCCATTGTTAATCGAACCAACCATCAACAAGCTTAATACTCGCTATACGCAATCCAATATCACCCCAATAATTTGAGGAACTGATATTAGGGTCACTACGCATATGGCCTTACTCTTTCGAGATGCAAAAGGTCGGATTGAGGTTAACTTGTATAAGGAGCTATCACTTCGGATAGGCATCTCTTATATACAACCCCTGGTGGCGAAACCCTTTGCCTTAACGAGATACCATGGATGTCACTTATGTGATCCTCCAGCACATATTCAAATTTTAATTAGTTACTATGAATCCAATTCATGTAATTAATTCTTCCAAGGGAAATGCACATCTATTCATAGTAGAGTGAATTTAATTGAACATAATTGATTTAATCATATTAAATCAATTATGAATCCAATTTAATCAACCAACAAACTTGTTTTGTTACTTGAATGCAATCTTAAAATCTGTATTATTTGAATTTTAATCATTAGAAAAATACATCATGATCTCTCAATTCGTTCCCTCCCCATTGTCATGGCCAGTACCAACGGGAGTGGCACAAACCACACACGGCGCAACCTGCTTCCCCAACGCTCTCCGACTAGGTACCATATTCCCCTCCGGAAAAAAAAATGCCGAGTCAATCACTTTATAATTGAGATGTTCATCAGTCTTTCAACCGAAGTTATACCATAAAATATTCATCAAAACCATTTTGATAATATTATAAGTAAATTTGCTAAATAATTCACCAATCCTAATCAAGATAGTGGGTTTTTATTGTAAAAGGTGTCCTACAACTATTGTAGGATAAACTAGAGGCTTGCATGAAAACAATGTTTGTTGGTAATTTCATATCAACCAATTATGATCAATATCAACTATCTTATCATTTTGGTTAATGCAATGTCATTAAGGGAAATAATTATTATATTTAAATATTAAAAAAAATTATCAGTAATCATTTCAGAAAATTAACAATTAATTTTCATCAATTTATTTGGGCGATTATCACAAGGTTCATGGTCGAGTTTGTCAATTTCCAGCAGTGACCTCTACTGACTAAAACTAACATAACTCGATCAATTTAAATCTAATTAATGCAAACTAAATTTATTTGGTTCTCAAATTTGATTTATAACATAACCCAATTGATAATTATACATTTTTAGGCATTTAGTAACCTTAATTAACTCTTTAATTACGTCACTAACCACCATCCCCGAAACAATGGATATATGTTCAATAAATCGATCATATCTTGAGAAAACAGAATCCAAATTACGCATATTCAAATTCCACATTTTCCTTGTTTAATGAAGAACATTATCAATGTAATATTTTTAGATTTAAATATTTTAAACAGGACCCGAAAAGCATCACAAAACAGGTCTGCGAAAATAGAAATGCAATAAAATTTTCAAGAACCATAACGAGCCCAAATCTTCTTAGGTTTATGAATCGTATCCAAAACCATCAACCTGGCTCTGATACCACTTGAAGGATACGGGGAAATTATTAAACTCATCACGGAGGTGTGATGACCGCATCTAATGCGATCGGAGCAACTAGTCTCACTAGTCCTTTGGTGCAACGAAATTTAAAAAACAGAAATCATAAGATGAAACCACATGATCTCAAGAATGCTTCATGGATTGTTTCATCTAAACACAAAGTATTAGAAATACCTCTTGATGTGTGGTTGCGATCACTTCATCTCTAAAGTAAGAGATCCTCCTGACTCATGTCTGATCCATGAAGATGGCACTTGCGGGCACGACGATGAGACGCGTGCTTCCCGCAATCCACAATGAAGATCCAAGCCTTGAATCTCCTGATTTCGTCCAATGAAATCTGACGTCTACTTCTAATACAAGAATCTGTAGAGAAGACGAAGATCCACGACCAATCGAGGCGACGGCACAACGACGTAACTACGATTGCAATTCTCTCAAGATCATAAGGTGGACGACCACCCGTCGAGCGAGAGATAGAGATGACATGATAATTAGAGTCGACAGAGAGAGAGAGAGAGAGAGTAGATGTGTGTATTTCAAGGGCTAGGGTTGCCCTTCTTATATAGTAGTTTGGGAGTCCATGGATCACATTCCATGGGATACACAAAATCAATGGTTAGATTGATTTGTCTTTTTAATCAACGACCATGATCATTGTTGTTTAAAACAACTACTTATTAATTTATATTAAATTAAATATTTGTTGCATTATCATCAACATAATTCAACTCAATAAAATTAATTATCACAAAATAATATAAGAAATGCATAACAATCTAATCCTAAAATGGTGGTGTGTCACCCATGACCAATTCATGGGTGACGCCACCTCTTTTATTTGGAGATTTTATCTTCTTTTTATATTATCTTATTATATCTTAATTATTTGCAACACCATTTCTTGCAAATATATTCATTAAATTAATTCCAAATTAATCAGTGAATACTTTAATCATGCCATTGAAAAATTGTGAATCATATTCACAACCCATACAAAATTGTAAATTACATTTCCAGTTAATTTCTTAATGTGAATCCAATTCACATTAACAATTAATTAATAAATGTTATTTACAAAGGTGATATCTCGTATATTATAAATCATATTTATAATATACATTGATATTATGGATAACATGGATAGTACTATCTACAATGTGCACTTCCTTGAAAATTAAATCTCATTTAATTATCCTAAATAATCATTCTCATAAATATGAATCTTATTCATATTGTTCTTCACAATTAAATCTCATTTAATTATCAACATATTGTTGCTTGGATACATAATTCATCAAAGGAATTTTTCTTGAACTCCTTCAAGAATAGTGTGCTTTCTCCCAAGATACTTGGAGATAAGGACATGGCGATTGTATTGTTCCATGTACAGTGACTTGGATATTGAGATAATATCTCAAATCTAGATCTTATAGACCTCTCATATATTCTTGATTAAATCAATTCCGTAAACTTAATATTTCTCATTGCATCTGAATCTTATTCAGATCAATATCCAACACCTGGACTAAGATCAAGTTACTTCTCTACTGAGAGGAGTCACTAAAATCTAGAACTGTTTTATCACTCACTCGGAATGGAAGCATCATGGTTATACAATCATTTCTGATCACATCACCCTCAGGTATCTTGTACTCCCTGCATACTCTTAGACCTTGAATAAACCCGAAGATATAGATCTCTTTTAGACTATCATCCTCATGCTTTATCATTAAGATTCTCATTTGATCATGGGGATTTGGTATCAATCATATACTTTCCAAAAGCATATATCATACCTCTAAATTATGTCAAGCTTCATAAGCTAGATGACCATGCATGGAATTTATTGATCCCAATATCTCATGAGTGCGGTCATGTCTTTTGGTTTAGAAGTGAACCTGTATGATCCCTTTGAGAGATCGTATTACTCAAAAGCCCTCATATGCACACCAGCTCGCCAGCATATAGACCTTGGTTAGGTCATCAACTTATTGGTCTACCAGATGTACATACTCAGACATATAGTAACACATCTGTCTCCGGTGAGAGGATGTGTGCCTATATCGCGACAACATACGATGTAGGAATTTGTTTATCTCGATCTCATTAAGTCAACTCTTTGACCTAACTAATCTGACACATTGGAATCTCTATTCCTATGCAGAGGACATGCATCTAGAGGTCGGTCAGATATCAAACTTTAGAGATAGGATTGCCATCTCCCACTTAGGCTGGAGATCACATCTTGACGATCATTTGACAGTGCTTGATGTGTCCTCAATCTAACTCTTTAGACATTCATCAAGTCAACAACTTCTACGATTCAACAATTGAATAAACAACTTTACGATGTCAAGAAAACCATGGTACATTACCCTATTTTTACAGATGGACCTATTATGCAAATAAGTTATTCTTTATTTCAGATGAGGAAATGATATTTGCAATAACATTTATTGTATAGTGGCTCGACGTGGGATCGCATGTCCAATACACGTAAGGGGCCTAGGCTCGGGAGACGCGCGGGCTCGGGCAGATGTGGTACGAGATGGTGGCTCGGGTCTTGGTTCGGATGACCTAAGCCTAGGGTTTCGAAGAAGAGGCTCGGTGTGCCACGTGTTTTCATCAGGGTCATCCGATCTAGATGATCGGACGACACATGTGTCTTCGTGCTCCTCCGCTTGTCTACTAGATGAGACGGGGCTCCAACGAGCTATGTAACACTTCACCTAGACATGGAGGATCACCTGATGGTCGATGAGGATGGCTAAGCTCCTGGCAAAGCTCGTGGGAACGAGGCAGAGCTCCATCAATGTCTAGAATGGCAAGGCGAAAGGGTGTCATCTGAGATGAATTCTGAGACTAGAAAGGTGGCACAATCTCCTGCCATTGATGAAGATTTTACCTGTAGAAGTTAGAAGCAAATAACCGAATCATGGGAGAGTTTCGTGAGGGGCTTAGGAGTGAGATGGGGGCCACGGAGGCAACAGGAGCATTGGCCCTGGGCTTCTTCTCTAGTGGAAGAGAGGTGGAGGTGACAGAGGGTTGTTAAGGTTGTGGAGACGAGAATGCTGAGGTCAGAGGGTAGCGCGAAGATGTGGGCGGAGTAGCGAGGCATGTACGGTGGTCGGATGACAGGGGCGACGAGTGAGTACGTCTCAAAAATTTAAAAAATTAAGAAAAAAAACAAATAAAGGATTACTTGGTTGTAGCCAGGCGATCGATGGAGGAAGTTGGCTTGGGTTGAGCACCTTGGAGGTGCTCCAATCATCGCCCGACGAGGGCAGCCAGGCCTCGGAGCTCAGCGGGCCTAGAGGCACCGCAACACAGCTATCATGGCAGCGGGTCGACACCAGGGCAGAGAGATCATCATCACCTTGCTAATGTCTCCATCCGCTATCACCAGAGGGGTGATGGAGGCTGGGCCTCAGCCCGTGGATTGGTGGACGTCGGTTGAAGGTGGTAGAGGAGGCGATTTATAGGAGGGGGTTAGGTTACCGGTGAGGGGAGCGAGGGTTTTGAAACGGTGGAATTGATTGCGTAGAGTGATGGAGGTGAAGTTGATGAGGTTCGTGAGAATAACGGAGAAGTGGGAGACGTGTAGGTGGCGTTACGACGAGGAGGGAGGTAGGAAGTGTGGATTGAAATTGGAAGGGGTATACGATCATAACGCCTGGAGTGGGAAGGTAACGGATGTAGGAGACGACTCACGAGCCGTAGGATCTTGCGATCCAACGGCTAGGATGATGGTGCTAGTGGAGGGTAGTGATTAGATTCTTAGGTTATGATCACACAGTGAAGATTGAGGGTGAAAGTGAGTGGATCAGATGAATTGAGGATATCATCTGACGGTGGGAAATGTAGGGGTGACATGGAGCAGTGATTGGCGTTGGATGAGAAGGGGATGGGTGGGTTGTACTTGAGGAAGATGCAAGTGGTGAGGATTAGATCTGATGTCAGATCAGACGGCTAGGGAATGGGTGGAGATGGACAGTCAAGATGGGGGTGGGGTGAAGAAGATTTGACAGCCCAAGAAGGCGTCGGGTGGCAGAATGAGGAGTGGGACTTGTGGGCGACCCAGAGGGAGCCACATGGCCCAATCAGAAAATTCAGAAATATAAAAACAAAGAAAAATATAAAAGAAATAGTTAGAGCCAAAATTTGGAAAAAGTCAATACTTGAAAGTTGATTGTATCAACGAGATGTACGAGTTCCATGTTGGACAAAAAGACAAAAGAGGTCATTCATAAAAAAGTATTTTTGGGTATTTTTAAGGGTTTAAAATACTTGCTTTTGAGTTTTAAATTGTTTTTGTATTTCTAGAGTTTTGAAGGGTTGGTGAATTATAGATAATTAATCAAATTGATTTTTATGGGTTTTTTATAATAAGATAATTACAAGGCAATTATTAGTGAATAAATACAATTAATTATGGGTTAATTATACACAATATATTACCAATAAATAATAAATAATTAATTGCGATTTTTATAGGATTGATTATGCCAGGGGTTTTATTAATGACTTTTAGCATGATGAATACGAGATTCAACATCCCTGTATACTTAAACTATGCTCGTCCTCGAGTCTATAAAGAATGAAGGAGTCAGATTAATTCCTGACAGTGCAAGTGAAGATTTCAAAGCTTAATATTTCAAAGACCCTTAATTTAAGTGATCCTAAAATTCTGGGTTTATCCAAGCCTTAGTTAGATGGAATCCAACTTCTCTAATTATCAAACTCTTGTTTTGTACATATATTATAAGGATATGAAATTTAGTTTACTGCATTTCATGAGAGTCGAGTCGAGGCATCACCTAAAGTTCTAAGACAGGAGACTATCTTCTAGACCTCATCCTCAATACCATGTAATAAGTCTATTCTTGCTTTAGTCAACCGTCTCATTAGCCTGTCAGACTTGAACTGTAAATGGACGGCCAGATGATGGAGTGCATAGGATTGTGACTATTTTTCTCTCTATCACATTGGAACAAGGGGCCTCTCTATTGCCTTTCTACTCAAGACATGTAAATTTTTAGATTGTTGACCAGTGCGTCCGTCAAGAGAGTTGGAGTCGTCTGCACTTGTTTTTCTGGGAGTACACGGGGTGTTTCTCTTTTGAGTATCTATGATACCTTCGACACCCAGACTTGTAGCATTTTCGATGCAGAGCCCTTTTTTTGATGTCAACTCGACTCCTTTGTCCTAATTAGCGCTTGGTCCAAGTGGACACTTTGAAAAATGTTTGGGAGCACTCGCCATTGGTGGAATGTCATTTATAATTTGACTTTGGATGACAGAGCTTTTAATTTGACATTTCTTTGCTTTTCTTGGCTAGCTCCACTTCTTTTACCAAAAGTTGGTGGACACTAATCAACAATTATAGTTAAGTTTCATCACACCCTGGCACATAGGTAGATATTAAAGAGATAGCATATGAATCTTGTTCACATACTAGATAGGGTTTTGCTGACACTCAATTTTTATGAAGCCTTCATTAACTTTATCCCATCCTCAAATATTATTAAATCGGGTCTAAACTCAAATCTCCAGTCTTAGTTCCTTAACTGATATCTCAACTCAACTCATCAATCATGTAGTTGTGAAAGTGATTGTGCTTATCATATTTTTTTGAAGGTTGAGATCAAGAGTGCAATATAGTGCTCAAATATTTGAAACCAGGGAAGTGTGGATAACTAAATTTAAAAACCCTAATGACTAAGGCATGTTGACGCATATTCTCTAGATCACAGACATCAAGTGCCCTCAAATTCCTCGAGTCTTCAGTGAATGTGAATGTGTTAGGAATGCATTAACTCCTTGCTGATTTTTGTGTGATTTTTATTCTTTCATATATTTATGGATTTTATTTTTTTTTCACTTTTTTATTCTTTGGAGAGACGATGATTGGCCCAAGCTCAAATGAATAAAAGTATCTACTCTCAGCCAGTATGGGTGTAAGTACGGGCCGTTAAACGGACCCGTGTTCCTTAAGGATGGAGCCATATACATTGTCCTCTAAGCCACCCATTCTGCTAAGGGAGACCGAAGTTCCCTCACTGAAAGTATCTATTAAGCCTAGTAGTCAAAGTCTAATTCAAAGAAAGGTTTTCAATTTTTCAATTTTTTTTGAAAAGGGGTTATTTACACAAATTAATCCTTCAATTTTTAAGAAAATAATTTTACAATTTTTTTAATAAAACTCACTTCACAGGGATTCTAAAATCAAGACCAAGAAAAAGCTTTCAAAAAGTTTTAAAAATACGAGCTATGGCTAAAGTAAATATATAGTAATATACGATATACCCCCCTATACTTAAATTTTGCTATGTCCTCATAGCACAAGTGATATGAAGCCATGGCTTGGTCAAATTTAGGGCGATATGGCGGAACTAAGGGGGAGGGTCCCCCTACACTTAGGTGAAAAATTGACCTAAGTACAAGAAGACAATTAGAGGGATGGATGAATAGGCGGGTCCTCCATATACTAAGGCTACACATAGCCTAAGTAACATATCTGAATTGGGAGGGGGGTGTTTGTTTGGAGGAGTATTTACAAGGGAGAAGGGGCGGTGGTGTTTTTACATAAGATAACGATCGAGGAGAAAGCGCGCGAGAGAGAGAAAGAGATAGATTGTGAAATATACAGAAGGATGGGATTGTGAGTGTATATGTGCAAGTGTGTGTGTGTGGGGGGGGGTAGACCATCTAGTGATCTACTTCTTTTTTTATTTTTTTATTTTTTTTACAACATGCAAGCCCTCTAATGACTACCTGTTAAACAAATATGCATATGCAGATTTTTGTTTACAATATTCAAATACAGGCTGACTGATAAAAGATACTAAAACTTCTCCACTAATTCTATTGAGGCCTCTTCAGTGGACGTTCCCAACTCCACACCTCCATAAAGATCAAGCGTCCTCAATTTTCATGGGCATGTCCGAAAATAAAAATGTTAGAAAATTATAGAGGAAATTAATCAGCAAAATGATGTAAAAAAATAATGCATGAAAAGATGACCTGTAAATCTTTAAAATATTAAACACAATGATAATTCAAGAAATAAACAATGTTGAGCCATGTCCCCGGCAACGGTGCCATTTGATGTACATGAAATCTGCCTCTTTAATAATCTAAAATTGTCATAGTATAGGAGGCAAATTCGATTCAACAAAAACCACACTCGTTTGAATGTTGTGGAGTATTTATGCTTGGTAAGTCTACCAAGGTGGAATAAAGAGACACGAGCTACTCTATCTATTTATTGAATTTCGATCAGTTTAGAGCATGTACGAATCATTTCTTGATTATAGGTCTTCATGCAGATACACTTGTCAAAATGCAGTTTACAATGCAATACATGGTTCATACATTTTTTAGTTGATTTTCATGCAAGTATAAAATGATGTATGAAAATAATGCAACGTTAAGTACATGTAAAAATAAAGAATTACGAAAAATGCCCTAAAAGATGACTAAACTGAGCAACATAATATAATGTGAAGTTAGAGTCATTTTCAGCATAGCAATATGATTGATAATCATTTCAAGGGCAAGGAAAAGTAAGCCAGATAATCATCTAACACAAAAAGATCCACTTATTTGAAATGATGGCAGATGAGAAAATTAAACAAGCCATGATGTAGATGAAGAAACAAGGATCAAAATGACACTAAAATCATGCAATTTGGACCTACGATGCTCAAGTTATGAGGAAAACAATGTAGGGTAAAAATTGTAATAAAAATGCAAGAAATAAAAAGGACATATATTACAAATAGACCCCTAGAAGGACCTAAATTTAATTTGTAAAAACCAATAGGGACCCTTTCTAATTTTTCCAATGCGCATAGGGAACTTTTTATAATACTGAAAACCTGCAAGGGTCTCCGTATAAACTACCTAGCCACGGTCGCGAGGCACGTGCCTAGGTACCAAATTGTAAAAACTAGAATTCTCAGTATCTTTCATGCAAATTACCCAAGCCCTCACGTGCGGTACACGTGAGGTTCCTAGGCTCGGGAGACACGCAGGCTCAGGCTGACGTGGCACAAGACTATGGATGTGGTCTTGGCTCAGATGACCGGAGCCTAGGGGTTCGAAGAAGAGGCTCGGGGTGGCACATGTTTTCATCAAGGCCATCTGATCTAGATGATCGGACGACACCTGTGTCTTCGTACTCCTTCGCTGGTCTACCAGATGAGGTGGGGCTCCGGCTAACCATGTAACTCTCCACCTAGACTCGGAGGATCGCTTGATAGTCAATGAGGATGGCTAAGCTCCTGGCGATGCTTGTGAGAAACATGCAGAGATCCGTCGACGTCTAGAATGGCAAGGCGAAGGGGCATTGTCGGAGATGAAGCTTGAGACCGGCAAGGTGGCACAAGCTCCGTACATTGATGAGGTTTGTATCTGTAGAAGTTTGAAGTGAATATCCGAAGCGTGCGAGAGTTTCGTGAGGGTTTTATGAGGGAGATGGGGGCCGCGGAGGCGACAAGAGTGTTGTCCCTATGCTCCTCCTCTGACAGAGCAGAGGAGGAGGTGACGGAAGGTGGTTAAGGTTGTGGAGAAGAGAGTGGTTAGATCTGAGGGTAGCACGAAGATGCTGGCTGAGTAGCGATGCTTGTAAGGTGGTCGGATGATAGGGGCGACGAGTGAGTAGGTCAGAAAAATGAAAATAAATTATTAGAAAAATCAAATAAAGGATTACATGGATGGAGATAGGTCAACGGCGGAGGAAGTTGGCTAGGGCTGAGCGTCTTGGAGGTGCTTCGGTCTTCGCCCGATGAGGGCAGCTAGGCCTCGAAGCTTAGCGGGCCTAGAGGCATTGCAACACAGGTGTCATGGATGCGGGTCAACATCGAGGCAGAGAGGTCATCATCGCCTCACTAATATCGCCCTCTACTTTCACCAGATGGGCGACGGAGGCTGGGCCTCAGCTCGTGGATTGGTGGACGTCGGTTGAAGGTGGCAGAGGAGGCGGCTCTATAGGAGGGGGGTCGGTTACCGGCAAGAGGAGCGAGGGTTTTGAAATGGTGGAATTGATTGTGTGTAGTGATGGAGGTTAGGTTGATCAGGTTCGCGAGGATGACGGAGATGTGGGCGACGTGTAGGTGGAGTTACGACGAGTAGGGGAGGTCGGAAGTGTGGGCTGAAATTGGAAGGGGGAGACGATCGTAACGCCTGGAGAGGGAAGGTAACGGAGGTAGGAGATGACTGGCGAGTCATTGGATCTTGTGATCCAACAGCTAGGATGATGGCGGTAGTGGATGGTTGTGATTAGATCCCTAGGTTATGATCACATGATGGAGATTGAGGGAGGAAGTGTGTGGATCAGATGAACTGAGTATATCATCTGATAATGGTAAATGAAGGGGTGACGTGGAGCAATGATAGGCATAGGATGAGAAGGGGATTGGAGAGCTGTACTTTAGGTAGATGCGGGTGGTGAGGATTAGATCTGATGTCAGATCTGACAGTTGGGGACTGAGTCGAGATGGACGGTAAAGATGAGGGTGGGGTGAAGAAGATCTGACGGCCCATGAAGGTGCTGGGTGGTGGCATGAGGAGTGGGCCACATCGGCGGCCCAGAGGGCGCCACGTGGCCCAATCAGAAAATTCAGAAAGATAAAAACAAAAAAAAATATAAAAGAAATAGTTAGAGGAAAAATTAGGAAGAAGTCAAAATATGAAAGTTGTTGTTATTGATGAGATCTATAAGTTTCTTGTTGGATGAAAAGCCAAAAGAGTTCATTTATACAAAAAGTATTTTTGGGGGTATTTTAAAGGGGTTAAAAATACCTGCTTTTGAGTTTTGAATTGTTTTTGTATTTCTAGTCTTTTTAAGGGTTAGTGAATTATAGATAATTGATCAACCTGATTTTTATTGGTTATTTCGATAAGAAGATAATTCCAAGGCAACTAATAATTAATAGATACAATTAATTATGGGTTAATTACACACAATTTATTATCAAATAATTATAAAGAATTAGTGGTGATTTTTATTGGATAGATTAAGCCAGGGGCTTAATTAACGGCTTTTAGCATGATCAATATAAGATTCATAATATCGCTATACTTAAGCTATGCTCGTCCTTGAGCATCTAAAGAATGAAGGAGTCCGATTAATCCTAACAGTGCATGTGATGATTTTGAGGCTCAATCTTTCAATGACCCTTAATTTAAGTGATCCTAAAATTCTAGGTTTATCCAAGCCTTAGACAGAAGGAAGCCTACTTCTCTAATTATCAGACTCTCGTTTTGTACATATAATATAAGGATATGTAATTAGTTGTACTACATTTCATGAGAGTCGAGTCGATGTGTCACCTAAATTCCAAGCCAAGAGACATTCTTCTAGACCTCATCCTCAATACTAGGGAATAAGTCTATTCCTGCTTCAGTCAACCATTTCATTTGTTTGTCAGACTTGAAGAGTAGTTGTACAGCTAGATGGTGGAGGACATAGGATTGTATCTATTTTTCTCTCCCTCACATTGGAACAAGGGGCTTCTTGAGTGCCTTTTTACTCAACAAATGTAATTTTTTATATTGTTGATCAATGCGTCCGTCAAGAGAGTTGGGTCGTCTGCACTTATTTTTCTGGGAGTACATCAGGGAGTGTCTCTTTTAAGTATCTAAGATACCTTCGACACCCAAACTTGTAGCATTTACGATGCAGATCCCTCTTTTTGGTATCATCCCGACTCCTTGGTCCTAATTAGTGCTTGGTCCAAGCGTACACTTTGAAAAATGTTCGGGAGTTCTCGCACATAGACAGGCAGTTTTATTATCGAGTGAAGAACAGGTTCATTTGACTAGATATGCGGTCTAGGTGCGTCTTTTATGTGTATGTGTGGTCCTAAAAATTACGAGCACAAGCAATTCCTAGAGTGGCTCAAGGAGCCGCTAGTGCAAGCCTAAGTTACAATTCAAACCACACAACACACGGGGACACAGTTCCACTATTTTTACATACGCGAGAACCCAAACGGGAACCGCTGGAAATGATGCGAAAAATGTGGAAATAAATGGAATTTACAAGTTCACTCAAATCACTCAAACAAATTCGAATGCGTGTTCCTCGAAGCATCTTCGACTCTGGTGTCCCTCGCACAAAAACAAGTTTAAGTCAAATAAAGAACGACATAAAAATGCAAAAAATTAAAAGACAGAGAAATGTTCACAAGAAAAACCGGGGGTCAGACTACCCGGGGATAGAAAATCAAACAATCAGAATTTCACTGCAAATTAAGCTAAACCGTGCCTCCCCCGGCAACGATGCCATTTTGATAACCGCTCCCGCACCCTTGGTTAATTCGGTCAGATTAATGTCCAAATTAATTGATGATGTTCGTTGTAGTCGGATATGAGAGGGAATATCAAAAACCACTTTTAATTTAATAAGTCAATTTCGAGTTGCAATATTTTTTTACTTGGTGAAGTCTAAGGTCGAACTCAGGAAGGCATCTGTCTCCTTAGGTCAAATATTAGCAAAGTCCAAGTGTGAGATTTTCGGGGAATATATTTTTGGTCTTTTTCGAATTTTTTTGCAAGACACATGCAAAATCAGGCGAGTTTAAACGTTAAATTCAGAAAGATGGTTAAATTAAGTCCAAAAATTATGAAAATTGGTCGGACGATGGACTATGATGAAATTAAGCTACCCTAATTTTTTTGGTATTTTTAGACACTAAATGAATTTATAGTGAATTAAAGATGCAGGCAGGGTGATTTTCACTACTTCATTTTCAATAAATAACAAATCATATCTTTTTCAGGAACACAAATTATCCTAGATAGTTCTAATAATAAGGAATCTAGGAAAATTGACAAACCTTAATTTCAATGTGAAATTAATATCATAAAATTAAAATAAGAAAATCACTAAACAATTTATTAAGGCCTCGATATGCGTGCAAATGACATGAAATGTTAACGAAATGTTAAGTTCATTAGCCTAGAGCTACTGTGAATTTTTGAGAAATTTTGGAGATATAAAAAATTAATTAAAAATTAAAAGTTCTCACTGGGCAAAATATCACACAAATCAACCAATTAATTCATTTAAAAATTTACTGAAATTACAAAAATGTGACAAGTGGCACAATAGATAGAGGACAAGTTAACAAAATGCAACTTTTGGAATTAAAAAATGATGTAAAATATGACCTAGGGATGCGTGGAAGAGAGGGGTGCATTTGCAATACAAGAAAATAAAATTACATAAAAGAAATATGCTAACAGGGACTTAAATGCAATTACCTATAATGGTGGGGAATGATATGCAAATTCTCCACTAGGCACGTGCTCCTCACGTGGGGTCTGCTTCACAGGGACCTTTTTGCAATTATGAAAAACTTCTCAGGCCTCGGCGTAAAATACCCAGGCCGTACGTGCTCCTCACGTGGTCGACCTATGCTCGGATGGCTGCGGAGGCTCGTGGCTCGGCTCGGGTGTGCCTGGAGGTCTTGAGTGAGGCTCGGTGTAGCCTCGGGTCGTCCGAGCCTGGGGTCGGAGATGAGGCTCGGTCTTCGTCGACGTGGCGTAATGAAGACCCTTGGATCAAGATCGATCCAAGGGGTGTCGGTGCTGACGCGGGGCTAGATCAGAAACCGTCAGATCTAAGTTGATCCAACGGGCTTTGGATCGCGATGGAATGGGCAACGTGGCAGAATGACGGCCGCTGGATTAGATGATCGATCTAATGTCCAGCTGAAGCTGAAGATGTGGCTGACTCCTGAGCATAGGATCAATGATGATCCTACGGTCGTCGGCTGCTCCGGACGACGGCTGTCGTGGCATGATGTCGATCGTTCGATCGAGACGATCGAACGGTATCTGGGGCTTCTCCTTCAAATGCCCTATGCCGCCTGCGGAGGAGATGGCGGGGCTTCGGCGACGATGACTCTGCTCCGCCCGTCCCTCCTAGTGTCGATGACGCTCTCCGAGGGCTCGGAGGTATCCCAGAAGGCGTGCGGCGGTGCGACGAAGATGCGGGTGGTCTCAGGAGTTGGAGAAGGCCGTCGTAGGGTGCTGGCGACGAAGCTCCAAAAGAGCTCCGGTGAAGCTCCGATCAGTGAACAAAAGTGGTACCTACAAGTGTTAAAAGGATAGCCGAGGCTCGTGGTGCACTTGTGGAGTTGTGAGGGTGGTCGACGAGGACTAAGGAGAAACGGAGATGGCTGGCGATGGTGCTCCGGCCAAGTGGCGGAACTGAAGAAAATCGAGGACGAAGTGCGTCGTCGGCGGGCGTAGAGGGTACCGCGGAGATGAGAGCTCCGACGCAGAGCTCGGCCGAGTGGAAGCGAGGTGGAAGGATGGATGTGGAGGTCGAATAAAAAGCGAGAAATCGAAGCAAAAATAAAATGAAGATCGGAGGAATATGGAGGTGTTCACCAGGGGTGTGGAGCTCGAGTTTGAGGTCCAGATCGTCGCTCGAAGGGGCGGTGAGTCCCTGAGCTCAAGCAACGGCTCGAAGAGGAGGGTTGGGACACGGCGGTGGCGCTGTGGATCTCGCCGAAGAAGAAACCCTTCTTCGCTCAACGATTCATCTAATCGCTATCACCAATTGGAAGTTGAGAGCTTAGGGAAGCTCTCTGGAATGGCGGATGAGTCTGAAATCGGTCGGAGGGCAAGTATTTATAGGGTGGAGGTCTCGGCCGGGATGGTGATGGAGCGAGGTTTAAGGGCTTCGTGGGACGTCGTTGGAGGTCGATGTGGGAAATGGAGTAGCTGGCGACGATAAGGGACGAGTGGGGAAGGATGTGGAGGTGATGGTGGTCGTCGACGGTGGTGGAGGTGCGGCCTAGAATAGGATGGGGGTGCCCCTCCCGCAAGGCGGAGAACGTGGGAGAGAGGGGCATTGGAGGTGGAAGACGAAGTCTCCACCGTTGGATCGTCTGATCCAACGGTGGTGATCGAGGCAGAATGGAGCGGTTGGATGAAGATCTGGGCGCAGTGATCTGAGCGTCGTGAAGCGGCCACGTGGAGCAACGGGAGCGAAGTATGTGCGAGTGGTGTGGATTGCATATGGGGTGGCTTGATCAGAAGGACTTGATCCGCCACGTGTCGTGCGGAGGAGAGGGCGCTTGCGAGCGGCGGAGATCAGATCTGAGGAAGATTGAAGGGCTGTGATGCACGGCGGGTTGAGCGGTTGAGATGGAGGGATGGAGTACGTCATCCAAGGGAGGAACAAGCGCCACGTGGTGCGCTGAGGAAGAGGCGCGAACGGGCGATTGAGATAAGGGGGGGGACATGATCTGGTGGTTGAGAGAAAAGGCGTACGTGGAGGCGGTTTGGCCGTTGGATCTGGAAGACCATCCAACAGCTGAGAGGTGTGGCGGCCTGGGCAAGGGGGCGGGCCGCGTGGCGCAACCAGATGGTGCCACGTGGCCTGCTGTTATTGGCTGGACAAAGAAATAAGGGTAGAGAGAAGAGGGGGCCGAATTTGGAAAAACTCAAAACATGAACGTTGTAGATCTCGATGAGATCTACAAGTTTCATGTTGACTAAAGACGGAAATGAGGTCAAGTGTGATACAAAAAATACAAAGACACAAATATACATACATGTAGTATACAAAGAGGCCCAAAACCCAACTTTTTTTCATACGAGATACAAATTGGATGAAATTAGTCTCATTTTAAAGGTCTTTTAATGTGTATTATTCTAAAAGTGAGTAGACCTATTTTAGAGTTGGTATGAAGGATCTTTGGGCATTTTATGGTCTAGGGGTTTTAGGGATTTATTGGCTATTTTACAAAGGGGATTTATGCCTTTCTTCCCTATATCGTTAACTAAGGAGTACATATTATAAGGAAGATGTTATTTTGATAAGTGGATATTTTACAAGGAATTTTGGCTTCTTATTTAAATGATAATGGAGTGCTAAAATGCATGTATTATGTATGCATGCATGAATGCTATTTATGCATTATAAAGGGAAATATGCCTCTATTTACTCGGGAACAAGGCTCTATTTTTAACTCTTAGAGTGATGAATCACAGATTCATCAACCCCCTATACTTAAACCTTGATTGTCCTCGAGAAACTAAATGAAATGCAAGAGTGAAATGATTTTGGGTTCCATACCAAGGTCATGAACAAAAGTTAAAAATGGAGCTTGACTCGACCTTTGGATTAATTGTGTGGCGGAACCTCATTGGGATCTGAACTTAAGACCTAACAGACTTCAAGTTCCACAAGTCTTCTATTCAAGACACCTCAACAGTCAGGTCAGAACAAATCCTCAAATGCAAATTTCTGATGACTATGATTCTAACTTGTACTGTGTAAGTGACATGTAACTCTCCACATCAGAAATGGCTCAGAACCAACCTCCTTTAACAAGGTAACTCAATAACCTGGTCCAACAACTCGTTCCTCGAGGAGCGGGGTATTCCCTTCTACGTTCAAGTGCGACCAACTCAAGAAGAGGGGGTAGAGAAAAGAATGGACAGTAGCCAGTGTAGCTACCTATCTCGGGATGCCTGGCCAGTGTAGCCAAGTCATCCAACTGCATTTCTTTGCTAATATACAGACTCCGACATGTGTTTTATTTTCACTTGGACCTGTCTGATTTTTTTGGAGTTTTTCAATTTTCTTAACAAACTCATACAATGTGCAACATGTACATCAGGAGTTTTTCCTCTTGAGTCAGTAGACTATCCCTCTTTTGAAGATTTATTGTAACCCACAGCGTCCTGTCCTTAGACTTCAATACCACCAGACTAGGTTGAGATGCACTACCCTCCCTAGAGGAGGACGGATGTTTCCACCCGTGTGCTACTCCAAGCTAAAGGATTCTACCTCCTCACCACCTCATCAGTGAAGAGATACGTGCATAGTGCTTGTCCAAGTTAGGTCATTATCTAAAAGAATCATGCGTCTGCACGAGATATTCTACTTAGACTAATCAAGATGACATGTGAACATTACTTGCGGACTCAAAGAATTAAGTCACTTGACCTGAAAAATCTTAACTCTAGTTCCTATAAGGTTCCTCTGAAATTAGGTGGATTAAGGTCAAATCAAGTCCATCCTCAATATCTACTCATAACTTGGTTCAGAACCCACTAACTTCCACCTTGCATATGCAAGATATGCTATAGATGAGATGCAGATGTCATGCTATGGAGATGCAAGACTCTTTTTTTTGGTATAAATCCTGATTTACAACAAATATTACAAGTGTATTATTTACATTTTGTTGTATACATATTATACAAGTATACAAAATATAGTTTTTTTCAATTTTTACCCACCCTGTACTTATTGCATAATATATACAAAAATACGTGAAAATACGCGAAAGTACGAGCTATGGGTAAGTATATATGTAATATATACACGCCCCCCTGTACGTAGTGTGCGCTATGTCCTCAGAACACGAAAAGCGACTAAAAAGACAAAGCTCGAGCTAAGCGTAGGAGAGCTAAAATTACAAAATGTATAGAAGTCATTACGCCCCCCTATACTTAGGTTGTAGCAGCCTAAGTGTAGAAGAAGAAAAAAATTGGGGCGGACGAGGGCAAGAGATGAAAGGGTATACAATGCGGACATCGGTCCCCCCTATACTTAGGCTCAGGTCAGCCTAAGTATAGGACGGAAGTGAGTATGAGGACCAATGTGATCTGGAGAATGTATAGTGAACCGACTCAGGTGACCCCTCCCCCCTATACTTAGGATCTGGTTATCCTAAGTATAGTCCAAGATAGAGATCTAATGAGGCGGGGATGGGTTACTAGAGTCACGTGGGAGAGAGGATAGGATGTACAAGAAGAATAATATATACAGATGAGTCGGTCTAAATCTTTCGAGACGTTGCGGATGGCTGGAGCTTAATGCTTCAAGGTCTCATACGCGGCTTGAGGTGTATCTGTTGAATCTGTCTCGCGCATGAATACAATCTCCTCGAGATGGACTAACTGCTCATTGGATTCGACAAAGTGCTTCAACAGCTGTCCATTCACTAGGAATGTTGGTGCGTCATCTGCGAGATCTGAGATCTCGACACATCAACTATCATGCACCGTACGGACGACAAATGGACCCGTCCACTTAGACTTCAACTTGCCTTGGAAAATCTTCAGCCTAGCATTGAACAACCATACCTTCTGTCCAGGAACAAAGGTCTTTCGTCTGATATATTATGCCAACGCTTCACCTTGTCCTTGTACACCAAACTGTTGTCATATGCACGGTTTCTGACTTCCAGAAGCTCATTGAGATCCATGTCTCTCTGCTTCTGCCCACGGTGTGTGTTCCAGTTGACCTTCTTAATTGCCCATTCTGATTTGTGCACTAACTCTGCGGGCAAATGGCACGGCATTCCTAATGCCATTCGGAATGGGGAGGTGCCTAACGGTGTCTTGTAAGCCGTCCTATACGCCCAGAGGACTTGATCCAAGATCTAAGACCAGTCCTTTCTGTCCGGGCAGACAAGCTTTTGCAATATGGTTTTCACCTCCCGATTCGACACCTTAGCCATACCATTGGTTTTTGGGTGGTAAGGACTCACGACACGGTGTTCGATGCCGTAGTCCTTCAAGAGTTTCTTTACCTCCCGATTCACGAAGTGGCTACCCCCATCTGATGTCATCATTTTGGGGATCCCGAACCTAGAGATTATGTGCTCTCTGATGAATTTACAGACAGTCTTGTTGTCTGCGTCTCGGGTTGGGATAGCCCCCACCCATCTCGATAGACAATCAACCACAAGAATGACATATTCGAATCCGTGGCTAACAGGAAATGGGCCCATGAAATCGATGCCCCAGGCGTCAAAGACATCACAAATGATGACCGACTGCATTGGCATCTCATCCTTGGAACCGACGGTTCCTCCCATTCTCTGACAAACCGGACACGACTTCGCGAAGGCGGTGGCATCGCGAAACTGAGTCGGCCAGTAAAAACCACACTAAAGTACCTTCCATGCGGTCCTCTTCCCGGAGTGGTGTCCTCCAGCCTCCAAGTTGTGGCATAAAGAAAGGACACTCTGGTATTCCTCCTGAGGAATACACCGTCTCCAGACACAATCCGGTCCTTCGAAGAAAAGGATCGGATCCTCCCAATGGTAGTGTCTAGCGTCTGACTTTAGTCGGTCAATTTGGCTATTGGGCCAATCTTCGGGAACCTTCTTGGATACAAGATAATTCACGATATTGGCGTACAATGGGAGTGAGTCGACAATAAAAATCGACTCGTCAGGGAAGGAGTCTCGAATTGGTGAATCCTCGGAAGTATTAAGATCTTCGAGACGAGAGAGATGATCAGATACTACGTTCTTCTTTCCCGGTTTATCACGGATGTTTAAATCAAACTCATGGATAGGCAAAATCCACCGAAGAAGACGCGCCTTTGCATCCTTCTTCTCCATCAAATATCGCAAAGCCGTGTGGTCAGTGAACACGATTACCTTGGATCCAATTCAATGAGATCTGCACTTATCCAAGGCAAACATTACTGCAAGCATTTCCTTTTCCGTAACTGTGTAGTTATGCTGAGCGGGGTCAAGCACTTTGCTTGCGTAGTGAATTGCGAACGGGACGCCCTCTATTCGTTGTCGTAACACAGCCCCAACAACATGGTCTGATGCATCCGTCGCGATCTCAAAAGGTAGAGACATACCCGATGTCTTTGCCTAAAAGCTCAGTTAGCGGTCGGGCAATCTTAGAAAAGTCCTTAATGAATCTCCGATGAAATCCGACATACCCGAGGAAGGACCGCAACTGCTGGACGTTGGTTGGTGGCTGGAGTCGTCTGATCACATCCACCTTGGCAGGGTGAACCTCCATTCCTCTCGTGGAGATGACGTGCCCCAACACTATGCCCTCCGTCACCATGAAGTGACTTTTCTCTCAAGAGAGCAGCAGATTGACCACACAACATCTTCTTAGGACTCGATCCAGATTCCTAAGATAGGAATTGAAGGAATCGCCGTGGACCGAAAAGTCATCCATGAAGACTTCCAGGAATTCGCCGACCATTTCGGCGAATACAACAATCATGCATCTTTGCAAAGTACCTGGAGCATTGCATAACCCAAAAGGCATGCGCCTGAAAACATAGGTACCAAAGGGGCAAGTGAATGTAGTCTTATCCTGGTCCTCTTGAGCTTTGGCTACTTGATTGTAACCCGAGAACCCATCTAAGAAGCAGAAGAACTCTTTCCCCGCTAGTCTCTCTAAGATCTGATCAATGAATGGTAGGGGGAAATGATCCTTCTTCGTCGCGGCATTCAGGCGTTTGTAATCCACATATATGTGCCACGACGTGGGCACTCTCGTCACGATCTCCTCTCCGTCCACGTTGGTGGTTGTTTCAATTCCCGACTTTTTTGGGACAACATGGATTGGGGCCACCCACTTAGAGTCGGAGATTGGGTAAATGAAACCCGCGTTGCACCATTTTTCTATCTCCTTCTTCACGACCTCTCGTTAATTTGGATTCAAACGACGTTGGAATTCTCGAGATGGTTTGGATTCATTCTTCAAGTAAATATGGTGCGAACACAGAGCGGGATTTATCCCGTGGAGATCGGAAATGCTCCAGCCTATCGCCTTGCGGTTTTTCTCCAGGATCTCTAGCAAGCGAGATTCATGCTCCTCGGTCAATCGCGAACTGATGATGAACGGAAATTTCTTGTCCTAACCTGCAAGGAAGGCGTATTTTAAGATTGTGAGTAAGGGTTTGAGCTCAGGAATAGTGTGATCATGTAAGAAGTCTGGCTCAATATGATCTGGCTCGGTGTTGGATGTGGCTTGATCATTCTCTGTAATAGCTGCCACCAAGTTAATTGTCTCTGGAGTTGGATCGTCAAAGATTTCCAAGTGATCGGCCGAAGCCACGTCCGATCCTTCATCCTCATCTTCTGATTGTCCTAAAGAGGGAAGAACTGACAAACCCAACTGGGCTTCCAAGTCATCGAAGATGTAGGGGGATGCATGTTCTGGGTTGTACTCATCTATGCTGGCCTATGCACTAGATCCTCTCCGGAAGGGAGGGACTCATCTATGTTGGCTGGGTTCTGTCTCCATGGCCCAACTATGTCTACATAATCGCAGTCTGCTTAGGACGAAGAGTACTCGGTGCTGGATTCGAAATCCGATCTCTGCCATCTGGTCTGCTTCATCTCAAGTTCCTCATCTCCGCCTGGAGTTTGGAACTGGATCTTTCCGATCTTGTAATCAAACAAGGCCCCTGCTGTCCTGAGGAAGGGTCTGCCTAAGATGATCTGGGAATCTCTCCAATTACGAGGGGTTTCCATATCTAGGACAGTGAAGTCCACCATGCATTCCTGACCCTCGACTTTGATCACAACATTCCTCAATTCTCCTTGGCACCACTTGGTTGATTTATCAACGAACTGCAGGAGGGCTGTAGATTTCCTAAGAGGTTCGAGATTAAGCCGCTCATAGAGGGCTGTAGGTATTAGGTTAATTGAGGAACCATTGTCCAGGAGAGTGCATGCAAACGCGATGTCATCAACATGACTCACTACATAGTGTGCACCCATGTCTTTTCGTTTCCTTGGAAACGAGTTCTTTATTGCACAAGTCGTGGCTACTGACAGAACATGTTTTTCAACACGGCTTTTGGTCTTCCTACTAACCCTAGTAGGTGTGCATCTCACCTTAAGGTATTTCAGAAATGCAGGAGTCATTTCCACGTACTTGTCAAAGGGGATTGGGACCTTGATATATTTGTTGCAGAATTCAACCATCTCAGGGTCATCTTTTTGGATTTTTTTGGTTTTCTTCTTTCCACCCGTAAGAGCTCGGGGGAAAGGGATTATTGACTCTAACTCATGTTCTAAAACTGAAATCTTTTCATTGAAAGCTGGAACTGAGTTATGTACATGACTCGGACTCTGAAACAGACTAAGACTCTGACTCGAACTGAAAGAAACATGCTGGGGCGAAATTGGTGATGTGTCTTCCGCTTCTTCTGGACAGACCTCCTCAGATGGAGGTGAGGGCTCTTCATCAGTTTCGCCGGACTCACTAATGATGCGGGAATGCTGCTTCGAGGACTCAGATGTCCTCTTCTTCTGCCGTTGATGGTGGTGGTGGTGCTGCTCCTCTTCCTCCAAGTTCTCCTCAGGTAGAGACTTGGAAGTTCCTTCCTTTTGTGCCCGTGCCCGATCAGGTATGGTCACGGTCCTTCCGCTCCTTGGGGACATATGATTTACATTATCGTACGAAAGGATCTCATGTTGAGATAAATAATGAAGGATATGGAAATTATCCTCAAGCGCATCACAGACGCGTGATCATCGTATCGGATACGATGAAGAACGACTAGTCACACTAGTTGTTCGGTGCAGCGGAATTTGAAAATTTTATTCGATGAAACCACATGATCCGAGAACCATTCTCAGATCGTTTCATCTATAACCACAACAAGTATAATGCAATACCTCTTGAAGCGTGGTTGATCAAGTCTCTAAAAGAAGAGACCTCCTGTCTCAAGTTCGATCGTCGGCGAGACTGCTTGCGAGCGCGGGGATGAACCGCATTGTCCTCGCAATCCAAGAAGTTGATCCAAGCGTGGTTGCTCCTGATCTCGTTGCACGAGATCAAACGTCTCCTTCATGATAGGAACTCTCCAAGAAGACAGAGAATCGACGAACGTCGAAGCGGCGGCGCGGTGGCGAAGGCGACGACAATTCTCTCCTCTAGGGTTTGGTGGTCGGCCACTAATTAGAGGGAGAGAGGGTAGATGTGTACCAAGAAAGAGAGAGAGAGCTCCTATATCCATGTGTCAAGAGAGAGCATGGAATGCCTCTCTATTTATAGGGTTTTGGGATCCATGGATCTCAATCCATGTGACATATAAAATCAATGGATGAGATTGATTTATGTCAATCCAATGGTCAAGATTATTGTTGGTAAAACCAACAAATTTAGGTCAAAATATATTTGACAAAATCAAATATAAATTAGTCCTAAATCAAACCAATAAATAAGGAGAGAATACATACATAGAGATTACAATTCCATGTATAACATGGTGGACGGCCACCCATTCCAAATAGGACATGGGTGCCGCCCACCCCTTCCCTAATGGAGGGCAATCTCGTGATAATTCATGAGATTGCATATATCCATGGAAATTCTCTCTTTATTTATTTCCAACAACTTTTGTTTTGTTTTATTCTTCAAAAATAATTCACAATTATATTTGAGAATATTGCAATCTTGCCATGGAGAAATTGTGAATCATATTCACAACCCAAAAACAACATATAATTTACATTGTCAATTAATTACACAATGTGTATCCAATACACATAATAAATAATCAACACATATAAATTATAATTAGCTCACTGTAATACATTATAAATCACATTTATAATATATTATGAATAATTGGATATTTCTATCGACATTATTCTTCTCCATAATAATTAAATCACATTTAATTACATTGGATAATTTCTTTACACATCAATATGATTAAATCACATTTAATCATCATTTCTTCATTGCTTAGATCTTATGGAATTATTCTCGAATCCATTCAAGAATAATGCAATCTCTCCGCAGATACTTGGAGATAAGGACAGAGCAATTGTATTGTTCCACGTATAGTGACATGGACATTGAGATCATATCTCAAATCCAGATCGCGGGCCTCCCATAGATGCTTGATTAAATCAAGACCGTAAATCTAATCTTCTCATTGTATCTGAATCACATTCAGATCAATGTCCAACATTTGGACTAGGATCAGATTACTTTTCTACTGAGAGGAGTCACTAAAATCCAGACCCGTTTCATCACTCCCTAGGAATGGAAGCGTCATGGTTATACAAACGTTTATGATCGAATCACCCTCAGGTATTCCTAATACCTGTACATCCTGCATACTGGAAGACTCAGACTAAACCCGAAGTATTAGATCAACTTTATACTATCTACTTCATGGTTTTATCAGTTAGTTTCTCTTTCGATCATTGGGAGTTGGTATCAATCATACACTTTCCAAAAGCGTATATTATACCTAGGTGTTGATCATATACTAAAAGTATATATCAAACCTACAAATTCAGTCAAGCTTCCAAAGCGAGACGACCATGCGCATGGAATTTGATTCTTCCCAATATCTCATGAGTGAGCTCATGTCTTTCGGTTCAGTAACTGAACCTGTATGATCCCTTTGAGAGAACGTATTACTCATATGCCCTTATATGCACACCAGCGCGCCGGTGTATAGACCATGATTAGGTCATCAACCTATTGGTCTGCCAAATGTACACACTCAGACATATAGTAACACATCTGTCTCCGGTCAGAGGATGCGTGCATATATCATGACAACATACGATATAGGACTTTGGTTATCTCGATCTCGTTAAGTCAACTCTTTGACCTAACTAATCTGACACCTCCGAATCTCTATTCCTATGCAGAGGACCTGCATCAAGAGGTCGGTCAGATATCAGCCTTCAGAGATAAGGATTGCCATCTCCTACTCAAGCTGGAGATCATCTCTTAACAATCATTTGACGGTGCTTGATGAGTCCTCAATCTAACTCTTTAGATATTCATCCAAGCACCAGCCTCTATGATTCAATAATAGAATCAACAGCTGTATGATTATTAAGATGGCCATGGTACATAACCCTAATTGTACTAAGGGACCTATTATGCATATTAATTATTCTTCATTTCAGATCAAGGAATGATATTTGCAATAACATTTATCACAAAATGGCTCGCCGTGGGCTCGCATTTCCAACAAATAATTATCTGAATAGTATACCTGATCACGAGGTCGGTTCTGGCCATGGAGTATGTTGTTCGAGTTGGCCTGAACCTCTGCGGGAATGGGGTTCTTTGGCGCCATCTGTTGGTCCTGAGTACGAGAGACACGATTGATATCGGTTCTCCTATCCAAATAATCCTTCTGCATCTGTTGGACCCTATCAAACAGGGTCTGGATCGCCAAGGTGAGGGACTCCAATTCAGTGGGCTGGGCAGGCTGATGTACAAACGAGGTTCTGTATTGGCCCTGCTGGCCATGCTGATAGTGCTGCTGCTGATGGGACGGTGCTGATCCTTGTTGATATGTACGCTGCTGCTGCTGGTACTGCTGAGTCTGGTACCCTTTGTCCGGCCTGGACTGAAAGCACGGGGCGGGTGCGGGCCTGGTTTCTTTGTATGCTAGGGATGGGCGGTGAGGCTGACCCTTCCCCATTTTGGCTTGCCTGACAATCGGGTCACGGCTATACCAAAGCCCGTTGATCTTGTACACCTGCGGAGGCTCCTCGTATCCGTTCTCCACTTGTGGGCATGCATGCTGGTCCTGTTGGGTGTAAGTCTGATCCCAACCACTCTGAGGCCCCGGTGCCTATTCCTGTACAAGATGGGCTCAATGTGCCGGTACAGGTGGTGTAGAAGGGGCAGGTAGCTTTATCTTAGCTAACTTCTCAGAAAGTTCCTCCACTTGCTTCAGTAGACGCGAAAGAGATTCAAGTTCCGCGACTCTCTTGTGGATCTGCTCGACCATGGTTTGCTTGTCAGCAATCATTCCCATGCTGGGAATGAGGTCCTTGGTCAGATCTGCTACAGTCCTTCGGGTTGTCTCGTTGGATAGGATTGAGGGAGACAACATATAGGCCCTTGTGGGCTGCGACCAGCCGGTCTCCGCCATCCACTCAGGGATCTTCCATACAACATTCTCATTTTTGTTCAGATAGCTTCCTCCACAGGCGGCACTTACTAACCCCTGCATCTCCGGGGTTAGACCACAGAACATGGTCTGGACTAAGATCGCCTTAGAAATGCCGTAGCAGGGGCATTTCTTTACTAAGTCATTGAACCTATCCCACGCATCATGGAAAGGTTCACTGGGTCCTTGGGAGAAGCTAGTGATCTTCGTTCTCATTTGGTTAGTTCTACTGAGGGGGTAGAACTTTTTCAAAAAGAGGTCCTTGAACTGCATCCAGGTAGTGCATATCACCCCTAGGTTTTTCAGCCAATGTGCTGCCTTATCTCCTAAGGCAAATGGGGTGGCCTTCAATCTAATGTAATCTTGACCAACATTGGGATGGCTAAGATTGTTGCAAACCAGCTCGAAGTCTCGAAGGAAAGTGTACGGATCTTCGTTGATATTCCCATTGAACTTCGGTTGCAGGCTAGGGAAGTGGGGCTTCAGCTCAAATGCTTCTGCGGAAACCGCTAGTGCCAACCAATTCTGTATCTCGTTCTCCGCTGGGTTGTAGGCATCAACCATTGGTCGGTCAATACCTCCTGCTACAATGATTTGTCCCATCCTGGTTGTGAGATCTGCATTTCTTTGTTCTGCTTCAGCAAGGCGATTAAGAATCTGTTGTAGTTGCTCCTCATCCGGTTGTTGCTGCTTAGGCGGCATCTCGTCCTCTATTCATGGGTGTGAGAAAAGATCGGTGTCAGAGGACAAATCAAGGAAGGGGTTACCGAGGCGATGGTCTTCCTCGGTAAGCTCGGAGGAGAGGAAAGCGTTGGTTTTTGAGTAACCACCCTGGGTGTGAGGGATCCAGATTTTAAGAGGGTCATGAGTCCTGGGTGGCCTAAGGTGCACTTGGTCCTGTGAAGATGATTTTCTTGGGGGGGCTCAGAGAAAGATTGGCAAATAATGTGTCGATATCGCCCCAGTCATTCATCTTGAAGTGGCGAGAAGAAGATAGGATTTTACTCCTACCTGAAGCAAACAATTTAATCCAAGACCCTGGGTTCACACTCAACACAGTGAAGGACTCGAAACTGAGTCCAATTTATCTTCTAAATTTTAAGTGTGATTTTTCAAGCAAGATAACAAGGATTACGCAGCCTATAGGGAAGTCGGCTTAGAGCTGGATGCGTCTTCCCTGTTTATCCTGTCGCCTAAGATACCGTCGATCCTCCCTTTCATCTCTCCTATATGGAGTTGGAGACTCAAAGACGTGCCCTTATCTACCTGCAAGCAGGCGGAGGCTGACAAAGCTAGGCCTTGTCGCAAAGTACCGCTGGTTCGCCCCTATCTACCCGCGAACAGGCGGAGGCTACTTGGTACTGTCAATGAGCTAAAAGTATCCAACTCGTGATATTTGCTAGGATCAGTTGGCTCGTGATATGGAAGGTGGGGATTTGGGCTCTGCCTTAAGGTGTTCACACACACTCAAGTAGCTACACTCTTCCTGAAAACATGGTCTGGGATTAGTCTCTCGCAAACAATTTTTTTTCAGTTTTATTGATTTTTTTTGTCAATAATGTTAGCAGTCCCGGTTTAAAGTTAAGTTCTCACTTGTTAATCCAACCACACAGCACGCCTATCGTCCAATCCCAATTTCCGTTTAAGTTAAGTGTTAAAAACAAAGGGGGAAATCGAGAAAAGTCGATGCACGAAAAACAATGATGCGTATGCTGAGTTGAGAAGACTTACAGTGATCCCTTCGCTTTTATGCACGATGCAATACAGTATTGAAATTTTATACTATATGCAAATGCAGTCGACAAAATCCGCTCCTACGCAAGCAGTTCTATTAGCGAGTGTAGAACTGGTTTATTTGACTAGATCTGCGATCTAGGTGCGTCTTTTAAGTGTATGTGTGGTCCTAAAAATTACGAGCACAAGCAAATCGTAGAGGGGCTCAAGGAGCCACTAGTGCAAGCCTAAGTTACAATTCAAATCACACAGCACACGGGGACACAGTTCCACTATTTTTACACACGCAAGAACCCAAACGGGAAGCGCTGGAAATGATGCAAAAAATGTGGAAATAAATGAAATTTACAAGTTCTCTCAAATCACTCAAACAAATTCGAATACGTGTTCCTCGAAGCATCTTCGACTCCGGTGTCCCTCGCACAAAAACAAGTTGAGGTCAGATAAAGAATGACACAAAAATGCAAAAATTTAAAAGACAGAGAAATATTCACAAGAAAAACCGGGGGTCAGACTACCCGGGGATAGAAAATCAAACAATAAGAATTTCGCTGCAAATTAACCTAAGTCGTGCCTCCCCGGCAACGGCGTGATTTTGATTGCCGCTCCCACACCCTTGGTTAATTCGGTCAGATTAATGTCCAAATTAATTGATGATGTTCGTTGTAGTCGGATACGATAGGGAATATCAAAAACCACTTTTAATTTAATAAGTCAATTTCGAGTGGCAATATTTTTTTACTTGGTGAAGTCCAAGGTCGAACTCAGGGAGGCATCTGTCTCCTTAGGTCAAATCTTAGCAAAGTCCAAGTGTGAGACTTTCGGGGAATATATTTTTGGTCTTTTTCAAATTTTTATGCAAAACCATGCAAAATATGGCCAGTTTAAACGTTAAATTCAGAAAGATGGTTAAATTAAGTCAAAAAATTATGAAAATTGGCCGGATGATGGATTATGATGAAATTAAGCTACCCAAATTTTTTTAATATTTTTAAACATTAAGTAAATTTACAGTGAATTAAGGATGCAGGCAGGCTGATTTTCACTAATTCATTTTTAATAAATAACAAATCATATCTTTTCAGGAACACAAATTATCCTAGATAGTTCTAATGATAAGGAATTTAGGAAAATTGTCAAACCTTAATTTCAATGTGAAATGAATTTATTAAAAATAAATTAAGAAAATCACTAACAATTTATTCAGGCCTCGATATGCGTGCAAATGACATGAAATTTTTATGCAATGTTAAGCTCACTATCCTATAACTACTACGAATTTTTGAGAATTTTTGGAGCTACAGAAAATTAATTAAAAATTAAAATGTCTCACTGAGCAAAATATCACACAAGTCAACCAATTAATTCATTTAAAAATCTAATACAATTACAAAAATGTGACAAGTGGCACAATAGATAGAGGACAAGTTACTCAACAAAATGCAACTTTTCGAATTAAAAAATGATGTAAAATGCAACCTAGGGATGCGTGCAAAGACAGGGGTGTATTTGCTATACAAGAAAATAAAATTACATGAAAAAAATATGCTGACAGGGACTTAAATGCAATTACCTATAATGTAGGGGAATGATATGCAAATTCTCCACTAGGCACGTGCTCCTCACGTGGGGTCTGCTTCACAAGGACCTTTTTGCAAATATGAAAAACTTCCAGGGCCTCGGTGTAAAATACCAAGGCCGCACGTGATCCTCACGTGGTCGGCCTAGGCTCGGATGGCTGCGGAGGCTCGGGGCTCGGCTCGGGTGCGCTTGGAGATCTGGAGTGAGGCTCGGTGTAGCCTCGGGTCGTCCGAGCCTAGGGTCGGGGACGAGGCTCGGTCTTCGTTGACGTGGCGTAATGAAGACCCTTGGATCAAGATCGATCCAAGGGGTGTCGGTGCTGATGCGGGGCTAGATTAGAGACCGTCAGATCTACGTTAAACCAACGGGCTTTGGATCGCGATGGAAGGGGTGACATGGCAGAATGACGGCCGCTGGATCAGATGATCGATCCAATGGCCAGCTGAAGCTGAAGACGTGGCTGACTCCTGAGCAAAGGATCAATGATGATCCTACGGTCGTCGGCTGCTCCGGACGACGGTTGTCGTGGCGTGACGTCGACCGTTCGATCGAGACGATCGAACGGTACTTGAGGCTTCTCCTTCATATGCCCTCCGCCGCCTGCGGAGGAGATGGCGGGGCTCTGGCGACAATGCCTCTGCTCTGCCCGTCCCTCCTAGTGTTGTTGACGCTCTCCGAGGACTTGGAGGTATGCCGGAAGGCGCGCGGCGGTGCGGCGAAGATGCTGGTGGTCTCAGGAGCTGGAGAAGGCCGTCGGAGGGTGCTGGCGACGAAGCTCCACAAGAGGTACGGTGAAGCTCCGATCAATGAACAAAAGTGGTACTTGCAAGTGTTAAAAGGATAGCCGAGGCTCGTGGTGCACTTGTGGAGTTGTGAGGGTGGTCGGCAAGGCCTAAGGAGAAACGGAGATGGCTGACGATGGTGCTCCGGCCAAGTGGTGGAGCTGAAACTGATGGAGGATGAAGTGCGTCGTCGGCGGGCATAGAGGGTACCGCGGAGATGAGAGCTCCGACGTGGAGCTCGGCGGAGTGGAAGCGAGGTGGAAGGATGGATGTGGAGGTCGAATAAAAAGCAAGAAATCGAAGCAAAAATAAAATGATGATCGGAGGAACATGGAGGTGTTCACCTGGGGTGTGGAGCTCGAGTTTGACGTCCAGATCGTCGCTTGAAGGGGCAGTGAGTCGCTGAGCTCAAGCAGCGGCTCGAAGAGGAGGGCTACGACACGGCGGTGGCGTCGTAGATCTCACCGGAGAAGAAACCCTTCTTCGCTCAACGATTCGTCTAATCGTTGTCACCAATTGGAAGTTCGGAGCTCAGGGATGCTCTCTGGAATGGCGGATGAGTCTGAAATCAGCCGGAGGACAAGTATTTATAGGGTGGAGGTCTCGGCCGGGCTGGTGATGGAGCGAGGTTTAAGGGGTTTGTGGGACATCGCTGGAGGTCGACTGGGAAATGGAGTAGCTGGCGAAGATAAGTGACGAGTGGGGAAGGACGTGGAGGTGATGGTCGTCGTCGACGGTGGTGGAGGCGCGGCCGAGAATAGGAAGGGGGTGCCCCTCCCGTAAGGCGGAGAATGTGGGAGAGAGGGGCGCTGGAGGTGGAAGGCGAAGTCTCCACCGTTGGATCGTGTGATCCAACGGTGGTGATCGAGGTGGAATGGAGCGGTTGGATGAAGATCTGGGCACGGTGATCTGAGCGTCGTGAAGCGGCCACGTGGCACAACGGGAGCGAAGTATGTGCGAGCGGTGTGGATTGCATCTGGGGTGGCCTGATGAGAAGGTCTTGATGGTGCCACGTGTCGTGCGGAGGAGAGGGCGCTGACGAGCGGTGGAGATCAGATCCGAGGAAGATTGAAGGGCTACGATGCACGGTGGGTTGAGCGGTTGAGATGGAGGGATGGAGTGCGTCCTCCAAGGTCGCAACAAGCGCCACGTGGCGTGCTGAGGAAGAGGCGCGAACGGGCGATTGAGATGAGGAGGGGGACTTGATCCGATGGTTGAGAGAAAAGGCGTTAGTGGAGGGAGTTTGGCCGTTGGATCTGGAAGACCATCCAACGGCTGAGAGGTGCGGCGGCCTGGGCAAGGGGGTGGGCCGCATGGCGCAACCTGATGGCGCCACGTGGTCTACTGTGACTAGCTGGACAAAGAAATAAGGGTAGAGAGAAGAGGGGGCCGAATTTGGAAAAACTCAAAACATGAAAGTTGTAGATCGCGATGAGATCTACAAGTTTCATGTTGACCAAAGACGGAAATGAGGTCAATTGTGATACAAAAATACAAAGATACAAATATACATACATGTAGTATACAAAGAGGCCCAAAACCCAACTTTTTTTCATACGAGCTCCAATTTGGATGAGATTAGTCTCATTTTAAAGGTCTTTTAATGTGTATTATTCTAAAAGTGAGTAGACCTATTTTGGAGTTGGTATGAAGGATCTATGGGCATTTTATGGTCTAGGGGTTCTAGGGCTTTATTGGCTATTTTACAAAGGGGATTTTTGGCTTTCTTCCCTATATCATTAACTAAGGAGTACATATTATAAGGAAGAGGTTATTTTGATAAGTGGATATTTTACAAGGGATTTTGGCTTCTTATTTAAATGCTAAGGGAGTGCTAAAATGCGTGTATTATGTATGCATGCATGAATGCTATTTATGCATTATAAAGGGAAATATGCCTCTATTTACTTGGGAACAAGGCTCTATTTTTAACTCTTAGAGTGAAGAATCACATATTCATCAATAATTAATTTTAAAAACCCTAATGACTAAGGCATGCTAACTTAGATTCTCAAGATCACAGAAATCAAGTGTCCTTAATATCATCAAGCCTTGAGTGAATATGAATGTGTTAGGAATACACCAACTCCTTAGTGATCTTTTTGTCATTTTTGTTTGTGCGGATTTTTACGTATTTTATTTTTCCAATTTTTTTATTCTTTGGTGAGAGAAGGACTGGCCCAGGATCCAATGAATAAAAGTATCTACCCTCAGCCAGTATGGGTGAAAGTACGGGCCGTTAGACGGACCCGTGCTCCTTAAGGACGAAGCCATATACATTGTCATCTAAACCACCCCCTTTGCTAAGGGAGACCGAAGTTCCCTCACTAAAAGTATCTACTAAGCCTAGTAGTCAAAGTCTAATTCAAATAATAATTTTCAATATTTCATTTTTTTGAAAAATGGTTATTTACACAAATTAATCCATCAAATTTTAAGAAAACATTTTTACAAGGTTTTTACAAAACTAAGTTCATGGGGATACTCTAATCAGGTCCGAGAAAAAGTTTTCAAAAAGTTTTTAAAAAACGAGCTACGGATAAAGTAAATACACAGTAATAAACGGTATACCCCCTATACATAAATTTTGTTATGTCCTCATAGCACAAGTGATATGAAGCCATGGCTTTGTCAAATATAGGGTGATATAACGGAACTGAGGAGGAGGGTCCCCCTATACTTAGGTCAAAAATCGCCCTAAGTACAAGAAGACAACTAGAGGGATGGGTGAATAGGCAGGTCCCCCCTACACACAGCCTAAGTAATGGATATGAGTTCGGATGGAGGAGGGGTTTTGTGTTTGGAGGAGTGTTTACAAGGGATAAGGGTGGTGTTTTTACAAGAGATGACGATCGTGGAGAGAGCGAGAGAGAGAGAGAGAGAGAGTGATTGTGAAATATACAGAGAGATGGCAGGGTAAGTGTATATCTGCAAGTATGTATGTGGCGGGGGGGGGGGATGTAGATCACATAGTGATCTACTTCTTTTTTCTTTTTTTTACAACATGCAAGCGCTCTAATGAGGACTTGTTAAAACAAATATGCATATGCAATTTTTTTTACATTATACAAATGCCTGATTCATAAAAAATACTAAAATTTCTCCACCAATTCTTTTGCGATCTCTTCAACGGAAGCTCTCGACTCCACGCCTCTATGAAGATCGTGTCCTCGATTTTCATGGGCTCTGTCACAAAAGAGAAATGTTAGAAAATTATAGAGTAAATTAATCAGCAGAATGATTTCAAAAAATAATGCATGAAAAGAAGACATGTGAATCTTGAAAATTTTCAACATAATGATAATTCAATAAATAAAAAAAGTTGATCAGTGTCCCTGGCAATGATGCCATTTGATGTACGGGAAATGTACCTCTTTAACAATCTAAAATAGTCGTAGTATAGGAGGTAAATTCGGTTCAGCAGAAACCACAATCGTTTTAATGATGTGGAGTATTTATGCTTCGTAAGTCTACAAAGGTCGAACACAGGGACACAAGCTACTCTATCAGTCTATCGAATTTCGATCAGTTTAGAGCATGTGTAAACCATTTATTGATTACAGATTTTCATGCATATGCACAAGTGAGAATGCATATTACAATGCAATACAACGTTCATGCATTTTTTAGTTGATATTCACGCAATTATAAAATGATGTTTGAAAATAATGCAAGGTTAAGTACATGCAAAAATAAAGAATTACAAAAAAATGCACTAAAAGACCACTAAACAGAGCAACGGATTATAGTATGAAGTTAGAGTCAATTTCAGCATAGCAATATTATCAGTCATCATTTCAAGGGCAAGGACAAGTAAGCCATATCATCATCTAACACAAAAAAATTCACTTTGTTTAAAATAATGGCAGATGAGAAAATTAAACATGCCATGATGTACATTTTCATGCAATACATGGTTTGTACCTGCAGAAGTTTAAAGCGAATAGCCGAAGTGTGCGAGAGTTTCGTGAAGGGTTTAGGAGTGCGATGGGGACTATGTAGGCGACAGGAGCGTTGGCCCTAGGCTCCTTCTCGAGTGAAGTAGAGGAGGAGACGGAGGGTAGTTAAGACTGTGGATAAGGGAGTGGTGAGGTCGGAGGGTAGCATGAAGATGCGAGCGGATTAGCGATGCTTGTAATGTGGTCAGATGATAGGGGCGACCAGTGAGTAGGTCGGAAACATTAAAAGAAATTAAGAAAAGAAACAAATAAACGATTACCTGGACAGAGCCAGGCGATCGACGGAGGAAGTTGGCATCGGTTGAGCGCCTTGGAGGTGCTCCGGTCGTTGCCTGACGAGGGGAGCTAGGCCTCGGAGCTCATCGGGCCTAGAGGCACCCCACACAGTTGTCATGGCTACGGGTCGACACCAGGGCGGAGAGGTCGTCATCGCCTTACTAATGGTTTTTAGTTGATTTTCATGCAATACATGGCACAAGAATGTAGCCCTGGTCTTGGCTCGGATGACCCGAGCCTAGGGGTTCAGAGAAGACACTCGGGTGCCACTTGTTTTCATCAAGGCTGTCTGATCTAGATGATCCGATGCCACTTGTGTCTTCGTGCTCCTTCGTTGGTCTACCGGATGAGGCGAGGCTCCGGAGAGACATGTAACGATCCACCTAGATACAGAGGATAGCCTTATGGTCGATGAGGATGGTTAAGCTCCTGGCAACGATTGCGGGAATCAGGTGGAGCTCCGTCGACATCTGGAATGCCAATGCAATGGGGCGTCATCAGAGATAAAGCTCTGGACCGGTAATGTGGTATAATCTCTGACCATTGGTGAGGTTTATACCATCAGAATTTAGAAGCGAATAGCCGAAGCGTGCGAGAGTTTCGTGAGCGGTTTAGGAGTAAGATGGGAGCCGCGGAGGCGACAGGAGAATTGGACCTGGGTGTTGGACATCTGAGCCCACAACGAGCCATTATGCAATAAATGTTATTGCAAATATCATTCCCTGATCTGAAATGAAGAATAAATAATTTGCATAATAGGTCCCTCTGTACAATTAGGGTTATGTACCATGGCTATCTTAATGATCATACAGCTGTTGATTAAATTATTTAATCATGGAGGTTGGTGCTTGGATGAATATCTAAAGAGTTAGATTGAGGACTCATCAAGCACCATCAAATGATTGTTAAGATGTGATCTCCAGCCTGAGTAGTAGATGGCAATACTTTCTCACATAGGCTGATATCTGACTGACCTCTTGATGCAGGTCCTCTGCATAGGAATAGAGATTCGGAGGTGTCAGATTAGTTAGGTCAATGGGTTGACTTAACGAGATCGAGATAACATAAGTCCTATGTTGAATTCTGTCACAACATAGGCACGCATCCTCTGACCAGAGATAGGTGTATTATTATATGTCTGAGTGTCTACATTTGGCAGACCAATAGATTGATGACCTAACCAAGGTCTATACACTGGCGCGCTGGTTTGCATGTAAGGGCTTATGAGTAATACGATCTCTCAAAGGGATCATACAGGTTCACTACTGAACCGGAAGACATGAGCTCACTCATGAGATATTGGGAAGAATCAAATTCCCTGCACGGTCGTCTCGCTTTGGAATCTTGACTGAATTTGTAGGTTTGATATATACTTTTGGAAAGTATATAATCAAGACCTAGGTATGATATGTGCTTTTGGAAAGTATATGATCGATACCAAATCCCAATGATCAAATGAGAAACTTTGTGATCAAACCTGAAGAAGACAGTGTAAAATTGATCTTGATCTTCGGGTTGACCATGGGTCTTCCAGTATGCACGATGTACAGGTATTGGGAATACTTGAGGGTGATGTGATCAAAAATGATTGTATATCCATGACGCTTCCATTCCGAGGGAGTGATGAAATAGGTCTGGATTTTAGTGAGTCCTTCCAGTAGAGAAATAATCTCATCTTAGTCCAAGTGTTGGACATTGATCTGAATGAGATTCAGATTCAATGAGAAAATTAGATTTGTGGTCTTGGTTTAATCAAGTATCTGTAGGAGGTCCGTAGATCTGGATTTGAGATGAGATCTCAACATCCACGTCACTATACATGGAACAATACAATCGCCCTATCCTTATCTCCAAGTATCTGCGGAGAAAGCACATTATTCTTGAAGGGATTCAAGAATAATTCATTTGATGAACTTCATATCCAAGCAAGAAGAACTTGATGATTAAATGAGATGTAATTATCAAGCATAATATGAATATGATTCATATTGTGAGAATGATTATCCAAGATAATTAAATGGGATTTAATTATCAAGGATTAGAGAATGTGGATATTATTATCCATAATATTTGTGTATTGTAAATATGATTTATAATATACCTATAATCAAGAGAGAAAAATTTAGTAAATAACATTTGTTAATTATTAAATGTGGATTGGATTCACATTTGTTAATTAACTGGAAATGTCATTTACAAATTAGTTTGGAATGTGAATATGATTCACATAATTTTCAATGGCATGATTGAAATATTATAAATTTAATTTGGAATTAATTTGTTGGATATTTTTGTGATAATTGAGAGATAATATAATATAATAAAAAGGAGAAATAAAGCCACCAATTTTAGGAGGCAATAATATCTCCATTTTATTATGATGATTAATCTCTCAACTAACTTATTTATGTTAAATTAAAAATGTGTTGATAATGTTGCAACATATATTTAATTTAATCATAAATAAATGTTGTTGGTTTTAACCAACAATAATTATAGCCATTGATTTTACATGGACCAAGCCTGGTCGTTGGATCCATGTGTCCCAAGGATTGAGATCCATTAGATCCTAAACTAATATAAAAGGATGGCTAGGGTAGCCTTCCAAGGTACATCATTAAGAGTTGTGCAAGGTTACAACTCTCTCTCTCTCTCTCTCTCTCATATTCTCGCCCTCTCTCTTCCTCTCCTCCAAAAGATGGCCGTCCATCTTGTGTAGAGAAATGAGAGACCTTCTCGGCATTCGCCTTCGACGACCCGTGCATCTCCATCTTCTTTGCAGTTGCTTGCTCTAAATGAAGACGACGGATTTTGTTTGACGAAATTGGGGGAGCGATCGCTTGGATCTTCATCAAGGATTGCAGGACGGACATGACTCATCATCATGCCCATGAGTGCGTTCTTCGTCGATCAGACTTGAGACAGGAGGATCTCTACTTTGGAATCTCGTGATCACAACCACGCTTCAAGAGGAATTCCTTATACTTTGTGGTTTAATTAAATGATCCGAGAAGTGTTCTCGTGATCATGTGGTTTCACCTTTGTTTTAAAATTATTTAATTTCCACCACATCTAGCATCTAAGACGACTAGTTGCTCCGATTGAATACGATGCAATCAACACGCTTCCGTGATGCGCTTAAGGATTCTCAATATCCTTCACTGGGATCCACCTCCGACGAAGGGGAGGAGGAGGTGACGTAGGGTAGTTAAGGTTTTGGAGAAGGGAGTGGTGAGGTCGGAGGGTAGTGTGAAGATGCGGGCAGAGTAGCAAAGATTGTAAGGTGGTTGGATGACAGGGGCGATGAGTGAGTAGGTTGGAAAAATTAAAACAAATTAAGAAAAAAAGAATTACCTGGACAGAGCCAGGTGATCGGCAGAGGGAGTTGGTTTGAGATGACCGCCTTGGAGGTGCTCCGGTCGTCGCTTGGCAAGAGCAGCCAGGCCTCGAAGCTCAGCAGGCCTAGAGGCACCGCGATGTAGTTGTCGTGGTTGTGGGTCGACACTGAGGTGGAATGGTCATCATTGCCTTGCTATTGTCGCCCTCCTCTATCACCGAAGGGGCGATGGAGACTGGGCCTCAGCCCGTGGATTGGTTAATGTCGGTTGAAGGTGACAGAGGAGGTGGTTTTATAGGAGGTGGGTCGATTACCGGCGATGGGAGCGAGGGTCTTGCAACAGTGGAATTGATTGCGTGGAGTAATGGAGGTTAGGTTGAAGAGGTTCGCGAGAATGACGGAGAAGTGGGCGACGTGTAGGTGGCGTTACGATGAGGAGCGGAGGTTGGAAGTGCGGGCTAAAATTGAAATGGGGAGACGATCGTAATGCCTGCAGAGGGAAGGTAACAGAGGAAGGAGATGACTGGTGAGCCGTTGGCTCTTACGATCCAACGTTCAGGATTATGGCGCTAGTGGAGGGTTGTGATTAGATCCTTAGGTTATGATCACACGATGGAGATTAAGAGTGGAAGTGAGTGGATCATATGAACTGAGGATATCTTCTGACGGTAGGAAATTAAGGGGTGACGTGGAGAAATGATAGGCGTAGGATGAGAAGGGGATCGGAGGGTTGTACTTGAGGCGGATGCGGGTGGTAAGGATTAGATCTTATGTCAGACCAGACGGTTGGGGATTGAGTGGATATGGACGGTCAAGATAGGGGTGGGGTGAAGAAGATCTTACGGCTCAGGAAGGCACCAGGTGGCGGAATGAGGAGTGGGCCATGTAGGCGGCCCAGAGGGTGCCACGTGGCCCAGTATGAGATTTCTAAAATATAAAACAAAGAAAATAAAAAAGGAATAGTTAGAGGCAAAATTAGGAAAAAGTCAAAACATGAAAGTTGTTCGTCTCGATAAGATCTACAAGTTCTATGCTGGATAAAAAGCCAATAGAGGTCATTTATACAAAAAGGTATTTTTGGGTGTATTTTAAGGGGTTAAAAATACATGCTTTTGAGTTTGGAATTGTTTTTGTATTTTTAGTTTTTTTATGAGTTAAGTGAATTATAGATTACTAATCAACTTTACCTTTTTGTGTTTTTTTGATAAAAAGATAATTAAAAGGCAATTAATAGTGAAAAATACAATTAATTATGGGTTAATTATACACAACATATTACCATATAATAATAAAGAATTAACGGTGATTTTTATTGGATTGATTAATACAGGGGTTTAATTAATGACTTTTAGCATGATGAATACGAGATTCGTCTGAGATCCATAAAAGGTCACCAAAAAATACGACTACATCCTCCTAAAACATTTGCCAAGCCATAACAGTGGGTAAGGAAGAGATGATGTATTAAGGGATCATGAAGTATTTTTATAATTATTAAAATTTTAGTGATAAGTATTTGAGATAATACCTTATCTCAAGTAGCAATAAATATTGTTTGTTGTATAATAGTCCGATCATTAATTTAATATGATTGGATTAATTGGAACCAAATATAAATTAAAACACTCTATTATGAATAGAGATGTTATTTCTCTTGGAATAACTAATTATGTGAATATGATTCATAATAATTAACTAGAGATTGAACATGATATGAAGGATCACATAATTAACATCCATGGTGATTCGTCAAGTCGAAGGGTTCCGTCTCTAGGGATCATATATAGGAGATGCATGTTCGAAGAGACAGCTCCTATATACAAGCACATCTTGATCAGGCTCTTTGCTTCTTGAAAGACATAGGCCCTATGCATAGTGACCCCAATATTGGGTCCTCATATTATTGGGGCGATAGTGTGTATAGTGAGTTCGAATCCTATTGATGGTTGGTTCAATTAATGATGAGTCAACAACACCTTAGGGGTGGTGGGCCTGGGTGTTAAAGACCGAATTGGAAATGCAAGTTGGACTTGCAAGGTAGAATATTTTCCTGCTTCTTTTTATCTGAGTTGCAGGTTCTCATATTATTGGGATGTAACAAAGATAAGGAAGGAAAACCCATATCCTGATTGAGATATAATGGTAATTATATCTCTTACATTGAAAGTGATTACAAGAATGAACTTTCAATGTAGACAAGGAAAGGTAACCTTGATATAAAAAATCCTAAATCAAAGTAAAAAAATTATATGTATTTACGCAAATTCATTCTTTCATATAATCATCATCAAACCACTCAATATTATACCCAATAATAAACAGCAAATCATCATGGATTGGATACATAATCAAGACAATGTACTTGCAGTAGGAGACATAATGTATGTAGTTGCAATGTGCAAGTTTCCTCGCGAGGAATGACAATTAAATAGACAATAGGACTACTACCCTTGGGTTTATATGTATTTATAGTCTCGATCTCTCATCAAATGTACTTTGGAAGTGACTTGTCGATGATGATCGTGATTGTGTGATAATCCTTATAAAAACCGAAGAAAGATGTTTTAACATACATATGTGCTCTCAACATTTAATCATGAATGACATGTTCTCTACATTATGCATTATGGTGGCTCGATAGGAGATGATGTACTCAAAATGTTAGAGTACCTGCTTGAAGCAAAAGTCTTTGAGAGTTAATATAGATGTCGATACGATGAGTGTCATCATTCTACTGTGTATACTCAAGTCATTCATTAAGCTTCATAATATTCATATTGTATGAATTGAATGAAGCATGTAGAATGTTGAAGTACTTTTATATTAAAATCTTGTGAATTCAACATAATATATATTTTATCTTAAACAATTGTTGTTTATAGATGAATAAGCACAGTGTAAGCATTGGTCTGACCCAAGCAAGAACGAAAGTCAAAGAGTTGACTATACTTCTGTGTCTTCCATATGACATCCAAAGAGTTGGATGAATTCCAATATTAAATAAGTTAATGTCCTGATAGTGTGACTATCTGGACTATCTTGGATATTTAGAGAAAGATCCAGATAGTACATCGAAATAATCTATATCTACATATCATCATTGAAATCAACTTTCTTATTTGATAAGATCAAATTAAAATAATTGTACCTCATTCTTCTAGTAACTCTTACAATTAGTTGCATATGTTTTAGAAGACTGTAAAAATTGATCTTAAGGTTTTATAGTTATCCGCATGTATATTCATGCAATTGTTGCAACAATCTCTATTGGATAAATAGACTTCATAATTTCAATGGGAGAGCCCTTAAGTCTTAGAGAATGTCTCTATGACCTAGATATTGGAATTCACTCACTGTTTATTTCTAATTGTTGGAAATAAACTTGAATTCTAGAATAGATCGATCATAAAGAGTTATGATGGTTATATTTCAGATAGTAATCCAACATTTAGGGGACTCTAATAAACTAGAAAACTAATGAATGTTCATTAACATTTCTAATGCTAAAAATTAAACATTTAAAGATCAATAAAAGGATGAAGATTATTTGATAATGGTTTGGCATTGAGTCTTGGACATAAGTCTATTTATGATATCAATAGACAAGTAAGAGATGAAACTTTAGAGTGTTTGAAATTTCTAATCTTGCATACTCTTGAATATTGTATTCAGAGTAAAATGTCTAATACACCCTTCTCTTATGATGTCAAGGTATTAAGGATGTCATACCTATTATTGTAAGAAGAACATCAAATCACAATAAACATTAATGATATGTGATATCTATTGATGATTATTTATGATATGAGATTTCTTCCCTTCACCATGGAGACCTTTGAAATGTTCAAAGATTACACTTTTTGGTTTAGAGACAATGTTTAAAGGCATACTAAATGAATTTGATCCAACTTAGGTAGCCTATACCTACTAGATGAATTCATTGAATACCTTATGTAGACATGAATATCGTTCCTATCTTACTCCTCCCATAAAATTTAAGCAAAATAGAGTTGTAGGGAGATACAATTGGATCAAGTGTGACATGATTTGATCAATGATAATCTTAGCATACTTATCTCTCATTTTCTATGTATATATATGTAGTAGATATTACATTGCATATTATTAAGATTCCAAGCAGATCTAGACCTGAAAACCATAATAAACAATGGTTTAGAACCTAACATAATGTTGGACACTTGAGGATTCAGGGTTGCTTGATCCAAAACTTTCTCATGGATGCAAGTAAGATGGATTCTAGCACAAGAGAGTGTTACCTCATTACGAAAATAAAGGATGGTATTGGATACCTACTTTAAAACCTTAAGCTACTTAAAAGATTTTATCTCTACGGATATGATCCTTAGAGGATGAGACACTTGAGAATCGAGATGAAAATTAAGTAAAGGAACTCATTGAATCTTGAGAAGATAATGAGGCTCCTAAATCGGAAAGTAAAAGGACAACTAATGATGAAACAAACATTCCTCTTGAAATAAGTTTTAGGATGGATTCCATGTGTCAATTAAGTATGACAATGATCTAACGTCATGTGATGAAATTTTTAAGGATCATAAAATGGACAGATATATGTTAGCAAAAAAAGTCTAAGGTAGACTTCATATACAAGTGTTCTATATGGACCCTCGAGGATCTGCCAATAAGGGTAAAACCTATTAGATGTAAATGGATCCTTAAGAGAAATATGGAATATGACGAGAAGGTAGAGACATTCAAAGTACATCTTGTATCCACAAGATACACATATAGAAAGAAGAGATCGATTGTGATGATACATACTTTCTAGTGACCATGCTTTACTTATCAGATTATTTCTAACTATAGTTACATAACTTGACTACGACATCTTCAAGATGAAAGTCAAGATTACATTCCTCTACAAGTTCCTCTCCAAGGATATTCATATGAAGTAGACACATGGCTTCATGATTGAGGAAATCAACTTGTGCAAGCCGAAGGACTCCATCTATGGACTTGAATGAGCTTCTTATATTTGGAACATCATATTTGATGATATTACAAATGTCATGATTTCAGATAGAATCTTGATGAACCTTGTGAAGCTTAGTGGGAGTGTCATTGTGTTCATCGTGTTAAATGTAGATGACATCCTGATCATTTGTAATGATAAAAGGATGACAATAAGTATTTTATAATCATATTGTTCCATACCTTGGGATAAGATCTCAAGGATACCTCTTAGATCTTAGTTTTGAAGTAGTTTAGAAGTAGAGAAAAGAGGGTATTGGGATTGTCACATTAGTGGTACGTCTTGGAGATTTCTATTTTATAGAAAATTTCAAGAAAGGATTATTTTCCTTAAGATATGGTACTGACCTATCTAAAGAGAAAACACCTCAAAGAGTTGAGGATATGAATACCAAAGCTGCAAGACCACATCATTAGATATGGGAAACTCTGTGTATGCTAGATGTGTACGAAAGTCGGATGTTTACCATGCAATGTGAGTAGTAAAGTGTTACGAATCCTACTATGGAGATAAAACACTTAGTTGTATTAATAACAATATATTCAAGGATGAAATTATCTTTTGAGATAGTAATCTGACAGTTTTATCATCAAGAGCATTAGACTTTATAGATGGTGATCTAAAAGATCTTAATTGCGTATCCCGTAGAAGATAGAGATCTCCCGGAATAAGGGTATTCTGATAAGGATAATAGAAATTACATATTGGTTATAACGATTATTTAGTTGTAGTGTCAAGAACACTAGAAGTGACCATATTGAGTGTTGTTTGCATGAGATGCTACATTCACATTGGATGTGAGCACTGTTACTAGGAGATATGCAAGTGTCATAAAAGGATTTGGCGTAGTCTCTTGGAATCAAAGTGATTCATCAGCTTACATATCTATTTGTCTAAATAGCCAATGAATGTCACTTGAGTATAGGATTAAAGATTAGCCCACTAATGGTTCTTTGGGCTAGTGGGAGATTGTTGGATATGCGAGCCCATGAAGAAGAAATTATTCAGTAAATGTCATTGTCAATATCATTCCCTGATCTAAAAAAATAAATAATTTATCAAAAAGGTACCTTAGTACAATTAGGGTTATGTAACATGGCCATTGATGATTACATGATATGTTGTGATAATAGGCTCAAAGTATGTGGAATACAATATCAATTCCTAGTTACAAACTCTAAATTCACATAATATTTGTCTACATTATTCCATGCACATAAGCATATAAAATCATCATAAAATCAAGGAAACATCTGATAAAATTTTATCATCATTAATCGGATTTATCAGAGAGAAATTGAGTACACTCATAGAGCACTAATTTAATCAACATATTGACTTGGCTCTACAAAAAACAACATCTCTTACATTTTGTTGGAAAGAAATGGGAAAGGGTGAGAATGAAAAATTCCCACTCATTAAATGTCATACATGCATGTGTACAATCTTTATTCATCCTCTCTTTCTCTCTCCCATTTCCCACAAATTGTAGCCAACCATATCATTTCCATGCATGAGAGTCTTTATTGTTTTTGTCTTACATGAAGTTATTGTTTTTGTCATACATGCATGTGACTTTTCACTTCACTTTGAAAAGGTGCATATGACTAATATAAATTAAGACCACCCCCAATGCGAATGAAAGAATTGGCCATGTTAATTCCTCTCTTCTCCCCATGCATGAATGAAATTAAATGCTTTTGTTTTTACATTCATGTGACTCTTCATGTTGAAGAGATGCATAGGGCCTTTATAAAAGGACCCCATGCAAATGCAAGGCTCCTCCCCTCTTACTCCCCCTCTCTCTCTTTTATTCTATCTCTCTCTCTCTTTTTGTCTCATGCAGATGAAGGCGTAGCCGGCAACAACCTCTACCCCATCCTCCATGCTCTTACGTGTCGCGCGACCTACAACCTAGCGGCCTCCTCCTCCACCTTGTGCGATCAGCGACTTCTCTACGTACTTTGGCTCCTTCTCCGTGCACTCCGGTTCCACCTCCCATGCATCTGGATCCTTCCTCATGTGGCCTAGCTTGTGTCCAGCACCTCCCCACGTGGTCGGATCATTGTGCGCCCCGTTGGTGTTCCCACCAACTCGCGCTCCTGCCACCTCGACATCCATCACCATCATTATGGAAGACTCTCTTTCTTATCTTATTTACTTCTTGCAATTTCATCATTATGGTTAAGTTTGTTTATGTTAATTTTGGAAGAAACAATTCTCAGTCTTTATATCTTTCTTGCATTTTTATTGTATTAGTTGTTGTTTAAGTTAAGGTAATAAAATGTTTAGTTGGGAATGTCTTTTTTTGACTCTTGTTTTTCTTTATAACATGTAATGCAATTCTCCATCCTTATTTGATATAACTTTTACTTATCAATTTATCTTCCATCTTAATTTGCAATTCCCCCCATCATTTTCTTATTCAGTTGCATTCACGCCCTCCTTCATTTACTTTAAGTTCTAAAAAGTGCTTCCACCATAGATCACATTCTGTCATAATTTTTCTTTCGTTGCAATAGATTAAAATTTGCATCAAGTTTGAAAGAAGAACAAATATCGGAAATTTGCTTTGTCCCAGTGGATTCAAACCTCTACTTGCCACATTCTTATTGCATACATTCATCATGCTCGAAGTTGTTATATTATTTGTTTGATTGCGATTTTTCGTGGAACAACAACGACGTGGTAAAATCATTTTTTTAAACCACGGAATATTGTGTCAACATTTTGGTGCCGTTGCCGAGGACTAGGCAACATTTGCAATTTTTTTCTTCACTTTCAACTAGTTTTCAATATTTTAATCCATGTAATTTTTTTATTTCAGGTGCTTGAACACCGAAAAAGAAAAAAATGAAGAATCCATGCATTATTTTTGCAAACTTGTAACTTGTTCTATGTAAAAAAAATTTTCACCCCCCTTCTCGGAAAAGCTCGCCATGAGCAGGACAAAACATTAGGGATTAACATCAGAAGTGCAGGCACTATGAGCTCCTCTTTCTCTTAGGCATCTTAGGTTTTTAAAAATTTCTGCATTTGTTTGCGCTACGAACATAAATCGAAAAAAGAATACATCTTCTTTGCATCATCTCTATGGTCCTCTCCCTCCGCTCACTTAAAAAGATCACCAAAACGTGCTTTATCACGCTAAAAAGATAAGCTTGAAAGGCCGTTGCAGTGGCCCGAGCAGAAAGCGGGAAAAATTTCTGAATGCTTGTTTTGATGCACGTGTATGACACAAAAATCACGAGCACATAGAACCCTTGGATAAAAACAAAAATCCCTAGTGCTATGTCGCATTGTAGAGAGAATTCGTAACTCCTCCACGCGTTGGGCACAGGTTCCTCTGGGAAGAGCAGATCTTCGATCTGAGAACTACACCCTGGATCCCCCAGCCTGATTAGGACATCGATTTCTCACAATCTTTCACCCCCACCTCATATTTAAGGACTCTAATTTCTCTGAAAACTTTTGTTGAATCACTAGACTAAAATCGAAAAGATAACTGCTTTCGCAGCAATTTTTTGGGTGAGTTGGTGAATCAATAAATTGTCTGGTGTATTATGCTGTGTATGCTGCGTCATAGGTCTCTGAAAAATCCATTACAACAACCATGAGAGTACGACCCGATCTATAAAAGACAACCAAATCCATCTTCTTCAACTGAGAAATCTGAATATTCACCTAACCTGGAGACATGGGAGAAGAGAAACCGAACACCATGGATCTCCTCTTCCAACAACTACAACTTTTGAGAGAAGAGAATGCCAGAATCCGACATACCATAGCTCCTCTCATCCGACCACCGCCCATCAGCACACGTTATTTCTCTACAGTAGAGGACATAGTCCATTGGGTCCAAAGTTACAGCCAGCCCAAACAACTGATTGAGCCCTTACTGACACAACCAACCTCAGCTGTGGATTTTGATGCTTTGACCCAGGCTATTCATCAACTGGCTACAATACAACAAAAGTCCATTCAAGCCAATACACTAAGTGAGAGACCCAACATACTTGAACTAACATTCTTGGCCACTGCCAAGGCACATTTTGACTGTGAAGATGAGAGAGTGGAATTGAAAATCAATGATAAAGATATTCCTGTGGATCATGTCACCCCTATTTCTGGTGACTCTGGAATTGAGGACTGTGGATGGATAGAGAAATGTGTTATTCTTGATGATTTTGCTCCTGTCCATCTTCCCAAAGACCCTCTGGAGGTTAGTATGAACACCTCACAACTCATTCACAAGGACATGTCTCAACTAGACACTGCACTTGAAGCCCCACCATGTCCTCTCACTGGTCTGTAAATTTTTGAATTAGATGAAACCTGAGAAACACTAAATACTGATCTCAAATTAACTTCAGCCCTGGGTATGCCAAAGATGAAGACATGTTTTGATGATAGCATTGATCCTTCCTCAGACGATTTTGAAAGTTATGAACCTCGGTGTATTAATTATATCGATTGGTCTGATACAAAAGTTGAAATTGATGATGGCACTTATGTTGAATGGGAAGAAGAAACAGAAGGAGACATATCATTTGATGTTGATTCCCGATGTGATTTTTCAATTATGGAAAGTACAGATTTCGAGTTGGAATCTGAGGACATTTCAGACAATGAGTTGACATCTTCATGCACCAAAAGTCCCTTTCAACCAACACATGATGATATGCTGAAGATTTTTTGTGATGACTCGTTCAAAGATGAAATTTCCAATTCCATTACCCCCACCACCAAGAAAGAAGATCAAATCAATTCAGTCGATTACTATATGAATACATCTTCTACTACCGAGTCTGATCAAAGTGATTTTCTATTCTCTGATCCTTTTTTGGATGATACCGAGGAACTACTCAAAACAATCGAGGAAAATCATCCATTAGCCAATATTCCCTCGCTCCTGACCTCTGAATCTCCTAATCATATGTCTTGGAAAGAATCATCTTTGTGGCTCAAGAAGAGAACTGAAATGAAATTCACAATAGATGCCACTGAGGATAGCCATGTTGATTATTTGAGGAAAAATGATGATTTATCACAATATATAGAGGACCTCATGGAGGAATCAATTATTGATCATGTAGAGCTCGACTTCAATACATCATATCCGGTACACGAGCCCTTCACCACTCCACCCATTTCCCTCCCATCACATCCAATCTATGATCAAACTTATTCATCTCTCATTCCAATTCATCAAACAATTAATGTCTTCATCGTATTAACGAGAGCACACATTTATCAAATTCATCAACCACACTCTCACATCTGGGTCAGGATATCTGTATCATACCAAGAGTTTCATTTGGGTTTTCTGAATACAGCTTTTGTACTCACATGCAACATTGGATACTCTTGATAAGCTGAATCGTCGAGTTGGGACGTTAAACCAACAACATTTTGTGGGTACACACCCATAGGTATCTTTTCCTTTCTTTGTATCATTCTCTTTACTGCATTGCATTAGATGAGTATGGGGGTCTACCTCCACACTTCACAAAAAAACAAAAATAATTTTCACAATCACTCACCCCCTTCTGATCCTCCTATTACACATTGTCTTCACCATGAGGACATGGTTTCTGATAAGTATAGGAGGGTATCTGCATAGTTTTCAAAATTGCATACTTTTCAAAACATCAAAAAAAATCTTCAAAATTTTTGCAAAATTTCCCCTAAAAGATATATATTTTCAAAAAGCAAGAACACAACCAAAAATACATCCTTCCTAATTTTATCCTATTTTTTGAGAAATCAGCTCTTTATTGCATAGATCATAAACTGAGGTTGAGTTGACCCTAATCCACTTGACATCATTAGAATTTCATTGGGCATGAGTTTTTAAGCCTTCTTCAGGTCCTTATGGACTTTATTCTCTCAGTTCCACTAACTCTATGGTGAATGAACTTCTGTATCTAACTAGATCACCAGAGCAACTAGTAGCACTCTTAAACTCTTCTGTGGATATTAAGCAAACTGCACATTGCACTTAGCTTGATTGAGTTTATTTTACGAGATCCAATTACAATCTAAATGAGGTGAGAAGTTGTCCTCTTGGTTGTGCCAATGCCCGAACCTTATTTATAGTTAGTGAAGGAACTTGACTGAGGGGTAACATGATCTCTTTAGTCTAAGTATGTCAGCAAGTAAGCCAGTATAATGCATCTAAAGTCAATATTAAGCCAATACTATGTTTTGATGCCAAACCCAAGACAAAAATAACACAAAAAAGCATATCACAATACAAATGCCAAAAACTACCAATCATGCAAAGATGTTCGAAGCAAAAGCAATGAAAGAAGACCACCGAATAACCCTTCTCCACCAAAAAGCCGTGGTAGCAGCCCAATGATGCTTACTAAATTCTTAAAAGAGGCCCACAGAGGCCAAGGGTTATGCTTTACAAAAGGAAAAGAATGAGAGCAACAGACCAAAGCGGTCTACGGAAAACCCCAAAAGGTATGTCCCATTCTCCAAAAAATTATGACCTATTTTTCTATACTGACATACTTGGTTAAAAAGAGAATATACCTGAATTCAGGTGAGGACTGAGGCTATATGTGTATTGAATCATTTGGTACCTTGATAGATTGTGTCTATTAGCTCGTTCACTTGACTCATAAAAGCTAAAACATCACTAACACTGTTTATATCCATTCAAAGTCAAAGAGAATACTTGTTTCTTAGGGTTGAGCTGACATGATCGACCTTCTGAAACCATATCTGATTTTGTTCGAACTGAGAGGCTGTTGAAATTACAAAACTCAAGTAAAGTTGACTATTCGAGCAAATCATTAATCCATGGGTCAACTCCACTTAAGTTTGTGTATTTGTGTGGTTAGGATCTGAAAACTCAAGACTTTGTGGGTATGTCTGCTGTAAACCCTCACCAAACCTATCTTGGCTATTTCCCCATCATTAATTATTACTTATCTATTTCTTGCTTGGGACTAGCAAGATTTAAGTATGGGGGTGTGATGATTACATGATATGTTGTGATAATAGGCTCAAATTATGTGGAATACAATATCAATTCCTATGTTACAAACTCTAAATTCACATAATATTTGTCTACATTATTCCATGAACATAAGCGTATAAAATCATCATAAAATTAAGGAAACATCTCATAAAATAGTATCATCATTAATCAGATTTATCAGAGAGAAATTGAGTACACTCATAGAGCACTAATTTAATCAGCATATTGACTTGGCTCTAAAAAAACATCTCTTACATTTTGCTGGAAAGAAATGGGGAACGGTGAGAATGAACAATTCCCACTCATTAAATGCCATACATGCATGTGTACCATCTTTATTCATTGTCTCTTTCTCTCTTCCATTTCCCACATATTTAGCCGACCATATCTTTCCCATGCATGAGAGTCTTTATTGTTTTTGTCTTACATGAAGTTGTTGTTTTTGTCATACATGCATGTGACTTTTCACATCACTTTGAAAAGGTGCATATGACTAATATGAATAAAGATCATCCCCCGTGCAAATGAAAGAATTGGCCATGTTAATTCCTCTCTTCTCCCCATGCATGAATGAAATTAAATGCTCTTGTCTTTACATGCATGTGACTCTTGATGTTGACGAGATGCATAGGGCCTTTATAAAAGGACCCGTACAAATGCAAGGCTCCTCACCTCTTACTCCCTTTCGCTCTCTTTTATTCTATCTCTCTCTCTCTTTCTCTCTCTTGTTGTCTCATGCAGATGAAGGCGTAGCTGGCAACAACCCCTTCCTCGTCCACCTTGCTCTTACGTGTCACGCGACCTGTAACCTAGCGGCCTCCTCCTCCACCTTGCGCGACGAGCAGCTTCTCTACGTACTTCGGCTCCTTTTCCGTGCACTCTGGTTCCACCTCTCATGCATCCAGCTCCTTCCTCGTGTGGCCTAGCATGTGTCCAGCACCTCCCAATGTGGCCGGATCATTGTGCGCCCCGTTGGTGTTCCCACCAACTCATGCTCCCGCCTCCTCGACATCCAACACCATCATCGTCTTCATTTTAGATTCGCAAGATCCGATAGAGAAGACTCTCTTTCTTATCTTATTTACTTCTTGCAATTTCTGAAGGATATGGAATTATCCTTAAGCGCATCACGGAAGCGTGATCGTCGTATCGGATATGACGAAGAACGACTAGTCGTACTTGTTGTTTGGTGCAACGGAATTTAAAATTTTTATTCGATGAAACCACATGATCCGAGAACCATTCTCAGATCGTTTCATCTATAACCACAACTAGTATAATGAAATACCTATTGAAGTGTGGTTGATCGAGTCTCTAAAGGAAGAGACCTCCTTTCTCAAGTCCGATCGTCGGCGAGACCGCTTGTGAGCGCTGGGATGAACCACGTTGTCCTCGCAATCCAAGAAGATGATCCAAGCGTGGTTGCTCCTGATCTCGTCGCACGAGATCAAACGTCTCCTTCATGAGAGGAAGTCTCCAAGAAGGCGGAGAACCGAATAACGTCGAAGCGGCGGCGCGGTGGCGAAGGCGACGACGGTTCTCTCCTCTAGGGTTTGGTGGTCGGCCACCAATTAGAGGGAGAGAGGGTGGACGTGTACCAAGAAAGAGAGAGAGAGAGAGCTCCATTATTCATATGTCAAGAGAGAGCATGGTATGCCACTCTATTTATAGGGTTTTGGGATCCATGGATCTCAATCCATGGGACACATAAAATCAATGGGTGAGATTGATTTATGTTAATCCAATGGTTGAGATTCTTGTTGGTAAAACCAACAAATTTTGGTTAAAATATATTTGTCAAAATCAAATATAAATTAGTCCTAAATCAAATCAACAAATAAGGAGAGAAGATACATGGAGATTCCATCTCCATATACCTTCCATGTGGACGGCCACACATTCCTTATAGGAATGATGTGCCGCCCACTTATTTCCATGGTGAGAGCAATCTCATGAATTTCATCAGATTGCATATCTCCATGGAAATATCTCTTTATTTATTTGTTGGGTTATTATTCTTCAAAAGTAATTCACAATTATATTTGAGAATATTGCAATCTTGCCATGGAAAAAATTGTGAATCATATTCACAACCCAAAACAACATATAATTTACCTTGTAGATTAATTACACAATGTGTATCCAATACACATAATAATTAATCAACACATATAAATTATAATTAGCTCTCTCCAATACATTATAAATCACATTTATAATATATTATGAATAATTGGATATTTTCTATCAAAATTATTCTTATCCATAATAATTAAATCACATTTAATTATATTGAATAATTTCTTCACACATCAATATGATTAAATCACATTTAATCATCATCTCTTCATTGCTTAGATCTTATGGAATTATTCTTGAACCCTTCAAGAATAATGCAATCTCTCCGCAGATACTTGGAGATAAGGATAGGGCGATTGTATTGTTCCACGTATAGTGACATGGATATTGTGATCATATCTCAAATCCAGATTGTGGGCCTCCCATAGAATCTTGATTAAATCAAGACCGTAAATCTAATCTTCTCATTGTATCTGAATCACATTCAGATCAATGTCCAATACTTGGACCAAGATCAGATCACTTCTCTATTGAGAGGAGCCACTAAAATCCAGACCCGTTTCATCACTCCCTAAGAATGGAAGCGTCATGGTTATACAATCGTTTATGATCAAATCACCCTCAGGTATTCCCAATACCTGGACATCCTGCATACTGGAAGACTCAAACTAAACCCGAAGTATCGGATCAAGTTTATACTGTCTACTTCATGGTTTTATCAGTATGTTTCTCATTCGATCATTGAGAGTTGGTATCAGTCATACACTTTCCAAAAGCATATATTATACCTAGGTCTTGATCATATACTAAAAGTATAGATCAAACCTACAAATTCAGTCAAGCTTCCAAAGCGAGACGACCATGCGCATGGAATTTGATTCTTCCCAATATCTCATGAGTGAGCTCATGTCTTCCGGTTCAGTAACTGAACCTGTATGATCCCTTTGAGAGATCATATTACTCATATACCCTTATATGCACACCAGCGTGCCGGTGTATAGACCTTGATTAGGTCATCAACCTATTGGTCTGCCAAATGTACATACTTAGACATATAGCAACACATCTGTCTTCGGTCAGAGGATGTGTGCTTATATCATGACAGCATACGATATAGGACTTTGGTTATCTCGATCTCGTTAAGTCAACTCTTTGACCTAACTAATCTGACACCTCCGAATCTCTATTCCTATGCAGAGGACCTGCATCAAGAGGTCAGTCAGATATCAGCCTTACTGAGACAGGATTGCCATCTCCTACTCAGGCTGGAGATCATCTCTTAACAATCATTTGACGGTGCTCGATGAGTCCTCTATCTAGCCCTTTAGATATCCATCCAAGCACCAGACTCTATGATTCAATAGTTGAATCAACATCTGTATGATTATTAAGATGGCCATGGTACATAACCCTAATTGTACTGAGGGACCTATTATGCAAATTAATTATTCTTTATTTCATAACATGGAATGATATTTGCGATAACATTTATGGCATAATGGCTCGCCGTGGGCTCGCATTTCCAAAAATGTTATTGCAATGCTAGCCCACGACGAGCCATTATGCAATAAATGTTATTGTGAATATAATTCCCTGATCTGAAATGAAGAATGAATAATTTGCATAATAGGTCCCATACTACAATTAGGGTTATGTACCATCGCCAATGTAATAATCATATAGTTGTTAGTTCAATTATTGAATCATAGAAGCTGGTGCTTGGATGAATATCTAAGGGGTTAGATTGATGACTGACCAAGCACTGTCAAATGATTGTTAAGAGATGATCTCCAGCCAGAGTAGGAGATGGAAATCCTTATCTCTAAAGGTTGATATCTGACCGACCTCTTGATGCAGGTCCTCTGCATAGGAATAGAGATTCGAAGGTGTCTGATTAGTTAGGTCAAAGGGTTGACTTAACAAGACCAAGATAACCAAAGTCCAATATCATATGTTGTCATGATATAGGCATGCATCCTCTGACCAGAGACAGATGTGTTACTATATGTCTGAGTATGTACATTTGGCAGACCAATAGGTTGATGACCTTAGCAAGATCTATACATCGGCGCACTGGTGTGCATATAAGGGCATATGAGTAATACGATCTCTCAAGGGGATCATACATGTTCATTATGAACAGGAAGGCATGAGCTCACTCATGAGATATTGGGAAGAATCAAATTCTGTGTGCACAGTCGTCTCGCTTTGGAAGTTTGACTGAATTTGTAGGTTTGATATTACCTATTAGGAAGTATATGATCAAGACCTTAGTATGATATACGCTTTTCGAAAGTATATTATCGATACCGACTCCCAATGATCGAATGAGAAACTTACCGATAGAACCCTGAAGTAAACAGTATAATGTTGATCCAATACTTCGGGTTTATTCTGAGTATTCCAGTATGCAGGATCTACATGTATTGGGAATACCAGAGGGTGATGTGATCATAAATGATTATATAACCATGATGCTTCCATTCTTAGGGAGTGATGAAACGGGTCTGGATTTTTGTGACTCCTCTCAGAAGAGAAGTAATCTGGTCTTGGTCCAAATGTTGGACATTGATCGAAATGTGATTCAGATGCAATGAGAAGATTAGATTTGCCGTCTTGATTTAATTAAGTATCTATGGGAGGTCTGCGATCCGGATTTGAGATACGATCTCAATATCCAAGTCACTTTACGTGGAACAATACAATTGCCCTGTCCTTATCTCCAAGTATTCGCGTAGAAAGCGTATTATCCGAGTATTGAGAAAGTGGATAATTAAATGTGATTTAATTATTATGATTAATATGAATTCGATTCATATTATAAAGAGAGCTATCTTATATAACTAGATGTGATTTTATTTTCAAAGATAAAAATAATTTGAATGTGATTCATATTATTTGGTCATATGAGAATAGAGATCCAAGATGATTAAATATGATTTAATGATCATGGATATGAATAATGTGGATAGGAATATCCATATTTGTCATACATATTATAAATTTTATTTATAATATATAGGAGAGATCTATTAGTAATTTACATTTGTTAATTACATGTTAATGTGAATTGGATTGACATTGGACATTGAATTGAAAATGTAATTTACATTTTACTTTGGGTTGTGAATATGATTCACAATTTTTTTCAATGGCAAGATTTCAATGTCTACAAAATAATTGTGAATTATTTTGGTAGAATAATTTGGAACAAAAGTTGTCGCAAATCATGGATATTACATGGAAGATAAATTTCCCACATTCCTAAAGGAGGAGGGTGGACGGCCACCACTCCTATTTGGACATGGTGGTCGTACCTCCTCTCCACATGGAAGGAGTCATTTCTCTCTTCCATTATCTCAATGCACTGTTAATTTAATTTTGTGATTAAATTGTGTTGATTTATGAACATATATTTAATCTAAATTAAATTAATTGTTGTTGGTTTTTACCAACACAAATCTTGTCCATTAAAAGAGACACAATCAATGAGAGCCATTGGATTTTTGTGCTCCCATGGATCTTAAAATATTATAAAAGGAGAGGCACCCCATTGTTCTTCTTTACACACAATCGAACATAAATCTCTCTCTCTTTCTCTCTACACGCCTACTCTCTCTCTCTCTCCCTCTCATGTGGCCGTCCACCATGGATGCCCTAGAGGGAGTCTCCATCACTGCAATACACCCTTCTTAGAGAAAGGTGTATGATGTCAAGGTATTCAAGATCTAATACATATTAATGAATGTGGATCATCTATATCAGAATATAAATTATGGATATGTGATATCTATTAACCGATATAAGATATCTTCCCTTCACCATTAGAAACCTTTGAAATGTTCAAAGATTTCATAATTTTGGTTTGGAACCAAAGTCCGAAGGATGATGGAAATGAATTTGGTCTAATCAAGGTAATCAGTACCTAATAGATGAATTCATGATATACCTTATGGAGAAAGGAATGTCATTCCTATCTTACTCCTCCTAATGAACATAAACTTGATAGAGTTGTAGAGAGATACAATTGGATCATGTGTGACATAATTTGATCAATGATGAATTTTAACATAATTTCCTCTCAGCATCCAGGTATATATGTAATAGAGACTACAATATATATCTTTAATATGGTTCCATGCCTGCAAGCCGGAATCTAGCACTTGAGAGTGCTGCTTCATTAGGAAAATAAAGGATGGTATTCGATACCTAGTTTATGACCTTGAGATTCTTAAAATATTTCATCTATGAGAATGTGATTCTGAGAATTGACTCTTGACAATCAAGATGAAAATGAAGTGTAGGAACTCATTTAATCTTGAGAAGATAATGAGGCTCCTGAAATTGGAAACTAAAAGGACAATTGAAGATGAAAAACTAATACCTCTTCAAATGAGTTTGAGGATGGATTCCATGTGTTAGTGAAATATGTCAATGATCGAACTTCATGTGATGAAGGTTCTGATGATCAAAGCATGGATAGATGGATGTTACCAATAAAAGTCTAATGTAGACTTCATATACAAGTATTGTATATGGACCCTAGAGGATCCACCTGTATGGGTAAGACCTATAAAGATGTTAATGGATCTTCAGTAGAAGAGGGAACCTGATGAGAATGTAGAGACCTTCAAAGCATAGTTCGTATCCATGAGCTACACACCGGAAGAGAAGACATTGCTTGCGAAGAGTCTTGCTCTTCGGTGACCATGCTTAAAATCATCAGAATATTGCTAACCTTAGCTACACAACTTGACTGTTGCATCTTAAAGATGTAAGTCAAGATTTCACTCCTCTATGATTACCTCTCGGAGGATATTCACATGAAGTAGCCCTAGGGATTCATGGTTGAGGAAAGCAAAGTGTGCAAGCTAAGGAATACATCTATGGACTCAAATAAGCTTCTTGAAGTTGGACCATAAGATTTGATGAAATTATAAATGTTATGATTTTATATAGAATCTTGATGAGCCATGTGAAGCTTAGTGGGAGTGCCTTTGTGTTCATCGTGCTAAATGTAGATGGTATCCTAATCATTTAAAATAATATAAGGATAATAGTAAGTGTTTTATAATCTGCTTGTTCCATAACTTGAGATATGATCACAAAGATACCTCTTGGATCTTAGTTATGAAGGTGTTCAGAAGCAAAGAGAAGAGGGTATTGGGATTGTCACAATAGTAGTACACCTTGAACATATTCCATTCTTGGAAATTCCAAGAAAGCCTTTCATCCCTTAAGATATGGTACTGACCTATCTAAAGGGATAGCACCTCAAAGAGTTGAGGAAGTGAATGCTAGAACTTCTTGCACTTGTGCATTAGTTACGAGAAGCTGAGTGTATGCTAGTTGTGTACAAAAGTCCGATATCAGCCATGTAGTGGGAGTAGTAAAGTGTTGCTAATCCTACTATGGAGAGAAAAACACTTGAATGAAGTAATAACAAAATCTTCACAGATGACAAGATTTTAGAGATAGTGATCTCAAAGTCTTATATTCATAAACTTAAGACCTTATAGATAGAGATCTAAAAGGTCTTAACTGTGGATACCTTAAGAGATAGTGATCTCCAGGAATAAGGGTATTCTGATAATGATTATAGAAATACTGGTTACGATAATTGTTAAGTTGTAGTGTTAACGACACTGTAGCTAACAAGATTGAGTATCGTTTGCTAAGATGCATCATTCGCATTAGACGCGAGCACTGTTACTGGGGATATGAAAGTGCCCTAAGATGACTTGGCGTAGTCTCACAGGAACAGAGTGATTGATCTGCTTACCTAGCTATTTTTCTTAATAGCCTATGATTCTCACAAGAGTGCGGGTTTAAATGATTAGCCCATTAATGGCTCTTTGGGCTAGTAGGAGATTGTTGAACCTGCGAGCCAACAGCGAGCCATTATACAATAAATGTTATTGCGACTATCGTTCCCTTATCTGAAATGAAGAATGAATAACTTGCATAATAGGTCCCTTATTACAGTTAGGGTTATGTACCATGGCCATCTTAATAATCATACAATAATTGATTCAATTATTGAATCATTGAGGCTGGTGCTTGGTTGAATATTGACGGATCCGGAAATTGCCGCGTTAAGAATGTGTTTTTATTCGTTGATCGTAAAAATTATGTGTCATGCGTTGTAGGTGGCAATCAGAATCGATCAAGAAAATAGACACATTAAATGTTCTTCAATTTTATTAATGCGATGTTATGTTTATTTTACTTGGGTAAGTCCCAAGGTCGATCACAAGGAGGCAATGGAACGACCTAGAATTAAGTCTATCAATATTCATGCACGATTTTCGAGGCGGTCTTTTTTGTTATTTTCAAAGCAATAAAGGATGCAAAATGCAAATTCGGCCTATTTTAGGGACTAAAATATCAATTACTTCAAACGATGTTCAAAAAATACGAAATTTGATCACAATATAAATTATGATGAAATGAATGCACTGTAATTTTCTTGGAAATCTTGGATGCAATATAAATTTTTTATAAATTTTTAAATGCAAAGAAAATGAATTTCAATATTTAATTATTAAAAATATTAAACCTAATTATTTTCAAGGAACAAAATTATCTAAGATCTATCACTAGATAACTGATCTTAGAAAAATCCTAAACCTCGAAAATGTGAGATCTAATACATATTAAAAATCAAACATTGAATTATGCAAAATAATTTTACAGGGCAAACTATGTATTCAAATGCAATTCTTTTTGGATACAATGTCAAGCACAATCAACTCTACAATATGTGATTTTCTAGGAATTTTTCGACGGCGGTTACTCAAATATGAATTTTAGAGCACAAACTGAGCAAATATGCAAATTTCCATAAAACAATTAATTATTAATTGACCGTCAATCACAAAAAAGCCCACAATATGTCAACGTGTAGAGAATTAATTGACGAATAAAATGCTATTTTTGAATTAATAAAATAATGAAAAGAAGAGGTTTAAAATGGAGGGAGAACACAAGGATATAACTGCAAGTATAATAAATAAATAAAGAAACAAGGGTTGTATTGTAATTACCGCTAGGACTGAGGATATTTCCGCAAAAATGCCACCAAGTCATGTGGCAAACACGTGACCTGGCTGGTGAGGGCTTGCGCGCAATAATGAGAAGATTCAAGGGGTTTGTTGCAAATGACCCATGGTCACGTGCAAGGCACGTGGCTGCTGATGTCCTGCTGACGTAATGCTGAGGTCGTCCCCCCATGCACGTGCGGATCACGTGCGGGGGGTCTCGGGCCTGGAGCCCGGTGGCTGGTGCGGAGGAGGAGCGGTGGTCCGACGAGGTGCCGCCACTGGGCTACTCACCGTGGAGGTGTCCCAGCTAGTGGCGCGTTGGTGACACGGTGACGACGGCGATGAAGCGGTGGCAGAGGTTGCGTCGAGGTCGTGTCGTGGCTGGGCTGTGGCTCCTGTACGGCTGGTGGCAAGGAGGAGGAGCGGCCGACCAGTGGTGGAGGGGCGGATGTGCATCCGTAGCGGTTGTGGTGTACGAGTGGTGGAGGTACAACTTAGGTGCGACGGATGACACTTGAGATGTTGATGGAGTCAGCGGTGGAGTCGTAGGTAGTTGTCGATGACGAACGTGGTGGCTCTATGGCTGGAGTCGTCGTAGCAAGGCAAGACGGCGAGGGGGGTCACCGTGGGATGCTACGAGCTTGGAGTAGCTCGGATATCGCTACAAATGGAGGACCTCCGAGTTGTCACCACAGGAGGGATCTTGGCGTTCTAAGGACTATCAGTGGATGGGATTCGATAGAGGGCTGGTGGAGTTTAAATATGTCAAGAGGTTTGGCCAGATAAGGAAAGTGATTTGGGCAGCGGTCCAGTTAGGATTCACCGGGATTCGAAGAAGGAGATGGCGAGATTAAGGGGATTGATTGGAGCTCGACGTGGATCGAATGCGGCGGCGCGAGGATCTCATGGTAGCGAGATTTGCGGCATGGATCGCAAAGGAAGGCGGCGCCACCCGCTCGTTTGGGAGGTTGAAGACGACGTACAGGCGCTGTCCGATCGAGCACGATTAGACGTCTCCTATCGCGCAACATGGCGAGACAATGGAAGACGGGCGGAGGCACGTGCGACGGACGTGCGATCATTTTAATTTATTTTTTTTTATAAAAAACGAGTTAAAAATATCTCAAAAATGACTGACACATGGCGGCACCAGGTACGGCCACGTGTCAGCACCAAAAAATTCAAAATACAAATAATTTGTAAAATAAAAAACAAATAGTAAATGACCTCTATCGAAAAAGTTTCTCACGAAAATTTCTCGTCCCGATGACATCTACAACTTTCATGAAGATATCAAAACAAAAATTTATCATTTGCATAAAGTGGTATTTTTGGGGTATCCCATATACATAGAACACCTTGATTTTGGGGTTTTGTAATTTTTATGTCATTTTTATAATTGATAAAACAATCCGGAAAAAATATGATAAATCAGAGATAAATACACATTAATCTATTTTTTTTTATTTTTATTACTCAATAAAATATGTACATAAAATATTAGGTCAAAAACCGCTAAAATATACAAAAGAGGCCAAAAACCCACTTTCACATATGAGCTGCGATTCACTTGAACTTGGTATTATTTTGAAGTAAATGAATGTACACTAGTTCAACAGTGAGTAGGATTAAATCGGACATTGGATGAGGAAGATATGAAGTTTTTAGTCCGGAAATCCTGAAACTAGGGTTTGGGTTTTTGGTCCACTTATTTCGGTTAGTTATTTTTTTGTATTTTTTTCTTTATTCTTGTTAATTATATATACACAGTGGAGGTGGTTTTTACGTATTCGGAGTTAGCATGAATGTGTTAAAAATCGGGGAATTTAGGCTATTTGCGGGTCGATTTTGGCTGGGATTTTTTGCTTCTTATTTTGTGCAGAAATTTGTGTTAAAATATAATTATTATGAAAACATGTACGAATGATAATTATGCATAATAGATGCAGAAATGTTGTTGATTTTGAGGGATTTGAGCTTAATAAATGAGATTTAGAGTGATGAATTTGAGATTCATCATCCCCCTATACTTAAAGCATGCTCGTCCCTGAGCATCAAAAAGAAATGCCATGAAGTGAAATGAGATTGGGTTCCATACCAAGACACGAGCTGAAGGTGAAAGTGACTCTTGGCTTGACCTTTGGATTATTAGTGTGTCAGAACTTTTGTGAGACTTAGAATTTCAAAATCAACAGCCCTCAAGTTCTACAAATCATTGTTACAGTTTCGACTCAGAAGTCATCTTAGATCAATCCTCTTCCAAAAGCATACCCTATCAAAATTGATAAACTGAATCATGTATGTGAAAGGTTTTAGCCCTTCCCACCCTGAATGTCAAACTACCGCGCAAACCTCCTCTCTAGTAACTCATCCTCGGGGAGTCAGGTATTTCCTTCTAAGGTTTGTCGCGCTGTGTTCATAATCGAATTGGGGGGAGAAGTTGGAAGAATGAGAAAAGAACTGGAGGGTGACCAGTGTTGTCACCTCTCCTTGTGAAGATGGCTAGTGTAGCCGAGTCTCCACCAAGATCTGCAGGTTTCTTGAAGCTTGGACCTTTTGGTCAGATATTTATTTGGTAGAATGCTTCTTTGTATTTGTAATTTTTGGTGGTTCTGCTTGGATCTTGTTGTACCCCTACGGATATAGAATCTTTTTCTTTCCGTACATTTTTTGGTGTCTTAGAAAAAATTGTGCCCAGCCGTCCATCCCTTTTCCGAAGCTATATTTCAACCCGTACTCCGGTCTTTAGATTTCCACGCTACCAGAAAAGAAACTTACACATTATTCCAACATCTCGTCTGAGTTGAGATAAGTGCATAGTGCGAGAGTACAAATTAATTCTGTATTCCAGCGTTGTACCCAGAATGAAGAGACCAGGTTAGACACTAAGAGTCACACTCTGCACATTGCCATGTGGAACATAAAGAATTAAGTCAAATACATGAAGTTTCTAAAATCCTATTTCTCGGTGAAGTTCCTCTGGAAATTAAGTGGATTAAGGTTAAGTACAAACCACTCTCAGTTTCGGCTCATAACTCGGTTTAGAACCCGATGACTTTTCACATATCATGTTAAGAGAGATAGTGCAAATGAACGTGACGATGGATGAAGTGCAGGTGTGTGGAATGCAGACACATTTTTTTTCTTTTTTATGCAAAAATGAATAAGAAGCCATTTTTTTCAAAAATTTTGGGTACAGTCGGTGTTAGTAGCAAAACCTTTTTTTGTTTAACTACCCGTCTTGTAAATACATATTGGCTTATGCGAAAGTACGAGGTATGGCTAAAATATATACACAGTATATTTACAGACCCCCCTATACTTAGCGAGTGTTGTGTCCTCAAAGCACAAGAAGCATAAAGAAGACATGGCTCGGGATAAGTGTAAGAGAATAAAATTTTTGATATACAATGGTTCGCCCCCCTATACTTGGACTGTGAATAGTCGAAGTATAGAAGAAGAACGCAAAAGAGGCGTTCATGATATGTAAATGAGGAGAGTATATACAGGTGAGTGTCGGTTCCCCTATACTTAGGCTCTGGTCAGCCTAAGTATAGAAGAAGGGTGGATATGGAATGATCGGGAGATAGGAGTGTGATGCGGGAAAATGGTATATACAAATGGCATCGGTCCCCCCCCCTATACTTAGGCCTTGGCCTAAGTAGATGAATAAGCTGTACAAGAGGAGTGATGTGGTCGGGAGGGAGGGTGGTTAGCCGATGATTAAGGCGGTTTGCGGCTGATCTTTTTGTGAACCTGTGATGGGAGATCGTAATGATTAGACGGGGATGAAACATGTGATTCCCAACTATTATCAGTGTCATCCTCAGAAAAATAATGATGGATAGTAGATGAATCGTTTGAGTCAGATGAAAGGTAGCCATCATCAGAGTTGTACTCAGAGGAGTAGTATTTGAAAGTGGACACACTCCAGATATTCATGTCTTTTTGTTTCTTTAATTGTTTCCTCAAAATTCGTTCCTTTTTAAGATAAATCGGTTTGTCCTCAGATGAATATTCAGACGCTCCAATCTCAATCAGCTCATAAGAAATAATTCCAGTGTACTTATGGAAGGTAGGAGCATCAGCTTTGGATGAGTAATAATTAGGAACGTGAGTTGTCAAACAGGAATCGAATTTTGGATCCTTGCGAAGATATGGCTTTAGAGCAGCCGAACTGACTTCACTCATGTAGACTACCTTTTCCGGACCTGATGAGGGATCATCAACTGATTCCTCTTCCGAAAGGTCAAAGGTGACTTTCTTTTTCTTGTTTCGTGAAGATGTCAGTTCACTATAGTATCCAGATGAATAGCCATTGGTATTCTTCTCCTTGATTGGTGTTCGGCCTGCGTGTTTGTTTTCAGTCTCCTGAATGTTGGTGCACTCTCGATTTGGGAGCATTTGGTCAAGATAATCAGAGTAGGTTGCTCCCGGGTGCGACCATGCATATGTCTCAGGATCGTAGTAGAAGGATTTGTCTATTTTGAGATCCACGGGAATTGAAATACCGGGGAGAGTCTATGCATATTCATTCTCAATTGATCTGACATTGGAGCATTCCTGTGTCAAGTTGATGTAATCCATGTAGTCAGCATAGGTAGACCCAGGGTGTGACCATGCATAAGTCTCCGGATCATATGATTCATGTGCTCGATTTTCCATGGTGAGAGCAGCTGGGATTGGAGCAGGGGGAAGATTCTCTAAACCAATAGTCTCATCAATAACCGCTATCTCAGGTGTCGTAGCGAGGTAGGGCTCTTCTACCGTTTTAAAGTCACGGTTGTCGGGGACTTTGTGGGTTGCCTCAGAAAATCGTGGTTCCTCAAAAACTGTATCAGATCGTAGTGATTCCAATGCCGTAAAATTTATTTGTCGAGTCTCATAATCGATAATTGCCTTAGACAATGCTAAGAATGGCTTTCCGAGAATAATTGGGCATTGGATGAATTCTCCTTGATGCTCAATATCAATGATTGTGAATTCCATTTTGAGTGGAACACCTTGGAATTTCATGATGACAGAAATGATTCCTCTCGGTCGTTTTATCGATCGATCAGCCAATTGAACAATCTCTCGTATTATCCTGATCGGTCCGATTTTAAGTTCATGACATACAGAGGTCATGAGGATATTGATTGGTGAATCGACATCAATTTGAGCATGGGTGAAATTTGTGCCTTCGATCATACAATCAAATATGGGCAACCGCTTCACTATGCGGCTCTTGGTTTTTCTCGTCAACACCAAGGAGGAGGCCATTGACAATATATGTCTTTCAGTTTTTATTCTAATCCTTCCCGACTTTTTGTTCATTAATTTGACCATTGAGAATTTTTTAAGGTCAGGGAAGTATTCAATGGCCTTTATAAAGGGAAGTTCAAAAATCAAGTTTTTTTCCAATGCTTCCCGTACAATAGGATCCAAATTCCTTTGATCTTCTTCAGTCTCAATTTTTATGAAATTTTCTGCATTTTCGATTTTTTCGTAGTTTTCAAATATTTAAATTTTTTTGTATTTTCTGTGTGGTGTGGTGATGTGGTGTGTTCCATATATGAGAAGGGGCCTTGATAATTAGAGTAAGGGTCAGAGGCATAATCATTCCTAGGGGAATAATAAGCATAAGTGTTGATGTTAGAATCATCCCTAGGTTTTTGAATATCCTCGAAATTTTCATCATGAGATCCAATCCTTTCCTCATTCATTTTTATATCCGAGCCACCATAGAATGAGATTACTCGGTCGGCAAATTTTTGAAATCTATCCTCCATATATTCAAATCTTGTTTCTATCCTCGAAATATCATCCTCAAAATTTTGTTCATGATCAATCATGGGAGCACTCGGTTTTTGTTCAATGATTTCAACTTCTATTTTTCTGTATGTGCGGATAGGAGAGTTTCTTGGAAAATCCATTATATGATCATTTTCTGAAAATTTTTCCTCAAAAATTATGGAAGGAGGCTGCTCATATGGTCTAGGCATGTGTATTTGATCTGGGTAGAGTTCAATGTTTTGATAATGATTAGTCATACCTTGATATTGTGGAGTCAGCATACATGGTTTATGTGTTTCTAGGAGGTCAATCCATTCCTCTGTAAGAGTATTATGTCTCAAGAGATGTCTGTCGTGGTCATTCCAACGTTGATGATCATTAAGTGCATGTCTTTCCATCTGGGATTGGTTTCTCAGCCAGTCATGAGACTTGAAGGGATTTTGATATTGAAATGTTTCATTGGCGAGAAACTGAGAATAAGGCGGTTCAGTCGAAGATGGTAGGTGGTCATTTGCGGTCGGATGATTCGAGTGGGAATTCACTGAGGGGGTTGAATTCATTCACGAGTGAAAGTTTCCTGCAAATATTGGAGGATTATTAAAGAAGAGAATGTAGTTGATTTGGGACTAATCGAGACAGATTTATTTTTATAGTATAGCTCTGATGGATTTTTAGATAAATGTTCGGTCAGAAATGATGGGTTGGATCTGCAAGAGTTTTTTCTCAAAAGTTCCATGATGAGAATTAAATCAAGAGATGAGAGAGATGATTACAAAGGACAGTTAAAAGATGTTTTATCAAATGTGCGGCTATTGATCTTCAAAATCGGTTCACGGACACCAATAAAAACACAAGTCAAACCCCATGTTCACCAACTCACACGATGAAGCCGTAAGAGTTCGGCTATTATCTTTTCAATTTTAGTTGGTGATAAATCATCTTGGCAAAAAAAACTTATGCGAGCTATTAGGTGCCGAAATATTCTTATAGACTGTCCCGAGTTTGTACGACTAGTTGCATCCACTTTCAGCCAATATAGGTGTATGTACGGACCGGAAAACGGCTACCCGTGTTACTAAAGGATGGAGCCTTACGCGGTGTCCTGTAAACCACCCACTATGCTAAGGAAGTCCGAACCGATTATCGGCTACCCGTATTCCTCACTGAGAAGTAGCTAATCGTTTTTAAAATCAGTAGTCTAAATGAGAGTATCGGAGCGTTGTTCTAACCTTAAGTGTCGTCTCTCGCTCACTTGGAAAAATAAAAGAATCCAAGGTCAGGGTTACTCTCCCGCAAAAATTCTTGATTTTATGGTTTATTTAAAAAAATCAGCTATATTTAGCAATCCCAATTTCAATTAGGTGATCATTGAAGAAATTAAGTCAGCAGAAATAGACGTCTACCGTTCAATCCCAATTTCCTTTAAATTTATGCGACAAAACAAGAGGGAGAAATTCGGGAAAAGCTGATGCACGCGAAAAACGATGATGTAAGCTCAGTTAGAAGACTTACAGTGAATCCTTGCAATCTCCATGTGGGATGCTAGACAGAAATTAAAAATTATTCTATACGAAATGCTAGCCGATAAAAAACCGCACCTAAGCAGAAAGTTGTATTAGTGGGGAAGAATTGAGTTAAATTTTTGGATAAGTTGAACGATCTATGTATGTCTCAGTTAATAGTGCATTGTGGCTTAATCCTACGAGCACAATCAAAAATTAAAATGCTCTTAAGAGCCGTAGGTGTAGGTCTACCCTAATCGCCACTCAAGTCGGGCCCCACCCTCACCGTAGAGTGAAACAGGCCACGACATACCACAGAAAAAGTTAGAGGTCTTGTTACACTCACGAGAGTCCAAACGGACACCGCAGCAAATGTACAATTAATTACAGAAATTAAAGTTCAGAGAAATAAATCCTAGACTCTACGCTCTTTCACGACTCGACTTGATCTTAATTTTAATTGTGGTTTTTGCGGAAGTCGGTGAAGTTGCGTCTTTTTTTTTGAAAAACCGCTCCACGTACCGGGTACCTCACAAGAAAAATAAGAGAGATACTGTAAGAGAGTGGCTCAAGAAATTTATGAAAAATAAGTGCTGAAAATAAATTGCAGAAAAAAATGGAATTTATAATGAAAAATTCGGGGTCAGACTACCCGAATTCGGAAAACCGAACGAAAATTTTCAAGACAGAAATCTAAGTCATTTGCCACCCCAGCAATGGCGCCATCTGACGGATCCGGAAATCGCCACGTTAAGAATGTGTTTTTATTTGTTGATCGTAAAAATTATGTGTCGCGCGTCATAGGCGGCAATCGGAATCGGTCAAGAAAATAACCGCACAAAATGTTCTTCAATTTTATTAATGCGGTTTTATGTTTAGTTTACTTGGGCAAGTCCCTATGTCAATCAAAAAGAGGCAAAGGAACAACCTTGAATTAAGTCTATCAAGGTTCGTGCATGGTTTTCGAGGCGATCTTTTTTTGTTATTTTCAATGCAATAAAGGGTGCAAAATGCAAAGTCAACCTATTTTAGGGACTAAAATATCAATTATTTCAAATGATGTCCAAAAAATACGAAATTTGTCCACACGATGAAATGAATACATTATAATTTTTTTTGTATTTTTTGGATGCAATATGATTTTTTTTTCAATCTTTAATTTCAAACAAAATGAATTTAAATATTTAATTATAATAAATATTAAACCTTATTATTTTCGAGGAACAATATTATCTAAGATATATCACTAGGTAACTGATCTTAGAAAAATCCTAAAGCTCGAAAATGTGAGATCCAATACATATTAAAAATTAAACACTGAATTATGCAAAATTATTTATACAGGGCAAACTATGTATTCAAATATAATTCTTTTTGGGCACAATGTCAAGCACAAGTAACTCTACAATATGTGATTCTGCGGGAATTTTTAGAGCAACAGTTAATTAAATATGAATTTTAGAGCACAAACTGAGCAAAGTATGCAAATTTCAATAAAACAATTAATTATTAATCAATCGTCAATCACAAAAATGCCCACAATATGTCAAAGTGTAGAGAATTAATTGACAAACAAAATCCTATTTTTGAATTAATAAAATAATGAAAAGAAGGGGTTTAAAACGGAGGGATAACACAGGGGTATAACTGCAAATATAATAAATAAAATAATTAAAGAAACGAGGACTGTATTGTAGTTATCACTAGGACAGAGGATATTTCTGCAAAAATGCCACCAAGTCACGTGCCAAACACGTGACCTGGTTGGTTAGGGCTTGCGCGCAATAATGAGAAGAATTGGGGGGTTTGTTGCAAATGGCGCACGGTCACGTGCAAGGCACATGACTGGGTGATGTCCTGCTGACGTAATGCTGAGGTCGTCCCCCCACGCACGTACGGATCACGTGCGGGGAGTCTCGGGCCTGGAGCCCGACGGTAGGTGCGGAGGAGGAGTGGCGGTCCGGCAAGCCTTGGCCACTGGGTTATTCACCGTGGAGGTGTCCCAGCTGGTGGCATTGGTGACACGACGACGATGGCGATGAAGCGGTGGCGGATGTAGCGTCGAGGTGGAGTCCTGGCTGGGCTGCGTCTCCCCTGTAAGGCCGGTGGCGAGGCGGAGGAGCGGTCGGCCTGTGGTGGAGGGGCGAAGGAGCGTCCATAGAGGGTGTGGTGCATGAGCGGTGGAGGTGCAGCTTAGGTGCGGCAAATGAGACCTGTTACATCGATGGAGTAAGCGGTGGAGTTGTAGGTAGTTGTCGATGACGAACGTTGTGGCTCCAAGGCTGGAGTCGCCGGAGCAAGGCAAGACTGTGAGGGGGGTCACCGTGGGATGCTTCGAGCTCGGAGTAGCTCAGATCTCGCCGCAAATGGAGGACCTCCGGGATGTCACCACCGGAGGGATAATGGAGTTCTAAAGACTATCGGCGGATGTGCTTCGATGGAGGGCCGATGGAGTTTAAATAGGTCAAGGGGTTTGGCCAGAGAAGGAAAGGGATTTAGGCGGCGGTCGAGCTGGGATTCGTCGGGATTCGAAGAAGGAGATGACGAGATTAAGGGGATTGATTGGAGCTCGACGTGGATCGAAGGCGGCGGCGTGAGGATCTCATGGCGGCGAGATTTGCAGCGTGGATCGCAAGGGAAGGCGGCACCACCCGCTCGTTTGGGAGGTAGAAGATGACCATAGGCGTCGTCCAATGGAGCGCAATCGGACGGCTCCTGTCGCGCCACGTGGCGAGACAAGGGAAGACGGGCGGATGCACGTGCGGAGCACATGCCTGGGGAGGCACGAGCGGTCATTTTAGTTATTTTTTTTAAATGTATTAAAAATATCTCAAAAATGGCTGATATGTGGTGGTAGTAGGTGCGGCCACGTGTCAGCACCAGAAAATTCGAAATATAAATAATTTGTAAAATCAAAAACAAATAGTGAACAACCTCGTATTGAATAAATTTCTTCACGATAATTGCTCGTCTCGATGAGATCTACAACTTTTATGAAGACATCAAAACCAAAATCGATCATTTGCACAAAGTGGTATTTTTGGGGTATCACATGTACATAGAACACCTTGATTTTGGGGTTTTGTAATTTTTATGTCATTTTTAGATTAGATAAAAATCCGAAAAAATATGATAAATCAGAGATAAATAATGACACATTAATATATTTTTTTGTATTTTTATTACTCAATAAAATATGTACATAAAATATTAGGTCAAAAACCGCTGAAATATACAAAAGAGCCCAAAAACCCAACTTTCACATATGATCTCCGATTCACATGAACTTGGTCTTATTTTGAAGGTAATTGAATATACAATAGTTCAAAATAGAGTAGGATTAAATCGGACACCAGATGAGGAAGATATGAGGTTTTTAGTCTGGAAATCCTGAAACTAGGGTTTGGGATTTTGGTCCACTTATTTGTGTTAGTTAATTTTTGTATTTTTTTCTTTAGTCTTGCTAGTGATATATACACAGTGGAAGTGGTTTTGACTTATTCGGAGTTATCATGAATGAGTTGCGAATCGGGGAATTTAGGCTATTTGCAGGTCGATTTTGGCTGGGATTTTTGGCTTCTTATTTTGTGCAGAAATTTGTGCTAAAATGCAATTATTATGATAACATGTATGAGTGCTAATTATGTAGAATAGATGCAAAAATGTTGTTGATTTTGAGGGATTTGATCTTAATAAATGAGATTTCAAGTAATGAATTCGTGATTCATCAAATATCTAAGGGGTTAGAATGAGGACTCATCAAGAACTATCAAACGATTGTTAAGAGATGATCTCCAACCTAAGTAGGAGATGGTAATCCTTATCTCTAAAGGCTGATATCTGACTGACCTCTTGTTGCATGTCCTCAGCGTAGGAATAGAGATTCGGAGGTGTCAGGTTAGATGGTCAAAGTGTTTATTTAACGAGATCGAGATAACCAAAGTCCTATATTGTATGTTGTCATGATATAGGCATGCATCCTTTGACCGGAGATAGATATGTTACTATATGTCTGAGTATGTACATTTGGCAGACCAATAGGTTGATGACCTAACCAAGGTCTATACACCGGCGTGTTTGTGTACATATAAGGGCATATGAGTCATACGATCTCTCAAAGGGATCATACAGGTTCATTTATTTAACCGGAAGGCATGAGCTCACTCATGACATATTGGGAAGAATCAAATACTGTGTGCACAGTCATCTCGCTTTGGAAGCTTGACTGAATTTGTAGGTTTAATATATACTTTTAGGAAGCGTATGATTAAGACCTAGGTATGGTATATGCTTTTGGAAAGTATATGATCGATACCGACTCCCAATGATCAAATGAGAAACTTACTGATAGAACCCTGAAGTAGACAGTATAAAGTTAATCCAATACTTCGGGTTTATTCAGAGTCTTCCAATATACACGATGTATAGGTATTGGGAATACCTGACGAAGATGTGATCATAATTGATTGTATAACCATGACGCTTCCATTCCTAGGGAGTGATGAAACTAGTCTTGATTTTAGTGACTCCTCTCAGTAGAGAAGTAATCTGATCTTGGTCTTAATGTTGGACATTGATCTGAATGTGATTCAAAAGCAATGAGAAGATTAGATTTGTGATCTTGATTTAATCAAGCATCTGTGGGAGACCCACGATCTGGATTTAAGATACGATCTAAATATCCAAGTCACTATACATTGGACAATACAATCACCCTGTCCTTATCTCCATGTATTCGCGGAGAAAGCGCATTATCCTTGAAAGAGTTCAGGATAATTTCATTGTTGATGTGTGTATCCGAGCATTAAGAAAATGGATAATTAAATGTTATTTAATTATCATGATTAATAGGAATTCAATTCATATTATAAAGAGAGATACCTTAGATAATTAAATGTGATTTGATTATCACAGATAAAAATAATGTGAATGTGATTCATATTATTTGGGCACATGAGAATAGAGATTCAAGATGATTAAATATGATTTAATTATCATGGATATGAATAATCTGGATAGCAATATCCATATTAGTCATATATATTATAAATGTGATTTATAATATATAAAAGAGAACTATTTGTAATTTACATTTGTTAATTAAATGTTAATGTGAATTGGATTCACATTGGACATTGAATTGAAAATGTAATTTACATTTTATTTTGGGTTGTTATTATGATTCACAATTTTTTTCAATGGCAAGATTGCAATGTCTACAAAATAATTGTGAATTATTTTTGTAGAATAATTTGCTACAAAGTTTGTTGCAAATCATGGAGATTACATGGCCACCTTCCTAAAGGAGGAGGGTGGACAGCCACCACTCCTATTAGGAATGGGTGGTCATCCCTCCTCTCCACATGGAAGGAGGCATTCTCTCTTCCACTATTTCCATGAATTGTTGATTTAATTTTGTGATTCAATTGTGTTGATTTATCAACATATATTTAATGTAAAAAAAATTAATTGTTGTTGGTTTTACCAACACAAATCTTGACCATTAAAAGAAACAGAATCAATGAGAGCCATTGGATTTGTGTTGTCCCATGGATTGAGATCCATGGATCCCAAAATATTATAAAAGGAGAGGAACCCCATTGCTCTTCTCTACATAGAAGAGAACATAAGTCTCTCTCTCTTTCTCTCTCTATACGCCTACTCTCTCTCTCCCTCACCATGGATGGTCTAAAGGGAGTCTCCATTGTCGCAACATCATCGTTATGCTGCCCGACCAATTGCTCGTGGATCTCTGTCTCCTTCGGTGCGCCTCGCTCGTGAAGAAGACATCGGATCTCGTGTGTTGAGATTAGGAGATCTGCCGCTTGGATCATCAACAAGGATTGAGAGAAGCACATGATTCATCCTCACGCTCGCAAGAGTCTCCTCTGTCGGATCAAACTTGAGACAGGAGGTTTCTTCGTTTAGAGACTCGATCACAACCACGCTTCAAGAGGTAATGCTACTACTTGTTTGTTGTTTAGACGAAACAATCCGAGAAGTGTTCTTGGATCATGTGGTTTCGTCGCATGAAAAATTTTAATTTCCGCTGCTTAGAACAACTAGTCCGACTAGTCATTCTTCATCGTATTCGATACGACGCTCACGCGTCCGTGATGTGCTTGAGGATTATGCCATGTCCTTCAGAAATAAGTATGTATTTTAGTGACCCCTCCTAGTAGAGAAGTGATCTTATATTGGTCTAAATGTATAAATTGATCTAAATGCGATTCAAATGTAATGAGAAGATTAGAATTGTGATCTTTATTTAATCAAGAATCTATCAGAGGTTCGAAAGATCAAAATTACAGATATGATCTCAATAACCAATTCACTATATGTGGAAGAATACTATGGCCCTGCCCCCATCTCTAAGTATCCGCAAAGAAAGCCTATTATCCTTGAAAGAGTTTAAAGATATTTCTTGTCGATATATGTATCCGAGCATTGAAAAATTTGATAGCTAAGTGATTTAATTATTATGAATAACATGATTTCATTCATACTATATGGACAGTAATCTAAGAGAAATATATATGATATAAGTGTCAATTATGTGAATAATGTGAATGTGATTCATATTGTTTGGGCACATGAGAATAGAGACAAAAAAAGATTAAATATGATTTAATTGTCATAGTTGTGAATAATGTGGATAACATTATCCAAATTATTCATTTATATTATAAATGTGTTTTATAATGTATTAGAGAGAGCATATTATGATTTATATTTGTTGATTAGTTATTAATATGAACCAAATACACATTAGATAATAATTGAAAATGTAGATCACATTTTATTTTGGGTTGAGAATGTGATTCACAATTTTTCAATGGCATGATTGCAATAATCACAAGACTATTATGAACTATTTTTGTTGAACAATTTACAAAATATATTTCCATGGAATAATGTAATATCATGATACTGACTCCTTCCCAATTGGGAGGGTGGACGACCACCTATTCCCATTAGGAATGGGTGCTCGTCCACTCCCATATTATGAAAGGATGCAATCATCATTCCATAATCTTGAATGCATGATTGATTTAATTTGAGATTAATTTATACTGATTTATCAATATATATATATATATATTTAATTCAAATTAAATTAATTATTGTTGTGTTTTTACAAAAAATCATGGCCATTTTAAAAGAAGTACAAATCAATCTGATCCATTGATTTTGTGTCGTCCATGAATTGTGATCCGTGGACTCCCAAAGTACTATACAAAAAGAGGTAGCCCTTGCTCTTCAAGTAACAACAATTACAACATCTGTATGATCTCTCTCTCTCTACACACCAACCCCTCCCCCTCTCATCGTGGTCATCTACCATGGACCCCTAGAGTGAGTCGCCATCATCGTTGCATTATCATTATGCTGCCGGATTGTTTGCTTGTGGATCTCTATTTCCTTCAGTATGCCTCGCTCATGAAGAAAACATCGAATCTCGTTTGACGAGACTAGGAGATTCATCGCTTGGATCATCAACAAGGACTGTGATAAACACGTGTTTCATAAACGCTCCCGCAAACGTCTTCTCTGTCGTATTGGACTTGAGACCGGATGTCTCTTCGTTTAGTGATTGGTCACAACCACGCTTAAAGAGGTAAACCTAATACTTTTTCGTGCTTTACATGAAACAATATGAGAAGTGTTATTGGATCATATTTCTTCATTGGATTAAAATTTTAAAATTATGTTTCCTGGATGAAATATTGCGACTAATTGCTCTCGATCCCATTCGATGTGATCCTCAAACTTACATGATGCACTTAAGGACTTTTCCCATGTCCTTTATGTCCATCCCCCATGCCTTTATGTATTTCTCACATAAGACTAGAGCGTGTGTTTTAGGACAACCCTCTCGCTTATTAAAATTGATAGAAATACCCCAACTTGGGGTCAGTTTCAGGGAAACCCCACACAATGACAAAAAATGTAGATATTTTCTTCCAAAGGTTCGGATTGCAACATTTTTATTTTTTCTCCTTACATAAATGGCCACGGAATTATTCATTCGTATCTTGTATAACATGTTGCATTTTCTATTATAGAGAACATTTAATTTTACATTTGGAGATATTATTTGATGCTCATAAATTGGATGAAGTTTTTGTTTCTTTTTTAGCTCATATATCCTATGTCATTGATTTTTATTCTCATAAATTTGTTTGAAAATTGGGAATTGATTTACGAGTCAATGCAAATAAATTAATTAAATATTTTTGAAATTAATTAAATGGAGGGATCATGGATTAAATTGATTGCTTGCTTGCTTTTGCTCCTTTTTGCATTATTCATTCATTATCATCATTTAAAATTATTAAAAAAATGTATTTTTTATTAACTTTATCACATAGTACAATCTAGTGCTTTCTTGCATAAAAGTTTACACCAATTTATGCATGACATTTGTTTTTATTAGTTACAACTCTTTAATTTAAAAATTATGTAAATTTTTCTAAAAATAAATAAACCTAAAAATTATTCTCTGAGAACCTAAGCACTAGTTTGTTTTGAAAATCAACTCTAGCCCCTCATCTTACCTCCTTGAGTCCAACCGTGGGAATTGCCTAATTAAATTAAATAATTTATAACATTGGGATAAATTACATAATTATTTTTCTAAGGTTTTTTATTGATCGTTGGATTTCCATGCTACATTAAAAATGATAAGTTAATAAGTGGATTCAATCATTTTTTGGTACTAATGAAGCTTGATATCATTTGTAATTTCTTCCATGCGTGGGGCATCAATTTCGTGGGTTCTTTATCGGTTACGAGTACATCCTTATAACAATAGATTACCTATCAAGGTTCTGTAAGTTGTCCCAACCTCAGCTGTAAAGAGAAAGACTACTTGTAAATTTATGAGAAAGAACATTATTTCGTGGTTCAAGATCTCCAAGATACTCATCCTTAATTGGGGAAGCATTTTTTGTAAATTGTGATATGAAGATGTTTGTAAAGGACAATGACATCGAGTATCGTGTCACAAGTCCTCACCACCTAAAAATGACAAAGAAAAGATGTTAAACCAACTGATTAAGGGCATTTCGTGGAAGATTGTTTGTCCAGTTATAAAGGACCGATCCTGGGTTTCGGACCTAGTACTTTGGGTTTACAAGATGACTCCTAAGACGCCTTTGGGAATCTCCTCATTTAATGATTTCTGGGAAGCCTTGATATCTACCTATAGTTTATTCATAAATAAAAATGGTTAATTAGGAAGTTCAATTAGAATAATCACCTCTGTCGGCAACAAAATATTAAGGATATGAATGAGCTAATGGAAATCACAAACAAATAGCTTGAAAATAGTTTGATTTATAAGGATAGAGTAAAATGTTGTTGTGTGATTAGTACATCAAACAAGAGATCCTTGTTCTTGATTAAAATGCAAGGTTGACTAATGTCATGTTGAAGTATTTTCAAGGCAAACTAAAATCCAAGTTGATGGTCCTATACCTAGTCCGTGCTATGCACAAGAATGGTAGCGTAGAGATTTATAACATGAAATGATGCACAAGCATTCTTAGTTAATGGACAATTGTTGAAACACTTTATCAAACCATATGCGAAGTTAGTCTAGCTTGCGGAGATTTCATTCATGTGTGCTTCAGATTCAAACATTATACCACTATGTTGCACATGATACCTTGCAGTAGTACCCTTTAAAACCATAATTCGCATCTTAAGAGATTCAGTCCTTCTCTTCTTTTCTTATTTTTCTTTGCATATTACACCAACTACATTAATTCAATATGCTTTTCTACTTCCATACTATGGTTCACTAGATCCAAAGTATAAGGGGAAGTGGGGGGTGGTTGAAGGCTATAGTTTAGGCCTGAGCACATCACAAAAGCTCGAAGATCGAATAGAACACAACCATGGGAAACTAGTCATACTAGTTGCAAGTGGCAATAAAGTTTTTTTTAAAAAAAAGTTAAATGATGAAATCAATTGATTCGAGAATACTTCTCAAATTATTTCATCAAGATCACAAACGAGTAATAGAATTGCCTCTTGGCGCATGTTTGTCATCATTTGTCTCTAAAGAAAGAGACCCATTCTCTCAAGTTCGATCCGACGTAGTATATACTTACGGGTGCGTCGATGAGACGTATTCTTACTGCAATCCGATTTAAAAATCCGAGCAAGGAACATCCTGACTTCTTCTCACAAAATCCATGGATTTCCTCATAAGCATTCGAACCGGTAGAACAATACCGTGGCAATGACAATGAGGCTCTCTAAAACCATATCGTATATGATGACAATGTTGAGAGAGATGTAGGTTGGACGTGTATGAGAATAAGAGAGTGAGAGAGATATGTTGTTTTCAACTCAGGGGGTTGAAGTTGTGTGTACAAGAAAGGGCAAGCCCTACCCATTCTTTTATAATATATTGGATGGTGGAGATGAACTCCAAATCTCAAATCAATGGCCATGATTAATGTTACTTCAATTTGCAACACCTTATTAATTTAATATAAATCAAATATATCCTTTCAATAAAGTCAACTTTCTTTAAATCAATTAATATATGGATAATTAGGAAGAGGATAATCCCCTCTCTAAATATAGGGTGGATGTCCATCTTCATAAAATCAAGGTGTATGTACACTCTATTACGGGAGGTAATTTCCCCTTCCATTAATCAAAATAAGTACGAAATAACCTTTCTTGTTGTAAAATTCTGAATGATAATTCCATATTATCTTGAGAAAATTTCAATCATGTCATTTACAATTGTGGATATTATTCAACCATCGAACATGAAATGTAAATTGAATTTACAATCAATTATTAAATGTAAATCCAATTCACATCAACATTTAATTTGTAAATTATCTTTACAAACAAGTCTCTCAAAGATATTATAAATCATATTTATAATATCCATGATTATTATGGAATGTGATGTCCACAATAATTAAATCCTTTATAATTAAATTGCATATAATTATTTAATATGACTATTATCATGTGTCCAAATAACATGAAACAAGATCACATAATTCATGATATATAAATCACATTTAATTATCAATATTTAAAATTCTCGTATAAATTATCAAATAATAGTATTATTCTTGAAATCCTTCAATAACAATGTGCATGTTGATTGGCCATTTCCTTTTTAGTGACTTGGATAATGAGATCATATCTCAGATCCAAATCTCAAGAACCAATTGAATATGTTTGATAAAATTAAACTGTAAATCAAATCTTCTCCTTACATATGAATCACATTCAAATCAATGTCAAATATTTGTTCTAAGATGAGATCACAAATCTGCTGAGAGGTGTCACTAAATGTCGAAACATGTTTCATCACTCCCTCGGAATGGAAATGTCATAGTTATACAATTCTTTACAATCACAATACCCTCGGGTATTCTTATTACCCATACATCCTACATATTGGAAGGCCTACAGTAAACATAGAGCTTTATATCATACATGAATTATCTCCTTCTGGATTTTACCAAGAAGGTTCTCATTTGATCATTGAGAGTTGGTAACTATCATATTCTTTACAAAAGCACGTATCATATTTATAAATTTCTAAGGCTTTCAATGAAAGACGATAATGCCTGGAATTTAAAACCCAATATATCATGAGTGAGCTCATGTTTTCTAGTTCAATATAGGACATATATGAACTCTTTGAGAGATCGTATTACTTTATTGAACCGGTGTAATGATCATACCATCTTGTCGGTGTATAGACCATTATTCGGTCATCAACCTAATGGTCTGTCTAATGTACACACTCAAACATATATAATACACTTGTCTCCGATCATATCATGCATGCCCATATCATTACAATATACAACATAGATTTTGGTTATATCAGTCTTGTAAAGTAAACTGTTTGGCCAAACTTCTCTGACACCTATGAATCTCTATTCCAATGAAGTGGACGTGCATCAGATTTTAGAGAATGATTGTCATCTCCTTATCAGTGTGGATATCCTTTCTTAACAATCATTTGACGGTGCTCGTTGTGTCCCCAATCTAACTCATTAGATATCATCCAAGCACCAGCCTCTATGATTTAACGTTTGAATCAATAGATGTTTGATTATTATGATGATCATTGTACAAAACCCAGTTTGTTCAAAGGGGACTATTGTGCAACCATTTATTCTTTTTTTCAATATAGGGAATGATTTGCCATAACATTTATAGCGTAATGGATCGCTATGGGCTTTAATGTTCAACAATCTCCCACTACCCCAAAGAGCCATTGGTGAGATAATATTAGAACTCACATTCGTATCTATTCATAGGCTATTTAGAAAAATATCTTAGTAAACTGATTAGGCACTCTATTCCCGAGATACTATGACAAGTCCTTTTATAGACTTACATATCTCCTAGTAACAATGCTCGCATCCAAGGTAAAACCCGAGAGACTATGCCAAGTAATTTCTATTATCCTTATATAATACCCTTATGTTTTGGGATCTCTATCTTGTTATACTAAGATGGAATCTTATGTCTTATAAGGCCTCTGTAAGTAAGACATTTTAGATTGCTATGTATAATGTCTCAAGTTCATGAAGATAATGCTTTGAGAGCACTATCTCTAATGTATTATTATCTTTGAATATATTGTTATTACTGCAATTAAATGTTTAATGTCTATATTTACAATTTACAACTTCTACTACATGGAAGACATCTGGCTTTCCAACACATCTAGATCATAACGAGTTTCCTATAGATGATGACATGGGCATGCATCTTTAGCTTTCACAAACTCAACTCTTTGAGGTGATATTCCTTTAGATTGGTCAATATCATATCTTAAGGCGAAGAAGTTTTGCTTTGAATTTTCGAAAACAGAATATGTCCATGATTCACCACAAATGTGATGGTCCCAATGCACTCTTCTCTTTATTTCTGAGCATATTCGTAACTAAGATCTTACATGCACCCTTGAGATATTTTATCTCAAGGTATGGAATGACCAGATTATAAAGGACTTATTATCTTCCTTGTAGCATTCCAAATGATTCGGATTTTTATCAACATTTAGCATGATGAATACAATGGTACTCTCACTAAGCTTCACATGGTTCATTAAGATTCTATCTAAAATAATAAGCTTTATAATTTCATCAAATTTAATGTTCCAACTACGAGAAGTTTAGTCATAAATGGAGTTCTGTTAGCTTGCAAACCTTTCCTCACTCAACTATGAAGCCTACGATAAATATCCTTGTTGAGGAATTCACAAAGGAATGCAACCTCGACTTTCATCTTGCAGATGTCATAGCCATGTTATGTATATGCAATAAGTAATATTCTTATGAGTTTAAGCATGGTCACTGGAGAGCAGGTCTCATCTCAAGTGATGTCTTCTCTTTGTGTGCAGCTCTTGGCTATAAGCCCTGTTTTGAAGGTCTCTACTTTCTCACCTGGTTTCCACCTTCTTTTGAAGATCCACTTACACCAACTAGTTTCACCCTTATAGGTCTATACTCTACGGTCCATACACAACACTTGTGTATGAAGTCAACTTTAGACTTTATTTCTCTCTTATACCTTTCAAAGTCACGATCTTCAAAAGATTCATCATATGAAGTACAACTATTGATAGACTTATCTAATACATTTAATCCATACGCTTTAGGTGGTCTTATCACCCTGAAACATGTTTAAAGAGGTACGAGTAATTCATCTTCAAATGCCCTTTTAATTTTCGATTTTAGGATCGTCATTATCCTATTACTATTTAATGTGCAACTTTACTTCATTCTTATGTTGACTATTAATAAAGTCATCGTCTAAGAACCATATCCTTAGACATGAAATCATTTAAGAATATCAAGTTCGTAAAGTAGATATCCATTAGTCTCCTTTATATTCCTAATGAAGTAGTACTGTCTAGTGGTAGATTCCTTCGCACTTGTATCCATGTTTGCGACATGGAACAAGCAACCTAAATCCTAAAGTGTGTTGGTTACAAACCATAGCTTGTGAAGGTTTTTGGGTTCAGATTTGCATGGAATCTTATTTCTACATTGTACTCTCTAATGCATATTACTGGAAACTAAGAGTTGGTCATCCCAATAGTCATCATTTATCAAATAATGTCAAACACGATCCAATTGTATCTCTTCACAACTACGTTGAGTTGAGGTGTATTAGTATGATTTAAGCAAAAAAAAATGTTCCTCTCTCTGTAAGGTATTCCCTGATTTTATCTAATTACTATTAGCTACCTTGGTTAGATCAAATTTTTTTCATCTTCCATCTATCGTCGGTTTATCAATAAAAATTGTGAAATATTTGAACATTTTTTTCTACAAATAATCATCAATGTGTATCACATATCAATAATGTTCATTATGGTATTGATGATCAACATGCATCAATATTTATGGAATATTAAATACCTATGCATCCAACACCATTTAATAAGAAGGGTGCATCAGGCATTTTATTTTGAAAAAATTATTCACAAGTATGTATGTTTTGAACTTTCAAATAACATAAAGTTCAGTATCTCACTATTCTAATGATATTATCAACAGAGATATGGCCTAGGCTTGATGTCAAATCATTATAAAATGATATATGTCCTCCTATTCATCCTTAATGATTAATTTCTATTATATAGAAGTATTAATGAACTATTCATTAATACTCTAGTTTTGTAGAGTCCTTTGTATTTTAGGCTATTATTTGATATATATTTTCATAACTCTTTTTGATAGGTCTATTCCAGAATGTATGTTTATTTACAAAAAATTAAGAAATAAACAATGAATATATTTTAATATCTTGATCAGAGAGACATTCTCTAATACTATTGGCTCTCCCGTTGAAAGTATGTAGTCTATCTATCCAATGGATATTACTTCAACAATTGCATTAACTCCCATGTGGATGGCTATAAATCCTTAAGATCAAATTTTCTAGTCTTCTAAAACCTTTTCAACCAATTTCAAGTATTATTTGAAAAAGGAGATGCAACTATATGACTTCAATGTCTATATGTATATGTAGATTATGCAGATGCACTATCTGAGTCCTTCTTTAATGATCCTAGATAGTCTAGATAGTCGTACTACCAGTACATTGGCTTGTTGCAATGTTGGCATATATCCAACTGTTTGGATGTCATGTGAATGGAAGTCACAAGTTACAGTCAACTCTTTGACTCTTCTTAAACACTTTCGTAACACTTAAACAACCATTGCTTAAGGTAAAGGATCTCTTAAATTGAACATGTCCTTAAGGGACTTCAATATAAGAGTATTTCATCATTTATTCTTACTTTATACCACTAATAAAATATGAGTATTATGATGCTTCATGAAATACTTGACAAGTGATAGTAGAATGATGGAATTCATCATATCCCCATTCAGCTAAATTCTAACGGCCTTTGGTTTAGGAAGGTACTTCATCATTTTGGATACATTATACCTTATCGAGACACCATTCTACATAATGCAGTGAATCATGTCATTCATGATTAAATGTTGAGAGCACATATGTTTGCCAAAACATCTTCTTCGATTTTAATAAGGATCTTGACTATTATGATTATCATTGACATGTTACTTCCAAACATACTTTCTTAGAGACCAGGGCTATAGAGAAATGCAAACCGTAGGTTTTTATCCTATTGTCTATTTAGTTGTCTATCCTCATCGTCATGAGGAAACTTGCATATTGCGACCACATACATTATGTGTCCAACTTCTAGTACTACATCTTAATCGTGAATCCAATCCAGTATATTTTATTGGTTATTATCGAGTATATTGTGAGTGGGTTTAATAAAGGTTATATGAGAAAGAAATTTTGCATAATTAAATAAATAAATAATACTTTGATTATGGATTTTGTTATCAAAATTTTCTTGCCTTTAAACTATGAAAGTTCACTACCATATTCACTTTCAAAGCAAGGTATATACTTGACTCTATGTCTCTAACAAGATCTGCGATCTTCTTTATTATGAGAAACTTCAACTCAGATAAAAATAAACATGCATTTCCCATTTCATTTTCTAACACTCGTTCCCACCACCTTCACCTGATATTTATTGAATAAACAATCAATAAGAATAGAAATCGTTATGCACAATCCAATACCACAATAATTATATGAGAAATCAATATTTGGGTCACTACATTTACGACCTTACTCTTTCGACATGCAAAGAGCCCAAATCATATATACGTGTATGTAGGAGCAATAACTTCAGATAGACGTCTCCAGCATACAATCCGTGACAATCGAATCCTTCACCTTAACAAGACATCATGGATGTCATTTATATCATCCTCCATATCGCATTTAAAATTGAAGTAATCATTACGAATCACATTTACATGATTAAGTATTCTAAGAGAATTATATCTCTATTCATAGTTAGAGTATTTATTTGAGTTGGATATAATTCGATTTAATCATATTAAATCAATTATCAATCTAATGAAATCAACAAAAAATAGGATTTTCTTTATATTACTATGTAGTATACATTATCACATTGTACAATTGTAATATTCTAATTGGTTGATTAAAGTACATAGACTTATCATGCTTCCTATATTTGAAACGGATCAAACCAACTAAAATATATTACGATAAGAGGGAGCACTTTCATTGCGGTGCAGGGTGCCAATTAATTAGTAGCATATCCATGTCCTAGAAACCATTATCGAATCAATTCATGGCAGCATTATTGGTACAAAGTGTACTAAGAGGTTTTGCCGATCGCATGCTCTTAGTGACAAGCATGATACATACACACACGTACGTACATATATGTAGTAGTCACTCATAAATATTTAGTATATTAAAATAATAAATTTCCTAATTTCCTAGTCATATCAAGCAAACATGTTCTTTGTTTTACATGTAAAAGTTGTCCAACAACTATTGTAAACTAGGGTTTTTGTCATGAAACTCTCATTCAATGATCGTTGATGTTTAACCAAATATTATCATAAATTCTAAGAATCAACTGATGAGGTAAATTTCATAATTTCCTTGAATTTTTTGAATGATAAACACAATTGAAAAGTAAGATCGATAATCTCATCACCATCCGAGCCATCTCCAGTAAGTATGGAATATCTAGGGCAAACAAAGTCGGAATCATGCGAAATAAAATAATGTGTTTTTCTGGATTAATTCTAAAATTAATTATAGTGTTTATTTCACCTTTCATGATAGGAAAATATTAACCAAAAATAGTTTCGTTACTAATCAATGAATCTTGCATAACAATGTCATTGCGAGGACTTTTTGAATTTTTATTATGCACCTTTGGAGCCAAAAATTGGCTATATTTTGGGTACATATTTAGACATTCTAAATACACTTTATTATCCAATAATTTAATCCAAACAATATATAAACAATATTTTATAGCAAAAAATGATTTGAAACTTGCATCCTATGTAAAAACTACAAGTCCTCGCTCAACCAATATACAAAAACTTATTCCATAAAAATTTGTATCAAATCCCAGACCTTTTACCAAGTCTCTTATACAATTTAATGGAATGGTTTAGGCATTACCACTTCATGGTTGTGTGAAAGTTGCATGGAATACGACTAAGGGAAACTAGTCATACTTGTTGCAAGGGGTGGCAAATTTTAAAAAATTAAATGGTAAAATTAAATGATTTGAGAACACTTCTGAAATTATTTTATAAAAATCACAAATAAGTAATAGAATTACCTCTTAGAGCATGTTTGTGATCATTTATCTCTAAATAATGAGACCTCCTGTCTCAAGTCTGATCCGACGTAAAATGTACTTGTGGGCGAGTTGATGAGACACATGTTTCCTGCAATAAGAGTAGAAGATAAAGTAAGTAAACTCCAAATTTCATCACACAAAATCTGTGGTCTTCCTAACAAGCAGTCAACCTGACAACACAACAACGTGGATGTAATGGTGAGCCTCTTTGTTGTGTGTACAAGAAAGCACAATCCCTACCCTTTCTTTTATAGTATATTGGATTATCTTAAGATGATATATTGTTATATACAATAAATAAATTAATATATGGATAATTCGTATGAGGATATTCCCCTTTCTAAGTATCGGGTAGACGTCTACGTTAACTAAATCAAGGTGGATGTCTACTCTATTATTGATGGTAGTTATCCATTCCATTAACACATATAATTTTGCAACAACATTTATTGCATAAAAAATCTCAAATATATTTCCAAATTATCTTATGAAAATTTAAATCATGATATTGATAATTATGAATATTATTCAGTCATCCATTATAAATTGTAAATTAAATATAGAATCAATTGTTTACTGTGAATCCAATTCACATTAACATTTAAGTTGTAAATTCTATTTACAAATGAATCTCTATAACATATTATAAATCATATTTATAACATCCATGATTATTATGGATAGTTATAGCTACATTAAACATACATTTGAGAAATATATCAATTTTATTATCTAAGATGACTATTCTCATGTGTTTAAATAACATAATCTGTATTCGTATTATTCACTATAAATAAATAGGAGTTAATTATCAAAATTTCTAATGCTCGTATACATAATTCAATAATAGAGTTATTCTTGAACTCCTTTAAGAGCAGTGTGCTTTCTCTATGGATACTGGGAGATAAGTATGAGGTGATTATACATTCCATGTTCAGTGAATTGCAAAAGAGATCATATCTCAAATCTAGATCTTGAAAACATCTCGAAGATGTTTGATCAAATCAAACTGTAAATCTATTATTCTCATTGCATTCGAATCATACTAAGATCAATGTCCATTTCGATTGAGATCGTATTACCTATCAATTGAGAGGAGTCGCTAAAATCTAAACATGTTTCATCACTCCCTCAGAATGCAAATATCATAGTTCTAAAATCATTTATGATCAAATCAACCTCGAATATTCCCAATACATGTACAACCAATATATTAAAAGACTCAAAATAAACCGAAAGTTTTAGATCATATTTCCTTTACAGTTTTGACATTAAGTTTCTCATTTGATCATTGGGAGTTGGTATCAATCTTATACATTCCAAAAATGTATATCATAGCTATAAATTTTGTCAAATTGTCTTAACAAGATGACCATGGATGGAATTTAACATGGAAATTTCATGAGTTGGATCATGTCTTCTCGTTCAGTAGTGAACCTGTGTGATGTCCTTGAGAGATCGTATTACTCATATGTCCTCGTGTGCACACTAGCTCGCCTATGTATAGACCTTGGTTAAGTCATCAAACTAATGGTTCCCCTAATATTCAAACTCAGACATATAGTAATGCATTTATCTCCTGTTGAGGGACGTGTTCCTATATCACGACAGTATATGGCATATGCCTTGGTTATCTCGATCTCGTCAATTCAACTCTTTAACCTAACATATCTGAAACCTCTGAATATCTATTTTTATGCAGAGAACCTCTATCAATAGGTCGGTCAGATATCAACTATTAGAGAATGATTTCCATCTCCTTCTGAGATCGAAGATCCTTTCCTGACAATCACTTGATGGTGATTGAGGAATCCTTAATCTAACTGCATAAATATCATCCAATCATCAGCCACTACGATTCAACATTGGAATCAATAGTTGTACGACTATTAAGTTGGTCATGGTACATGACAATATTCGAGCAACATGAACTATTATGCAAATTAGATATTATTTATTTCAGATTAGGGAATGATTCGGAATAATAAGTATTACATAATTGTTTGATATGGGATCACATGTCCAGTAGTGGTGGTGAAGGGAGGTTTATAAGGCCTCGTACATCACAGTAGCATGTGTATCAATCAAATAGATAAAAAAATGACTTGTCGTACAAGTCACAATAGCAGTAGAATTTAAAAAAAAATATTTGATTGTGCCACTTGCATTTTTAAAACCATTCCCAATCCATTCCATCAATTTCACACAAGTATTGAATTATCTATTGAAGCATAATTGTGATCTTTTAGTCTCTAAAGCAAGAGAACTCTTCTCTGAAGTCCGATATGATGGAGATAACACTTGTAGGTGCGGGGATGAATCACATACTTCTCACAATCCAACAAGATGATCCGGGACTTTTTGCACTTATATTTATTGTACAAAATCATACTTCTACATCATGATCTTGAAGTAAAAAAAACGAGGAAACTCTTCACAAGATCGATAAAATCGATTTTGTAGTTGATGAATATCGTATTCATCAAGCTAAAATTTGTCTATTAGGCTTTGTTCCCTAAAATTCACATGCATTTAATCATTAATAGAGCATCATTAGCATTCATATATGTGTAAATAATATTTGCATTTCATCATGCATAATTGCATCAAAATTTCCAAGTATAAATTAGCCCAAAAAGCCGCTAATTTCTCATATTTTAAGTTAATTCATCCTAAATTCGATTATCCCCAAATCACCTCCATTGTATAGATATTATCAACAAGAATAAATAAAAAATAGAAATAAATTTACTAACTCAAAAAATGTCAAATAATCCCAAAATCTAATTTCACAACTAACAGACTAAAACGTGCGTATCTCCCACACACAGTGTCATATTTTGGTCTATTCACTTTTAAAGTACTACATTTTCAAATTCCTTCAAAACAATACCAATTTTGTAAAATTCGGAGTTCATACATGAAAGATGGGTTTTGGGCCTCTTTTCCATATTTTAACTTTTTGCAATTTTTGACCTGAGTTTTTATGTACATAATTAACCCTTTTAATTTTATTTCTTCTTCATTTATGTTCTTTGATGAGAGTTTTATTAAACAGCTTAAAAATCCAAATAAAAATCAAGAGTGAAATCAATGAACACGATTGTGTCCGGGTTTCCGTTGGGAGTCTGTATGAAAATTCCATATTTCACACTTCTATTTTATTTTCCTAGTTTTTTATAAAATTAAAGTCGAAAAAAATAGATTAGTACGTAATTAATTTTCTTGTATTTATTGTATTTTTTATATTTTTATCCTCTTTAAAAACCACCCAAAAAATTACAAAACTCCAAAAAGCCGGTTTTCTATACACCTGGAGAACCACCAAAAATACCACTTCGCACGAATGACTTCTTCTACTCCCCAGTCCTTCATTAAAGTTGTAGATCTCGTCGAGACAAAAAACTTTCATGAAGGAAATTTTTTGATTTTACATGCGCCAGTTAATTATTTTCCAAATTTCTTCTCCGTATAAAATTTTAAAATTTTTAGGGGTACCACGTGGCAGCTCCTGGGCATGCCATGTTGCACCCCAACCTACCTCACTCCTCTCTTCTCCTCAGGTCACGTGCATAGCACATGACCATCCTTCATCTTATCCAGATCTCAACGTACACCACAGCTCTTCCCCAGTCATTTCCTCCCCCTCTCGCATACCCACCGACAACCACTACCCCACCTCTAACCGACGACATTTAACTGCATGTAACGCACCTCGCCTCTTGTAAATCATCACCTTCGGCCTCCTCCCATTTCATCCGCAACGAAGACCTCAACGTGTACTACTCCTGAGCAACTGAGCTCCTCTTGGCCTCGCCGCCAAGATCGAAGCAACGATCAGGAAGGGACTTAGCACCTCCCAGTCCAGGTGATCCCTCTCTCCCCTTTATATCTTCTACCATCTTCACGTATATCCACCCTACTGAACTTCACCATCATCCGTCCTGAGATTCACCCAACTTCGTCTGCTCACTGCCATGCGCATGCACCTTCCAGTAGGGGTCGCATTCCAGCTGCTTCCCACAGTCTCTGTCACCACTGTGCCAACTACGGTCACCCCCGCCAGCCGCACACCACCACGCACAGCAGGTCACTAGCCACCTCCATGTCGGCTCTGCACTGGCTCGCCTCTCCATGCACCTCAATTCTCACGCCATCGCCCGCCCAACGACCGCCTCAGCCTCTACCCTCTGTCACCTGCTTTAGCAGCCGTTGGATCGGGGGATCTAATGGTATGTGGTCTGCCACGCCTCCCCCCTCTGAACCTCGGCCCCTACCTCGATGCTCGGGCATCCGAGCCACTCCAGCCAGTCACGTGGAGGCTTGGACCATTCAAGCCTATGCCTGGGTCCGAGCCTCCTTCCCTGAGACCGAACCTATGGTTTGGGGCCCCGAACCGCAGGCCAATGCCCGAACCACATTCTCGGCCTCACCAAGCCTCCGCCCTGCCATCCGAGCCTCCAAGTGCATGTGCAACGCACGTGCCCAGGGGGAAAATTGCAGTCGTACCCTCAGAGGTTCCTGATATGACAAATATACCCCCACTAGCGGTAAACTATAAAAGGGCGCTTCCTACTTCTCAAAATTGCAGATACGTCCCTTGGGGACCATATTGAAGAGAAAACTTTATTTTATTTACATTTTAGTCTATGTAGATTGATTTTAGCATATCTTTCTCATACGAATTCTACTTTTAGCATATAATATGTCATCTTGAAGCTATTCTCATGCTCTCTCACTTAGCATAGTTTGTGGATTAATCCGAGGTTTTCTATTGATAATTATTATGTGAGGATCTTTGTGGACATATCAGGATAATTTTGGCATATTTGTGCTATATTTTCATTGAGAAATTAACCATATCCTTTGCAGGAATGCAGATGAGGATTTCAATTTGATTAACTCCTTACGACCATTGTTGATTATTCTCAAGAGTTTAATTTTCATATGGGACTAATATATATTTATTACTCTAAGATTATTATCGATTATTCGAGCAATTCAATCAATGAAGTTTGGAGGCCAGATATTTTTCTTAAGATTATTATGAGTATCAAGTGATTCGTTAACCTGAGCATTTAGTCAATTTGAATATCTCTTGAGTTCAAATCTTTTTGATTTGTGATTAATTTTGTGAAATTATAGATAATATTATTCGAAGGATTAACACATTTAAAATCACATATCCTAGGCATAATATCCTCTGTTTATTTTCTTTGCATCGCATCTTCATTATTGCATTGTATTATATTTTGCCAACACATAAATTAACTAAACATTCATTAATTAATATAAAACCATGCTACAAAAAATCATTGTTCCCTATATTCGACCTTGGTAGACGTGTCAAGTAAAAATATTCCAAAACATTCAAAGATTGTGGTTTTTGATCGACCATTTTTCGCCTCCTATACTACAATTTATGGATTATTAAAGAAGCGGATTTAGCGTTCAGCAAATGACACCATTGCCGGGGAACGGTGAATTTCTAAGCATTTAAATTATTTGTTGTAATTAATTTTTTGTGAGTATTATTTCTGTGTCATTTTTTCCTTTTTCTCCATTTCATTTTTTCACTTATGTTACTAACCACATCCTCTCTCTTTGCATATTACTCGGAGAAAATTTCGGATACTATTCAAAGATTTGCTAATGAGGATTAAATTTTATTTTTGTTAGAGAGAGATTAGATAGTTTAATTTCTGCATTATTCTCAGGGTCTCTCTCTCTCAACCCTTGTAATAATATAGACTGAACTTTTCTGTGGTGTGCCGGGTCTGTTTCAACCCCTTCTGTGTGGTTTGGACCCGACTTGAGTGGCGTATGATTTAAGCACATATACGCATGCTTATTTATAATTCATTGTGCTGGTAATTCTTAGGTACACTTTTACTAAGTAGATGCACTATAGATCTTTCAACATTAGCCATATTTCGAAATCAATTCTTCCCGCAAATAGAACTATCTGCTTAGGGCATTTTTCATCTGTGCATATCATTTAGTATAATTTCAATTCCTTATATTACATCCTACATGAAGAACGCGAAAAGTCACTTTAAGTCTTCTTCTTAAGCATGCATCATTGATTTACGTTTTCATTGGCTTTTTCGATTCTCCTTCTCAAGTTTTACAACTTAAGAATTAAAGGAATTGGGATCGCTCGTTAGATGTGAATTTCTATGCTCACATAAACTACAGTGATAACCCTAATAAAAAATTGGGACTGCTAATCAAGGCGACTATAAATAACATTGACATAAAATTAACATATGTCTGGTGGAGAGAAACCCACTCATTGTTTGAAAGGACCAGATGGCACACGTTAGGACAGAGCCAAAAATTAAAAAGTTTCATTCAGACAACTGATTTTAAAAACAGTCTGCTACTTTTCAGTGAGGGTCTCAGGTAGCTGTTTTATGGTCTGACTTCCCTTAGTAGAGTAGATGGTTTAGAGGACACTACGGAAGGCTCCATCCTCAAGTAACACGAGTAGCCATTTAAACGGTTTGTACTTATACCTATATTGGTTGAAAGTAGGTGCAACTAGTTGTATGAACTCGGGACATTCTTTGTGTAATAATTCGGCACCTAACTGTTGCGTTTAATTTTAAAAGATTGTTTTGTCATTAAATTAAAATTAAAATGATAAGCGGCTGAGCCATAACGTGCCTTCACTATTGTTGAGTGGATGAATCTACATGTTTGTTTTGTGTTAGAATTATGTGCGTCAAAGACCTTGCAATTGCAAGAAAATTGTGATTCATGAATCATTCCATCCCTCTCTTAAATAGATGACGACACATTGGTCTTCCTACCCGATCTCCACGACCATGTCTCGATATCCTTCTTCTCACACTATAGAGGGGAACATGCTCATTAAACCTGGTCCCCCTTAGCCATCACTTTCTTCCCTCCCGTACATCCCACCCGATGACCACACTTCTTCATGCAATAGACGTCTCTAACATTCTGACAGTTTATGGACATGAGAGAGCGAGAAGAATTGAGGATGAACAATAGAGTAATCGATATTAACAGTAGAACAGAATTTCCAGTTACTATGATCTCACAGCCTCTTGAACCATCGCCTAGTTAGGATGACTATCCTCCTGAGTACAATCAATTTTCCTTAGAAGATCCTCGAGAAAAATAGAGCAACGAAATATAACTCATGACCAGACCATAATAACTACGAACAATCAATACTCTACTCGAGGTTACATGCCAGAATCACGACATATGGAAAATGATTCTTCAATCACAAGTCATGAGATGTTTGAGGATGAGATTTCTCGGATCAATCATAGAGCAAACACTTTGGCTGAGAAAATATATGATCTCATCCAATCTATGCAGAATTCAGAAGTAAGGCCACCACTATGCGAACCATTGAACCATCATGTGACTCACAATCATGCAGAACCACCACCGACCTCTGACCTCCCTACTGATCATATTACATAAAATAATTAAAAAAATGAAAAACTTGAAAATTCAAAAAAATTGGACAATTCTGAAATGGAAGCATTTTGCAAGAGTCTGATCATAGAGGTTTCATTGATCAAAGCCATAGAATATGTGCTTGATCTTGAGAGATATGTAAACAATCGACTAAACCCCAAAAAGACGGGCAAGAAAATATAAAGGACTGAATAACATGTCATATCTATTTCTATCTCTTTGGTGATGAATCATAAAATCAAAAGCTGCAAGGTTAAGCGGTTGCCTCGGATCACATGTAAAATTGAGGATACCTTTTTCACTCATGTTCGGTTAAAATGACTCCACTTTAAGCATCCTCCTGATGTTCATCTTTAATCAACTCAAACTCCAACAACTCAAAAATACAAGGGTGATCAATCTATTACCTAATCGATCTACAAAAAGACCGTGGGGGATCATTTCTACAGTCTTAAATTTTCGAGGTAAAGAACATAAAGTAGACTTTACTGTCATTTAAATTGAGCAACCCGGAAGGTTATTCGAGTTTCCTATCATTTTACGAAAGTCATTCTTAGCCTTTTCTATGGTGATCGTCAATTATGAGACTCAGGAAATCAAGTTCCCGAACTCGGACCACAATGAACAAACCCCCAATGACACAAACTGCTCTGAGGAAAACCAACTTGAAACCAACAGTTGTGATCAAGAGATAAACATTTCACATTATCAGACATCTCCTCATGGCACACACATACAAACCCTAGGAGTGTCACTAGAAAGACTGATTGTTGGACAAACCTCGAATTCTTACCACCCTATCACTGCTCCAATGAGAAATAAAGATTTTGGAGCTTATGAAGAATTGGACCATATTTCTGAGGAACATCATGATTATTTAAGTGGTCCAATTTTCAAGTTGGTGGTAATACACGAGATACTTTAACCATACAATGAACCGACTTCGGAAACATCCTATGTCACTAAAATTCACGATCATTGGAAAGTGACATCAACATCCCCAGCAAAAACTCAGAAAACCACCAGGAACAGACTCCTTTGACCGAAGCAGTGCACCTACAAGAATTAGTCGACTTTTATGGGGATTCATCTGATGAGGAACTCATGAATGCCACACCGGTTACTCAAGAAAGGGAGACGGAGATTGTCCAACTTCCTCCCAATACTTCTCAAGGAAACAAATCGACCAAGAAAGTCACCTTTGACCTTACACCCCAGGTGATTTCTGAAGAGTCCTCATCCGATACCGAAGTGGTTCATTAGGTAAGTGCAATAGGTACAACTTTGATCCCAGCGCACTTACCTCTGATAGACAATAGTTGGAGATCCTCTGCATATGACTACTATTCTTCGAAAGATGACTCTGATGATGGTTGGTCCTCTTCGTATGCCTCCTCTTCTTCGCCTTCCACATCTCAATAGTATCTCCCTCTACACTCTCGCAAGAAGGTCCGTCGCAAACCTACTTGCTCTTGTACATCCGCAAATCTACCTGGTTCCCCATCTGTATTTATGTGATCACACTTAGGCTGACCTAAGCCTATGTATAGGGGGATCAGTATAATTGTTTAAACATTACTTCTCCTCTTTTTGACCCATATATACTTAGTGCAATCTATGTCTACATTTCACATTGTGCCATGAGGACAATGCACTTGATATGTATAGGGGGATGTGTTTGTATATATTCCATCTCCTTTATCCATAGCTCATACTTTAATCATTTTCATATAACAAAGGGGATGGGTACAAGTAGTGTATATTATGTATAGAATACCTGTTTTTCAAAGAAATAAAAACAAAAAAAAAACAGAAAAAAAACAACAATAAAAAAATATTTAAACATAAAAAATTCCACTCATGGTCTTGCATTTCATTAAGCATCTCATGCATTCCTTGGTTGATATATTCCTAACACATTCACTATCACTCAAGGCTTGAAGATTTTGAGGACACTTGATTTCTAATATCTTGAGAATCTGAGCGAACCAGCCATTGTCATTATTGTTTTGAACTTAATAATTCACAGTTTCCTAGTTTATAATATTTGAGTGCTATATTGCACTCTTCATCCTACCTTCAAAAGAATATGATCAGCACAATCACTTTCACAACTACATGATTGATGAGATGAGTTGAGATATCACTTGAGGAACTAGGACTAGAGATTTGAGTTTAGACATGATCTAATGATATTGAGGATGGGATAAAGTTAATAAAGGCTTCTGAAAACCTGAGTGTCAGCAAAATCCTAGACAGTATGTAAACGAGTTCATATGCTATCTTTTTGATATTTACCTCTGTGCGAGGGTGTGATGAAACTTAATAAAAATTGTTGATCAGTGTGCGCCAACTTTTGGTAAGATCAGTGGAGGTAGCCAATAAAAAAAGAAAAAAGAAATGTCAACGAAAAGCTCTATCATCCAAAGTCAAATTACAAATGAGCTTCCACAAATGGCGAGCGCACCCAAACATTTACAAAGTGTCCACTTGGACCAAGCGCTAATTAGGACCAAGGAGTCGAGCTGACACCATAAAAGGGCTCTGCATCGTAAGTGATACAAATATGGGTGTCAAAGGTATCTTAGATACTCAAAAGAGACACACCCCAGTGTACTCTCAAAAAAACAAGTGCAGACGACTCTAGATTTTCTTGACAGACACATTGATCAATAAAATAAAAATATACTTGTGTTGACAAATAAGGCACTTGAGAGTCAACTTGTTCCAATGTGAGGGAGAGAAAATTAGACACAATCCTATGCCTTCCATCATCTGGTCGTGCACCTACACTTTCAAGTCTGACAAACTAATGTGACAGTTGACTGAAGCAAGAATAGACTTATTCCCTAGTGTTGAGGATTATATATAGAGGAGAGTCTCTTGGATTGGAACTTTGGATGGTGTCTCGACTTGACACTCATGAATGCAATACACTAAAAATCATATCCTTATATTATATATACAAACAAAGAGTTTGAAAATATAAAAAGTTGGATTGCTTCTAATGAAGGCATGGTTGAGCACTGAAATTTAGGATCACTCAAATTAAGGGTCTTCTATGAATTGAGCCTTGAAAATTCACATGCACAGCCAAGGATGTATACAACTAAGCCATTCATTCAATGATGCTCGGGGACGAGCATGGTTTAGGTATAGGGTATGATGAATCTCGTATTCATCATACTAAACTTGGTCAATTAGGCTTTGTTCCCTAAAATTCACATGCATTTAATCAATAATAGTGCATCATTAGCATTCACGCATGTGTAAATTAAATTTGCATTTCATCATGCATAATTGCATTAAAAATTCAAAGTATAAATTAGCCAAAAAGCCGCGAACTTCTCATATTTTCATTAATTCATCCTAACTTCGATCGAACCCAAATCACCTCTATTGTGTAGATATTACCAACAAGAATAAATAAAAAATGCAAAAAAAACCAAACTCAAACAAGTGTCAAATAATCCCAAAATCTAATTTCATATTTGACAGACTAAAACACGCATATCTCCTATATATAGTGTCCGATTTTGGTCTACTCACTTTTAATGTACTCCATTTTCAAATACCTTCCAACTGAGAACAAATTTGTAAAATTCGAAGTTCATACGCAAAAGTTGGGTTTTGGGCCTCTTTTGCGCATTTTATCATTGGTATTTTATCACTTGTGCCCCTCTTAGATATCGCAATATCAGTTATGCCCCTATCTTTTTGGTAATATCAGTTGTGCCCCTCACTTCTTGCTATTTTATCACTTGTGCCCTCGAGTTAGTGACCATCCATCCATAGTGTAAACGGACGTTAACTTTGAGGACATAAGCGGAATTAATTTAAAAAAAAGGTTATGTGGTCATTTTGTACCCTCTTCCTCATCCTCTTCTTCTCCCTCCTCTTCCCCATCCTCCAACCTCCTCCACCTCCCTCTCCGCCCCACCCCTCCCTCATGCCGCCCAGCTCCGCCACGAGCTCCCCTCCCCTCCACGGCGCTGCCCCCTGCCGCCCCTCCGCCCCGAGCTCCCCTCCCCTCCCCGGTGACGCCTCGACCTCCCCCCATGCCCTACGGCCCCTCCGCCCTTGCCTCCCCTCCCCTCCCCGCACCTTCTCCTCCTCCGTGCCTCCTCATGCCCCCTGCCACCCCCCGCGCCAAGGCCGCATCTCTTCCCCCATCCCGCGCCTCCCCCTCCCCCCGGCGCCCTCGCCTCAGCACACATCTCCTTCCCCAGCCCGCTCGTCCCCATGCCCCCCGCGACCCCGTCCAAGGCTGTATATCCGCCCCCTACCCTAACCTTCCCCTGACCCCTGCCCTCGCCCCAACCTCCCTCTGCCCAGACCGCCCCTCCGCCCCCAGCCCTGACCTCCCCTACCAACCGCTCAAGTACGGCGCCGCCCCCTTCTCTCCCTCCCCCTGGGCTGCACCTATACCAACCCCGCACCTCCTCCCCTCGCCGGCACTGCCCCCCTTCTCCCCCTCCCCCTTGTCTGCACCCCCTCCCCCGCACGCACGGCCACCTTGTACCACACCGCCAATTCCCCTGCTCCGCATCACGCAACTGCGCAACCGTGCAACTAGCGCCAACCCCTCGATAATGTCATGAAGTCGACCTCCTCCCGCAGCCACGCCTCCGGCCCCTGCCGCCAGCCCGCACCTCCTCCACAGCCTCGCACCTCCTCCCTAACCCTCCTCCTCATTTGATTCTATTCTGACCATAATACCCCTCTTAACCACATCATGGTTTTAGTAAATTATGGTTATTTCAATTTTTTGACGGTCAATCTGACGGAAGGGCACAACTGATGATGAGGGGCACAACTTATATTACCAAAAAGAAAGGGGCATAACTGATATTGCGATATCTAAGAGGGGCATGAGTGATAAAATCCCTTTATCTTTTTGTTATTTTTGACCTGATTTTTTATGTACATATTTAACCCTTTATATTTATTTCTTCTTCATTTACGTTCTTTGATGAAAGTTTTATTAAAGAGCAAGAAATTTAAATCCAAATCAAGACTGAAATCAAAGAAACTGACTATGTCTGGGTGTCCGTTGTGAGTCTGTACAAAAATTATGTATTTCACACTTCTATTTGATTTTCCTATTTTATTATTTATTAAAAATACAAAAAATATATTAGTGTCTAATTAATTTTCTTATATTTATCGTATTTTTTTAGATTTTTATCCTCTTTAGAAACCACCAAAAATTTAAAAACACCAAAAAACTGATTTTCTATACACCTGGAGAACCACCAAAATTACCACTTTCTACGAATGACCTCTTCTGCTCCCTGGTCCTTCTCGTCAAGAGGAACAACTTTTGTGAAGGAAATTTTTTGATTCGAGGTCTCGTGCTATTTCTTTTCCAAATTTCTTATCTTTATAAAATTTTGAAAATTTTTGGGGGTGACATGTGGCAGCTCCCAGGCGTTCCACGTGGCACTCCCAACTACTTCACTCCTCTCTCCACCTTGGGTCATGTGCATTGCACGTCACCATCCTTCATCTTCCCCAGATCTCAATGTAGGCCACAGCTCCATCGCAGTTGTTTCCTTCCCCTCTCGTGTAACCCCCGACAATCATTACCCCTCCTGCAACTGATGACATTGCCCTGCATGTAAGGCACCTCGCCTCTTCTAAATCATTGCCTCCAGCCTCCTCCCATTTCATCTGCCATACACACGAGTGATGCTCCAGCTACAACTCCTTTGAAGGTGACAGCTTCGAAGGGATCTCTGGAGGAGACGACGAGCTCCATCACCTTGCAGGCGAGATCCATGGCGAAGACCTCGACGTGTATTGCTCCAGAGCAACGGAGCTCCTCTTGGCCTCGCCGCCAAAATCCAAGAGACTATCAGTAAGGGTCTTAGCACCTCCCTGTCCAAACAATCCGTCTCTCATCTTTATTTCTTCTACCACCTTCACATATATCCACCCGACTCAACTTCACCACCATCCGCCCTGAGATTCACCCAACACCGTTCGTGCACCATCGTGCGCACGCTCCTTCCAGCAGAGGCCACACTCCAGTTGCTTCCCACAGCCTCTGTCACAACCGCGCTAACTGATGTCACCCTCGCCCATCGCACACCACCATGGGCAGCAGGTCGCTAGCCACCTCCACTTCGGCTCTGCCCCGCTCCTCCACGACTTGCCTCTCCAGGCTCCTTACTTCTCGTTTTATCATCCACCCCACGACCGCCTCGGCCTCTGCCCTCCGTCGCCTACTTCAGCATCCGTTGGATCAGGGGATCCAACGGTTTGTCGTCTGCCATGCCTCCCTCTCTTTGTTTCGACCCCAGCCCCAAGGCTTGGGCCTCCGAACCACACCAGCCAGCCACGTAGAGGTTCGAACCATTTGAGCCTAAGCCTCGGTCCGAGCCTCTCGCCCTGAGATTGAACCTCTAGTTCGTGGCCCCGAACCTCAGCCCCATGCCTGAACCACATGCTCGGCCTCACCGAGCCCTCGCCCAACCATCTGATACTCCAGACGCACATGTGATGCACGTACGCTGGGGGGCAAATTGCTGTCGTATCCCTAGGGGTTCATGATATTACATATATACCCTCATTAGGGATAAATTACATAAGGGCCCCTCTTATTCTTAAAATTGCAGATAGGTCCCTACAAGGACTGCTTTGAAGAGAAAACTTTATTTTATTTATACTTTAGTCCCTGTAAATTCATTTTAGCATATCTTTCTTATACGAACTCCGTTTTTAGCATATAATATGTCATCTTGAAGCTATTCTCATGCTCTCTCACTTGGCATAGTTTGTAGACAGATTTGAGGTTGTCTATTGATAATTATTATTTGAGGATCTCTGTTGACAGATGCAGTCTAATTTTGGCATATTTGTGCCATATTTTCATTGGGAAATTAACGACACTTTTGCAGGAATTCGGATGAGGATTTTAATTTGATTAACTCCTTGCGACCATTGTTGATTGTTTTTAATAGTTTGATTTTCACATGGGAATAATTTAGATTGATTCCTCTAAGATTATTATCGATTATTCAAGGAATTGAATCACAGAAATTTGGAGGCGAGATATTTTGCTTCAAATTATTCTGAGTATCAATTGATTTATTAACCTGAAGCATTGAGTCAGTTTGAATATCTCTTGAGTTCAATCCGTTTAGATTTTTGATTAATTTTATCAAATTATAGATCATATTATTCGAAGGTTTAACACACTTAAAATCACATATCCTAGGTATAATCTCCTCTTTTATTTTCATTGCATCACATCTTCATCATTGCATTGTATTATATTTTCCCAACATAGAAATTAACTAAACATTAATTAATTGTTTAATTTAATTTAAAACCACGAAACTAAAAATCATCGTTCCCTGTGTTTGATATTAGTAGACTTGCCAAGTAAAACTATTCAACAACATTTAAAGATTGTGATTTTATCGATCGTTTTTTTGCCTCCTATACTACAATTTATCGGTTATTAAAGAGGCATATTTCATATTCATCAGTAGCATAACAACATGGTTATACACCATTGAGGGTATTATGACTACAAAGGGACGGACCTATGATGTAAGGCGGAACATCCAACATTAAGGCCATTATCCTAGTGATGGGGTGTCCCTTTGATAGTAATATGAGAGATACTTGTTGGTCCACTAATGAATTGTATTTTATAAGGTGGGGTCAGACCCACTTTATATACATTTTTAGACTATTTAGAATAAAGATTATGGATAAAACCTTTAGCGCATCACAGGCAGTGGAATTTAAAAATTTAAAATCAAATATGAAACCACATGATCTGAGAACATTTCGTGGATCGTTTCATCGGAACCACATAAGGGTATTAGGGTTACCTCTTAAAGCATGGTTGTGATTGTGTCTCTAAAGTAAGAGAGACACTTGCAGAAATTTCATATCACAAAAAATCATTAAATGATATTACATATCATCATTGTTCATTATGATACATGTGATCCTCATACATCAATATGTGTGAGGTCTTGAATACATTGGCATCTTACAACTTTCCCATAGAACAATGCATTGGACATTTACTTTAGATATAATATTCACAAGCATGTAAGATTTGAAATTAGAACCAATGTAAAATTTATTTCTTACATGTCTATTTATCTCATTAACAGACTTATATCCAAGGCTTGATGTCATATCATTGTCAAATGATCTTCATCCTCCTATTGATCTTTTAAGGTTTGATTTTCAGTATTTAGAATTATTAGTAAACTATTTATTAATATTCTAATTTAGTAGAGTCCACTAGATGTCAGATTACTATCTGATATATATCCATCATAACTTTTTATTATAGTTCTATTCCAGAACTCATGTTTTTTTCCATCATTTAGAAATAAACAATGAGGGTATTCTGGTATCTAGGTCATAGAGACATTCTCTTAGACTAAGTGCTCTACCACTGAAAATATGAAGTCTATCTATCCAATAGAGATTGTTGCAAAAATTACATCAATATCCATGTAGATGATTATTAAACCTTAAAAACATGTTATCCAGTCTTCTAAAACATAGGCAACAATTGCAAGTGTTATTAAAAGAATGAGATACATATTAGACTAAGATTTTATCAAATAAGTAGTTAATATCAATGATTATTTAAAGATTATTCTTATGCACTATTTGAGTCCTTCTCTAAGGATCCTAGATAGTCTAGGTAGTCACATTATTAGGACGTCGTCTTATTGCAGTATAGGCATTCATCCAACTCATTGAATGCCATATGTATGGAAACCATAGAAGTACAATCAACTCTTTGACTTTCCGTCTAACATAGGTCAAATCCATGCTTCTATTGCTCTCTTCATCTATAAGCAATAATTAATTAAGACTAAGGGTCCCTCGTGCTGAATTCAAAAGAATTCAATGTAAGAGTATTTCAACATTTATGCATGCTTCTTTCAACTCATGCAATATGATTATTATCAAGCTCCATGAATGACTTGAGTACATTGATGAGTCGCTAAATACATGATATAATTTGTGTATAAATTATATCACGTATTTAGCGACTCATCAGATGGCGCCGTTGCTGGGGAGGCAAATGGCTTAGGAATTAATTTGGAAAAATAGATTTATATTTTCATTTACTCGAGTAGTCTAACCTCCAGGCCACCTTGTATTTAGTCCATTTTCTTTCAAATATTTCTCTTTATATTTTTTGTATGTATATTTTTTTATCTCTCTAATATAAATCTTATTTTCCTTGCGAGGGCCCAGTGGACTTCGAGTGTATCGATGGTCGACAGACGCGACGTGCGCCGATTGTTGAAGAGTGAGGAGAACTAATTTATCTTCGAGAGAAATTTTGTAAATTCTTGTAATTATTTAGGTAACTTGCTTCTTTACAACGGCTCTTGTTTGAGAGCTCACGCATGTAAAAATGGCTTGGACAATATTTTTGGTGTGTCGATACTTGTTTCACTCTCCGGTGAGGGTGGGGCTTGACTTGAGTGGCGAACTTAAGGATTAGGCACACAGTACTTTAGAATCAAATTTGTTTGTGCCCATTGTAAATAAGTCCACACAAATCTTAGAAGATTCACATACTTTATAAGATTTATAATGAGACGCACATAGACACGTACTACTTAGCTCAAAATTAAATCAATTCTTCCCCGCTAATAGTATACTGTTTAGGTGTGTTTTTTCTCGATCTGCATGCATTTATTGTAAAATATACAAATTCTGTTCTGCATAACGCATGGAGAGTGCTGAGATTCACTGTATGTATATCTTCTTCTGAGCATGCATCATAGTTTCTCGTTTGCATTCTGATTTTCGATTCCCCTCTTGTTTTACGACATAAGGTCAAAAGGAAATTGGGACTGAATGGTAGATGTGCTTGTGTATTCATATAAATTTCAAGTGATAACCAAACTCTAAAATTGGGACTAAATTGAGCAGGTCAATTGAAAATAATTGAAATAAATAGAACCCATGTTCTCGGGTGCATAAAGCCCTCATTGTTTGTTTTACTTGCAAGTGAGAGAGAGACGACCCTAGGATAGAGCCAAGCCAAGATTTCTTACTTACTAATGGTTCTTTATTTTCAGGCGATTAGCTACTTTTCAGTGAGGAATACGGGTAGTCGTATTTATACAATCCGGACTTCCTTGGCAGAGTGGGATGTTTAGAGGGTGCTTTAGTCCTCAAGGAACGGGCTTCGGCCTACACTTACTACTATTCTGGCTGAAAGTAGGCCAAACTAGTTGTAAGAACCGGGTCAGTCTGTAGGAAAATACGGGCACCTAACAACTCGTTAATCTTTCCAAGATTGTATTTATCACCAACTAAAATTGACATGATAATTCGGACGAACTCTTACGGCCATCACATGTTGAGTTGGTGAAACTAAGGGTTTTGTGTTTGTATTATGTGAGTTCACTCCGCATATTTACGTGCACTGTAGAACTAATGCCTAATTGAAATATCGTGTTCCAAAATCAGTTCTTTTGACATCGAAGAAGATTTATTAGGGGGGTATTTATTCGGAATTTGCGAATCTCCCGTTGAACCCTCCAAGAAGTATGTCTTCACAAGTCCATGCGCAACTTGGACCAACCTGTACTCATGACCCTCTTGAGCCCAGGATCACCCAATCTTGGGATGGTTACTCTCAAGCCATTCCATTTCTCTCTTCCCACCTCACCGAGGAAGACCTTCACCTCAGTGAGAATATCTTGATTCATAAATCCTCTTCTAGTCAAGAACACCTTGTTGATTCAGGACATGAAGAAGATTCAAGGAAAATGCCTCCAAAGAAGAGAGATGAGGAAGAAGAGAATCATGAAGACCCAATGAGAATGATACTTTCCAGATTAGTTGCATCTGAGCAGCAACACGCACTTCTCAGAGCTCAGTTAGGATAGTTAAATGTTGGGGTCGAACCACCAATGAATGCGGCGTATAACCCCATACAATATCAAATTCGGAACTACTTGAGTCTGGTCGATCCCACTGTTGATTTTGAATTAAAGCCAGATTTTCTGAACCTACTACCACATTTTGATGGGAATGCATCTGAGCAGCCATGCGCATTTCTAAGGGACTTTGAGCTCATATGTATTGACCTCAAACATAATAATGTTAGCCAGGATTATATTAGGCTCAAAGTCCTTCCATTTGCCTTTGGTGTAAAAGCCGACTACTGGGTAAAGAATCTTGGAATCACAGTCACCACTTATGCACAATACAAGGACCTATTCCTAAAGAAGTTCTACCCGTTGAGTAGAACTAACATGATGAGGACGTGCATTTTGAGTTTTTCTCAATTACCCCATGAAGCCTTTTTGTGATGCCAGGAAAAGATTGAAGGACATCCTGTAGAAGTGTCCATGTCATGGACTATATGATAACATCTTGGTCCAGTCATTTTTCACTCGTCTAAACCCTGAGATGCAGGGTTTAGTGAGCACTGCCTGTAACGGCAGCTATACCTCATTAGGAGCGGATACCGTCTGGAGGGTATTCGAGTAGATGGCTGAAACTAGCCGCTCACAGATGGCCAGGAGGGCCAACACACCATCCCCCAGTTCACTCTCATTTGGAGGGGGAAATCAGTTGTAGTCGATCTCTCTCAGGACTTGATCTCTAGCATGGGACTCCTTGTGGATAAACTTACAGTAGTTGAGAAGATCGACAGGAGGACTGATGAGTTAGATCGGAGCGTCTCCAAACTTCCAAAACAGATGGAGGAGTTGAACTGAGATGGTATCTAAGATAAGGATACCCGTCGTGACTGCACCCTCTGCTCCCGTATACCGAGTTCACCATATCCAGGAGTAGTTGGTGTCGGGGCAACCCCAACCATGGGAGTAGTACCAATCGTACACCTACTCTTTCCAGCAACCACATCCATTAGCAGAGACAGTTCAGGAGGAGTCTCCACCGGTTTGGGAGGTGAATGGAGTATGGTATACTCAGAACCCTGCCAGGCAGGAAAGTTTGGGAGACCGACTGACCTACCAGCATTCCCCGACCTTTCACAAAACCACATTCACCTCCGCACCACCTCCTTCACAACAGAGACCTAGATTGCAGCCACCCCAGCAGCAGAGGTAGCAGTACCAGCAGTATGGCCGACAGGGCCATTACCAGACGGGTCAGCAGAGCCCGCAACCCCAACAGCTGCAATAGAGGCAGTACCCTGGCCAACAGGGCCAGTCTTCCCGTTCTTCTTCCCAGTCTTATCCCCTTCCTTCATTGTCTAATCCCGTGGATATTCAGTAGCAGATACTCGACGAGTTCCATTCCTACAGGAACGAAATTCATGACTTACGGGTGGATGTCAACCGCCTGTCCAGATGGCGAGACGAACAGACCGCACCCTCTACTTATATCCCAACCCAAGTTCAGGATAACCCCAATAGCCTGAATCGATCTAGTTATCAGCAGCTCTTTGGTCAGGTATACTATTCAGCATCTCCTAGATCTGAACATGAGATTCTTTCGTGTGACGAGGCTAACCACATGTCACTTAGTAGCGGAATGACCGTGACCGTACCTGACCAGGCAAGGGACATGAGGAGGGGCATCTCTAGAGCTCTACCTGAGGAGTCTTCAGAGGACGAGGAGGAGAGGCATCATCTTTTGGAGCCCCATCAGCAACATTTGAGGATACCTACTCTGGGAGTCAAGAGGAGGAGGAGAGTACATATGCAGCATCGGAAGCATGGATACACTTATAATTCTACGGAGGACCTTGCATCTCCGATTGTGGCAGATACCATTCCAGCTTCTATTCAACAACCTGTAGTAGATAGTTTTGATTTTGATCCCATGTTGCATCAAAAAGATTCATGTATGAGGAACTCTATTTCAATTAATGCCAAGAATGATATTTCAGTCAATGATTCAAACTCTTCATCCTCAGTTTCCCTAGCTTAAATCCCTTTCCCCCGTGCTCTTACGGCAGGAAAGCGCATCAAAAAGATTCATAAAGATGACCCTGATATGGCACGATTTTGTAAAGAAAATATCACTGTAAAAGTGTCATTTGATGAGTATGTGGCCAACCATCTTGAATTCCAAAAATACCTTAAGGTTAGATGCACACCTACAAGGGTTAGCAAGAAGAAAGATAATCGAAATATAGAGACACATGTCTTGTCAGTAGCCACAACCTATTGTCTCAAGAATCAAACTTTGCCAAAGAAAAAGAGAGACATGGGTAATCACTATGTGGAGAGTCGTATTGACAACATTGCGTTTGCACGTACACTCTTAGATAACGGTTCTTTGATCAACTTACTTCCCTTAGCATTATATCATAAATTGGAGTTGGGACCACTTCGCAAATCTAGAGATTTACTCCAATTTGCAGATCGTTCAGTGAAGAGACCTAAGGGAGAAGTGAAAAATGTCGTTATCTCGATTGAGGGGTAGAACTATTAAGTTGATTACATAATCTTGGACATGGAGACCCCCAATCATTGGAGAGAATTTCATATCATTCTTGGGCAGCCCTTCCTTAAGATTGCGGGCGCAACTTTCAATTATGGTACGGGAATGATGAAGTTCTGTTCTCCAGGTGGAGAAGTGAACCTCGTGATGAAGCAAACCAAGTGTCAACGACCTGATTCGGAGAGCAGCACAGAGTACTCATCTTCAGAGGCAGATTACAGTATGATTAGCACAGTTGAGATTTGGGGACAGATTTCTTCAGGGCAGAGCGAGTTCCTTTCATCTGGAAAGGGCATTGTAGATGATGCAATTTCCTAGGTGTTGTCTGATCTTGTGAGAGATGCATCAACCTATCCCCGTGATGACATATAGATCCATCTGGATCTGTCAGTTACATCACCTACGGAACGATCATGGGACATAGATGATGAGTCGGACACGGATTTGGCCTAATTACCACATTTCTCTAGTGATCCGACTCCCCTTACTTCTGAGTTGGTGGCGAGTACTACTCAGCTTAGCCATCCTTCATGCGGCACAGAACCAGATTCAGATTCAGTTCAGCAAGATTTGATTGATGATACCACATTGCCATAACTGAAATCACTACCTCCTACACTTAAGTATGCCTTTCCTGTGGGACTCAAAGAGAGATGTCCTGTCATCATTACCTCAGACTTGTCTTCAGAATAGGAGTCTAGGTTGTTAGAAGTCTTAGAGGGGAATCATAAAGCAACAGGCTGGACAGTGTCGGATCTCGTGGGGATAAACCCCGCTCTCTGCTCACACCACATTTTTACTGAGGATAATGTGAGACCTTCCCGTGAGTTCCAAAGGATACTTAACCCCAATCTACAGGAAATGGTGAAGAAAGAGAGTGAGAAATGGTGTAAAGCAGGGTTTATATACCCAATTTCTGACTCCAAGTGGGTGGTCCTGCTTCATGTTGTCCAGAAGAAGTCAGGAATTCAGATGGCCACCAACGAGGAGGGGGTAGAGATCACAACACGAGTACCTACGTCGTGGCGTGTCTATGTTGACTACAGGCGCCAGAATGTCACGACCAAGAAAGATCACTTTCCCTTGCCTTTTATTGATCAGATCTTGGAGAGACTCGTAGCGAAAGAGTTCTTCTGTTTTCTTGATGGGAACTCAGGCTACAACCAGGTGGCCATAGCCCATGAGGACCAGGAAAAGACCACATTCACATGTCCATTTGGTACTTATGCTTTCAGGCGCATGCCATTCGGGCTCTGCAATGCCCAGGGCACATTTCAGTGGTGCATGATAGCCACATTTGCCGAGATGGTGGGAGATTTCTTGGAAGTGTTCATGGATGACTTCTAGGTCCACGGTGATTCTTTTGATACATGTTTAGCGCACTTGGACCGAGTCCTCACGAGGTAGAGAGGTGAATCTGGTACTCTCCTGGGAGAAGAGTCACTTTATGGTGACGAAGGGTATCGTGTTGGGGCATGTTATCTCCAAAAGGGGAATGGAGGTTGACCTTGCCAAGGTGGAGGTGATCAAGAAACTCGATCCACCTACCAACGTCAAGTCGGTGCAGTCATTCTTAGGGCATGTTGGATTCTATAGAAGATTCATTCAGGATTTTTCAAAGATCGCCCGCCCGCTGACTGAACTCTTAGGGAAATACACAGAGTTTGTTGTAAATCATAGGTGTCTGGAGGCCTTTGAGCTCTTGAAGAGGACGATTTGTGCCTCTCCTATCCTACAAGCTCCTGATTGGTATCTCCCCTATGAGATCATGACTGACGCTTCAGATTTCGCTATAGGAGCTCTGTTAGGACGACGGAGAGAAGGGATTCCATTTGCGATCCATTATGCGAGAAAAACTACAGTGGCTGAAAGGAAATGCTCATAGTAGTATGGGCCCTCGAGAAGTTCAGATCATATATTTTGGGCTCTTAGGTGACAATTTACACAGATCACACAACCATTCGATACTTAATGGAAAATAAGGATGCAAAGGCGTGTCTTCATAGGTGGATTTTACTCCTCCAGGAATTTGATTTGGAGATAAAAGATAAACCTGGAGTGAAGAATGTTGTGGCTGATCACCTTTCTCGGGTTGAACTTAAGGATTCTCCTGATTATGAGCGGATTAGAGAGACCTTCCCAGATCAGTCAATTTGTGTTATTGACTCACTCCCATGGTATGTCAACATGGTGAACTATCTTGTCTCCAAGCAGGTTCCCCATGGTTGGACTAGGAGCAGCATTGATCGACTGAAGTCGGATTCGAGGAGATACCACTGGGACAATCCTTTCCTTTTCTACGAAGGAACGGATTATCTTTGGAGAAGGTGTATTCCTTAGGAGGAATACCAGAGTGTCCTCACATGTTGTCATTCACTTGAGGCTGGAGGACACCGTTCGGGAAAGAGAACTGCTCATAAAGTACTTCAATGTGGATTGTATTGGTCGACCTTGTTTAGATATGCTACTGATTTTGTACAGTCGTGCCCTTTCTATGAAAGGATGGGAGGGACAGTTGGACAGATAGATGAGATGCCCATGCAACTAATGATTATTTGTGATGTTTTTCATGGATGGGGCATAGATTTTATGGGTCCCTTTCCCTACAGCCAAGGACATGAGTACATATTGTTGGCGGTTGATTATTTGTCTAGGTGGGTGGAGGCTATCCAAACCCGAACAACAGACAGCAAGACTGTTTGTAAGTTTGTGAGAGATCATATCATAGCTAGGTTCGGGGTGCCAAAAGTTTTGATATCTAATAGGGGTAGCAATTTTGGGAATCGAGATATGAGATCTTTAGCTAAGGACTATGGATTTGAGCATAGAGTTGCTAGTCCTTACCACCCACAGTCCAACGGCATGGCAGAGGTTTCGAACAGAGAGGTGAAGAATATTTTGCATAAATTGGTTCGTCCCGATAGGAAGAATTGGTCTCAGCTCTTGGACCAAGTTTTGTAGGCCTACAGGACAGCCTGCAAAACACCATTGGGTACTTCACCATTTAGAATGATCTATGGCAAGCCATGCCATTTGCCTGCATAATTGATTCATTAATCCGAATGGGCAATTAAGAAGATTAATTGGTGTTGTCACCTAGGGAAGCTTTGTCGAGACTTGAACTTGAACGAGCTCGTGGAAATCCGAAACAGGGCATATGACAACAATTTGATTTATAAGGACAAAGTAAAGAGATGGCATGATTAGCACATTAGGTGCGAAGACTTTGTCCCTGGACAAAAGGTATGGTTGTTCAATGCCAGGTTGAAGATGTTCAATGGGAAGCTCAAATCTAAATGAACGGGTCCCTTTGTTGTTAAGAAAGTTCACGAGAATGGAAGTGTAGAGATAGTTGATCTCACAGATGGTGCACAATCTCTTGTGGTGAATGGACAATTGTTGAAACATTTCGTAAATTCGAAAGAGCAGTTAGTCAAAGTCGAGGTCATCAACTTCATACAGAGTGAGGACAGAGCAGATACATCTTATTACCCTACATGAAGATGCAGCATCAAGATTCAACATCTTAGAAGATTCAATCACTCTTGTATATTCTCCAATCTTTCTATATTCTGCAGATCACATCGGTTCTCATACTGACTCTTGTCTTATACTTAGACTGACCATAGCTTAAGTATAGGGGGAACCTATGCCCGCCTTATGTATATAATCATCTATTTCTCCTCTTGACCTCGTATGCCCCATTTTTGCTCTTCTTCTACATTTAGGCTGACTAGAGCCTAAGTATAGGGGCGCATATCGACTTCTATACTATTTATTATTTTAGCCATCACATGCTTAGCATGAGCTATGTCTTTTTCTCGCTTCTTGTGCTCTGAGGACATAGCAAATGTTAAGTATAGGGGGGCGTGTATATATTACATACAAACTTTACCCATAGCTCGTACTTTCTCATATTTTTGTATGTATTATACAATAATTATGGGGGCAGTAAAAAAAACTTTTTCAAAAAAACAACAACAAAAAAACTCTTAAAAAATATATATATTAAAAAAAAGAAATTCCTTATTTGCTTTTCTTAAAAAATATTTCAAAAAAAAAGAAAGAAATCCCTTATTTGCTTAAAAAAATTTTCAAACAAAAAAAGAAAGAAACCCTTATTTGCTTAAAAAAATCAAAAAAAGGTCCTTTCTTATTTACTTATCTTTTAAAAAAAGCGGTTTTGAAAAGAAAAATAAAATAATAAAAACTAAACTTTTTTAAAAAAAACTTTCTTCTATTCCTTTGGTTAAAAAAACTCTAAAATAAAAAAAACAAACTAATAAGTTGATTTAATCCATGACACAATTTACTTTCACACAAGACTAGTGATGTTCAAGAACACTTGGTTTATGAGGACTTGAGATTTTGAGTTAACCAGCCTTAGTCATTAGGGTCTTTGACTTAGTTATTCAAATTTCCCTAGTTTGAAGGATTTGTGTGCTATATTAAATGCTTAGTCTCTACCTTAAGAATATGATCAGCACCTCACATACACGACTCCAGTTACGATGAGATGAGTTGAAATTTCACTTGAGTAACTAGGATGAGGGATTTGAGTTTGGACGTGATTTGATGATGCTCGAGGATGGGATAAAATCAATGAAGAACTCATGCAACCTGAGTGCCAGCATCTTTAGCCAGTTTTAGAACACGGTTCTTGTACTATCTCTTGACATTTACCTATGTGCCAGGGTGTGATAAAATAAAAAAATGTTGATCAGTGCGCGCCAACTCTTGGTAAATGCAGTGGAGCTAGCCAAAAATACTACAAAGCAATGAAATGATAAAGAAAAGCTCTCATTCCACAAAGTCAATTGTCAAAAGAGCTTCCACCAAAGGCGAGTGCTCCCAACCATTTCAAAGTGTCCACTTGGACCACCGCTATTAGGACCAGGAGTCGGGCTTGCACCAAAACAGGGCTCTGCATAGTAAATGCTACAAGTCTGGAGGTAGAAGGAACAATAGTTACTTAAAAAAGGCACACCCCAGTGTACTCCCAGGAAAACAAGTGCAGACAGGTCCAACTTCTCTTGACGGACGCACTCATCAACACCAAAAAATATGTGTTGTGTAATAAGGCACTTGAGAGGATCCCTGTTCCAATGAGAGGGACAGAAGAAATGACACAATCCTATGCCCTCCATCAACAGGCCTTCCATCTACACTTTCAAGTCTGACAACTAAAGAGACGGGGGATTGGATGCAAGAAATGGTTTATTCCCTAGTGTTGAGGATCTGGTCCTTGGGAGAGTCTCTTGGACTGGAACCTTGGGTGACATTGAGACTCTACTCTTGTAACTGTGGTCAACACTTAAAGTCATATCCCTACTATATATGTATACAAAGAGTGTCTGATGATTAGGAAAATTGGATACCTTTTGGCTAGAGCTTGGTTCAGCTTAAAATTTTAGGATATCTAAAACCGAGAGTTCTTGAACGGATCAAGTCTTGTATTTACATGCATAGTCAGGGGTTAATCCAACTTATTCATTCTTTATTTTCTCGAGTACTAGCAAAGTTTAAGTGTAGGGGGGATGATGAATCCACGATTCATCATCTCAATATCTTGATCCTAGCAAAATCCCCGAGTAAAATCCCAGAAAAATGTCCATAAAATCAATAAATTAACAAAATGACTCTTGTAAATAAAACACACGAATTATTGTATATTAAATTGTATAAAATAAATTAATAATAAAAAGCTGAAAATCAAAGGAGTTTCTCACATGTAAATAGACCAAAACTTCATGTATTTTTAGTAATTACATTTCAACTTCTTTTTGGCTAATTCTTTCTCCAACTTGTTCATAACAATTTATATAAAAATACAAAAATACAAAACAATTTTATCTCAAATAAATGCTCCTAGATCCCAAAAAGAAAAGGCCGTAAAGTCCCACTTCCAAGACAAATTTCCTCTTCATATGAACTCCAAATTCACCAAACTTACTTTTAAAGTTCAAGTTAGAAAGAATTCTATCCAACGGAAGTGATTTCATTAAAATCGGAGCTCATTTGCAAAAGTTGGGTTTTGGGACCTAGATGTACATTGTATATTATGTATATATTCATTCTTTCTTCAATTTTTATTTTACCTTTCCTAATAACTAAAAAACCCAAAAAATCATGGTTGTATTGTATTTTGATTACACTATTTTACTGTATTTTTCTGTTGCAAATATCTCTTATTAAAAAGACAAAAAAATACATATTAGAAAAGCAAACAAAAAATGTACATGTTGTATGTATTCCCTTGTAAATTCTCCACTATTTTTTCTTTCTTTATATATTTTATTGTATTTAAAGTAGCCTACTTTATTTCATTTTATTTATTTATTTATTTATTTTACATTCTCTACGATAACCACCATTCAACTCATTCTACCATCAACCTCCATTCAACCCCACCATTTCTTAAACCTCCCATTCAACTCCGTTAATAAAATAACCTCCCACCATTTTAATAACCTCCCATTTCATACTCTTTATATACATCCCATCCTCCTCAATTTGCACTTGATCCATCTTTATGTGAGGAGATCCTAGTTCCCAGAGTTGAATCGGTGACAGCGACGCAACCGCGGTCGAGCGACGACAGCCCTCTCTCCGGTGAGATCCGTTGGCTTTTCGGCCAACACCGCAGCCACATCCGTGTGTTGCTCGATCTCATCGCTCGCCGGTGATTTGAGCGAAGATCGTGCTCTAGTGAGCACACCATAGGCGATCGTCTCCATCATAGGTGATTTTTCTTCTCATTTTGTTATCTTGTGATTTTTACAATTTTTTTAGCACATCATTTCACCACCCAAAAATCCTTCATTTGTTTATATCTTCATCTTCATCACCATCATCATTTTTTTCCATCATGTGCATTCCCTATTTTAAAAAAATAAAAAATATATATATAAAAAATGAAAACAAAAAAAAAGATTTCTTTAGTACAATAGAAAATCAGTAAAAAAGATGAAAAAAATATTAAAAAAAAGAGGCACGGGAGGGAGCAGCAGTGCCGCCACCGCCGCCCTTCCTCCTTCCATGGAAGCGTCGATGCCGCCGTTCACCCTCTACCACCACCAGCAGGCTCCCCTCCCCCATCGCCGCACCTCCTCCTTGCGGTAGATCGCGGCGGTACCACCCTATGCCGCCATTTGCAGCTCCGCCCGCGCGGGAGACCAGCGCCGCCCCAGCTCTGCGGCACGTGGCCGCGCCCCCCTGTCCAGCGCCGACCACCGCGACCGTGTGCCCCGCCACCTCCCCGCAGCCGCCGATGACCCCGCGCCCCTTCGTCCCGCGCCGCCGACCCCTCCCCCCAGTTGGGTTTCTTCACCATCGTGCCTGGCTAGAGGAAGAAGAAGGTCTCTCATATTTTTTTGTAAACATTGCAAGTTTTCCTTTTATATTTCTATAATTACAAATAAGTACCTGCATATATTTGTGTTGTCTAATCTAGTTTCTATATTTGCACAAAGACCCCTATGTTTGCTTATTTATTTCGACATCTGTTGAGCACCATTTTATTAAATAAAAAATGTCATTGTGTTGAGCAACTAAATTTCTACATTCAGAATATTTATTTGTATTTTTGTGAGTTGTAGGTAATTAATTAAAAATGTTTTATTGAAATTTTGTATATTTTACCCATTTTGAGCTTTAAATTCATATCCGACACACGGTTGCTTTAAAAATTCCACAAAAATTGCGTATGATGCCATGAAACGTGATTGATATACTGTCCAAATTCATCCAAAGTGGATTGTCTTTTGCCTGAAATAAATTGTAGAGTGATTTTAGTATTTTATTTTTAATTAAATCCATGTACATCATTTTTGCGAAATTTCAAGTTTCCTGGATGCCTCATGAAAATACATATTTGGGATAATTTTCTCTCTGTCTAATTTGATAACATTGATTTATTAAGATTTAATTACTCACTGTCATTCTGTTTTCATTAGAAAAATCCATAAAAAATCATTTTTTGTCAAAAAATTCCTAAATTATTATTGTAGCTTCCTTTCATCATGTTTATGTTTCAATAAAATTGTCATAATTTTTGCTTACTGTTTATGTTAAAAATTACGAAAATACCCATAAAAAGTATGCAAATTTTATTGTTGCATTGTAACCCTACAAATTCCAAAAGAATATATGTTGCATTCATCATTGGATTATGTTTACTGGAAAAAAATAATTTTTCTAAATTGGATTAATTTCTCATTAAAATTAATGTGGCTATGTTATATACTTTCTTATTATCTTGATTCACCTGCATTTTGCATTAACATTTGTTTTTGCATTAAAAAAATCTAAAAAAATAACGCACTGAAAATCTACATCTAAAGTTTTGAATTGATCTCAAGTTGTTCCTTTACCTCCCTATGTTCGACCCCAGACTTGCCCGAGATATAAATTAAGCCGAGACACTCTTCACGGAGATCCTTCTCTTGGTTTTGACTGATTCGCTAAGTACATGTACTACAACGTGCACAAATTATATCACGTATTTAGCGAATCGTCATAGATATAGTGGAATGATGACACTCAACATATCTACATCCATCTAAACAAGAAAACTCTTTAGTTCACGTCGGTATTCAAACATTTTATAGTACACCATCTCTTATCGAGCCACCATTCTACATAATGCAGTGAATCATATCATTCATGATTAAATATTGAGAGCACATATGTATGCCAAAACATCTACTTAAATTTTATAAGGATTTATTAATGGAAATCATCATTGAAATGATACTTCCAAAGCATACTTTATGAGTGATCAAGACTATAAAGACACGCAAACCCTAGATTGTTGTCCTAATGTCTAATTATCATTCAGCATTATTATGAGCAAACATGCATATTGCAACCACATACGATATGTATCCAACTGCAAGTGCAATATATATTGATCATGGATCCAATCCATGATAATTACTAATTATTACTTAGTATAATTTTAAGTGAGTTTATGTAGATTATTTGAAATAAAACTTTTGCAAAAATATGGGTTTTACTTTTATTTAGGAATTTTTATATCAAAGTTGTCTCTCCTTGTCGACTCTGAAAGTTCATTCCCTAAATCACTTTCACCGTAAGAGACATACTTACCATTATATCTCAAGCAAGATCTAGGATCTCTTTTCTTATCTTTGTTACTTCACAACAATATGAGAACTTGAAACTCAGATAAAAAGAGGCTGGAACATATTACTTCTTGCAAGTCCAACTTGCATTCCCAATTTGGTCTTTAACACACGAGCCCACCACCCTCTAAGGTGATGTTGATACATCGTAAATTGAACTAATTATCAACAGGACTAGAACTCGCTATGCGCAATCCAATATGGCCCCAATAATATGAGGATTCTATATTAGGGTCACTACGTATGCAGAGTTACTCTTTAAGGAAGCCAAGAGCCTGATCCATATGTGCTTATATGTAGGAATTATCAGTTCAAACAAGCGTCTCCTACATACAATCCCTGACGATGGAAACCTTTGCTTTGATGGAAGACCACGTATGCCGCTTATGGGATCCTCCGTATGATGTTCAAATTCTAATTACTTATCATGAATCATATTCACATAATTAATTCTTCCAAGGGAAATATGACAGCTATTCATACTAGAGTGTTTAATTACATATAATTAATTTAATCAAATTAAATTAATTATCAATCCAATCAATCAATGAAGAAAAAAATTCAATTGTTAATTCAAGGATGGCAAATCTTGGAATACATATGATTAAATGTTAATAATTAGAAAAATAAATCATGATTCACTTCAAGCATTATCATTTCCTTACCGTTTGTCATGTCCAGTACCGACGAGAGTGGGATAGACCGCTCACAGAGAAACCTCCTACCCCAACGCTCCCACACAACACCCCATATCCGCCTTAGGTCAGGATATTGCGACTTTGATCATTTTGTATTTGAGATGGAAGTCGGTCTTTCAACTGAAGTTATACCATATAATATTTATCAAAAGCATTTTGGTTAATATTATAAGGATATTTGTTAAACAAATCCCCAATCATATTCAAGCATCAATGTTTGCCGGAAAGGATGTAAGCAATTGTGATATAGGCTATATCTAATCAATTTTGGTTAAGGTAAAGTCTCTTAAGGAAATAATCATATTTAAAAATTTCAAAAATATTCAGCAATAATTATTTCAGAAGATTAAACATTAATTTTCAATAATAAATTAAATGACAATCAAATGTTCTATGATTAGGAAAGTAATTTTAAGCAGTGACCCTAACTTACGAAAATTAGCATATCTCAATCAATTGAAATCCAAATCAAGAAAAATAAATTTCCAAAGTTTGCTAATTTGATTTATTACAAATCAAAGTGTGTTCACACATTTCTAAGTGTTTTAACAAAGCTCGTTAACTCTTTAATTACGTCGATATTCGTCATCACCGAAACAGTGGATATATGTTCATTAAAGAGATCATAATTTGAGCAAACAGATACCAATTCTCGCAAACTCAAGTCCTGTAGTTTCCTTTGTTTAATAGGGAACATAATAAAACTAATAATCTCTAGTTTGAACTCTTAAAAATCGTGAAAAATCATACAAAATATGAATGTGTGAATAGAATGCTATGAAAGTTCGCACAACCAAAAATACCCATGTTGTATTAGGTCTATGTATCGTATGCAAAACCTCCAACATACGGTTCTTATAACACTTGACAGATATGGGAAGATCCTTAGTCACATCATGGAAGTGTGAGGATCACATCATATGCGATTGGGAGCGGCTAGTTATACTACTTGCTCGGGGCAGCAGAATTTAAAAATTTTGAATGATGAAACCACATGATCCATGAAAACTTCTCAGATCATTTCATGTCTCCAGAAACAAGAATTTAGTTTACCTCTTTATGTGTGGTTGTGATAGAGTCTCTAAACGAAGAGACATCCTAACTCAAGTTCGATCCGACGGAAGAGGCGCTTGCGAGCACATTGACGAAACGTGTGCTCCTTGCAATCCATGTTGATGATCCAAGTGGTGCATATCCTGATATCGTCACACAAGATTTGACGTCTTCTACACGAGAGTCATACCAAAGGAGACTAAGATCCATGAGCAAATGATCCGGCAGCATAACATCATGTGGCATCGATGGCGACTCTTTACAGGGCTCCATGGTGGAGGGATGCAATGAGAGAGAGAGAGACTTGGAATGTAGAGAGAGACGGAGAGAATATCGGTTATTGTTTTTTTTCGAAGAGCAAGGGGTGCCTCTTTTGATATAGTATTTTGGGAGTCCATGGATCTCAATCCATAGATGACACAAAATTAATGATTGAGATTGATTTCTATTTCTTACAATGGCCGTGATTTTGTTGTAAAAACGTAACAAAAATTAATTGAATTAAATTAAATATCTATTCAACATTAAATATAAATTAATTTCTAATTAAACTAATTTATCCTTGGAGATTATTGGGAAGGAGATAATCATCCTACCATAATAAGGGGGGAGGCCACCCATTCCAAGTATGACATGGTGGCCATTCACTACCTTTGTTGGTGTATGCCAATCTTCTTCAAATTTATGAGATTACATTATCTCATGAAAATATCCAACATTATATTACAATAATAATTCACAATTATCCTGTGATCATTACAACCATTCCATTGGAAATTTGTGGATTTCATTCACAATAAAAAATGTAAATTATATTTTCAGATAATTATCCAATGTGAATCCAATTCACATCAATAATTAATCAACAAATATAAATTACAATCGACTCTCTCTAATATATTATAAATGACATTTACAATAGGGTTAAATGGGGTTGCCCCTGGGGGGAGCTAACTTAGCTCCCCCCATTGTAATTTCCCATTTTTTTCGAAAATTTCTTTCGCGGAACTTATGCCATTCAAATTTCGTGTGAAAAAGATACTCCTACGACCTCCGTCCAGATAGTCATTTTTTAACAATAACAAAAATGCTAAAATCAACCCTATCTAGATGGAGGTCATAAGAATCTCTGTTTCGCATGAAATTTGAATGGCACAAAGCGGTTTTCTCACGTCTTATCCTCGATCGGAGATACAACAACTTTCATTCTGATTACATCATTCCGAATATGATCTTTACGTATGTGTCCATACATCCCCCTTAGCATTTCCATTTCTGCTACAGTCATTCTCTGCACATGTCTATGGTTCACAAGCCAACATTCAGATCAATAGAGCACAACTGGTCTCACAACTGCTTTGTAAAACTCTCCTTTAATTTTTATAGAATTTTTCTTAGCACAGAGAACAATAAAGGCTCCTCTCCACTTTAGCCACCCTGCATTTATTCTATTAGTAACATCTCCATCAATTTCCCCATTATGTTGCAAAATAGATCCGAATATCTAAAAGAATCTCACTTCCAAATGTTATCATCACCAATCTTCACATCGATTCCTTCACCATTGCTTCCATCAAAGGTGCACTCTATATATTCCGTCTTAGCCCTACTTATACGAAATCCTTTACTCTCCAACTCATGTCTCCATACCTCAAGCTTCTCATTTACTACATCTCTAGTCTCGTCAATCAACACAATATCATCAATAAATAACATACATCAAGGTAAAACTCATCTTGAATGTGACTTGTCAACTCATCTACAATAAAAGTAAAAAGAAATGGAATCAAAGCTGAACCTTGATGTAAACCAATGTTAATGTCAAAATAGCCAGTATTCCCAATCGTGATTCTTACATAAGACAAAGCACTATCACACATGTTCTTTATGTGGTTAATGTATAGGGAAGGTACTTGTCTCTTCTCCAAATCAATAGAGATCATATGGAGGTTCTTCCTTTTAACTCTATTAATCTCCATTGTTCTCCTCAGCAAATGGATGGCTTCAATAGTTGAGAAACCTGGCATGAATCCCAATTGATTTTCTTTTACGTTGGAAACTCGCCTCAACCTTCTTCGATCACACGTTCCCAAATTTTCATAGTGTGAATCATCAGCGTGATACCTCTATAATTAGAACAATTTTGAATGTCTACTTTATTCTTATAGAGAGGCATCATGGTACTCCTCCAATCTTCAGGCATTTTCTTTCTTTGCCAAATAACATTGAATAGATTCGTAAGCTTTGTCAAACCGCATTCACCTAAAACTCTCCAAACTTCGACAAGGATGTCATGCGGACCTACACCTTTCCTAGGTCTCATAACCTTCAAAGCCTCCTCTACTTCCTTTCATTGTATTAATCTATAGATTGCACGATTCAAGTAACTTTCACAACTACCTAGATCCCCCAAAGTGATCTCTCTATTTCCTTCTCCAAAGAAAAGTTTATGGAAGTATTTCTCCTATCTAGTTTTTATATCCTTCCGAGTAACAAGAATATGACCTTCCTCATCCTTAATGTATCTCACTTGAGGAAGGTCTTTGGTATTTCTTTCTCTTGCTTTAGCCAACCTGAATATATCCTTATGGCCCTCCTTAGAGTCGAAATTTTTATACAAAACTTCATAATATTTTGACTTAGCTTCGCTTACAGCCTTCTTTACTTCCTTCTTCTCTATTTTGTAGTTTGTTATCGTTTCCTATGTTTTTTCCTTGGACATAGACTTAAAGCATGCTCCTTTAATTTTTAGCTTCTCTTGTACCCCTTCACTCCACCACCAAGGCTCCTTTTGACCTGGGCTCGTCCATTTGACTCGCCTAACATCTCTTTGGTTACGTTTCGTATACAACATGCTACTGCTTCCCACATCTCATTTGCACGTCCGCTACAATCCCAAGATAAGTCTTCTGAAACCTCCTCCCTGAAGCTTAATTGCTTCAGTGGAAGATTTCACCATCTAGTTCTAGTGATCTTAGGAACCCTTCTTTCCTTTACCAACCCTTTTTCTTGTACATTCTAGACTAACAAGTGATGTTGGGTTGTCAAACTCTCTCCTCGAATAACTTTGCAGTCATTACAACACAACTGATCTCTTCTCCTAAATGGAAAGTAATCTATCTGTGTTCAAGTTGCCCCACTCTTATAAGTAATTAAATGCTCCTCCCTCTTCTTGAAGAGAGTGTTTGCTATGAAAAGATCATATACCGTTACAAAATACTGGATGACTTTTCCCTCTTCATTTCTATTCACAAAAACATGTCATCCATTAACACTAGCATACCCTGGATCATCTTTTCCCACATGTCCATTAAGATCTCCACCTATGCAAATCATCTCTCTTCGTGGGATTTCTTGCAAAATATTTTCTAGATCCTCCCAAAAAGCGTGTTTAGTCCTTTCATCAAACCAATGTGTGGTGCATAAACTGAGATTATATTCATATCTAGATTCTCCCAAAAAGATTATTTATCCATGAAAGCAATTTCAAAAAAAAAAGGAAAATGGGGCAGGGGGAGCCAAGTTAGCTCCCCCTCATGGAGGCAGTCCCACTTTTCCCTTTTCAATATATATGATTAATATGGATTGTGTTATCACATTATTCATATCTATGATAATTAAACCACATTTAATCATCTTGGATCTCCATTCTCATCTGCCCAAATAATATGAATCACATTCACATTATTCACATCTTTGACAATTAAATCATATTTAATTATCTTAGATAGTTGTCCTTATAATATGAATCAAATTCATATTGTTCACGGTAATTAAATCTCATTTAGTTATCCACTTCTCAATGCTCAGATACATATATCAATAGTGAAATTATCCTTGAATTCTTTCAAAGATAATGTGCTTTCTCCATAATGCTTGGAGATAAGGATAGAACAATTGTACGTTCCTTGTGTAGTTCCTACAATATTGAGATAACATCTCAAATCTAGATATTGAAGACCTCTCGTAATGTTTGATTAAATCAAAACCTTAAATCTTATCTTTTCACTGCATCTAAATCACATTCATATAATTGTCCATCATTTGGACAAGATCAAATTAATTCTCTATTTAGGAGGGTTACCAAAATCCAAACCCGTTTCATCACTCCCTAGGAATGGAGGCATCATGGTTATACAATTATTTATGATCACTTCACCGTCAGGTATTCCTAATAACTGTACATCCAACTACGTACTGGAAGACCTAGAACAAACCCAAAATTTTAGATCTTTTTAGATTGTGTCCTTCATGGTTTCATCACTAGGTTTCTCATTTAATCATTAGAAGTTGGTATTGATCATATACTTTCCAAACGCATATATGATACCTCGATTTTGATCATACACTTTCCAAAAGGATATATCAAACATATAAATTTAGTCAAGCTTCCAAAGTGAGATGATAGTGCACGGAATTTGATCCCAATATCTCAAGAGTATGCTCATGTCTTCTAGATTAGTAAATGAAATGTTTGATCCCTTTGATAGATCGTATTTCTCATATTCCCTTATGCACACCATCACGCTCATGTATAGACCATGATTTGGCCATCAACATATTAGTCCGCCAAATGTACATACTCAGACATATGGTAACACATCTGTCACCAGTCAAAGGATGCTTGTCTCTATTGTGACAACATATGACATAGGTCTTTGGTTAGCTCGATCTCGTTAATCAATTCTTTATCCTAACTTATCTAACACCTCTAAAACTTTATTCATATGTGGAGGACCTGCATTAAGAGGTCGGTGAGATATCAGCATTTAAAAAAGGATTCCCATCTCTTTCTCAGGCTAGAGATCATCTCTTAATAATCATTTTATGGTGCTCGATGAGTACTCAATCTAAATCTTTAGATATTAATCAATGCACCAGCTTCTATAATTCAGCAATTGAATCAACAGATATATGACCATCGAGATGGCCATGGTACATACCCCTAATTGTACTAATGGACTTATTATGCAAATTAAATACTCTTCATTTCAGATCAGAGAAAGATATTCACAATAACATTTATTACATAATGGATAATCATGAGCTCCCATGTCCAACATCGTTCGTCTATGATGTCCAACCATGTTTTGAATCCTCTCCAAACTACTTCCCTGACCTCTCTCATGCAATACATTGCCTCGTATATCACTTCCATGGTGGGCTTCTGGTCTCCTCTATGTTGCCAAATGTAGAAATAACTGGATCGATTATCATTGTGACATGACTCATATTATACCAGAAGTGGAGATCAATGATGATTGACTCCACTTTCCACCCTCCTTTAGTCCATGCTTCTGCTATCTCGAACCATTCACCTAGGAAACATATGGTCTCCAAACCTTTTGTGTTGTTTGAAGCTTTGAAATGATATAAAATTAGTGGCAAGGCATCTAATGCCAAGACTCACCAGCTCATTATTTCACATTTGCGTCATCAAAGCTAGCACTTTGGAATGGTTGTAATTGAAGTTGTTGACCATCCGTGCTTGCTCCACCACCTTTGTGATGAGATTCCTCTTGTTGATCTCCTTAATATTTAAATATATACAATGTCCAACACATTGTGTCCAAAAGTTATCGTATCTTATATACATCATTATTGTTTTACCTACTTTCTTGAAGTTTTTACCATTATCCTTGACAATCTAAACAATGTTCTCTTTCTCGACATCCTTGATTACATCCTTCATTAACATAAGCAAGTACTTGTGGTCCTTCTTGTACCAGATGAATCAGCTGACTTCAAAAACGGTCTTTCCATCGTAGTAAGTGAGGAAGTTGATGATATGCTTCCCAATATAGCTTGCCCTGCCATTACATATCAACATCACCCTATACCCTAGACATCTCCTCCTCAACTCAGATATGTACTCATTCATCTATTCTTCTCCTACAATAGATACTTGTTCATTAGCTCCTTATATATAGGAACCTCTACTCCCATTCCCCTTATGATGATCTCATAAATGACGTGCTGCAAAAAAGGCCAACTATCGACGTGGGAAGGAATGCTCTCCCCAAAGAAGAGCTTACAGATGGCCCTGCCCACTCTATCCTGTGCATTATTGAACATCCCTTTCACAGTCTTCTGTCTTAGATCCTTGCTTGACATGTATTCAATGGACCTAATCCTTGTTAAGAAGGGTTCCATCCCTTCCCCTTGTGTTTTAGGTGGTTGGCGGTACTAGTGTGCCTCTAGAACCACACCCACTACCACCAGCAGCATGGAAGTCGCCACATGCACCACCAAGTTCCCTCCTCTCGAACTCACTCCTAATTGGCTCTTTTTTGGCTCCTTTGTATTCCTTCCCCACCATTGTTGTCTGAATGTCGATAGGATAGACAAAGCCATTGTCGTCTGAATCGGATAGGACATTGAAATCCTTCTCAAATATGAATTCTTCAAACTGTTCATCCTTTTTGGACATCTCCACGTCCTTGTCCTTCTTCCCCTCCAAGTTGTCCTTCACCAACTCCCTCACATATATTGGACAATAAATGGTACTTGGCAACATTTTTGTTGTAGCCAACAAGATGGTGCTTCAGTCTAGAAATGTCCTTCCTCGCAACTTCTTCCCACAGAACTTGTGTTGTGATTTCAATTTGTTGTCATCTAGAGTGGTGGCATACCTCCAGCCAATCTCTCCAATGTCTGACTGATCACCAGAGCCATCATATTATGGATCGGAGTGTGCTATGATGTTGATTTACTAAAGCATAGAATCTGTAAAAAATACACAACAAATGTTCATGAGACGTAAGGAGAATAATAAATTATTTGTCGCAAATTTTTTATTTTAATTCACGGATTTAATTCATTACTACTTTTATTGTCAAAGTAAATCACCATAAAATCGGGTTTCCTTGTTTAAAACAAGGCATTAAACTGCACTCATCCATAACTTAACTTAATCTTACAACATATTTCCAAAACCCAAACATTATTTCACCAAAAGTCCCAATAAAATTTAGATATAATTTTTACTTCACATAATTAATTACTACTCTACTATTAACAAAAAACCATAAAATCATGTTTCATATGTCAAAAACAAGAGATCCAACTTCGTTCATACATAACATAACTTAATTTCACTACATAACTCAAAATTTCCTAAATTAGTTCGCAAAAATGTCACTAAATTGTAGATCTAATTTTCAATTCATGAATTTAATTAATTTCTACTTTTAAAAAAATAACCATAAAATTTTGAAATTCTATTTCTAAAAAAAGTACTCCAACTCCATTCACCCATAACTTAACTTAATATCTCAATGTAACTCAAAAGCCTCAAATTACTTCACAAAAAATCTCACTAATTTGTAGGTCGAATTTTTAATTCATGGATTGTCACTAATTAATTCAAAACTTACCAAAAGAACATGAATATGCATCACCTAACAGTTATAAACAAAAATCCTAAAAAAATCACAATTTCACAAAAGAAATTGGAGAAGATTTGAAATTTTATATGTTACCTAAAATGAAGCAAGCCAAGCTCTTAGAGAACTCCTTTCAAGCTTGTAGCAGGTGAAATGGGTGGGCATTACTGAAATGAGACTGATACAGGCTGAAATGAGACTAGTTTGCTTGCATTTCCCCGCTGGAAAATACCTAATGCTAACGATGTATCCTAGACACACGATATATTGTTGATAAATCAATACAACATTGGTGACACCCTTGTAAAGGGTGTACAACCTAATATCGATATCCTCGATCTCCTAATACTGATATATCGGTAATATATCGTCGATATATTGTGTAATGTCCTTCCATGGTTTGTCATTATAACATAATAGATATGACATTTAGTGTGTATTGCAATCATGAGAGACGAGTTGAAACGCACTCAATGTTTAAGTCCGAGAGGCTCTCCTCAAGACATAATCCTCAATACTTGGGAATAAATCGGTTCTTGCATTCCATCAACCATATTGGTAGGTTATCAGACATGAAAATATATATTACAGGACAGATAATGGATGTTTTAGGTTTGTTTATATTCTTCTCTCCTTAACATTGAAACAAGGATCCTCTTGAGTGCCTTATTACTCAACACATGTATATTTTTGGTTTGTTGACTAGTGTGTCCGTCAAGAGACTTTGAGTCATCTATACATGTTTTCCTGGGAGTACATCGAGGTGTGTCTTTTTTAAGTGTCTAATATACTTACATTCAGACTTATATCTCTTACGATGCAGAGCCCTTTTTTAGGTACTAGCCCGACTCATTAATCCTAATTAGCTTTGGTCCAATTTGACACTTTGAAATTAGTTGGGATTTCTTACTTTTGATTGAATATATTTGAGATTGACTTGTAATTTAGAGATCTTCTCATTCACACTTTTTTGTAGGAATGTTCTACTGCTTTTACCAAGAGTTGGCGCACATTGATCAACAGTTGTTTAGTTTCATCACACCCTAACACTAATGTTAATATCAAAAGATAGCATGTGGCCTTGTTCACAAATTAGCTAGGGTTTGCTGACACTCAGGTTTCTTGAAGATTTCATCGACCTTATCCCGTCCTCGAGCATCATGAAATCAAGTCTAGACTCAAATCTCAAGTCATCTCACCAATCATGCAGTTGTATATGTTATGTGCTAATCATATCCCTAAAGGTAGAGATTAAGCGCACAATATAGCACTCACATCTTTGAAACTTGGGAAGTGTGAATTATTAAATCTCATACCCTAATTTCTAAGGCTAATTAACTCCGAATCAATGGACCTTATAACCGTAAGTTTCATTCAATTCTCAAGTGTGATTGATAATGGAAATTTCAAGAATAAAACCATAAGTTTTTAAGGAAAAGATTTTTAATTGATTTTTAGTTTTTTTGTACCGCCAAAATTTTAACATAAAGAATTCAGTATACTATACACAACTTATACCCATACCCGATTTTTGATAAAAAATAATTAAGTACGAGCTATGCATAAAGTAAGTAGGACATACACACACACACACACACCTGTATTTAGCTTGTGTTATGCTCTCATGAAACAAAGTGAAATGTAGACATAGCTCATACCAAGCATAGTTTAGTGAAAAGAAAAGGAAGTCTACTCGAACCCCCACTATACTTATGCTTTTGAGGGCCTATCTATAACAAAAGAGCAAGAAATGAGGCGGTCAAGTATGAGAAGGAAAGAATATAAGTGATGAATAAACAATGGAATTAGTCCGCCTATACATTGTCTTAGGCCAGCCTACGTATGATCAGATAATTATAAGTGCTGGACCGAGTAGATTTGGTAAGAATATACATGTAATCGGTAGTACTAATGTGTTCAAACATGCCTATAGAGCCTTTTATCTGATATTGTATGAAAGTGAAAGAGATATGCTCTACCTTAACCAACTACTCATTAAATTCAGTAAAGTGCTTCAATAGTTGTCTGTTAACCAGGAAGAGGTGTGCACCATATTTGAGATTTGTTATGTCTACACTTCCATTATTTTTCACATTATTAACAACGTATGGATCGATCTATATAGATTTGATATTCCCACAGAAAATCTTTAACTTCACATTGAACAACCACATTTTTTGTCCAGGGACAAACTTCTTGCATCAAATGGAGTTCCTTGTGCACGGTTCTTTTACCTGAATGGTGTCATCTAGACTTTAGTGTATGACAATGTCTTAGGATAGTTTTGATATTCCAATGGAGGAATACTTCTTTTCCAGATACAATCCGACCCTTCAAAGAAGAGGAATGGATCCTCCCACTCGTACTTCCTCGAGTCTGATTTTAGTTGGTCAATGTTGCTCCTAGTCAAACTAAGGGGGACCTGCATGGAAACAAGGAAATTCACCATGTTGGCCTACCACGGAAGAGAGTAGTATGTAAAGATTGACTCGTTTCGGAAGGTTTATCCGGTTTGTTCAAACTCAGCAGACTCATTCAACTCTATCTAGGATAAATGATCACCCACAACATTCTTCGCCTCGAGTTTATCATTAATCATGAAATTAAACTCCTAGAGTAGTAAACTCCATCTAAGAAGACGTGCCTTTAGTTCATTCTTTTCCATTAGGTATTGAACTCTTGTGTGATCTGTGAAGATTGTCACCTCAGAGCATCACACATAAGATCTGAACTTATCTAGGGCCGAAACTACTGCAAGCATTTCCTTTTCATTTATGGTATAATTCTTCTATGCAGAATCTAAAACACTACATGTGTAGTTTATAACACAGAATTTCATCTTTCCATTGTTCATTGTTAACACAACTCCTATAGCGAAATCTGAAGCTTCAGTCATGATGTCGAAGGGAAGAAACCAATCAGAGGATTGTAGAATTGATGAGTCACAAATCTTCCTATTTAAAAAATCAAAGGCATCTAGACACTTGTGATCTAAAAAGAACTTTGTGGATTTTTCCATGATCTCCCTCAGTGGGCGAGCATTTTTAATTAGATATGAATAAATCTCCGATAGAATCATACATGCCCTAATAAAGAGCTCACAAACATCAAGTTTGTTAGTAGATAGAGATTCTTGATCACATCCACCTTAGCATGGTCAAACTCCATACCCTTCTTGGAGATGACGTTCCCAACACAATACCCTCCAAAATAAAATGCCTTTACTCCCAAGAGAGTGCCAAATTCACCTCTCTACACCTCTTGAGGTCTCATTCCAAGTTTGCTAAACATGTATCAAAGTAATCACCATGGACTGAGAAGTCATCCATGAAAACCTCTAGGAAATCATCCACCATCTCAGCAAGCAATCATGCACCGCTAAAATGTAATCGGGGCATAGTAGAGCTCGAATGGCATGTGCCTAAATGCACTAATGCTTAATGTACTTGTGACTGTGGTCCTTTCCTTGTCCTCAAAAGAGATTGCACCTGATTGTAGATGGAATACCCTTCATGAAATAAGAAGAATGATTTCCCTGCTAGTCTCTCTAAACTTTGATCAATGAAAGGCGAGGTAAAGTGGTCTTTCTTGGTTGCATCATTGGGGTGCCTATTGTCGACACAAACACGCCATGATGTAGGTACTCATGTCATAATCTCTACCCGTTCCTCATTGGTGACCATTTGAATATTCGACTTCTTCGGAACAACATTGAGTGAGGCCAACCACATGGAATAAAAGATGACGTATATGAATCATACTTTACACCGCATCTCAATCTTTTCCTTTATTACTTCCCGTAGATTTTGGATTAAGTTTTATTTGTAATTCATAGGAAGGTTTCACATTATGATCGATATATATGTGGTGTGAGTAGATAGTAAGGTTAATCCCCACAAGATCTAATACTTTACAACCAATTGCTCTGCGGTTTGGCTCTAGGACTTCTAAAATCCTAGACTCCTGCTCTAAGGAATAGGATATCTCTCTTCAGGTCCTGCAAGAAAGGAATAATTTAATGTAGGAGGAAGCTGCTTCCGCTCGGGTATACCTTATCTTCAATCAAATCAGGCAGAATTACCTTTGTATGTGGTTGAGTGTTGTATGGATATCGATCTATCAATCTTGTTCTTGCCACAAACGTTGTTGTATTAGTAGTCGTATAGTGAAATATGTCATATTTTGGAAAAGGTCACGTCCGACCCGTCACCATGACTCTTGGATTATCCTAAAAAAAATGGGACTGATATGTCCAAATAGACCTCTGAGTCTCCAATGGTGTAGGGGAATGCATGAAAAGTGCTTCCTTCAATGAGTTGGTAGACAAATGATCGAAATGTTCTCTCTAGATGAGAGAAAGTATGCGGTTGGGTATTTATGAATCTATGTTTCACCGTCTTTGTTCTATCATTTTGGCCTTAAAAACCCTAGTAAATGCGTGTAAATTGCGTCAATTTAGGTATTTTATCATTCATGCATTATTGTGTACATAGTGTACAAAATACGGGTTTTAAAGCCAAAATTATAGAACAAAGAAAAGTAAAGAAAAAGATTAAAAAATTGTAAACATTTTACGACCTGAAACCCCGAGACCTAGGCATCTAGATGAATAGGTCGACAAGGAATAAAGTAGGGGGAGATAAGGGCCAAAATACAATAAAAATACCTTTTTATTTAATTCATTCTTTATTCATTTTGGGACCTATTTTCGGTTCCACTTTTTACACCTCAAATAAATAAACTTTGTACATGAATGTTGTAGATAATTAAATGAATAAAAATACAAAATTTAATTCATTAAAAAATAATGTATAGATAAAAAGTTATGATCTAAATAAATTTTCAGAATCCCAACTTCCCAGACCTGAATCTCTTAAATAAAAACTCGAAATGAATCAAAATCACCTTTAATTGTATCTAACTTTTAATAAGCTATTTAATGAATGTGGTTTCATATTTTTTGGACATAGGGTTTGAGTGTTGAGTTTTGGACCCTTCTTGTATACTTGTACTGATTAAAATATTCAATTTATTTGTTATTCATTATTTTTATATGCTTTTATTTGTATAGTTTTAGAAATATTATTCATAATATATGTATGTATTAAAACCGGAATAAAAACACAAATAAAACATAAAAATAAAATAAGTGTATAAAATACAAAGATGAATTACCTATTCTTATACAAATATAAATAATACTTCTATTTATTTAATTGTACATAACACATCAGAAAAATAAAATAAAAATATATATAAGTTCATAAAATTAAATTGTAAATATATAAAATAATAAAAAGAATAAATAAAATAAAATATACAAAATAAAACATCAAAATATATAGATTTGGATACCTATACTGGCCTTAAGAGGAAACTTATAATTCCACACCTAGAAAAAATAAATAAAAATCACCATAAAATACTTTACAAAATAATAAAGATTTTAATGACTGTTGGGCGAGGGATCTAAATGCAACTGCACATCTGGGGCTGATGTTCTTGATCCAACGGACGGGGAGTCCCTTCGATGAACTGAGAAGAACTCGAGAAGGGTGAGTTTCCCCGTCGTCGATCTTCCTCCTCCGTTGCTCGATGGAGCTCCAAAAAGGCCCAGGGTGTTCCTGCAGGTGTCCTATAGACGCTGGAGGCAACGTAAGGTGATGAGGTGGCCTGGTGCGCTCACACGTAGGTGGCGAAGATGAGGTGCTGATGAACCTCCGGCGGGTGCCAAAATTTGGTCCAGTCGTTGCGGTCCCCTTTGTACCTGCATGAAATGGTCAAGAAGTCAGGGGAAAAATGCCTCCACGCCATTGGAGGGTGAAATGACAACAGAAAGCGTGGGATGATCAGCTATGACCGGAAAGAACTCGAGCTCCGACCGCACATGATTAATGCGATTTCATGATGATTCAGATCAGATCGATGACTTCTTTATCTAAACCCAACTATTGAGATCCTAAAGAGCGCAAAAGAAACGAAATAGAATGGAAAGAATGCTCACCGTAGTGCACCCGCGATGAGATTGGGAAGTGGAGGAGGTGGATTCACTCGATTTGACGACTCTCCGAGCTCCTGATGTGCGAAAACGCTTCCTGTTGTCACCAGGAAGGTCTTCGACGTCTTAGGTTAAGGGTAGAGTGGTGAAAGAGTGATCAAGTAGTGAAAGAAGGTTGGGGGTCCTTTTTGAATGGTTGACAAAGTGGCGAAAGAACGAGGTGAATCAAGCAGATCAGTGATGCAATCCCCAAGGAAAGCCACGGGCATGTATCGTGGAATATCGAGGAGCAAAAGTGCAGAAGATATCATCACGAAAGTATGCAAGATTCATCCTCGAAAAATCAGTGAAAACAGGTCCAAACCCATTCTGACACAAGGCCAAACCTCGGTCAGAGAGTTGATCGAGGTCAACCAGGGAAAGAACTTGGTTGGTCCACATGGACCAACCAGAAAAATCCGTGGAACTAGTATCTAATCCTGGCCACTCATCCGCGAAGGGGTATCGTGCGTCCGAGGCCAGCCACATGTCAAGTGAAATGATTGCAACCTTCGGATCTGAGGCGTGGGTATTTTGCATCTTTTCACCCAAAGCGTTTTTGTACATATTAGGTAGTATATAATCACTCATCTACAATTATAATTATTTTTGACATTTTGCAAAAAACACCCCTGTAGTCTGGTTATTTACACATTGGTCCCGATCCACGTCACCTCACGTGACATGCGCATGTTGTATTAGTCCAGGAACTACTTTGTCACGTTGTATTATTTTGATGAAATTGAAAGTAAGCCCTCAGGTTTTTGATTAATCATATAATGGTCCTTGCCAAGTCACGTGCGCACGCACGTAACTTTGGACATTTTGCACATACACCCCTATAGGTCTAGAAATTTATATTTATTCTGGAAAAAATTATATTGTGATATATATTTGTGAAAAAATTGCATATGTGCCCATGGACTTCGTGTACTTTACATTAATGCCTCTGTCAGTAATGATTTCTCTTTTTACTTCCTTTAGTTATTTCATGCATCTATAAAATCCCAAAAATTCCCGAAAAAAATCCTAGGTTCCTGTTTTGTTGCTCTTTCACGTCATATCATTGTTTTGCATTTTTATTGCATTTTAATATTTTTAAAATTCTAAAACATGCATTTTCATCTCTGTTTGCATTAAAAATACATAAAAATAATAAAAACCCTTTGAAAAAATCCAAAAAAATGACATTTGTTTGTCTCTTGTGTTCTAAATTCAATCAAAAATCACTAAAAAATTCAAAAGAAAAACCCTAAAAATAGCAAAACTCTTATAATCTTCATAAAAATATTAAAAAATCCACAAAAATCCTAAAAATATAATTTTGTCTATGTATTTTCATTATTTTGTTACATGTATTTTAAAATTAATTTGAGGAATTTTGGACTCTGTTTGACATTTTTCGTCATCATTTTAGTTTCAGCCTTTTAGTTTACTCACTGTTTTCAGTATTTTTCCTTTAAAAATACCAAAACATAAGGGAAAATCAAGAAAAATCACAAAAACATTAGAAATATAAAAACCACGAAAATATTTCATTTCCTGATATTTGATTATTTTCACCACTTTTTATAAATATTTTATCTTCATTTTCTTATTTAGTATACATCTTTTATCAAAAGAAAAGAAAATATAAAATATATATTAAAATATAATAAGAAAATACAAAATCAAAATATCAAAAATCAAAATATAAAATTATAAAATCAAAATTAAAATAATAGGATATAAAATTCAAAACCCACAAAAAAGTTCAACTTGGCTAAGTGATTCACAATACATAGGGTGCTTGACTTTTGTGGAGCTTGCTTCATGTGTTCGAACCCTACTTGCTTGTCATTATACATTCTTAGTAGGGTATAATAAATTTGAACTCTTATGCATAATTTCTTAATTATTTGTGTGGGTTAGTTGTTGATAAACGAGAAGGTTTGAGTACTCGCCTCAGCGATAGTAAGCCCGATTTGTCAGGGCATTACTTAGCGACTCCCATCTTTTCATTTTTCAAATGACACCATTTCCAGGGAGCATTGGCTTGTAGAGCAGACCTTGTCTTTTTATGTGCTTAGACATTTTTGCTTATCTTCTCCTATTGAATAACTGATTGTGATCTGTCTGACATCTCTTTCTTGTTTTCTTGCAAGGGACCACGGACTGAGGAGGATCGCCTAGGGTATCCTGAGCAACCTTGGGAAACGGAGTCGTCTATTCTATCCTAGCCGACAAAAGAGAGTAGGAGGAAAGTTAGAGAGAGAGAGAGGATAATTAGTCTTTTACTTTTGTGAGAGAGAGACTATTGCTTATTAATTTGTAGTAATACATGTACCCAGACTTTGGTCATTCGAGCCCAATTTCCAATTGTTTGTTCACTTGGGGGCTCACCATAGTTTTGTCGCGTTTTCACCGCATTGTTTATTTTGTTTATCGGTCTTGCTTTTCTTTATTTTGTTGAATGAGCCCTTAGTCTTTAGGCTCGCTTGATCGTGTAATCTAAGGCCAAACACCTAATAACCATTGCATGCACCTATAGTCTTCTCGTTTGGACTTAGAAATAATCAATTGTTGGACACATAGTTCGAAACCACCGCACCGCGAGAGTCACCATACAGCGTTGGCAGGACCCATTGTGGTGGGCACCGAGGAGATTCCAAGACCGGACTTTAGGTTTCGCTCTGTGTGTTTAGCATTTAGTTTTTTCACGCTAGCAGTTGCCTTCTTAGGGAGGTTTCCGTGTGCATATCAGCATTTAGTTTAGGTTTATAAATTCCCGTTTTGCATCTCGCATGGAGAGAGCTAGGAAGCATTGTAAGTCTTCTAACTGAGCATTCATCATTTAGGCACTAAGGTGATATTTCCATCTTAGTGTTGCCTTGCATTGCTTTGTCGATCTTCTCCCTCTATTTTTGGATCAATTAGGAATCAACGAAAAGACAAAATCATTAGGCACTTGTATTGAATCTACTCAAAATAAGTGATAAAATAAAAAATTAAAAAAGGGACTACTAAAATTACTTAACCTAAATAAAAGTGATTAATTGGACTCATTGCCTTGAGGTGAGCAAAACCCTCATTTGTTTTTAGGTTGCATAAGAATTTCTCCTTCCTAGTGAAATGAGCAACGTCGTAAGGATTGGCGCCCAAAACCTAGTCTGTGGCTGCCTTGTGTATCGCCTGGAATTTCGAAGTAGTGGCACTTCTATCATACGTAGACGAGTAGGGCTTGGTCGACAATGATGACTCTCTATTGTGTAGAGCATTGACCTTGTCTGAAGTATCGAGCATAGGCTACGCCTTCACGGGGGTGTCTCTCTCATCGTTTTGCGTCTGAGTAGGTTCTTGCACGCTCACGGGTGATTCCGTTGCGAGCGAGTTCTGAAGTGTTAGTTTGACCTATCGGCTTCCTCCCTATATGTTGTTGGCTAAGTAGGGATCTAGGAAGGGTTACAAGGACCACAAAAAGTGCAGAATACAAGTTACAAAGTAGGAGGACAAGTACGAAATATTTTTTTGGCAGTACTCTCGCACCTATGAGCGTAGTGCTCTATGGACTCATTATAAGATAATTACCTGAATTCAAATATAAAACTCACAAAGATAATTACCGAACCTTCACGGCTTAAGGGTCGAGTTGGTGAATCCACTGCTTTGAGGTTTGATTGATGAGTTTCATTAAGGTCATGATCAAAAACATCTGGCATTTATGCAATTTTGCTTCACTCACCTTTGACCCCCGCTCATTATCAGCCTTCTACTATTTTATACTCCCTTTGTTTCTTGTTGACCTTTGTATCTTCCATCCACATCTATCTTCTGCTTGACCCTCGAGATGGCGACGAGTGGATAGTTTAGTCAATTCACTGTCGACACCTACATCGGTTCCATCTGCTCGCCTTCTCCAATAATTCGGGGCGATTCCCAAGAACCCGGTTCGAACTCTGTGAACCAATCTCCGTACTCCCCTCCTTCTTTAATAAATCGGTATCACTCTTGTACAGAAGTCTGTCTGTTTTGGATGGCTATTGATTTTAGCCCGTATACATCGCCATCCTTAAAAAAGTTATGTGTTAACCTTAACACATAATATTTTTCTCTCTCTGGTGTTGCAATTCAGACTAATCGGGGCATTCTTCCATGTGTAGACTGAGAACCCGATTCCGAGCCAGCAAGTCAATCAGAATTTGAAATGGCTGGTGGAAGGGGAAAGGGACCGCAGCCCTAACATGATGCTGAAGTCAACCGGAGGGAAGGGCAATACACTACCCTGAACAATGTCAATAGTCAACTGCTGGCATCTATCCAAGAAATCTTGCAGCAGTTGACCAATCAAGCCCTGACCCAGACCGCCTTCCATGATCTGATGAATGATCTGAGGAGGAGGGTCGATGTAAGAGATGGACGAAGGGACGATGAGAAAAATCCTGAATATGAGTTCAATTGTGAGGATGAATTTTCAATGCGAGGACCTGAATTTGACAGAGAGGATGCAAGACCTCCGCTGCCAAAGCCTACCTTAAAGCAGACATACAACCCTGGAGCAGGGCGTATCACTGAGTGGATCCTAATTCCAGAAATCCACACCCACTTTGAGCTGAAGGCGCAATTATTGTCGCTACTTCCTAATTTCCATGGGAACACCACTGAAGAACCATATATCCATCTCAAGAAGTTCGGTCGCATCTGTACTACTGCTCACTACCCTTGGATTCCATTGGGGGTAGTCAAGATGATCACTTCTCCCTTCAGCCTCCAAGATAAGGCCTTATACTGGGTCGGCCACTTGGGGAAGGCAGTCACGACCTGGGAGGAGCTCAAGTCCTCCTTTCTTCATAAATTCTACCCGCTCGGTCGCCTGAATCAGATGTGTTCCCGTATCTCTAGTTTTTGTCAGCAGCCCCACGAGACTATCCATGAAGCGTGGGAAAAGGATCTCCAGGAGAAATGCCCCCACCATGAAATCCCGAACACTAGTCATGTACAACACTTCTTTGGTGGCCTCACACTTGAGAGCCAAAAGCTATTCGATGCCTCTTGTGGCGGCACACATTTTAACAGTGACGAGGATGTGGTGTGGAACGTTTTACCATTGTCGAGCCGATCGCTGAGAAGAAGGAGCATGTTCTTCATCAAACCCCTCAATCGACTTCACCGCAGCCCCAGCCAATCCAGCACGTGTACTACGTGCAGGTCCCGGAGCAGCTCCCGCAGCCTCAGACACATATGGTTGTATACCAGCCAAAGTCCCAGCCTGCTTACTCCGAGCATCTCTACACCCACACCACTGATCTAGGAGATCAATGGTCTATGGACAATGAAGCACAACTGACCCGTCCCCAAGGACATTCTCAAGGTAAGAATATGGGCAACATGCCCTATCACCAGCAGCAATAGGGTGGGAAACCCTTCAGCCCTCGTATCAATACCAGCCTTTGTCTCAGGGTATCACCTGGAGGCAGAATTATCAGCATGGTCCTCAGCAGTCCAGATATCGCTGTCAAGGATATCATCAGCAACTGGTTGCTCCCTATCACTAGCAGAACTTACAGCATTCCTCCTACCCTCCTCCTCACCAATCGTCTCAGGGTTACCAGTCACAGTCTCACCCTTCATACCAGCAATCTAGGGTCCAGCAAGGGGATTCTTCAGAGATTGTGCCAGTTAACCTGACCCTTGCATGTCTCAAATAGTTGATGAAAAACATGGCTGAGACGAACCACAAGATTGACGACTTGGCGGTTGTTAAAACATCCATCCCTGCTTAAGTCGAAGCAAACCCTAACAATTTTAGACACAAGGAGAAAGTAGTTGGCAGTGCCCAATCAGATCCACGTGAATTAAATTGTTTTTTATCTAATGTTGTTACTCTCAGGAGCGGTAGGACACGCCAGCCATCAGCGACAGTAAAGGGAAAACATCTTGTAAATGACGAGGAATTGTCAGCCCGGCACAACAAGGGCCAAGAAGTATTTTTGGAGCAGCACCACCAAACAGAAATCATAAAAAATTGAAGAAAACAACAAAACACAAAAAGATAGCAGAAACCTCGGTGGAGATAGGCCAGCATTGCAGACATTTGCACCTGCCCCAGAACCAACTCCTGACAAAAGGAACCTTGCACCAGCAGTGATTCCAACGCTAGCACCTGAAGCTGAGCCAACCATTTTTCGTCCACACATTGTAGATGATTCCGTTCCTTTATGCCATCTACCTGCACACAACAATATGGAAACTATTTTGAATGACATTTGTGGAGATTATGTGAATATTCCTTTTCCATAAGCAATGAAAAAACACAAAAAAATGAGAAATCATTCATTGAAAAGTGCCTTGTCTGATCCAGACATCATAGAAATCATTCAGAATTTAGTATTACACATGCCATTGATGGAAGCTCTTGAGTACATGCCAGTTGTAAAGGAAGGATTGAAAGATGCATGCACAAACAAGCATAGGCCTCACCCTCATATTTCCAGGAATAAAGGTGGCATGTCCGAAAAGCATATCCTCACAATGGCCACAGTTAATGCTATCAGCAACCTCCCAGATAAAAAGCCAGATATGGGAGAACCTCTTTGTGTTGTCATATGTTAAATCTGGAATTTGAACGAACACTGCTCGACAACGGATCGTCTGTCAACTTAATGCCAGCCTCACTGCTTACAGAATTCAAGCTAGGACTGCTCAAACCTACAAAGATGCTTCTGCAGTTCGCAGACAAATCAGTGAAGCGACCTAGGGGTCTGTTGGAGGACGTAGTAGTCACGGTTCAGGGGAAGAAGTTCCCGGTCGATTTTGTGGTATTAGATATGGACGTCCCCGCTCCATTGCTCCTGACCCCAATAATACTTGGATAACCATTCTTGCGAACGCAGAATGCAGTGGTCAATATGGGACTGGAGAAATCACCTTTGGCACTGGCACTGGCACTGAAACGATCAAAGTAGAGACCCTACCCGAGGGAGCACGAGAAAAAAGAATATCTGCATCATGTGCAAGGGTGATTGAGTATTTTGATGACTGCGACTTTCTGGAAGAAATTCAAGATACTAACTTATTCTTGAGTTGATTTTTATATTAAAAATTTAATCGAAAATAAATGGGAAGAAATGTAATGAAAATGCAATGCATTATGAGAGCACAATATCTTTTATTATATATTAAATCTTCAATTAAATAAGTCAAATATTTCTTCAAAATTAATCACATATCAACAAGTATGTATTCAATAAATATTTCCAAAATCAATTTCCAGCCATAGGCTAAGAGGGTCAATAAATCAATTCATTCTCATATTAAAAAGAGCAATGAGAATTTCGAAGGAGAATACATATCCTCAAAATTCATGTGATTTATTATTCAAATAGATAATCAATTGTTCCAATGAAATAACTCAATTATTTATCTCAATAAATCTCTTCACAAATTAATTACGTGAACAAAAATGATTGACAATCAATACAAAATAAATAAAACTGAATTTCTTCTTAATTAAGTACCCTACAAAGATTAAATCCTTAAAGAATAATCTACCAAAATCATAATAGGATTCATAAATTAAAATCCTCAATTGAATCCCTACAAAATAGATCATCAATTTTCGAAATATGGAATAGCGAAAAAAATGTTAATAATTCATCCTGCATAGATTAAAGGAATTCTCAAACGATTTTTAATTAAAAACAAGGTCCAATGCGTCCATAAAATATCCATAATTAAATAGAATGGAATAACCTTCAAAATGACATTTTATATGTTAAAAACAGAGTTTAAATGCGAAAGATATGATGAAATAAAGATCCAATGACCTAAACGCAATATAAATCAAGATTTCTTCTTCAAAAAGGGCCATGAAGGGCTTATCTCTAATATTCAAAATCCATTGGGGTCTCAGTTACAATATTTCATGGCAAGGGTCTTTTTGCAATTAACTTATGGTGCATGGGCTCTCTTGCATTTTTTTCTACACCTTACATGTGAGGCGCATGGTTACATTAGTTCGATAGCGGATCTGAGGTTCGAATCTCCCGCAGCACCACATGGTAGCTTCACATGCTTAAGGACCTTCGAGCCAAGGCACGGTCGGCATGCGGGAGCTCTGGAGGGTCTTCAGGTGCCTGTGCCTTGAAGCATGGGTGAAGGATCAAACTAAGATCTAGGACGTCCTATTTGACTGATCCAACGATCCAAAAGCATTGAGTCCGATGGTAAGAGAGGAAGACCAAGAGCTCTTGGCGGTGATGGAGAGAGGGAGGTGTGGGTGAGGGCTTAGCCCCCCTGGCTCCTAACTAAGTCCATATATATGTGTTTAATATATAGTATTATATATGATCTAAATATACTATCAAATAATTAAAATTTATATGTTATGTTACAATAGTCCCTCATACATAAACAAAAAAAATCAATATATATATATATATATATCATCTATCTATAATAATTAACTGTTAACATTACACGATGTGCATAATGGGATAGTGTATATATGTTCATCACACCCATTTATAAACCGCCACGGATATATAGTTGTTATTTTAGCATATGTGGTATAGAAAACAATTTTTCTTTTATATTTCTTTGCATATACAGATATGGATTTGGATACCTCTTTCATTTTTTACGATCTTAAAATAGATATGGTTACATATTTCTCCAGTGTATACATATATGGATACAAATACATATTTGTATTTGCATGTTTGCAACCTTATTTTTGGCAATGTTGATTTTAAAATAGTATCGAGATACATGTACAAGTGTCAAAATATGTATAAACAAATATGATAAGGGATTGGTACACATATCTATATAGTGTTACTTGTTTGAACATATTAAATCTAATTGTACTACTTATTATCACATTAAGAAATATGTATTTGAGTGATATGAAGAGTTTTGTAGGGATGTTTTGGTCAATATAATCTTTATAGATAATATTTATGTTCGATTATAAATATGGGTATTATTTGTAAAAAATACCTTTCCAATATTAGTTTCAATCAATTGTGAAATTATTGGAAGCTCACATTATAGATTGAATTCGTTTCCACAAATCCAACCTCATAAATTGAAACTTCCATTGATGTTCTATATATGCTCCAAATATCGCTCAAATTTGATGACATCTCCTAATTTATCTCGGTGTCTAGAAGTTCAATCAATATTTATGCAACTTAAATCCCATTTAAAAGAGAATCAAACTTTTTAGCATTGGTATAAAATAGCAAATGATCTTGGATTTGAGTGAAATTAGGAGGATATGCATAACATTATTTGAAGATGATATCTTTAAGGTTGGATTTTAAGAACAAATTTGAAAAAAAAAAGTTACAATGCCTCTTATGTAACTCACATTACAACATAGGAACCCCTCCTCAAATATTAACAATTAAAATGACAAGACAAATTATATGAATAATATCTATAATTTGCCCCCTCCCCCTCCTCGAAATAATTGAGCCCCCCAAAAAGAATTTTATAGCTTCGTCCCTGGCTCTATGTCTGTGCAAGACCTAGAGGCGGAATGTTATGGAGGAGGGTACGAAGAAGGAAGGCGTGGCAGATGCATGGTGGCGAGGGTTAGTGACTGATAAATCTGCGATTCATCATCTTTATTCATTTGTTTTAGCTTAAAATCCTTTATAAAACACCTGCATATAACGCTAACTCCATATTTTTACTAACTTGCATCTATATGTAAATATTGTACATTTCTTACTAATTTTAACCTAAAATAATTAAAGAAAGAAAGAAAAAGGAAAAATAAAGAAAAGAAAATAAAAAAGGAAAGACTGTATACAGGCTGACCCGAACCCCGAGAGAAGGTCAAGACTTGACATGATCGACCATGAATAAAGTAGGGGGAGATAGGGTCTCTAACCAGAAAATCCAAACAAAATGCATTCTCAATTATTTTGTGTATATCTGACATTAATTTATTTGTACCCTAATTGACTCAAATCAAATAACATTCAAAACCAAAGCTGTAAATAAAAATGGGTTCTAATTATTGAACATGATTGCACAATTAATTCATGTACAGAGTAGAAGTAGCTACATTTGGAAAAATTCACTAAGAACTAATTGAAAGATCAATTCCGGCTCCATATGATCTCAAATTGAACCAATATCACTTCCATTGAGTTCTAAATTAAATTATCTTCAAAATTGCTGTGATTTCATAATTTTTGGAGTTACGGTTGAAAAGTCAGTTTTCTGAGGTGGTTTATGCAATTTTCCCATGTATTTTGTGCATATTGTATTTGTATATATTTGTAAATATGTTTACTAATTATTTAAAATAAGAAAATAATATAATAAAAAAATAAAACATAAAAAAACTAATTTACTCATTTACCCTTGTATATAATGTGATATATGTATATAGTATATGTATATAGTTGCTATTTTTAACTAACCATCATAAAAAATAACATTTTTTAATTCCAATAAATAAAGTGACGAAAATTCAAAAAAAATAGATAATTTTGTAAATAGTTTTATCTCTTTTACTTTTTCTCATGTCATCTCTTCCACCAAAAAAATCAAAAATTCATTTCAAATATCATCTCTTATTTCTTTATCCAAAAAATTCAAAAATCAAATTCCATTCCATCTTTTCTATTTATATGGCTCCTTCTCCCTCATTCCAACTTGATCAATCTTTAGAGAGAGGAACCCGATCTTCGAGAGAAATTTCGTCGAGGAAGTGCCTAGCCTCCGAGACGTCCGGTGACAGCGAGTCGGCCTTGTCGAGGCGATCACGGTCCATTTTCCGATCCTAAGGTGAGATCCGCATTTTTCTTCACATTTTTATCTTAGTTCAATCGTAGTTTTATTTTTCGCATTTTTATCTTGTTGTCATTTTTATTCTTCTAGATCATTAAAAATCCCTCACGTTTTTGATCCGCCCCCGACTCGATTTTTCTTCTCATCTTCGCGATCTCTATGCCTTCAATTTCTACCTATCGCGATCTATCAACTACGACCACGCACGATGGTCGGAGAGTCGGATTCGAATCCTCCACTTTCGCCGAATCCCTATTCACTTTCCGATTTTGTAGATAAATAAAGAAAAAAAAGTTCCTTTATCTCTAACATTGATTTTGCAGGATCATTAATAAAAAAATAAAAAATTTAATTATCTCTATTTTATGTAACGTTTGTTTTGCAGGGAAACTTTATAAAAAAATAAAAAAATAAAAAAACTTCTTTCTTTCTTTTCTGATTTTCAGATTCACAAAAAAAAATAAAAAAAGTTTTTATTACTATTTTGATTCCCTGTTTACATCCAAATTACAAAAAAATAAAAAAAAAGACAGAAGGGACAACAGCCCCTAGGCGCCGCCGCCCCTCCATCACTCTCTGCCGCCATCCTCCGGCAGAACGTTCCGCAGCCACGCGCATGCGCCAAGCACACCGCCCTCCACCGAAGTCCGCCGCAGATCACCCCTCCTCGGTGCCGCCATCGCTGCCCGCCCGCACGCAGCCCCGCCGTCACCAACTCCAAAGCCATGCGAAACCCATGCACGTGCGCACCGCTCGGTGCCCTCCATCGACACCCGAAGCCCGCAACGCCCCAGCCTACCACCAGCGCCTCCCATGCGTGAGCGGCGCCGCTCCACCGCCTCCGACCTCCTCGTCCTTGGACGCGACCACCTTGCGCCTTGGAAGAAAAGAGAGGTGAGCGGCATCGTGCCCCCTCTAGTCCCTTGTGGTTGAGATACGAAGGAAACGCCCTAGGTCTTCCTTTTTATTTTGAATAGAAAAATTGGACAATTTGCATTTTGCGCTTCTGAAGTTTCTGAAATTACAAAAGCGTCCCCACCAGATCAAATTAATTTGGGGAAATAACAGTTGCACGTCAAAAATTTCAGAATCGACAGAAAAGTCCCTGCCAGCCTCCAAAGCACATATATTGGGTAAATTACGAATCTTGTTCTCTCTGTTTATTTTTAATATTTCTTTGATGCGAAAACATTGAATTATTTATATTTTAGTCTCTGAATTCCAGAACTTGAATTTTCTTGTGCTTTTCAATGAAATAAATGTTATTTATGATCCAAAAATTTTGAGAAAATTGTGTTATACTCCTGTTGTGCTACTCTTCTTATCCTAAAATTTTTATTCCATTTTGACCTCATTTATTATTATTTAAAAATCAAAAATAGTGTCTTTTTGTCTTCCTGAAATTCAAAAATTCATAAAAATTCGAAAAATTACTTAAAAATTCCAAAAAATTTAGAGTAGTTGTATTTCATTATCTTTTTATTTTTGACCAATTTTCAATCATTAATTAGTTTTAAAACCCTAAAAAATGAAAAATATCGAAAATCTTCTAAGAATCATAAAAAATCTAGAAAAATCAAAAAATTGTGATTTCAGTTTCTGTTTGTAGATAATTATTTCTAGTTTGTCTTAAAAATAGTTGTCAGGAGTTTTAAGCACTTAAAATATTTTTTAAGTTGCAAATTACTCCAGGCTATGCACATTTTCTTATTTTCTCACCGTTTGATTTTTAGAAAAATACAAAAACATCCGAAAAATCTACAAAAATTCTCAAAAATATTTCAAAACTTTTAAAACCCAAAAACATTTTCTTTGAATTTTTCTGAGTATTTTTGACTAATTGAAAAATTGTAAAAAGAGTTGGTGTGCATATTCTTGACCTTGTTCGTATTGTTTGTTTTTTTTAATATTAAAAAATTACAAAAACAAAACCACTAAAAATTTGAAAAGCAGAAAATATAAAAAATAGAAGATATTTGAAATAAAAAAATAAAATAAACAAAAATTCACAAAAACCAAGGATAGTTGTCCTTTGAGATTCATGTTTTCTTTTAATTAGTTTCTGATTAATTGAATAACCCTCGGGAACTGTAGCCTCCCTAAGTTTGACCCTGTCCGCTATACAGGTTAATAAGTAGCAAAAAGAAAAAAATACAATCTTCTGTTGACGCGGGATTTTGGGGAAAACAACGACACAATCAACTTGTTTATCAATAATAATTTTCATCCTCGAATTTCTCGCTCAACAAAATGGCATCATTGCTGGGGAGGCACGACGAGGGTTGTTAGCATTCTCTTTTGACCTGCTATTCTTGGTTGTAAATATCTGTTTACATATTTTCCATTCACTCCATTGTTTATATCCATTGCATTCATTTCATTTTTTTCTCATATTTGAAAATTGTTTTTCTTACACATTTTCTATTCTTTTTCTTGCGAGGGCCCGCGGAGCGAAGGAGGCTATCTTAGGAGAGCCAAAGCACCCAAGGGACGTGGAGGCGGCTTGATTCTTCACCAAGCCGTAGGATAGCATGAGAAGAGGAGAAGAAGAAGTGAAGGAGACAAAAAAAGAGAAAAAAAAAGAAAAAAATAGAGAAAGAGAGGTTTCTTTAGCATTTGAACTTTGTAAATGAACATTCATTTGTTGTGGGGTCTATTTTGCCAAGTGCCGGTGCACATGGAGGACCTCACCGATTTTGTTTTCATCGCCATTATTTTTCTTTATTTTCCGCGGATTTCGAGAGCCGCCTATTGATTTCTTCAATTAATTTTCTTGAGCCAGGTAATTAATTAGGTCCAAACACCCTAAACAAAGAATAGTGCGTAATTTGGACTCAGTCAAATTAACTTGTTCTTACCCGTTAATGGAAGTTATCATCTAGGACAGTTCACTTGCATTTACATATAGGCTAGTTTATTTTCTGTATTTAAATTCTGCACGGATCACTTGCATGTACAGTGCTGGCGACAAGGTACGCATCTCTAACCCCTGCATGCATCATCGTTTTTAATCGCGCATTGGCATTTCCGATCCCCTTCCATGTTTTCACTAACATAAGTTAAAAAGGAAATTGGACACTCGGTAGGCGATTCTTTGAAAATATTTTAATCAAATGACAACTGCCTAAAATTTGGGACTGCTAAAGAAAACTCGACCGTAAAAAATACAAGGAAAAATCATTGTTTTGGGGAGAGTAACCCCCTCATTGTATTTGTTTTAACTTGCTCGCGTACACACTAAGGTTAGTGCCCGAATCCCATAATTCGACCTAAGTGTTTCTACAACTTTGTGATTATCACCTAACTCTAAAACAGACAAAATTAAGAGACCGAACCTTCACGATCGTCACATTGCGTTGAGTTGGTGAATTGGGGGTTTGTATTGTGTTTGATTGCTTGTGTGCATACTAGATCCTTCTGTGCATTTGCGCCTTTTTCTCCATATCTTTTGGCTTGACCCTCGTGCTCTCCCATCTTTTCTTTCGAAGATGGCCGAATGGAGTTATTTTAATCTGATCTTCGAAGATACCTCGTACTCTCCAGACGATCCACCTTCCCTTTTCCAGGAGGATCTTCCTCCAGATGTTTGTGCATATCCGCCTAACCCATAATTTCAGGAGACGGAGGACTTTGATTTTCACCCACCCTCATTCAACCCACCCGATCCTGGGATTTTGGAGTCACCTTTCATGATTTCCACACTTAATACATTGAATCAAATGCTGGAGCATATGAATTCAAGGATCTCCAATCTATACAACATAAATGAGATCCAGAATACTGCTCCAATATTTGAGGATATTGATTCATTTGACAATAATCATGAGAGCTTGAAATCACCCAAAATACAAAAAAATAGAAGAAATTTCAAAAATCCAAAAAGAATTCGGGAGACACGTTGTTGATTCATTTTGTGAGGAGAGGACCCAAATGCCCGATCATTTACCCACACAGCCATGTCCCAACCTTGACGTCGAGGATGCCACTGTACAGACTGCTCTTGACAATCCTCATGTAAATGATGATTCTGACCTCCTCCCTTGTATGGATGAGGTCAAAAAATTCAAAAAAATGTTGACCAAACCCGAAGTTGTGGCCACCCTTCATGAGGTTATTAAAGCCCCACTTCAACAGGCCATGACAGATTTATCTACTCCTCAACACAAGAAAAGAAAGCAAAGGAGAAGATCTGAGCGTCATATCTTGACTATGGCCACTACCCACGCCATCTTTCACCATCCATATTTTAAGAAAGGGAACATGACCACACCTCTTGTGAGTTGCTCCATATCTGACTATTCTTGTGATAACACTCTCCTTGATGGCAGTTCGTCAATCAATGTAATACCCTTCTCTATGGTACAATGTCTTCATCTTGGGCCTCTGAAGAAAACCAGGATGATAGTTCAATTTGCTGATGGATCTATCAAGACGCCAAAGGGTATTCTAGAAAATGATGTTATTCTTATTCAGGGCATGAATTTCACTTCGGATTTTGTTGTAATGCCCATGGAGACCTCCACCCCTGTGGAGCACCCTCCAATCATCCTAAAGGGCCTTTCCTCTCCTCTGCGAGAGCCGTTATTGATTATGGTTTAGGAGAGATTCGCTTCCATTCTGATGTAGGGAGCGATGTGTTAATCACTACACCCACTACCGTCCAGAGACCCCCATCCCATGAGATCCCACCCATGTTAGAAAACCCCAAGGACTTTGATCATGATGATACTACCAGAGATTTTTGCTATATGATGGATGATATTGAGATCCGAGAATTCCTCTTCAAGGAGGAGGACTCGGAAAGCATAGACCTTGGAGTTCCCTCTCCTGGTACGTGGCGATGGATTGATGACATCCGCGAGATTTACACGATAAACACCCAAGAGCGGAAGGCAGACTCTGAGAGTAGACATGACGGACATGACTCGACTACTTTCAATAATGAGTCCGTTCCTGTTCACCTTGATTTAGATGAGACCGATCAGGCCAAATTTGATTTGATTTCTTTTATAAAGGAATTTGGGCCTTTTGATAAAGATGATGATCCGGTAGAGGCTCGACAGGCTGAAATTGATCCTACTTTTTCTGATAATGATTTCGAGCCATTTTACTTTTATGTTTGCGAGACTTCCAAGATAGGACATAACCAAACTACTTCCAATAACTAGTTTAAGCCTGTACAATCTGAAACCGTTGAGGATACATTTGTGGTCGATCCTACTCATATGTCTAATGATGATCCCAATATCGACCTACAACTTGTCAAATCCATACCTCAGCGGTCCCGCAAGAAGGTTCGTTTTCGACCTTCTTAACCTTTGTAAATCCACTGCTCTTATATATCCTTTCGTTTCACTCTTTCTTCTCCCGTTTTATCATTCACCCCTTTTCCGTGTATGTGTATATATGCTATATTTAGGATGTGCTTTATCCTAATTACAGGGGGTGAAGGATTCGTGTTGTTCATATTCGTCATGTTTATCACCCTTATTGTTGTTGCCTATACTTAGGGATACTCTACCCTAAGTATAGGGGGGATGTTGTTCATATCGTCTCTATGTGAGTCTGTACATTCTCTTCATCTCTTTTCCACTTTGTACATTCTACTATACTTAGGATTACTTGATCCTAAGTATAGGGGGGATCACCAACTTCTTGTCTTTTTATCTTTTCTTTGAGTCGTTGTAGCATAGGAGTCTTTTCACCTTTCTTTGCTTAACGCGAGTTATGTCTTCCTTTGTCGCTCTCTGATCACTATGAGAACATAGTTCGAGCTAAGTAAAGGGGGTAACGTATATAATGTATATACTTTAGACATAACTCGTACTTTTAAATACATTTATTTGGGGGGTTATGTGTATAATCTTGTAAAATCCACTTGTGTTAAAAAAACGAAAATAAAAACAAAACAAAACAATGAAAACACATCCAAAAAAACTCATGTATATACTTGTATATATTACTAAATCTTTCTCCTTAAAAAAAACTACAAAACCAAAAATCTATAAAAATTTGCATAATTCAAAAAAAACAAAAAACACACAAAAAATAAATAAAAAAACAAAAAACAAAAACAAAAACAAAAAAACAAAAAAAACCAAACAAAAAAACTCTTGTATATAATTTACTAACCCTTTTTCCAAAAAAAACTACAAAACACAAAATCTATAAAAATTTGCATAATTCAAAAAAAACTTTCTTTCACATCTGCGTTTTTCCTCCAAAAAACCATAAAAAGTTCAAAATTAGAAAATTGCTTTAAAAAAATGTTCTTCTCACATGTGCGTCATTCTTTTTCAGAAAAAACTCTCTGCATTGTTCATATGTTGCATTTGCATGTGCATTTTTCAGGATAGTATTGATATTTAAACTATGTCTGGAATAAAATTGAAGAATGGAGCTTAGTTGGACCTTAATCCACCTAACTCTCAGAGGAACTTCACCGAGAAATAGGATTTTAGAAGCTTCAGGTCTTTGACTTAATTCTTTGAGTTCTGCATGACAATGTGCAGCGTTTGACCATTAGTGTCTAACCTAGTCTCTTCATTCTGGGTACAACTCTGGAATAGGGAATTAATTTGTACTCCCGCACTATGCACTTAGCTCAACTCAAACGGGATGTTGGAAGACTGTGTGAGTTTCTTTTCTGGTAGCGTGGAAATCTAAAGACCGAAGTACGGGTTGAAATAAAGCTTCGGAAAAGGGATGGACGGCTGGGCACAATTATTTTTCTAAGACCCCAAAACATGTACAGAAAAAAAGATTCTATATCCGTAGGGGCACAACAAGATCCAAGCAGAGCCACCAAAAATCCAAATACAAAGAAGACACTACCAAATAAATATCTGACCAAAAAGGTCCAAGCTTCAAGACAGCCTGCAGATCTTGGTGGAGACTCGGCTACACTAGCCAGCTTCACGAGGAGAGGTGACTACACTGGCCACCCTCCAGTTCTTTTCTCATTCTTCTAACTTCTCGCCCAATTCGATTGTGAACACAGCATGACAGACCTTAGAAGGAAATACCTGACTCCCCGAGGACGAGTTATTGGAGAGGAGATTTGCATGGTAGTCTGGTATTCTAGATGGGAAGAGCTAAAATCTTTCACACACGAGTCGATTGTTCAATGTTCGTAGGGTATACTTTGGGAAGAGGATCGATCTAAGATGACTTCTGAGCCAAAACTGTGACAATGATGTGTAGAACTTGAAGACTGTTGGTTTTAAAATTCTAAGTCTCATAGAAGTTCCGACATACTAATAATCCAAAGGTCCGACAGAGCTCCAAACTACAATTGTATGAAGATGAGTTTAATACTGGATATTGTCCTACTTTCTTTATTTTTCCTTTCTTTTTCTTTTTCTTCACTTATTCTTTCAAATAAGTGTTTGCTAAGGGACTAGCAAAGGTAAAGCATAGGGGGATGATGAATCTGCGATTCATCATCTTTATTCATTTATTTTAGCTTAAAATCCTTTATAAAACACCTGCATATAACGCTAACTCCATATTCTTACTAACTTGGATATGTGTGTAAATATCGTACATTTCTTACTAATTTTAACCTAAAATAAATAAACGAAGAAAGAAAAGGAAAAATAAAGAAAATAAAATAAAAAAGGGAAGACTGTATACAGGCTGACCCGAACCCCGAGAGAAGGTCAAGACTTGACCTGATCAACCAGGAATAAAGTAGGAGGAGATAGGGTCCCTAACCAGAAAATCCAAAAAAAAGATACGTTTTCACTTATTTTGTGTATATATGACATTAATTTATTTGTACCCTAATTGACCTCAAATCAAATAACATTCAAAATAAAAGTTATTAATAAAAATGGGTTCTAATTATTGAAAATGATTGCACAATTAATTCATGTACAGAGTAAAAGTAGCCACACTTGGAAAAAGTCACTATGCACTAATTGAAAGATCAATTCCGACTCCATATGATCTTTAATTGAACCAATATCACTTCCATTGAGTTCTACATTAAATTTTCTTCAAAATAGCTATGATCTCATAATTTTTGGAGTTACGGTTGAAAAGTCGGTTTTCTGGGTGGTTTATGCAATTTTCCCATGCATTTTGTGCATATTGTATTTGTATATATTTGTAAATATTTTTACTAATTACATAAAATAAAAAAATAATATAATAAAAAAATAAAACATAAAAAGCTAATTTACTCATTTACCCTTGTATATAATGTCATATATGTATATAGTTGCTATTTTTAACTAACCATCATAAAAAAATAAAAAAAATAACATTTTTAATTCCAATAAATAAAGTGACGAAAATTAAAAAAAAGATAATTTTGTAAATAGTTTTATCTCTTTTACTTTATCTCATGTCATCTCTTCCACCAAAAAATTCAAAAATTCATTTCAAATATCATCTCTTATCTCTTTATCCAAAAAATTCAAAAACCAAATTCCATTCCATCTTTTCTATTTATATGGCTCCTTCTCCCTCATTCCAACTTGATCAATCTTTAGTGAGAGGAGCCCGATCTCCGAGAGAAATTTCATCGAGGAAGTTGTTTAGCCTCCGAGCCATCCGGTGACAGCGAGTCAGCCTTGTCAAGGCGATCACGGTCCATTTTCCGATCGTAAGGTGAGATCCGCATTTTTCTTCGCATTTTTATCTTAGTTCAAACGTAGTTTTATTTTTCGCATTTTTATCTCATTGTCATTTTTATTTTTCTAGATCATTAAAAAAATCCCTTACGTTTTTTATCCGCAACCGACTCGATTTTTCTTCTCATTTTCTCGATCTCTACGCCTTCAATTTCTACCTACCGTGATCTATCAACTCCGACCACGTACGGTGGTCGGAGAGTCGGATTCGAATCCTCCACTTTCGTCGAATCCCCATTCACTTTCCGATTTTGTAGACAAATATAGAAAAAAAATTTCCTTTATCTCTAACATTGATTTTGCAGGATAATTAATAAAAAATAAAAAAAATTAATTATCTCTATTTTATCTAACGTTTGTTTTGCAGGGAAACTTTATAAAAAAAAAAAAAAATCTTCTTTCTTTCTTTTCTGATTTTCGGATTCACAAAAAAAATTAAAAAAAATTTATTACTATTTTTATTCCCTGTTTACATCCAAATTACAAAAAAAATTTAAAAGATGACAGAAGGGACGGCAGCCCCCATGCACCACCGCCCCTCCATCACTCCCCGTCGCCATCCTTCGGCAAAATGTTCCACAGCCACGCATGTGCGCGAGGCACGCCGCCCTCCACTGAAGTCCGCCGCAGATCGCCCCCCCCCCCCCCGGCACCGCCATCACCGCCCGCCCGCGCACAGCCCCGACGTCACCAACTCCAAAGCCACGCGCAACCCACGCGATTGCGCGCCACGCGGTGCCCTCCATCGACACTCGAAACCCGTGACGCCCCCGCCCACCGCCCGCGCCTCCCGCGCGTGAGCGGCGCCGCTCCACCGCCTCCGACCTCCTCGTCCTTGGCCGCGACCACCGCGCCGAACTCGCCGCCCTCCGTCCACCTTTTGTCGCAGCCCCCTTGCGCGTTGGAAGAAAAGAGAGGTGAGCGGCACCGGGCCCCTTCTAGTTCCTTGTGATTGAGATACGAAGGAAAAGCCCTAGGGCTTCCTTTTGATTTTGAATAAAAAATTTAGACAATTTGCATCTTGCGCTTCTGAAGTTTCTGAAATTACAAAAGCGTCCTCGCCCGATCAAATTAATTTGGGGAAATAACAGTTGCACGTCAAAAATTTCAGAATGGACAGAAAAGTACCTGCCAGCCTCCAAAGCACATATATTGGGTAAATTGCAAATCTTGTTCTCTCTGTTTATTTTTAATATTTCTTTGATGCGAAAACATTGAATTATTTATATTTTAGTCTCTGAATTCCAGAACTTGAATTTGCTTGTGCTTTTCAATGAAATAAATGTTATTCGTGATCCAAAAATTTTGAGAAAGTTCTGTTATACTCCTGGTGTGCTACTCTTCTTAGCCTAAAATTTTTATTCCATTTTTCCCTCATTTATTGTTATTTACTTTGCTACTCTTCTGCTATACTCCTGGTGTGCCACTCCAGGTGTCTTTTTGTCGTCCTGAAATTCAAAAATTTAGAAAAATTCGAAAATTTGCTTAAAAATTCTAAAAAATTATAGTAGTTGTATTTCATTGTCTTTTAATTTCTGACAAAATGTCATCCAATAATTAGTTTTAAAACCCAAAAAAATTGAAAAATATCAAAAATCTTCTAAAAATCATAAAAAAACTAAAAATATCAAAAATTGTGATTTTAATTCCAATTTATAGATAATTATTTCTTGTTTGTCTTAAAAATAGTTGTCAGGAGTTTTGAGCACTTAAAATATTTTTAAGTTGCAAATTACTCCAGGCTATGCACATTTTCTTATTTTTTCACTGTTTGATTTTTAGAAAAATACAAAAACATTTGAAAAATCTACAAAAAAATCTCAAAAAATATTATAAAACTTTTAAAACCCAAAAACATTTTCTTTGATTTTTTTCTGAGAATTTTTGACTAATTGAAAAATTGCAAAAAGAGTTGGTGTGCATATTCATGACCTTGTTCATATTGTTTGTTATTTTCGAAAATTAAAAAATTACAAAATCAAAACCACTAAAAATTTGAAAAACAGAAAATATGAAAAATAGGAAATATTTGAAATAAAAAAATTCATAAAAATTCACAAAAACCAATGAAATTATCCTTTGAGATTCATGTTTTCTTTTAATTAATTTCTGATTAACTGAATAAACCTCGGGAATTGTAGCCTCCCTGAGTTCGACCCTATCCGCTATACAGGTTAATAAGTAGCAAAAATAAAAAAAATAAAATTCTATTGTTGACGCGGGATTTTGGGGATAAAATCAACGACCGAACAACTTATTTATTATCGATATTTTCCACCCCACGAATTTTGTGCTCAACAGTGACACAAGGCAAAGTTGATCAGACCATCAGGATGGTCGTTCATAGGTGGGAGTGCGAGTGATAAAATGGTGAAATCATAATAAAGTCAAAGGTGGTGGATCTACCTAGAGAGTGTTGTGTACGGAAGAGGCATTGATCAGAGAAGCTGAAGGTGGAGATGTGGTCAGTCCTTGCCTAGAAAAAAGAGACGAAGATCTCAGTGGTCCTTGCTCCAGAGATTTGGTGAAGAAGAGCCTAAGCTCTACAACTTAGAGGAGCAACAACGCAGTTGTTGAGGGGTGTCATAGAGCACACCTTCTAACTCGTTTTCCATCACCTGAAGAAGGTCTCTGTATGCTGTTGTCATCGGAGAGGAAGGAATCTAGGCTAAAGAGATAAGATCTGAAATGGTCGATAGGGGGAGTGATGGGGATTATTGTGGGTAAGTACTAAAGGTTGGGCTATGGTGAGTGAAGGAGTACGTGGAATGATCCTTGATGAATGAGGTTATGATGAGGGTTTAATTGTGGCATGTTATGGCAAGGAGTGTTGGAGATTAGGGGGATAAGGTAGAGGTGGCAATGGAGAAACACTAGTGGAAGGTGAAGACAGACAATAGCCATTGGACAAAATCTGATCCAATGGTGGGGATGAGCGGAAGGAAGTCACGTGCCTTGCATGTGATCTGCGCTTGGGAGGGTGATGAATCTCCATTTCTTCACCTTTATTATATCATTATGGCCATAAAAACCCTGGCTAATGCATGTAAATAGAATTTTTAAGTGCATATTAACATTCATTATTTATTCTAATTATGGTATATAAAACATTGTTTTAATGTCAGAATTATAGAGTAAAGAAAAGAAAAGAGAAAGAAAAAATACCAAAGGTAGTTTATGACCCCAAACCTCGAGACCAAGTCATGAATTGAATTGGTCGACAAAGACTAAAGTAGGAGCAGATAGGGGCCAACAGTACAATAAAAGCTCAATTCTTTTATTCATTCGTAAAGCAATTTCTGGGACCCATTTTATTATTTTTTATCTATTCATCAAATAAAGACACTTTGTACATACAATTTTTAGATAATAATGAATATAATAATACAAAATATAGTTTGCACAAAAATAATATACAATTTGCATTCTATACAGAGAATAAAAGTCCAAAACCCAAACTTCACATACACATATCTCCTACGTAAAAACTCAAAATGCACAAATCACACTTTAATTCTATATAACTTTTAATAAGCTATTTAAAGAATGTGGTTTCACTTAATTTGGAGCTAATACGCAAAAGTTAGGTTTTGGACCCCTATTGTATAATATACCTAAATAAAATATTCATTTTATTTATTCTTTTTATTTTTAAAATTATATATTTATATAATAATGTAAATATTCTTTATAGTATAGTACATATTTAGAATAGAATAAAAACATAAGGAAAACACGAAATAAAATAAGTATACAAAATATATATACTTATACATATATAATTTATATTCTCATTATTTAAGTATACAAAAAACATAAGAAAAATATAATAAAAATAATTATGTCTGTAAAAACTTATAATTATGGAAACAAGATAATAAAATTAAATAAAATATACAAAATAAAAATAAATTAACCAAAACATAGATGAATATACCTATAAATATACCCTCAAAATTAACTTGCAACAAATAAACCCAAAAAATAAATAAAAATAATACTAAAATACTACATAAAATAATAAATTTTTTTACTTTTTAATAAAAAATTAATAAAATAAGTTACTATATTTAATAAAAAATTTTGAATAAATTGGTTTTTTGTCTTCTTGCGGTCTGTGTGGATTTATCACAGCCCAACGTTCGTTGACCATCGATCAACTGCCTCCCCAGGCTGTCCAACTTGACTCGCACATCTTTTCCCAATATTCATACCCATTTTCCTTGGCTTCTAATCCATCATTTTCATCGACAAATCACAAAAAGATCAACATCTACCATCGATGATCCATGTTCAAGCAGCAAATCCTTTGTGCATACCTTCAATTCTTCCTAAATCACTAGTCACTAAGGTTATTCGACTTTGTCTATAAGTAAACCCCTCCATCTTCTAGCTTTGTTTTGATCCTTCTCTCAGCCTTGAATTCCCCCATTGTGTGTTAGTGTGTGTTCCTAGTGACAGCTGGAGCATCCTCGAGCATTGGGCGTGGGATTTAGGTGAGGCAGTGTGATCCAAGGCGGCCCTCTAGCTGCCTCTATAGTTTTAGTTCTATGCATTTTATTTCATATTTTATTCATGTTAGCATCATAGATTATGTTACTCATCTCACCAGAGATCTCAAGCTCTGGTCATGTTCTCGTCGTAACCTACACCAATTCCAACCGCCACGATCTTCTCATCCTCTTCCCCAATGCGTTCTTCATTATGTCGACAAATCTGCTTCACCCGATTGTACCCCACTCGATGAATTGATGTTTGCCTACCACATCTCTCCATAACCTCATGAGTCACCTTCATTCACACACATCCCAACTTCATTATAGGTTGAGATGATTCACCTTGATCCAGTAAACATCTTCGTATGGGTGCTAAGGCAAAAAGTTTCCTCTTGGGACACAATCACACTTGGACGAGTGTACCCAGGTGCTCCTTCCAGGACATGCCAAGACCCCGTCGTTGGGTCGGGATCTTCTTGAGCACATAAGTGGATGCAGACGAGCCTCCCAGTCGTTTAATATCAAATAGCAACATCAGAAACAACCAATGGGATGAGAAATCACGGATCGAAGTCTAGGGAAGGTCACCTTCTTCCTTGTTCTTTGCACATAGTAGATGCTGTAGAATGGAAGGTGTGCCTCTCGTTCTAATAGCCATCATCCGCTCTACGCTCGTCTCATTAGCGAAGCGGTATCGCAAGATGACAGTGCAATGTATGGCAAGTGGATCCCAGTCAACCATATAATGGTGTGCCTCATGGGGGTAATTTGCACGTCTCACCCAATCATTCTCTTTGCATTTATTTAGTATTTATGTAAATATAACATGTAGTATAAATAATTGTGGGTATTTTGCATAGAGTCCTAGATCTTTTATGGATATTACACGTTGTTCATAGTACACGTCAGCCAACAAAAAAGGAAAACATTTCACTTATCCCTTGTGCGTTTTTACTTTTGTATTAAGGACAATAAAAGTTAATATATATTGGATATTTCTGAGAAATTGCATATGAGCCCTTGACTTAATTTTATTTGCAAAAATGCACTTCCTAGTTCATGTATTTTTAATGCTTGGATTTCATTTATTAAAAATAACACTCATGCTCTAAAAATTATGTAAAAATCGGATTAGATGAATGCTTGTATGCCTTTTCATGCTCTTTTTTATTTTGGTAATTTTAGCATTTCAGCTATGTATTAAAAATTATATGAGCATATTTTGGTCCCTGTTTGAATTGGAAAATACCTAAAAATGGAATAACGTTTTGATAAATTACCAAAAAAATATTTTCTATTTTAGTATTTATTAACTCCTGAAAAAATCCCTAAAATATTAGAAAAAGGATTAAAAATTAAAAAGCTCCAAAACCCTATATAAAAAGGTTAAAAATTCTCAAAAAATACCAAAAATATATTTTTCTATTTCTGAAATAAATATATATTTATTATTTAAATTTTTTTAAGAATTTTACACTTATTTTGTTATTTTTAATATTCGTTTCAATTTTGGTCTATTATTGTATCCCTGATTTGAGACATTTTTTAAAAAAAAATCAAAAAATTTTAAAAGTCACAAAATAATAGAAAAACTCCAAAAAAATATTCTCATTTTTTTATATTTATTGCCTTAAATTTGTATATATACATGTATATGTTCTACATAACTATTAACATCATAAATACCTTAATATATTTTTAACCCCCTCGCCCCCCACACATATATATAGGAATGTACCTATGGGTACGTTCATGATTTTCGTCTATTTGTGTTATTATATATAAGATATCTATATTATACATAATTTATATATATACACACATTTCTATGTATCCTTCTTATATTTTAAAAAGAAAAAGAAAATATAAAAATTATAAAATTAAAATATAAAAAATATAATAAATAAATAAATATATATATATATATTAAAATCCAACAAAAAACATTAAAAAGGGATAAAATACATGTTTGTACATACTACACATTGATTAGTGGTAATCGTAGGCTACCTGTTTTTCTCTTTGTGGTTCAACATCTACATGATTTCACACTTACTTTTGTAGAGAAAATAGTAAATTTTAACACACATTTTTTTCATCCACTACCATCATTGTTGTGTGGGTTAATTGTTGATTAATCATGGTCTCTTGGTTGGTCAATGCACCGAGTGCAGTTTTTCCTTGTTAAACCATACAACCCTCGAAAGACTATGGTTATCGGAGGGGCATGTTGGATGAAAATCGTTGGATCAAATCTGATCTAACTAGTAGGACTGTTGCGCTAAATGACAAAGGTTGTGGATCAGTCAACAAGGCAGCCTGACCTAGTGATGAGTTCGGTGAATTATTGAGTTCCACGTGGCATGGTTTGAAAAGGAGAAAGAAATAATATAAAAATAAATATAAGGGGATGTCAGATGCGAAGTAGTCGACAAAAATATTTCTCATCTCGGCGAGATCTCCAACTTTCGTTAAGGACCCAAAATGAAAAGAGAACATCTTTACAAAATGTATTTTTGGAGGTACTCTATATATAATAAATAATGAAATTTCCCCTTCTGTGATTTTCTATTTAAATTCAATTTAATTATTGATTTAATTTACAAACAATATATATATAATTTATCTATTCTTCTCGGAATTCTACAGGCGAGAAAAGGTAAAAAATGAGCAAAGATAAAATATGCACAAAATATACAATGTCAGATTTTTTGTGTTTTCTTCTAGTTTCCTATTTTTTTGGATTTTAATGTTGTATGCAAAGATAATTAATGAAACAAAAAAATTGAACAAAAATTAGCATAAAATAAGTGATTTTTGTACAAAAAATAATAGGAACATGTTAAAAACAAGATTATTTAATCATTGATTTTAAGATCTAATTTTATCAAAATTAGTGGATGTTAATTATTTAATTTTATGGGAGTGGATTAATGATTTAATGAGGGGATTTTTCTAAAACATACATGTAGAGTAGAGGAATCATGGATTCCTCTGTTTAATCAAAACTTGAGCTGGGGCGCCAACTACAACATCGATTCCATGCACTCGCTTTTCCCAATTATTTGGGGTGATTCTCGAGCACTCAGTTAGGACTCCTTGAACTAATCTCTAGACTCACTACCTTATTCAATAATCTAGGATCACTCTTATACTGAACTCTACCCATTTTTGATGGCAAACCTTACATATTGCCATCCTTAATGAAATTTTGTGTTGACCTTAATACAAATTGATTCTCTACATTCGGTGCATCTATTCAGACTGGTAGGGACATCACTCCGTGTGTAGATCATGGACCCGATCTCCATCTAGAAACTCTCTCTTTTTCTTATTCGGAGAAAGATATAGAGATGGCTCCCGCCAGAAATGGGGACACCAACATCCTCCGCAGTGAGAATAGGGCCAGCTAGACCAGACTATCACGAATGCCCACTCCTCTTCTCCATTCAGGCAATCCAACAATAGCTCATCGACCATGTATTGGCCAAGGTTCTTTCCATGGCATTCTCAATGATCTGAGTAGAAGGAGATACAACCCAAAGTAGGAGGAGGAATAGAAGAAGAAGGGAGAGCAAATGTAGGTTGTGGAGGTACAGTAGATGAATATAACATCCCTAAATCCTAATGACTAATTAAGCCCAAGATGATGGATCATTAGTGAGCTTGATAACATTTTGAGATGCCATTGTCGTTAAGTGGAATTAAGAAGCAAATTAAGGATTAGTAGTTAATTATGGGTTACTAATCATGGGTGGGCCTTAAGTGCAAATATAAGGAATAGGTGGGTTTTATGTTGATATTTTATCAAGGGCAAAAACACCCTTAACGCCACCTTCATCCCACTTATCTTCTCTTCTCATCTTCTTCCTCATTAAGCCATGGCCGACCACCCTAACTCCTCCACCTTCTCCCTTTGATTCCCTCCCCAATTCTCATCCAAATTTGAGTTTCAAGAGCTCAAATCAAAGCTGGGAGGAGAGGACCTTGGATCTTGCATTGCATGTAAGATCAAGGGCCAGAGAAGAAGAGAAATCTAAGCTTGAAGCCCAAGGTGTGGACTGCTCAACACTTGTTCTTAGAGTGTTCTTCCTCAAGCTCTTGAAGCTTGAGTTTGAGGTACAAATTAGCCCTCCTTTTGCTGCCATTTGTAGATTTGATACCACTTATATCCCAGGTCTTAGATCAACTCTTTGTTTTGGGGTATTTGTTGATAAAAAATGGTATTTGGAGGCTTTAGAGGGGACGTTTTTTTGTGGTGTCCAGATCTGATTGTGTTCTTTAAATCCAAGTTATGCATGTGTTTTGGCATCTTTCTTGAGCTCTCTTGGGTAGAATTACTTGTTGATTATATATTCATTATGTTGGCCTTCAATCCACGGGGTTGGACATGAAATTTCATGTGAATAGGCATTTTTAGAGATAATATACAAGGATAGTTTTTCTAAAATTTCATATTGTTGTTGCTGAATGATGGCCAATAATTTTCATGATTTGGGGATCTTCTTTGAGTTCCCTTGGGTAGATTTACTTACTGATTATAGATCCATTATGTTGGCCTATGATTCTTGGCTTTTATTTCGGAATTTGTGGTGATTTGGAAATGATTTAGCTGCTGTCATATACAAGTAACTGAATGTGTTCAGATCTGTCCATGCACTTTAAATTAGAGTTTATGATGGATTTGAGGAGTTTCTTCATGTCTCCTTGAGTGTAATTACTTGTTGATAGATAATCCTTCATGTTAACCATCAATCCATGGGTTTAGTTTCGAAATAGGATGAGTTTTGAGGAGTTTATAAATGTTGTTATTATGATTACCACTGAATGTCCAGATTTGATATGGTTGCATTGTGGCTAAGAAGATGCATGATTTTGGAAATATTATTAGACACCCCTTTGGTGGATTTGATTTTGGATATATGGGGGATACAATAACCATGAAATCCATGTATTTGGATTTGTTTTGGTGGTGATTTTGAGACCAATTTGGTTGCTGTCCACGGACCTTGCTGTGGTCGAATTTCATTGTTGAATGCATGTTTTAATCAAAACTTTTGGCATCCTTTAATAGGATTTAAAAACCCCCATGTTCTCCTTATATTAAAAGGGGAAATTAATTTATGGTTTAATACCATAAAGGAGAGGGATTAAGAGAGGATGAATAAATGATTTTGGCTATTGATGCAATGCTATATGGTATTGTGCACCTTTGCAAGTTATTGTTGAGCATCGATGATTTTGATAGGATTTTGACGACTATTTTGATGACCTTTAAACATGGATTTCTAGAGCATTTTGTGTTCTTGAAAGATATAACCCTTCTTGAGTAATTAGGAGAACTTTGATGCTTCGAATTGCTTTATGATTGCGGCTATATGCTTGTTCTACACATAGATCTATGAGTGAATAGATGCATGATTGGAGCATGTGATGCATCTAAAGGAACGTATAAATGTTAGACTTTAAAGTCAATTGAATTCTTAAATGATGTCTTTGAAGCCATGAAGTTGGGGTTGAACTTAAAAGCACTAGATGCCTTGAGTTATTATGAGTATACACGCACATTGCCACTATTTTGGTATGTCAAAAACATTGAAAGGGAAAACCCCTATTAGTAACCATTTTAAAGCATGCCTTAGAATAATTGTTACTTATAAAGGTGGGCTTGAAACACATGTTTTAAGTTAGGAGATTAGGGATGAACTTAATGATACATATGAGGTTATCTTACATGATAATAAGACTATATAAATTTGCCATGAAGCAAGTTTTCCTCTAATAGGTAGCCCGATCTTGTGGGTGCATGTGAATCCTTTGGGACGTAGGAAAGAAATATGTTTTCCGATATGATAGCCAAGATCATAAGATTGATGTTCTTCAATAGGAGTTGAGAGAGAGACTATCATAACAGGTCTGTATCTCTGATATAGGATCAGTTGAGGTTCTTATAGAACAAGTTCAGGTCTGGGACTGACATCTTGTAGATATGAAATAAATCAAAGAAACCATAGACACTTAGGTCGAAACATGAAAATAAAAGAAATGGTGATGTCACATATGGTCAGTCATGGAGATGTATACTCCGACTGTGCGACGGCGCAGTGACCCTCACCTGAGTAGGAGATGAGGTCGCTCAGGCTTGGGTAGCGGACACTGAGAGCATGGGTCTAGGTTCCCAGTCTTTTTCACGTGTTTTCTTCGAGCCGGCTCGGTTTTTACGCTTCTTTAGGATCCACGAGTTGTCTAGACCATTCCGCAGACCCGTTGGTTCTTCTTAGAGAGCCTAGGTGGGGGTTCTCTGCAGTTAGTTACGAGCTCGTCTGGTTTTTCTTAACTCTTCTCCTCTGAGTGTTGAGCAACGACAGAGGAAGTCGGGTCCGACAAGCTTACCTCTTCTTTTTCCTGCCTCTAGTGGCGTAGTAGTCGTGCTACCGCTGCCTTTCCCTTGGACCACACTTCCACTGGGATTGGCGAGACAGACGAATCCCTTCGGGGGTTTCCTCACAGTAGAAATTATTACCTTTCCGCCAGGATTGTGACTTGGTGATGGGGTAGTGATCGATAGTCATGTGACAGTTCACCAATTGCCTAGTTAAGTTGTAGTTTCATCAGTAGACATTGATGACTTCATTATTAACTTTCCGCCAGGTTTGCGACCTGGTGATGGGTAGTGGTTAGTAGACACTGATGAATACTTTAATTACCTTTCTGCTAGGCTGTGACCTCGTGATGGGGTAAGAGATGGGTGACATTCCGCTATCCTCCTTGTGACGACTTTCCACGAAGAGACTAGTGACGACATGTATCGTTAGTAGAGACTAACGAGGGTTGGGTGTTGAGAGGGTTGTGAGTTCGTTTCCTCTTGTACACCTTCATGAGCATTCTATCACACGTGTCGACCGAGTATCAATGTGTGTTGAGAGAAAATCTAGAAGAAGTGTTGGGAACATACATAGGATGCAAGGTACCAACGCATGCCAACGGAGGCACCCCAACCCTGAGGCGTACACCATACGTCAGAGTCATTGAGTGAGGTTCATCCTGGACTTTGATGTCCTACCCGGATATCGAGGTCCTAACCGAACCAAGACCACAGACTTACTTCTTGGCTTGAGTTGTTGTTTGGTTAGTTCCATTGATCGAGGGAGACACGGTGTGGTAGTGAGAGAGTGTGTTCTTCTTGTTAGCCTTCCGAAAGCAAGTAAATAACTTAAAAGAATCAATTAATCCACTTTACTTGCTAGTTCTTTTGTCCACTACGGTTACTTTACTGTTTTTCTAGCTGTTCTAGTCTTTTTCTTTCTACTTTCCTTAGTAGAACTGTGTAGAATTTGTACTTAACAATTTTGTTGCAGGCAAGGGTCTGGCGACTGAGTAGCCGACGTAGTTTGGGCTGCAGTCGTTTCTTTTTAGAGGATACACTTTCAAAGCAGGTATATCTTTTGGAGTTCATTTGTACAGTTGTTTGTTGTGCTCTCCTCTGTAGCCTTTTTTTTGGGATATATATATATATATACTAGGTGTTGTGAAAACCTAACATGTTTATAAGAATGAAATGAAAAGGAATGAATACCTTTTTGTTCAGTTCTGGTGTATTGTTACTTCTGTTTTTAGTTTTCTGTCGATTGCTTGTTTAGCCATAATAAATTCTGTGAATGTCATGTTTAAAAAACAAAAAATTTTCGCAGGTTTTTATAGCAACGGATTAACTCTAAGCTATTTAAGTAGGCGACTGACGTGTTTGATAGGTAACCTAAGGTCCTCGGGAGGAGGTCGTGACAGGTTTGGTATCAGAGCAAGGTTACCCCGATACACGCGTTCACATAACTTAATAGCTTGAGTTTCGAATAGCGAGAGTCTTCTAACTTCTCGTGGAACTGAATGGGAAAATGTTTTACATTCATAAGATTTATGTAACCACAAGTCACCAGATATTTCATTCATATAAGTATCCCAAGAGGAGAAATAGTACAACTGATTATTTCCTAAAGTGTGCTTAACTATGCTATGATCCGATAAAGGAAGGATTAGCATGGAACCATGAGCATCTCATGATAAGCCAGGAGAGATGGCATAGGTACTAGCTGCATTCACTGATATGCGACAGAGACAGGATCTGATACTTGACCAGCAGACTGAGTTGGCAGAGCGACAGACTGGGGTGGAGTTGAGGATGGAGGAGCTGTCTGATTTCTCGTACCACCCATCCAGGGATGCATCTACTAGAACCGAGCATCTATTCTTTGAGGAAATTCACCAGCATTCTGAGGCAGAAATTCCGAGGGAGTTAGGAGCCGACAGAGCTTAGGTAGGCCAAGGTCTTGTAGAAGGAGTAGAGTTCATAGGGTTTGTTCTTCCAACTGCACCGAGACACCATGATGTTTTCACATCCTACCAGAGAGCTGGAGTACCCAGGTTCTAGGGCACGGGTACGTCTGACGAGGCTGAGCAGTGGCTCAGGACGGTGACGAAGGTGTTTGGGATGATTCTGGCATCACCAGAGTCGTGGTTACCCTTTGTTGAGTTGTCACTTACTGGGTTTGCAGAGCGTCGGTGGGAGGCTACTGTGTTTGAGATGGGGCGTGTGCCGACTTGGACAGACTTTGAGAACCACTTAAGAGCCCACTTCTTCTCAGGGAATTGGAGAGAGACACAACGCTGGTTGTTTGCAGAGTTGAGACAGGGCAGGATGACAGCGCAAGAGTACTTTGTGCGCTACACAGAGTTGTCACGCCACACTTCTTCTGCAGCTGCTTGTCCAGATGAGAATCTGGAGAAGTTTGTTTGTGGCATGAGGGAGGATGTTTAGGAGAAGTTGGTAGGGCTGAGACTGACTACCATCGCTGAGTTTACTGACGCAGTAGAGCGGATTGAGGACATCCGTGAGAGACGTTTTGGGAGTACTTTTAGACCGCCATCCGTACCACAGAGGTCGTTTGGACCAATTCGGCGGTAGTTCCGACCATAACGGTCAGCACGACGCTTTCGTTCAACAGGGACGGCTTCTTCTAGCAGTGTTCGCTCGACCCCCACGACTACATTGGGAGGATCACTGGCCAGTAGAGGTTTTGAGGCAACATGGCAATCTGGGTAGTAGAGGTTTAGAGCACAGAGCACGAGACCCGCAGAGAGTGTCGGTCCATCTTCTACGACAAGCAGGGCGATCAGGTGCTACCAGTGCCAGCAAGTGGGACATGTCAGGTCCCAGTGCCCATAGCTAGAGACTCCACCACCTCCACCTCCACCGCGTTCGAGAGTTACCGAGAGGAGCTCCCGATACAGAGGTCAGCAGAGACCAGCTCAGGGCGCAGCAGGATCTAGTGTTGAATCTATGCGGTAGGGACAGATTCGCGCGGTTACAACTGAGTAGGCACGGTCTACGACCATGGTCGTGAAAGGTATGGTTTCAGTTTCCAGCCATACTTTTCACGTGTTGTTTGATTCCGGTGCTACCCATTCATTTCTTGTTGTGAGGCTTCTAGCTACATTGGGTAGAGTCACGGAGGACATAGATCCTCCATTTCACATCCGAGGGCCAGACGGACAGTTGTTCATGATTTTAGAGATAGTCAGAGGGCTACCAGTGTCCATAGGCGGTCACGAGATGACTGTGGACTGCCTTCTGCTACAGCTTGATTAGTTCAACATGATTTTGGGCATGGATCGATTGTCTACACATCACGCCTTAGTCGACTGTTACAGGAAAACTGTTGTCTTCAGGATCCCTGGCTTGACAGAGTTCACTTTTTAAAGGACATTGCAGGACTCCAGGATGGAGTACATTTCAGTGCTGAGAACACAATGACTGGTTGATCAAGGATGGGACACTTTTCTAGCCTTTGTTCAGGAGGTTACAAATAGAGAGCTGATATCGCTCCCGCACCCTATGTTAATTCGGTCAAATTAATGTCCAAATTAATGTTAAGTGTTCGTTGCAGTCGGATACGAGAGATTAATCAAAAACCACTTAAATAAGATTTTGGTCAATTTTAAGCGGTAAAATTTTTTTACTTGGTGGAGTCCAAGGTCGATCTCAGGGAGGCAACTGTCTCCTTAGGTGGATTACAGCAATTTTCAAGTGTTGATGTTCGAGGATCAATTTTTTTTGTCTTTTTAATTCTTATGCAGATAAGTGCAGACAAATCTTAGCCAATTTAACGTTAAATTTAATTGATGTATCAAACGAAGTCCAAAAATAATGAAAATTGGCTAGATGATTATTTATGATGAAAATGACCTACACTATTTTTTTTGGAATTTTTCGACTCAAAATAATTTTTCTGTGAATTAAATAAACAGACAGAGTGATTTTCAGTATTTAATTTTTAATAAATATCAAATCACAATTTTTCCAAGAACTAAAATTATCCTAGGTGGGTCTAATGACAAGGGACCTAGGAAAATTGACAGGACTTAAATTTACTGTGAAATGAATTAATTAAAATTAATTTAAGAAAATCACCAAACTATTTATTTAGGCCTCGATATGCGTGCAAATGCTATGAAATTTTTATGGTGTGTTAAAAATGATGTCCTTAAGCTACTGTGATTTTTTTATAATTTTTGAAGGCACAGATAATTAATCAAAAATCAAAAGGCATCACCGGGCAAAATATGTCAACAATGAACCAATTAATTCATTAATAATTCAAATAAGCCTACAAAAATCAGACACGTGTACTAACAGATAGAGGACAAGATTTCCAACAACATGCAATTTTTAGAATCTCAAAATGATGAAAAATGCACTCTATGGACACGTGCAAACACAAGGGTGTAAATGCAATACTGGAAATTGAAACTTCAAAAATTAAATATGCTGACAGGGGCTAAAATGCAATTACCGATAACATGCAGGACTTGTATGCAATTTCTCCACGAGACACGTGCTCCTCACGTGAGGTCTGCTTCACAGGGACCTTTTTGTAATTTCCTAAAGCTTCAGGGACGTCTGTGCAAATAACCCAGGTCGCACGTGCTCCTCACGTGGGCAACCTAGGTTCGGAGGGCGTCGGAGGCTCGGAGCGAGGCTCGGGTCCTCTGGAGGTTCGGTCTAGCCTCGGTGCAGCTTCGGGTCACCCGAGCCTAGGCTTGGGGGCTGAGGCTCGGATAAGTAGACGTGGCGGCCTGAAGGCCCTTGGATCAAGATGGATCCAAGGGATGTCGATGAAGATGCGTGGCGACTTACGAGGCGTCGGATCAGAAGCGCGATGAACGGTCGAGGACTGTCGCGGTGGTGGAATACGTGGCGGGACGAGGACCGTTCGATCGGATGATCGAACGGCCACTGCTTCTTCGTCTCTAACGGTCCTCCGCCACCTGCGGAGGGGAAGGCGGTGCTCTGGTGAAGGTTGCCTAGCTCCGCCTCAGTGGCCAAGCGCCGATGAAGAGCTTCGTCAGCTCCCACGTAGCTCGGAAGAAGCGGAGTTGCACGACGAAGCCTCCGGTGGCCTCTAGATCCTTGGAGGGGTGCTGGAGCTCAGTGTCGATGAAGCTCGAAGGGGGCTCCGGCCAATGAAGAATTTAGGACCTGCAAAGGGTTAGACGTACAGCCGAGGCGTGCAGGTGTTCGTGGAGGAGAGTGGAGTGATCAGCGAGGCCTACGGTGGAGTGAGGTGGTCCGGCGAACGAGCTCCAGCCAAATGGCGGAGCTGTTGGTCGGAGGAGGGTGAAACTTGTCGTCGGAGTGCGCGGAAGATACCGCGAGGATCGGAGCTTCGATGCGAAGCTCGTCGAGGTGATTGGAAGGCGCGAGGATGGTCAGTGACGGCGAATAAAAACGGAGAAAACTCAAGAAAATGGAGAAGAAGATCGGCGGACGGATGGGGGAAGTTACCTGGGGAATGGGGCTCAGTTTTGAGCTCCAGGTCGTCGCTCAAGGGATCGGTAGGGTCCCGAGCTCTAGCAGCTGCTCGAGGGAGGCTGCGGCACGGCGGTGGCGGCCGTGGATCTCGTTGGAGTTGGATCTCTGTCTTCGCTCGACAACTCAACCAATTGCTGTCACCAATAGGTAGCTTGGAGCTCGAGGGATCTCTCTGGAGTGGCGGATGGAGGTGAATGGTGCCAGTGGCTGGGTATTTATAGGGAGAAGGAGGTGGTCTGGCTGGGTGAGTGGCGAAGTTGGTGGCCGTCGTGGGGCGAGTATGGTGGAGATGGTGGTGCTTGAGGGAGCTGGCGAGGGAGAGGGACGAGTGGGGGAAGTCGTGGGGAGGTCACCGGCCGGAGGAGGTGGCTGACGTGTGTCCAGAAAAGGAAAGGGGGCGCCCCTCCCGCAAGGCAAGGGACGTGGGGGAGAGGGGCGCCTGGAGGTAGGAGACGAGGTCTCCACCGTTGGATCTTGTGATCCAACGGTGGAGATCAGAGCGTGGAGCGACGGTGTAGATCTTATCAGGGAAGGAGCGATCAGGGATGGAAGCGCCACGTGGCATGCTATGGATCAGGCGGTTACGAACGGCTGTGATGGGCAGTGGGGGCCGATCGAGCGGATGAGGATCAAGGTGGAAGCGTCGGCTGAGATGGAAGATGAGAAGAGTGATCCAGTGGTGGATGGATGCGCCACGTGTCTGGTTGAGGGAGCGGCGCAAATGGAGGGATCAGATGAAGCGCGGGGGAGATCTGACGGCAAGGAGAAGGGAAGCGCGTGGAAAGAACTGGACCGTTGGATCAAAAGCGAGATCCAACGGCGGAGGGCGCGGGCGGATGAGGCGATGGGCAGCGGGCCGCGTGGCGCAACCAGAGGGCGCCACGTGGCTTGCTGTGAATGGCTGGAGAAAGAAAAACGTGTAGAGAGAAGAGGAAGCCGAATTTGGAAAAACTCAAAACATGAAAGTTGTAGATCTTAATGAGATCTACAAGTTTCATGTTGACCAAAGACGGAGAGAAGGTCAAATATGATACATAAATACAAGGATACATAAATGTACATATGTAGTATACAAAATGACCCAAAAAACCAAGTCTCTCATACAAGCTCTGATTCAATGAAATTAGTCTCATTTTGAAGGTCTTTTAATATGTAGTATTCTAAGAGTGAGTAGACCTAATTAGGGGTTTGTATGAGGGCTTTATGTATGTTTTAATGTACAAGGGTTCTCAGGATATTTGGGCTATTTTACAAGGGTGATTTTTGGCATTCTTCCCTCTATTATTAAGGAATATATATATATATATATATATATATATATATTATAGAGAAGAAGTTATTTGATGAAGAGGTATTTTACAGGGGATTTCTGGCTTCTTATTTAAATGCAGATGAGCTGCTAAAATGCATGAATTATGGATGCATGCATGAGTGTTATTTATGCAAGATAAAAGGAAATATGCCTCTATTTTCTCGGGAACAAGGCTCTATTTTTGACTTTTGATGTGATGAATCACAGATTCATCAACCCCCTATACTTAAACCTTGCTCGTCCCCGAGCAACTAAAATGAAAATGCAAGAGTGAAATGATTTTGGGTTCCATACCAAGGTCATGAACAAAAGTTGAAAATGGAGTTTGACTCGACCTTTGGATTAATTGTGTGGCGGAACCTTATTGGGACCTGAACTTAAGACCTAACAGACTTCAAGTTCCACAAGTCTTCTATTCAAGACTCCTCAACTCACCTAATCAGAACAAGTCTACATACACAAACTCTAATGACCATGAATCTTTTCATGCAGTGTAAGTGATAAATGACTCCCCACCTCAGAAGTAACAAAGAAACAACCTCCCCCAACCTGGTAACTCTAATGCCTCGGTCTAGCAACTCTTTCCTCGAGAAGCGGGGTATTCCCTTCTAAGTTCAAGTTCAACCGGCTCAAGAAGAGGGGGAAGAAGTATAGACTTTTGGAAGCTCAGCCAGTGTAGCTAAGTCTCCCGCTGCAAGTAACAAGGTGACCACAAGCTTTTGCTTCTCTTGACTACGTATACTCCGGTGGGGTTATTAAATTTTAAATCCGACCCACCACTTTTTTGGAGTTCTTTTTGGCATTTTTTTTCTTTTTTTTCTTTTTTTTTTTTCAACAAACATGCCTTTGTACATACATGATGCAGCATAGATACAAGAAATTTCCTCTTGAGCCAGTAGTCTATCCCTCTTTTGAAGCTTTATTGCAACCCACTGCTTCTGTCTTTAGCCTTCATCACCACTAGTCCAAGTTGAGACGCACTTCCTTCACTAGAAGAAGAAGAGAGGTTCCGCCTAGAAGTACTACCCTCATATGCTACCCCAAGCTAAAGGAAACTGCTTCCTTATCACCTCATCCGTAGAGAGCCATGTGTAAAGCGCTGGTGCACGTCAAGCCATTGTCTCTAAGGGTCATGTGTGTGTTGTTAAGTGCTCTACTCAGGTTTGTCAAGATGACATATGAACATAGACTTGCAGACTTAAAGAATTAAGTCACCTGACCAGAAAAATCTTAACTCCAGTTCCTATAAGGTTCCTCTGAAATTAGGTGGATTAAGGTCAAATCAAGTCCATCCTCAATTTCTACTCATAACTCGATTCAGAACCCACTAGCTTTTCACTATGCATATGCAAGATATGCAGATGAGAGGTGCAGATGACATGCTATGAATGAAATGCAAGATTTTTTTTTTTTTTTGAAATGCAAGGATAAATAAGAAGCCTTATTTTCAACATTTTGTTTTATTTTCTGGTATACAACACTTTTTACAACAATTTTTAGTTTGTAATAATATACATAGTATACAAATTTTTATACATCCTATTTTACAACAAATTTTACAAAAGTATGTTTTACAACTTTTTGTACAAGTATTATAGTATTTTTTTTTGGTATACCTCCTATGAGTCAGTTTATACAAGTGTATTTTACAAAAAAATTTCTCAAATTTTTACCCACCCGTAATTATTGCATAATATATACAAAAATACGCGAAAATACGCGAAAGTACGAGCTATGGGTAAAGTATATATGTAATATATACACGCCCTCCTATACTTAGCGTGTGCTATGTCCTCAGAGCACGAAAGCGACTAAAAAGACATAGCTCGGGCTAAGCGTAGGAGAGCTAAAATTACAAAAGTGTAGAAGTCGTCTCGCCCTCCCTATACTTAGGCTCTGACAGTCTAAGTGTAGAAGAAGATCAAAAATGGGGCGGACGAGGTTAAGAGGGGAAATGGATGAGTATACAATGCGGGCATCGGTCCCCCCTATACTTAGGCTCTGGTTAGCCTAAGTATATGACAGGAGTGAGTATGAGGACCGATGTGATCTGGAGGATGTACAATGAATGGAGGCGGGTCACTCTCCCCCCTATACTTAGGATCTGGTTATCCTAAGTATAGTCATGAAATGAAATGAGATGAGTCGGGGCGAGTGATTCGAATCACTGGGGAGGGAGGGAGAAAAAGTATATACAAGAAAGAGTGAGAATATAAAGGATTAAGAAGGTTTGTGACGAACCTTCTTGCGGACGCGAGGAGGTGAATAATATACATATGTGTCGCTGTCGGAATCGTCCTCAGATGAATAATAGTGAGGTGTAGGGATCGTCCAACGAGGGTCGACACACGGCTGCTTGCTTAGATAAGGCTTGAGAACAGCCGAACTGAGCTCACTCATATAAATTACCTTGTCCGGACCAGATGAGGACTCCTCAGAAAATTCCTTCTTCGGTGTGTTGAAGGAAACTTTCTTAGTCGGTTTTCTAGAACCTGAATCATTGAGTGGCAGATGAGAGAGACGCGCCTTGAGAGGTTCGGAGGAACTCCTCGAGGAATCAATTCTCGACTTCCTCTCACTAAATAGCCGACTAGAAGAGGGAGCAACCGTGTTTTTATGTGGAGTCAATTTAATCTTGGTTGTTTTCTTTGAAGGTCCGGGACGTGGTGTGGTGCTGACTATGGTTTCCTCATCAGACGAGTCACCATATAAATTATAATATTCCTGAAGGGTCAGCACATGTCTCGGGAAAGTGCTCGTGGTCTCAGTTGGCTTGGCATTATTGGGCTCTTGTGTCGGATCATCAAAATGGTCAAGGCAGTCAACAAAGATCATGTCCGACTTAATGATAGCTTCTGATTGTGAGTCCTCCTTAGAAGTTGTCCTGGTGGCGGTGCAAGCAGTTGATGAAGTGGAGGTGTGGGGAGTCTCAGAACCTACGGTCGTTTGAGCAGTCGGTCTCTCAGGTGTAGCAGAGAGGTGGGACTCATTTACCTCTTGATGGTCACGACTGTCAGCGGATGTGCGGGTTACCTTAAAGTAAAGTGTATCAAAGAATGGGTGAGGTCGGAGTGCTCCCAATGCTGAGAAATCGATCTCCCGAGTCTCGCAATCTATAGACGCTTTAGCTGAAGCTAAGAACGGCTTCCCGAGAATAATCGGAGACTAGGTAAACTCTCCTCGGTGCTCGATGTCAATGATCGTGAAGTCCACCTGAAGTAGAGCACCTTGGAAAGTAACGATGACTGAAATATTTCCTCTAGACCGTTTGATGGATCGATCAGCCAGCTGAACGATCTCTCGTGACTTTCTGATTGGCCTGAGTTTGAGTTTGTCAAACACAGAGGTCGGGAGGATATTTATAGGTGAGTCATCATCGATTCTCGCATGGGTGAAAATGGTGTCTTTGATTTCACATTCAACCCTAGGCAACCGCTTCACTCTGCGGCTTTTGGTCTTTCTCCCCATCACCAAGGATGTGGCCATAGACACTATGTGTCTTTCAGTCCTTGTTCTCTTCTTACCCGACCTCTTAGGCATCAATTTACTCTTTACAAATCTCTTGAGGTCGGGGAAGTGATCTATGGCCTTTAATAAGGGAAGTTTAAAGATCAATTCATCATCAAGTGCTTCCCTTAGGGTGGAATCCAATTTTTTTTAAATCATTTTCATTTTTAATTTTTATGTGAGTTTTCGGTTTTTCAAATTTTTTGGTGTTTTTGATGGATGAATGATCAGACTCTTGATTGGAGTGCAAGTGGTTAGTAGAAGAGGGAGATAGAATGGACTCCAGCTGTACAAACGGTGTGGGTTCCCTGATGTTTGCTTTGTTTTCAACCTCAAAACTACTCATGTCTTTTCTCACTTTTATACCCAGGCTGGCAGAAATTGATTGTAATATTCCCATGACATCTCTCAACTCGTTACCAAATGATTCATTTTTCTTAATAAGTCTAGAGATGTCATCCTCCACAAAATTCTCATGACAAATCATGGGAGAGTTCTGCTCAAGTGGAGGATACTGCTGAGATATTGGGGTCTCATACTCAACATACCTTGACTCTGGCATGTAGACAGTCAGCCCAAGGTGGAAGTGGATCCGTGGTGCTAGAATATGGAGTATGTGAGAAATGCGAAGAAGTGGAGAAGTCAGTCGAAGTTCTGACTTCATAATCGGATTGAGGTGGAGCTGACCACGGGTAAGGGTCTCCCGTGGGTGGCGGAGGATACATGGAAGAATGAGAAGGTGAAGATGATCGGTATATGATCGATGAAGAATGACCAGAGGTCTCAGCGTATGGGGACCAATATCCCGACATCTTGAAAAGAAGATAATGAATGTAAGTAGAGCGAGGTAGAAAATGCGCAATTACGCAGGATAAAACACACGGACAGACACGAAGACAAACGCAAGAGCAAACCCTGAATTCACACTCAACAGGGTGAAGGACCCGAAACCGAGTCCAATTAATCTTGTTAATTTTAAGTGTGATTTTTCAAGCAAGATAGCAAGGATTTACGCGGCCTATAGGGAAGTCGGCTCAGAGCCAGATGCGTCTTCCCTGTTTAACCTGTCGCCTAAGATACCGCCGATCCTCCCTTTCTTCGCTCCTATCCGGAGTTGGGGACTCAAAGACGTGCCCCTATCTACCTGCAAGCAGGCGGAGGCTGACAAAGCTAGGCCTTGTCGCAGAGTACCGCTGGTTAGCCCCTATCTACCCGCGAAGGCGGAGGCTACTTGGTACTTGTCAATGAGCTAAAAGTATCCAACTCGTGATATTTGCTAGGATCAGTTGGCTCGTGATATGGAAGGCGGGGATTTGGGCTCTGCCTTAAGGTGTTCACACACACTCAAGTACCCTCACTCAGCCTGAAAAAAAAGGTCGGGGTTACTCTCCCGCAAACAAGGGTTAATTTTAGTCAATTTTTTTGGTCCAATTCAATTAGCAGTCCCGATTTTAGAGATTAGTTATCACTGATATTAATCCACACAAGAATTCACATCTACCGTCCAATCCCAATTTCTTTATCCTAGGTTAGAAAACCGAGAGAGAGAATCGGAAAAAGCCGATGCAATCGAAAAAACGATGATGAATGCTTGAGTAAGAAGACTTACAGTGCCTCCAGCTCTCTACAATGCAGGATGCAAGACTGAATTGAAATTTTACACTAAATGAATGCATACGATGAAAAGCCGCTCCTAGACAGGCAGTTCTATTAGCGAGTGAAGAACAAGTTGATTTGGCTAAGTCATGCGGTCTAAGTGCGTCTTTTATGTGTGATGTGTGGTCCTAAAGATTTACGAGCACAAGCAAATCCTAGAGTGGCTCGAGGAGCCGCTAGTGCAAGCCTAGTCTAAAATTCAAACCACACAGCAGACGGGGACACGTTTCACTATGTTTACAATCGCGAGAACCCAAACGGGAACCACTGTAAATGATGCAGACACCTTTTTTTTTACAAAAATCTTTTTGACGTCCAATAGCCGACTTGATCCACGAACCGTCGGCCTCCGATGCACTTCGAGATGCGTCGACTTCAAGAAAGCCGCTCCAAGTCCACTGGGCCCTCGCACAAAAAAGATTGAAATTATGTCAGAGAGATATATACAGAATGATCGGAAAAACAATTAAGGAAAAAAAATGGATAATTACAAGATGGCTCGGGGGTCAGACTACCCGAGTGATTGAAAAATGTTAATCTAACTTTTCTAAAGTGATCCTAAGCCGTTTGCCTCCCCGGCAACGGCGCCATTTTGATATCGCTCCCGCACCCTATGTTAATTCGGTCAAATTAATGTCCAAATTAATGTTAAGTGTTCGTTGCAGTCGGATACAAGAGATTAATCAAAAACCACTTAAATAAGATTTTGGTCAATTTTAAGCGGTAAAATTTTTTTACTTGGTGGAGTCCAAGGTCGATCTCAGGGAGGCAACTGTCTCCTTAGGTGGATTACAGCAATTTTCAAGTGTTGATGTTCGAGGATCAATTTTTTTGTCTTTTTAATTCTTATGCAGATAAGTGCAGACAAATCTTAGCCAATTTAACGTTAAATTTAATTGATGTATCAAACGAAGTCCAAAAATAATGAAAATTGGCTAGATGATTATTTATGATGAAAATGACCTAACTAATTTTTTTGGAATTTCTCGACTCAAAATAATTTTTCTGTGAATTAAATAAACAGACAGAGTGATTTTCAGTATTTAATTTTTAATAAATATCAAATCACAATTTTTCCAAGAACTAAAATTATCCTAGGTGGGTCTAATGACAAGGGACCTAGGAAAATTGACAGGACTTAAATTTACTGTGAAATGAATTAATTAAAATTAATTTAAGAAAATCACCAAACTATTTATTTAGGCCTCGATATGCGTGCAAATGCTATGAAATTTTTATGGTGTGTTAAAAATGATGTCCTTAAGCTACTGTGATTTTTTTATAATTTTTGAAGGCACAGATAATTAATCAAAAATCAAAAGGCATCACCGGGCAAAATATGTCAACAATGAACCAATTAATTCATTAATAATTCAAATAAGCCTACAAAAATCAGACACGTGTACTAACAGATAGAGGACAAGATTTCCAACAACATGCAATTTTTAGAATCTCAAAATGATGAAAAATGCACTCTATGGACACATGCAAACACAAGGGTGTAAATGCAATACTGGAAATTGAAACTTCAAAAATTAAATATGCTGACAGGGGCTAAAATGCAATTACCGATAACATGCAGGACTTGTATGCAATTTCTCCACGAGACACGTGCTCCTCACGTGAGGTCTGCTTCACATGGACCTTTTTGTAATTTCCTAAAGCTTCAGGGGCGTCTGTGCAAATAACCCAAGTCGCACGTGCTCCTCACGTGGGCGACCTAGGTTCGGAGGGCGTCGGAGGCTCGGAGCGAGGCTCGGGTCCTCTAGAGGTTCGGTCTAGCCTCGGTGCAGCTTCGGGTCACCCGAGCCTAGGCTTGGGGGCTGAGGCTCGGATAAGTAGACGTGGCGGCCTGAAGGCCCTTGGATCAAGATGGATCCAAGGGATGTCGATGAAGATGCGTGGCGACTTACGAGGCGTCGGATTAGAAGCGCGATGAACGGTCGAGGACTGTCGCGGTGGTGGAATACGTGGCGGGACGAGGACCGTTCGATCGGATGATCGAACGGCCACTGCTTCTTCGTCTCTAACGGTCCTCCGCCACCTGCGGAGGGGAAGGCGGTGCTCCGGTGAAGGTTGCCTAGCTCCGCCTCGGTGGCCAAGCGCCGATGAAGAGCTTCGTCAGCTCCCACGTAGCTCGGAAGAAGCGGAGTTGCACGACGAAGCCTCCGGTGGCCTCTAGATCCTTGGAGGGGTGCTGGAGCTCAGTGTCGATGAAGCTCGAAGGGGGCTCCGGCCAATGAAGAATTTAGGACCTGCAAAGGGTTAGACGTACAGCCGAGGCGTGCAGGTGTTCGTGGAGGAGAGTGGAGTGATCGGCGAGGCCTACGGTGGAGTGAGGTGGTCCGGCGAACGAGCTCCAGCCAAATGGCGGAGCTGTTGGTCGGAGGAGGGTGAAACTTGTCGTCGGAGTGCGCGGAAGATACCGCGAGGATCGGAGCTTCGACGCGAAGCTCGTCGAGGTGATTGGAAGGCGCGAGGATGGTCAGTGACGGCGAATAAAAACAGAGAAAACTCAACAAAATGGAGAAGAAGATCGGTGGACGGATGGGGGAAGTTACCTGGGGAATGGGGCTCAGTTTTGAGCTCCAGGTCGTCGCTCACGGGATCGGTAGGGTCCCGAGCTCTAGCAGCTGCTCGAGGGAGGCTGCGGCACGGCGGTGGCGGCCGTGGATCTCGCCGGAGTTGGATCTCTGTCTTCTCTCGACAACTCAACCAATTGCTGTCACCAATAGGTAGCTTGGAGCTCGAGGGATCTCTCTGGAGTGGCGGATGGAGGTGAACGGTGCTGGTGGCTGGGTATTTATAGGGAGAAGGAGGTGGTCTGGCTGGGTGAGTGGCGAAGTTGGTGGCCGTCGTGGGGCGAGTATGGTGGAGATGGTGGTGCTTGAGGGAGCTGGCGAGGGAGAGGGACGAGTGGGGGAAGTCGTGGGGAGGTCAGCGGCCGGAGGAGGTGGCTGACGTGTGTCCAGAAAAGGAAAGGGGGCGCCCCTCCCGCAAGGCAAGGGACGTGGGGGAGAGGGGCACCTGGAGGTAGGAGACGAGGTCTCCACCGTTGGATCTTGTGATCCAACGGTGGAGATCAGAGCGTGGAGCGACGGTGTAGATCTGATCAGGGAAGGAGCGATCAGGGATGGAAGCGCCACGTGGCACGCTATGGATCAGGCGGTTACGAACGGCTGTGATGGGAAGTGGGGGCCGATCGAGCGGATGAGGATCAAGGTGGAAGCGTCGGCTGAGATGGAAGATCAGAAGAGTGATCCAGTGGTGGATGGATGCGCCACGTGTCTGGCTGAGGGAGCGGCGTAAATGGAGGGATCAGATGAAGCGCGGGGGAGATCTGACGGCAAGGAGAAGGGAAGCGCGTGGAAAGAACTGGACCGTTGGATCAAAAGCAAGATCCAACGACGGAGGGCGCGGGCGGATGAGGCGATGGGCAGCGGGCCGCGTGGCGCAACCAGAGGGCGCCACGTGGCTTGCTGTGAATGGCTGGAGAAAGAAACACATGTAGAGAGAAGAGGAAGCCGAATTTGGAAAAACTCAAAACATGAAAGTTGTAGATCTTAATGAGATCTACAAGTTTCATGTTGACCAAAGACGGAGAGAAGGTCAAATATGATACATAAATACAAGGATACATAAATGTACATATGTAGTATACAAAATGACCCAAAAACCCAAGTCTCTCATACAAGCTCCGATTTCAATGAAATTAGTCTCATTTTGAAGGTCTTTTAATATGTAGTATTCTAAGAGTGAGTAGACCTAATTAGGGGTTTGTATGAGGGCTTTATGTATGTTTTAATGTACAAGGGTTCTCAGGATATTTGGGCTATTTTACAAGGGTGATTTTTGGCATTCTTCCCTCTATTATTAAGGAATATATATATATATATATATTATAGAGAAGAAGTTATTTGATGAAGAGGTACTTTACAGGGGATTTCTGGCTTCTTATTTAAATGCAGATGAGCTGCTAAAATGCATGAATTATGGATGCATGCATGAGTGTTATTTATGCAAGATAAAAGGAAATATGCCTCTATTTTCTCGGGAACAAGGCTCTATTTTTGACTTTTGATGTGATGAATCACAGATTCATCAAGCCAATGGCTCAAGACATTAGAGTTGTGTCGGAGTATCCCTACATGTTTCCTGAAAAGTTACCAGGACTACCTCCAGTTAGAGAGATCGAGTTTGAAATATCATTACTTCCCGATACGCAACCAATCTCCATGGCTCTATATCGCATGGCACCCGCAGAGCTGAGAGAGCTGAAGGTGCAGCTATAGGAGTTGCTTGACTTAGGCTTTGTGAGGCCGAGCACTTCACCTTGGGGCGCTCATGTACTCTTTGTTCAGAAGATGGATGGAACCATGCGGTTGTGCATTGACTACAGACATCTGAACGAGAGAACGGTGAAGAATCGTTATCATCTGTCATGCATTGATGATTTATTTGATCAGCTACATGGATCTTCAGTGTTCTCGAAGATCGACCTCCGCTTGGGTTACCATCACCTGAGGATTCGGGAGATAGACATCCCGATGATAGCCTTTTGGATACGATATGGCCACTACGAGTTTGTAGTAATGCCATTCGGACTGACAAATGCCCCCACGGCATTCATGGACATGATGAACAGAGTGTTCCGTCCTTACTTGGACAAGTTTGTTGTGATGTTCATAGATGATGTGATGGTTTACGCGAAGAATGAATGGGACCATGAGAACGACTTGAGAGCAGTGCTTGGTACCTTGAGAGAGCATAGACTATATGCCAAGTTGAGTAACTATGAGTTTTGGCTACCTCAGGTCTCATTCTTGGGACATGTCATCTCAGGAGCAAGAGTCGCAGTGGACCCTGCGAAGATAGATGCAATGATGTCTTGGGAGCAGCCCAAGACAGTGACACAGATCCATAGTTTTCTTGGGTTGGAAGGCTATTATAGACGCTTTGTCAGCAACTTTTCGCGGATCGTACTACCCTTGACGCATTTGACGCAAACGGGAGTACCTTTTGTTTGGGATAGTTCGTGTGAGCAGGCCTTCATGACACTGAAGGAGAGACTTACTACATCTATGATTCTTGCTCTACCGTCAGGTACACAGGACAACGCGGTTTCCACAGACGCGTCAGGTGACGGTTTGGGAGCAGTGCTGATGCAAAAGGGGCATGTGATTGCCTATGCTTCGAGACAGTTGAGACCGCATGAGCGGAATTACCCGACGCACGATCTTGAGTTGGCGGCAGTGGTCTTCACTCTGAAGATCTGGCGCTACTACTTGTACGGGGTCGACTTTGAGCTCTTCATAGACCACAAGAGTCTGAAGTACATATTCGATCAGAAGGAGCTGAACATGAGACAATGCATATGGTCAGAGCTGCTGAAAGACTACGATTGCACGATCTCTTACCATCCTGGTAAAGGAAACGTGGTTGCAGACGCCCTCAATAGGAGAGCGCACACGGAGGGTACGATAAATTGGCTATACACTTGGGACATACTTGCAGCACTGACAGATTGGCATCCACAAAATAGTGCATCTTCTCCCATTTCCGTACCTCTGAGGTACAACATTCTTTGGGACCGTATAGTGGCAGGTCAGCAGACAGACCCATGGATTCGCGACAGATACATGCGGGTAGTAAAGGACGAGTTTGACGACTTTGTTGTCTCAAAGTCGATTCTGTGGAAGGCAGGTCGGGTAGTGGTTCCCGATGATGAGCAGCTACGAAGAGACATACCTCACTTATCACATGTATTACTCTCCTTGTGCGATGATGCTTCATACCTATGGTTTGGATTCGATCCTAGATGGGAATCCAACGGTTTATGCTCCTCTAATCTTACAGTAGCTGCTCAATTTGGAGACTATCCCTGATCTAATGACAAAGGAGGATGTTGGGTGAACTAGGAGGAAGCTCTGTTTAGGCAAGCTTCCTTCCGTGATATCTCTTCCCTCCGACGTTCTCTAGTGTTGCAAAATGGGGGAAAAGATTCTCGGAGGTGTCCTTTAGTGTCTAGAAGACTCAAAAAGCTCTGAGAACTACCGGAGCAGTCCACGGAGGTCAGGGAAGGTCAGGAGACCTGGACACCTTCCCTGACAACAAAATTTCCATTTATATGGAATGGCGCTTCAAGACCTGCATAGGAAGAAAAGTGGGTCAAGGGAAAATTGCCTCGACACATTCGTGGGTGTAATGAAAATGAGATGCAGTGGGGCGGAAGTCTCCGGTGAGGTGATGTAATGGAGAAGCTGATCTCCAATTCCACAGAGGATATGGGTAAGTGGAGTGGTATGGAGTGTAGTAGAACTATAGGGGATTGAAGTGGTGGCAGTTGGCGGGTCAGAGCACAAAAAAGGTACAATGGAAAGCTTGCTGAAGCAAAGCTTCGGCGAACTTCGTGGGATTAATCCTACGCTACTGCAAGTGATTAAAAGCTAAACTAACTGCATAAATGAAATGCAAAAATTAAATTCTACTTGAATGCTAGGAAAAAAACCTCAAGCATTTGGTAGTCGCGACATGAGTCACATGAAGCAGAGCACCAATGAGGTTGGGAACCACTTCTACATCCTCTCCTCTCTACAAGAAGGGGTGTGCAAGTTCACTGTCACCAAGCTCAAGCCCAAAATCTATGAGAAAGAAGTAGCGTAAATGAGAACCAAAATAAGGAAGGCAGGAGGCAAATGAGATTATATACACTGCATGAAGAGGCTACTTCATCAACGGTTTAGGATTGACTCGATGATGCACAACCCAATGCGAGTGGTTGGCGAGAATAAGGAATGAATAGTGAAGACAACTCATGATGGATGTACAAGCCCTTAAGCAATGTATCAAGAAGGAAAACATCAAGAAAAGAGACGGGGACAACTAGTCTGAAAAGCCTAGGGCTCGCTCAAAGAGTTGACTCGAGTCAAGGGGGGACACGCCCTGATTGGGCCACATCACATGCAAAATGATAATACAAATTTTAAAATTCAAAATAATTTAAAATAAAATATTAAATTTTTTTATTATTTTTTGTGAGAACTTGAAAATTGTTTATTGATTTATGTATTATTTTATTGTGATTTTTATTTATTTTTTATGGATTTAATTATTGTATGTTACTTTTTACAAGTATATTTATATGTATACTGACCAATGTTTTGTATATTTTATTTTTACTTTTCTATTTTAATATGATAATTTAATATGATTAATTTATAAATTTATTACTTATCAAAATATACACAAATATATTATTGTTATATTTTTGATGTATTTTATACACTTAAATAAATAGCGATATAGACTATATAAATGTATATATAGTAAATTCATCTACGTAATTTGTATATTATTTTATTTTATTTATTTAACTTTTTTATTCTATTAGTTATTTATATATACACTAAAGAATATTTATAAAATTATAACATTATAAAAAATGTAAAGGACAAATAAAATGAATATTTTGTTCATATATATTATATAATAGGGGTCCAAAACCTAACTTTTGCATCTCCGATTTAAATGAAACCACCTTCATTAAATAGATAATAATAAATTAATTAAAGGTGATTTTGTTTCATTTTGAGTTCAAATGGAGAAGATACGAGTCTTGGAAGTATGAGTTTTGGAATTTTATTCGGAGTATGAAATGTATACTATGTTTTATTTTTGTGTGAAATCAATTTGGCATTTTTATCTACAACATTCATGTACAAAGTTTATTTAATTGGCTTGTAAGCAGTAAAGAATAGAATGGGTCCTAAAATTGAATTGTTGAAGGGTAAAAATTCAGGTTTTTATTGTATTTGGCCAAATCTCTTCCTAGTTTATTCCATGTCGACCCATTCATCATGATGCCAATGTCTCGGGGTTTTGAGTCATAAAATACCTTTGGTATTTTATTCATTTTTTTGTACTTTTCTTAACTCTTTTATTTTGTCTTAAATAATGTATTTTATATGATATTTACATAATAAATAATGAATGTTAATTCATGCAAAATAATGGTATATAATTGCATTTAGCTATGGTTAAAAGGCCAAAATGAAAGAATATAGAAAATGAAATGGAGATTCCTCACCCCCTATACTTGCCTTTCATAGTCCCTAGATAACACTATTGCTTTTAAGTGCAGAAAATGAGTAATAAATAAAAGAAAAAGAAAGAACTTGGTTTGATTTTAATTCTTAAACTTGTCTTCGTAAAACCAAAGTTTGGAGCTTTTGTCGAAGCTTTGGATTTTAAGTGTTGTCAGAACCTTATTGAGAATCGGACATGAAACACAAAAGCCTTTAAGACCCACAAACTCTACTCAATACTCCTTCATAGTCAAGTCAGAATAAGTCAACTCCTACACAAACCCTTATGACTGTGAATCGATCATGGACAGTGTGTGTGATATGTAGCTCTCTTCGGCTAAAGCGGTAAAAGACAATCTTCACCAACATGGTGACCCTAATTCCCAAATCCAACAACTCATTTCCTAAGAAGCGGGGTATTCCTTTGTATGTTCAAGTACAACGGAATCAAGAAGAGGAGGTGGAAGGAAGAATGGACGGTATCTAGTGTAGCTACCTATCTTAGGATGCTAGACTAGTGTAGCCAAGCCATCCAGCTACAAGCTCAGATATATTTGACTCTGAACCTCAAGCTTGCTTACTGGTTACACGCCTATATACATGCTCTGATGAGAATTGTTTTTTCTTGGAATTTTGTCGTATCTTCTTTTTGGAGTTTTTGATTTTTCAATTTTTTTTGTATAGCATATACAACAACATTTACAAATGGACTTTTTCCTCTTGATCTAGTAGACTATCCCTCATTTGAAACATTATTGTATCCTACAACTTTTGTCATTAGAACTCATGGACATTGGATTGGGTTGGTGACAGTTACCACAAAAGGGTGTTTCCATTGGCTTGTGTCTCATACCAGAAAATCCAACCCTCTAGCACTTCAACTGAGGTGAGTAAAATGTAAGGTGTCGTGTGCAAGCTAGGTCATTATCAACAAGAGTCATGCGTGTGTTCCTAAATATTCTACTTAGGAAGTCAAGATGACACAGAACTAAGTCTCGTAGTCTCAAAGAATTAAGTCTACGCATGAAGAATCTCAATTCCATTTCCTATAAGATTCACGTTATTATGTAGATTAAGGTCCAACAAAGCTCCAATCTTCGAATTTTACTTAGACTAGTTCAATTATCAATTTCAATCCCAAAAGAAAATATTTTGGTGATGCAATTTTTAATTTTGACCTTTTTAAAGATTTTTGGAAAAGGTTTTGCATATTTTTATGCTATTTCTGAAAAGATTTTACACATGTTTTTGGTATTTTAATTTTGCAAATTTATAGTAATATTTGAAAATAGAAAGTTTTTTTATGAAAAAGCACATGTCAAGATATTTATACGGCAGTGTACCTTGTTATTCACAAGACTTTAGGATTTAATAATATACAGGTTTATAAAACTAAGGTTTGTAAAGGATCTTCATTTGCTTGAATTTCTGTACAAATTTATCAAAATAATTTGAAAATATTTCTACAAATATTTTGAAAACTTTATTTCAAAAATTCTTTAACAACTAATTTTACAAACATTTTACAAAATTTGAAAATCATTTTGCAATGATTTTTCAACCAATATATATAGATTTTTAAAATATATTTGTGACCATTTTCGAAATTGTTTGCAAATAGATTTTAAAAACATTTTGTTTCAACCGAAAAAAGAAATTTTTACTAATAAAGCATTTTCAAAGATTGAAACTATTTAACAAAACATTTTCCAAGTAGTTTTCAAAAGAATTTTCAAAAACACTTTCAAACTATCTTTCAAACATTTTATAAAAAACATTTTTTATCTGATTTATTAAATAGTATATTTAAATATATTTATACAAGTATGTTCTTTAGACTTAATGATTTTTTTTAGACATACTTATTGAAAATAAGAAAGTATGAGTTATAGATAAATAATATATAACATATATACGACCCCCTTGTACCTATCTTGAGCTATGTCCTCATAGACCAGAGAGAAATAGAGAAGACATAACTCGTACTGAATATAGAAAAGTTTATACTACAATGACAGAATAAATAGTGAAGGAATAAATGAATGAGAAGTCGATTGTCCCCTCGTACTTAGGATTAAATAATCCTATGTATAGTATATTGTGTTCAACATGCATGAATGGTTAAGGGTGGGAATGAAGAAGCCATAACTCAGTCTATCGCCCCCTATACTTAGGATAAGATATCCCTACGCAAAGATAGAAATATGAACAGGAGAGGAGACAATGGAGGGGACAAATAAAAAGAAACCAATAGATAGAAAAGAAAATACGTTAGGAGAATGAGCGCATCACTCCACCTATACTTAGGGTAAATATGCCCTAAGTATTGGCAACAATAGACGTGACAAAACTGAACGAAGAAATAACACTGAACTCGTCCAACCCCACTATGCAAATTAGCAAAATAATAGATGGGAGGAAGAAAATGAAAGCATGTATACTAAGTGGTGGATATACAAAGATCAAGAAGGTAGAAAGCAGACCTTCTTGCGTGATCACTAAGGAATGGATCCCACAAGATGTAGATCGATATCGGGTCATCATCAAACACAAACCGATCAGGATCGACCTGATGAAGATCCTTGGAAATCAAAAAGCGAGAAGGCACGAAATGGTCAGTGGATGTAGTGCGGTCATGTTCGTCCTAGGAAGTCTCAGCTAAGTCGAAACAGAAAGTCCCAAATTCCTTTATGAAAGTAATAAGGTCAAATTCATCTTGTGTAGTCTCTACTAAGTCCACCCTCTGTGCCAAGGTGTCTATAGTGTAAATATCACAGATGTCATCAATGCATGGCACTCATCAGATGTAATAACTCCAAGTTCTATGTTGTCTGAGTATTCCTCCTCAGGTATCGGTATCATCCATAAAAAAGCAAACCTATTTCATATGAATAGATAGGTCATAGTCCTTAGAGTCACAGACATAGGCACACTCTCACCAAATGTGGGTCTCTAGCCAGTTGTAGGTGTTGTGATCTTTTCAATTAAAATGCTCTCAATGAAAGAAAGAAAGTGTATCTCTCCATATCAGCAATCAATAACAACTCTCATAGAGTTGAGGAAAGGTCATACCAAGAAGATTGGAGTGTGCCATATAGTGGTGGAGATCTCTATGGGAAATACAATGAAATCAACAGTAAGTCTCATGCCCTGAATCTGAATGATGACAATTTCTAGAATTACCCTCGAACTCTCTATCAAAAAATTGACAAATCATCTTGGTTTTCTTGAGAGGCCCTAAGTGGGGAGATTGTACAAAGAAGAAGCGTATTATATCAATCGATATATTATCGTCAAGGAGAATGTGGTCACAAGAATAGTTTGAAATGACACATCTTACAAGGAGTGTGCTAGTGTCCCCATTCCTAGTGGGTGTATGGTGAGTCATGGTGTGGGTAGTGGACATGGTCAGAATGTGTCGCTCAGATCTGTAGTGTCACATTCTCTTTTCGGGTGTGGGTGTAAATAATTGGTTAACTGTTTGAAGAAGTGAGGCCTCGATAATCTCATGAATAACAGCCACCACTTTTGGTTAAGTCAACATTTATTAAGATCTTGTATTTCCTCCATACATGGGAAGAGATCAGACTAATCATCTACATAAGGATGACTAAGAGCAGTCTGGTTATTGTCATCCATGTGGTCAAAGGTGGGGACCGTGGTGAATATATGTGTATGTATAGGATATGGAAGGAGTGACCTCTCCTTAGATTCTGACTCGGCAATGTGTTTGGATTTTTGAAATTTCCTCATTTTTTGTATTTTGGGCGATTACAAACTCTCATAGGCATCCTAAAATGAATCCATAACATCATATGGGGAAGTGGCATTGTGGCTCTTATTTATACTACTGAGGTTGTCAATCCTCTTCCTCATTTGCTCCATTACCTGGTTCAAGTATCCTAGAGTGGACTTCATGAGAGGTGACTCAAATAACTCATTATCGGGGGGGGTGAGGCGGTTAAAATTGTGAGGGTGTTGGTGGTGGGAAAAAATCAAAAACAGATGCCATAATACTGTGAGTGAGGTCGATTTGTATAAAAAGAAGAGTCAGGAGAAAAGTCTTCCAGATAAAATAGTGGTGGACTAGCTGAAGAGTATGAGGGATCTGCAAAGTTCGGACAAAAATAACTCTAGTCAGCCATTTTCGGATAAAAGAAAGGGATCGGGAGAGCATGAAGTCTCAAGTACATATATGCAAGAAAAAGTCGCAAATGCGTAGAGAAGATCGAGTCTACCCAGAAACAAACATAAATAAACACAAACAAAACCCTCAATTCACCAACTCAACACAATGATGATGGTGAAAATTCTATCTTCTTATCTTGTCTAATTTTAGAGTTAGGTGATTTGTAGAAGGTTGTACATGCACGTAGGTAGGCCCGGGATTAGGGCATTAACCCCTAGTGTGTATGCATCAAGTATAAAATGCAAATACAATGAGGGTGTTACCCCCCCCCCCCCCCAAAACAATGATTTTTATTTTTAATTTTAGGGTCGGGTGAAATTAGCAGTCGCAATTTTATTGTTACCACTTTTTTTGGATTTTTAATAAAAATGCACAAGTCATAAAGAGGGATCAATTCTTGCAGTATCCTATGTTGTTAAAATCAAAGGGAGAGAAATAGAAAAAGCAATCCAAGATGCAATCAATTATTTAAAGTAGAAAATCTCATCTTTCCTCTAGAGCTCTCTTCATGTAGGATGCTAAGCAGAATTGAAATTTAAACTATAGGCAATGCAACCAATGAATTCAACCCAGAATAGAAATTTCTATTATCATGAAGCACAAAATGCAAAATAACTAGAAAGAAACATAAGGGTCCAATATTGGAGGCTCCCTGGTTCTCACCACTCTGGGGCCTTCAAGCATGGTATTGAGGCCTCTCGTACTGTGTGGTTTCAAGTCTAACTGAGAAGAAATTAAATTTGAGTAAGTTCAAAAATAAAGTATAGGTACATGCAATTCATTTAGGGCTTTGGACCTATTCTATTGATCAAGAAATGTTATTCTAAGACTAAATTATGGTAAATAAATAAAAATAAAAGTGAAAAAAATAAAAATAAAAACGAAAAACCATGAAAAACTAATAAGCCCCCATGTGAATAATCACCCAAGCAGTGGACCTCGTGAAGTGTGAAGCATCTTGGAGAGTCTGAATTATTACAATTAAGTGTATCTCTTTCACACTTGAATTACAAAATGAAATAAAATAATAAAGGAGGATCTGAGGTCACTCTCTCTTGCCGGCTTTTGTAGAAAAGCTGACTCCATTTCATGTGGATGTGTAGGTATCCTAAGAGAGCCTTCCTCGATATGAGGTCCCTCACAACAAAGTCAAACAAGATATCTGATTAGACTGGTTAGAAATATTATCAAATAAAAAAGACAAATATATAAAGATATAAGCAGATAAGAAGGAACAAATAAAATACAATCTATACGGCGTTGCTCCCCGGCAATGGCGCCATTTGAAAAGGAGGATCTATCAATGGTCTAATATGCCCGCACAAGTTGAAGACAAAGTCGTTGTGGCGACCCGTGAGAAACCCTACTAATTCAATAATTAAGCCAATATGTATGTTGCAATGAAAAGCAAGATAAATGTGGAGATAAAATTTATTATAACTCTACAAAATGTGTATTGGTGCAAGTATGTAACAGACTATGCAATAATGCATAAAATTTGTGCAATAATGCATAAAATTAGTACTTATCTTGCATATTTATTATCTTTTAATGTGGGTTTTTTATTATTTATATTTTTATGTATTTTACTTTTATATTTTTATTTATTTTAAATTGACAATTTTTTTCCTTTTATATTTTCTGATTTTTTATTTTCTTTTTTACAATAAAATATAGGAATATATATAACTACATATACAATATAGAGAAATATATCTGCAAAAAACAAAAAATAAAAAAAATTACATAATAAAAAATTTTAGTGTTGTATATATTTTCTACAGTTTTAGTGATTTTTTAGATATTTTAACTAGTTTGTATATGTATTTAAAGTCAAAAATGTCCCAAAGCAGGGATGAAATAAATAGGCGTAATTTATTTGAGGTTTAAAAATAGCATAAAAGCCTCAATTTCTCTAAGAATCAATTTTATAGATAACAAATAATATAAATAAAACTGAGGAATAAAAAGAAATAATTTGTTAGTTGTTGGTAACTTTTATATTTCTAAAGGAAGGATTTTATGGATTTCTAATCATTTTCTTTTTCTATTTTTATGTATTTTTGTTCAATAAAATACTATAATAAACATAATATTAATTTTTTGGAATTTTCAAAAAGGTTCTATATTTTTATTAATTGTTTACTTCAAAAAGGGGCAAAACGTGATATTTTTATTTTTCAAATAGGGAAAATGCCTAAAATGGAAAACTAAATATATAACGTGAAAGTGTGTTCAAGCATGTACCAGACCTTATTTTTTCATAATTTTTGGAGAAGTTTGATATTTTTAAAAATCAGAAAACAAGCACAAAAATGAATGAACTAGCAAGTGTATGTTGGTAATTAAAAATAAAGATTGGGACTACAGTGCAAATATCCCAAACAAATTCAACTAATATTTAAAATTTTAATACAAAACTGAAATACAAAAAGTCGTAGGGGTAGTTGTGTTAAATGCCCACCTCACATGGGACCGCACGTGACGTGAGCAGAACTGAACCAAAGGGCTAATCACTAAGGCACATGGGCTGACATGCAAAATTCACATAAATTATAAGTGTATTTAATATATTACATGACCAAATAAAAAGGTGACAAAAATTGAGGGCTAAATATGAAATTTACCTTCTATAGGCGTGGATTGGACATCTGAAGGTGCCTTACTTGCCACCTATTGCACACTACTTGCATGTAGACACTTCGTAGCTATGGTCTAGATTAGATCCTAAATGGGAATCCAACGATCAAAGCTCCTCTTATCGGACGATAGCTGCTCAATTTGGAGATGACACATGATCCAACAGTAAAGGAGGATGATGGACGAACAGAGAAAAAGATCCACCTGGGCGAGCCCAACGAGATCTCATCCCTCTGACAATTTCTACTATTGTAAAATGGGGCAAAAGATTCCTAGAGGTGTCCTTTAATGGATGGAGGAATCAAAATGATCTGGGCACTACTGGAGCAGCTCGCGGAGACTGGGGAAGGTCAGGAAATCGGGACATCTTCCCTAACTACAAAATCATGCTTCAGCTGGAATGGAGCTTTAAGACCAACATAGGAAGAAAATAGTGCTGAGGGAAAACTCTCTCAACCTATTAGCGAGTAGAATGGCAACGAGATGCGATGGGGAGGATGTCTCTAGTAAGGCGGTGGAGTGGAGAAGCTGATCTCCAGATCCACGGAGGATCTAGGTAAGTGGATTGGCATGGTGCATAGTAGAGTTGTAGGGGAATAAAATGGTGGCGGTTGGTGGGCAGGAGTATAAAACAGGGAAAATGGAAACCTTGCTGGAGTAGAGCTCCAACGAACTACGGAGGATTGATCCAACGCTATTTTAAGTAATTAAAAGCTAAACAAATTGCATAACTGAAATGCATAAAGTAATTGTTATTTAGAATGTGAGGAAAATCAAACTTCAAGCGGCAGGTGGCATCGAGATGAGTTTCCTGGAGAGGAGGTCCAGTGAGGTTGGTAACAACTTCTATAAGCCTCTCCTCGCTACAACAAAGTGTGGACAGCATGCTATTCCGAGCTCAAGCCCAAGGACTCGATATGAGGGGAAGAATAAGTGCAAAAGGGAACCAAACTAAGGAAGAGAGGAATAAGAGGAGATTATATATAACGTGTTAAAAGGCAACTTCATATAGGGTTTAAGGATGAATCGACGATGCTCAGTCCTAAGCGAGAGATCGACGAGAAGGATGCGCAAGCCCTTGCGCAGTGTATAAAGAGGGAAAAAATCGAGAAGAGAAGCGGCCACAACAACTCTGACGAGCCTAGGGCTCGGGTTAGAGAGTTGACCTATGTCAACGATGGACAGGCCTTGATTGGGCCACATCACCCGTAAAAAGTCAAAATAGATTTGAAATTTAAAAATAATTCAAAATAAAAAAATTAAATGATTTTATTATATTTTTTTATAATATGAAAAATGTTTATTATTTTATGTAATATTTTAATCCAATTTTTATTTATTTTTATGGCTTAATTTATTGTCAGTTACTTTTTACAAATATATTTATAGGATTATTGACCTTTTGTTTAGTATAAGTATTTTTATTTTGTATCTTAAATTTTATTATTTTATGTACTAAATTTATAGATTTATATATTATTGAAAGATAGAAAAATATATTTTTATAATATTTCTCAAATGTATTTTGTGCACTTAAGTAAATAGAGACGTATATTACATAGGTGTTTGTATAGTACATTCATCTATGTTATTTATATACTATTTTATTTTATTATATTTTTATAGTTTTATTATATTATAAACATGTATATATACTATAAAATATAGTAAAAATTATAAAAATATACAAATTACAAAGAGTAAAAATGAATATTTTATTCAGGTATATTTTATAATTGGGAACTAAAACCTACTTTTGCGTCATAAACCAAATTAAATGAAACCACCCTCACTAAATAGATTAGAAATAGTTATATACAATTATAGGTGATTTTTTGCATTTTGAGTCCATATTGGGATGATACGGGTCTGGCAATTTGGAGTTTTGGAATTTTATTATGACTATATAATGTACACTATATATTATTTTTGTGTGAAATCAATTTTATTTTTTTCTCTGTATTTTTATCTACAACTTTTATGTACAAATCTTATTTATTTGATATGTAAAAAAATGGGTCCCATAAATGGATTATTAAAGGGTAAAAATTAGGGTTTTTATTATTGTACTAGGTCCTTATCATCCCTTATTTTATTCCTTGTTGACCCAGTCATCGTGATGCCTAGGTCTCTGGATTTAGGGTCATAAAATACCTTTGGAAATTTATTTTTTTCCTTTCTTTTCTTTATTCTTTTATTCATGCTTTAAACAAGGTATTTTATATAATACTTACACAATAAAAATGAATGATAGTTCATGCTAAATTATGATATATACATGCATTTATCTAGGGTTCAAAGGCTAAAATGAAAGAATAAAGGTGATGAAATGGAGATTCATGAACGATCCTTGCATACTTCAAGTTGAAGCCTCAACTCTTTGTGTTTCTAATGAGGAGCCTTATATCCATATGTAGCAGTTCCCTCAAATCTACGGTACAACTCAATACCCTAACATATTGTTAGGCATAGTCAAAATGATGACATTCTCATTTAGCCTTCAAGACAAGGTGCGTTCTTGAATCAACCACTTATGGAGGGTGATCACAACATGGGAAGAGCTTAAATCCGTCTTTCCACAAAAAAACTCTATCATCTTGGACGGTTTAACCAGATGCATGCTCGCATAGCCAACTTCACCCACACCACTCACGAATCCATTCATAAGGCTTGAGAGAGGTTTATGTATTTACAAGAGAAATGTCCCCATCATGACATTCCTACGACCATCATGGTCCAATACTTCTTTGTCGGACTGACAATTGAGAGTCAGAAGCTTGTGAATGTTGCATGTGGCAGCTTGCATTTCAACAATGACGAGGATGTTGTTTGGCAGATCTTTGAGGAAATGGATGAAGGATAGGATGCCTTATCTTCATCCGATGCGTATCAACGACAACCCCACAATCTTTAGAACCTAGTTCATATGATGGTATACCACAAGACAGACTGGGATGAGTGCTCCACCCTAAGCAACATACGGAGCCACATGTCCAAAGTGGACATCATTGAGAAACGATCATAGGACTTGGAGAAATTATCTGTGATCAAATAAAGGACGTAACATATGGAAGTTAGATCAGATTACCATGCAACACGAGCTGTTATTTAGTACAATTAGCTCTTGTAATATTGTGATTGCATCTTCCACCACTCCGATGAGTCGAAAGAGCCCGCATCACCAGAGCCTCCTCTGTAGAGTCCATTATGGCCAACGATTTAGCACATTTATTATGTGCAAGCCTCAGAGCCTACCTCACCTCAACAGTCGCAGTAGCAGTAGCTTGTGGTTTACTGGCCCAAGCTCCACATCTTACCTGATCGATGCTCTCCTCCACCAACTCTCACTCAAGAGGTGAACGAAGTGTGGAGTAATGATGCACAACTGGCCTATCCTGGCGGACAACAGCAGGTCTAGTCTACATGCAATCGGTAATTCCCTCTGCAACATGGAGGAAGATTTGTCCAAAACCAGCCTCATAACCATCCACACTTTCCACTATATAAAGGAAATGGGAGACCGAACTAGTACCAACAACTGTAGTACCATTAGAACCAACAATCAATAGTACTCGGTTATTCCATACCAGAATCAACCTCTTCAGCACTAGCAGCATTATTATCCTTCTTCTAAGTACAATCCTTAGTATTTCTACTTGCAGCCTCCACACCATACCTAGTATCAATGTGGTCAACACGTTGAACCATCCGAGGTTGCTCCTGTGAACCTTGCCTTGGATCCCTGGCTTAGTTGGTAAAGAGCCTTGCTTAGATGAGCTAGAAGCTCGATGACCTCATCATCTCCCAAACTCCCATTCCGTTGCATGTCAAAGAAAACATCAATAACTTCAGGAAGAAAGACCATGTATTTTGTGATGTTCTCACTTATCTAACAGAAATAGATGTGCATGATTTGCATTTTTAATGTTGTCACGCTAAAGATATATAGGACCTTGAAGCCGACTACCAATAAGAAGGAGAAGAATAAACTTCATCTGGCAAATCATCCCTTTTTTGTCAGTTGATCCAACATACAGTCCGAGTGAGGAAGAAGCAGATGGAGGGGAAGCACAAGAAAGAAAAAGCAAAAATATCAACAAAATCAAAATTAACAAAATTATAGCACCAACATTTACAACTGAAGCACTATTATGCCATCCACCAAGGAGAAAACACATGCAACCACCCCGACACCAGTCGATGGATCCCCGAATGAAGATTTAGGATGTCCGCCTTTTTGGATGACCCTGCTCATTTCAATCATCCACTTGTACAGTTTGGTGTATGCACGGATTTTTATGTAAATAAGAACACTATTTCTACTTCTTCTTTTGATTATGTACATATTCTATTTCTTGATGCTTTGAGAAAATCAAAAAAAAATTAAAAAATACCTTGCCTGACCCTAATGTGGTTGAAATTATCCAGAATCTTGTTCTTGAGATGCCCTTGCTCAAAGCCATTGAGTACATGCTGAACATCAAGAAAGGTCTAAAAGAAACTGGAATTTAATGAGACAACTATGCAGAGCTCGTGAAGGAAATGTGAAATATATTCTGACCGTGACAATAGTAAACACAACCAGCAATCTCCCAACAAAAAAGAAAGATATGGGAGATCCTCTAGTTAGATGCCAGATGTTCAACCAGGAGTTTGAACGAACACTCCTTGATAGCAGATCACCAATTAACCTGAAGTCCACTTCCCTACTCAAAGAATTTGGGTTGGAACTGCTTAAGTCCAAAAGAATAATTTTGCAATTTGCAAACACTTCCATTAAGCGGCCTCAAGGAATTTTGGAGGATGTCCTCGTCACATATCAAGGAATGTAGTCCCCTATAGACTTCATCGTACTTAACGTGGACACCTCAGCTCTTCTTCTGCATTCCCCAATCATCCTTGGACGGTTGTTCCTTTGAAGAACCTCAGAAGTGGTGGACTATGGCACCAGGAAAATCACCTTTTTTCTAACAGTGATAGGGTCCGTATTAAGATGATCTAAGTACCAAAACTAATTGAGTCTACATCAGACGAGAGTGAGCCATTTTTTCAATGCTCCAGCGACATTCTTGATGTTTTCATGGACAACTTCTAGGTCTACAGAGACATTTTTTATCAGAGTCTTTCTTATTTGGACCAAATTCTAAAGAGATTTTATAATGTGAACCTTGTGCTCTCGTGGGAAAAGAGTCATTTTATGGTGACCGAGGGTATTGTGCTATGTCATGTCATATCAAAATGTGGCATGGAGGTGGACCCTATGAAGTTGGATGCCATTTTAAAACTCTAGCCACCGACAAACTTGAAAAAGTCCGATCATTCTTAGATCATATCGGTTTCTACAAATGATTGATCAAAATATCATCAAAATTGCTCGACCATTGACCGAGCTTCTTGGAAAGGAGGCATATTTTATTGTTGATGAGAGTGTTCTCCAGGCATTCAATTTATTGCGAATATCATTCCCTGATCTGAAATGAAGAATAAATAATTTGCATAATAGGTCCCTCTATACAATTAGGGTTATGTACCATGGCTGTCTTAATGATCATACCGCTGTTGATTCAATGATTGAATCATAAAGGCTGGTGCTTGGATGAATATCTAAAGAGTTAGATTGAGGACTCATCAAGCACCGTCAAATGATTGTTAAGATGTGATCTCCAGCCTGAGTAGGAGATGGCAATCCTTTCTCACATAGGCTGATATCTGACCGACCTCTTGATGCAGGTCCTCTGCATAGGAATAAAGATTCGGAGGTGTCATATTAGTTAGGTCAAAGAGTTGACTTAACGAGATCGAGATAACCTTAGTCCTATGTTGAATGTTGTCACAGCATAGGCACTCATCCTCTGACCGGAGACAGATGTATTGCTATATGTCTGAGTATATACATTTGGCAGACCAATAGGTTGATGACCTAACCAAGGTCTATACACCGGCGCGCTGGTGTGCATATAAGGGCATATGAGTAATACGATCTCTCAAAGGGATCATACAGGTTCATTACTGAACCGGAAGACATGAGCTCACTCATGAGATATTGGGAAGAATCAAATTCCGTGCACGGTCGTCTTGCTTTGGAAGCTTGACTTAATTTGTAGGTTTGATATATACTTTTGGAAAGTATATGATCAAGACCTAGGTATGATATATGCTTTTGGAAAGTATATGATCGATACCAAATCCCAATGATCAAATGAGAAACTTGGTGATCAAACCCTGAAGAAGACAGTGTAAAATAGATCTTGATCTTCGGGTTGACCATGGGTCTTCCAGTATGCAGGATGTACAGGTATTGGGAATACCTGAAGGGTGATGTGATCATAAACGATTGTATATCCATGACGCTTCCATTCCGAGGGAGTGATGAAACAGGTCTGGATTTTAGTGACTCCTCTCAGTAGAGAAGCAATCCGATCTTAGTCCAAGTGTTGGACATTGGTCTGAATGGGATTCAGATTCAATGAGAAGATTGGATTTGCGGTCTTGATTTAATCAAGCATCTATGGGAGGTTCGTAAGATCTGGATTTGAGATGATATCTCAACATCCAAGTCACTATACGTGGAATAATACAATCGCCCTGTCCTTATCTCCAAGTATCTGCGGAGAAAGCACATTATTCTTAAAAGGGTTCAAGAATAATTCATTTGATGAAATGTATATCCAAGCAAGGACTTGATGACTAAATGAGATTTAATTATCAAGCATAATATGAATATGATTCATATTATTATCCAAGATAATCAAATGAGATTTAATTATCAAGGATTAGAGAATGTGGATAATACTATCCATGATATATGTGTATTATAAATGTGATTTATAATATGTATATATAAGAGAGAGAATTTATGTAAATAGCATTTGTTAATTAATAGTGTGAATTGGATTCACATTTGTTAATTAATTGGAAATGCAATTTACAAATTAGTTTGGGTTGTGAATATGATTCACATAATGTTCAATGGCATGATTGAAATATTCACAAATTAATTTGGAATTAATTTGGTGGATATTTTTGCAATAATTGAGAGATAAAATAATATAATAAAAGGAGAAATAAAGCCACCAAATTTAGAGGTGGCGTCACGCATGAAAGAGTCATGGGTGACGCCCCTTCATTTTAGGAGGCTATATTGACTCCATTTTATTATGATGATTAATCTCTCAACTAATTTATTTATGTTGAATTAAAAATGTGTTGATAATGTTGCAACATATATTTAATTTAATCATAAATAAATGTTGTTGGTTTTAACCAACAACAATCATAACCATTGATCTTACATAGACCAAGCCTAGCCGTTGGATCTATGAGTCCATGGATGGAGATCCAATGGATCCTAAACTAATATAAATAGAGGGATAGGGTAGCCTTCTATGGTACATCATTAAAAGTTGTGCAAGGTTACAACTCTCTCTCTCTCTCTCTCTCATTCTCGCCCTCTCTCTCCTTCTCTCCTCCAAAGGATGGCCGTCCATCTTGTGTTGAGAAAGGAGAGACTCTCGGCTTCGACTCGAGGATCTCCTTCTTCTTTGGAGTTGCTTACTCTAAAGGAAGACGACGGATTTCGTTTGACGAAATCGGCGGAGCCATCGCTTGGATCTTCATCGAAGATTGCGGGAAGGAACGTGACTCATCATCGCGCCCGCAAGTGCGTTCTTCGTGGATCGGACTTAAGATAGGAGGATCTCTACTTTGGGATCTCGCGATCACAACCACGCTTCAAGAGGTATTCCTTGTGCTTTGTGGTTTGATGAAACGATCCGAGAAGTGTTCTCGTGATCATGTGGTTTCATCTTTAAAGTTAAAATTTTTTAATTTCCGCTGCATCTAGCGACTAGTGCGACTAGTTGCTCCGATTGCATACGATGCGATCGACACGCTTCCATGATGCGCTTGAGGATTCTCAATATCCTTCAAGTGGTATCAGATCCAGGTTGAATAAGGTTTTGGATATGATCCATACTCCTTAGACGATTTGGTTCTTGAAAGGGTTGCGAAATTTTTAGTGCATTTCAATTTTCGCACCTCTGTCTAATTGAATTTTTCGGCACTGTTTAAAATGTTTAAACACGAAATTTTCAATTGGATTTTGTTCCCCATTAAACAAGGAAACCATAGGACTTGAGTTTACTAAATTTGGACTTCATTTGCTCAAGATATGGTCTTTTGAATATGCCTATATTCACTGTTGCGGGAACTGCGGATTTGAACGTAATTAATGATATAATTACGGTTTTAATCCGCCTTGAAATGCGTGAATTATCACTTGGGTTCTTTAATAAATCAAATAGGCAATCTTTGGAAACTGAGTTTGCATTTTTTGGATTTAAATTGATCAAGATAAGTTAATTTTAGTGATTGGGGGTCACTGCTAGAAATTAACAATTTTGATCTTGAACCTTGTGATATGTCATTCAATTATCATGATGAAAATTAATTGTTAATTTTCTGGAATAATTAGTGATAAATATTTGTGAAATATTTAAAGAAATAATTATTTCATTGAATGACACTTGCCTAAACCACAATGATGAGATATTAGATCTTGATCATTGGTTCATCAACAAACATTGCCTTCATGAAAACTATAGGTTATCCTACAATAGTTGTAGGACAACTTTTACATGAAAAACCCTTTTGCTTGAATAGGATTGGGGATTTGTCTAGCAAATCTCTTTATAATCAAAAATGTTTTGATTTATATTATATGGTATAATTTCGGTTGAAAAACCGATGAACATCTCAAAGTACATGATGGTCTATCTGGTATTATCCTTTCCCGAGGCAGATGTGGTGCCTAGTCGGAGAGCATTGAGGTCGCGGGTTGCAACGTATGTGGTCCGTCCCACTCTCGTCAGTACTGGCCATGACAGCGGGTAGGGACTGTATAATACCGGAGACAGACAATGTGTATTTTTCTAATTATTAAAATTCGAATAATACGTACTTTGAGTATATACCTACTATTCAAGTAAAAGACATGTTTGTTGATTGATGATTGGATTAATGATTAATTTAATATGATTAAATTAATTATATCCAATAAACACTCTATCATGAATAGATGTGTATTTCCCTTCGAAGAATTAATTATGTGAATATGATTCACGATAATTAATTACAATTTGAATATGAGGTGGAGGATCACATAAGTGACATCCATGGTCTCCCGTCAAGGCGAAGGGTTCCGTCACCAGGGATTGTATGTAGGAGACGCCTGTCCGAAGTGACAGATCCAATATGCAAGCGCATCTGGATCGGGCTCTTTGCTTCTCGAAAGAGTAAGGCCGTATGCGTAGTGACCCCAATATCGAGTCCTCATATTATTGGGGCGATATTGGATTGCGCATAGCGAGTTCTAATCCTGTTGACGGTTGGTTCAATTAGCAACGGGTCAACATCATCTTAGGGGTGGTGGGCCCGGGTGTTAAAGACCGAATTGGGAATGCAAGTTGGACTTGCAAGGCGGAATGAGTTCCCGCTTCTTTTTATTGGAGTCGTAAGTTCTCATATTATTGGGATGCGACAAAGATAGGAAAGGAGATCCCAGATCTTGCTAGAGATATAATGGTAAGAATATCTCTTACATTGAAAGTAATTAAGGGAATGAACTTTCAGTGTTGACAAGGCAAGACAACTTTGATATAAAAATTCCTAAATCAAAGTAAAATATGTATATATAATATATATACACTTATGCAAATTTCTTATTTAAGATAATCCTTCATTAAACCCACTCAATGTTATACTCAATGATAACCAGTAAAAATATCTTGGATTGGACTCATGATCCAGATATTGTACTTGCAATTGAACACATAATGTATGTGGTTGCAATGTGCAAGTTTCCTCAAGATAATGAGGAATGACAATTAAATAAGACAATAAGACATCGCCTTAGGGTTTGTATGTCTCTGTAGTCTTGATCCTTCATCGAGTGTACTTTGGAAGTGACATGTCGATGGTGATCGTAATTGTCGAATAATCCTTATAAAATAAAAGAAGATATTTTGGCATACATATGTGCTCTAGACATTTAATCATGAATGACATGGTTCTCTGCATAATGCAGAATGGTGGCTCGAAAGAGATGATGTATTCAAAATGTTTGAATACCTACCCGAACCTAAGTCTCCAAGAGTTAAGATGAATGTAGATATGATGAGTGTCATCATTCTACTATCTATACTCAAGTCATTCATGAAGCTTTATGATATTCATATTGCATGAATTTAATGAAGCATGTATAAATGTTGAAATGCTCTTACATTGAATTCTTTTGAATTTAACATAAGAGATCCTTAGTCTTAAGCAATGGTTGTTTATAGATTAAGAGAGTGAAGTGGAAGCATGGGTCGGACCCGAGTAAGAAGGAAAGTCAAAGAGTTGACCTACTTTTGTGACTTCTATATGACATCCAAAGAGTTGGATGAATGCCAATACTGCAATATGTTGATGTGTTGATAGTATGACTATCAAGTCTGTCTAAAATCCTTAGTGAAGGACTCAGATAGAGCATCAGAATAATCTACATATAATCATTGACTCTGACTTTATTATTTCATAAGATAAAGTCTGACAATTGTATCCCAATCTTCTAATGACATTTGCAATTGGTTGCATATATATTAGAAGATTAGAAATTTGATCTTAAGGTTTAGTAGTCATCTACATGGATATTACTGTAATTGTTGCAGCAATCTCTATTGGATAGATAGACTTCATATTCTCAGTGGGAGAGCCCTTAGTCTTGGAGAATGTCTCTATGACCTAGATATTAGAATACCCCATTGTTTGTTTGTAAATGTTGGAAATGAACATGAATTCTGAGATAGAACTATCATAAAGAGTTATGATGGAAATATTTCAGATAGTAATCTAACATCTAGTGGACTCCACAAAATTAGAATATTAATGAATGGTTCATTAAGATTTCTAATACTGAAAATCAAACCTTATAAGATCAATAGGAGGATGAAGATCATTCGACAATGATCTGGCATCAAGCCTTGGACATTTGTCTATTGATTTGATCAATAGACTAGTAAGATATGAAACTTTAGAATGTCTAAAATTTCAAATCTTACATGTGAATATTGTATTCAAAGTAAAATGTCCAATACACCCTTCTCTGGGAATGGTGTTAGATGTCGAGGTATTCAAGATCTCATACATATTGATGTATGTAGATCATCTATATCATAGTAAACATTATGGATATGTGATATCTATTGATGATTATGTATGATATGAGATTTCTTCTCTTCACCTGAGAAACCTTTGAAATGTTCAAAGATTTCACAATTTTGGTTTAGAACCAAAGTTTGAAGAAAGATGAAATGAATTTGATCTAACCTAGGTAGCTTGTACCTATTAGATAAAATTCAAAGAATACCTTATGGAGATATGAATATCATTTCTATCTCACTCCTCTTGATAAACCTGAACTCAATAGAGTTGTAGGGAGATACAATTGGATCATGTGTGACATGATTTGATCAATGATGAATTTTAGCATAATTATCCTCTTAGTTTCCTGGTATATATGTGTAGTAGAGACTACAATATATATCCTTAATAAGGTTCCATGGATGTAAGCTGGAATCTAGCACTTGAGAGTGCTACTTCATTAGGAAAATAAAGTATGGTATTGGATACCTACTTTATGACCTTGAGATTCTTAAAAGATCTCATCTCTGAGAATGTGATTCTTGGAAAATTGAGATTCTTAAGAATCAAGATGAAAATGAAGTGAAGGAACTCATTTAATCTTGAAATGACAATGAGGCTCCTAAAATCGGAAACTAAAAGGGACAATTAAAGATGAAGCACTAATACCTCTTCAAATAAGTTTGAGGATGTATTCCATGTGTCAGCCAAGTCTGACAATGATCGGACTTCATGTGATGAAGCTCCTAAGGATCATGACATGGAATGATGGATATTAGCAATAAAGTCTAAATTAGACTTCATATACAAGTGTTGTATATGGACCCTCGAGGATCCACCTATAAGGGTTAGACCCATTAAGGTGTAAATGGATCTTCAAGAGAAGAGGAACCTGATGAGAAGGTAGAGACCTTCAAAGCTCGGTTCATAGCCATAAGCTACACATCGGAAGAGAAGACATTGCTTGCAATGAGACTTGCTCTTTGGTAACCATGCTTAAAATCATCAGAATATTGCTAACCTTAGCTACACAACTTGACTGTTGCATCTTCAAGATGTAATTCAAGATTGCATTCCTCTAAAGAATACCTCTTTGAGGATATTCACATGAAGTAGCCCCAGGGCTTCATGATTTTGGAAAGTAAGGTGTGAAAGCTAAAGAAATCCACCTGTGGACTCAAATAAGCTTCTTGTTGTTGGAACATAAGATTTGATGAAATTATAAATGTTATGATTTCAAATAGAATCTTGATGTACCATGTGAAGCTTAGTAGGAGTGTCATTGTGTTCATCGTGCTAAATGTAGATAATATCCTAATCATTTGGAATGATATAAGGATGAGAATAAGTGTTTTATAGACTGGCTACTCCATACCTTGAGATATGATCTCAAGAATACCTCTTAGATCTTAGTTCTAAAGTTGTTCAGAAGCAAAGAAAAGAGGGTATTGGGACTGTCACATTTGTAGTACACCTTGGACGTATTCCATTCTTGGAAATTCCAAGAAAGGCTTCCTTCCCTTGAGATTTGGTACTGACCTATCTAAAGGGATAGCACCTCAAAGAGTTGAGGAAGTGAATGCTAGAACTGCTTGCACCTCTGCATCAGTTACGAGAAGCTAAGTGTATGCTAAATGTGTAAAAAGCCAGATATCTGCCATTCAGTGGGAGTAGCAAAGTGTTGTTAATCCTACTATTGAGAGAAAACACTTGATTGCAGTAATAACGATATCTTCAAAGATGACAAGGCTTTAGAGATGGTGATCTCTAAGTCTTATCTTCAAGAGCTTAAGACTTTATAGATAGAGATCTAAAAGATCTTAACTGTGGATACCTTCAGAGATAGTGATCTCCCGAAAAAAGGGTATTCTAATAAGTATTATGGAAATACTGGTTATAATAGTTATTGAGAAATAGTGTCAAGGACACTATAACTGCTTTGACTAGATTGAGTATTGGTTGCATTAGATGCAACATTCGCATTGGATGCGAGCACTATTACCTAGGGATATGCAAGTGCCGTAAAAGGACTTGGCATAGTCTTTTGGGAACAGAGTGACTGATCAGCTTACCTAGCTATTTTTCTAAATAGCATATGATTGTCACATGAGTGTGGATTAAATGATTAGCCCGTTAATGGCTCTTTGGGCTAGTGGGAGATTGTTGGACATGTGAGCCCACGGCGAGCCATTATGCAATAAATGTTATTGCGAATATCATTCCCTGATCTGAAATGAAGAATAAATAATTTGCATAATAGGTCCCTCTGTACAATTAGGGTTATGTACCATGGCTGTCTTAATGATCATACCGCTGTTGATTCAATGATTGAATCATAAAGGTTAGTGCTTGGATGAATATCTAAAGAGTTAGATTGAATCATAAAGGCTAGTGCTTGGAGATGGCAATCCTTTCTCACATAGGCTGATATCTGACCGACCTCTTGATGCAGGTCCTCTGCATAGGAATAAAGATTCGGAGGTGTCAGATTAGTTAGGGCAAAGAGTTGACTTAACGAGATCGAGATAACCTAAGTCCTATGTTGAATGCTGTCACATCATAGGCACTCATTCTCTGACCGGAGACAGATGTATTGCTATATGTCTGAGTATATACATTTGGCAGACCAATAGGTTGATGACCTAACCAAGGTCTATACACCGGCGCGCTGGTGTGCATATAAGGGCATATGAGTAATACGATCTCTCAAAGGGATCATACAGGTTCATTACTGAACCGGAAGACATGAGCTCACTCATGAGATATTGGGAAGAATCTAATTCCGTGCACGGTCGTCTTGCTTTGGAAGCTTGACTAAATTTGTAGGTTTGATATATACTTTTGGAAAGTATATGATCAAGACCTAGGTATGATATATGCTTTTGGAAAGTATATGATCGATACCAAATCCCAATGATCAAATGAGAAACTTGGTGATCAAACCCTGAAGAAGACAGTGTAAAATAGATCTTGATCTTCGGGTTGACCATGGGTCTTCCAGTATGCAGGATGTACAGGTATTGGGAATACCTGAAGGGTGATGTGATCATAAACGATTGTATATCCATGACTTTTCCATTCTGAGGGAGTGATGAAACATGTCTGGATTTTAGTGACTCCTCTCAGTAGAGAAGCAATCCGATCTTAGTCCAAGTGTTGGACATTGGTCTGAATGGGATTCAGATTCAATGAGAAGATTGGATTTGCGGTCTTGATTTAATCAAGCATCTATGGGAGGTTCGTAAGATCTGGATTTGAGATGATATCTCAACATCCAAGTCACTATACGTGGAATAATACAATCGCCCTGTCCTTATCTCCAAGTATCTGCGGAGAAAGCACATTATTCTTGAAAGGGTTCAAGAATAATTCATTTGATGAAATGTATATCCAAGCAAGGACTTGATGATTAAATGAGATTTAATTATCAAGCATAATATGAATATGATTCATATTATTATCCAAGATAATTAAATGAGATTTAATTATCAAGGATTAGAGAATGTGGATAATACTATCCATGATATATGTGTATTATAAATGTGATTTATAATATGTATATATAAGAGAGAGAATTTATGTAAATAGCATTTGTTAATTAATAGTGTGAATTGGATTCACATTTGTTAATTAATTGGAAATGCAATTTACAAATTAGTTTGGGTTGTGAATATGATTCACATAATGTTCAATGGCATGATTGAAATATTCACAAATTAATTTGGAATTAATTTGGTGGATATTTTTGCAATAATTGATAGATAAAATAATATAATAAAAGGAGAAATAAAGCCACCAAATTTAGAGGTGGCGTCACCCATGAAAGAGTCATGGGTGACGCCCCTTAATTTTAGGAGGCTATATTGACTCCATTTTATTATGATGATTAATCTCTCAACTAATTTATTTATGTTGAATTAAAAATATGTTGATAATGTTGCAACATATATTTAATTTAATCATAAATAAATGTTGTTGGTTTTAACCAACAACAATCATAACCATTGATCTTACATAGACCAAGCCTAGCCGTTGGATCTATGAGTCCATGGATTGAGATCCAATGGATCCTAAACTAATATAAATAGAGGGCTAGGGTAGCCTTCCATGGTACATCATTAAGAGTTGTGCAAGGTTACAACTCTCTCTCTCTCTCTTTCTCATTCTCGCCCTCTCTCTCCTTCTCTCCTCCAAAGGATGGCCGTCCATCTTGTGTTGAGAAAGGAGAGACTCTCGGCTTCGACTCGAGGATCTCCTTCTTCTTTGGAGTTGCTTACTCTAAAGGAAGACGACGGATTTCGTTTGACGAAATCGGCGGAGCCATCGCTTGGATCTTCATCGAAGATTGCGGGAAGGAACGTGACTCATCATCGCGCCCGCAAGTGCATTCTTCGTGGATCGGACTTAAGATAGGAGGATCTCTACTTTGGGATCTCGCGATCACAACCACGCTTCAAGAGGTATTCCTTGTGCTTTGTGGTTTGATGAAACGATCCGAGAAGTGTTCTCGTGATCATGTGGTTTCATCTTTAAAGTTAAAATTTTTTAATTTCCGCTGCATCTAGCGACTAGTGCGACTAGTTGCTCCGATTGCATACGATGCGATCGACACGCTTTCGTGATGCGCTTGAGGATTCTCAATATCCTTCAAATAGTACTCGCTATACGCAATCCAATATCGCCCCAATAATATGAGGATCTGATATTGGGGTCACTACGTATACGGCCTTACTCTTTCAAGAAGCAAAGAGCCCGATCCAGATGCGCTTGCATACAAGAGCTGTTAGTTCGGACAGGCGTCTCCTACATACAATCCCTGGCGACGGAACCCTTCGCCTTGACGGGAGACCATGGATGTCACTTATGTGATCCTCCATATCATATTCAAATTCTAATTAGTCATTATGAATCATATTCATTATGATTAATTCTTCCAAGGGAAATAACATCTCTATTCATAATAGAGTGTTTTAATTTTAATTAGATTCCAATTAATCTAATCATATTAAATTAATGACCCAATTAATATCCAACAAACATATTAATACTTACTTGAATTATGGTATTATCTCAAATACGTATTATTTTGAATTTTAATAATTAGAAATACACCATGATTTCTTAAGCATTATACTAACCCTACCCGCTGTCATGGCCAGTACCGACGAGAGTGGGACGGACCACATACGTTGCAACCCGCAACCCCAATGCTCTCCGACTAGACACCATATCCACCTCGGGAAAGGATAATGCAAAATAGATCATTTTGTACTTAAGATGATCATCGGTTCTTCAACCGAAATTATACCATATAATAATAATCAAAACAATTTTGATTAACATTATAATGAGATTTGCTAAACAAATCTCAAGGCCTATTCAAGCAACATGTTTGTTGGAATGTTGATCATGTAGATCATGTAACCAATCTTGATCTAGATCACATCTAATCATTTGTTGATTAGGGCAAAGTCATTTAAGGACATAATTATCATCAAATATTTCACAAATATTTATGCATAATTATTCCAGGAGATTAAACAATTTAATTTCACTAATTAATTAAATGACAATCACTAGGTTCTTGATTAGGAATGTATTTTCAGCAGTGACCCTCACTTACTAAAAATACCATATCTCAATCAATTTAAATCCAAATTAAGCAAAGTAAATTTGTAAAGTTTGCTAATTTGATTTACAACAGAACCCAAGTGATTTGCTCGTATTTCAAGGCGTTTCAAGTCCGCAATTAACATCTTAATTACGTCATGATCCGCAGTCCCCGAAACAGTGGTTATATGTTCACTAAAATGAGCATATCTAGAGCAAACGGAATCGAAATCACCCAAACTCAGATCCTACGGTTTCCTTATTTAATGAGGAACAAAATCAAATTATTATTTCCGTCTTTAAACAATTTAAACAGTTACGAAAATAATATCAAAACAGAGATGCGAAAATGAAATGCAAGAAAACTTTCGCATACCCTAATGAACCCAAGTCGTCTTCGGTTTATGGATCGTATCCAAAACCATCGACCTAAGTCTCTGATACCACTTGAAGTATATGGTTAGATCCTCAAGCTCATCACGGAAGCGTGATCGTCGTATCGAATACGATGAAAAACGACTAGTCGTACTAGTTGTTCTATGTAATGGAAATTAAAATTTTTATGCGACGAAACCACATGATCCAAGAACACTTCTTGGATCGTTTCGTGTAAACCACAAATAAGTATTAGGTTTACCTCTTGAAGCGTGGTTGCAATCGAGTCTCTAAACGAAGAGACCTCCTGTCTCAAGTCCGATCCGACGGAGGAGATGCTTGCGAGCACGGGGATGAACCGCATGCTTCTCGCAATCCATGTTGATGATCCAAGCGGCGGATCTCCTGATCTCGACATACGAGATCCAACGTCTTATTCATGAGCAAGGCACGCTGAAGTAGACGGAGTTCCACGAGCAAACCATCGGGCAGCATAACGACGACACTGCGCGATGGAGAACCTCTCTAGGGCATCTATGGTGGACGGACATGAGAGGGAGAGAGAGAGAGAGGGCGTGTAGAGAGAAAGAGAGAGAGAGAGAGAGAGAGATGCTTCTCAAGCATAGTGGAAAGAAGATCAATGGGGTGCCTCTCCTTTTATAGGGTTTTGGGATCCATGGATCTCAATCCATGGGACAACACAAATCCAATGGCTCTCATTGATTGTGTTTCTTTTAAGGGCTAAGATTTGTGTTGGTAAAACCAACAACAATCAATGTAATTTAAATTAAATATATGTTGATAAATCAACACAATTTAATCACAAAATTAAATCATCAATACATGGAGATAATGAAAGGAGAGAAAGCCTCCTTCCATGTGGAGAGGGGGGACGGCCTCCCTTTCCTAATGGGAGTGGTGGCCATCCACCCTCCTCCATTAGGAAGGTGGCTATTTCATCTTTTATGTAATCTCCATTATTTGCAACAACTTTTGTTGAAAATTATTCTACAAAAATAATTCTCAATTATTTTGTAGACATTGCAATCTTGCCATTGAAAAATTTGTGAATCATATTCACAATCCAAAACAAAATGTAAATTACATTTTCAATTCAATGTCCAATGTGAATCCAATTCACATTAACATTTAATTAACAAATGTAAATTACAAATAACTCTCTCTTATATATTATAAATCACATTTATAATATATATGACTAATATGGATATTGCTATCCACATTATTCGTGTCCAAGATAATTAAATCACATTTAATCATCTTGGATCTCTATTCTCTTGTTCTCAAATAACATGAATCATATTCACATTATTTACATCTTTGATAATCAAATCATATTTAATTATCTAAGACAACTCTCTTTATAATATGAATCGAATTCATATTAATCATGATAATTAAATCACATTTATTTATCCATTTTCTCACTGCTCGGATACATAAATCAACAATAGAATTATCCATGAACTCCTTCAAGGATAATGCGCTTTCTCCGCAGATACTTGGAGATAAGGACAGGGTGATTGTATTGTTCCACGTATAGTGACATGGATATTGAGATCAAATCTCAAATCCAGATCGCGGGCCTCCCATAGATGCTTGATTAAATCAAGACCGTAAATCTAATCTTCTCATTGTATCTGAATCACATTCAGATCAATGTCCAACACATGGACCAAGATCAGATCACTTCTCTACTGAGAGGAGTCACTAAAATCCAGACCCGTTTCATCACTCCCTAGGAGTGGAAGCGTCATGGTTATACAATCATTTATGATCACATCACCCTCAGGTATTCCCAATACCTGTACATCCTGCATACTGGAAGACTCAAACTAAACCTGAAGTATTGGATCAACTTTATACTGTCTACTTCATGGTTTTATCAGTAACTTTCTCATTCGATCATTGGGAGTTGGTATCAATCATACACTTTCCAAAAGCGTATATCATACCTAGGTCTTGATCATATACTTTCCAAAAGTATATATCAAACCTACAAATTCAGTCAAGCTGCCAAAGGGAGACGACCGTGCGCACGGAATTTGATTCTTCCCAATATCTCATGAGTGAGCTCATGTATTCCGATTCTGTAACTGAACATGTATGATCCTTTTGAGAGATCGTATTACTCATATGCCCTTATATGCACACCAGCGCGCCGGTGTATAGACCTTGATTAGGTCATCAACCTATTGGTCTGCCAAATATACATACTTAGACATATAGTAACACATCTGTCTCCGTCAGAGGATGTGTGCATATATCATGACAGCATACGATATAGGACTTTGGTTATCTCGATCTCGTTAAGTCAACTCTTCGACCTAACTAATCTGACACCTCCGAATCTCTATTCCTATGCAGAGGACCTGCATCAAGAGGTCGGTCAGATATCATCCTTTAGAGAAAGGATTGCCATCTCCTTCTCAGGCTGGAGATCATCTCTTAACAATCATTTGATGGTGCTTGATGAATCCTCAATCTAACTCTTTAGATATTCATCCAAACACCGGCCTCTATAATTCAATAACTGAATCAACAGCTGTATGATCATCAAGATGGCCATGGTACATAACCCTAATTGTACTAAGGGACCTATTATGCAAATTATGTATTCTTCATTTCAGATTAAGGAGTGAATTGCAATAACGTTTATTGCATAATGGCTCACCGTAGGCTCGCATTTCCAACACTTACCGCCAATTATAGACCTTCCTAGATGAAGCAATTCTGTTAGTCACCTCTCTCCCCTATTTAAATGATATTGTAAACTATCTTGTGTCCATGTGAACTCCACAATATTGGCCGAAGCTGAAAATCAACAATTTTATATCATATATTCATTCCTATCAGTGAGAGGATCCATATATTTTGCATGAGGGGGCAGATTGCATATGGAGAATGTGCATTTTTAGGAGGATGTTCAAAGTTTCCTCGAACATGGTCATGCTAGAAAATCAAGAGGACATTACTTTGGAAGGCATACAGTAGCTAAAGTTCTCAAGTGAGGCCTCTGGTGTCCAACATTATTCAAAGATGCCGAAGACTTCACCAAACGCTATACTTACTGTCAGAAGATGGGTGGAACCATAGGAATGAGAGACACCATGGCCATGAAGTACACTTTAGATCTCATATATTTTTTATGCATGGGGCATTGATTTCATGGGCCCATTTCCCAACAAATAGCATTATGAGTATTCTCTGCTAGTTGTTGATTACATTAGTCGTCGGGTGGAGGTTATCCCAACCTAAGCCATAAACAGTCGCACCGTCTATCGGTTTCTGATGGAAAACATCATTGAATGGTTTGAGAACTCCAAATTTCTTATATCCGATGGGGTTAGAGATTTCATCAAAAGAGAGGTGAAGAAACTGATACAAGAATTCTACATGAATAATGTTTTGTCTCTCTATACCACCCGCAGTCCAATGGTAGGCCGAATGTTCAAACAAGGCGATCAAGACAATTATGTGTAAGCTTGTGCGCTCCGGTAAGAAATATTGGTCACAACTCCTTGATTTCATTCTTTGGGTCTATCAGACCGACTACAATTCACTATTAGGAATGTTTCCTATCGCATAGTGTATGGCAAGCCATGCCATTTTCCTGTAAAATTCATTCACAAATCTTTACGGTCAATTGATGTCGATAATTTGGATTCCAAAGAAGGTCGAGAAGAACAGAAAGTTGGATATGAATATTCTTCTTGAATTTCGTGAGTATGCGTATGATAATAGCCTAATGTATAAGGAAACGATCAAGAAGTTGCACGACAAGCATATTCACCGGAAGACTTTCGAACTAGGTCAGAAGATTTAGTTATTTGATGCAAAACAGAAATTATTCCCTAGGAAGTTGAAAAGCAAGTGGACTGGGCCCTTCATAGTAAAGCATGTGTGTGACAATGGAAGCTTTCTTATACCTGGTTTGTCAGCTAACGCACGACCATTAGTGATCAATGGAATGTTACCTAAGGCTTATTAAGAATATGATACAATTAAGTCCATGGTTGATTCAATATAGGTGGTCTTCTATGAAGAGCTAAACATAATAGAATCAGTTCAATTAGATGAGGCACTCAAAAACATTTTTCATTAATTCATCACTTTTCTTCTTTTCTTTTTCATTCTTCAAATTCTTTCATCTATCTTGCCCTCTCCCCATCATCAGTGTTATACTTAGGATATACTTCATCTTAAGTATATGGGGATGATCTCCCTCAGGTTATTCATTCTTTGATCCCTCACATGTCTCCTCAACTCTTGACTTTCTATCTATACTTAGGGATAGTTTACCATAAATATTGGGGAGATACGCCGAGCTGATGATTTATTCATTCCCACCCTCAATCCTCCCTACATGTGGAATATAGTCTGTTATACTTAGGATTAGTTCATCCTAAATATAGGGGGCAGTCAACATCTCATTCTTTACTCAGTCGTTGCAATATAGATTTTCATATACTTAATGTGAGATATTTCTTCCTTTTCTCTTCGACCTATTAAGACATAGCGCATGTTAAGTATAGGGGGTCATATATACGTTGTATATATTTTAGCAAGAACTCATACTTGTGTATTTTTAATAATGTGGCAAATTAACGAAAAACAATACATACATTCAATTCTTCCCGTATATTGAGTAATAAGTGTGTTTAAATGCTTTGCAAAATGTTTGAACAATGGTTGGAAAATCTCTTTCAAAAATCTTTTCATGACTATATAAAAAAAGGTTTTGTAAAATGTTTTCAACTTTTGTAAAAATGTTTTGTTTAAAAAAACTTCTTTTATTTGTTTGAGTAAAATATTTTAATATTATATTTGCAAATTATTTTGAAAAAAGATGCAAAAATAGTTTTACAAATCTGTACATACTGTTTGAAAAATCTATGCAAAATAATTTTCAGTTATTTTAATGTTTATATAAATTATTTGTCAAATATTTACCAAAATAAAGTTATTAAAATATTTCTAAAAATATTTTGAAAGTAATATTAGAAACATATACTTGATTCTAGTAAATAAGCATTCATTACAAACACTTGTTTAAACACTTGTAAATATTAATTAACATATAGAAATTCTTCACCAAAATTCTTGTAAATAACATGATTCACTCCCATGTAAATATCGACGCATATTCCTTTTTCTAAAAAACTATTTTTAGAAAACCACTAAAATTTTATAAATCTAAAAATGTATAAAAAAGATTCAAACAAATCAAAAATTGCATAAAATTAGCGAAATTTCTTTTGAAAATTTATAAAAAGTTCAAAATCAGAAAATGATATCACAAAAAGATTTTCTTGCATTGTGTATAACATTTGCATGTTTCGGATTATAATGACAATTGAACAAGTCTAAGTAAAATACAAAGAATGGAGCTTGGTTGCACCTTAATCCACTTAATCACATGAACCTTATAGGAATTAGAATTGAGACGCTTCAGGTTAGCTAGAGTTAATTCTTTGAGACCACGAGACTTGGTTCAGTGTCATCTTGATTGCCTGAGTAGAATACATTGGAACACACACATGACTCTTGTTAACAATGACCTAACTTGCAGACTTGCACTTAAAACTTTGCTCACCTCAATTGAAGTAGTAGAGGGCTGGATTTTTTTGTCATGGGATACAATCTAATGGAAACATCAAAAGTCACATATTTGTGGCTATTGTACCCCAACCCGATCTAGAAGCCATGAAGTCCAAGGAAGGAATGACACGGTTGAAATAATGCTTCAAAAGATGGATAGTCTACTATATATAGAGGAAAAAGTCCATATGTAAATGTTGTTGTACATTGTATTAAAAAGTGCATACTAAAAAACTCCAAAAATAAGAGATGAGTAAAAATCAAAGAAAAAACAATTCGCGTTAGAGTATACTTTCAATAAGCATGCTTGATCTTCAAAGTCAAGTGTATGTGAGCCTACAGTTGGATGACTTGGCTACACTGGTCAAGCATCCTATGAAAGGTAGCTACATTGGCTACCATCCAATCTCTTCTGCACCTCCTCTTCTTGAGTCGATAGCACTTGAACTTAGAAGGGAATACCTTGCTTCTCGAGGAAAGAGTTGCTGGACCATGTTGGAGAGGACTAATTTTTACCGCTTCAGTAAAGAGGATCTATATATCACACACACTGTACAAGATAGACTCGTAGTCAAAAGGGACCATGTACGACACTGATATATTCTGACATGGCTTTTGAGGAGACTTGGGTAGAGTTTTGTGATTCTCAAAGGTTGTTGTGTTGCAAGTCCGATTCACATAAGGTTTCGACCAAACATAGTTTTCCAAAGGTCTGACAAAGCTCCAAACATTGATATTATGAGGACAAGTTCAAAATTTAAATAAATACAAGTTCTTTCTTTTTCTTTTCTTTATTTTCTTTTCTACACTTGTAGGAATAACTGCTTGCTAGGGACTAGCAAAGGCAGTATAGGGGGTTGATGAATCTCCTTTTCATTACCTTTAATCTTTCACTTTGGCCTTAAATCCCTAGCTAAATGCATGTATATTTCATTCATTTCCCAAAATAAGAAATATGTAACTTGTACAAAGTATTGTACAAAATATTGTATATTTATTGTATTTAATTCCGAAATAAAAGAATAAATGAATGAAAGAAAAATAAATTACATACCATAGATGTTTAGTGACCATAAACCTTGATACCCATGCAACTTGATGACTTGTTCAACAAAAAATAAAGAATGGGACATAGGGCAAAGAAACTATACAAAGATACTTAGAAAGTCATACGTAAAGCCCTAATTTTAATTCAACTATAATTGATTTTTGGGACCTATTTTATTATTTTTACACTTAAATAAATAAAATCCTCAACATAAAAGTTGTATCTAAAAATATATAGAAAAATACAAAATTTATTTCACATAAAAATAATACATTTTTTTCTTCACATAGAATAAAAATCCAAACTTCCAAACTTCCCAAAGTTATATCTCCTCCCTATGAACTGAAATTTCATCAAAATCACTTTAGTTATAGATAAACTTTTTTATTTATTTAATGAAGGTGGTTTCATTTAATTTGGAGTTAAGGTGCAAAAGTTAGGTCTTGGACCGCCATTGTACAATATACCTGAATAAAATATTTATTTTATTTATTATTTATTTTCTTTAACATTTCATATTTTTTAAACTTTTGTAAATATTATTTAAAACAAACCAACATTAAAATAAAGTTGAAATAAAATACATTTAAAATACATAAATGAATTACCTATACATATACCTATATAATAGATGCATCTATTTATTAATGTTTACAAAAAATATCTTAATAGTGTAAGAAAAATATATTTATATGTTTTTTTATTATTATATAAAGATATAAGTTATGTGTACAAAACAATAAAATCTAAAATACATAATAAAAACAAAGTATACAATATATAGGTAAATATACCAATTAATATATATGTCAATATCAAATTGTAACCAAACACATCAAAAAAATTAAAAAAATAGGTAGTAAATACTAAATAAAATTAGGAGCATTTTCTATGTTTTTTTAAAAAAGTAATCTATTATTTTATATTCATTTTACAAGGAATTTTCACCCGTGAATTTCCTGATTGGTCCACGTGGACCAACCAGGTGCTCCTGCTTATTGACCTTGGTCAACTGTACGCCAACCTTACTGCCCTATCAGATCACGAGACACCCTATTTCATTGATTTATCACGCTTTGTTCGACACATCTTTCACCTCTAGACCTCCACAATCTTGACTCCAGCATAATCATCCTCTTTATGCTCCTCTCCATCCTCACCAACCCCTACTCCATTTCATTCCACTGTGCTTCGAAGTCAACCTAATCACTATCTTTAAAAATTTTCCTTCTTCACCATTTTGAGGTTTGGTCCCCCTTGTAGTGATTTTTAGCCCCTTAGATTGAGCGAACTAGTAAACCCTTGTGACAGGAGTTTTAGCCTTCAATTTGCAGCAAGGAGAAACGTTCTTTGGGAAAATCCAAACATTGTCAGAGGATCACCAGTAGTTCTATCCTTCTTGGCTTTTGAGTCTAGTCGATGCATCCTTTTCATCAGATTTCTATGTAGAAGGTAGTTTCTAGCTTCATTTTCATATTTCAATCTTAATTTTTTCAATAGGTTTAGATTAATTAAAACCTCCTAATCTGACCTCGAGCTAGAGCTCCATGTCAAATTACCAATCCCTGATAATCTGCTTTGACCCTCATTCCATTACCTTCCCCTCTGCACTCTCCACCTTTCCCCTTCATGATCAACCCGGATTCTTTCTGGATCCGATGAGTCAAGCTCCATCCATGTCCTCCTCGCTGGAGCTCCATCCACATTCTACATCACGTGTGTTTCATATTCAAAGATGAGACAAGGGAGTGGCCCTTTTTTGTTTTGACTTTTTGGTGCATGTTTTGGACCCAAAAGACCCTTTTGGAGCAGGTAAAGAACTTCGACAAGTCCAAGGTTACCTGGAGCTAAAGGAGCTTCCAAATCGAGATCCGTGCAGCCTCAAGCCCATTAGAGGGCACTAGCATCTACAGAGGCATTGCAGTGAGCCGTAGCTATAACTTACGTATGGAGAAGCTATTAGAGATGTTTGGAATCACCGATCGAAGAAAGCACAAGCCTTATTCTTGGGTTCTTCATCCACTGTGCCTCCCTACCATTTGATGAAGAACATATGCCAGGTCTATTCCTAGCCATCGAATCCATACAAAGTGTTGCCCTCTCTCAACCACTAGATCCTCGACGTGGCAGCATGTGAGCGATCTGATCTAGGGCTCTTAAGTTGGTAAATATCCATTAACCCCCTTGGACTTTTGTTATTTCTAATAAGTCCTGCAAATATTTTATTTCATTTAAAAGTAGTGGGACAATTTCATGTATGACATTGAACGTTCTTAATATTGTAGTTTACTCCCCCCTTTACGTCACCTCACGCGGTGGCGCATGTGCATGGGTATTTTGTAAGTAAGCGCATTCATGTTTTGTTCTTATAATTTGGTTTGTATATGTCATGTTTCACTTATAAACTTATAGTGTTTTTGTATGCACTCCTTGTATTTATTTTTAATTGTAAAAAATATCCCTGCCAACTGTTATACTTTTATTTTTGCATTTCTTTATATTAAAATATCTCCTTTACTAATTACATTTTAGGAAATAAACTTATCATTCTTGTTCACACTATGCTTTAGGATTGCGCATTTATTCACTTTTTCCATTTATTAAATTAGGTTTAGGTGTTATTTATTCCCCTTTTAATTTAGAAAATTCCAAAAAAAGTATAAAACCTTTTCCAAAAATAACAAAAAACTACCAACTATTATTATAGTATTTTATAACTTCATACCAAAAATCCCTAAAAATATAATCACTAAAAATTAAAAATCTCTAAAATACATATAAAAATTTAAAAAATTCTACGAAATTTTCAAAATATTTATTTATTTTCTATATTATTATATATTAAATTAGTTTTGAGAAATTTTGAATCCATTTGATATTTTTAAATTTCAAATCAAGTTAGCCTATTTTAAAAGACCCTGATTTTATGTATTTTAGACTCTTAAAATTACCCAAAATTAACAAAAATATCAGATAAATCATAAAAACATAATAAATTTTTAAAAAACTAAAAAAAATATCCTGTAATTTCTTTATTTTTAGATATATTTATAACTGAATAAACCTAAATTGTATTTTACACCTATAATATTGCTATATATAATAATTATTATTAATGATCCTAGTAAATACCCTAATATTTTTTTAATCCCCTATATGCAAAAATGACTATTATTATTTATATATATGGTTTTTTATATTTTTTATATATTTCCTTTAGTTAAAATAAAAATATACAAAAATGTTAACTAATAGATTAATTGATTGATTGCATTACAAATATCCATGTATTATTTGTTCACTATTTATCTATGAATAATATTTGTGCTACACTGACTTTGTTGGAAATGCGAGCCCACGGCGAGCCATTATGCAATAAATGTTATTGCACATATCATTCCCTGATCTAAAATGAAAAATGAATAATTTGTATAATAGGTCCCTTAGTACAATTAGGGTTATGTACCATGGCCATCTTAATAATCATACAGCTGTTGATTCAACTATTGAATCATAGAGGCTGGTGCTTGGATGAATATCTAAAGAGTTAGGTTGAGGACTCATCAAGCACCGTCAAATGATTGTTAAGAGATGATCTCCAGCCTGAGTAGGAGATGGCAATCCTTATCTCTGAAGGCTGATATCTGACCGACCTCTTGATGCAGGTCCTCTGCATAGGAATAGAGATTCGGAGGTGTCAGATTAGTTAGGTCAAAGAGTTGACTTAACGAGATCGAGATAACCAAAGTCCTATATCATATGCTGTCATGATATAGGCACGCATCCTCTGACCGGAGACAGATGTGTTGCTATATGTCCAAGTATGTACATTTGGCAGACCAATAGGTTGATGACCTAATCAAGGTCTATACACCGGCGCGCTGGTGTGCATATAAGGGCATATGAGTAATACGATCTCTCAAAGGGATCATACAGGTTCAGTTACTGAACCGGAAGACATGAGCTCACTCATGAGATATTGGGAAGAATCAAATTCCATGCGCATGGTCGTCTCGCTTTGGAAGCTTGACTGAATTTGTAGGTTTGATATATACTTTTAGTATATGATCAAGACCTAGGTATGATGTACACTTTTGGAAAGTGTATGATCGATACCAACTCCCAATGATCGAATGAGAAACTTACTGATAAAACCATGAAGTAGACAGTATAAAGTTGATCCGATACTTCGGGTTTAGTCTAAGTCTTCCAGTATGCAGGATGTACAGGTATTGGGAATACCTGAGGGTGATTTGATCATAAACGGTTGTATAACCATGACGCTTCCATTCCTAGGGAGTGATGAAACGGGTCTGGATTTTAGTGACTCCTCTCGGTAGAGAAGTAATCTTATCTTAGTCCAAGTGTTGGACATTGATCTGAATGTGATTCAGATACAATGAGAAGATTAGATTTATGGTCTTGATTTAATCAAGCATCTATGGGAGGCCCGCGATCTGGATTTGAGATATGATCTCAATATCCATGTCACTACGTGGAACAATACAATCGCCCTGTCCTTATCTCCAAGTATCTGCGGAGAGATTGCATTATTCTTGAAGGGTTCAAGAATAATTCCATACGATCTAAGCAATGAAGAAATAATGATTAAATGTGATTTAATCATCTTGAATGTGTGAAGAAATTATCCAATTTAATTAAATGTGATTTAATTAATGTGGATAAGAATAATGTGGATAGAAATATCCAATTATTCATAATATATTATAAATGTGATTTATAATGTATTAGAGAGAGCTAATTATAATTTATATGTGTTGATTAATTATTATGTGTATTGGATACACATTGTGTAATTAATTAACAATATGAATTATGTGTTGTTTTGGGTTGTGAATATGATTCACAATTTTTTCCATGGCAAGAATGCAATATTCTCAAAGATAATTGTGAATTATTATTTGGAGAATAAAACCCAATAAATTTGTTGCAAATAAATAAGAGAGAATATCAAGGAGATATGCAATCTCATGGGAATCCATGAGATTGCCTCCATGGACTCCCATAGTGGGCGGCACACCACTCCTATATGGAATGGGTGGCCGTCCAACATGGAAGGTGCATGGAGATGAAATCTCCATGCACATTCTCTCCTTATTTGTTGGGTTTATTTAGGACTAAATTATATTTGATTTTTTCAAATATATTTTAACCTAAATTTGTTGCTTTTGACAACAACAATCTTGGCCATTGGATTGACACAAATCAATCTCACCCATTGATTTTATGTGTCCCATGGATTGAGATCCATGGATCCCAAAACCCTATAAATAGAGAGGCATACTATGCTCTCTAAGGACTTGCAATATTGGATCTCTCTCTCTCTCTTTCTTCTCCACACACGTCAGCCCTCTCTCCCTCTAATTGGTGGCCGACCACCAAACCCTAGAGGAGAGAACCGTCGTCGCCTTCGCCACCGCGCCGCCGCTTCGACGTTCTTCGGTTCTCCGTCTTCTTGGAGAGTTCCTCTCACGAAGGAGACGTTTGATCTCGTGCGACGAGATCAGGAGCAACCATGCTTGGATCATCTTCTTGGATTGCGAGGACAACGCGGTTCATCCCCGCGCTCGCAAGCGGTCTCGCCGACGATCGGACTTGAGACAGGAGGTCTCTTCTCTTAGAGACTCGATCAACCACGCTTCAAGAGGTATTGCATTATACTTGTTGTGGTTATAGATGAAACGATCTGAGAATGGTTCTCGGATCATGTGGTTTCATCGAATAATTTTTTTTTAAATTCCGCTGCACCGAACAACTAGTGCGACTAGTCGTTCTTCGTCGTATCCGATATGACGATCACGCTTCTGTGATGCGCTTGAGGATAATTCCATATCCTTCAAGTGGTATCAGAGCCTTAGGTCGACGGTTTCGAATATGATTCGAAAAACCGAGGACGACTTGGGTTCGTTAAGGTCGCGAAAGTTTTTATCGCATTTGATTTCGCAGATCTGTTTAGTAAATAAATTCGGCACTGTTTAAATTGTTTAAACACGAATTTAATACTTGGATTTTGTTCCCCATTAAATAAGGAAACCATAGGAACTGAGTTTACGTAAATCGGATTTCGTATGCTCTAGATATGGTTGTTTTAATGAACATGTATACACTGTTGCGGGAACTGTAGATCTGAACGTGATTAAAATGTTAATTACTGTTTAGACTTGCCTCGAAATGCGTGTAACATCACTTGGATTCTGTCCTAAATCAAATTAGCAATCTATGAAAATTGATTTTGTCTAATTTGGATTTAATATGATTGAGATATGCTAATTTTAGTAAGAAGGGGTCACTGCTGAAATTACAGTCCTAATCAAGAACCAAGTGATTGTCAATTAGTGAAATTAATTGTTAATTTCGTGAAATAATCATGAAAAATATTTGTGAAATATTTGAAGATGATTATTTACATAATTGACTTGGCCTCATCCAATTAATTGATTAGATTTGATCTAAATCTTAATTGGGAACACATTCATCAAACTTAATGTTTGATTGGTGATTGTCATTTAATCATTTAGTGAAATTAAATTGTTTAATTTCCTAGAATAATTGTGCATAAATATTTTTGAAATATTTGATGATAATTATTCCCTTAAATGACATTGCCTTAACCAATAATTGATTATGATGTGATCTAAATCATAATTGGAAACCACAATCTTTCAAACTTGATGCTTGAATAGGATTTGGGAATTTGTCTAGCAAATTTCCTTATAATCAAAAATGTTTTGATTATTACTATATGGTACAATTTCGGTTGAAGAACCGATGATCATCTCAAGTACAAATTAATCAATTTGGCATTATCCTTTCCCGAGGCGGATATGGTGCCTAGTCGGAGAGCATTGGGGTTGCGGGTTGCAACGTATGTGGTCCGTCCCACTCTCGTCGGTACTGGCCATGACAGCGGGTAGGGCCGGGATAATGTCCGAGGGATTAAGATGTATTTTTCTAATTATTAAAATTCGAATTAATACGTATTTTGAGATATTACCATATATGTATTCAAGTAAAATAATCAAGTTTGATTGATTGAATTGGATTGATAATTAATTTAATATGATTAAATTGATTATGTCCAATTGAAATACTCTAATATGATTAGAGCTAATAATTCCCTTGGAAGAATTAATTATGTGAATGTGATTCACGATAATTAATTAAAATTTGAATATGATATGGAGGATCACATAAGTGACATCCATGGTCTCCCGTCAAGGCGGAGGGTTCCGTCGCCAGGGATTGCATGTGGGAGACGCCTGTCCGAAGTGACAGCTCCTGTATGCAAGCGCATCTGGATCGGGCTCGTCGCTTCTCGAAAGAGTAAGGACGTATGCGTAGTGACCCCAATATCGGGTCCTCATATTATTGGGGCGATATTGGATTGCGCATAGCGAGTTGTATTCCTGTTGACGGTTGGTTCAATTAATGACGGGTCAACATCGCCTTAGGGGTGGTGGGCCCGGGTGTTAAAGATGCAAGGCGGAATGTGTTCCCGCTTCTTTTTATCCGAGTTGTAGGTTCTCATATTATTTGGATGCAACAAAGATAAGGAAGGAGATCCCAGATCTTGCTTGAGATATAATGGTAAGTATATCTCTTACATTGAAAGTGATTAAGGGAATGAACTTTCAATGTTGACATGGCAAGACAACTTTGATATAAAAATTCCTAAGTCAAAGTAAAATATGTATATATAAATACATAAATTTATGCAAATTTCTTATTTCAGATAATCCTTCATTAAAACCCACTCAATGATATACTCAATAATAACCATTAAAATATCATGGATTGGACTCAATGATCCAGATATTGTATTTGCAATTGAACACATAATGTATGTGGTTGCAATGTGCAAGTTTCCTCATAATAATGAGGAATGACAATTAAATAGATAATAGGACTACAACCCTAGGGTTTGTATGTCTCTATAGTCTTGATCTCATCGAATGTACTTTGGAAGTATCGTGTCGATGAAGATCTCAATTGTCAAATAATCCTTATAAAAATCAATGAAGATATTATGGCATACATATGTGCTCTTGACATTTAATCATGGATGACATGGTTCTCTACATCATGTAGAATGGTAGCTCTATAAAGAGATGTTGTATTCAAATTGTTTGAGTACCTACCTGAACCTATGTTTCAAGAGTTTAGATGGATGTAGATGATGAGTGTCATTATTCTACTATCTATACTCTAGTCATTCATGAAGCTTCATAATATTCATATTGTATGAATTTAATGAAGCATGTATAAATGTTGAAAAACTCTTACTTTGAATTCTTTTGAATTTAAAATAAGAGATCCTCTGTCTTGAGCAATGGTTGCTTATAGATAAAGGGAGCGCAATGGAAGCATGGGTTGGACCCAAGAAAGAAGGAAAGTCAAAGAGTTGACTGGACTTCTGTAACTTCCATATGACGTCCAAAGAGTTGGATGAATGCCAATACTGCAATAAGTTGATGTGTTGATAGTGTGACTATCAAGTCTGTCTAGAATCCTTAGAAAAGGACTCAGATGGAGCATCAGAGTAATCTACATAAATCATTGATATTGACTTACTTATTGAATAAGATAAAGTCAAATAATTGTATCTCAATCTTCTGATGACATTTGCAATGGGTTGCATATGTTTTAGAAGACTGGAAAATTTGATCTTAAAGGTTTATAGTTGTCCACGTGAATATTGATGCAATTGTTGCAACAATCTCTGTCGGATTAATAGACTTATTAATTTCAGTGGGAGAGCCCTTAGTCTTAGAGAATGTCTCTGTGACCTAGATATTAGAATACACTCATTGTTTATTTCTAAATGTTGGAAATAAACATGAATTCTGAGATAGAACTATCATAAAGAGTTATGATGAAGATATTTCAGATAGTAATCTAAAATCTAGTGGACTCCACATAAATTAGAAAAATTAATGAATGGTTCATTAACATTTCTGAATACTGAAATTAAACCTTAAGATCAATAGGAGGATGAAGATCATTTGACAATGATCTAGCATCAAGCCTTGGACATTTGTCTATTGATTTGATCAATAGAATAGTAAGAGATGAAACTTTAGAATGTCTAAAATTTCAAAACTTACATACTTATGAATATTGTCCAATACACCCTTCTTCGGGAATGGTGTAAGATGCCAAGGTATTCAGGATCTCATACATATTGACGTATGCGGATCATCTATATCAGAGTAAACATTGTGGATATGTGATATCTATTGATGATTGTGTATGATATGAGATTTCTTCTCTTCGCCTAAGAAACCTTTGAAATGTTCAAAGATTTCATTAATTTTGGTTTAGAACCAAAGTTTGAAGGAAGATAAAATGAATTTGATCTAATCTAGGTAGCAAGTACCTACTAGATAAATTCGAAGAATACCTTACGGAGATATGAATATCATTTCTATCTCAATCCTCCTAACACACCTTAACTCAATAGAGTTATAGGTAGATACAATTGGATCATGTGTGACATGATCTTATCAATGTTGAATTTTAGCATAATTATCCCTTAGTTTCCAGGTATATATGTGTAGTAGAGACTACAATGTATATCCTTAATAAGGTTCCATGTATCTTGGAATCTAGCACTTAAGAGTGCTGCTTCATTAGGAAATAAAGGATGGTATTGGATACCTACTTTATGACCTTGAGATTCTTAAAATATCTCGTCTCCGAGAATGTGATTCTTAGAGGTTGAGACTCTTGAGAATCAAGATGAAAATGAAGTGTAGGAACTCATTTATAATGAGACTCCTGAAATTGGAAACTAAAAGGACAATTAAAGATGAACATTAATACCTCTTCAAATAAGTTTGAGGATGGATTCCATGTGTTAGAGAAATCTGACAATGATCGAACTTCATGTGATGAAGCTTCTGAAGATCATAGCATGGATAGATGGATAGCAATAAAAGTCTAATGTAGACTTCATATACAAGTGTTGTATATGGACCTTCGAGGATCCACCTATATGGTTAAGACCTGTAAAGGTGTAAATGGATCTTCAAGAGACAAGGAACCTGATGAGAAGGTAGAGATCTTCAAAGCACGGTTCGTAGCCATAAGCTACACACTGGAAGAGAAGACATTGCTTGCAATGAGACTTGCTCTTCGGTGACCATGCTTAAAACCATCATAATATTGCTAACCTTAGCTACATAACTTGACTATTGCATCTTCAAGATGTAAGTCAATATTGCATTCCTCTACGAATGCCTCTTTGAGGATATTCCTATGAAGTAGCCCCAGGGCTTCATGGTTGAGGAAAGCAAGGTGTGCAAGCTAAGGAATCCATCTATGGACTAAATTAAGCTTCTTGAAGTTGGATCATAAGATTTGATGAAATTATAAATGTTATGATTTCAGATAGAATCTTGATGAACCATATGAAGCTTAGTGGGAGTGCTTATGTGTTCATCGTGCTAAATGTAGATGATATCCTAATCATTTAAAAATGATATAAGGATAATAATTAGTGTTTTATAATCTGGTTGTTCCATAACTTGAAATATGATTTCAAAGATGCCTCTCAGATCTTAGTTCTGAAGTTGTTCAGAAGCAAAGAGAAGAGGATAATGGGACTGTGACATTTATAGTACATCTTGGACATATTCCATTTTATGGAAAATTCCAGTAATGGCTTCCATCCCTTAAGATATGGTACTGACCTATCTAAAGGGATAGCACCTCAAAGAGTTGAGGAAGTGAATGCTAGAACTACTTGCCTTTGGGCATCAATTCTGAGAAGCCAAGTGTGTGCTAGATGTGCACAAAAGCCAGATGGCTGCCATGCAGTAGGAGTAGTAAACTGTTGCTAATCCTACTATGGAAATAAAACACTTGGTTGCAGTAATGACAAAATCTTCATAGATGACAAGGTTTTTGAGATAGTGATCTCAAAGTCTTATCTTCAAAAACTTAAGACTTTATAGATAGAGATCTAAAAGGTCTTAACTGTGGATACCTTAAGAGATAGTGATCTCCAGGAATAAGGATATTCTGATAAGGATTATGGAAATACTGGTTATGATAATTGTTAAGTTGTAGTGTCAAGGACACTATAACTAACAAGATTGAGTATTAGTTGCATAAGATGCAACATTCGCATTGGATGCGAGCACTGTTACTGGGGATATGCAAGTGCCGTAAAAGGACTTGGCGTAGTCTCGCGGGAACAGAGTGACTGATCAGCTTACCTAGCTATTTTCTAAATAGCCTATGATTGTCACATGAGTGTGAGTTTAAAATGATTAGCCCATTAATGGCTCTTTGGGCTAGTGGGAGATTGTTGGAAATGCGAGCCCACGGCGAGCCATTATGCAATAAATGTTATTGCACATATCATTCCCTGATCTGAAATGAAGAATGAATAATTTGTATAATAGGTCCCTTAGTACAATTAGGGTTATGTACCATGGCCATCTTAATAATCATACAGCTGTTGATTCAACTATTGAATCATAGAGGCTGGTGCTTGGATGAATATCTAAAGAGTTATATTGAGGACTCATCAAGCACCGTCAAATGATTGTTAAGAGAGGATCTCCAGCCTGAGTAGGAGATGGCAATCCTTATCTCTGAAGGCTGATATCTGACCGACCTCTTGATGCAGGTCCTCTGCATAGGAATAGAGATTCGGAGGTGTCAGATTAGTTAGGTCAAAGAGTTGACTTAACGAGATCGAGATAACCAAAGTCCTATATCATATGCTGTCATGATATAGGCACGCATCCTCTGACCGGAGACAGATGTGTTGCTATATGTCCAAGTATGTACATTTGGCAGACCAATAGGTTGATGACCTAATCAAGGTCTATACACCGGCACGCTGGTGTGCATATAAGGGCATATGAGTAATACGATCTCTCAAAGGGATCATACATGTTCAGTTACTGAACCGGAAGACATGAGCTCACTCATGAGATATTGGGAAGAATCAAATTCCATGCGCATGGTCGTCTCGCTTTGGAAGCTTGACTGAATTTGTAGGTTTGATATATACTTTTAGTATATGATCAAGACCTAGGTATGATGTACACTTTTGGAAAGTGTATGATCGATACCAACTCCCAATGATCGAATGAGAAACTTACTGATAAAACCATGAAGTAGACAGTATAAAGTTGATCCGATACTTCGGGTTTAGTCTAAGTCTTCCAGTATGCAGGATGTACAGGTATTGGGAATACCTGAGGGTGATTTGATCATAAACGGTTGTATAACCATGACGCTTCCATTCCTAGGGAGTGATGAAACGGGTCTGGATTTTAGTGACTCCTCTCGGTAGAGAAGTAATCTTATCTTAGTCCAAGTGTTGGACATTGATCTGAATGTGATTCAGATACAATGAGAAGATTAGATTTACGGTCTTGATTTAATCAAGCATCTATGGGAGGCCCGCGATCTGGATTTGAGATATGATCTCAATATCCATGTCACTATACGTGGAACAATACAATCGCCCTGTCCTTATCTCCAAGTATCTGCGGAGAGATTGCATTATTCTTGAAGGGTTCAAGAATAATTCCATACGATCTAAGCAATGAAGAAATAATGATTAAATGTGATTTAATCATCTTGAATGTGTGAAGAAATTATCCAATTTAATTAAATGTGATTTAATTAATGTGGATAAGAATAATGTGGATAGAAATATCCAATTATTCATAATATATTATAAATGTGATTTATAATGTATTAGAGAGAGCTAATTATAATTTATATGTGTTGATTAATTATTATGTGTATTGGATACACATTGTGTAATTAATTAACAATATGAATTATGTGTTGTTTTGGGTTGTGAATATGATTCACAATTTTTTCCATGGCAAGAATGCAATATTCTCAAAGATAATTGTGAATTATTATTTGGAGAATAAAACCCAATAAATTTGTTGCAAATAAATAAGAGAGAATATCAAGGAGATATGCAATCTCATGGGAATCCATGAGATTGCCTCCATGGACTCCCATAGTGGGCGGCACACCACTCCTATATGGAATGGGTGGCCGTCCAACATGGAAGGTGCATGGAGATGAAATCTCCATGCACATTCTCTCCTTATTTGTTGGGTTTATTTAGGACTAAATTATATTTGATTTTTTCAAATATATTTTAACCTAAATTTGTTGCTTTTGACAACAACAATCTTGGCCATTGGATTGACACAAATCAATCTCACCCATTGATTTTATGTGTCCCATGGATTGAGATCCATGGATCCCAAAACCCTATAAATAGAGAGGCATACTATGCTCTCTAAGGACTTGCAATATTGGAGCTCTCTCTCTCTTTCTTCTCCACACACGTCAGCCCTCTCTCCCTCTAATTGGTGGCCGACCACCAAACCCTAGAGGAGAGAACCGTCGTCGCCTTCGCCACCGCGCCGCCGCTTCGACGTTCTTCGGTTCTCCGTCTTCTTGGAGAGTTCCTCTCACGAAGGAGACGTTTGATCTCGTGCGACGAGATCAGGAGCAACCATGCTTGGATCATCTTCTTGGATTGCGAGGACAACGCGGTTCATCCCCGCGCTCGCAAGCGGTCTCGCCGACGATCGGACTTGAGACAGGAGGTCTCTTCTCTTAGAGACTCGATCAACCACGCTTCAAGAGGTATTGCATTATACTTGTTGTGGTTATAGATGAAACGATCTGAGAATGGTTCTCGGATCATGTGGTTTCATCGAATAATTTTTTTTTTAAATTCCGCTGCACCGAACAACTAGTGCGACTAGTCGTTCTTCGTCGTATCTGATACGACGATCACGCTTCCGTGATGCGCTTGAGGATAATTCCATATCCTTCAGACTTGTCTCCATGAGTTCGACACCCAAATTGATTGTCCATTATGCACATTTGATTCTGGGTTAAAATAAATTTTGATCCACATCATTTGCTTTTATTACCTCATTTCTATATTGTGGGTTGATGCTTGAGATTACTAAGTGATCTTTAAGAGTGGCCACTTCTACGACTGTGTGTCTGCTTTATGTGATATGTATGACCTTCCTCTCGAGATTATTCTTGGTATTTTAGTGGTGATTGATCAAGATTCCTTATCCTCCCTGATTTCATATGAATTAGGTCCTCAAATCTCCTCCTCCATTGTTTCTTCGAGCTTGTTTGTCCATGCATCCCCTTGTGCTACCAACTTCAGCAGTTGGCCGAGAGAGACCATATCGAACTGGAGAGCCGATTTGTGTATGAGAAGCAACTTGGTAGCCAACAGGAGTAAAGAATCAAATGAGTATTAAAGTTCTAGTTACGTTGAACCAAGAAAACTGTAGGTACCATTTGAGGGGACCTGCAACATTTTGAACACCATCTGAAGGTGTGGGCTCTAGCCATAGGAAGGATTTAAGCTATTCATGACTGAGAATGGTGGTAGTAACATGAAGATTTAGCTGACCGAAGCAAGCTCTAGGTCGGGCTCTTGGTTGTTCTTCATGCCATGTTAGGAGCCATCAGTGGGACCCCCATTACCAGATCTAATCTCTGTTGTTCATCTCAGATGAATCAGGGCACTCCTGATAACAAGGATACCGCAAGGGTCTAAAGTAGTCTACATAGGGTGAGAACTACAATGTCCTTGAAGTAACCACCCACGAAATCCCAAAAAATCAATAATTGACCTCACAGTTAGAATTAAGAAATGAAAATCAAAATTTATGGAGTTTAAATTTATTATAAATCTACAACAAATGTGTATAGTGTGCAAGTATGTAGAGGTGGAACATAGGGAGCAAATGGGAGAATGATGTAAGTGAATGTAAAAATATGTGCTTCTTGTTGTTATGTATTTTTGTGTCCTTTAAATTTTTATATATTTTTTATTTTTATATATTTATTTATTGTTTCATACTTCATTTTTTTATTTTTTATTTCTTTTCTTTTTAAAAAATATATAATATCTAAGGCTATATATACAATATCATATAATACAAAATAGATACATCTAAATACAAATAAAAATTGCAGCATTAAATATTTTTGGGTTTTAAAAAATGTTATTTTTTGTTATATTTTAAATATTTTTGCCAATTTTTATGGGTTTTTAATGTCAAAAATATCTCAAATCATGAATTTGATAAATATATAGAATTGAAATGCAAATTAAAATATCAAAAAATATTCAAAATTTTCCAAATTAATTGTAATAGATAACTATTAATATAATGAAAATGATAAAATAGAAAACGATATTTTTGGAATTTTTACAATTTGTTTGATTTTTACAACGGATTTTGGGTCGTTTTGATTTTTAAGAGTTTTCTTTTCCTAATTTATGTGATTTTTATCTGAATGTTCAAACTACTTAAATAAATAAAATATACTTTTTACCATTTTTTTAAATGTTTTAATAGTTTTTATGGGTTTTTAAGTCAAATAAGGAGTATTTGTGTAATGTTTTATTTTTATAAAATAGATAAAGGTCCTAAATGATAATCTAAAAATGTGTCATGAATTGACAACATAGGAGGAGTACAACCCTATTTTTAGGGATTTTTGGAGCACAATCACTATATTTAATAAACGGAAAAAATAAACAAAAATGCATGTTCTAGCAGGGGCAAATATGTAAATAATTTAAAGCTCAAGGGTAAACATGAAAATTTTCCAAAATATTATAACTGAATTAAAACTCAATGGGCTAAAACAAAATACATAATGTAGTAGGGGCTCAAGTACAAAATACCCACATCATGTGGCCTCGCAAATGAGGTGAGCTGGCATGGACTAATTTGCAAAAATAATAGTTTAAGGGCTTGATTGTAAATATTACAAAAATAAATAAATGTTAGAGGAAAGTTTATGTATTAAATTTAAATTAGAGAAAGTAGCTGGATGAAATATGGAAAATACCCACAACATGCGCGAGCGGACGGTTCTGATGGGTTAACTTATCCATGCATCACACGCTTGACAGTCGATGACGATTCACCATGGACGATTAGGATTAGATCCCACAAGAGAGATCTATGGATCAGGTTCTCTTCATCTAATGGCGGCTGAATGATCTGGAGCGGTAAAATGATCCAACAGCTGGATGTACGGTGGATTAACATGCAAAGAACTCAGTGGAACCGAGCTTCGAATCATCCTCATTCACTCATCCTGTAGTCTGGAAGGCTCTAGGAAGGTGAAAATGGATATTGGGCTCCTCTATGCCAGATGGCATCTTATGAAGGCACACCAGAGTTCTATAGACATCAAGCGAGCTCGGGGAAGAACTGGAGCTCCAGGAACTTGTTCTGCTCAAAAGCCCCACCCCCCAACCCCAAGGGGACCTTTGGCCACCAGGACCTGCAATAAAATCTCATATAATAAAAACGGGGGTCCTGGGATTCTTGATGGGTGGAATGGAGGCGTAGGGAGTTGAAGCAGCGGATCTCTAGTGAAGAGAAGATGTAGGGATCAGAGATCCTACTCCTAGCAGGATTAGGTTGAATGGAGTGGGTGGCTGCATAGCATAAGCGAAGGGGAGGCGAATGAATGTGGTTAGTGAGTCGAGGGACGATCAGAGATTGGTAGAGTGGTTTGCCGGAGGTCTAGCTCTAGAAAACTATGAAGTAGTTCGATTCACGCTAAATCATGCAATTAAGATGAAAGTAAATGCATACAATAAAACTTAGGGCTTAAACTAAGCTAAAGAAGGAAGAAAAATGAATCTCTACTCGATAGGAATTGAGGAGATGTACCTTACAGTGGAGAGGGTCGTTGAAGATGGGTAGAAATAAACCTAGCCTCATCTAACTTCATTGCAAATGAGTTATAGATGGTTATGTCACGACCCTAGATCTAGAGTGCACAAGAGGGGAGCCAACCCAAGACAAAAGGGGATTCAAAAAATCAAGGGAAGGCGAGGAGGGTGTTTTGAACAGGTGGTGGAAGCGGAAGGAAGATTAATGAGAGGGCAGTGATTCAGTGGGAAGAAAATTGGGTCAATGATAGGCGTGTTAGAGCTACAGGATGAGAGCAGGTAGTTGATCGGAGACAACTAGCTCTTCAACCAGGTTGGTCCATGTGGGCCGGCTAGGAAAATCATCCTGAAATTATTTCGAAATTCAATGTTAAATAATAAATTATTTTACTAAAATACTTATAAAATAAAAGCATTTCTTATTTTCTTTTGTATTTTACTATTATTTTTCTTTATTTTTTCAAGGTGTTTTATTACAAGTTACTTTTAGGATTTATTTTTACCTATATTTACCTATGTTTTGTGTCGTTTATTTTTAATTTGTATTTTGGATTGTATTTTTTTATCCTCTTATTTTATAAACTTATAGCTTATTTTTATATACACAACTATATTTTGTTTTTTTGCTATAATATTTACACTTAATTAAATATCGGTGTATATTATATAAGTATATGTGTTGTATATTCATATATGTATTTTTGTAATTATTTTATTTTTATGTTTTCTTCAGGGTTTTATTGTTTTCTAAATAAATACATATATTATAAATAATGTTTACAAAATTATAAAAAAATAAATAATAAATAAAATGACTATTTTATTTAGGTATATAGTATAATAGGGGTCCAAAACCTAAATTTCACTAATTACTCCACATAAATATGAAACTGATGAATCCCCATTCATCACTCTTTATTCTTTTATTTAATCTACATATCTCAGCAAAATACCATGTATATGATTGTAAATACAACAAGTTACCAATTAATATGAATAATTAGCATGTATTTGTGAAAAAATAAAAGAATAAAGAAACAAAATAAAAAAGAAGGAGATATTTGGAATAAATATCGAGTGACCCGAACCTAAGGGAGGGCCAAGCAGTGGACTGACCACAAAATAAACCAAGTACAGAGAGATAGGGCCATTCACCTTGCACATACACCCTCCTTCATGTATAGATTGTATTTTCATAAAAAACAAAAATAAAAATGGGTTTTTACTAATTTGTATATATTTCTAAAAATAAAATCAAATTGAGAAAAATAAAATGAAACAAAAATAAAGTAATTTCTCTCTCTTCACATTATACATAAAATGTATATATATATATATATATCTATTTATTTAACACTTGTAAATAATTCCTAAAAAATAAAAATTATAATATACTCTAAATTTTATGTTGTAAATAAATAAAAATATAAAATTGGAGTGTTTGTAGAAAATAAGAGAATAAAAATAAAAAGTATAAATACATAGGTATTTTATACATGTATATAATATTATATTATGTATATACATTAATTTATTTTACAAAAAAATAAATAAAAATCACTGAAAAATAATTTGAAAAAGAATAAACAATTTTCATTTTGTAAATATTTCTAAATAAAATCGTTCTCTTTTTTTAATTTAATTTATAAGTATTTTTGACTTTAGAATTATTTGATTGGTCCATTGGGGATTGTTGACCCGTTCAACTCCCCCCCATGGACCACTTCTCATCCGAATCTGACTTTCAACCTAATTTCGTTGATTTCTCCTGAGTCGATCCGATCTCCATTTGCATTGATCCGAGGCTCCACAAGACGAGGGATGATCTGCGATTCACGCCCGCCATATCCTCTGGAGATCCATCCCTTGATCTACACGCTTCACTCTAATCTTTATTGGACACTACATAGTATAAAGGTCACCAGAGCTGCCATTTTCATTCATCTTCGACCATTGTCTTCGACCCCAATGACCTCCATCCTCCTTCCTTGAGTGACATCTAGTGAGGGAGCGTATAACAGCGAGGGACCGAGGCCTTTAGCCTCAGATCCGGCGAGCTACCCGCCATGCTCCGCCATTGGCGAGCCCAAGCCTCTTGATGTGTCGCCCCATTGAGGCAAAGATCCCTGGAGGTCCAGCACCGCCAGCCTAGACGACTTCAGCCATCTGGTACCCAAGATAGCATCTAGCCTTCTTTAGATTTCGATCTTTCAATTTCCGGACAGAACCCTTCATTGGATCATCCCGCATTCTCCGATCAACCATTTTCGAATCCGACCCTACCATTACCTTCACCAGAGTCCGTTCCACCTTCTACGCCCCTTCACTCCCCCTGGTTCACCCCGGAATAGGTTCCCGACCTTCCTCCGCCGTCGCATCGTCGGAAGGTCTTGCTCTGCCTCGCCCAGCCACCCATTCTGCCCGTAACTAGGTCGAGGCACTTTACCCTCGACCCAGCTTTCGTCCTGTGCAGTTTTAATCGCGAATGAACCTCATCTCGAGGTTCAACCATTGAGGCAAAGGAATCCAGGACCATCACGTCATCAGAGTCTTCCAGGATCCCCCAGCCTCATCGGAGCTTACCACTCGCTACAGACTGACACCATCTATCTTTTCCCTGACATAGCAGTGCCAGAGAACCCTCTAGCAGCTCGTATTGATCGTGCGAAGCTCGCCGAGGGCGAGTTCTTCGCGGTTCTTTCCGGAGCGGTCTCCCCTGTCCGATAAAGCGTAGCCCCAGTTCTAATCTCAGCAATCCATTTACCGGGAAGCCTCGTCCGTCTGATCATCCTGAAGATCAGATCTCGCACGTCAATTGTCAAAGGGGTATCGCCCTCTGCCAACCGTCCAATCATAAGTGACGCTCCAACAACCGTCAGATCTGTAATAAAGGGGTAATTTACACATAGGTCCTCCTTAGTTTCTACATTTAGTTTGTAGTCCTGTAAATATTTCTAGACATTATTTCCACTTTGAATAATTTGCATATGGGACCTTGAGTTTATTTTATTTGCAATTTAGTCCCTTTAAACATGTAGCACGTGGTTTGTCACATGTTTTCTGGCACATTTGCATATTTCTTCCTATGCTTTATTGATGTTACTGTTTGGAGTTTTATAAATAGGAATTACATTTATGCCCCTCCGTGTCTCATTCACGTGCCAACCTCATGCATGTTTGGGTTTTTTGCATTTCGAGTCCTACATTTCTTCCGCGTGATATTATTTGGCTGGATGGTTTTCATTATTTGCATTTAGGTCCCTTTGTGTTGTGAGCCTTTGATTGGTTGAATAAAATAGCAAATTAACTCCAAATCTCCTCAAATTTGGATAAGTGGCTCCTGCCACGGTATAAAAATTTCACTGAATTTTTGGAACAGTTTTGTTTTCATTTTACATTTTTAAAAATTCAAAAACCCCTTATTTTACTCATGTCTAAATTTAAAGATCAACTAAGTATATTAAAAAGACTTTAAAAAATATAAAAAAAATACCTTGTGTTTTTTTATTGCTTTTTTGATTCTGTAAAATTTTATATTGCATTTGGACTTATAAAAACCTTTAAGAATGAAAACCCTAAAAAACTCATAAAAATTAGTAAAAATTCAGAAAAAGTAAAAAAAATGCAATTTCTTTTCCTGTAGTTATGTTTTTATTTGTAGTTTTTCATAAAATTGTTGCGAGACTTTTATAGGATATTTTTCTATTTTTAAATAGCCTTTAGAGTCTGGCTGCACATTTGCTTGCAATTTTGATCTTATTTTAATTTTATAAAATTATCTCAAAATCATAAAAATCTGAGAAAAATAATAAAAACACTTAAAAAATTATAAAATCTAAAAGTATTTTATTGCAATTTTCTGGCTTGGTTTGGTATGTTGAATAAATTGTTGCAATTTTCCCCATTTTCTATATTTTCTTTAAAATTCAAAATCACAAAAAAATTTAGAGACATAAAAATCCACCAAAAAATACTTTATTCTTTTATTTTGATTTCTGACTACTTCGTAAGACTTGTCAAGTCTGTGCTCCTTGATTTCGACCCTGGTAGCTATATCAGATTAAATAAATAGCTGGACCGCTATTTGGATTGACTTGTTTGATTTTCTTCATATTTGGTGGTCTGATTTTTCTTGATTGAGCCTGAACCGAGGGGTTGAGGTCACAACGACCATTGATACCTTCTCTCCTTAGTCTCTCGGTTTTCGCTCTCATCAGAATGGTGTTGTTGCTGGGCAGCACGGCTTAGTATTTGGTTTTCATTTTTTGGCTTTTTATATTTACTAACATTTTATAACAATAATTTCGTATCCCATTTTTTGCCACATTTTATAATAACTTATGTTTGACATATCTCTTGTTTACTTTTCTTGCAAGGGCTTAAAGACCGAGGCGACTTTCCTTGGGTAGCCGAGGCAACCGCGAGAGTAAGAGGCGGGTCTTTTTTGTATAGAGCCACGGCAGAGCGCGAGAGAGGCGAACAGGAGATTGGGAGAATAGTTTAGCTGTAGATTTAGCTTAGCTTAGTTTAGTTTCTTTTTTAGACTCTATTACTGTAATAATACAGGGACAGACTTGGACTCTCAGACTTGTGGTTATTGTCGGGGTCTTTTTCGCCGAGCAACGGTGTGCTTGGGGGACCTAACCGTGGCTTTCGCCGGTTTTGTTTTCACTGCACTTTATACTGCTTTAGAATTTTCGAGGATTTAGTCGTAGCCTTAGAATTTTATCTGATTTTCGAGGATTTAGCTTAGCCTTAGAATTTTATCTAATTGTGACGTAATTAACTAAGGCCCAACCCTAATTTTCTGCCTGCATCTACAGTTCGATAATTGGACCTAATTAATGAACTCACTAAGGAAGAGTATGATTAATTAGGCTTGAGTCCACATGCCATGAGAAACCACATACAATGCGTGCAGGATCCATTGTGGAGGACACCGAGTGGTTCCCAAGATCGGACTTAGGACTTTAGTTTGATTACCCGACTACGGTGATTTGCATGTGGAATTGCATCGTCTAAGGTCGTTTTCCTTGTGCATCATATATGTAGTTTTATTTCTATCTTTACTTTTATGCATGGATCACTCTGCATGTAGAGAGCTGGAGTTAGGTACGCTTTTCGTACTCTGCATGCATCATTGTGTTTGATCGCGCATCGGTTTTTTCGCCTTCTCCCCCAGTTTTTAGACTTAAATAACCAGGAGAATCGAAAAATTCGTTAGGAGTTGTTTGATTGGAAAAATATCTAAAAAACAAAAACTATAAAATTGGGACTTCTAAATACACTTGACCCTAAAAGACACCTCACCTAAAAATCTGTCTTGGGGAGAGTAACCCCCTCATTGTTTGGTTTGGATGAGCAAGAGAGTGACCCACTCACTAGGATAGAGCTACATCCGATTTTCGAGCAGACTACCAGCCTTTTTATATGGGACAATCTGTTTGGAGTATTGGATTCCTATCAGCTCGCTTAATCGCTCTGAAAGACTTATTTGATCACCAAATAAAAATTAATTATATAATTGACCGTACCTTTACGGTCTTCAACTCAGCGTTGAGTAGGTGAATCGGGGGTTTGCTTTCTCGTCTTATGTGTTTACAGATCTCATCTACATTCCCTCGCCAGATCAAGATGATGGGAAGGAGGTCTCTTAGGCAGCCTTTGGCTACACCGCTTCACAGCACTCCAGCCCGCTCATCTAGGTTGGTTCGTGAGAGCCGAGACATGCTCTCTGAACCCGAGTTCGATTCCACCCTGTTCCCCCTTGACAACCCTTCTTCTACTAGTTCTGAGATACCAGTGCCCGATCAGATAGAGCAGTAGCCAGTTGATTTATTGGCACATGAGTTTGAGTCTTTTGCCTTTTCAGAGACCATGGACTTTAGCGAGGAGGGCACCGATGGTCCCAGAATAGAGAAGTCTTACATGTTGGACCAAGGTGCAATTAACAACACCCTGTTAGCTTTCCTTGAGATGATGTAGAGGCAGATTCGAGATGAGGGAGCTTTCATGGTCGAGATGTGCCGAGAGATGGAGAGACTGAGCAAAGAGAGATCACCCGAGAGCCATAGGAGAGGGAGAGATTCCATACCATCCTGAGGAGCCAGTCCAGCTAGCACCACCAACCAGATCAATGCGGGAGTTACACAACCCCGGATCGATGCTCACACACAGATGGATCGTGCTGCCAGCGATTTTGGGGGGCTTCAAGTTCCCCCCTTAGATGATTCAGCTTCTTCCCCGCTTCCATGGGCTCTCTACTCAGGAGCCACACCTCCATCTCCAGGAGTTCGAGATGATCTGCAGCACTGTCCACGATCGACATGTGGACGAGGACACTATCCGGATGATCGCCTTCCCATTCTCCCTCGTAGACTGAGCAGCCAACTAGCTGAAGCATCTAGGGAGTTTAGTTACCACATGGGAGCAGCTCCGAACCGAATACTTGAACAAATACTATCCACTCGGTTAGATGAATGCAGTGAGTGCTTCGATCAACAACTTCTCCATGCTCCCCAATGAGCAATTCCACGAGGCATGGGAGAGGTTCTGAGAGCTCACAGACCGGTGCCCCTACTACGACATATCGAAGCCCAACCTTATTTAGAGCTTTTTCTGCGAGCTTACACCAGAGCTGCAGGGGTTAGTGAACGCATCCTATGGAGGCTCATATTTTGCCAAGGATGAGGATCAGGTCTGGGCCATCTACGAGGAGATGGCCGATAACTACACTATAATGTCCCAGACTCACCTCTACACTCAGGGGAGACCCCAGCCATAGGTTGTGTATTATCAAAGGATAGTACCGGTCGATGCCGATCCTTCTACTTTATCAGTGGCAGCAGCACAGGTAGAATCGACAGCCACCGACGTGTGCATCATCAGCGAGAAGCTGGATCGGATTAAGTTGATAGAGAAGAAGTAGTGCTAGGGCATGACGCAGATCGATCAGAAGGCACATGCGCTGAGTGACCTAAAGACACAGATTATGTGTCTCTAGGAGGTACAGGTGGCTTATCAGCCTCATCTCAGGTCACGGGCAGACACCGGCAGCAGCAGCAGTTCGGCCCAGCCCTCCGCCCTGTACCGACAGGTTCATCTTGTTTAGGCGGAGCCCTACCAACCGCAGCAGCAACAATACATCCAGTCACCACCATCTCAGGACAGCAAGATGGTGGTGTATTAGTCGGACCAGCCCTTGGTAGTACTCCCCCCACCCACTTACGAGCAGGAGCCATTGATGGATGTCAACGGGATATGGTATGACTGACCCCAGCCTGGGATCCGACGAGACCATCCCGGATTCTATTGGATGATCGAAGGTACCAGTTCCCAGCAGCAGCCTCCAGTTCAGGGTGGTCAGTAGGGTCAGCAGCGAGAGCAACACCAGCAACCCCAGTTCCCATCACAGCACCAGCAGGCCCATCCGTACCAGCAGAGAGAGCAGCATGGTCCTTGTCCCTATCAGCAGGGACAGTCTTGGAGGCAGCAGTAGCCTCAGCAACAATATCACTCGCATTACCCCTCTCACCCTCCTCCACAACAATCACCTCAGTTTCAGAGAGGCCACCTGTCAGGTTCTCATGGGCCCACCTATGAGAACCCTGCCTTGGATGACTTAGCCTGCCTCATGTCTAAGCAGCAGGCAACCTTCCGATGGGAGATGGATGAGTTTCAACAGGATATGAGGGAGATTGTGAGAGGGAAGGCCTCCATTCTTGCCCAGATCGAGCTAAATCTGAACGAACTAAAGAGGAAGTTTGAACAGGTAGAGTTCACTAAGATTACCACTCCTAGTGCTTCACTTGGTGATGTTACTGCATACATATTTGATGTTGATTTTGTTACACATAGGAGCGGTAGGATGCCAGCAAGCGGCGCCTCGTCTGAGCGACAACCTATGCAGCCTCAGGAGCGCTAGATGAGGAGGAGAGCGGTGCCGATGCCGCTAGAGATGATGATGATGACGGTGGCGCTGACGCCACCAAGGACATTGATCCAACTGACGGTACTGAGGACGTCACTTCACCAGATAGAGGAGGTGGTACTGATGCCACCATTGTTACTGAGCCAGAACGCGATATTAATGTCTCTATTCCAGATGCCGAGGGTGGTGTCGAGGCCACCATTTCCAGTTCTTAACTTCATGTTGCTTTTCATTTAGTTGATGTATCTCAGGACACTTTTGTGAATAAAGGAAAGAGTTTAGTATTTACGGATCCATCTGTGTTGATTGATGATGATTGTATGGATTCTACTTTGCCTGAGCAGCATAGAACCGAGCCTAGTCATTCATCTGAGAATGACCCAGCCGTCCCCTTTCCCCAAGCACTCCGCTTGGCTAACGGGCCTACCAAAAAAGACCCAAAAAAGTTCCACCAGCTAGAGTTGAGCCAACAGATGATGGACTGATTTCATATACAGCTGACTCTATAGCAGGTCTTGGAGTACATACCTCTCTTCCAAAGATCCCTCAGAGACAGGCTACAGTTCGGAGGAAGAGGCGGAACCACCAATCAAAGATCCATGTGCGCACTCGTGCCACATGCTTTGCGATCCAGAACCGTCTGCCAACCAAGAGGCCAGATGCAGGAGCCCCTTATGTCAAATGCCTCATTCATGAGCAGAGGTTCGATCGTACCCTATTTGATAGCGGGTCTTCAATCAACCTACTTCCGACAGCCTTTCTCGACCGCTTCGATTTTGGCCCTCTATGATAGAGCAGGACAACCCTTCAATTTGATGATCGATCTGTCAAGAGGCCGAAGGGGTTGCTGAAGGACGTTGTTGTCACGATTCAGGGCTTCAAATTCCCTGTGGACTTCGTAGTGTTGGACATGGATATCCTTGAGTCTGTAACCGATACCCCCATCATTTTCGGACCCCTGTTCTTGGCCACAGCCAAGGCAGTCTCCGATCATGATAGCGGTAAGGTATACTTTCACGTCAAGGGCGAGTATATAGAAATAGATACGATCGAGGAGACTAGAGTCAGAGATTCAGCTTGCTCAAAGCCTCCTTCAGATTCAGAGCAGATGACAGAGGCAGAGCGAGACATCCACCAGGATTGTGATTTTGTGATTACAGATGACGAGGCAGTTTGGGCAGATCCAGCAGCACAGGCCATCCTCTCACCTTCAGAGTTCTCTTATGCACAGACACCAGCAGAGGAGAGCTTGGAGAGCACATTCCTGGTCCAGGATACATCTCAATAGCAGAGCCAGTTCCCAATCGTGAGGCAGATTTTTCTTTTGATACTGATACAGATCCCTCGAAGTCAGATATAGATTGGGCAGAGTTTGATGATTTGATACCGTGTCTGACTTCCACAGAGCCTATAACTAGGGTGGAGGTTGATTCCATGCAGAGCAGAGGCACACCAGCTAAGCAGCCTTCACCAGATTCATATTATCAGCGAGAGTTCTCATTCTCCCATGCAGATTTGGTCGCATTCACTCAGACATTTCAGAGTCCAGATCCGCCAGCACCGAGTTGTCCAAAGCTGAAGCCTTTACCATCATCGTTGAAGTATAGGTTCCTTGCGGGCTGGCTGAAGGATATTGTGAATCCTTAAGCGCATCACGGAAGCGTGTCGATCGCATCGTATGCAATCGGAGCAACTAGTCGCACTAGATGCTAGATGCAGCGGAAATTAAAATTTTTAACTTCAAAGATGAAACCACAGATCACGAGAACACTTCTCGGATCGTTTCATAAAACCACAAAGTACAAGGAATACCTCTTGAAGCGTGGTTGTGATCGCGAGATCCCAAAGTAGAGATCCTCCTATCTTAAGTCCGACCCACGGAGAATGCGCTTGAGGGCACGATGATGAGTCGTGTCCTTCCCGCAATCCTTTGACAAAGATCCAAGCTTCGAGGCGTAGAAAAAATGATCTCCTTCCTAATACACAAAGTGGACGGCCACTTGAATATTAGGGAGACCCCACGAGAATGAGAGAGAGAGAGAGAGTAGAGTTCTTCAACTCAAGAATGTTGTAACTTAGAAAGGCTACCCTAGCCCTCCTTTTATACTAGTTTAGGATCCAATGGATCTCAATCCATGGGACACATGGATCCAAGGGCTATGCTTGGTCCATGCTAAACCAATGGCTATGATTGTTGTTGGTTAAAACCAACAACATAATTTAAATTAAAAAATGTTGCAACATTATCAACATAATTCAATTTAACATTAACTATTTAAGAGATAATGTGATAAATAAAATGGAGTCAACCAACCTCCCTAAAATTGGGGGGTGTCACCCATGAACAATTCATGGGTGACGCCACCTATGAATGGTGGTCAATTTTGGCTCCTTTTTATTTATCTTATTATTCCTTAATTAAGTTTGTATTCACCAAATTAATTCCCAATTAATTTGTGAATATTTCAATCATGTTATTGAATATTATATGAATCATATTCAGAACCCAAACTAGTTAGTAAATTGCATTTCCAATTAATTAATAAATATGAATCTAATCCACATTATTAATCAACAAATGCTATTCACATAAATTCTCTCTCTTATATATGTATATTATAAATCATATTTATAATACACATATATCATGGATAGTGTTATCCACATTCTCTTAATCCTTGATAATTAAATCCCATTTAATTATCTTAGATAATCATTTTCACAATATGAATTATATTCATATTAAGCTTGATAATTAAATCTCATTTAATCATCAAGTACTTGCTTGGATATTTCATCAAATGAATTATTCTTGAACCCTTTCAAGAATAATGTACATTCTCTGCAGATACTTGGAGATAAGGACAGGGTGATTGTATTATTCCATGTATAGTGACTTGGATATTGAGATATTATCTCAAATCCAGATCGAACAAACCTCCCATAGATGCTTGATTAAATCAAGACCGCAAATCTAATCTTCATTGAATCTGAATCTCATTCAGACCAATGTCCAACACTTGGACTAAGATCAGATTGCTTCTCTACTGGAAGGAGTCACTAAAATCCAGACCTGTTTCATCACTCCATCGGAATGGAAGCGTCATGGATATACAATCGTTTATGATCACATCACCCTTCAGGTATTCCCAATACATGTACATCCTACATACTGGAAGACCCATGATCAACCCGAAGATCAAGATCATTTTTATACTGTCTTCTTCAGGGTTTAATCATTAAGTTTCTCAATCTTGGTCATTGGGAGTTGGTATTGATCATATGCTTTCCCAAAGCATATATCATACCTTCAAATTCATGTCATGCTTCCAAAGCACGACGACCATGCATGGAATTTGATCGGTCCCAATACCTCATGAGTGAGCTCATGTCTTCCGGTTCACAAGTGAACCTGTATGATCCCTTTGAGAGATCATATTGCTCATATACCCTTATATGCACACCATCTCGCCGGTGTATAGACCTTGGTTAGGTCATCAACCTATTGGTCTGCCAAATGTACATACTTAGATATATAGCAATACATCTGTCTCCGGTCAGAGGATGCATGCCTATGCTATGACAGCATTCAACATAGGACTTAAGTTATCTCGATCTCGTCAGGTCAACCCATTGACCTAACTAATCTGACACCTCCGAATCACAATTCCGATGCAGAGGACCTGCATCAAGAGGTCGGTCAGATATCAGCCTATGTGAGAAAGGATTGCCATCTCCTACTCAGGCTGGAGATCTCCACTTGACAATCATTTGACAGTGCTTGATGATTCCTCTATCTAACTCTTTAGATATTCATCCAAACACCAGCCTCTATGATTCATTTAATGAATCAACAGCTATATGATCATCAAGCTGGCTATGGTACATAACCCTAATTGTACAGAGGGACCTTATAGTGCATTCATTCATATAATTTCAGAAAGGGAGTGAAACATCAATAACTTTTATTGATAAACCTAAATATTACAATAGCATTTATTGTAAGAATGGTTCGCCTAGGGCTCGCATGTCTAACAATCTCCCACTAGCCCTCAGAACCATTCAGGTACAATCCGTAAACCCATACTCATTACATGCTGGTCAAAAACCTTCTGTGTCAGAGGTTTGGTAAGAGGATCAGCAATGTTGTCGGCAGAGGCCACCTTGGTGATGATGATATCACCACGCTTTTGAATCTCCCGAATGATGTGGTATTTCCTTTCCACGTGCTTGCTCTTCTGATTGCACCTGGGTTTCTTTGCTTGGGCAATGGCACCAGTGTTATCGCAGAGTAACGGGACGGGAGTATCAGAGGAAACTACGCCAAGCTCCAAGATGAACTTGCGCAACCACACCGCCTCCTTTGCAGCATCCGATGTGGCAATGTCTTCGGCTTCTGTTGTTGAATCTGGCGTAGTGTCCTGCTTCTTGCTTCTCCATCTCACAGCACCACCGTTCAACAGGAATACAAACCCTGATGTCGACTTTCGATCATCAATATCTGACTGGAAGTCTGAATCTATATATCCCAAGACTTGGAGATCACCATCCCCATAGACCAAGATGTAATCTTGTGTCCGTCTTAGATATTTGAATATGTTCTTTACTGCATTCCAGTGTTTCTCTCCATAGCAGGATTGGTAACGACTTACCACTCCCACTGCATGGCAGATGTCTGGCCTAGTACACATCATGGCATACATCAAGCTTCCTACGGCTGATGCATAAGGGCATCCAGCCATGGCCTTCTTTTCCTCAACACTTTGAGGAGCCATCCCTTTGGACAGATGGATACCATGTCCTAAGGGGAGGAATTCTTTCTTCGAACTATCCATGTGGAATCGTTCAAGAATCTTCTTGATGTATCCATGTTATGATAATCCCAATATTCTCTTTTCTCGGTTTCTGAACAACTTCAGGCCTAAGATGTAAGAGGCTTCTCCAAGATCTTTCGTCTCGAAGGTATGGGATAGCCAAATCTTTACACTGGTCATCATTCCTGTATCATTCCCAATGATAAGGATATCATCTACGTAAAGCACGATGAAAACAATGGCGCTCCCACTAAGCTTCTTGTACACACAAGGTTCATCAAGGTTTTGCACAAAATCATAACTCTTTATGGTTTCGTCAAATCGGATGTTCCAGCTACGAGAAGCTTGTTTGAGCCCATAGATGGATTTCTTCAGCTTGCATACTTTACCATCCTCAGCTATGAAGCCTTGGGGCTGCTCCATATAGATATCCTCCTCGAGGTATCCATTGAGGAAAGCCGTCTTGACGTCCATCTGCCAGATGTCGTAGTCAAGATATGCAGCTATAGCTAGCAATGTCCTGATGGACTTAAGCATGGCCACATGAGAGAATGTCTCATCGTAGTCGATGCCTTCTCTCTGTGTGTAGCCCTTGGTTACGAGCCGTGCCTTGAAAGTCTCTACTTTCCCATCAGGTCCCCTCTTTCTCTTGAAGATCCATTTACATCCAATGGGTTTTACCCCTTTAGGTGGATCCTCTAGGGTACATACACCATTCTTATGCATGGAGTCAATCTCTGACTTCATTGCTAGCATCCATCTATCCATGTCATGATCCGCAAGTGCTTCATCATATGAAGAAGGATCATTGTCAGTCTCACCTGACACATGGAATCCATACCTTTCAGGTGGTGCAACCACCCTCGAACTCCTTCGAAGAGGTATGGGTGTTTCATCTTCATTTATCTCTTCAGTTTCTGGTTCAGGAATCTCAGAATCCCCAGGAGATTCATTGAGTTCCTCTACTTCATTCCTGTCTTGACCTTTAAGGAAATCATCCTCCAGAAATTTCACATCCCTAGAGACAAAAACCTTTTGGGTCTCAGGGTCATAAAGTTGGTATCCGATACCATCTTTAACATACCCAATGAAGTAGAACTCATGAGTGCGAGATTCTAGCTTACTTGCGTCCACGTTCTTTGCATGAACCAAGCATCCCCAAACCCTCAAGTGTTTAACACTAGGCTTGGTACCATACCAGAGCTCGTGAGGAGTTTTTGGTATAGACTTGCTAGGAATCTTGTTTAGGATATATATTGCAGTCTCTACTGCATATCCCCAGAAACTAAGAGGTAAATGTGCTTTACTCATCATTGAACGGACCATGTCCATGATGGTCCTATTGCGTCTTTGAGCAATACCATTAAGTTGGGGAGTTCCAGGAGGAGTGAGATTGGAGACAATTCCATTCTCTTTAAGGTATTCCTTGAATTCATCTGAGAGGTACTCACCACCTCGGTCAGACTGAATTCGTTTGATCTTCCTATCGGTTTGGTTCTCAACCAAAGCCTTAAACTCTTTGAACTTTTCAAAGGTTTCAGATTTATGACGTAGCAGGAAGACAAACCCGTATCGCGAATGGTCATCGATAAATGTCAAATAGTATCGATATCCATTTCTAGTCGCGATACTGAAGGGACCACATACATCAGTATGTATTAGGTCAAGAATACCTTCACATCTCGTAACCTTGTTACGGAAAGGTGTTCTGGTCATTTTACCTCGAATGCAGTGTTCGCGGGTAAGTAAAGATTGAACCTGTAGAAAATCTAAAGGTCCATCCTTTATCAATCTATTGATCCTATCAACAGACAAATGACCAAGCATGTGATGCCAAATCATGTTTGAATGATTTCCATCCTCCCTGGATCTCTTGGGGTTTTCATTATTAGTGGTAGTAACATTCATGACACATTCATCAATGCACAATTCATAGAGTCCACCAGAAGTCAAAATACCATCCGCAATATATTTATCATAACGGTTTATGATTAATTTATTACAGAAAATGAAGGAATATCCATTTCTAACTAACTTAGATATAGATATTAAATTCCTCCTGACTTTAGGTACATAAAGACACTCTTTAAGCATTAGGACTCGACCACTAGATAATGATAGTCTGCATGTCCCGATGGCGACTGCTGCAACACTTGCATCAGATCCCATCTAGATAACTATCTCCCCATGCTCCAGATTCCTAGTTTCCTGAAACAAATGCAACGAATTGCATACATGAACAGAAGCACCAGAATCTACAATCCAACTTCCTTCTCGTCCAACGAGAAAGCTAGTTTCAATGATGAAAGTAGATTTCATACCTGCTGGGGCTTTACCTTTGTCTGTGGACTTCAGGTAATCTGGGTAGTTATGCCGCCAGTGCCCCGGCTTCTTGCAGTGGTGACAGAAATCGGTCTTTTTCGATGTCATCAGCGTGGAAGCACTAGAAGATGAACCAACTCCTTGATTCTTCTTCTTTCTCTTCGAGGCTGGGCCCTTCTGAGAATCTTGCTTCCGCCCGAGCTTTCCTCTCACCTGTGCAACCATTGCACTAGCAGAGGGGCCGTCCTTTTTCATGACGTCTTCTGTAGACTTTAATGCAGCCAACAGCCCAGCGTTTGTGAAGTCACCTTTGTTCATGTGGTAAGACACAACAAAGTTGTTGAAAGACTTAGGGAGCGACAGGAGAATGAAATCAGCTTGCATTTCAGAATCCAAGTATGCCCCCAGGGTTTCCAGCTCAGAGAGGTATCCAAACATTTTGAGTACATGTTCTCTGATGGAGGTCCCTTCCTGCATCTTGTAACGCTGTGTGCGGTTTATGTCACCAAACATTTCTTTCAGATTCAGCATAATCTCTTGGCAATGGTTCATTTTCACATGTTGCTTCTGAAGCACATTGGACAATGACCCAAGGATGTAACACCTTGCCAGATTATTGTCTTCATCATATTTATCATTATATGATATATCTTGCTATCTTGTCCTTGCTAAGCACGTAAGAGATGCGCTCTGCAGAGAGAACAAGATCCAAATTTCGGATCCAATCCGAATAATTTGGTCCGGTCAATTGGTTGACCTCCAGAAGCCTGCTAAGTGGGTTCATGGACTTCATTTTCTGAGATCAAAATTGTTAATTCCCAGCTGTGACCCCCAATCACTAAAATTAACTTATCTTGATCAATTTAAATCCAAAAAATGCAAACTCAGTTTCAAAAGATTGCCTATTTGATTTATTAAAGAACCTAAGTGATAATTCACGCATTTCAAGGCGGATTAAAACCGTAATTATCTCATTAATCACGTTCAAATCCATAGTTCCCGCAACAGTGAATATAGTCATATTCAAAAAGCCATATCTTGAGCAAATAAAGTCCAAATTTAGTAAACTCAAGTCCTATGGTTTCCTTGTTTAATGGGGAACAAAATCCAATTGAAAATTTCGTGTTTAAACATTTTAAACAGTACAGAAAAATTCAATTAGACAGAGGTGCGAAAATTAAAATGCAGTAAAAATTTCGCAACCCTTTCAAGAACCAAATCGTCTAAGGTGTATGGATCATATCCAAAACCTTATTCAACCTGGCTCTGATACCACTTGAAGGATATTGTGAATCCTTAAGCGCCTCACGGAAGCGTGTCGATCGCATCGTATGCGATCGGAGCAACTAGTCATACTAGATGCTAGATGCAGCGGAAATTAAAATTTGTAACTTTAAAGATGAAACCACATGATCACGAGAACACTTCTCAGATCGTTTCATCAAACCACAAAGTACAAGGAATACCTCTTGAAGCGTGGTTGTGATCGCGAGATCCCAAAGTAGATATCCTCCTATCTTAAGTCCGACCCACGGAGAATGCGCTTGCGGGCACGATGATGAGTCGCGTCCTTCCCGCAATCCTTTGACGAAGATCCAAGCGTCGAGGCGTAGAAAAAATGATCTCCTTCCTAATACACAAAGTGGACGGCCACTTGAATATTAGGGAGACCCCACGAGAATGAGAGAGAGAGAGAGAGTAGAGTTCTTTAACTCAAGAATGTTGTAACTTGGAAAGGCTACCCTAGCCCTCCTTTTATACTAGCTTAGGATCCAATGGATCTCAATCCATGGGACACATGGATCCAAGGGCTATGCTTGGTCCATGCTAAATCAATGGCTATGATTGTTGTTGGTTAAAACCAACAACATTAATTTAAATTAAAAAATGATGCAACATTATCAACATAATTTAATTTAACATTAACTAATTAAGAGATAATGTGATAAATAAAATGGAGTCAACCAACCTCCCTAAAATTGGGGGGCGTCACTCATGAACAATTCATGGGTGACGCCACCTATGAATGGTGGTCAATTTTGGCTCCTTTTAATTATCTTATTATTCCTTAATTAATTTTGTATTCACCAAATTAATTCCCAATTAATTTGTGAATATTTCAATCATGCCATTGAATATTATGTGAATCATATTCACAACCCAAACTAGTTAGTAAGTTGCATTTCCAATTAATTAATAAATGTGAATCTAATCCACATTATTAATCAACAAATGCTATTTACATAAATTCTCTCTCTTATATATGTATATTATAAATCATATTTATAATACACATATATCATGGGTAGTTTTATCCACATTCTCTTAATCCTTGATAATTAAATCCCATTTAGTTATCTTAGATAATCATTTTCACAATATGAATTATATTCATATTAAGCTTGATAATTAAATATCATTTAATCATCAAGTCCTTGCTTGGATATTTCATCAAATAAATTATTCTTGAACCCTTTCAGGAGTAATGTACATTCTCCGCAGATACTTGGAGATAAGGACAGGGCGATTGTATTATTCCATGTATAGTGACTTGGATATTGAGATATTATCTCAAATCCAGACCGAACAAACCTCCCATAGATGCTTGATTAAATCAAGACCGCAAATCTAATCTTCATTGAATCTGAATCTCATTTAGACCAATGTCCAACACTTGGACTAAGATCAGATTGCTTCTCTACTGGAAGGAGTCACTAAAATCCAGACCTGTTTCATCACTCCCTCAGAATGGAAGCATCATGGATATACAATCGTTATGATCACATCACCCTTCAGGTATTCCCAATACCTGTACATCCTGCATACTGGAAGACCCATGATCAACCCGAAGATCAAGAACATTTTTATACTGTCTTCTTCAGGGTTTAATCATTAAGTTTCTCAATCTTGGTCATTGGGAGTTGGTATTGATCATATGCTTTCCCAAAGCATATATCATACCTTCAAATTCATGTCATGCTTCCAAAGCACGACGACCATGCATGGAATTTAATCGGTCCCAATACCTCATGAGTGAGCTCATGTCTTCCGGTTCACAAGTGAACCTATATGATCCCTTTGAGAGATCATATTGCTCATATACCCTTATATGCACACCAGCTCACCGGTGTATAGACCTTGGTTAGGTCATCAACCTATTGGTCTGCCAAATGTACATACTTAGATATATAGCAATACATCTGCCTCCGGTCAGAGGATGCATGCCTATGTTGTGACAGCATTCAACATAGGACTTAAGTTATCTCGATCTCGTCAGGTCAACCCATTGACCTAACTAATCTGACACCTCCGATTCACAATTCCCATGCAGAGGACCTGCATCAAGAGGTCGGTCAGATATCAGCCTACGTGAGAAAGGATTGCCATCTCCTACTCAGGCTGGAGATCTCCACTTGACAATCATTTGACGGTGCTTGATGAGTCCTCTATCTAACTCTTTATATATTCATCCAAACACCAGCCTCTATGATTCATTTAATGAATCAACGGCTATATGATCATCAAGCTGGCCATGGTACATAACCCTAATTGTACAGAGGGACCTTATATTGCATTCATTCATATAATTTCAGAAAGGGAGTGAAACATCAATAACTTTTATTGATAAACTTAAATATTACAATAACATTTATTGTAAGAATGGTTCGCCCAGGGCTCACATGTCTAACACTAGTATGAGATGTACCCAGTCATTATCTCAGCGGATTTAACTAGAGAGCAGGAATTCCGTCTAATGGGGGTTCTTGAAAAGAACCGCAAGGCGACAGGATGGAGCGTAGCCGATCTCCAGGGGCTATGTCCGGCCCTGTGCTCCCACCATATCTATCTCGAGGAGGACGCAAAGCCGTCACAAGAGTTCCAGTCGCGGTTGAACCCGAATCTTCGAGATGCCATCATGAAGGTGATCTTGAAATGGTTTGAGCGTCGATTTTATCTACACCATCTCCAACTCCAAATGGGTCAGTCCGCTACATGTGGTGCCCAAGAAGACGGGCATCACCACAGGTGTGAGTGAGTCTAGAGAGGTGATCGCTACCTGGGTACCCACTTCTTGGCGGGTCTGTGTGGACTACAGACGATTGAACCAGGCCACCAAGAAGGATCATTTCTCGCTACCTTTTATTGATCAGATTATAGAGAGGCTAGTCGGGAAGAGTATCTACTGCTTTTTGGACGGGTACTGCAGATATAATCAGGTGGCCACTGCGCCTGAGGACCAAGACAAGACTACATTCACTTGTCCCTTCGGGACATATGCTTTCATACGCATGCCCTTTGGTCTATGCAACACTCCGGCGACATTCCAAAGGTGTATGTTGCCCATATATTCGGACATGGTGGGTGAGTGCTTGGAGGTCTTCATGGACGACTTTTCGATCTACGGTGGCAGGTTTGATGCTTTTCTTGAATGCCAAGACCGCATCCTCCTGCGATGCATTGAGGTCCATCTGGTTCTATCAAGGGAGAAGAGTCACTTCATGGTGACTCAAGGGGCAGTGCTTGGCCATATCTTCTCCAACAGGGGCATGGAGGTTGATCCGGCTATGGTGGATATCATTAGGAAACTCAGTCCACTGTCCAACTTACGGCAGTTACGGTCTTTTCTGGGGCACGTCAGTTTCTACCAACGATTCATACATGATTTCAGCAGGATTGCCCAACCGTTGACTGATCTGCTGACAAAAGACACTGAGTTCGTTGTGGATGATAAGTGTCTAGCATCGTTTGAGACTCTCAAGAGTCTAGTTGTAGAGGCTCCTGTCCTCCAGCCGCCTGATTGGTCTCTCCCATTCGAGATCATGACGGATGCCTCCAATTTCGACGTAGGGGATGTGCTGGGACAGAGGAGGGATGGAGTCTCCTTTGCTATTCACTGCACTAGCTGAACTTTGGATGCCGCTCAGCGGAACTACACCGTCACTGAGAAGGAGATGCTAGCCGTAGTATTCACCCTAGATAAGTTCAGATCGTACATCATTGGATCTAAGGTGACCATCTTTACTGATCATACTGCCATCAGATACCTCATGGCAAAGAAGGATGCTAAAGCCAGATTGACCAGATGGATCCTTCTACTCCAGGAGTTTGACATAGAGATTAAGTACAAGCCTAGAGTCAAGAATATGGTGGCGGATCATCTCTCCCGATTGGAGCTTCTTGAGGATTCTAAGAAGATTGAGCCTATTTGTGAGACCTTCCCAGATGAGGTGATCCTTGCTATTGCCTCTCTCCCATGGTACGCCAATATTGTGAACTATCTTGTTGCCAAGAAAGTTCCACAAGATTGGCCCAGGCAGCGACTTGAGACCTTCCTTGCGAAGGCCAAGTTCTACCATTGGGAGGATCTCGTCCTTTATCATGAAGGAGAGGATAGCGTCTGGCATCGGTTTATTCCTCAAGAGGAGCACCATAGCATCCTCACTTACTGCCACAAGCTTGAGGCAGGAGGACATCACTCTGGGAGGAGAACGGTATTGAAAGTGCTCCAAACTAGCCTATGGTGGCCTACTCTCTTCAAAGACTCGGATGAGTTCGTGAAGAGGTGTACTGACTATCAGAGGATGGGCACTTGTGGACAGCGTGATATGATGTTGATGCAGCCCTTTCATTTCTGTGAAGTTTTTGACGCATGGGGCATCGATTTCATGGGTCCATTCCCTAAGAGTCAGGGATTCGAGTACATTCTATTGGTCGTGGATTATGTGAGTCGTTGGGTTGAGGCCATCCCGGCACGAACCGCAGATGCTAGGACTGTATGCCGATTTTTGAGGAAGAATATCATTTCATGGTACGGGGTACCTCGAGTGTTGATTTCTGACAGGGGGTCTTACTTCATCAACAACAAGGTAAAGGCCATTGCTAGCGAGTTCAGCATAGACCATTGAGTAGCCACTCCATACCACCCTCAGACCAATGGTCTTGCTGAAGTGTCGAACAGGGAGATCAAGACTATATTACATAAGGTCATCCGCCCTGACCGAAAGGATTGGTCACAGCTTTTGGACTCGATCTTGTAGGAATATCGGACGTCCTTCAAGATGCCTTTGGGTACATCTCCCTTTCGCAACGTTTATAGCAAGCTTTGCCATTTACCTGTTGAGCTGAGATATAGGTCACTTTGGGTAGTCACTGATATACTTTTGGATCCAGTAAGTGCAGGAGATCAGAGGAGGGCAGAGTTGGCAGCCACGGAGGAGCTTCGTGATTCAGCCTTTTCAAGCAGCCTGCAGTATAAGGAGAGAGTGAAGGAGGGGCATGATTCTCATATCAGCCACAAGCAGTTTGAGCCAAGACAAAGAGTATGGTTGTTTGATGCCAGACTTCGTTAATTTCCAGGGAAGCTACAGATCAAATGGAAGGGACCCTACCTGGTCCGAAAGGTACACGATAACGGAAGCTTTGACATATCCGAGTTGTCATCTGACGCTACCTTTCGTGTCAACCGGCAGCGTCTCAAACCATATCTAGATCATGAGTTGTTTGTCGTTGACGTTGCCCCCATTCATTTTGCGTGAGATGTGGTCTCTTGACTCACATCTATTGCATCTCACGCTTGATTATCACTATTCTTCCACCATGTATTGATCTAATTGTCCATATCATTCCATTCTTTAGTTCCACACCCCATCATGAACTTATGATTATGGTGTACTTAGGGTGTACTTTACCCTAGCTATAGGGGGTGTAGGATTCTTGGGTATTCTGTTGATTCTTTCTACCTCTGTTTTGCTGCCTATACTTAGGGATATTTTACCCTAAGTATAGGGGAGGTAGACCATGTACGTTCTGCCACTCGGATTTCCACTCATGTACAACTTGCTATACGTAGGATTACTTGATCCTATGTATAGGGGGGACACCGAGTCTTCTTCATTCTATTATTTGATTTGTCGTTGTAGTATATCATTCCTTTTCACTTCCCTATATTACGCACGAGTTATGTCTTCTTCATCGCTCTAGATTTACTCTAAGGACATCGTTAGAGCTAAGTATAGGGGGGTGTCGTATACATTTCATATATACTTTAGCCATAACTCGTACTTTGTGTGAGTGTGTCAATAAATAAAATGGCTAAAATACTTTTATCCAAAAACACGAAAATTTAAAATTTTTCCTTGTACATAAAATTCTTCTTGCACATACATAGCTATTTATACAAATTATTTTTGTACAAATATTTGTAAAAATCCTTTGTGTAATTAGTTTGTAAATATTTTGATATTAAAATTATGTATATAGTACAAATGTTTTGTAAAATGATTGAAAAACAAAAAGTTTGCAAAAATCTTGTGTAAATGTGTGTAAATAGTTTGCAAAACTTCGCATTCATGCATACATCCATGTTTTCAAACATTTTTAAAAATTTTGCACATTTTCAAAAATCTTGTAAAATTTGCATATTCGTAAATATGTGTATAGCTTATCTAAATCTTAATTGACATTTAAACTAGCCTGGAATTAAATTGGAAAATGGAGCTTGGTTAAGACCTTAATCCTCCTAATTCTAAGAGGAACCTTATAGGGCTTAGGATTAAGACTTTTAAGGTCCATTTGGGACTTAATTCTTTGTGTCCACTAGGCTATGAGCATATGTCATCTCTATGAGCCTAAGTAGAACACTTAACAATGCACACATGACTCTTAGAGACAATGGCTTTACTTGCACCAGCACTTTACACAAAGCTCTCCACGGATGAGGTGGTAAGGAGGCAGTTTCCTTTGGCTTGGGGTAGCATATGAGGGTAGTACTTCTAGGCGGAACCTCTCTTCTTCTTATAGTAAAGGAAGTGCGTCTCAACTGGTCTGGTGGTGATGAAGTCTAAAGATAGGAGTTGTGGGTTGCAATAAAGCTTCCAAAGAGGGATAGTCTACTGCTCAAGAGGAAAAACTCCTTATGTATATTTGCTGCACCATGTAGATATGTTGTACATATGCACATCAAAAAAAAGTGCAAAGAAAGAAAAGCTCCAAAAAAGTGGTGGATCTGATTGAAAATAAAATACCTAACAGAGTGTATATAGCCAAATAAAGCAAATCTTATGTTACACATGACCATCTCATGAAGCTTGCAGCAGGAGACTCGGCAACACTGGTTGGGCTCCCAGGGATACATGGCTACGTTGGTCATGGTCCATTCTCTTCTTCCCCCTCTACTTGAGTCGATTGTACTTGAACTTAGACGGGAATACCTAGCTCCTCGAGGAAAGAGTTGCTAGACTGAGGCATTAGAGTTACCTTGTTAGGGGGGTTGTCGCTTTGTCATTTATGAGGTGGGGAGATACATATCACTTACACAGAACAAGGAAAGATTCATGGTCATTAGAGTTCGTGTATGTGGACTTGTTCTGATCTAGAATATTGAGGAGTCTTGACCATAGATTTGTGTAACTTATAGTTTGTTGAGTTTTAAGCTAAAGTCCAAATAAGGTTCCGACAAATTAATAATCCAAAGGTCTGACTGAGCTCCATATTTCAATTTATAAAGGAAAGTTTAATAATCATCCTTGATTTCCCTTCTTTTTCTTTTTCGTTCTCTTTTTCACTTCTTTTCCAAATAAATGTTTGCTAAGGTACTAGAAAAAGTAAAGTATAGGGGGTGATGAATCCCCATTCATCAGTATTTATTCTTTTATTTTAGCTAGATATCTTGGCAAAATACCATGTATATGATTGTAAATACAACAAGTTACCAAAATGCATGCTTTGTGTAAATGTGAATAATTAGCACGTATTTGTGAAAAAATAAAAGAATAAAGAAAGAAAAGAAAAAGATGGAGATATTTAGAATAAATATCGAGTGACCCGAACCTAACGGAGGGCCAAGCAGTGGCCTGACCACAAAATAAACCAAGTAGAGAGAGATAGGGCCATTTACCTTGCACATACACCCTCCTTCATGTATATATTTTATTTTCATAAAAACAAAAATAAAAATGGATTTTTACTAATTTTTATATATTTCTAAAATTAAATTAAAATTGAGAAAAATAAAAAAAATAAAGTAATTTCTCTCTCTTCACATTATACATACCATGTATATATGTATCAATATCTATTTATTTCACTCTAGAAAATAATAACTAAAAATAAAATAAAAATTATTTTATACTCTAAATTTTATGTTGTAAATAAATAAAAATATAAAATTGGAGTATTTGTACAAAAATAAGGAAATAAAAATAAAAGTATAAAATACATAGCTATTTTATACCTGTATATAATATTATATTATGTATATACATTAATTTATTTTTCAAAAAATAAATAAAAATCACTAAAAACTTATTTGAAAAATAATAAACATTTTTTATTTTGTAATATTTTTAAATAAAATCATCATCAATTCTTAATTTAATCTATAACTATTTTTGACTTTAGAATTATCTTATTACTCCACGGGGTATTGTTGACCCCCGGTCAACTCCCCCCTGGAACACTTCTCATCCCGATCCAACTTTCGATCCGATTTCGCTGATTTCTCCTGAGTCGATCCGATCTCCATTTGCGTTGATCTGAGGCTCCACATGAGGAGGGATGATCTGCGATTCACGCCCGCCATATCCTCTAGGGATCCATCCCTCGATCCCCGTGCTTCACTCTAATCTTTATGCGACCCTGCATAGTATAAAGGTCACTGGAGCCACCATTTTCATTCATCTTCGACCCTTAGTCTTCGACCCCAATGACCTCCATCCTCCTTCCTTGGGTGACAGCTAGCGAGGGAGCGTGTAGCAGCGAGAGACCGAGGTCATTAGCCTCAGATCCGGCAAGCTCCTCATTGTGCTCCGCCACCGACGAGCCCAAACCTCTGGACGCGTCACCTCATTGAGGCAAAGATCCTCGGAGGTCCAGCACCTCCAACCCAGACGACTCAGCCACCAGGTACCCTCGATAGCATCTAGCCTTCTTTAGATTTCGATCTTTCGATTTCCGGCCATAACCCTTCATCGGATCATCCTGCGTTCTCTGATCAACCATTTTCGAATCCGACCTTACCATCACCTTCACCAGAGTCCATTCTACCTTCTACACCCCTTCACTCCCCCTGTTTCACCCCGGAATAGGTTCCCAACCATCCTCCACCGTCGCATCGCCATAAGGTCTCGCTCTGCCTCGCCCAGCCACCAATTCTGCCCGTAACCAGGTCGAGGCACTTTGCCCTCGATCCAGCTTTCGTCTTGTGAAGGTTTGACCTCGAATGAACCTCATCTGGAGGTTCAACCATTGAGGCACAGGATCTCAAGGACCATCACGTCACCGAAGTCTTCCAGGACCCCACGGCCTCATCAGAGCTCACCACTCGCTGCGGACCGACGCCATCTATCTTATCCCCAACTTAGCAGTGCCGGAGGACCCTCTAGCACCTCGTATTGATCGCACATAGCTCGCTGACGGTGAGTTCTTCATGGTTCTTCCAGGAGCGGTATCTACCATCCGATCAGGGTAGCCCTAGTTCTAATCTCAGCCATCCATTCAACAGGAACCCTCGTCCGTCGGATCATCTTGAAGATCAGATCTTGCACGTCCATTGTCGAAGGAGTATTGCCCTCTACCAGCCGTCAGATCATAAGTGACACTCCTTCGACCGTCAGATCATTAATAAAGGGGTAATTTACACTTAGTCCCTCCTTAGTTTCTGCATTTAGTTTGTAGTCCTATAAATATTTTAAGACGTTATTTCTACTTTGAATAATTTGCATGTGGGACCTTGACTTTATTTTATTTGCAATTTAGTCCCTCTGAATGTGTAGCACGTGGTCTGTTACCTGTTTTCTGGCATATTTGTATATTTCCTCCTACGCTTTATTGTTGTTAGTGTTTGGAGTTTTATAAATAGGAATTACATTTATGCCCCTCTGTGTCTGATTCACGTGCCAACCTCGTGCGTGTTTGGGCTTTTTGCACTTCTAGCCCTACATTTCTTCCGCGTGTTATTATTTAACTGGATGGTTTTTATTATTTGCATTTAGGTCCCTATGTGCTGTGAGCCTTTGATTGGTTGAATAAAATAACAAATTAACTCGAAATCTCTTGAAATTTGGACACGTGGCTCCTGCCACTATGTAAAAATTTCAATGATTTTTTGTAACAATTTTGTTTTCATTTTACATTTTTAAAAATTCAAAAACCCTCATTTTCCTTCTATCTAAATTTAAAAATCAACTAAAAATATTAAAAAGACTTTAAAAAATCCAAAAAAAATACCTTGCACTTGTTTTGTTGCCTTTTTATTGTGTAAAATTTCATTGCATTTGGACTTAAAGAGTAAAAATTTGGAAAAAAAATAAAAAATGCAATTTTTTCCTATAGTTAGATTTTATCTATAGTTTTTTTGCTAGACTTTTATAGGCTATTTTTCTATTTTTAAATAGCCTTTAGAGTTTGGTTGCTCAATAGCTTGCAATTTTGATCGTATTTCATTTTTATAAAATTCATAAAAATCTGAGAAAATATCAAAAACACTTGAAAAAGTATACAAACAACAATAAAAACAAAGCCTTTTCCCACAATTAAGTACGGTCGGCTACATGGATTCTTCACCTCCATTCAGATCTATCTTGGGCCAATCCCGGACTTACATCCACAAAACTAAGATCCCTTTGTATGGTCTCTTCCAACACTTCTAGGGCCGTCCTCGCCCTCTCTTAGCCGGCTCAACATCCCAACACTCACATCTCCTAACTGGTGCATCAGTTGATCTTCTTTGCAAATGTCCAAACCATCTTAAGCGGTTTTCTCGCATCTTATCCTCGATCAAAGCTACGCCAACTTTCTTTCTGACTGCATTATTCCAAATCCGATCTTTACGTGTGTATCCACACATCCACCTTAGCATTTTCATTTCTGCTACATTCATTCTCTGCACATGTCTATGGTTCACAGGACAACATTCAGATCCATAAAGCGTAGCATGTCTCACTGCTGCTTTGTAAAACTTTCCTTTAATCTTTAAAGGAATTTTCTTATCACAGAGAACAGCAGAGGCTCCTCTCCACTTTAGCGAGCCTGCATTTATTCTATTAGTAACATATCCATCAATTTCCCCATCATGATGCAGAATAGATCCCAGATATCTAAAGGAATCTCTGTTCTGAATGTTATCGTCACCAATCTTCACCTCGATTCCTTCACCATTGCTTCCATCAAAGGTGCACTCCATATATTCCGTCTTAGCCCTACTTATACGAAATCCTTTAGTCTCCAACTCATGTCTCCAGACCTCAAGCTTCTCATTTACTCCATCTCTAGTCTCGTCAATTAACACAATATCATCAGCAAATAACATACACCAAGGTAACTCATCCTGAATGTGACTGGTCAACTCGTCCATAATCAAAGTAAAAAGAAATGGACTCAAAGCAGAACCTTTGATGTGTTTTAACATGAAAAAGTATAAAATCTAAAAATATTTATATTGCAATTTTCTGGCTTAGCTTGGTGTGTTGAATAAACTGTTACTTGTGACTTTTCCCATTTTTCTATATTTTCTTTATAATTCAAAAACACAAAAAATTAAAAACATAAAAATCCACCAAAAAATATTTTATTCTTTTTATTTCGATTTCTGACTACATCGTAGAACTTGTCCAGTCCGTGCTCCTTGAGTTCGACCCTGTCAGCTATACCAGGTTAAATAAATAGCTGGACCGTTATTTGGATTGACTTGTTTGATTTTCTGCATATTTGGTGGTCTGATTTTTCTTGATTGAGCCTGATCCGAGGGGTTGAGGTCGCAACGACCATTGATACCTTCTCTCCTTAGTCTCTCGATTTTCACGCTAATCTGAAACCACCTTAATTAAATATCTTATTAAAAGATATATATGGGTCTGGAAAGATGGGATTTTGGAATCTTATTTTGAGTATAAAATGAACATAGTATTTTTTTTATATGAACTCAATTTTGTATTTTTCTATATATTATTAACCACAACTTTCATTTTACAAAGTTTCTTCATTTGATACGAAAAGTGGAGATAAAATAGGTGCCAAAATGAATAAACAAATAACCTTAATAATGAATTATTGGTCATTATCTCCCCCCTACTTTATTCCTTGTTGACCCAGTCATCAAGATGCCTAGGTCTCGGGGTTTTGCTTCATATACTTAGCATTTCATTTTTTTTCTTTTCTTTATTCTGTATTTTTGGCATTAAAAACAACATTTTATACAATAAATGGAATAAATATTGAATGTCAATTTGTACAAAATAATGTTATTTACATGCATTAGGTAGGATTTTTAAGGCAAAAATGAAAGAACAAAGGAGATGAAGTGGAGATTCGTCAACTCCCTAACCATCGACACGTGTAAATGATTGGTCAAGGATCACGCGATCGCGATCAAATTTGGGTAATTTATACCAAGCCCCCACCGAGTTTTTGCACTTAATAAATAGTTGTGTAAATATTTTTTAAGTTTAAATACTTTTATAACATATGCAAGTGACCCCTAGTAATTCTTTTTACTCATAATTAGGTCCTCATATAGGTCACCTCACATGGTTGTGCGCATGAGGACCTAGCCATTTTGCATCCAACACCTCTGGGTTTTGATATTTATGTTTACTTTTAAAATTTGTAATTAGTGTTAATTTTTTTGAACAATTAAATGAATAGTCCTGACTCTTTAATTACTTGCGTTTATACCCTTGCTAGGAGTATATCAAATGGAAAATTAATTGGTTAAATTATGTATGTTCCCCTAGACTTTAGTTTTATAGTTATTAAATGCATTTAAAGTTGCAAAATGGTCCATCTCAATTCCAGAAGTTTATTTAGTGTATATATATTATTATAAATAACATTTTATTTCTAAAAATCAGAGGAAAATACCTAAGGTTCAGAGTAGCTCTATTTATCACATATATTATTTTCATGGTATTTAAGTTATTTTCATATTTATTGAAAACATAAAACAGACAAATTTCTACTATTTGTATATTCAAATTCCAAAAAAGTATCAAAACCTTTAAAAATTCCAAAAAAAAGTTTTATAATATTACATATTATAACCTCAAACCAAAAATAACATTAAAAAAAGAAAACCTTAAAAGCCACGAAACCCTATAAATCTTACAATTCATCGAAATTTCATGAAAAATCCAAAAATAATGTTTTGTGTTCAATATATTTATTTATATTATATATTATATATTCATAATAACTTTGGGAAATTTTAAACCTATTATCTATTTTTAATTCCCCAAAACATTTGGCGTTATTATTGTCTCACTATTTTGTACATTTTAATACCTTAAGAAATACAAAAATTACAAAAAAATTAAAAATTACAAAAAAATAAAGAAAATATAAAACACAAAAACATTTTATTTGGAATATTTTAAGTTTATTTTATAGTTAAAACTTTCAAAAAAATGTATCACTCCTTTATATAAATTTACTATGTATTAATTATAGTATTTAAAATATCATTAATTTGTTAAGTAAATATTTATTATATTTTACAAATAAAAAGGAAAATATAAATTAAAAAATAAAAATATATAACATTTAAAAATTTATAAAGTGAAATATGTATCTAAAAACCCACAAAAATTCGAAAAAGTAGAAAATGCACTAAAATACTAGTAATTATTAATTATTACTTATTACTAATAATTATACTCATCTACAAGTTTCGCTTAGTGTTAGACGCCAACACTTTTTTTACTATATGCACATTTTGTAAGTCATAATAAATTTTACCATGACCACTTAGGTTTTATTTCATATATCTTGGGTTGATTGTTTGTCTAATTAGATTGATCATGTGTTAAGAGCCGAGAGAGGACTGATGCAACAATTGTCAAATCTGACTTGTCGGACATCGTAGGCTCCTCTAAGATTGGACGTTAGGCACCCCTCAATGACCTCTTCAACACTAATCCTCAATAGATGCACAAGAAGGTAAAGTTTCTACCTTTTTGAAGACTGTATGTTCTTAATGCCTTGTATATATTCATTTCGTTCTTTCATTCAATCTCCCATTTTCTCATGCACCTTGATCCGTGTGTTTACCTTTCTTAGGATGTGCTTTATCCTAAGTATATGGGAGGTGGATGAGTTGAGTGCTCCTTCTTCACTACGTTTCATCACTCCCGTCGTTGCTTATACTCAAGGACCTCTTACCATTAATATGGGGGGAGTGATGTTGTCCATTCTCTCATTTTTATTTTTCATTTCTTTCTTTCCCGCATGTATCCTCACATGTCGATATTCTATTCCATACTTTGGGAACCTTTACCCAACGTATAAGGGTGAAACATGGCGAGTTATTGATTTATTCATCCTAAACCTCGATCCTCCCTGCTTTGTATACAATCTATTATACCTAGGATTAGTTGTTCCTAAGTATATGGCAGTGATTAACTTTTTATTTTTTATTAATTCATTGTAGTATAAATTCTTTTATACTCAGAAATGAGTTATGTCCTCCATTCTTCTCCTTGACCACTATGGGTCTATTTGGTTACAGGGATGTGGTGGGTTGGGGTAACCTCAGGTGAATAGTAGATGTTTAGATGGTTATGAGTGTTGGAGAGGGGTGGAATAAGTAAAGTGTTGTGATGTCACAATAATTTGTGATTGAGTTCGAACGCAATTGTATTTAGGGTAAACCGAGTTAACCAGGGATAAGTTGGTAACAAAGGGAGCCTATATAGTTCATGCTAAGTATAGGGGGTTGTATATACTATGTATATACTTTAGCCATAACTTATACTTTCGTATTTTCAATAATATGACTAATATAAAATATTGGGTAAGGGTATATAATAAATCCATTATAAAGGAAACAATCCCATAAATATATAAAAATTTTGAATTTTTTTTGAGAATTAGTTTTGAAACTATTTTGCAAAATGTTTTGGAAAACAATAGTAAAATGTTTTGAGAAATTATTTTTGAAAACCTTGAAAATTCTTTGTAAAATCTAATCGAATCATTTGAAATTTTGGAAAATATGTTTTTATAAATGTTTGTAAAGGTTTGTAAAATTTATTTGTAAAAATATTTTAAGAAAATATCTTTAAAAATTGTGAATTATGCTAATAAAATGTTTGGCAAATGTTTGTAAGAATGTTGTAAGTTTCTTTGAAAACATGTAAGTAATACACTTGCAAAAATTCATCAAATTAAACATGTACATATCTACATCAAATTTCATATATATTTGTATACAAATATGTAGCATATATTGCATAAAAGTATTTATTATTACATGTAAAAATCTTGTAAATTCACAAACTCTTTTGGTTTTTGCAAAAAATCTATAAAAAAATTATGAAATCCCACAAATCCAAAAAATTGAAAAATATTTTGAAAACTCCATAAAAATTTGCAAAACCTTTAGGAAAATCCAACAAAAAGTTCAAAACCAAAAAAAATCATAAAAATATTTTTTGCATTGCATAAATATTTTTCTGAATGATTTTTGCAATTGAACAAGTCTAAGTAAAATCTGAAGATTGAAGCTCCATCTAGACCATAATCCACTTAAATTAAAATGAATATTATAGGAACTGGAATTAAGACTTTTCAGGTCAATGATACTTATTTCTTTGAGTCCACAAGACTATGTTTACATGTCGTCTTGAGTAGCCTACGTAGAGTGTTTCAAAGCGTACACACGGCTCATGTTGATAATGACCTAACTAGAACACAGCACTCTATACTTTTCTCAACTCTGAGGGTGGTGAGGGCATGATTCTTCTGCTAGAGGAAGCACATGTGTGGAAACATACTGATGAACCATATCATCGGCCTCTTAATAAGTCGTTTTAGTGCATTGTAGTTGGCCAAATCAGATGCGTTAAAAACCACTTAATATTATTATCAATTAATAGCAAGCGGTCAAATTTATATTTTACTTGGGCAATCCCAAGGTCAAACTCAGGTAGGCAGCTTTCTCCTTAGGTCAATTCTCAATTAATTCGGAGGTCTGATTTTCAAAAGAATATTTTTGGTCTTTTTATAAATTTTATATGCAATTTCAAAGGAAAGACAATAGCAATTTCAAGCTAAATTTTAAGGTTAAATTTGAAAGATGGTCAGATTAAGTCCAGAAGTTATGAAATTTTGCCAGAATATGAAATGCAATGAAATTAAGCTACTGCAACTTTTTTGGTATTTTTCAACTCTAAATGAATTTATTATGAATTAAAGATAACTACAAGGTGAATTTGCAAAATTAATTTTAATAAATAACAAAACACATTATTTCCAGAGATAAAAATTATCCTAGATATATCCCAATAAGAGGAATCCAGGAAAATTAAGAAACTTAGAAATCTATGCGAATTGGATTATTAAAAATTAGTTAAGCAAATTATTGTATGATGTATTCAGGCCTCGGGATGCGTGCAAATTGAATGATTTTTTGGGCACAATGTAGAGTAACCTATCCTAGGTCTAGTACGATTTTATGATGATTATTGGAGCAACAAGGAATTTAATATTAAATAAAAGTCACACAGTGGGCAAAATATAGAACATTTCACCAAAATAATATTATAAAATTCCAGCTGACTCACAAAAATAAGACAGTTGCCACACCAGGTAGAGGACAAGTTAAACTACAACATGTAATTTTTAGAATTTAAAACGTGATCAAATATGGACACCTAAATATGAGTGCAAAGACAGGGGTCAAAATGCAAATACATAAAATAAATTTTCTTCAAAACAAGACGTGCTAACATGGGCTTAAGTGCAATTACATATAATGTGGGGAGTATGAGTGCAAAATTCCCACTGAGAACACGTAGTCCTCACGTGGCACGCCTGGTAGGGACCAGAATGAAACTTCAGAAACATTCCAGGGCCTCTGTGCAAATTACATAGCCCTTACGTAAGAGACATGTGAGAGGGTTAGGCTCGGACGACATTGGTAGCTCGGACAGAGGCTCGAATGGCTCAGGAGGTTCGGATCAACTTCGAGATAACTTCGATCACTCCGAGCCTAGGGTCGGGGAAGAGGCTCGGAGGGCGTGACGTCGTGCTCCAGGAACCGTCAGATCAAGATAGATCTAACGGTGGCTGATGAGGACGACATGACGTGGTGCGAGGTGTCAGATCCTCACGAGATTTGACGGTGGTGGAGGTAGAAGGCGATGGTAACGTGGCAGTGTAATAGCCATTGGATCCTCCTGAACTAACGGTGGCGTGAAGCGGGGGACGTGTCGAGCTGAGAACCGTTGGATCGAGACGGTCCAATGGTAGCTGGAAGCCTTCTTCTCCGATCCATCGCCTCTACCGGCGGATTTGGCGGGGCTCCAACGATGATACTCCGGCTCTGCCGCCTTCGCCTAAGGACGTGGAAGCTCGTCGACGACCCCTTGATAGCTCAAGTCGATCGTGGGAACGTCAGGAGTCTGCCGGAGGGTCTGGAGGCGGTAGGAGTCAACCTGAGGATGGTGGAAATGAAGCTTGAAGAAGCTGCGGTGTGGGGTCCGTCCAATGAAGATGAAGGCACCTGCAGGGTTAGTCTACGCAAGGAAACGTGTGCAATGTGCTCGTGAGGTGAGTGAGAGTGCATAGAGGACTGGAAGGTGCAATGAACGGTGCTCATGGTCGTCTTCCGTCGTGGAGGAGGAGCTTTGGTGGGAGGGAGGTGCGCGAAGATGGGAGCTCCAAGGAGGAGCTCGGTGGATGGTAAGAGGAGCTTGAGGATGCGAGCCGAAGAGGAATAAATTCTGAGAAAAATGTGGGGAAAGAAGAAAGGTAATCGAAGGAGGATGAGGAATCTACAAGGGAATGGAGGCTCGCGGAAGAGGCTCCTATCATCGCTCGAGGGTCCGAATTTAGTAGGGATGAGCGGTACGGATGGAGGCGTGATGGAGAAGATCTGGCGGTGAAGATGTAGCCTCGTGGTGCTAAGAGGTGAAAGAGCTGGCCGACGGTGTGGATAAGATCTTGGCCTAGATCAGATGACTGAAATGAGATATGTTGTGAACATCCAAGATCTAGAGAGAGGATGACTGATAGGATGGCTCAGGAAAGGGGGCAGGTGGCGCGCAATGGAGTGGGTTGCGTGGCACATCTAGAGATTGCCACGTGGCCCAATCTGGTTGGTTGAAAGAGAATGTGAGATAAGAGTGAGAAGATGGGCGAATTTGGAAAAACTCAAAACATGAAAGTTGTAGATCTCGATGAGATCTAAAAATTTCATGTTCCCAAAAACAGAAACAAGGTCAGATAAAGTAATAAAAAACAAGGGTACAAATATACATACATATAGTGTACACTGGGGTTCCAAGACTAAAGTTTTGCATACGAGCTCTGATTTAAATGAAACTTGTCTCATTTTGAAGGTCTTTGAATGTATGTTAATTTAAAAGTGGTAGACCTAGATCGTAGGTTGTATGAGAGAGATATGTGCACTCTAAGGTACATGGTCCTTAACTTGGTTTGAGGTTTTATTGGACAATTATTCAAATCAGCAATTTTTGGTATTTTTCTTATATTATTAGTCAGTACGATATACAATACAGAGTGAATTTTGGGCTTCTTATTTAATGCAGATGTGAATGCTAAAATGCAAATGTTGCCAATGCATGCATGGATGCTAATTATGCATTTTTGGTGGAAATGTGCTCCTAATTACTTGGGAACAAGGCTCTATTTTCAACTTCAAGAGTGATGAATCACATATTCATCAACCCCCTATACTTAAACCTTGCTCGTCCCCGAGCAACTAAAATGAAATGCATGAGTGAAATGATTTTGGATTCCATACCAAGGTCATGAACAAAATTGAAAATGGAGCTTCACTCTACCTTTGGATTAAGTGTGTGGCAGAACCTTATTGGGATCTGAATTTAAGACCTAACAACCTTTACGTTCAACAAGTCTTCTATTCAAGATGCCTTGATAGTCAGGTCAGAAGAAATCCTCAAACACAGATTTCTGATGACTATGATTCTTACTTGTCTTGTGTAAGTGAAATATAGCTCTCCACATCAGAAATGGCTAGGAAGAAAGCTTCTCTAACAAGGTAACTCTAATTACCCGATCCAATAACTCTTTCATCGAGGAGTGGCGTATTCCCTTCTAAGTTCAGGTGCGACCAGCTCAAAAGGAGGGGGTGGAGAAAAGAATGGATTGTAGCCAGTGTAGCTAGCTATCCCAGGATGCCTGACCAGTGTAGTCAAGTCATCCAGCTGCAGACTTCTTGCTAATATACATACTCCGACATGTATTTTATTTTATCTTTTGGCCTGTCTATTTTTTTTGGAGTTTCTTGCATTATATATATATAAATATATACACACACACACAAGGTGCAGCATACATCAGGAGCTTTTCCTCTTGAGCCAGTAGACTATCCCTCTTTTGAAGCATTATTTCAACCCACAGCATCCCGTCCTTAGACGTCAACACCACCAGACTAGGTTGAGATGGACTACCCTCCCAAGATGAGGATGGTTGTTTCCACCCATGTGCTACTCCAAGCTAAAGGATTCTACCTCCTCACCACCTCATCAATGAAGAGATACGTGCATAGTGCTTGTCCAAGTTAGGTCATTGTCTAAAAGAATCCTCCGTGTGCACGAGATATTCTACTTAGACTAATCAAGATGATATGTGAACATAGACTTGCGGACTCAAAGAATTAAGTCACTTAACCTGAGAAATCTTAACACCAGTTCCTATATGGTTCCTCTGAAATTAGGTGGATTAAGGTCAAATCAAGTCCCTCCTCGACATTTGCTCATAACTTGGTTCATAACCCACTAGCTTTTCATTTTGCACATGTATGATATGCATATGAGATGTAGATGACATGCTACAGAGATGAATGAAATGCAAGAATGTTTTTTGTTTGAATATAGAGATGATGTGCAAGAAAAAATAAGAAAACTTTGATTTTGAATTTTTTTTCATTTTTTCATCATTTTTACTTTTTCTATGCAAATATATTTATTTATTTATACGTATTTTACAAAAACATTCTCCATTTTTACCCCCACCGTAATCATTGTATAGTATATACAAAAATACATGAAAGTATGAGCTATGGGTAAAGTATATATGTAATATATACACGCCCCCCTATAATTTGCATTTTTATGTGCTCAAAGCATGAAAAGCGAGGACAAAGACATAGCTCGTGCTAAGCGTAGGAGAACAAAAATGTATAGAAGTCGTCCTGCCCCCCTATACTTAGGCTCTGGCAGCCTAAGTATAGAAGAAGATCAAAAATAAGGGGGACGAGGTCAAGAGGGGAAATGGAGGAATATACATGATGGGCATCGGTCCCCCCTATGCTTAGGCTCACGTCAGCCTAAGTATAGGATGGGAGTGAGTATGAGGACCGATGCGATCTGGAGGATGTACAGTGAATAGTGTACGGACTGAGGTGACTCTGCCCCCCCCCCCCATACTTTGGATCTGATCATCCTAATTATAGTCGTATGCAAAATATATGAAGCTGGGGCGAGTGATTAGAGCTGCAGGAGGAAGGGGTAGAATATACAGAAATGGTGGGTATATACAATGATTGCGGTCTGAATCTTTCTAGATGTTGTTGATGGCAAGAGCTCACTGTTGTAAGGTCTCATGCGTGGCTCTATGTGTATCTGATGAATATGTTTCGCGCATGAATACAATCTCCTCAACATGGGCTAATTGTTCATTGGGTTCTACGAAGTGCTTCAGCAGTTGTCCATCGACTAGGAATGTCTGTGCGCCATCTGTGAGATCTGAGATCTCAGCACATCCACTATCATGCACAACATGGACAAAGAACGGGCCCGTCCACTTGGATTTCAGCTTTCCATGGAAAACCTTCAGCCTTGCATTGAACAACCATACCTTCTATCCAGGGACAAAGGACTTTCGTCTGATATATCTATCATGCCGACGCTTTACCTTGTCCTTGTACACCACATTGTTGTCGTGTGCTCGGTTTCTGACATCCACAAGCTCATTCAGATCCATTTCTCTCTGTTTCTACCCTAGGTGTGTGTTCCAATTGACCTTTTTGAGTGCCCATTCTGATTTGTGCACTAACTCTGCGAAAAAATGGCACGGCTTCCCAAATACCATCCTGAATGGGGAGGTTCCTAACGGTGTCTTGTAAACATTCCTATAAGCCCATAGGACTTGATCTAAACTCTGAGACCAGTCCTTCCTGTCTGGGAAGACAAGCTTTTGCAATATGGTTTTTACCTCCCTATTCGACACCTCTGCCATGCCATTGGTCTGTGAGTGGTAAGGACTAGCGATACGGTGTTCTATGTCATAATACTTTAACAGTTCCTTCACATCTCTATTCATAAAATGGCTACTCCTATCAGATATCAACACTTTGGGGATTCCTAACCTTGAGATGATATGATCTCTGATGAATTTACAAACAGTTTTGTTGTTTGCTGCTCGGGTTGGGATAGCTTCCATCCACCTTGATAGATAATCTACCACAAGAAGGATGTATTCGAATCTGTGACTAACAGGGAATGGGCCCATGAAGTCAATTCCCCAGGCGTCAAAGACATCACAAATGATGGCAGGCATCTCATTCTTGGAACCAACGCTTCCTCCCATTCGCTGACATACTGGGTACGACTTCGCAAAAGTAATTGCATCATGAAACAGAGTCGGCTAGTATAAGCTACACTGAAGTACCTTCCATGCGGTCCTCTTCCTAGAGTAGTGTCCTCCTGCCTCCATACTATGGCATAAAGTAAGGACACTCTAATATTCCTCTTGAGGATTACATCATCTCCAGACACAATCCAATCCTTCAAAGAAAAGGATTGGATCCTCCAAATGGTAATGTCTTGAATTTGACTTCAGTCGGTCTATGTGGCTCTTAGGCCAATCTTCGGGAACTTTCTTAGAGACAAGATAGTTCACGATATTGGCGTACCATGGGAGTGAGTTGACAACAAAGATCGACTCGTTAGGGAAGAAGTCCTGAATCGATGTATCATCAGAAGCATTAAGATCCTCGAGACGGGAGAGGTGATCAGCTACTACGTTCTTCTTTCCATGTTTATCATGAATGTCCAAATCAAACTCCTGGATAAGCAGAATCTACCTAAGAAGATGCGCCTTCGCGTCCTTATTTTCCATTAAGTATCGTAGCGTTGTGTGGTCAGTGAACACAATCACCTTGGATCCAATTAAGTGAGATCTGAACTTATTTAAGGTGAACACTACTGCAAGCATCTCCTTTTCCGTAGCTGTATAGTTATGCTGAGCAATATCGACCACTTTGCTTGCGTAGTGTATGGCGAACGGGACGTCATCCCTCCTCTATCCTAACACAGCCCCAACAGCAAAGTCTGAGGTGTCATGATCTCAAAAGGCAGATACCAATCAAGGGCTTGTAGGATAGGGGCGTCCATGATCATCTTCTGTAATTGCTTAAAGGCTTCAAGACATTTGTGATCGACAATGAACTCCAAGTCTTTGCCTAAAAGCTCATTTAGCGGTCGGACAATCTTTGAAAAATCCTTATTAAATCTTCATAAAATCCAACATGCTCAGGGAAGGATGCAACTGTTTCACGTTGGTTGGTGGCTGGAGTCGTCCGATCACATCCACCTTAGCAGGGTCAACCTCCATTCCTCTCTTGGAGATGACATGCCCCAACACAATACCCTCCATCACCATGAAGTGACTTTTCTCCCAGGAGAGCACTACATTGACCTCACAACACCGCATGAGGAATCGGTCCAGATTCCTAAGACAGGAAAAGAAGGAATCGTTGTGGACTGAGAAGTCATCCATGAAGACTTTCAGGAATTCACCGACCATTTAGGCAAACACATCAATCATGCACCTTCGAAAAGTACCAGGAGCATTGCATAACCCAAAGGGCTTGCCCTTGAAAGCGTAGCTACCAAAGGGGCATGTAAACGAGGATTTCTCCTGATTCTCAAGAGCTATGTCTACTTGATTGTAGCTCGAGAACCCGTTTAAAAGGCATAAGAATTTTTCCTCGCTGATCTCTCTAAGATTTGATCAATGAACTGTAGGGGGAAATGATCCTTCTTCACTGCGATATTCAGGCGTCTATAATCCACACAGACATGCAACAATGTGGGTACTCGTGTCACGATATCCTCTCCATTCTCATTGGTGGTTGTCTGAATTCCCGACTTTTTCGAGACAACATGGATTGGTGCCACTCAATTAAAATCGTAGATGGAATAAATAAAACCTGCATTACACCATTTCTCTATCTCCTTCTTAACCACCTCTCGTAAATTTGGATTCAACCGACGTTGGAATTCGTGAGAGGGTTTAGCCTCATTCTCTAAGTAGATATGGTGCGAACACAGAGTGGGATTTATCCCATGGAGATCGGAAATGCTCCAAACTATTGCCTTGCAATTTTTCTCCAGGATCTCTAGCAAGCAAGATTCCTACTCCTCGATCAATCGTGAGCTGATGATGAACGGATATTTCTTGTCTTTGCCCGCAACTAAGGCATATTTTAGTGTTGTGGGTAAAGGTTTGAGCTCAGTTAAGGTGTCATCATCAAGGAAGTATGTCTCAATCGAATCTGGCTCTGTGATGGTAGTGGTTGGATCTGTCCTCAAAATTGATGCCACCAGCTCATTCGGCTCTGGAGTTGGATTGTCAAAGGTCTTCAAGCAATCGGCAAAAGCTATGTCTGACTCATCATCCTCATCTCCTGATTGTCCTAAAGAGGAAAGGACTGACAGGCCCAGTTGGGCCACTACTTCATCGAAGATGTAGGGGGATGCATAATTTGCGCTATACCAGTTCCTAAGGGTCTCGCAAACTGACTCATGCATAGGATCTTCTCCGGAGGAAAGGTACTCATCGGTGCTAGCTGAGTTCTGTCTCCATGGGGCCCAACTTTGTCTACATGAATACAATCTGCTTCAGACTAAGAGTACTCGATGCTGGAATCTGAATCCGGCCTTTGCCAACTGGTCTGCATCATCTCATGTTCCTCATCTCTGCCTGGAGTTTGGAACTGGATCTTCCCGATCTTTTAATCAAACAGGTCCCCTATTGTTCTGAGGAAGGGCCTTCCTAATATGATCTGGGAATCTCTCCAATTTTGAGGAGTCTTCATATCAAGGACTGTGAAGTCCACCATGTATTCTTGACCCTTGACTCTGATTATAACATTTCTTAATTCTCCTAGGGACCTCTTAGTGGATTTATCTGCAAGCTAAAATGGTTCTTTGGATTTCCTTAAGAGGTTAGAGATTAAGCCACCCGTAGAGGGCTATAGGCATCAAGTTAATCGAGGAGTTGTTATCGAGGAGAGTGCATGCAAACGCAGTGTCATCAACATGACTCACCACATAATGTGCATCCATGTCTCTTGGTTTCCTTGGATACACATTCTTAATTGCGCAAGTAGTGGCTACTGACAGAACGTATTTCTCAACACGGCTTTTGGAATTCCTATTAACCCTAGTAGGTGTACATCTCACCTTAAGGTATTTCTGGAATGCAGGTGTCATTTCCACATACATATCGAAGGGGATTGTGACCTTGATGTATTTTTTTACAGAATTCTGCCATCTCAAGGTCATATTTTCGTTCTTTTTCGATTTTCTTCTTTGCACCCTTAAGAGCTCGGGGGAAAGGGATTATTGATGCTAACTCGGATTCCGAAACTGAAAGATTTTCATTGAACTGAGGAACTCAGTTTTGTACATGACTCTAACAAGGATACTGACTCGGCCTCTAACTTCGACTAAAAGAAAATTTCTGTTGCGAAACTGGTGATGTATCTTCTGAAGGATATGGAATTATCCTCAAGCGCATCACGGAAGCATGATCGTCGTATCGGATACGACGAAGAACTACTAGTCGCACTAGTTGTTCGGTGCAGCGGAATTTAAAATTTTTATTCGATGAAACCACATGATCCGAGAACCATTCTCAGATCGTTTTATCTATAACCACAACAAGTATAATGCAATACCTCTTGAAGCGTGGTTGATTAAGTCTCTAAAGAAAGAGACCTCCTGTCTCAAGTCCGATCGTCGGCGAGACCGCTTGCGAACGCGGGGATGAACCGCGTTGTCCTCGCAATCCAAGAAGTCGATCCAAGCGTAGTTGCTCCTAATCTCGTCGTACGAGATCGAACGTCTCCTTCGTGGGCGTGGCACACCAAGAAGACGGAGAACCGAAGAACGTCGAAGCGGCGGCGCGGCGGCGAAGGCGACGACGGTTCTCTCCTCTAGGGTTTGGTGGTCGGCTACTAATTAGAGGGAGAGAGGGTAGACGTGTACCAAGAAAGAGAGAGAGAGAGAGAGAGCCTCCAATATTTGCATGTCTCAAGAGAGCATGGTATGCCTCTCTATTTATAGGGTTTTGGGATCCATGGATCTCAATCCATGTGACATATAAAATCAATGGATGAGATTGATTTATGTCAATCCAATGGCTAAGATTGTTGTTGGTAAAACCAACAAATTTAGAATAAAATATATTTGACAAAATCAAATATAAATTAGTCCTAAATCAAACCAATAAATAAGGAGAGAAGATACATGGAGATTTCATCTCCATGTGCCTTCCAAAGTGGACGGCCACACATTCCTTATAGGAATGATGTGCCTCCCAAGGTTTCCATGGAGATTGCAATCTCATGGAAATCCATGAGATTGCATATCTCCTTGAAAATCTCCTTTATTTATTTCCAACAACTTTTGTTAGCTTTTATTCTTCAAAAAATAATCCATAATTATATTTGAGAATATTGCAATCTTGCCATGGAAAAAATTGTGAATCATATTCACAACCCAAAACAACATATAATTTACATTGTCAATTAATTACACAATGTGTATCCAATACACATAATAATTAATCAACACATATAAATTATAATTAGCTCTCTCTAATACATTATAAATCACATTTATAATATATTATGAATAATTGGATATTTCTATCCATATTATTCTTATCCATAATAATTAAATCACATTTAATTACATTGGATAATTTCTTCACACATCAATATGATTAAATCACATTTAATCATCATTTCTTCATTGTTTAGATCTTATGGAATTATTCTCGAACCATTCAAGAATAATGCAATCTCTCCGCAGTTACTTGGAGATAAGGACAGGGCGATTGTATTGTTCCACGTATAGTGACATGGATATTGAGATCATATCACAAATCCAGATCGCAGGCCTCCCATAAATTCTTGATTAAATCAAGACCGTAAATCTAATCTTCTCATTGTATCTGAATCACATTCAGATCAATGTCCAACACTTGGACCAAGATCAGATCACTTCTCTACTGAGATGAGTCACTAAAATCCAGACCCGTTTCACCACTCCCTAGGAATGGAAGTGTCATGGTTATACAATCGTTTACGATCAAATCACCCTCAGGTATTCCCAATACCTGTACATCCTGCATACTGGAAGACTCAGACTAAAACCCGAAGTATTGGATCAACTTTATACTGTCTACTTCATGGTTTTATCAGTAAGTTTCTCATTCGATCATTGGGAGTTGGTATCAATCATACACTTTCCAAAAGCATATATTATACCTAGGTCTTGATCATATACTAAAAGTATATATCAAACCTACAAATTCAGTCAAGCTTCCAAAGCGAGACGACCACGCGCATGGAATTTGATTCTTCCCAATATATCATGAGTGAGCTCATGTCTTCTGGTTCAGTAACTGAACCTGTATGATCCCTTTGAGAGATCGTATTACTCATATGCCCTTATATGCACACCAGCGCACCGGTGTATAGACCTTGGTTAGATCATCAACCTATTGGTCTGCCAAATGTACGTACTCAGACATATAGTAACACATCTGTCTCCGATCAGAGGATGTGTGCCTATATTATGACAGCATACGATATAGGACTTTGGTTATCTCGATCTTGTTAAGTCAACTCTTTGACCTAACTAATCTGACACCTCTGAATCTCTATTCCTATGCAGAGGACCTGCATCAAGAGGTCGGTCAGATATCAGCCTTCAGAGATAAGGATTGCCATCTCCTACTCAGGCTGGAGATCATCTCTTAATAATCATTTGACGGTGCTTGATGAGTCCTCAATCTAACCCTTTTGATATTCATCCAAGCACCAGCCTCTATGATTCAATAGTTGAATCAACAGCTGTATGATTATTAAGATGGCCATGGTACATAACCCTAATTGTACTAAGGGACCTATTATGAAAATTAATTATTCTTCATTTCAGATCTGGGAATGATATTTGCAATAACATTTATTGCATAATGGCTCGCCGTGGGCTCGCATTTCCAACAATCTCCCACTAGCCCAAAGAGCCATTAATGGGCTAATCATTTAAACCCGCACTCATGTGACAATCATAGGATATTTAGAAAATAGCTAGGTAAGTTGATCAGTCACTCTGTTCCCGCGAGACTACGCCATGTCCTTTTACGGCACTTGCATATCCCCAGTAACAGTGATCGCATCCAATGCGAATGTTGCATCTTATGCAACTAATACTCAATCTTGTTAGTTAGTTATAGTGTCATTGACACTACAGCTTAACAATTATCATAACCAATATTTCCATAATCCTTATCAGAATACCTTTATTCTTGGAGATCACTATCTCTTAAGGTATACACAGTTAAGACCTTTTAGATCTCTATCTATGAAGTCTTAAGCTTTTGAAGATAAGACTTTGAGATCACTATCTCAAAAATCTTGTCATCTATGAAGATTTTGTTATTACTGCAACCAAGTATTTTATTTCCATAGTAGGATTAGTAACAGTTTACTACTCCCACTGCATGGCAGCCATCTGGCTTTTGTACACATCTAGTACACACCCGGCTTCTCAGAACTGATGCGCAAGGGCAAGTAGTTCTAGCATTCACTTCCTCAACTCTTTGAGCTGCTATCCCTTTAGATAGGTCAGTACCATATCTTAAGGGATGGAAGCCATTCTTGGAATTTTCCATAAAATGGAATATGTCCAAGATGTACTATTAATGTGACAGTCCCAATACCCTCTTCTCTTTGCTCCTGAACAACTTCAGAACTAAGATCTAAGAGGTATCCTTGAGATCATATCTCAAGTTATGGAACAACCAGATAATAAAACACTTATTATCATCCTTATATCATTCTAAATGATTAGGATATTATCTACATTTAGCACGATGAACACAAAGTCACTCCCACTAAGCTTCACATGGCTCATCAAGATTCTATCTGAAATCATAACAATTATAATTCCATTAAATCTTATGGTCCAATTTCAAGAAGCTTATTTGAGTCCATAGATGGATTCCTTAGTTTGCACACCTTGCTTTCCTCAACCATGAAGCCCTGGGGCTACTTCAAGTGAATATCCTCAAAGAGGTATTCGTAGAGGAATGCAATATTGACTTACATCTTGAAGATGCAATAGTCAAGTTGTGTAGCTAAGGTTAGTAATATTCTGATGGTTTTAAGCATGGTCACCGAAGAGCAAGTCTCATTGCAAGCAATGTCTTCTCTTCCAGTGTGTAGCTTATGGCTACGAACCATCCTTTGAAGATCTCTACCTTCCCATCAGGTTCCCTTTCTCTTGAAGATCCATTTACACCTTTACAGGTCTTACCCATATAGGTGGATCCTCGAGGGTCCATATACAACACTTGTATATGAAGTCTACATTAGACTTTTATTGCTATCCATCTATCCATGTTATGATCTTCAGAAGCTTCATCACATGAAGTTCGATCATTGTCAGATTTCTCTAACACATGGAATCCATCCTCAAACTCATTTGAAGAGGTATTAGTGTTTCATTTTTAATTGTCCTTTTTAGTTTCCAATTTCAGGAGTCTCATTATCTTCTCAAGATTAAATGAGTTCCTACACTTCATTTTCATCTTGATTCTCAAGAGTCTCAACCTCTAAGAATCACATTCTCAGAGATGAGATATTTTAAGAATCTCAAGGTCATAAAGTAGGTATCCAATACCATCCTTTATTTTCCTAATGAAGCAGCACTCTCAAGTGCTCAATTCCAGTTTATTTGCATGGAATTATATGTAGTCTCTACTACATATATACCTGGATACTAAGAGGAATTTATGCTAAAAATTCATCATTGATCGAATCATGTCACACATGATCCAATTGTATCTCCCTACAACTCTATTGAGTTTAGGTGTGTTAGGAGGATATAGATAGAAGTGATATTCATATCTTCAGAAGGTATCCTTTGAATTCATCTAACAGGTACTCATTACCTAGATTAGACCAAATTCATTTTCATCTTCCTTCAGACTTTGGTTCCAAACCAAAATTATGAAATCTTTGAACATTTCAAAGATTTCTTTAGGTGAAGAGAAGAAATCTCGTATCATACATAATCATCAATAGATATCACATATCCATAATGTTTACTATGATATAGATGATCTGCATACATCAATATGTATGAGATCCTAAATACCTTGACATCTTACACCTTTCTCTAAGAAGGGTGTATTGGACATTTTACTTTGAATACAAGATTCATAAGTATGTAAGTTATGAAATTTTAGACATTCTAAAGTTTCATCTCTTACTAGTCTATTGATCAAATCAATAAACAAATGTCCAAGGCTTGATGCTAGATCATTGTCAAATGATCTTCATCCTCATATTGATCTTAAGGTTTAATTTCAGTATTTAGAAATGTTAATGAACCATTCATTAATTTTATAATTTAGTGGAGTCCACTAGATTTTAGATTACTATCTGAAATATCTCCATCATAACTCTTTATGATAGATTTATTATAGAATTTGTGTTTATTTCCAACATTTAGAAATAAACAATGAGTGTACTTTAATATCTAGGTCATAGAGACATTCTCTAAGATTAAGGGCTCTCCCACTGAAATTATGAAGTCTAGTGATCCACTGGAAATTATTGCAACAATTACATCAATGTCCATCTGGATAACTATAAACCTTAAGACTAAATTTTTCTAGTCTTCTAAATCATATGCAACCCATTGCAAGTGTTGTTAGAAGATTGAGATACAATTATTAGACTTCATCTTATTCAATAAGTAAGTCAATGTCAATGATTTATGTAGATTATTCGGATGCTCTATCCGAGTCCTTCTCTAAGGATTCGAGACAAACTTGATAGTAGTACTATCAACACACCAATTTATTGCAGTGTTGGCATTCATCCAACTCTTTGGATGTCATATGGAAGTCACAGAGGTATAGTCAACTCTTTGACTTTTCTTCTTTCTTGGGTCTGACCCATGCTTCCACTGTGCTCCCTTTATCTATGAGCAACCATTGCTTAAGACTAAGGATCTCTTACAATAAATTCAAAAGAATTCAAAGTAAGAGTATTTCTACATTTATTTATGCTACATTAAATTCACACAATATGAATACTATGAAGCATCATGAATGACTAGAGTATAGACAGTAGAATGATGACACTCATCATCTACATCCATCTAAACTCTTAAAACAAAGGTTCAGGTAGGTACTCAAACAATTTGAATACATCATCTCTTTACAGAGCCACCATTCTGCATGATGCAGTGAACCATGTCATTCATGATAAATGTCAAGAGCACATATGTATGCCATAATATCTTCTTAGATTTTATAAGGATTATATGACAATTATGATCATCATCAACATGTCACTTCCAAAGTACATTTGATGATACCAAGACTATAGAGACAAACAAACCCTAGGGTTGTAGTCCTATTATCTATTTAATTGTCATTCCTCATTATTAAGAGGAAACTTGCACATTGCAACCACATATATTATGTGTTCAATTGCAAGTACAATATCTGGATCATGAGTCCAATCCATGATATTTTACTGGTTATTATTGAGTATATAATTGAGTGGGTTTTAATGAAGGATTATCTGAAATAAGAAATTTGCATAAATATATAAATATATATATTTTTTACTTTGATTTAGGATTTTTATATCAAAGTTGTCTTACCTTGTCAACACTGAAAGTTCATTCCCTTAATCACTTTCAATGTAAGAGATATACTTACCATTATATCTCAAGCAAGATCTGGGATCTCCTTCCTTATCTTTGTTGCATCCCAATAATATGAGAACCTACAACTCGGATAAAAAGAAGCGGCAACACATTCCGCCTTGCAAGTCCAACTTGCATTTCCCAATTCGGTCTTTAACACCTGGGCCCACCACCCCTAAGGCGATGTTGACCCATCGTTAATTGAACCAACCGTCAACAGGAATAGTACTTGCTATACGCAATCCAATATCGCCCCAATAATATGAGGATCCGATATTGGGGTCACTACGTATACGGCCTTACTCTTTCGAGAAGCGAAGAGCCCGATCTAGATGCGCTTGCATACAGGAGCTGTCACTTTGGACAGGCATCTCCTATATACAATTTCTGGCGACGGAACCCTCCACCTTGACGGGAGACCATGGATGTCACTTATGTGATCCTCCATATCATAGTCAAATTTTAATTAATCATTATGAATCATATTCATTATGATTAATTCTTCCAAGGGAAATAACATCTCTATTCATAATAGAGTGTTCTAATTTTAATTGGATTCCAATTAATCTAATCATATTAAATTAATGATCCAATTAATATCCAACAAATATTTTATTGTTACTTGAATTATGGTATTATCTCAAATATGTATTATTTTGAATTTTAATAATTAGAAATACATCATGATTTCTTAAGCATTATACTAACCCTACCCGCTGTCATGGCCAGTACCGACGAGAGTGGGACGGACTACATACGTTGCAACCCACAACCCCAATGCTCTCCGACTAGACACCATATCCACCTCGGGAAAGGATAATGCAAAATAGATCATTTTATATTTGAGATGATCATCGGTTCTTCAATCGAAATTATACCATATAATAATAATCAAAACAATTTTGATTAACATTATAATGAGATTTGCTAAACAAATCCCAAGTCCTATTCAAGCAACATGTTTGTTGGAATGTTGATCATGTAACCAATTAGTGATCTAGATCACATCTAATCAATTATTGGTTAAGGCAATGTCATTTAAGGGAATAATTATCATCAAATATTTCACAAATATTTATGCACAATTATTCTAGGAAATTAAACAATTTAATTTCACTAATTTATTAAATGACAATCACTACACAAGCATCACGTTTGATGAATGTGTTTCCAATTAAGATTTAGATCAAATCTAATCAATTAATTGGTTGAGGCCATGTCAATTATGTAAATAATCAACTTCCAATATTTCACAAATATTTTTCATGATTATTTCTCGAAATTAACAATTAATTTCACTAATTGACAATCACTTGGTTCTAGATTAGGACTGTAATTTCAGCAGTGACCCCTACTTACTAAAATTAGCATATCTCAATCATATTAAATCCAAATTAGACAAACTCAATTTTCATAGATTGCTAATTTGATTTAGGACAGAACCCAACTGATGTTACACGCATTTCGAGGCATCTCTAAACAGTAATTAACATTTTAATCACGTTCAGATCTACAGTTCCCGCAACAGTGCATACATGTTCATTAAAACAACCATATCTAGAGCATACGAAATCCGATTTACGTAAACTCAGATCCTATAGTTTCCTTATTTAATGGGGAACAAAATCTAAATATTAAATTCGTGTTTAAACAATTTAAACAGTGCCGAATTTATTTACTAAACAGATCTGCGAAATCAAATGCGATAAAAACTTTCGCAACCTTAACGAACCCAAGTCGTCCTCGATTTTTCGAATCATATTCGAAACCGTCGACCTAAGGCTCTGATACCACTTGAAGGATATGGAATTATCCTCAAGCACATCACGGAAGCGTGATCGTCGTATCGGATACGACGAAGAACTACTAGTCGCACTAGTTGTTCGGTGCAGCGGAATTTAAAATTTTTATTCGATGAAACCACATGATCCGAAAACCATTCTCAGATCGTTTCATCTATAACCACAACAAGTATAATGTAATACCTCTTGAAGCGTGGTTGATCAAGTCTCTAAAGAAAGAAACCTCCTGTCTCAAGTCCGATCGTCGGCGAGACCGCTTGCGAGCGCGGGGATGAACCGCGTTGTCCTCGCAATCCAAGAAGTTGATCCAAGCGTGGTTGCTCCTGATCTCGTCGCACGAGATCGAACGTCTCCTTCGTGGGAGTGGCACACCAAGAAGACGGAGAACCGAAGAACGTCGAAGCGGCGGCGCGACGGTGAAGGCGACGACGGTTCTCTCCTCTAGGGTTTGGTGGTCGGCCACCAATTAGAGGGAGAGAGGGTAGACGTGTACCAAGAAAGAGAGAGAGAGAGAGAGAGAGAGAGAGAGAGAGCCTCCAATATATTGCATGTCTCAAGAGAGCATGGTATGCCTCTCTATTTATAGGGTTTTGGGATCCATGGATCTCAATCCATGTGACATATAAAATCAATGGATGAGATTGATTTATGTCAATCCAATGGCTAAGATTGTTGTTGGTAAAACCAACAAATTTAGATTAAAATATATTTTACAAAATCAAATATAAATTAGTCCTAAATCAAACCAATAAATAAGGAGAGAAGATACATGGAGATTTCATCTCCATGTGCCTCCCAAAGTGGACGGCCACACATTCCTTATAGGAATGATGTGCCGCCCAAGGTTTCCATGGAAATTGCAATCTCATGGAAATCCATGAGATTGCATATCTCCTTGAAAATCTCCTTTATTTATTTTCAACAACTTTTGTTGGCTTTTATTCTTCAAAAAATAATTCATAATTATATTTGAGAATATTGCAATCTTGCCATGGAAAAAATTGTGAATCGTATTCACAACCCAAAACAACATATAATTTACACTGTCAATTAATTACACAATGTGTATCCAATACACATAATAATTAATCAACACATATAAATTATAATTAGCTCTCTCTAATACATTATAAATCACATTAATAATATATTATGAGTAATTGGATATTTCTATCCACATTATTCTTATCCATAATAATTAAATCACATTTAATTACATTGGATAATTTCTTCACACATCAATATGATTAAATCACATTTAATCATCATTTCTTCATTGCTTAGATATTATGGAATTATTCTCGAACCATTCAAGAATAATGCAATCTCTCCGCAGATACTTGGAGATAAGGACAGGGCGATTGTATTGTTCCACGTATAGTGGCATGGATATTGAGATCGTATCACAAATCCAGATCGCGGGCCTCCCATAGATGCTTGATTAAATCAATACCGTAATCTAATCTTCTCATTGTATCTGAATCACATTCATATCAATGTCCAATACTTAGACCAAGATCAGATCACTTCTCTACTGAGAGGAGTCACTAAAATCCAGACCCGTTTCATCACTCCCTAGGAATGGAAGCGTCATGGTTATACAATCGTTTACGATCAAATCACCCTCAGGTATTCCCAATACCTGTACATCCTGCATACTGGAAGACTCAGACTAAAACCCGAAGTATTGGATCAACTTTATACTGTCTACTTCATGGTTTTATCAGTAAGTTTCTCATTCGATCATTGGGAGTTGGTATCAAGCATACACTTTCCAAAAGTGTATATTATACCTAGGTCTTGATCATATACTAAAAGTATATATCAAACCTACAAATTCAGTCAAGCTTCCAAAGCGAGACGACCATACGCATGAAATTTCATTCTTCCCAATATCTCATGAGTGAGCTCATGTCTTCCGGTTCAGTAACTGAACCTGTATGATCCCTTTGAGAGATTATATTACTCATATGCCCTTATATGCACACCAGCGCACCGGTGTATAGTCCTTGGTTAGATCATCAACCTATTGGTCTGCCAAATGTACATACTCAGACATATAGTAACACATCTGTCTCCGGTCAGAGGATGTGTGCCTATATTATGATAGCATACGATATAGGACTTTGGTTGTCTCGATCTCGTTAAGTCAACTCTTTGACCTAACTAATCTGAAACCTCCGAATCTCTATTCCTATGCAGAGGACCTGCATCAAGAGGTCGTTCAGATATCAGCCTTCAGAGATAAGGATTGCCATCTCCTACTCAGGCTGGAGATCATCTCTTAATAATCATTTGACGGTGCTTGATGAGTCCTCAATCTAACCCTTTAGATATTCATCCAAGCACCAGCCTCTATGATTCAATAGTTGAATCAACAGCTGTATGATTATTAAGATGGCCATGGTACATAACGCTAATTATACTAAGGGACCTATTATGCAAATTAATTATTCTTCATTTCAGATCTGGGAATGATATTTGCAATAACGTTTATTGCATAATGGCTCGTCGTGGGCTCATATTTCCAACATCTTCCGCGATTGCAGGGACATCCTCCTCAGATGGAGGTGTGGGCTCTTCATCGTTCTCGCCGGACTCACTACGTATGTTGTTCCCCTTCTCCATCGAGGACTTAGAGGACCTCTTCTTCTGCCGGTGGTGGTGGTTTTTCTCCTCTGCCTCCAAATTCTCCTCAGGTAGAGATTTGGCAGTGTCTTCCCCAGTGCGTGTGCCCGATCAGGTACGATTACGGTCCTTCCGCTCCTGAGGGGCATATGATTAACATTACCGTATGAAAGGATCTCATGTTCAGATAAAGAGTTATCTGAATAGTATACCTGATCTCGAGGTAGGTTCTGACTCTGATTCAGGCTATTTGGGTTACCCTGAACCTGGGTTGGAATTGGACTCTTCAGTGCCCTCAGTTGGTCCTGGGTATGCGAAACATGATTCAAATCTGTTCTCATATCCAGGTAGTCATTCTGAATCTGTTGCACCCTATTAGTCAGGGTCTGGATCGTCAAAGTGAGGGACTCCAATTCGCTTGTGGGTAGGGCTTGCTGATTGTGACTAGAGGGCCAGTTTCTTATTGGCCCTGCTAGCCATGCCGGTACTGCTGCTGATGGTAAGATGGTGGAGGGACCTGCTGGCCCTAGTGGAAAGTGCGTTGATGCTGGTGCTATTGAGGTTGTTAACCGTTTCCGGGCCGGGACTGTACGAAGCGCGGTGTGGGGACGGAGTTGGTTTCCTGGTAAACTAGGGACGGTCGGTGAGGCTGATCGTTCCCTATCCCCGACTGTCTGCTGATGGGGCCATGGTTGTACCTCGTTGATCTCGAACACCTGTGTAGGCCCCTCGTATATTGTCTCCACTTGTTGGGGTGTGTGCTGCTCCTGTTGAGTATATTGGTGCTCTTCTATCCATCTACTCTGAGGCCCCGGTGCCTATTCCTATACAAGATGGACTCGGTGTACAAGTACAAGTGGTGCAGAAGGGGCAGGTAGCTGTATCTTGGCCACAATCTCAGACAGTTCCTTTACTTGTTTAGGCAATCGCGGGAGTGCCTCAAGGTCAATGACCCTTTTGTGAATGTGCTCGACTATGGTTAACTTGTCAGCTATTATCCCCGTGCTGGGGATGAGGTCCTCTGTCATATCCACTATAGTCCTCCTAGTTATGTCATTGGATAAGCTTGAGGGAGACAACTGATATGCCCTGGTGGCTTGAGATCTGCCTGTTTTCGCCATCTGCTCCAGGATCTTCCATACGGCATCTTCATTTTTTGTTCATATAGCTTCCTCCACATGCGGCACTCACTAACTCCTGCATATCTGGGGTCATGCCACAGAACAAGGTTTGTACTAAGATCGCTTTTGTAATGCCATGGCATCGGCATTTCTGCGTTAAGTCATTAAATCTATCCCAGGCTTCATGGAATGATTCATTTGGTCCCTGGGAAAACCTTGCGATCTTTGCTCTCATCTAATTAGTCCTATTGAGTGGGTATAACTTCTTCAAGAATAGGTCCTTGAACTACATCCAGGTCTTACATCTCACCCCGAGATTTTTCAATAATGAGCAGCCTTATCTCCTAAGGCAAATACGGTGGCCTTCAGCCTGATGTAGTCGTGCCCAACACTAGGGTGACTAAGGTTGTTGCAAACCAGCTCGAAGTCTCTAAGTAAGGCATATGGCTCATCGTTGGCGTTTCCATTGAACTTCGGCAGCAGTATCAGATAGTGGGGCTTCAGCTCGAACACTTCAGGGGGGGACCTCAGGTACTAGCCAACTATGTATTTCATTCTCTGCGGGATTGTCGGTGTCTACCATGGGTCGGCCAATTCCTTCAGCCTCGATCACTTGTCCCATCCTAGCGATCAGTTCTGTATTTAGTTGCTCGGCTCTAGCTAGCCAGGCCAGGACTTGGAACATGGGGTCATCTCTGTGTTCCTCTTCGTCAAGTTTTTTCTTCAGCATTTTGTCCTCCTTTCCTGGTGAAGAAAATGGTATAAGTTAGAGGACATGTCAAAGAAGGCATTCAAATCGAGGAGATGGTCTTCCTCGGTGGAATCAGAGGAGAGAAAAGGGTTGGTTTGAGGGTAACCACCCTGGCAGTGATGGATCCCATACTCAAGAGGGTCATGAGCTTGGGTTGGATCAAGTTGCGCTTGTGCCGAAGGAAGATGAACTTCATGAGGGTCTCAAAGAGAGCTTTAGGGTTGGCTCAAGTTGCGCTTGAGTCGGCTCAGTCATCTTGGATGGCGATAAGTAGAATCGGGAGTATAAGATATGATTTTACTACTACCTAAAATAAGCAAGTGAATTCAAATCCTGATTTTCACACTCAACACGGTGAAGGAACCGAAACTGAGTCCGATTAATCTGGTTGATTTTAAGTGTGACTTTCAAACAAATAGCAAAGGTTACTTGGCCTACAGGGAAGTAGACTCAAAGCCGGATGTGTCTTCCCTGTTTAACCTGTCACCTAAGATACATGCGTCCTTCCTTTCTTAGCTCATATTCCAAGTTGAGGAGTTCAAAGACATGCCCCTATATATCGACAAGCAGGCGGAGGTTGACAAGGATGGTACTTCACCCCGAGGGGTTACTAACAACTTGTCACGGAGCACCGCTGGTTCGCCCCTATCTACCTGAGAACAGGTAGAAGTTACTTGGCACTAGTCAGTGAACCTGAAAGTGTTCAACTCGTGATATCTGCTCGGATCAGTTGGTACGTGATATGGAAGGCGGGGATTTTGGCTCTGCCTTAGGGTGTGCACACACACTCTAGTACCCTCACTCAGCCTGAAAATAAGGTCGGGTTAATCTCCCGCAATAAGAATTTCTGATTTTATTGATTTTTGGGGTCAATTAAGTTTAGCAGTCTTGATTTTGAGTTTAGGTGATCACTTGATTAGTTCAACCACAAAACATGTCGATCGTATTATTCCAATTTCCTTTTTATCCTTCGTTTGAAAAACCAAGGGGAAGGAAGTCGAGAAAAGCCGATGCAAGATAAAACAATGATGAAATGCCAAGTAGAGAAGACTTACAGTGATCCCTTGACTTTTATGCAGGATGCAAAACATAATTGAATACTTTATACTACATGCAATGTGAGCGATAAAATTCGCTCCTAGATAGGTAGTTTTATTAGTGAGTGAAGCACAGATTGAATTTGACTAGATATGCAGTATAAGTGTGTCTTTTAAGTGAGAAGTGTGATCCTAGAATTTTACGAGCACAAGCAAGTCTTAAAATAGCTCTAAGAGTTGCAAGTGCAAGCCTATTCTACGTAAATGCAATCCACACAGCACAAGGGGACATGTTTCCACTATACTTACACACGCGAGAACCCAAACGGGAACCTCTGGAACGATGCAAACATACTGAAAATAAAGGAAAATTATAAGTCCTTAAAAATTTCTCAAATTATTTACATGCAATTCCTCGGTTCGCCGAGTGAAGCGTCGTTTACTCCTCATTTCCCTCACATAAAAATATATAGAGATCAGATAAAGGATGACACAAAATAGACAAAAATAAATGACAGAGAAATATTCATAAGAAAAATCAGGGTTAGACTACGTGGGAATGGAAAATCAAAACTCAAAATTTTCTAAAAATTAACCTAAGTTGTGCCTCCCCAGTAACGGCGCCATTTGATGAACCGTATCATCGGTCTCTTAATAAGTCATTTTAATGCATTGTAGTTGGCCAAATCAGATGCGTCATAAATCACTTAATATAACTATCAATTAATAGAAAGCGGTCAAATTTATATTTTACTTGGACAAGCCCAAGGTCGAACTCAGAGAGGCAGCTTTCTCCTTATGTTAGTTTTAAGTTAATTTGGAGGTCTAATTTTCAGAAGAATATTTTTGGTATTTTTATAAATTTTATATGCAATTTAATAGGTAAGATAATGCAATCTCAAGCCAAATTTTAAGGTTTAATTTGAAATATAGTCAGATTAAGTCCAAAAATTATAAAATTTGGAAAGAATATGAAATGCAATGAAATTAAGATACTGTAACTTTTTTGTAATTTTTTGACTCTAAATGAATTTATTATGAATTAAAGATGACTGCAGAGTTATTTTTGCAAAATTAATTTTAATAAAAACCAAAACACATTATTTCTAGAGTTAAAAATTATCCTAGATATATCTCAATGAGAGGAATCCAGGAAAATTAAGAAATCTAGAAATCTATGTGAATTGGACCTATTAAAAATTACTTGGGCAATTTATTGTTTGATGTATTCAGTCCTCGAGATTCGTGCAAATTGAATGATTTTTTGGGCACAATGTAGAGTAACTTATCCTAGGTCTAATATGATTTTATGATGATTTTTGGAGCAACAAGAAATTTAATATTAAATAAAAGTCACACAGTGGGCAAAGTATAAATTATTTCACCAAAATATTATTATTAAATTCCAGCTGACTCACAAAAATAAGATAGGTGTCACACCATGTAGACTTCAAGTTAAACTACAACATCAATTTTTAGAATTTAAAAATGATCAAATATGGACACCTAAATATGAGTGCAAAAATAGGGGTCAAAATGAAAATACAGAAAATAAATTTTTTTCAAAACAAGACGTGCTGACAGGGACTTAAGTGCAATTACCTATAATGCGGGGAGTAGGAGTGCAAAATTCCCATTGAGCACACGTGCTCCTCATGTAGCACGCTTGGGATGGACTAGAATGCAATTTTAGAAGCTTTCTAGGGCGTTTATGCAAATTACCTGGCCCTCACATGAGAGACACATAAGAGGGCTAGGCTCAAACGGCATTAGTGGCTCGGACAAAGACTCGGATGGCTCAAAAGGTTCGGATTATCTTTGGGATAACTTCGATCACTTCGAGCCTAAGGTTTGAGAAGAGGCTCGGAGGGCATGAAGTGGTGCGCCAGGAACTGTCAGATCAAGATAGATGTAACGGTGGCTGATGAGGACGATGTGGCATGGTGCAAGGCGTCAGATCCTCATGAGATCGGACGGTGGTGGAGTTCGAAGGCGATGGCGACGTGGTAGCGTAATAGCCGTTGGATCCTCCTGATCAAATGGTGGCGTGAAGCGGGCAACGTGTAGAGAAGAGAACCGTTGGATCAGGATGATCCAATGGTAGCTAGAAGCCTTCTTCTTCGGTCCGCCGCCTCCTGCTGTGGACTTGGCGCGGCTCCGGTGACGATACTCTGGCTCCACCGCCTTCACCTGAGGACTTGGAAGCTCGCCGACGACCCCTTTAATTGCTCAGGTCGATCGTGGGAACGTCAGGAGTCTGCCAGAGGGTTTGGAGGCAGCAGGAGTCAACCGGATGATGATGGAGATGAAGCTCGAGGCTGCTCCGGCGTGGGGTCCGGTCAATGAAGATGAAGGTACCTGCAGGGTTAGTCTGCGCAAGGAAACATGTGCAATGTGCTCATAAGGCGAGTGTGAGTGCAGTGAGGCCTGGAGGGTGAAGTGAACGGTTATGATGGTCCTCCTCTGCCGTGGTGGATGAGCTTTGGTCGGAGGAAGGTGTAAAGTGTTGTCGGAGTGAATGGAGAGGTGCACGAAGATGTGAGCTCCAAGGCGGAGCTCGGTGGGCGATCGGAGGAGCGTGAGGATGCGAGGCAAAGCGGAATATATTCCAAGAAAAACGAGGGGAAAGAAGAACGGTTATCAGAGGAGGAAGGAGGAGTCTACCTGGGAATTGAGGCTCGCAGAAGAGGCTTCGGCCATCGCGTGAAGGTCGGTTGTGGACCGAGCTCATGCAGTTCGTCGGAATAGCTGCTACACGGCAGAGGTGCGTTGCGGATCTCGCCAAAGGTAGTCCACCTTCTTCGCTTGATGTCGTGCCTAATCATTGTCACTTATGAGGAGAGGAGAGCTTTGGGGTACCTCCTGCTATGGCGGAAGGGTTGAAAGTCTGTCGGAGATGGGGTATTTATAGGAAGGAGATGGGTTGTGTAGGTGATGGAGAGGGTGGTCGGCGTGGAGTTTATGGAGCGAAGGAGAGGGCGTCATGGGAATCATGGGTACCGACGAGGAAGGTGGAGGTCGGGGCTACATCGTGGAGGTATCGATGGGCGGTGGAGGTATCGATGGGCGGAGAAGGTGGCTGTAGTGGTGCCAAAAATAGGAAGGGGGTGAAGGAGACGTGAGGTAGGGTAACATGGGCGAGCCTCATTTGGAGGTAGACGACGACCTCTAGACCAACAGATCTTGTGATCCAATGGCCAGAAGAAGGGCACGAGAGAAGGGCCCGGATTAGATCATGTGGTCGAAATCGAAGGGCATTGGTCGTGACACGTGGCGGGCGTAGCATTGAGTTGAGACGAACGATGAAGATTGCATAAGGGATGAGGATCAGAGGGCCGTCATTTGAGCGGGAGATAAAGGTTGAGATCTGAAGTGCGTGGAGGTGATCGGATAATGGGGGTGATGACACAAGGTCAAAGGGGAGTGAGGCACTGGTGACGGTCTAGATGAGATCTAGGAAGACAATCCAAGGGTCCGGATTTATTAGGGATGAGCGGCACGGATGGAGGCATGATGGTGAAGATGTAGCCACGTGGTGCTCTAAGGTGAAGACGCTAACCGATGGTGTGGATGAGATCTTGGCCCAGATCAGACGACTGAAATGAGAAGCAGTGTGAACAACCAATATCTAGAGAGAGGATTACTGATTGGAAAACTCAGGAAAGGGGGCACGTGGCGCGCAATGGACTGGGCCGCGTGGCGCATCCAGAGGGTGCCACGACGCCGAATCTGGTTGGCTGAAAAAGAATATGAGATAAGAGTGAGAAGATGGACGAATTTGGAAAAACTCAAAACATGAAAGTTCTAGATCTCGATGAGATTTACAACTTTCATGTGGACCGAAAATGAAAACGAGGTCAAATAATGTAATAAAATACAAGAGTACAAATATACATACATATGGTGTACAATGGGGTCCCAAAAACCAAGTTTTTCATAGGAGCTCCAATTTAAATGAAAGTGGTCTCATGAAGGTCTTTGAATGTGTATTAAATTAAAAGTGAGTAGACCTAGATCGGAGGTTGTATGAGAGAGATATGCGCACTCTAAGGTCCATGGTCCTTAACTTGGTTTGGGGATTTATTGGGCAATTATTCAAGTCAGCAATTTTTGGTATTTTTCTTGTACTATTAGTCATTACGATATACAATACAAAGTGAATTTTGGGCTTCTTATTTAATGAAGATGCGAATAAATGCAGATGTTGTCAATGCATGTGTGGATGCTAATTATGCATTTTTGGTGGAAATGTGCTCCTAATTACTCGGGAACGAGGCTTTATTTTCAACTTTAAGAGTGATGGATCACATATTCATCACATATGTAGTCTCAATATGTGGGCAATGCCCCCCCCCACCCGATCCAGTGGCATGGATGTATAAAGACAAGATGTTGTGGGATGCAATAAAGCATCAAAAGAAGGATAGTCTACTGGCTTAAGAGGAAAAATTCCTTATATAAATGTTGTTGTATATAATATCAAAAAATATGCAAAATGAAAACTCCAAAAAGAATAAATGGGGAAAAGTAAATGGAAATTCAATCAGATTGGAGTATGTATGAAAATAAGCAAGGAATTATGTTTAAAAGATAGATATCTCAAGATTGCTAGCAGCATGAGACTTGGCTACATTGGCAAAGCTCCACAGGATATGATACTGCAGTAGACACAATATACTATTATTTCTACCCCCTCTTCTTGCATTGGTTGCACTTGAGGTTAGAATACCCCAGACCTCGAGGAAAGAGTGTATAGATTGGGGAATTAAGATTATCTTGTTGAAGTATATTGTTCCTTTCTATCTATGATGAGAAGAGGTACATACACTTTAATTGCACAAGTAAGACTCATAGTGATAAGGGTTTGCTTATGAATAGATTTATTCTGACCTGGCTATTGAGGAGATTGAACATAGACTTGTGGAACTTGAGGGTCGTTAAGGTTTAGATGATACTCCCAATAAGGTTCCAAACACATTAACAATCCAAAGGTCTTAAATGAGCTCTAAGCTTTGATTTTGTGAATGCAATTTTAAAAATCATAATCATTCTAATATCTTTATTTTTTCTTCTTTGCATCACTAATTCTACTATTAAGTGTTTCTGGGGAGGTATAAATAGTAAGTATAGGGGGTGATGAATAGCCATCCATCTAGCTTTATTCTTCCATTTTGTATAAAATCCCTAACAAAACACATGTAAATAAAACTAACCTGTACAAATTAACATTCAATATTCATCTAAACTTAGTCTGTAAGTACTATATAAATACCTATATTTAAATGTCAAATATAATAATAAAGAAAAAATTGAAATAAATGGAGTGTCAATGATACTAAATGACCCTAAACCCTAATACCAAGTCAATATCGGATGGGTCGACAACAAATAAAGAAAGGGGAGATAAGGGTCGATATTGTATTTATAAACCATATTTTCATTATTCAAAATAGAAATTTTTTTCCCTATTTTATTATTTTTCATGCACATTAAATAATAAAATATATGCATGAAAATTGTAAATTCAAATATAGGAAATTATAAAAATTATTGCACATAGAAATAACACACTCTCCAACAACGACATACAGATGAAAACGTCATAAACTGAACTTCACAGATCAATATCTTCTCGATGTGAATTACAAATTCACCAAATTCACCTCCTTATATTTATAATAAATTATCTAATAAATTTAGGTGGTTTCATAAAAAATGAAATTAAGATAGAAAAGTACAGTTTCTAGGGTCTGATTGTACTATGTAGTAATGTATTTAATTTATATATTTTATTATTGATATTTTTACCTTCCTTATATTTTTTAATAATTTCATATATATTTTTAAATATATTTAAAAAATTACAATAGAATAAAATAATTAAAATGCATTAAAATATATAGTACAATAATCTATATAAGTATGTTATAACTATAATGTGTATACGTATATTTATTTAAATATATAAATAAAATCATAAAAATAAAACAAATATATGTAAATGTGTAGTTACATTAAAATTATGAAACTATGTATATATTATAATAAATTTAAATATGAAATTAAAAAATAACTAAAATATAGGTAAGTATACCTATGTGCACACTTGTAAAAATTATACCAAATAAAGTAAGTTGAAAAAATAAAATAAAAATCATAAAAAACTTTATAAAATAATGATATTTTTTGTGTTTTGATCTTTTAATAAAAAATCAATTGTTGTTCCTTCTCGAATTACTTTTATTTAACCATGATATTTTGTCTTGTATTGGTTGATGTGACCTAATCAAGGCACCCCATTCGTTGACTTCCCAGATAATTTTACGTTCTTTGAGTGCCCCTTATCTGAAATCCACGACTTCACCAACCCAATAACTTTCTCCAAATTTCTGTGTTTGATACTAGGCTCGAAACGACTCAGTTTCTTCATCAACACTCTTCTACACATTCTCCCCCATCATGCCTTTATCATGGAATCATCATTTAAGCATCGTTGCTCCATAATCTTCGACCTTTGAGCAACCTTATGCAAGTTTATAAATAAAATTCATGTCCTACTTTTTGAGGTTTATATCCCTCTGTTGGACATGCGAGCCCATGGCGAGCCATTTTTCAATAATTGTTATTGCAAATATCATTCCCTGATCAGATATGAAGAATAAATAATTTGCATAATAGGTCCCTTAGTACAATTAAGGTTATGTACCATGGCCATCTTCATGATCATACAGCTGTTGATTCAACTGTTGAATCATAGAGACTGGTGCTTGGATGAATATCTAAAGGTTTAGATTGAGGACTCATCAAGCACCTTCAAATGATTGTTAAGAGATGATCTCCAGCCTGAGTAGGAGATGGCAATCCTTATCTCTAAAGGCTGATATCTGACCGACCTCTTGATGCAGGTCCTCTACATAGGAATAGAGATTTGGAGGTGTCAGATTAGTTAGGTCAAAGAGTTGACTTAACGAGATCGAGATAACCAAAGTCCTATAAAATATGTTGTCATGACATAGCACGCATCCTATGACAGGAGACGGATATGTTACTATATGTCTAAGTATGTACATTTGGCAGACCAATAGGTTGATGACCTAACCAAGGTCTATACACCGGCGCGCTGGTGTGCATATAAGGGCATATGAGTAATATGATCTCTCAAAGGGATCATACAGGTTTAGTCACTGAACCGGAAGACATGAGCTCACTCATGAGATATTGGGAAGAATCAAATTCCATGCACGGTCGTCTTGCTTTGGAAGCTTGACTGAATTTGTAGGTTTGATATATACTTTTGGAAAGTATATGATCAACACCTAGGTATGATATATGCTTTTGGAAAGTATATGATCCATACCGACTCCCAATGATCGAATGAGAAACTTACTGATAAAACCATGAAGTAGAAAGTATAAAGTTGATCCAATACTTCAGGTTTAATCTGAGTCTTCCAGTATGCAGGATGTACAGGTATTGGGAATACCTGAGGGTGATGTGATCATAAACGATTGTATAACCATGACCCTTCCATTCCTTGGGAGTGATGAAAGGGGTCTGGATTTTAGTGACTCCTCTCAGTAGAGAAGTGATCTGATCTTGGTCCAAATGTTGGACATTGATCTGAATGTGATTCAGATGCAATAAGAAGATTAGATTTGCGGTCTTGATTGAATCAAGTATCTATGGGAGGCTCGCGATCTGGATTTGAGATATGATCTCAATATCCAAGTCACTATACATGGACCAATACATTCGCCCTGTCCTTATCTCCAAGTATTTGCGGAGAAAGCGCATTATCCTTGAAAGAGTTCAGGATAATTTCATTGTTGATATGTGTATCCAAGCATTGAGAAAACGAATGATTAAATGTGATTTAATTATCATAAATAATGTGAATTTGATTAATATTATGGAGAGAGTTATCTTAGATAATTAAATATGATTTGATTATCAAAGATGTGAATAATATGAATGTGATTCATATTATTTGAGAACAAGAGAATATAGATCCAAGATGATTAAATGTGATTTAATTATCATGGATATAAATAATGTGGATAGCAATATCCATATTAGTCATACATATTATAAATGTGATTTATAATGTATAAGAGAGAGCTATTTGCAATTTACATTTGTTAATTAAATGTTAATGTGAATTGGATTCACATTGGACATTAAATTGAAAATGTAATTTACATTTTATTTAGGGTTGTGAATATGATTCACAAATTTTTCAATGGCAAGATTGCAATGTCTACAAAATAATTGTGAATTATTTTTGTAGAATAATTTGCAACAAAAGTTGTTGCATAATCTTGGAGATTACAATATAGAGATGAGAGCAACCTTCCATATATATGGAGTGGACGGCCACCACTCCTATTAGGAATGTGTGGCCGTCCCCTCCTTCCAACATGGAAGGAGGCACTCTCTCTCCTATGATCTCCAAGAGATCTTGATTTAATTTGGTGATTGAATTATATTGATTTATCAATATATATTTATTATAAATTAAATTAATTGTTCTTAGTTTTTACCAACACAAATCTGGGCCATTAAAAGAAACGCAATCAATGAGAGCCATTGGATTTGTGTTGTCCCATGGATTGAGATCCATGGATCCCAAAAAGCTATAAAAAGAGAGGCACCCCTTTGCTCTTTTTTACACAATAGTTGAGACAACAAATCTCTCTCTCTCTTTCTCTCTCTCCCTCTCATGGTCGTCCACCATGGATGCCCTAGAGAGGTTCTCCATCGCCGCAGCGTCGTCGTTATGCTGCCCAATGCTTTGCTCATGGAACTCCGTCTACTTCGGCTTGCCTTGATCGTGAAGAATACGTCGGATCTCGTGTGTCAAGATCAGGAGCTCCGTCGCTTGAATCATCAATATGGATTGCGAGAAGCATGTGGTTCATCCCCGCGCTCGCAAGCGTCTCCTCCGTCGGATCGGACTTGAGACAGGAGGTCTCTTCGTTTCGAGGCTCGATCGCAACCATGCTTCAAGAGGTAATACTATTACTTGTTTGTGGTTTAGACGAAACGATCCGAGAAGTGTTCTTGCATCATGTGGTTTCGTCGCATAAAAAAATTTTAATTTTCGCTGCTTAGAACAACTAGTCCGACTAGTCGTTCTTCGTCGTATTCGATACGACGCTCACGCTTCCGTGATGCGCTTAAGGATTATACCATATCCTTCAAATGGTATCAGAGCCTTAGGTTGGTGGTTTTGGATACGATCCATTAACCGAGAACGACTTGGGTTCATTAGGGCTTGCGAAAGTTTTCTCGCATTTCATTTTCGCATCCCTATTTTGAGATTATTTTCAGCACTGTTTAAATTGTTTAAACACGAAAATTATAATTGAGTTTTTTCCCCATTAAATATGGAAACCGTAGGATCTGAGTTTACGTGATTTCGATTCTGTTTGCTCAAGATATGCCCATTTTAGTGAACATGTATCCGTAGTTTCGGGGACTGCGAGTCTCACGTAATTAAAGAGTTAATTGCGGATTTGAGATGCCTTGAAATGCGTGCAAACCAGCTCTGTTGTAAATCAAAATAGCAAACTTTTGGAACTTACTTTGCTTAATTTGTATTTAAATTGATTGAGATATGGTATTTTTAGTAAGTGAGGGTCACTGCTGGAAATACTTTCCTAATCAAGAACCTAGTGATTTTCATCTAATCATATAGTGTAATTAAATTGTTTAATTTCCTGGAATAATTGTGCATAAATATTTGTGAAATATTTGATGATAATTATTTCCTTAAATGACATTGCCTTAACCAATATTTGATTAGATGTGATCTAGATCACTAATTGGTTACATGATCTACGTGATCTACATTCCAACAAACATGTTGCTCGAATAGGATTTTGGATTTGTTTAGCAAATCTTATTATAATGCTAATAAAAATCGTTTTGATTATTATTATATGGTATAATTTTGGTTGAAGAACCGATGATTATCACAAGTACAAAGTGATCTTTTTCGCATTATCCTTTCCCGAGGTGGATATGGTGTCTAGTTGGAGAGCATTGGGGTAGCGGGTTGCAACGTATGTAGTCCATCCCACTCTCGTCGGTACTGGCCATGACAGCGGGTAGGGTTAGTATAATGCTTAAGAAATTATGATGTATTGCTAATTATTAAAATTCGAAATAATACGTATTTGAGATAATACCATAATTCAAGTAACAATTAAAAATGTTTGTTGGATATTAATTGGATCATAAATTTAATATGATTATATTAATTGTAATTCAATTCAAATTAAAATACTCTATTATAAATAGATATGTTATTTACCTTCGAAGAATTAATCATAATGAAATGATTCATAATGATTAATTAGAATTTGAATATGATATGGAGGATCACATAAGTGACATCCATGGCCTCCCGTCAAGGCGGATGGTTCCGTCACCAGGGATTGTATGCAGGAGACTCTTGTCCGATGTGACAGCTCCTGTATGCAAGCGCATCTGGATCGGGCTCTTCGCTTCTCGAAAGAGTACGGATGTATGCGTAGTGACCCCAATTTCGGGTCCTCATATTATTGAGGTGATATTGGATTGCGCATAGCAAGTTGTATTCTTGTTGACGGTTGGTTCAATTAGTGACGGGTCAACATTGCCTTAGGGGTGGTGGGCTCGGGTGTTAAAGACTGAATTAGGAGATGCAAGTTGGACTTGCAAGGAGGAATGTGTTCCCGCTTCTTTTTATCCGAGTTGTAGGTTCTCATATTATTGGGATGCAACAAAGATAAGGAAGGAGATCCCAGATCTTGCTTGAGATATAATGGTAAGTATATCTCTTACATTGAAAGTGATTCAGGGAATGAACTTTCAATGTTGACAAGGCAAGACAACTTTGATATAAAAATTCCTAAATCAAAGTAAAATATGTATACATATAAATATATACACTTATGAAAATTTCTTATTTCAGATAATCCTTCATTAAACCCACTCAATGTTATACTAAATAATAACCAGTAAAATGTCATGGATTGGACTCATGATCCAGATATTGTGCTTGTAGTTGGACACATAATGTATGTGGTTACAATATGCAAGTCTCCTCATACTAATGAGGAATGACGACTACATAGATAATAGGACTACAACCCTAGGTTTGTATGTCTCTATAGTCTTGATCTCATCGGATGTACTTTGGAAGTGACATGTCGATGATAATCGTAATTGTCAATTAATCCTTATAAAATTTAAGAAGATGTTATGGCATACATATGTGCTCTTTACATTTAATCATGAATGATGTGGTTCTCTGCATCATGCAGAATGGTGCCTCTATAAGAGATGATGTATTCAAATTGTTTGAATACCTACATGAACCAATGTTTTTAAGAGTTTAGATGGATGTAGATGATGACTGTCATCATTCTACTATCTATACTCTAGTCATTCATGAAGCTTCATAATATTCATATTGTATGAATTTAATGAAGCATGTATAAATGTTGAAATGCTCTTACATTGAATTCTTTTGAATTTAACATAAGAGATCCTTAGTCTTAAGCAATGGTTGCTTATAGGTAAAGGGAGCGCCGTGGAAGCATGGGTTGGACCCAAGTGAGAAGTATAGTCAAAGAGTTGATTGTACTTCCGTGACTTCCATATGGCATACAAATAGTTGGATAAATGCCAATACTGTAATAAGTTGATGTGTTGATATGACTATCAACTCTGTCTAGAATCCTTAGAGAAGGACTCGGATGGAGCATCAGAATAATCTACATAAATCATTGAGATTGACTTTCTTATTTGATAAGATAAAGTCTTATAATTGTATCTCAATCTTCTAACAACACTTGCAATGGGTTGCATATGTTTTAGAAGACTGGAGAATTTGATCTTCAGGTTTAATAGTCATCTACATGGATTTTGATGCAATTGTTCCAACAATTTCCATTGGATCACTAGATTTCATAATTTCAGTGGGAGAGCCCTTAGTCTTAGAGAATGTCTCTGTGACCTAGACATTAGAATACACTCATTGTTTTTTCTAAATGTTGGAAATAAACTTGAATTCTGGAATGGACCTATCATAAAGAATTATGGTGGAGATATTTCAGATAGTAATCTAAAATTCTAATGGACTCCATTAAATTAGAAAATTAATGAATGGTTCATTGACATTTCTAAATACTGAAATTAAACCTTAAGATCAATAGAAGGATGGAGATCATTTGACAATGATCTAGCATCAAGCCTTGGACATTTGTCTATTGATTTGATCAAAAGACTAGTAAGAGATGAAACTTTAGAATGTCTAAAATTTTAAAACTTACATACTTCTGAATATTGTATTCAAAGTAAAATGTCCAATACACCCTTCTTTGGGAATGGTGTAAGATGTCAAGCTCCTTCAGGATCTCATACATATTGATGTATGTGGATCATCTATATCATAGTAAACATTATGGATATGTGATATTTATTAATGATTATGTATGATATGAGATTTATTCTCTACACCCAAGAAAACCTTGAAATGTTCAAAGATTTCACAATTTTGATTTAGAACCAAAGTTTGAAGAAAGATAAAATGAATTTGATCTAACCCAGGTAGCTTTTATCTGTTAGATGAATTCAAAGAATACCTTATGATGATATGAATATCATTTCTATCTCACTCCTCCTGATAAACCTAGACTCAATAGAGTTGTAGGGAGATGCAATTGGATCATGTGTAACATGATTTGATCAATGATAATTTTTAGCATAGTTTCCTATTAGTTTTTAGGTATATATGTAATAGAGAATACAATATATATCCTTAATAAGGTTCCAAGCAAGTAAGCTGGAATTTAGCACTTGAAAGTGCTACTTCATTAAGAAAATAAAGATGGTATTGGATACCTACTTTATGACCTTGAGATTCTTAAAAGATCTCATCTTTGAGAATATGATTATTAAAGCTTGAGACTTATTGAGAATCAAGATGAAATGAAGTGTAGGAACTCATTTAATCTTGAGAAGATAATGAGGTTCCTGAAATTGGAAACTAAAAGGACAATTAAAGATGAAACACTAAAACCTCTTCAAATGAGTTTGAGGAAGGATTCCATGTGTCAGAGAAATCTGACAATGATCGAACTTCATGTGATGAAGCTTCTGAAGATCATAGCATGGATAAATGGATGTTAGCAATAAAAGTCTAATGTAGACTTCATATGCAAGTGTTGTATATGCACCCTCGAGGATCCACCTATATGGGTAAGACCTGTAAAGGTGTAAATGGATCTTCAAGAAAAGGGAACCTGATGAGAAGGTAGAGACCTTCAAAGCACGGTTGGTAGCCATAAGCTACACACCGTAAGAGAAGACATTGCTTGCGATGAGACTTGCTCTTCGGTGATCGTGCTTAAAACCATCAGAATATTGCTAACCTTAGTTACACAACTTGACTATTGTATCTTCAAGATGTAAGTCAATATTGCATTCCTCTATGAATTCCTCTCTGAAGACATTCACATGAAGTAGCCCCAGGGCTTCATGGTTAAGGAAAGTAAGGTGTACAAGCTAAAGAAATCCATCTATGGACTCATATAAGCTTCTTGTTGCTGGAACATAAGATTTGATGAAATTATAAGTGTTATGATTTCAGATAGAATCTTGATGAGCCATGCGAAGCTTAGTGGGAGTGCCTTTGTGTTCATCATGCTGAATGTAGATGATATCCTAATCATTTAAAATGATATAAGGATAATAATAATAAGTGTTTCATTATCTAGTTGTTCCATAACTTAAGATATAATCTCAAGGATACCTCTTGGATCTTAGTTCTGAAGGTGTTCAGGCGCAAAGAGAAGAAGGTATTGGGACTATCACATTAGTAGTACACCTTGAACATATTCCATTTTTTGGAAAATTCCAAGAAAGGCTTCCATCCCTTAAGATACGGTACTGACCTTTCTAAAGGGATAGCACCTCGAAGAGTTGAGGAAGTAAATTCTAGAACTACTTGCACTTGTGCATTAGTTATGAGAAGTTGAGTGTATGCTAGTTGTGTACAAAAGCCGGATATCTACCTTGCAGTGGGAGTAGTAAAGTGTTGCTAATCCTACTATGGAGAGAAAAACACTTGATTGCAGTAATAACAAAATCTTCATAGATGACAATATCCTTGAGATAGTGATCTCAAAGTCTTATCTTCAAAAGTTTAAGACCTTGTAGATAGTGATCTATAAGGGTCTTAACCCTATGAATACCTTAGGAGATAAAGATCTCCAGATAAAGGTATTATAATAAGGATTATGGAAATATTGGTTATGATAATTGTTAAGCTGTAGTGTCAAGGATACTGTAACTAACAATATTAAGTATTGGTTGCATAAGATGCAACATTCGCATTAGATGCGAGCACTCTTACTGGGGATATGCAAGTGCCGTAAAAGGACTTGGCGTAGTCTCGTGGGAACAGAGTGACTGATCAACTTACCTAGCTATTTTCTAAATAGCCTATGATTGTCACATGAGTGCAGGTTTAAATGATTGGCCCATTAATGGCTCTTTGGGCTAGTGGGAGATTGTTGGACATACGAGCCCACAGCGAGCCATTTTGCAATAAATGTTATTGGAAATATCATTCCCTGATCTGATATGAAGAATAAATAATTTGCATAATAGGTCCCTTAGTACAAATTAGGGTTATGTACCATGGCCATCTTGATGATCATACAGCTGTTGATTCAACTGTTGAATCATAGAGGCGGGTGCTTGGATGAATATCTTAAGGGTTAGATTGAGGACTCATCAAGCACCATCAAATGATTGTTAAGAGATGATCTCCATCTTGAGTAGGAGATGGCAATCCTTATCTCTAAAGGCTGATATCTGACAGACCTCTTGATGCAGGGCCTCTGCATAGGAATAGAGATTCGGAGGTGTCAGATTAGTTAGGTCAAAGAGTTGACTTAACGAGATCGAGATAACCAAAGTCCTATATCATATCCTGTCATGATATAGGCACGCATCCTTAGACCGGAGACAGATATGTTACTATATGTCTAAGTATGTACATTTGGTAGACCAATAGGTTGATGACCTAACCAAGGTCTATACACCGGCGCGCTGGTGTGCATATAAGGGCATATGAGTAATATGATCTCTCAAAGGGATCATACAAGTTCAGTCACTGAACCGGAATACATGAGCTCACTCATGAGATATTGGGAAGAATCTAATTCCGTGCACGGTCGTCTCTCTTTGGAAGCTTGACTGAATTGTAGGTTTGATATAAACTTTTGGAAAGTATATGATCAAGACCTAGGTATGATATATGCTTTTGGAAAGTATATGATTGATACCGACTCCCAATGATCGGATGAGAAACTTACTGCTAAAACCATGAAGTAGACAGTATAAAGTTGATCCAATACTCCAGGTTTAATCTGAGTCTTCCAGTAAGCAGGATGTACAGGTACTGGGAATACCTGAGGGTGATGTGATCATAAATGATTGTATAACCATGACACTTCCATTCCTAGGGAGTGATGAAACGGGTCTGGATTTTAGTGACTCCTCTCAGTAGAGAAGTAATCTGATCTTGGTCCAACTGTTGGACATTGATCTGAATGTGATTCAGATGCAATAAGAAGATTAGATTTGCGGTCTTGATTTAGTCAAGCATCTATGGGAGGCCCACGATCTGGATTTGAGATATGATCTCAATATCCAAGTCACTATACGTGGAACAAGACATCGCCCTGCCCTTATCTCCAAGTATCTGCGGAGAAAGCACATTATCCTTGAAAGAGTTCAGGATAATTTCATTGTTGATGTGTGTATCCGAGCATTGAGAAAATGGATAATTAAATGTGATTTAATTATCATAACTAATGTGAATTTGATTCATATTATGGAGAGAGTTATCTTAGATAATTAAATATGATTTGATTATCAAAGATGTGAATAATATGAATGTGATTCATATTATTTGAGAACAAGAGAATAGAGATCCAAGATGATTAAATGTGATTTAATTATCATGGATATGAATAATGTGGATAGCAATATCCATATTAGTCATACATATTATAAATGTGATTTATAATATATAAGAGAGAGCTATTTGTAATTTACATTTGTTAATTAAATGTTAATGTTGAATTGGATTCAAATTGGACATTAAATTGAAAATGTAATTTACATGTTATTTTGGGTTGTGAATATGATTCACAAATTTTTCAATGGCAAGATTGCAATGTCTACAAAATAATTTTGAATTATTTTTGTAGAATAATTTGCAACAAAAGTTGTTGCATAATCTTGGAGATTAAAATATAGAGATGAGAGCCACCTTACATATATATGGAGTGGACAACCACCACTCCTATTAGGAATGTGTGGCCGTCCCCTCCTTCCAACATGGAAGGAGGCACTCTCTCTCCTATGATCTCCAAGAGATCTTGATTTGATTTAGTGATTGAATTATATTGATTATCAATATATATTCAATCTAAATTAATTGTTGTTGGTTTTACCAACATAAATCTTGGCCATTGAAAGAAACACAATCAATGAGAGCCATTGGATTTATGTTGTCCCATGGATTGAGATCCATGGATCTCAAAAAGCTAAAAAAAGAGAGGCACCCCTTTGCTCTTTTTTACACAATAGTTGATACAACAAATCTCTCTCTCTCTCTCCCTCTCATGGTCGTCCACCATGGATGCCCTAGAGAGGTTCTCCATCACCGCAGTGTCATCATTATGATGCCCGATGCTTTGCTCGTGGAACTCCGTCTACATCGGCTTGCCTTGCTCGTGAAGAAGACGTTGGATCTCGTGTGTCGAGATCAGGAGATCCGCCGCTTGGAGGATTGCGAGAAGCACGCGGTTCATCCCCGAGCTCGCAAGCGTCTCCTCCGTCGGACCAGACTTGAGACAGGAGGTCTCTTCATTTAGAGACTCGATCGCAACCACGCTTCAAGAGGTAATCCTATTACTTGTTTGTGGTTTAGACGAAACGATCCGAGAAGTGTTCTTGGATCATGTGATTTCGACGCATAAAAAAATTTTAATTTTCGCTGCTTAGAACAACTAGTCCGACTAGTCGTTCTTCGTCGTACTCGATACGACGCTCACGCTTCCGTGATGCGCTTAAGGATTATACCATATCCTTCACCCTCTTCTTCATACATAAACCCAAAGGATTAATATGGAGTGTGATCTTAGTGAAAATAAGCAACCCACAGTATCATCGGTGAGGATAAGGAGGTGGAGAGTGATATCCAGCCATCGTCGGAGTTACTCCAGCGAAGGCCTCATCTACTATGTCAAGCTGATTTTATCGCTTCCTTAGATAGATTTTAATTCCAAATTTTCATTTCTCCTTTTATTGCATGCATTTAGATTAAGTTTTAGCCTTAAACAGTGTAATCATAATTCATCGGAGCTTAAAGCTCTGACAACCATTCCCATGTACCTCGACATGTTTCCAACACATCCAAGCACCTCACCTCACTCCCCCTCATTTCTTCATATTTTCCACCATCTTGACCCTCCTAATCAGGCATATATTCACGAAACAAGCACTTGCTCCACTGCTCACTGGAGCTCATTGCCTCAACTCATCACTGTGAATTTCAGCCTCATTTTTTTTGCTGAGGATGTTTGTCTTCGTGTCGCCCATGTTTTTATGCAAGAAAGGGCTTCAGAGGAGCTACCTAGAGCTTGATGGAACTAAAGAACAGCTTCCTAGGTACCCAGACGTACATTGAAATCCAGGCCTGTCCACAGTAAGGCCTAGAGTAAATTGAGCATCTATGTAGGTGCAGAAGCATCCTAGGAAGTTGAAGAGACCATAGAGAGCGGAAAAGAATGCCAGATCTAAGAGTATTATCCGATCATAAATAAAAAGGAAAGGCCTTCTTCTATATTCTTTGTGAGCTTTCAGATATCCGATCAAGGAGCATGCCTTAATCTAATATGGGCTCTTGATTCTAGACGAACTGTTGCTTGTCAAAGAACCTCAGATCATAAGTGGTGCCATGTGGGAGTACCACAACCACAAGATCAGTCTACACGCATATGGCACGCCCCCGCTTGGGTATATTACAATTTATCCCTCTGCCTTTTTTGTAGTTCATATTAAGTCACGTAAATAATTAAGTGCAGTATTTTTGTTTGTTATTTGTATCTAGAACTCTACTCTTTATTGTAATTGCACTTATCTACAATCCATGTAATGTTACGTTGTATCCCATGTGCGGTGCTTTTAGGAAAATTGCATATTGTATTCTGAACTTCCTGGACTTGCTATTAAAATCATTTAAATTTAATATGATCTGGAAATAGGTCCTTACTAGTTCATCATTTTATTTTGGTGAAATAATTGTCATATTAAATATTTTTATTGCTCCAAAAATTGTAGAAAAAAATTTAGGTGCTCATAGTATTGCTTCATGACATATATTTTTGCACGACATTTTTATCAATTTTCCAATTTTGGAAAATACAAAACATGCATTTTTGTCTTGTCTAAATATTAAAATCCATAAAATCTGCAAATAACTCCAAAAAATACGTAAAAATATATATATTATTAATATTCATATGCTATCTACCACATATCCTAGTATCTCTAAAATTTCCAAAAAATAAAATAAAAATGACAAAACCCTAAAAATCTCATAAAAATTAATAAAAATTAAAGAAAAAGATAAACATCTATATTAATGTAGATAATTTATTTTCTGGCAATTTGAGGAGTTGTTTGCTTCTTTTTATGGGTTTTAGTGTTTAGATATGACAAAAATGCATGTTTTTATATTTTTAATGATGGGAAAATTAATTAGTATGACATGCAAAGAATACATATCATCAAGTAATATTACAGGCATATAAATAAAGTTTCCTACAATTTTTTGAGAAATAAAAGATTTAATATGAAAAATATTTCACCAAAAAAATGTTGAACTGGTAGGAACCTACATAGGAATAATATAAACTTTAAATGCTTTTAATAATAGGTCCAGAAAGTTATAGATACAATATGCATTTTTTCTTAAAGCACCTCATGTGGGGGACCACACGAGGTGATGTGGACTGGACCAATGTGCATTACAATAAAGCATTTGATTCCAAATGCAAATAACACACAAAACAATACACTTAGTTATTTACAGGAATTTATATGAACTACAAAAAGGTAGAGGGATCAAGTGCAATATACTTTGGTAGGGGCATGCCTTGCGAATGCGGACAAATCTTGTAGCTCTAGTGCACCATTGTGGTGCCACTTATGATTAAAGGGTCCTGAAGCAACACCGGTTCATCTTCAATAAAGGGCTAGATTAGATCTGGGTCCATTGATTAGACGGTAGATAGGGGCTCGTGAAAAAAAGGAAGATGGTCTTCCCTATTGATATCTGATCGGCCAATACTCCTAGAACCAGCACTCTCTTCTTCTCTCGATGGTCACTTCTTCTTCTTGGGAAGCTTCCGCACATGCAAAGTAGCTCCAGTAGCTCTAAGCCTTGTTGTGGAGAGGCCTGGAGCTCAATGTATGCCCAGCTACATGGTTTATTATTCTTTAATTCAACCGAGCCCCATGTGGCTCCTCTAAAGAGCTTTCCTGTACAAAAGTATGGGTGGCATGAAGACGAGCATCCTCGAACAAAAATCTAAAGATGAAATGCATTATGGTGAGGTGAGGTGGAGAGCACCAGTAATCGAAGGAGCAGGAGCCCAATTCATTGATCTATACAAGATCAGCTTGGTCAAGATGGAGGAATGTGATGAAGAAATGATGGGGAGTGACGTGAGGTTCTTGGATGGATCAGAGACATATCGAGTTACAAGGGAATGGTCGTTGGAACTGTAAGCTCTGGTGAAATACGATTACACTGTTTAAGGCTAAAACTTAATCTAAATGCATGAAATAAAGGCGCAATGAAATGTTGGAATGCAAATCTATCTAAGTATGCAATAAAATCAGCAGACAAGGATTAATTGGAGCAGACGAGGCATTCTCCAGAGTAACTCTGATGATGGCTGGATATCACTCTCTTCCCCCTTGTCCTCACTAACGGGATTGGGGGTAGCTTGCTGGAACCAAGAACATGCTCCAGCTTATTCCTTTAAGGTTACGTACGAAGAAGAGGGATCTAAAAATAAAAAAAGGGGAGATGGGTTTTATTTATAGGTAGGCATAAGGTGGCTCAATGATCAATGATTATGTAACAACATGATGCTCGAATGCTGATTCCAAGTTCATGGCGGGATGGAGGAGCATACATATAAAAGTGTTGATGAATAAATCGAGTCATCTAAAGCTCGGGATCAAACACAATAATTGGAAAATGTCTTGGTGTTGATGAAGTCACAAGTTTCAGATACATGGTGACAAAAGAACGTATATTTGACTAGAAAGTCAATGAAAGGGGCGCCCTGGTTTGGCCACATTAGCCCGCTACAAGATAAAATATCAATGTAAAAATAAAATAATTCGAGAATAAATAACGAATGATTTTATTAGAAAAAATTTAAAAAGAAATTTTATAATTATTTTACAAAGTATTTTATTATTCATTTATTTATATTTACAACTTAATTAATTAGGTATAATTTTTATAAGTGCACACATAAGTATGTTTAACTATATTTTAGGTATTTTATTTTTATTTTGCTATTTTTATTTTTTATTAACCTATACATTTTAAATATTTCTAGTATAATTAAATACATATATACATATTTTTATTATATAGGTAAATATTTTATTTATGTACTTAAATAAATATAGGTATATACATTATAGTTATTGTTTACCTATATAGTTTATTGTATTGATTTTTTGACGAATTTTAATGATTTTAATCTATGTTTGTATTTTTAATATATTTCAAATAATATATACAATTATTTAAAAATATAAGGAGAATAAAATATATTAAAAAAATATACAACTACACAGTGTAATGGGACCTTACAAACCTGGCTTTTGTATCAACTTAATTTTTAATGAAACCACATCATTGAATAAATAATTTATATTTAAATAAATTTTTGGTAAGTTTGGTGAATTTGGAGTTCATATGGAGAAGATATTGATATGTGAAGTTTGGCTTACAGATTTGTCATCTGTGTGTCCTAGTTGCACAGTGCATTCTTTTTATGTGCAATAATTTTTATAATTTTCTTTATATTTTATGTACAAATTTCATGTATATCAAATTACTATTTAAGTTTCATATAATAAAGATTAAAATAAATTATGGTTTCTATATACGGTATATATCATTATCTCCCCTTACATTATTCCTTCTCGACCCAACCAATATTAACTTGGTTTGGGGATTAGGGTCATTCAGTTTCTTTGATACTTCATTTATTTTCCTTTCCTTTTCTTTATTATTTTATTTGTATTTAGAAAAAGGTATTATACATTACTTACAGACTAATTATAGATGACTAGTGAATGCTAATTTATACAAGTTAGTTATATTTACATTTATTTTGATAGGGAATTAAATACAAAATGGTAGAATGAAGATAGATGAATGGTTATTCATCAACTATATTTTTACTAATTTGAAATATAAATAACTATTATATCTATATATTACTTGTATATAAATATAATATCTATATTATATATGAGTTCAATGGAGTTGCCCCTTGGGGGAGCAAACTTGGCTCCCCCATGTAATTTCATCCATTTTTTTATTTTTTGAAAATTTTTTCCTTGAATATTCAATACTATATCCATATATTATGCTATTCAAATTTCGTGTCAAACAGATACTCCTACGACCTCCATCCAGATTGTCATTTTTTAACGGTAACGGAATTGCTAAAAATGACCCCGTCTGGATGGTGACCGTAGGAGTCTTTGTTTCGCACGAAATTTTAACGACGTAATATAGGGATATATTGATGAAAATCTATGAAAGAAACTTTCAAAAAAAGCCGGGCGAAATGGGGTGGGGGGGCCAAGTTAGCTTCTCCCATGGGGGCAGTCCCATTTTACCCATTATAAATATTATATTTTAAAAATAAAAGAAATTTCAAAATTTCAAAATTTAACAAGAAAATTGAAAATTTTAAAACTTAAAATAATTAAGAATAATGAAAAATCCATAAAAAATAAATATAATTAAAAACTCATATAAATAACAAGTAAAATTAAAAATCCCAAAAAAATAATTTTTATTATTAGTAATAATTATTAACAATTATCTACCCACTCGTGTGTCACACTGTTTGATATTTTAATTGTTTGCACCTATACACATTAATGCGGAGTTATAATAAATTTTGACTCACACACATTTTATTAATCAATCTAATTGTGGGGTTGACTGTTGTTTAAGTTATAGGTTGGTCGTGCAGCGATTGCTCGGCTAGCTTGTTAGCTGTAGCAGAACTATCTCTGTTCAACAATGAGTAGGTCATACGAATTTTTCTCGGCAACCAAACCTAGTTCCAGGTTTATATATAACGCTCAACCAAAAAAGTGAAACGTGTACAAAGCAGCTCATCTTTATCGTTTAGGAAATTAGTACATATGGAACCTCCAAGATTTAAGCTTATGTTATGAGATTATTATACTGACCATGACCAGATAGATATGCTATCCATCGCTACACAGATCGTTACAGAGTACATGGAAGGAAATAACTTTACTCTATAACTTCTTGTCTAAAAATTTTCAGTGCTTTTTGTTTCTTCTTCTCTGTGGAGGAAGTCCCGTCCTTTGCTTTGCAGCTCCTGTCCAAAGCAGCAAACAAGAGGTTAAGTATTAAGTGGGGGGATGGGAAATAAAGGACAGATACTAGATACCTATCGAAAATTTTACTTACGATTAATTACCATGTGATGTCTCCGAACGCTTAAGGACTTATTAAATTTGGGAACCATCAAGGTATTTGCCATGTCTCGCGGAAAAATGTTGACACATTGACACTATAACTTGCACTATGTCTTCCTTTTCAAAACCCATGCGTGAGGAAAACAAATGAGAGCACGTCGATCAGGAGAAGTGATTTCTGTTCTTGAAATTACATGGTCTTGCAAAGATTGAAAATATTGGGCCCTAGTGTATCCTCTGTCCTTATGATTTACATTCTGTAAAATTGAAAATATTGGGCCCTAGTGTATCATGTTTGTTTGCGATGATCCCTTGACGAAAGAAATCTTAGCAAATCATTCGTTGGTTTTTACCTTTCATTTCTAGTTTCACTAAGTATTCGTTTCAAGACGGGGCTATAAATAATGACATTCGAGCCTATATTATTTGATTCTGTGGAACATTCACACTCTTTTTATCGAACTTGGAAAAGTTCTAAAATATTTTAGTTTCTTAAAAAAACTTGTGATTTGCTGATGAAATATTTCTTTGATTTAATCTGTTTTTCAGATTCATAACATGCTGATAATTTACAATTAATGCTCCTTTCGAAAAAACTACTTAAGACAGGGAACGACCGTATTTTTCTCTTCATTTAAATGATTTCTATAACATAAAAAACTAAAGCATGTATACCAAGAAATCGCGGCTGAGGATGTATAGGTATGAATACGCCTGTGCCACTTTTGAGCATTGGTATCATCACATCCTGTAATGAACATAGATCACGTTACCTTGCATTTTAAATCCATACTTAAAGTCTGCATAAAAGCGATTAGCATATATACCAACGGCTTTTTTTACGGTAGCACACCATTTTAAATATCATTCAAATAAGCATCTCAGCTTAAATTCATAGTTAAATTCTGCATAAAAGAGAAGAGTCTTTCTTTGACTCTTTTCCGAAACCAAAATCGAATATCATTCAACATGGATCTCCTGACCGCCTTTCTTAAAAAACGCTGCAACCATCAAACATATACGGCCATTTTCGTGTATTACTTGGCGGAGACGTAGAATATATCTTCTCGATTGTTCATTATACTATCATGAATCTTGTCTGGTAAATAATTTATATAAATTGGTCATAGTAAATACCATCGTTGGGCATCAATCTTGGTCATTTTATTAGGTGGACAGACGACATTTTCTTCACTGAATTTCCATCCCCGTCTGAATTGCCAAGCAGCTGCCTACATTACCATCTTATTTGTTCGTGTGGCGGTCCTCCCGGGGAGTTTGGCTTCAGTGTCCCTCGATGCCTCTAGCTAGATGTATGATAAATACCAGGACCCCAGATTCAAACATGGATTTCTACTGGTTCTGATCTTCCATCTTTTGCCCGTGGGTTAAATAACTGCCCATGTAATCAATGATAAATGGTATTTTCTTAAGATGAATCTTCTTCATTTTAATTTACTTAGACATGCCCCAATAGATACCCATCCCTCCTCGGCAACGTTCCATTATTCATAAAAAAAGTAATTTGTACAAAAATTTTAAACGCATGTTCTGTTCATCTAAGAGTCAAAGTACATAAACCCATCATGGTTGTACCTGTATGTATGGATTATCATGAAGATCTGGCAAGAGTTTAAAAACATACAATATACTTACAGATTCATTAATATTATCTATAAACATGTAATGCATGGCTCTCATTTGCTTCCAAGGTTTGACGTATATATTAAAAAAACCATACGCCTAGGAAAAGTTACCTCTGCAGATCTCATTGTAGGCCAATATGCAAACGGTCTGAAAGCAGCATTCACAGTGGCACGTTGTTGATCCCAGTGGCGCCAGTGGGTCTGAGCCCAGATATTGCAGCCGTCGAACTGTCCAAAACATGATGAAGAAGAAAGTTCGCATAAAAAGGAGCACTGACGTGCAACTCTCAGCTTGAAATCTTTAACATGGATATGTTTTTACGTGTAAAAGCAGTGGACACGGTCTCGTTTCTATAGACACTGCCGCTTGAGTGGACTTGGCAACTGGACCACCTTTGTCTTCCAATATGGTGATTAGGGTTTCCATCACGTGGTCGCTGATGCAGAAGTCGTCTTCAGCTTCGCTGACGATGGTGGACATCTTTCCCTGTTCAAGGGAAGTACCCAATCGCTACAGAGATATACAGATAATAATATCACGTATATGTAGTAGAGAGGGGAGGATTACAGTTACTTGGAACGGTGTGGGGCCTTCAAATATTTCCTTATATTGTTCTTTTCCGCTCCATTTCCCTTCAAGCGTTTGTGATTTGTACGTTTCGAATCCGTTGCTTGGAGATTAATTTGTTGACTACTCTAATTTCTTGGGATGTTATTTTGACTTTAGTTGGCGATAGAGTGCCTGTAGATCGCTTGCATGATTATAGGCATTTTCGAAAAATTTCTTTATTTGTTATCTCGAGGTTTGATGACATGTTAAACTTTTCAAACAATGCAAGAGAGATGTTTACTCGGCTGCATTAATTAGAAAGACTAATTAATTTGAAAAGTTTCTAAACGGTTCTTTAAGGCTGTGCCGCATTATTTAAAACTATAAAAGAAAGATTTAATTTACTCTGATGTCATTTGTAATGTATTAACTTGTATATATTCAAGTTTCTACCAAGGTAACTTTTCCCTCGTAAATTGTTGGAATTGGATATGATGGAATCAAATAGTGATGAATCCCCATTTCATCACGTGTATTTCACCTATATTTTTTCATTTTTACCTTTCAACTCTAGCTAAATGCATGTATATAGCATTATTTTGTACAAAATAACATGTATTATTTACACTTAAAATATTGTATGAAGTGGTGTATTTAAAGCCAAAATTAAAAAATAAAGAAAAGGAAAGAGAAAGAGATGAAATACCATAGGTCATTAAAAAAGGCCTGATTGGCATGCACATGTAGGCTAGCACATGGCGAGCCCATGTATTCGCCTGACTCATGGCGAGCACGCCAGTTGCAATTGTGCTTGCATAGTCCGGTCACCAATTTGAAACTTGAGGCAAGGTTGGGACGGGTGCGTGTTAAATAAGGGGCGAGCACTTATGGTACACATGTGCTCGCCCAGTTGAAAAATCAAGGCTGGTCTCGACGAGCGCGTATCTTAATTGGGGCAAGCACGACAGGGCCACTAGGTGAGCATGTAAATGTATTCGACAACGTCTGTAAACAAAACACGAGCCAATTTTATGGGCTCATTTCGATCTAGATCTTCTCCGCCAAAACCTCTACGGTGAAATTTCAAGAACCTTCATTACCGCCTACGAAGCCATGATGCCTCCCTCTTATCTCTAATATATTCCTTAAGATATATACCAGAATCCTTTCAATTGTTTTTTTGTTTTGTTGCATATTTTTAGAGAAACAAATAATTTAGGATTTCATCAAACTTTCATATTATTACATCAATCTCTACTGGAATTTTAGTTATGTGTTTCCTTTTAAATACGTAACCATTAGTTTAAGATGTAATGAAGTTTTGATTTGATTCTAGATTAGTATAGTTTGACCAAAATCCTATTGAATGTAAGGTGTTTAATGAAATACAAAAATTAGATTACACTTTTCGGATTAGCATTACAGATTAAACTATATTGGCATTATCTATTAAACTAGATTAAGTAATGATGAATTGTATGATGAAGGTGATTAGGATTAACTTATGTAATGTTGTGTTTGGAAAGCAATGTTGTGTTTAGGGTTAAACATATGTCAATATTTTATTTAGGTGTATGTATAAATATCAGTGATTTAGGTGATGTAGGTGTATAAGTGTTGGGAAATAATTCACTGATATGGACTTAACTTAGGGTATGGTATGGAATTAGGTGAATAAGAATTAGGGCTATGATAAAGAAAATCCTACATAAAGAAACGATGAAGTTGTGAGCAGATATAGGAAAGAATTTCCAAAGTTGTTTAATAATACAACAAAAGAGTTTGATGATATTGATTACAATACACATGTTTTAAAATACTTTTCAGAAGGTCTGATTTATAAGGTCTGATCATACAATTGTTGTTGGAGTAATGCTTATCGATTTCATACCATAAATTCTACAAAAAACTAACAACTCTGAATTACACAGTGATGGTCCATGTATCTTGTTATGGTGAAGATCATTTGGATTACTATGGAATTTTAAAGGAGATATTGGAAGTAGAATACAATATTCAGGCTTAAACAAAGTAATTCTATTTTTGTGCGATGAGTACGATCCATGTGAAGGGGTAGTTATTAATAGAAGGAATAACATCATAGATGTTATACAAAGAAAAATTATACGTTGATTTGAACCATTCGTTCTTGCTTCTCAAGCGGACCAAGTATGTTATCTTCATGATGAATCCCTGATTCTCACTCTTTATTCTTTTATTTTAGCTATCAATCCTGGCAAAGCATCATGTAAATAGGTGAAAATACAAAAGAAGTTAGTATTTGGCATGCATATGTTGACATTGTATATTTAGCATGTATTTTTGCAAAAATAAAGGAATAAATAAAAAGAAGAAGGAAGGAGGTATTTACAATAAATATAGAGTGACCCGAACTCTAAGTGAAGGTCAAGCCTTGACCTGATCGCCAAATAAAATAATTAGAGAGAGATAGGTTCTACTCTATGTTGTATATATTACCTACATATGTAAATATTTTTTTTGAATAAAATAAAATAAAATACTCTTTTTACCTCATTGTGTATAGTCTTAAAAATAAATCAAAAATAATTCAAAAAAATAAAATAAAAACAAGAATAAAATCCTTCTTACTTGTACAAAATACATGTATGGAGATAGAATCCCCTATTTATTTCAAAATTGTACATCACTCATAAAAATAAAACAAAAATTATATTATACTGCTAAAAATATGTGGAAAATAAATAAAATACAAAATTGGGGTATTTTTGTAAAAATAAAAAAAAATAATTTTACATAATACATAGGTATATTATACCTGTATATAATACTATATCTTGTATATAGATTAATTTATTTTTCATAAAAATAATAAAAATCACAGAACGATAGTTTGAAAAATAATAAACATTTTTTATTTTATACACATTTTATTTTGAAGTCATTTACTATTTTCTATTGATTTTGTACATCTTTTATAAATTCATATTTTTTGATTGGCTGAGACCGGGTATTGACCTTCGGTCAACATCCTCATTCAGGCTTGACCCGGCCCGACCCCTCTTGCCGGAGCTAGTTCTCCCTTTTTTTCCTGGTGAGGTCGAGCCTCTATCTGTTCCGAATCTTTGCCCGCGCCTCCTCCTTAGATCCAACACCTTCGCGATCCCTAGGAAGGCACGAATCTTCCTAGGATCGTGCACTTTCGCCCGATTCTTCCACCCCTTGGGAAGCCTATGTAACCTCTCCTTCGACCTCCTGGTGTCACAGCTCGTTCCTAGCTCTCATTTCGGCCCCTATCCACCTCCAGCTGAGTGACAACTGGTTGGAGAGCCCCTTAGAGCTCAGTTTGGTGCAGTGACGACGTAGCTCACCCTTCGTGGGTGGAGATCCACCACGAGCAGCCTTCCCGCCTTCCACAACAAGGTTGAGGCCATAACCTCGACTTCCATCTTCTCCTGAAGATCTGGAGTTCATCCAGAACCTCAGGTATTACCCCTCTCACTTCCGCTGTCCTGATCGATTCAATCATGTATCTCGCCTCCTCTGCACATTCACTTGCTCCGACCACCTTGGTCAGAGCCTCAATATCCATGACCAGCTGTTCAGATCAATCCACCTTCACCTTCCATCTTGCACCGTAATATGATTACCCTTAGGCTCGACCATCAGGTCGAGATTGAGGCTAGAATCTCCCTCTATCTTCTTGGCTAGAGATTGACCTTCACCCCATTCCCTTCTTTCATCTACACCTCCAATAACGCAGATCAGAACATCATCTGGGATCCCTCATGCTCAGGAAGAGCAGCTACAAGCAGAGCCACCCCATCCAGTCATCTGACAATTGGCTTCTTCATCGGAGACCACCACCAGACGCAAAGCACAACCACAACTGTGTAGAGTTCCTCCGCACTTTCATCAGAGTGCTAGATCTCTCTCCTTGCTTTGTTGGAGGTCGGCCCCGACGAATTCTTCCAGGATCCTCTTCCGTCGTCGATCAGGTGCTCCTCCTACAATTCTGATCAAGAACGTTCATCCAAGCCTGGATTGCAAAGGTTTGATCAGCAATATCAGCAGATCTACACAGTACACCCATGACCTTCTGAGGAGCGTCAGATCCGTACTACAACCGCTCATCTCAGGTGCACGTCCCTGACCATATCAGGACTGTTAGATATTTTCAGGGACGTATCAGAGCCGCCCGAGCCCTCACGTGCAAAGTAGGTGTAATGAGGGATATATTTTCTTTTCATCCCTATTAGTTTATGTTTTGTCTTTTAGTACTGTAAAAAAATAGTGTAGCATGAATATTTTACAGTTTGGACCCCATGTTTTTAGTATTTGCATTTTAGTCCTCCCAAACTTGAGACACGTGCATGTATACGTAAGTTGTGGTCTATTTACATGTCATATCACTGAGCTTTATTGATGTTATGTTTTGAGAAAACTTTCTGGTTATTGCATATATGCCCTTGTATGTGTATTTTTAAGCATATGCGTGAATTACATGGATAAATTGCAAATCTAGCCCTAGACATTTTATGACTGTATATTTTGGCCTGGAAACTTTTAAATAATTACAATTAGATCCCTATATATTGTGCGCTTTATTTTTAATCAAATAATTACTAAATAAACTCCAAAAATTCCATAAAATTTATAGTTAGCTCTTGCTAACATGTAATATTTTTGGTAATTTTTATGACTTAATTAAGTTTTATTTGATATTTACTAAAAAAACACCTAAAACATGCTCTGTCCATTCTAGAAAATACATAAAAATTCAAAAAATTGTCCGAAAAATTCTATAAAACTTTGTGTATGTGTTTCCATGTGCTTTGTATTCAGTAGCATTTTTATTTAAAAATCCTTTATAAAAACCTTAAAAAAGCTAAAAACACGCAAAAACTTATAAATCCATTAACAATTCATGAAAATTGAAAAAAAAATTGATTTCCGTTCCTACATTTAGCTCTTTTTATTTAATATATCATAAAATTCACCACTAGGACATTTATGTACTTCTAATATATTAAAATTGCCTGTTGGTCCAGGTTGTACATTATTTTCCCTATTTGTATTTCTTTGGTTTTTGTAAAATTATATGATAATTTGGAAAAATCCCATCAAATCACCAAAAACATTTGAATATTGGAAAAGCAAAAAAATATTTTGATTTCCTATTTTTGAGCATTTTTACTCTTGATAAAAATTGTTGAAACTAGTTTTTAAGCCTTGTTTGCTTATTTATTTCCTTTTTGATATAAAAAATTGCAAATTAAAAATTGATAAAAATATGCCTTTTCTGATCTGATTATCGACTACTTTGTAGTTTTTACTCGTGCTCCTGGTGTTTGACCCTGGTCCCTATACTAGGTTAAATAAATAACGGAGATCTCTAACATTGATTTTGGGCTTAATTGTATTATCTAAATGGTCTTGATTTTTCTTGATTGATTGCGCTTCGTGATTCAAGTCTCAACAACCTTTGATATTCCTTAATCTGAGTGGCAAAGCATGTCATCAGATTGGCGTCGTTGCTGGGGAGCACGGCTTTGTAGTCTTTTTACATTTTGTATATATTTTTATCTCTATCTTCTATATATATTTTCTGGCATTCTTCTGCTGTGATTTTTGTGCGAGGGACCGCCCGAGGATGTTTCATCTTTCGATATGCATAACCACATCAGAGGAGGAGCATGAGTCTAGGAGGAAATTAGTTATATAGGATAGAGTAGCTTTTTCTTTTCAGCACATTCTATTATTGTTGTAATAATACAGGGACACTTAGGCTCTTTTTGTGCATGGCTTATCAGGGTCTGTTTTGCCAAGCACCGATGTGGTCGGGGGACCTCACCGTGGTTTTCACCGATTTTGATTTTATCACATTTTATTTCCTTTGATTCTCGAAGAATTTGGCCCTTAGATTTAGGAATTTCTTTGATTGTGACGTACATAACTAACACTCTATCCCTAATATATTGCTTATACTTATAGATTCTTAATTGGAACTTATTAATAACTCATAATAAAAAGTTAGTTTAATTAGTCTTGGGTCCACGCGCCGTGAGGAACCACATACATCGCTAGTAAGACTCGTTGTGGCGGGCACCGAGTGGTACGCAAGATTGGACTCCAGACTTGATCTGGTTTGCTAGATATTTTTCTTCACATGTAGAAATTGCTCATCTGCAACCGTTTTCTTCTTGCATCATTTAAATTATTTTAAATTCCGTATTTAAATTTATATGTTGACCACCCAACATGTAGAGTGCTGGTGACAGGTGCACATTTCTGACTTTACATGCATCATAGTGTTTTATCGCGTAACGACTTTTTCGACTTCTCCCCTGATTTTGGACTTAAAATAATCAAGAGATCGTACAATACATTTGGCATTTGTTTTCTTATTAAAAAATACCATAAAAATTGATAACCATAAAATTGGGACTAGTAAACAAAAAAATTATCTTGGGAGAGTGATGAATCTGCGATTCGTCATCTTTATTCATTTATTTTAGCTTAAAATCCCTTATAAAACACCTGCATATAACACTAACTCCATATTCTTACTAACTTGCATATGTGCAAATATTGTACACTTCTTACTAATTTTAACCTAAAATAACTAAATAAAGAAAGAAAGGAAAAATAAAGAAAAGAAAATAAAAAAGGAAGACTGTATACAGGCTGATCCGAACCCCGAGAGAAGGTTAAGACTTGATCTGATCGACCAGGAAAGAAGTAGGGGGAGATAAGGGTCCTTAAGCAAAAAATCAAAAAAATGTGTATGTGTTGTTGTAAATACTTCTCACTTATTTTGTGTATATTTGTATAAAACTAACACTAATTTATTTGTTCCTTAGTTGAACTCAAATCAAATAACTTTCAAAACCAAAGTTGTAAATAAAAATGTGTCCTAATTAATAAAAATAATTGCACAATTAAATCATGTACAGAATAAAAGTAGCCACACTTGAAAAAAGCCACTAAGCACTAATTGAAAAATCAATTTCGGCTCCATACGAACTCAAATTAAACCAATCTCACTTACGTTGGATTCTAAATTAAATTATCTTTAAGATGGCTGTGATTTCATAATTTTTGAAGTTACGAGTAAAAAAGTTGATTTTTTGGGGTGGTTTATGTAATTTTCTCATATATTTTGTAAATATTGTATTTGTATATATTTGTTAATTATTCTTACAAATTGTTTAAAATAAAAATAAAAAAATTAAATTAATTAAAACACAAAGTCTATTTTCCTTATATACCCTTGTATATCATGTCATATATGTATATAGTATATGTATATAGTTGCTATTTTTAATTAACCATCATAAAAAATAAAAAAATAACATTTTTTTAATTCAAATAAATAAAGTGACGAAAATTCAAAAAAATTAGTTAATTTTGTAAATAGTTTTATCTCTTTTACTTTATCTCATGTCATCTCTTCCACGAAAAAATTCAAAAATTAATTTCAATTTTTATCTCTAATCTCTTTATCCAAAAAAATTCAAAAATCAAATTTCATTCCATATTTTCTATTTATATGACTCCTTCTCCCTCATTCCAACTCGATCAATCTTTAGAGCGAGGATCCCGAGCTCCGAGAAAAATTTCGTCGAGAAAGTTGCCTAGCCTCCGAGCCGTCCGGTGACAGTGAGTCGGCCTTGTCGAGGTGATCATGGTCCTTTTCCTCTCCTAAGGTGAGATCCACATTTTTCTTCGTATTTTTATCTCGGTTAATCGTTGTTTACTTCGTCGCATTTTTTTATTCATCGTCATTTTATTTTTCTAGATCATTAAAAAAATCTGTCACGTTTTTGATCCACCACTGACTCGATTTTTCATCTCATCTTCTGGATCTCTCCGCCTTCAAATTCTACCGTCTACGATCTCTCATCTCCAACCGCATACGGTTGTCGGAGATCGGATTCAAATTCCTCATCTCCGTCGAATCTCTTTTCAACTTTCCAATTTGTAAATAAATAAAAAAAATAAAAAATCATTTATTTCCTTTATCTCCTAACGTTTGTTTTGCAGGACCATTAATAAAAAATAATAAAAAAATTAAAAATAAAATAACAAAAAAAAAATCTCATTTTCTACTTTTTTTATTATTTCGAATTTACAATAAAAAATAAACCCGCTGATTCCGACCTCCTCCTTTGTATGGATGACGTCCAAAAATTCAAAAAAATGTTGACCAAACCCGAAGTGGTGGCCACCCTTCATGAGATCATTAAAGCCCCACTTCTACAAGCTATGATAGATTTATCTACTCCTCAACACAAGAAGAGAAAGTGAAGAAGAAGATCTGAGCATCACATCTTGACCATGGCCACTGCCTACGCCATCTCTCACCGTCCATATTTTAAGAAAGGGAACAGGACCACACCTCTTGTGAGTTGCTCCATATCTGACTATTCTTGTGATAACACTCTCCTTGACGACGGTTCATCAATCAATATAATACCCTTCTCCATGGTACAATCTCTTCATCTTGGCCCTCTCAAGAAAACCAGGATAATAGTTCAATTTGCTGATGGATCTATCAAGAGGCCGAAGGGTATTTTAGAAAATCATGTCATTCTCATTCAGGACATGAATTTTACTTCGGATTTTGTTGTAATGCCCATAGAGACCTCTACCCCTGTGGATCACACTCCAATCATCGTGGGATGGCCTTTCCTCGCCTCTGCAGGAGCCGTTATTAATTATGGTTCAGTAGAGATTCGCTTCTATTCTGATGTTGGGAGCGATGTCTTAATCACTACAACCACTACTATCCAGAGACCCACATTCCATGAGAGCCCGCCTGTGTTAGCCAACCCCAAGGACTTTGACCATGATGATACTACCAGAGATTTTTTTTATGATGGATGATACTGAGACCCGAGAATTCCTCTTCAAAGAGGAGGACTCGGAAAGCATAGACCTTGGAGTTCCCTCTTCTAGTATGTGGCGATGCATTGATGACATCCGCAGAATATACACAATAGACACCCTAGAGCGGAAGGCAGACTTTGAGATGAGACAGGACGAACATGATTTGACTACTTTCACTGATAAGTCCATTATTATTCACCCGATTCAGATGAGACCGATCAGACCAAATTTGATTTGATTGCTTTTATAGAGGAATTTGGGCCTTTTGATAAAGATGATGATCCAGTAGAGGATCGCCAGGATGAAATTGATCCTACTTTTTCTGATAATGATTACAAGCCATTTTACTTTGAGGTTTGCAAGGCTTCCCTGGCAAGATATGACCACACTACTTCGAGTAACTGGTTTAGGTCTGCACAATCTGATACTGCTGAGGATACATTCTTGGTCGATCCTACTCAGTTTATGTCTAATGTTGATCCCAATATCGACCTACACCTTGTCAAATCCATACCTCAGTGGTCCCGCAAGAAGGTTCGTTTTCGACCTTCTTAACCTTTGTGCATCCACTCCTCTTGTATATCCTTTCGTTTCACTATTTCTTCTCCCGTTTTATCATTCACCCCTTTTCCGTGTATATGTATATATGCTATACTTAGGATGTGCTTTATCCTAAGTATAGGGGGGTGAAGGATTTGTTTTGTTCATATTCGTCTTGTTTATCACCCTTGTTGTTGTTGCCTATACTTAGGGATACTATACCCTAAGTATGCGGGGGTGATGTTGTTCATATCGTGTCTTTGTGAGTATGTACATTCTCTTCATCAGTTTTTCCCTTTGTACATTCTACTATACTTAGGATTACTTGATCCTAAGTATAGAGGGAATCACCAACTTCTCTTCTTTTTATCTTTTCTTTCAGTCATTGTAGCATAGGAGTCTTTTCACCTTTCTATACTTAGCACGAGTTATGTCTTCCTTTGTCACTCTCTGATCACTATGAGAACATAGTTCGATCTAAGTATAGGGGGGTGTCGTATATATTATATATATACTTTAGACATAACTCGTACTTTTAAATACATTTATTTGGGGGGGCTTATGTATACAATTTGGTAAAATCCGTACATGTAAAAAAACAAACAAAAAAACAAAAAAATCAAAATAAAAATTTCACAACAAAAACAAAAAAAACAAAATAAAAACAAAATTAAAAAATTCTCTTGTATATACTTGTATATAATTTACTAACCCTTTTTCCTAAAAAAAACTACAAAGCCAAAAATCTATAAAAATTTGCATCATTAAAAAAACCTTTCTTTCACGTCTGCATTTTTTCCTCCAAAAATCCATAAAAAATTGTTCTTTTCACATGTGCATCATTTCTTAAAAAAACTCTCTGCATGGTTCATATTCTGCATTTGCATTTTTCAAGAAAGTATTGATATTTAAACTGTCTGGAACAAAATTGAAGAATGGAGCTTAGTTGGACCTTAATTCACCTAATTCTCAGAGGAACTTCATCGAGAAATAGGATTTTAGAAGCTTCAGGTCTTTGACTTAATTCTTTGAGTTCCACATGACAATGTGCAGTGTTTGAATCCTAGTGTCTAACCTGGTCTCTTCATTGTGGGTACAACTGCGGAATAGGGAATTAATTTGTACTCCCGTACTATGCACTTAGCTCAACTCAGACGGGATGTTGGAAGATTGTGTGAGTTTCTTTTCTGGTAGCGTGGAAATCAAAAGACCGGAGTATGGGTTGAAATAATGCTTCGGAAAAGCGATGGATGGTTGGGCACAATTTTTTCTAAGACCCCAAAACATGTACGAAAAAAAAGATTCTATATCCGCAGGGGCACAACAAGATCCAAGCAGAACCACCAAAAATCCAAATACAAAGAAGCCACTACCAAATAAATATCTGACCAAAAAGGTCCAAGCTTTAAGAAAACCTGCAGATCTTGGTGGAGGCTCGGCTACACTGGCCAGCTTCACATGGAGAGGTGACTACACTGGCCACCTTCCAGTTCTTTTCTCATTCTTCTAACTCCTCCCCCAATTCGATTGTGAACACAATGCGACAGACCTTAGAAGGAAATACCTGACTCCCCGAGGACGAGTTATTGGAGAGGATATTTGCATGGTAGTCCAGCATTCTGGATGGGAAGAGTTAAAATCTTTCACACACATGAGTCGATTGTTCAATATTCATAGGGTATACTTTGGGAAGAGGATTGATCTAAGATGACTTCTGAGCCGAAACTGTGGCAATGATGTGTAGAACTTAAAGGCTGTCAATTTTAAAATTCTAAGTCTCACAGAAGTTCCGACACACTAATAATCCAAAGGTCCGACAGAGCTCCAAACTACAACTTTATGAAAATAAGTTTAATACTCGATATTGTCCTACTTTCTTTATTTTACCTTTCTTTTTCTTTTTTTTCACTTATTCATGCAAATAAGTGTTTGCTAAGGGACTAGCAAAGGTAAAGCAGAGGGGGATGATGAATCTGCGATTCATCATCTTTATTCATTTATTTTAGCTTAAAATCCCTTATAAAACACCTGCATATAACACTAACTCCATATTCTTACTACTTGCATATGTCTAAATATTGTACGCTTCTTACTAATTTTTACCTAAAATAAAGAAAGAAAGAAAGAAATGAAAAAAATAAAATAAAATAAAAAAGGAAAACTGTATACAGGCTGACCCGAACCACGAGAGAAGGTCAAGACTTGACCATATCAACCTGTAATAAAGTAGGGGGAGATAAGGGTCCTTAAGAAGAAAATCAAAAAAAATATGTGTGTTGTTGTAAATACTTCTCACTTATTTTGTGTATATCTGTATAAAACTAATACTAATTTATTTATGCCTTAATTGAACTCAAATCAAATAACTTTCAAAATCAAAGTTGTAAATAAAAATGTGTCCTAATTAATAAAAATAAATACACAATTAAATCGTGTACAGAATAAAAGTAGCCACACTTGGAAAAAGTCACTAAGCACTAGTTGAAAAATCAATTCCGGCTGCATATGAACTCAAATTAAATCAATCTCACTTCCATTTGATTCTAAATTAAATTATCTTTAAATTGGCTATAATTTCATAACTTTTGGAGTTACGAGTAAAAAGTTGGTTTTCTGCGGTGGTTTGCGCAATTTTCCCATGTAGTTTGTAAATATTGTATTTGTATAGATTTGTAAATTATTCTTACTAATTATTTAAAATAAAAATAAAAAATTAAACTAATTAAAACACAAAAAAAGATAATTTCCTTATTTACCCTTGTATATAATGTCATATATGTATATAGTTGCTATTTTTAATTAACCATCATAAAAAATAAAAAAAATAATATTTTTTAATTCAAATAAATAAAGTGACGAAAATTCAAAAAAATGATAATTTTGTAAATAATTTTATCTCTTTTACTTTATCTCATGTCATCTCTTCCACGAAAAAAAATCCAAAAATTAATTACAATTTTTATCTCTCATCTCTTTATCCAAAAAAAATTCAAAAATCAAATTTCATTCCATCTTTTCTATTTATATGGCTCCTTCTTGCTCATTCCAACTTGATCAATCTTTAGAGAGAGGAGCTCGATCTCCGAGAGAAAATTTCGTCGAGAAAGTTGCCTAACCTCCGAGTCGTCCGGTGACAACGAGTCGGCCTTGTTGAGGCGATCACAATCCTTTTGCGCTCCTATGGTGAGATCCACATTTTTCTTCTTACTTTTATCTAGGATAATCGTTGTTTACTTCATTGCATTTTTTTTATTCATCGTCATTTTGTTTTTCTAGATCATTAAAAGAAATTTGTCCCATTTTTTATCTCTCGCTGACTTGATTTTTCATCTCATCTTCTCGATCTCTCTGCCTTCAAATTCTACCATCCATGATCTCTCAACTCCGATCGCATACGGTGGCCGGAGATCGAATTCGAATCCCTCATCTCCGTTCAATTTTCCGATTTGTAAATAAACAAAAAAATAAAAAAAATAATTTATTTCCTTTATCTCTAAGGTTTGTTTTGCATTGACCATTAATAAAAAAAATAAAAAATTAAAAAGAAAACAACAAAAAAATTCTCATTTTTGTTTTATTTATTATTTCGGATTTACAATAAAAAATAAAAAAATTTGTTACTGTTCACATTCGGCTTTATAAAAGAAAAAAAAGAAAATAATTTCATCAGCAGCGACGGGGTCGCCACCCCCGGCGTCGCACCTATCAGCCGTGCGGGCCCATCGCCTCCTCCACGGAGGCCTCCAGCGGCCACACCGCCCTCCTCAAAGCCGCCATCGGTGGCGCACTCCCGCGGCAACGCAGCCACCGCACGCCCTACGCCGAGAAGCACCGCCCCGTTGCCCCTGCGCAAAAGCCTCCCAACGCTTCCTCCTGACCTGTCGTGCCTCGGTCGCGACCCGCGCGCGCCTCTCCAGCTTTCGCCGTGCGAGGCTACTCCTCCCTCCGCCTACGCCGCCTCCAGTGCGCTCGACCGCGGCGGAAGCGCCACCCCGCATCTCCTTCCTCGACGCCACCGCCGAAGCCACCCCTCCGTGTCGCCCCTCGTTCCTCGCGCACCACCGTTCCTGCCCGTTCCTGACCACCTGCGACCGCCCACACGAGGTCGCCACCGTCGACTCCAACAGCCTAGACCGCAAGCACCACCGAACGCCCGACCTTCACCACCGCCTTGTAGCTTGGAGAAGAAGAGAGTGCGGGAGGCGGCGGCACCCTCCCCACTTGTGCCCCCTTGTTGGCTTGAACAAACGAAGGCAACAGCTAGGGCTTTGATAAAAAAATTGGAGAATTTACTGTTATGCCCTTCGAAGTTTCTGAAATTACGAAAGAGTCCCAGTTACAGCCTCAAGCACATGACATGTAGGTGGTATATTGGTAAAATTGCACCTTCTCCCTTGTGATTAATTTTTGTTATTTATTTGATGCAAAAACAAAATTTATTTACATTTTAATCCCTGAACTGCAGAACAATAATTTGCTTGCTCTCTTTGAATGAAATAAATATTATTTGTTATCTAAAAATCTTGAAAAAATTGTTCTATGCTCATGATGTGACTATTTTCTTAGCATAAAACTTTCATTGCATTTTGATTTCGTTTACTATTATTAAAATATCAAAAAGACGTCATTTTCTCTGTTTGAAATTCCAAAAGTCATAAAAATTCGAGAATTGTTCCAAAAATTCCAAAAACATTAGAGTAGATTTATTTCTTTGTCTTTTAATTTATGATCAATTTTCACACATTAATTATTTAAAAAACCTAAACAATTGAAAAACATCAAAAATCTTATAAAAATCACAGAAAATTCTATAAAAATTTAAAAATTGTGATTTCAGATCCTATTTGTAGATAATTACTTCTAGTTTGTCTTAAAAATAATTTCCAGGAGTTTGGGCACTTAGAATATTTTTAAGTTGCAAATTTCTCCAGGCTATGCACATTTTTGTATTTTCTCACTATTTGATTTTTAGAAAAATACAAAAACATTTGAAAATTCCACAAAAATTGTCAAAAACATTTTAGAACTTTTAAAACTTAAAAATATTTTTTCTGGATTTATCTAATCATTTTTGATAAACTGAAAAATTACAAAAGAAATAGTGTGCGTATTTTTGATCTTGTGAATATTGCTTCGTGTTATTTCTGAAAATTTTAAAAATAATAAAAAAAATAAAAAGTCACAAAAACCAAGGATAGTTGTCATTTGATATTCATGTTTTCTCTTAATTAGTTTCTGATAAATTGAATAACCCTTAGGAATTGTAGCCTCCCTGAGTTCGACCATGTCCGCTATACATGTTAATAAGTGGCAAAAATAAAAAATTATTGTTTGTTTGTCACGGGATTTTGGGGATAACAACGACAACCTATTTATCATCAATTTATCCGTCTCTGAGATTTTGTGCGCAACATAGAGTCGTCCCCTCATGGTTTGGTTTACTTGCGCGAGAGAGTGACCCACATACTAGGCTAGAGCCACACCTAAACTCTCGTTAGATTACTGTTCTTGGGGATAGTCGTTCTCTAGTGAAAATTGTTCTGGTTTCCGATAAAGCATGCCACGATATCCTTAGCAGAGTGAGTTGATCGGGTAGCCGGTAAACGGTCTGCAACTTGTATTGGCTGGCAAAAATCAAGGTTTAGGATTGGGACAGTCTCTTGGGAGCATCAGGTACCTAACAACTTGTTTAATCTCCCTGTTAGACTGAAGTATCACCTAAATAAAATCGACAAGATAAACGACCAAACCTTCACGATCATCAGCTCAGCGTTGCGTATGTGAATTGGGGGTTTGATTTTTATCTTAATTGTTTCCAAATCCCATCCATACTTATTCCAAGATCACGATGATGGGCCAGAGGTCCCTTAGGTAGCCTTTGCCTGCACCGCTCTTGAGCACTCCACCCCATTCACCTAGGCAGATCCCGGAGAGCCTTGGCCTTCTCTCCAAACCCGAGTTCGATTCCGCCCTGTTCCCCATCGACCATCCTTCTTGCAGTCCTGAGGTGCCTGAGTAGAGACCAGCGCAGCTATTTGTTCATATGACGGCATCTGATTTCGGGTCTTTTGCCTTTGTAGAGACCCAAGAGATGTACTACAACGAGGAGCGCACAGATGGACAACCCTAGGGTTTGACGTACATTTTAGATCAAGGAACCATCAACAATACACTTCTAGCCTCCCTAGAGACAATGCAGAGACATATTAGAGATCAGGGAGCTTTCTTGGCAAAGGTGCGCTGAGAGATGGCACTGATGTAAGACAACATAGGAGAGCCACACCAAGCTGGTGGTGGAGATATTCTCGTAGGCGGGGGGGGGGGGGGGGGGGGGGGAGGGGGAGCAGGAGACCAGCCAGATGGGCCACAGGAGCCAGTCCGACCCACCTGACAGATAAAGGAGTTGCACAACCCTGGTGCAACTTTTACACGCCATTGGATCTGGCTTATGGCGATTCTGGGAGACTTCAAGCTCCCTTCACAAACCATTCAGTTGTTGCCCAAGGTCCATGGGCTTGCCACCAAGGAGCCGCATCTTCACTTACAGAAGTTTGAGATGATCTACAGCACGGTCCACGACAGATACGTGGACGAGGACACCATCAAGATGATGGCTCTCCATTCTCCCTGGTTGATAGAGCAGCCTATTGGTTGAAGCATTTGGGGAGATATGTCACTTCGTGGGAGAAGCTCCGGACCGAGTACTTGAACAAGTACTATCCACTCGACCGAACGAGTGCAGTGCGAGCTCTGATCAACAATTTCTCCATCATCCCCAATGAGCAATTTTATGAGGCGTGTGATCCATTCTTGAGCTCATTGACCGGTGTCCACAACACGATATTTCTAAGCCCATGTTAGTACATAGCTTCTTTTTTTGGATGACCAGAGCTACAAGGGTTAGTGAATGCTTCTCGTAGGGGCTCCTACTTTGCCAAGAATGAAGATCAGGTCTGGGCCATCTGTGAGGAGTTGGCCAAGAATTACACAGTGATGTCCTAGACCCGGCTCTACACTCAAGGGAAACACTCACCACACGCCGTGTCCTATCATAGGATAGCACGAGTTGATGCAGGTCCATCCACTTCTTCAGCAGCCACAGTATAGGCAGAGTCGTTGGATGCTGATATGAGCATTATCATCAAGAAGCTTGAATGCATCGAGATCATTGAGAAGAAGCAGTGCCAGGGCATGACTCAGATCGATCAGTTGGCACAAACTTTGAGTGACCTGAAGACCCAGATCATGTGTCTTCAGAAAGCACATTCGACTTCTCAACCCTGTCTCACGTCACAGGCTGATCCTAGCAACAACAACTCATCCCAGCGCTCCACACCGATTCGCCAAGTTCACCACGTCTAGGCAGAGCCATACCCACAACTGCAACACTCGTACTCTCAACCACCACCATCTCAAGACACTCAGATGGTGGTGTATCAGCCAGATCAGCCGCTGGCAGTTCTTCCTCCACCCCCCTACGAGCAAGAGTTATTGATGGAAGTCAGCGAGATTTGGTATGACCGATAATAGCTAGGGATCCATTGAGACCATCATGGATTCTGGTAGTCGATCGAAGGTACCTCGTCCTAGCAACAACCACCAGCTCAAGGTGTGCAGTTCTGCCAGCAGCAGTCGCAACCTCATTTCCCTCACCAACCACAGCAGCAACACTACCAGTCGGGTCCTCATCCCCACCAAAAGGGACAGCAGTGGAAGCAGCACCAGCAGTCATCTGAAACAGTATTCTCAGCCCCCCCTACCAGTTCCAGCAGTAGCCTCACTTTTAGAGAGCCAACCCATCTGTTTCTCATGAACCAACCTTTGAGAACCCAACTCTTGACGATCTAGACCGCCTACTCTCAGACTAGCAAGCATCCTTTAGGAAGGATATGGACGAGTTTCACTAGGAGATGCGAGAGATCATCAAGGAAAAGCCCGCTATACCCGCTCAAATTGAGCCCAATCCGAACAACCTCAAAAGGAAGTCTGAGCAGGTACAATTAACAGATACCACCACTCCTACTGATTTTTGGGTGACATTGCTTCATACACATTTGATTCTAATTTTGTATCACTTAGGAGTGGTAGGATGCTAGTCGACGGTGCCTCGTCTGAGCGATGAGACCACGGGGATTCATGAGTGCCAGATGAAGAGTATAACAATATTGATGCTGCTAAGGATGATGATGATAATAGTGGAGCAGAAGCCACCAAGGATGTCGATCCAGCTGATGATACTGAGATCGTCGCTTCTCCAGATGCAGAGCGTGGTATTGACGCCGCCAGATTCCCAGATACTGAGACAGAGTGCAGTATTGATGCTGTAAGGTCCGATGTTGTGGGTGGTACTAAGGCCACTCCTGTTGGACATGCGAGCCCACAACGAGCCATTATGCAATAAATGTTATTGCAGTTCACTCCTTAATCTAAAATGAAGAATAACTAATTTGCATAATAGGTCCCTTAGTACAATTAGGATTATTACCATGTCCATCTTAATGATCATACAGCTGTTGATTCAATTATTGAATCATAGAGGTTGGTGCTTGGATGAATATCTAGAGAGTTAGATTGAGGATCCATCAAGCACCGTCAAATGATTGTTAAGATGTGATCTCCACCCAGAGTAGGAGATGGTAATCCTTATCTCTAGAGGATGATATCTGACCGACCTCTTGATGCAGGTCCTCTGCATAGGAATAGAGATTCAGAGGTGTCAGATTAGTTAGGTCAAAGAGTTGACTTAACGAGATCGAGATAACCAAAGACCTACGTCGTATGCTATAACAGTATAGGCAGACATCCTCTAACCGGAGACAGATGTGTACTATATGTCTGAGTATGTAAATTTGGTAGACCGATAGATGGATGATCTAATCAAGTTCTATATACTGGCGAGATGGTGTGCATATAAGGGCATATGAGTAATACGATCTCTCAAAGGATCATTGATAATTGCCTCTCACTACCCTTGTTAATTCGAGAAAATTAATGTTCAAGTTAATTGATATTGTTCGTTGCAGTCGGATAATGAGAGCAGATCAAAAACCACTTTCAATTATATTCAAGTTAATCTCGAGCGGCAAATTTTTTTTACTTGGTGGAAGTCCAAGGTCTAACTCAGGGAGGCAGCTGTCTCCTTAGGTAGATTCGAAGCAATTTCCAAGGTTTGATTTTCAGAGGAGATATTTTTGGTCTTTTTTGGTTCTTTATGCAAGACAAATGCAAAATCAGGCCAATTTAAACGTTAATTCAGAAAGATGGCCAAATTAATTCCAAAAATTATGAAACTTAGCCAGATTATGAAATGGGATGAAATTAAGCTACACAATTTTTTTTTAATTTTTAGATGCACGGATAATGAAAAATGCAGACTTTAGTGAAAATGACTAAACCAATTTTAATAATTACCAAACGATGATATTTCTCAGATTCAAAATTAATCCAAATAGATCTAATTAATGACTACCCAAATCAACTTGAATTTCATTAAAACACTTCACAGTTGATTAATTAAAAATCGATTAAGGTTTTCACTAAATGATTTTTCTTAAGACAAACTATACGTGCAAATGATGTGGATTTTGGATATGTTGTAGCATAGGCTTATATCTACCAATGATGGTTTTTTAGAGATTTTTCGATAAGCGGATAATGCGCAATCAATTAATCAATCACAATGGGCAAAAATTGCAATTTTTCACCAAATTAAATTTCATAAATATTCTGCAAATCAGAAAAATACAAATAAATGCAAAATGGTAGAACAAGAGTTATGCTACACAATGCAATTTTCGAAATTAAAAATAGATGACAGAATGATGACAAAAGAAACGTGCAAATGCAGGGGTATGAATGCAATATAGAAAAAGAAATATGAGCTCAAATGAAGAACAAGGATTTACATGTAATTACTGGAAACTTCAATTTTTTTTAAAAACATGCAAAGGGCAAATATCCTTTTGTCCTTATTATCTGATAGATCTCCCCTGTTTCTCTTGGCTTGAACAGGGGAGGTTGGAGCTTCACGAGGCCGGCTTTGAAGGAGATGGAGGGTGCACGGAGACGGGCTCGCGAGGTGGCCGGTTGGTGACGGGCAGGCCACGGAGGGCGGAGGTTGGGCTACCGCGCGTAGCCGCGGATGGGCTGTGGGCGGCGCTCGAGCTGCGCGAGGGAGGGCGCGGGACTGCAGGTGGGGCGGCCTGCGCGCGTGGAGGTGGCTGCACCTTGGAGGGCGGCAACGCAAGGGCGGAAGGAGAGGCGGAGGAAGCCACCCGCGCGCACGCCGCAGTGGCGGAGGGGCGGCGCGCCGCGGGGTGGGGTGCTGGTCGGCGCACTGAGGTGCGTGGCGCACGGGGAGGAGGCCTCCGTTGATGCGGGTGGCCGGAGCTGCTTGGAGGCGGCCGTCATTGTTGACGGCGAGGGGGGACGGCTGACACACGACCAAGGGTCGTCGGGGCAGAGGAGACATTGACGGTGCGGTTGGTGGCTGATGGGTGTGTGCGTGTGGCGTGGTGAGAGGAGGAAGAAGAAATAGGGGGTGTCACCACCTCCTCTGTTTCTCACGCATTTGTTTAAGTGGGCATAAATAACCGATTAATCGATTGATAAAATTTCGTCGAAAAATTTAGTAAAAATCACTGTTGCGTTCGCAACATGTGATTTATCCGTAGAAGTGCAATTGGTTCGGCGTTTTGATGGACAGACGATGATGAAATCGAGGAGAGAGAAATGAAGGGAGGAGAATGAAGATAAAGGAGGAGAAGAAACTTTACCTGGAGAAGATGGAGGGATGTCTAGGGTAGAGGTGCAAGGAGGATCACCTCGGGTCGTTGCTCTACGCCGCGACAGAGACGGAGCTCGGTGAGCTCAAGGAACACACTACGACGGGGGATTGATCCCACGTCGGATCTCGCCAAGAAGTGGTCGTCGTCGCTCGATATGACTCCTGGAGTTGTCACCTGCAGAGTTCTTAGAGCTAGGCTACCTTTATCATGAACATCGGATGGGGAAGAGTGTGGGAGATGGAGAGGTTATAAAGAGGAGGAGGAGGCAGTTGGAGAGGAGATGGAGAAAGTGGAGGAGATGGGGTGGGATGGGAGGTGTCGAAGAGGCTTCTCCCTTAAGTTAAGGGAGAGTGGGGGATGAATGGGTAGAGGAGAAGCTCAGCCGTTGATGAAATACCCTTTCATCCAACGGCCCTGGATGGAGAAGGAGGTGGCATAAGTGGATGAATGAGGAGGCGACACGTGGTGGCTCCAGGAGCTGCCACGTGTCGCTCCCAGAAAAATCCACAACTAAATACAAAGAAAAATCGGACAGAAATAATAAAATAGGTTAAATCAAAAAGTGATCAACATGAAAGTTGCTCGTCTTGACGAGATCTACAACTTTCGTGAAGGGTCGAAAATCAAATGAGATCATCTGTACAAAATGTATTATTGGGTGGTACCTTATAGGTATACAATACCGCATTTTATCTTTTGTAATTTTTTTGTCATTTTAATAAGAGAAAAAAATCAAAATAAAGTTAGGGAAAATATGAGGAGAATATTTACAATTTAATCTATTTTTTTCGATTTTAAATAATGAAGAAAATAAAATGAGAAAATATAGGGGTAAAACGGTCCTTATGTACAATGTACAAAAGGGGCCCAAAACCCAAGTTTTGCATACGAGCTCCGATTTTAATGAAATTAGTCTTCTTTCGAAGGTCTCTGAATTTATATTACTTTAAAAGTTAGTAGACCTAATTCGGAGGTCGTATGAGAGAGACATGTGCATTTTAAGGCTCCTAGTTTCAAACTTGGATTGGGGTTTTATTGGTCAATTTCACAAGTTAGTATTTTTTTGATATTTTTTTGATTAGTGTTAGTAATATATATACTATGGAGTTCATTTTATTGGATTTGGAGTTAGTATAAAATATATACAAATAGAGTATTTTTCAGCTAATATACAGGTGAATATTTACAAGTGAATTTGGCTTCTTATTTTATGCCAATATGAATGCTAAAATGCAAATGTTATCAATGCATGCATTAATGCTAATTATGTAATATAAGTAGAAATATGCATCTAATTACTCGGGAACAAAGCTCTATTTTCAACTTCTAGAGCGAAGAATCACAGATTCATCAACCCCCTATACTTAAACCTTGCTCGTCCCCGAGCAACTAAAATTAAATGCAAGAGTGAAATGATTTCGGGTTCCATACCAAGGTCATGAACAAAAGTTGAAAATGGAGCTTGACTCGACCTTTGGATTAATTGCGTGGCGGAACCTCATTGAGACCTGAACTTAAGACCTAACAGACTTTAAGTTCCACAAGCCTTCTATTCAAGACGCCTCAACAGTCAGGTCAGAACAAATCCTCAGACGCAAATTTCTGATGACTATGATTCTTACTTGTACTGTGTAAGTGAAATGTAACTCTCCACATCAGAAATGTCTCAAAAACAACCTCCTCTAACAAGGTAACTCAAAAAACCCGGTCCAGTAACTCTTTCCTCTAGGAGCGAGGTATTCCCTTCTAAGTTCAAGTGCGACCGTCTCAAGAGGAGGGGGTGGAGAAAAGAATGGACGATAGCCAGTATAACTACCTATCCCGGGATGCCTGACCAATGTAGCCAAGTCTGTGGGTGGTAAGGACTGGCGACACGGTGTTCGATGCCGTAGTCCTTCAGGAGTTTCTTCACCACCAGGTTGACAAAGTGGCTACCCCCATCTGATATCATCATTTTGGGAATCCCGAACCTAGAGATGATATGATCTCTGATGAATTTACAAACAATCCTGCTGTCTGTGGCTCAGGTTGGGATAGCCTCCACCCACCCGGATAGATAATATACCGCAAGAAGGATGCATTCAAATCCATGGCTAGCAGGAAATGGGCCCATGAAGTCGATGCCCAAGCGTCAAAGACATCACAAATGATGACAGGCTGCATCGGCATCTCATCCTTGGGACCAACGGTTCCTCCCATTCTATGACATACTGGGCACGACTTCGCATAGGTGATGGCATCACGAAATTGAGTTGGCCAGTAAAAACCACATTGAAGTACCTTCCATGCGGTCCTCTTCCCGGAGTGGTGTCCTTCTGCCTCCAAGTTGTGGCATAGAGAAAGGACACTCAGGTATTCTTCCTGAGAAATACACCGTCTCTAGACATAATCCGGTCCTTCAAAGAAAAGGATCGGATCCTCCCAATGGTAGTGTCTCGCATCCGACTTAAGTCGGTCGATGTGGCTCTTGGGCAAACCCTCGAGAACCTTCTTGGAGACAAGATCGTTCACGATGTTGGCATACCATGGGAGTGAGTCGACAACAAAAATCGACTCGTCAGGGAAGGAATCTCGAATTGGTGAATCCTCGGAAGTATTAAGATCTTCGATACGAGAGAGATGATCGGCTACTACATTCTTCTTTCCAGGTTTATCACGAATATCCAAATCAAATTCCTAGATAAGTAAAATCCACCGAAGAAGACGCGCCTTCACATCCTTCTTCTCCATCAAGTATCGTAGAGCCGTGTGGTCAGTAAACACAATTACCTTGGATCCAATTAAGTGAGATCTGAACTTGTCCAAGGCAAACACTACCACAAGCATCTCCTTTTCCGTAACTGTATAGTTACACTGAGCGGTATCAAGCACTTTGCTTGCGTAGTGGATTGCAAACGGGACACCATCTCTCCTTTGTAATAATACAACTCCAACATCGAATACTGATGCGTCCGTCATGATCTCAAAAGGTAGAGACCAATCCGGGGCTTGTAGGATAGGTGCGTCCATAATCATTCCTTGGAATAGCTTAAAGGCCTCAAGACATTTGTGATCAACAACAATCTCCATGTCTTTACCTAAAAGCTCAGTTAGCGGTCGAGCTATCTTCGAAAAATCCTTATGAATCTCCGATAAAATCCGACATGCCCGAGGCACGACCGCAACTGCTTGATGTTGGTTGGTGGCTGGAGTCGTCTGATCACATCCATCTTGGTAGGGTCAACCTCCATTCCTTTCTTGGAGATGACGTGCCCCAACACAATGTCCTCCGTCACCATGAAGTGACTTTTCTCCCAGGAGAGCACCATATTAACCTCACAACAACGTTTGAGGACTCGATACAGATTCCTAAGACAGGAATCGAAGGAATCACCATGGACCGAGAAGTCGTCCATGAAGACTTCCAGGAATTCGTCGACCATTTCGGCGAATACAACAATCATACACCTTTGAAAAGTACCCGGAGCATTGCATAACCCAAAGGGCATGTGCCTGAAGGCATAGGTACCAAAGGGGCATGTAAACGTGCTCTTCTCCTGGTCCTCTGGAGCTATGGCTACTTGATTGTAGCCCGAGAACCCATCCAAGAAACAGAAGAATTCTTTCCCCGCTAATCTCTCTAGGATCTGATCAATGAATGGCAGGGGAAATGATCCTTCTTCGTCGCGGCATTCAAGCGTCTGTAATCCACACAGACGCACCACGACGTGGGCACTCGTGTCACAATCTCCTCTCCATCCTCGTTAGTGGTCGTCTAAATTCCTGACTTTTTTCGGGACCACATGGATTGGGACCACCCATTTCGAGTCGGAGATGGGATAAATGAAACCCGCGTTGCACCATTTCTCTATCTCCTTCTTCACTACCTCTCGCAAATTTGGATTCAAACGGCGTTGGAATTCTCGAGAGGGTTTGGCTTCATTCTCCAAGTAGATATGGTGCGAACACAGAGCAGGATTTATCCCGTGAAGATCAGAAATGCTCCAACCTATTGCCTTGCGGTTTTTCTCCAAGATCTCTAGCAAGCGAGATTCCTGCTCCTCGGTCAATCACGAACTGATGATGACCGGATATTTCTTTTCTTGACCCGCAAGGAAGGCATATTTCAGAGTTGTTGGTAAAGGTTTGTGCTCAGGTAAGGTATGATCATCTAGAAAGTCTGGCTCAATCGAATCTGGCTCAGTGTTGGAATTGGCTGGATCTATCTCTATTACTGCTGCCACCAAATTGTTTGGCTCTGGAGTCAGATAGTCAAAGGTCTCCATGCAATCGACGAAAGCCTCGTCCGACTCGTCATCCTCATCTTCTGATTGTCCTGAAGAGGGAAGGACTGACAAGCCCAGCTGGGCTTCTAAGTCATCGAAGATGTAGGGGGATGCAGGTTCTGAACTGTACTCGTCTCTAAGGATCTTGCAAACTGACTCATGCACTGGATCATCTCCGGAGGGGAGGGACTCATCGATACTGGCTGGGTTCTGTCTCCATGGCCCAATTGTGTCTACATGGTCGCGGTCTGCTTCGGACGAAGAGTACTCGGTGCTGGACTTGGAATCCGGTCTCTGCCATCTGGTTTGCTTCATCTCTAGTTCCTCATCTCCGCCTGGAGTTTGGAATCGGATCTTCCCGATCTTATAATCAAACAAGGCCCCCGCCGTCCTGAGAAAGGGCCTGCCTAAGATGATCTGGGAATCTCTCCAATTACGAGGGGTTCCATATCTAGGATAGTGAAGTACACCATGTATTCTTGACCCTCGACTTTGATTACAACATTCCTCAGGTCTCCTTGGGACCTCTTGGTTGATTTATCAGCGAACTGCAGGAGGGACCTGGATTTCTTAATAGGTCCGAGATTAAGCCGCTCATAGAGGGTTGTAGGCATTACGTTAATTGAGGATCCATTGTCTAGGAGAGTTCGTGCAAACGCAATGTCATCGACATGACTCACCACATAATGTGCACCCATGTCTCTTCGTTTCCTTTGGAAACGAGTTTTTTATTGCCCAAGTCGTGGCTACTGACAGAACGTGTTTCTCAATACGACTATTACATATATATAATCTCTCTTTTTTATTTTATTTATATTTCCTTTATTTAGTTATTTATTGTAGGTTAAAATAATAATATATGTGTAATATTTTTGCACACAGATGCGAGCTAGTGAGAATACATATTTGTTAATATATACATGTGTTTTATAAGGGAATTTAAGATAAAATAAATGAATAAAGATGATGAAATGTAAATTCATCATAGTCCTAATTTTTTTACCACGTTATTTTTTTTGTATTTTCTTCAATAAATGAGATAACAATTTTCCAATTTCCTTTTGGTATTATGTGAGTGAAAATAAAGAAGGAAGTCGAAAATACCAATGCAAGAAAATCATTGATGCATGCAGGAGATAGATGATGAGCACCTGATCTCCTGCATTCTACATGCAAAATTATAGACACATAAATA